>CM033343.1:21171351-22440971 GCA_019395295.1 Osmanthus fragrans | reverse complement strand
AAAAGTTCACAAGCTTGATAGGAAATTTAAATATTACCTCAAAATGAACAGGCTCGAAGAGTAGATTCGCTTGCCACGATGCCATTGACTCGGATCCCTGCAGTAAAGAAAAAAAAGAATATTGAGCAATAATAATCCAGGCCATTGATTAATTTTCAGTATACCAAAGTTCTGAATGGGCCATCAAATTAAAGAATCGCCTATAAACTGCATTGACTCCCAAATTAGATATATTACCCAAAACTACTTCAAAACATTTCTTTGGCCAACATACCTGAATGACAAAGAATCTAGTGGCGCTCTTATCATCATCGCATACAAACCACTCACAAGGTGATGCACGTGTCGAGTTTAGATCATCTGCAACAGCCTGCTTTACTTCCTCCTTTGCAGCAACTACTGCTGTCACCGAGTCAGTGGTTGCCATTAATGAAGCTACATCTTGATTTATCATATCGACTTCGTTTGTTCTTCCATTAATTTCTTCAAGCAAATTTTCTTCCGATGCAGATTTCAAGGACTTGAAGCCAAGAGTGCTCTTCGTGTGAGAATGTAAGTATGACGCAGCAGAGGCAGCAATTTGGTAAGCCGCAGATGCACTAACTCTGTTCCCATTCATCTTCTCCTTGCTTATGGTTATATTTCCAAATGCCTCACTAGCTTCAGACCCCATCGCCTTCTCGTCCTCAGCTTTCAATACCTGTTTTTTCTTCTCCACTGAAGACGTTACAAAACGCAATCCATGGTATCTCAGGAGATTCCCTGGCTGCACCAACAGAAATAAAATTAGCCTTTCCATAGCAACTCAACCAAACATAACTCCAACAAAATTCATGCTTTGCACAAACCGAATCATAAACAACAAACTAGAAATAATACTTTAACATCAGTTTCCTATCAACATTGCCAGGAAAATTTCAGAATTTATCTAAAATATCAACTTCAAAAGCAACAGTTAACAATTCTAACCAAACAAGATTTGCAAAACCATTTTAAAGCACAAACGTTACCATAAAAAATAATGAATTTTTTCTGCAAATCAATCTCAAAAACGTACCTTAATTTGGGTTATCGAATAAGCTAAATTTGCCAAATAAGACATCTGAGCACATAATCTAGCTTCAGCCAGTGGCACCTTTTGAAGCATCATTGAAAACGATTCTCTATCAAATTCAATTTTACTGTCATTATCTTCATCACTCCCACATACATCACATTCTCCAAGTTCTTCACAGCAATCCTCATTCTCACTATAACCATTATATTTTCTGTCCATCCCCCCAATTTTATCCTCTTCTTCCAATTTGGTCTCAATTTCTTCAACAGATTTACCCTCTCTCTCGTCTGCTTCCTTCCACAGGGACCTAACATGCAAAATCTTGAAAACCCAATTCCCATTCTGCACTTCTTTCTCTCTCTCTTTCATTTTGTTCTCCTCCCTTTCCTCCACCAAAACAGCGTCGTCAACCGCGATCGCCGGCTCGCACCGATTTTTACTTCCAGTCCAAAGAGATCTAAGTGGGTCCCTGAAATTAAAGCCCCACGGAAAATTCCTCGGCTGCACTGCAGCCGCCGTGGCCGCGGACTTCTTCTCCGACGGTCTTCCGCTGGCACTGATCTGAGAAGGATAGCTTGTTAGAACATCCATCCCCGCATAACCCGTGACGGATATTGGGGGCGCAATTCCCTGAATCCCCACCTTTAAACACAAAGCATCCATTGTAAACAACTTTCCAGATAAATAAAAACGGTTTTTTCTTGATTCTTTGTTTTTCAATCAAACTTTAAGACTCTTCATGCATTTGTACTTATAAATAGCTGGAAAAAAACACAGGGTGGGGGGGCCAGCCGGTGTATAGGATGTTAACTTTCTGGGCTATGTTTGAATTTTTCGAATGCTATTTTGTGATGAATCAATGAATGTTAGTAAAGAATTTAGAGAAATTTAGAGAGAGAAAGGTAGAGGTTTCTTGAGCGCTTTAGAACGAAAACAGGTGACCAAACTTTACACTTGTCTTTTCATTTCTTTCACGTTTCTTTTGGCGGTATTCCTTTTACCGGGGAGGAAAAAAATAATTTACAACGAAAACGAAATTAAAATTGAAAATTTTGAAATAAGAATAAAATTGAAAAAAAAAAAAACAAATTGTGACAAATTTTTGTTTCTATAGATAAAATAATATTATAATCTTACTAATATAAGGAAACTGAAATTCCTAAAAGGATTGAAATCTAAAATATTAATAAAGAAGAAAGAAGACATCATATTCTAATCAAGAAAAAAAAAATTAATTCTAAATAAAAAAGAAAAAAATTCTTATTCTAAATGACAAGGGGGGGGGGGGGGGGGGGGGGGGGGTTAAAATCAATCATATTTGAAATATGATTGTCTTATATCATTCTCTCACTTGAAAAAGTCGATCAGTCGAAGAAGGAAAAATGCTCAAAATGAACATTTACTATGGTGAACAAGTAAATATACAAATTTGATGTACAAAATATCTCTATTATATATAATTTTACACATGTAAGATATTTCAAGCAAAAAAATAATTTTGTATGATCAATACATTAAATTAGATAGTAATACGATTTTGAATCTCGATAGAGGCACCAGATAACAACAAGCACTATAATCGCCTTCGATCTTTATATGGGTTCCTACAAACACCAAAAATGGGTTGAACAACGCTTAGGACCAAATACCGTCAACTCACGAATTGAAACACTCTTACTCTAGGGACTATATCTTTTAAATAAAACAAGAAAGTCTCAAACGGGCCTGAGGCCACTTAGGAACTAGATGTTTTTACTCCACAAAAAATGAAAAAGAGAATCCTCCTATAGAAGAGAAAGAGGCTCACACATAAAACACACAACAAGGGCGCCACCAAAAAGAGAGAATTAAAAAAAAATGCAAATGATTTAGAAAGAAACAAAAACTGAACAACATGAAGAAATTAGGGCGATAATTTAGATTTTATAACACATGCTGCAGGCCATCGATCTTCAGATCAAAATAACTCTCCAAATGAGCTCTCTAAACACGGACATGTTATTGAACAGTAAACACTAAAATTGCTACTTTAAATTAGAACAGGTTAACGAGTGGTACTATGAGTCTATCACACTTATTTTTTCTTCAAGGCCAAAGGCCTTAGTATATGTTTGGGCTTGTCGTCGCCCTAAGTTTGTTTAGGGCATCACGGCCTAGTAAATACGAGTAATAAATTTCGTGATACCCCATTTTTTGTATGATAAATTGATAATTAATTACCTAACAAAAGGTTTTCTTAGCTAATGCTAAAATTCAAACCTCATATTTTGTAACATAAACCAATGTCATAAATAGACTAGAGTAGTTTGTTTGATCGAACAATTTGGATTCCAATTAAGTCGATTAAAAGAGTTGTAGATTCTTTCAATTTACCTGATTTATTTGGCTAAAAATCACTTGATTTATCAATTAATTTTAAAAAAGTAAATTTTCATATATATATATATATATATATATATATATATATATTTATAAACTTTGAATATTGAAGTTATATTATTTTTTAAATTATTATGTGGATGGATTTTTATAAAATAAAATAAAATTAGAAGAGGATGAACACAAGTCAAAGGACGTTCTTGAGCAGTTCTGTAGGTGTTTACTGGCTGTATCTAAGGTGGATTATGCACTTTGTCGGGATTGTACAGCTCATCGAGCCAATAACAAAGCGCGTGGGAAAACGTGTTCAAGTATTAAAAAACTTTTGTCCAGTGCCACGTGTATATGTGTTCAAAGTTGTGACCGATGACGTGATACTTTCATTTCCTCCAAAGTTGATGGAATGCACATAATTAGTCACTTTGAATTTAGATTAGAAAAAAATAGACTTTAATAAAATATATTATTACATTAGTTAATAAAAGTTATGAATATGTATGATTGAAATTAATTATTAATTTTGACTTATCAACTTTATTAATTAAATTAAACATGAATTTAGTACGATAACACCTATAAATGAGTTGTTATTGACTTAACAAATTGTCACCTAATTAGTTAATGTAGAAATTAATCGTTTCTTAAAATTTATAGAGGAAATAGTTTAAGTTGTTTGATCGACATAGTGAAAAAATAAAAAAGAGAGAATATTGAGAATTTAGAAATTGTGATATGAAGTAACCTTGATCTTCAAATTTTGATAAAGTTTTCATATCGAGTATTTCGCCACTATAAGATATGTGTTAAGTCAATTACTAGCATTGGCCAATAGTTATTTTAATCATGGTATCTTTCCAACTTTTTTTTTCCGTGGCAAGCCTTACATACCTTTATAGTTTCTAAGGATATTAGTGGAAAGAAATATAAGAAGTGTAGTGTCTTATTCCAATAAAATTTCAAATTTTATAATCAATTAAACTAATACAACTAAACGTAAGAGGGTATTTGTCAAAGGGCTTTGTTATGTGAACAAGGCGGCGCCCCCCCGCCCTGGGGCTTTATGAAAAAGCCTACGTGGCCCTATTCAACAAGAATAATCCATTTGTCAAATTCTTACTTTGTTTGATGAGTTTAGGTTTAGCACCTACAAGTCAAAAGTTTGTTTTACAAATAAAAGTTAATGTTTTATGCAATGACGAAAAACTAGGAATTTGATCAAGACTCGTGAATAATACGAGACAACAAAATGTTACATAATAAAATGGTAGAGTTCTATGCCCAAAAAGCAAAAATATTGCTATATAGCATCAGTTTCGATGGTATTAAATGATATGTTCAACTAAATATGAAATTATATGATTTATTTATTGAACTTGTAATTTAATGTCACTAATGCCGCCATCTAAGCTGACGTTAAACACCAGTAATACTAAATAAAACTACACTTTATGACATTCCATCACTTTTTTCATACCCGTTTCAATGGAAAAAGGATGTCCTAAAGGAAGGTCCAAGGAAAATATAATAAAAAGTAAGAATTTGATCAAAACTAGTGTATAATACGAGACATCAAAATGTTACATAATAAATGGTAGAGGGCTCTCTATGCCCAAAAAGCAACTACTCGTGAACCATGCTTCATAAAAACTTCTTATGAAATTAACGAGCTTCTTGAGATTTTACTTACATAGTCCAATAATTTGTAGAACAAGATTTACAATTAACTGAACTTTTTTTATACAACAAATTATACAATATTATATTAGAACTAAAAGAGAAAATTTTAAGACCTCTAAATTATTTGCTTATTCTTTAATTTGTTTCACCCGTTTAATTTACCGATTCAATGTAAAAAGAAGGCCCCAAAAATTGAAAAAATAAAAAAATGTTAAAAGGGAAAATTACTTAGAACCCTACAATTAAAGATTAGTTTTCATAAACAATGGGGTTAAGTTTAAAATTCAGATTTCAGGTGTTAATTATAAACTTTAATTTTAATATTATTAATTAAATTACCTCTCTCTCTCTCTCTCTCTCTCTCTCTCTCTCTCTCTTATGCATCTATCATCACTCCGACAACCACCCACCTCAACAGCGTTGTGAGTGTCGCTGATGGCGACTCGCGGTGTGCAATGAGGTGCACCCAACCTTCCTTCATTTCCACAATCTTATATTTAGATTTTTTTCTCTAAGTATTTGTTGAAATAAATACCGTCTTTTTCGGGGGCAATGAGGCCAGCCCATCCCCGAAGAGCACATTCTGAGGTGAATTTTCAGCTACCAAAGGATCTAGATCTGGTGTCAAGCTTGTTTGACGCGCTCGTAAGAAGTGAGGAAGAGATGGGATCGGAAGACAATTTGTTTTACTACTTATATAAATATGGAGAAGCTCAATGTTGGAGGTGGATCTAAGATTAATGACTATGTTTTCGACAATGTGGGTAGTGGAAGTGGTGGTTCTGGTGATGGGGTGTCGGCTGATGACGATGAAGAGAAGAGTTGCGATGGTGTTGCTAGGCTGAGGCATATGCATAGTAACTTGATGGATAGTTCGAGTATTGTATTGTCTGAAATTGTTGGTGGTGTTGATGTCGGTGGTGATGGTTGGTGTTTGTTTAAGATGTTGGTGAAAGCGATGATGATGGTAATTGTTGTTGTGGATTTGAGGTGAGGTTAGACTTGAGTTGAAGGTGGTAGTATTGGATTGTGGTGTTGGTCTTTGGTATGTGTAGATTTGTTTGTGGCAACTCTCTCTGATCAAGTATGTGTTTATTGTGATCAAGTGGGACCAATTTTGTTTTCATTGTGACTGTATGTGACCAGATTAATAGAAGCCAAAAATTAGACTAATATGTTCACAAACAGTCACACTTAATACAAATTTAGTCACAAATAACACATGTCAGTAACTTGGTTACATACAGTCACAAACTAAATTGACTTGATCATAAATGGCCTGATCACAATTACTCATAGATAACACGCCAAACAATAAATTTGGTCACATATAACACAGTTAGTCACAAATCTCGTCAACTACAATACAACACTATTGCTACCACCCATCCCCACCATCGCCACCACCAAACAGATCAATTCCAATGTACTTTCATCACCTGCAGCCCACTATCACCACCACCACGCAGATCTATTTTCTAGACACAATGCCACCTTTATCACCATCACCATCACCTGTAAAGTTATTTGTGTCTATATATATATAGAGAGAGGGAGAGAGAGAGGGGGAGAGAAACAAAGAGAGGGAGAGAGAGAGAGAGAGCATCTGTAGATAGAGAAAAAATTTATTTTTAGAGTTTTCAACGGTGAGACGGGGTGGGGTTGGGTTCATCAAGATGGGGTATAGAAATATTTGAATTTCTTGGGATTTTCTGGGGTGGGAAGGGTATGTGGGGGTGGGATTATAATATCAAGACCACGACAAACCCATCATAGAAAAATGCCACAAACCAGAAATCCATCTCCGTCGTTGTGCACAGCAGCGCTCAGAGTTATAAGCTCGTCGCTGCGAGACGATGTCTAACCGTCGCGCCCATCAACGACTTGATCGCTGTTGTGAGTAGCGAACTCAAGCATCATCGTCGATGGGTTCGCCGCTCACAGTGATGATGGATTCATTGCCGCAGTCGAGATCTAGTGCGACGATTTTGGTGGTAGAAAACATTATTTTAGCCGTTGATTTGCGTTGCGATCGCTGCCGCAGCAACGACGCTTACATCCGGCGAGGTGGTTGCAGTGACTTTCGGGCCGCGACGACGATGTGCAGCTCCAGTATAGAGGGTTGGCAGTGGATTGTAGAGAGAGAGAGGGTGATGAAATTATGAATTGAACGAATTAAGGTTAATAATATATAATTAATTAAAATTTTATCATATTATTTGTTGACCACTGATTTTCGATCTCACATAAAACATACTTAGTGATAATCTTGAGCATCTCGAAGTTCGATATTACTATTTCAGTTCGATTTTCAACTCGAGCTCGGTCAATTACCGCCGTTATGTAGGGAAACATCATGATTACTGGCCTTTAATACCCTATCCAATGAAAGCACATACACTTGGAGAGAATAACGGCATCACTGCCCTCATCGTCCAATAATCTTCCTTGGAAACTAATCCCTATGCATGTCATGATTATCTGATAACAAACAGAATTATGAAAATTTGATAGAGACCGACCTCGTTGGCCAATCACGGCAAATAGCTGCGGCACACAGATCTAAGCTCGGCATAATGTTTGAAATGATTGATTAGACATTTTTCTTATCATTTTCAATTGAATCCTATAGGGTCAATTCCCCTTTGCTAAAAGGGACATGAGCTCAACGTCTCAAGTATCTTTTCATTACTAAACTTGTAATCCTCAAATTATAAGGAATTAGTATAATCACATTGCCCTTTTTTTTAAAGTTGGCTCAAATCAAATATTCACATTTCTTGACGTCAACATTATTATTTAATATTAAAATATTTTATAGTATTATTAATATCTAATTTTTGTATAATCAAACCTTGTATCTCATTTTTGAAATTGGATCTTTAAAGGTAGGGCTGGCTGTAATTTCCTATAGTGGAAATTACACCATAGTAGACCTTTCAAGATCACTTTTCAAAAATCAAAATTGAAGTTTCATCATTCATAAATCAGGTGTCAATAAATATATCCCTAATTTTCAAACCCATTTCCATTTTCCCGTCTCTCATCTCTCTCTCTCTCTAAACACACACATTGCCTTTCCTCTTCTCCCGAATCTCTCATCTCTCAACAGTAGTGACGTCGGCCATGGAAGAGAATCTCCGGCCCTGCCTCTCTATACTGACGGCGTCGTCGGTCTACCTCTCCATTCTTCTCTCTTCTCCTCTAGCCGCAGGTGTAGGGATTTTTCTTGAGCACAAGGACAACAGTTGTAGCAGGAGGCGCTACGGGAGCAGAGTACTCTGTTCCTCTAGAGCGCTTCGTAGCTAATGTAGCGACGGCGAGTGGCTAGGACACTCCGATTGGCCTCGGAATCCAAATCGTATTCATTGTTGTCGGATAGACACTCGACAATCGCTCCTTTGCAACCGGATCTCATCATCGGCATAAGAGAAGAGAAGAACTGTTCTGAGCCATTCTCATCATTGACAATCGCTTCTTTGCAACCGAATCCCATCCCACTGCCTCCTGCTCTGAGCCAGTTGAGGCTTGGGAAAGTAGTAGTGATGCGATTATACAGGGCGAGACAAAAAGTGAATAAATTGTTCTCGCCATTCTCATTAATCTGATTTTTCAATGCGATATTCTCCTTGCCTTCTCAGTTTCTGAATTAGGTAGTGATTTCGGCGGTGGTGGTGCGGTGGCGGGGGTACTAGTGATGCTGATGGTGTTGTTTTGGTTGTTGAAGTGGTGGTGGTCGTTGTGTTTTGTGTGGTGGTGTAGGTGGAGCTGTTGAGGTGGTGGTAGTCGACGGTGGTGGAGGCGGTTGATGATTGTGATGGCAGGTGCGGCTGTGATGGTGTTGGGTGGCGATGGTATGTGATATAATATTTGGTTATATGTGACTAAATATTGAACTGTGACCATAAAATTTAATAATTTGTGACAAATAAATTTTAGTAATTTGAAAATATACGATTGATAGATGAACTGTGACCTATAATTTTGTGATTTGTGACCAATAAAATAAATTGTGACCTATAAAATTTTTGATTTGTGATCTCGAAATAATTCGTGACCTATAAATTTTTTATTTGAGATCTCAAAATAATCTGTGACTTATAATTTTTTTGATTTGTGACTTCAAAATAATCTATAACTAATTAATTTAATAATATATGATCAGTGAATTAGTTGTGACCTTTTAAATGAGTATATGTGATCATGAATCGCATAATTGTAATCTTAAAATAATTAATTAATAAAAAAATCTAATTAATTAATCAAAATCTAATTTTTGCATAGACTAAATTTTAAGACTGAAATATGAATCAGTCATATTTAGAGTATGGTTTATGTATTCTTCCCTTTCCTCTATTATCCCCTGCATGTTTCCCACCCAAAAAAGCCCAAACATCGAAAGTAGCCAGTTTACTGAGGTTTTCTATTCATGCGCCGAAATCAAAATTGTACAGAATTTCCTATTGTGAAATTTTCCCATTCATATATTAAAGTAAACGCCCTTTTAGATTCTCAATCCAAAAGATAAAGCCAGTCATTCTTGGCAAAGAGAACGCACCACTACTACTCAACCCGTAATTTTTTGATTCTGGTCTTTATATAATTTGATTTTCTTTTAAAAATAAATCAATTGGTTGTTTTTATTACAATTTATCGTTTAATTACTCTCTGGGTTTCCGCAGATAGATTCTTGTTGAATTTTCGGGTAAGTATTTCACTACTCTTCTTGTTTATATTTCTTGATCTTTATATGACAATATATGTATTTTTGGGTGGGGGGGCAGTGCCAAACCTCACATCCAGTTTTTGAGATTTGCAAGTCGAAAAGCCCTATCTCGAACTGAATGTCTTTGATGATTTTGTTATTTAAATTAATTTCCAGCCAACGAAAACTTGTGCTTTTGTATCTAACTTGTGCTTCTTATTGTTTTGGTTCACTTTTGGAGACATTTGACATTGTTAAACACCTATATGGACTACTATGGATGATGAACATTGAGCAAAACATACAGAATGAAAAGACCATTTATGAATGCTCCATAATGAAGCAAGTTTTTGTCTATAATACTTTCTTTGTATGTAATTGTGCTCATTTGTGTAGTTTCTCTCAGTAAATGCTGTATTTCCCGCCCCTGTTGACAACTTCACATTTATCGAGTTTAGAAGATTTCAAAAATGATAGGAAAAAACTGAATGGAGGTTACTCTATGCTAATCTTGATGGTTCTTTATGCTTTATCTAATATGCAAATTTTCGCTAAAATTAATCTGATGCTTCATGGTATTTAATATAATCTACTATTCACTTCATCCTTGAATTCTAAAATGTTGTTGAGAGTGAACGCAGGACACAGAAAGTATGAGCAATGCTTCTGCTGGACTTTCCTCCAAAGCGAAAGTGGGATTATCTCAGCCTCCAGAAAATTCATTTAAGCGTAAACGTGGATTTTTTTCAAAAAGATTGTGGGTTTACCCTGCCTTAATTTTTTTTCTTGTTCTAAATAGAAATTTAATGTCTATGCTACGTTCTATCTAATTATTTAATCTGGATGCGACAGTGCAGCATATGATGTATGGTTTTGGCGATGATCCAAATGTATGTCTTGCTCTTTCTCTGGATTTTCTCTGTAAACTAATTCATTTCTATTCCTTTTTTTTTTTAAATAGGTGGATTTTACTGTTGGTAATATATTTCCTCAATTTTATGGACATGCTTATCAAATGCGTAAAGGTTTAAAATCTCTATACGTTGGATGGCCAAGAGTGCTAGATCAATTATGTCTTTACATGCATGTCGTATTAGTCTTGACACCTGCATTTTTGCGGTGCACACCCATGTACACACACTCATCTCCAATTATCTGGAACTGTCTTATATATAATGCAAATTATATATTTTGGAAGAATGAGTACAAGCTGACTTGCAAGTGTATTTCTTTACACGTGACACTCGTTCTTTATTTTCTGAATTCTAATATGCTTTAGTTAAACTTATAATGTCATTGTATTGCCATTGTTGTACCAAAGCCCATACCAGAGACCGTGGCACTTGTGGAGGATGTTGTTGTGGAGTACGTAACATATTTGGTGAGTCCTTTGTTCTTTCTGATCCATCCCAGATGCTACTGAAATCTATAATTTCCTTGCGGCTATGTCTTTTTGGGGATAGTTTACCCTGTGCTGGATAGCAAATGATAATAGTGACTTCTACAGGTCCATAAAGCTCAAGATACTGCATCCAAAAGAGGAAAGCTTTTGACTGAGGATTTTCTTTTTTTAATTCACAAGGTACATTTATGTGACTCGTAAAAATTGTTAACTTTATTTTCCATTCTTAATTCTGCCGAATACATTTCACCAATCAAAGAGGTGTTTAGGTTTTAAGTCAAGAGGCTTGTAAAAATTGTTTTCCATTGTTTATGATCAAACTTCATCTTTGTTGCTCATCTTCGGTTTCTTGGAAGTAAAACATTTACATGTCGTAAAGAGACAAACTGAGAAATATATCTCAAATTTAACGTAGACTGGATTGTAGCAGAAATTTTACAAGTTCTCAAGTGAAGTATAAAGTTCAGAGAAACCGAATAATTATACTTGTCGTTTCTATATAACAATCTTGTGCATTGTTTGATAAATTCAATACCGGTCTTATTGATCTTGTAGGACTCACCAAAACTTAACCGTTGCACAAAATTGTTGTCAATGAATGAGGAATTGAAACGGGCACGAAAGGCTTTTGAGGTAGACGAAGAGACAGTCTTCGACTGAGTGATGGGGCCATTGTACATCTCGACAATAGTTCTATTTTTGGTGGTTGTAGTCACTCACTATTGCAGTTGCCCTGCGTGACATACATGTGACGGTTAATGATTTGACATATGAGGCAAGAAAAAACTACCATATTAATACATCAAATCACAAACTGCCATGTATGGCGACCATCGCAGTGAACGACTATGAATAGCATTACTTTTTTTGGTGAATATGTGGTCTTGCAGTTAATATGTTGTTGAATCTAATAGCTTCACCTGTTATCACATTGTTAGTATATACCATGCATCATCGGTTTGTAAGGTTTTATTCATTAATCTCTCATCATTGGGTTCATGGTTTGTTCATTAAGGTATAGATAGTAAAGAAACTAAAATCTTATTTATAAACTGTTTAATCTTGTTCGGCACTAAACATAGTCCATCATAATTCAGTGTGCGACACTTTTATCGGTTCCCTTATCACCATTTCTATATTCTACCATCTAAAACTAGTTTTGAAATGAATAATCATATCTAGTACCAATAGTGTCTAGTTGTCAGTATATCATAAGTTCTATTAAATGGGTCATGAATCATTGTATTTAGTCGAATACTCGAATATGTAATTTAATGTCACAATTGTCACTTAAACTGATATTAAATATTAATTATGTTAAATAGCACTACTTGGAGAAATTAAATATTTTTCAAGACTATTGATAATTTGTTTTTCGATAGGAAAGAGACGGGATTGTTGTCAATGATTGATATATCCCCTTGATCTTCAATAGTCATCTCGTTTTTGTTTATGTTCAAGTTAGGGGTGTAAGCAAAAACTGTTGAACCAAACCGAAAAGGAGACTTTCAAAATTGTTGGTTGGTGTCATGTTGATCTGTCAATAATTATGGATCTGTTGAATGGTGATTGGTTTAAATGTGCAGGAAAAAAAATGGTGAATGATTTGTCATGTTCCTTTACTATGACCGTTTGTTAAAATTATTTTTTTATTCTCATTTACGACTAATGAATTTTATGTGCTTGCATGATATGATTACCAAAAAATTCCAGCTGGGAAATTTCATAGCAAATCGCAAACAAAATATTTAAGAAAATCGTGTTTTAAAACCAAACAAAACCACACACACACGATTTTAATTTGTGGGATTTTTTCTAATTATTTGTCAACGGTTTGGTTCAAAATACTTACTTTAGAAGTTTTTAGGCTTTATTCTTCTTCTTCTATGTAACTAGGGTATAATATTTCTTTGAGGAAGACATGTTAGAGTCATCTCAACCCTAAGAAATTTGTACATTATCATTAACTTGCCTCGATTGCTTTTGATGTCCATCTAATTGTGTTTTTTCAAGTCGTCTCTTATAATAATATACTTGGATCTACGTTGTTGTACCCCTTGAACTCTCAATGGGCATACACAACCAAGTATTAATAAAGGTTCGGGGCTAAAGATCTCTCGGACTAATAAAAAAGTTAGTTGTAAAATTTGTTTGTTTCCTTAATTAGACGAGCACGGGAAACACATTGTCTTAACGAGCATAAAATATGTAGACTTTTACAAACTTAGAGAGTTCGAGGTTGATTAAAAACTTTGTTATTATTCACCAATATTTACTTTTTATAAAAAAATATATAAAGGTAAAGAGCCAAAAACACTATCGAAGTGTATAAAAAAAATAAAATTACTCTTTATAATTAAACAGCACTAATAATACTTAAACCTCAAGTGTCTACAAAAAATGGCGCCCATCAAAACTTAAAGGTACAAAAACAGAAAGTATATGTATAAACCAATAGATTGTTCAATCAATGTTCAAGTTGAACATCTGTTAACTGTTAAGCATGTCATTGTACTGTAGATACGATATCTGTCTTTGCATCTTCATTTGCTCATAGAATTTTGCTATAAACTGCTCAGCTTTCAAATCAATTCCTTCATCAGACGGCCCATAAATTTCTTCGCAAACTTGATCAAACGCTTGATCATCATTTTGATCCTCTACTCCCTTTAAAAAACTCTTTCTGGGTACATCACTGTAATAAATTCTGTCCTGATCATCATTGAACTCAAAATCGTAATCAAAATCCACAGGAGGATTAATGCAGGGAATGTGTGGCATCTTGAAGTGAAGAAGGGCGGTGCATTTTGACATGGATGATCGGAGTTTCGTCAAAGGAGAGTTGACGCTCGCCGTAAATGAGGGCGCCGCTTCCGCCTTTTGGGTGGCGGAGACTCTTAACACCCTTTTGAAGTAGGCTTAAACTTATGGAGAATTTGTTTCTGAATATGCCACCTTTTCTTGCCCATAAAAGAGCTAAACGAAGGATATTCCATGCTCTCCGACCAGAATTTGATGAGCCCTTTTTCTGCATTTTCAGATTCTGTTCGATGTACATTCAATAATATTTTGATCAAAATGGGAAAAAAATTGTAAAATTTGTAGGCTTTTTAGAATATTTTTCTGTTCTGAGAGATTAGATACTGATCATGAGCAGTAGAACGATGTATTTATATGTAAATGAATATTTGTTATGTACACGGTATGGAGGTAGGGTCCACAGGTTGGTGGGTACGTGGGAAAAGTGTTTTTGTTGGCCTGCGGGCGGTGGAAGACACGGCTGTACGCGGCCACCACTGAGAAATTCAACAAGAAGCCAAAGAACAATTGCATTATTGGTCCACAATCTATTGTTCAACTACTAAGTTGATCTCCAGCCTTTGATGAAAAACGAGTTAATTTTGAACCATTCATTATGAATAATGCTCTATATACCATTATTGGTATTAATTAAGCTACTTGCATATAAATATTTTTACACATTCCTTGACAGATGTCAAGGTGACATGCATTTGGTCCTTGATTCAAATAAATGAAATTCAAATCAATGATCGAAATGCATGTCACTGCATCTGTCAAACAATATGTAAAGAAAATTGTACAAATAACATGATTCTATCGATATTCATCGCTAGTCTTGGTGAGTTGGTGGTACTAGATCCCACCCTGTGTGGCAATTGGCTAACATTGTCCAAGCATAAAAATGTGTTATAAAATTATAACTTTATTGGATGATGTGACAATGACTTTATTGTTACATGTATAGTAAGTGAATAGCATTATTCACGAAAGAAAATACATTCAACTCAATTGCACAATAAAATATGCGTCCAATGCTACATAGATAAATGATGAAAACAAATTAATATACATAGTATTAACTGTTCGTTATAGTTTCTTAGTCAATCTCCGATTATGAAACCTTTTATGTTGATTGCCACATAGCCCTATAAAAAGCATGCTACACTTTGAATAATGAAAGTTGGAAAAATAAAACTTTACTTTATGGATTGGGGTGTATGAGGTTTACGTGATGATTTAGCCACCGTTTGGCTCCCCATTTTTTGTGAATAAAAATGGGTAGAATAGCATTTTTTGAAAAAATGAGTGGTTGAAAACGTATGATATTATTTTATGGAATATTGTGTGGTTGAAAATAGGAAAGAGAAAAATGGACTGTAATTTAATGAGTTTCAAATAAGGGCTTAATGAACGTTTTAATATTTATAACATTGGTATATGATAATGCATTAATAATGACCAACTTGTTCTTTTTTAAAGTTAGAATACCAACTTGCCAGTTGAGCAATAGGATGCGAACCCATACTGCAATTTTCCATATTGAATGATACAAACAGCCAAGACAGTTAGAAAATAATTAATGACAACCTTTAAATATTTGCAAGAAATCTTCAAATAAATTTCTATATTGAATGAATTAAACTATTTTTACAGAACTATTCATTACCATATGGATGACATCCACTCACATGTAGTGGAACCTGAGTGAATAAACAATGCAAAAAAAAAAAGGTGGGATCTCCCTATTGTGAGTGGATGTCATTCAGGTAGTAAATGAATAGTTTTGTACAAGTAACATGATTGATATTGAATAGTTGTATGAAAGGGGATTATAAAACTAGGGCAATGATTAGAAAAATGGACTTCACTTTTTCCAGACAAACAAATTTTTGTTGGGTTTTGGTTGCAACGTTACTATGACAATTCTCTCTCTCTCTCTCTCTCTCTCTCTCTGGAATATCCAAGAAATTAAGGCCGTAGACCAAGTACAAGTAAACGTTATTTTTGAAAAAAAAAAAAAATTAAAAATTCACTCGATATATCTTCCGACGTAACTGATTATTATACAGATAGAAAATTATTCTTTGAAAATTGCTTGTTGTATATAATCAATTACAAATTGATGAGTAGTTAATTATTTGATGAAATTTTGGCTCGATTATATCTCTTCACATAATCTGTTGATAAATAAATTTGTAAGTTATGATGTACATATAGTATAATCGTTATTCTTTACGGATTTTAAGGGAGAAGTGTATCTGTAATTGTCATTTAACTTACAAACATTTATGTAATTTGTTTTAATTATATTTCTAATCATTGTTAATTTGTGGTATATAAGACTTCCAGAAGAAGCAATAAGTTTGTGTGTACAGACTTATTGTGTACGGAACATTCACATGGGCGTGGGTGGAGTGAATATACAATCCCATGTGAGTGTTCATTGGGGTTATGTGTACAACAAGAAGGATTCCAGAAGAAGAAAGAGAATCCTATGAGCAGCCTTTAGACGATGCTTAATGTATACCTTAATTTCCTGTAACCCAACTGGCAACAACCAAGAATTCGAAGCTTATTATAAATTATTGTCTAATAATGTCAAACTTTGCCAACTAAGAAACTGGAAAAAATTAAGCTGGTGAAAGGGACCATCCAAGATTGAAGAAAAGTTAACGTTGTGGACCAACCATTGCAATGTATAATTTATATGCCTTGATTGGTAGACTTGTGACTAAAAATTTATACAATGACGTTTTTCTATTCAAATTTCTCCCTAAGTGAGCTACAATAATATTATTTATGACAATTCGTGTCTTTTTGGATTGAATTTATGGAAAATGATACTCTACCCGCATAGGTGATCGCATGTGAGTGTGCGGGGCCCATGTGAATAAAATAATATTTCCCTTCATGTGAGTGTGCTGTCATTCTTGCGATCACCCATAATGTTCCTGTAACATGACTCTTGAATTTATAGAGTCGGGTTTGAATTGGACATAGTTATTGATCTCTTGTCTCAAGACATAAACTTTATATCTAGAGATTTGTATCTCAGGATTGGCATGTAAAATTTTGTGTCCGTTACTTTAATAATCCTTGTATAGCCGTGTTTAAAAAATATTTTACAAAACACATCTGCAATACTAAACTAAATCTTATTCGTATATATACTTATAGTCGTTAATACGAATCATTCGCCGTCACTTCATTACTTTATTGCTAAATTAATTAACAATTATTTCTAAGAACACGTGTAAAATTCAAATCGATGAAATCGGATATCACTAAATTCTAAGTGGTGATGCCGAGTGGAACCGAATTGCAATATGTTGGCAGCAGCTTTGTCGTTTTGAGGCAAATTGGCTAAATATTTTCGATCAAAACGACAAAAATATTATGAATTGGCATATAGACTGAGTTCATTTGTGACTGGAATGATATACAATCAAACAGGGGACATGAACTGGCACAAAATATCAATCTAAGAAAGCAACAAACATTTCTCTCTACGTGGTCCTACTTTGCAACAAATTTTCTTGAAAGGTTGACTCAAAATATAGAAGCGATAAATTAAGTCATCAGTGCTCATTTGGAAAAATTATAATTTGGTGAAATTATTAAATGATGGATAATTAATAGTAGTTGTAGATGTAGAAGAGTTGAGTTCAATTAAACATTGAACATCTTTCTAAAGTATCCACTAACCATGTGAAACATAAGTTAGGGACAAAGTCGAGTAATTGATGGTCAGTCGAGCTTAGAAATTTAAGTGAACTCTTGAAGATATGAAGGTGAGGCTGACCAGACCAATGTCGCGGGTTCACTATTGCTCAGAAAAGGTCGAGATCAAGTCCAACTAAATACTTAAATTTTTTTTATAATTTTTTTTTTTTTTGCTAGCATGACATCAATGCAGAGAGCTCAACAAGGACTGGCTTATACCTAATTCCTAAATGCATTTTACACTTGAATATGACATATATGTTGAAAAGAATAACGTTATCTAGCACTAGTAATATTGAACACAAGTTTACGTGTCAGCATATCATAAATTCTATTAATTGGACCATAATTTTTTATATTTAATTGAACTTATAGTTTAATGCTACTAATTCTGTCATCTAGATTAGTGTTAGATATTAGCGTTGTTAAATAACTATGTTGGAAATGTTAAGTGTGGTGTGTAGTGATAGTAAAGTGACCATTGTGGTAGCTCAATACGATTCTCAACTTCATCAAGTTCCACGATGATGTGACTTTTAAATTCTCTATCGGAATATATCCATCTCTTCTCCCATTTACATAAACACTCAAAGTCAAGTACAAAAAATATTCTCTTAGATGATATTATCTGCCGAATTAGAAACAATAAATTGATTTTATCGTTGCAATCGAATAGGCGATATACCTTCAAGTAGACTAGACAAGCTATCTGTACGTCTTCTCAAGCAAATAGTGACGAGAAGTCGCCAGGCATCAATAACACATAACTAAACTTTATATTCAACTAAATTATTTTTTATACATTTCAAATTTTCAAGAATTTCATTTACTGCTATGAAAAAGGAAAATAGTGAAAAGTTCCTGCATTTTTGCTGTAGGTTAAAACCTTGAAACCCGAACATGCGTACGTTCAGTGACAGAGTGAGGGGTGACGACCGCTCCCCCAACATTTTGAAATTCCTTTAAGGGTTGTTTGACAAAACTTTTTATAAAAAAAAAAAAAATTAGCGAATTTTGATAAAAGGTGATAAAGATTTAGAAGGAACATTCTCAACAGCCTTATTATACAAAACGTTTTCAACTGGAGATTTCCCAGTTGTGATGTCTCAGCAAAGTGCAGAATTCATTAGCAGCAGCAATAGTATTCTACATTCTTTCACCTGGGCATAATGATAGGTAAAACGTTTTGTATATCGCGTTTAACCACTGTCACAAAAAAAACGCAAAACCATTTTAGAAGTGCTATTTAATCTTTCACGTCTTTCCCTTCTTCCTTCTTCCTTCTTCCTTCTTCCTGCTGATGATCAAGGCTTTGATCAACCTTCAAGCTGCAATGTTAAGTATTAACTTTCTGCTGTTGGTGCCACATCCAGCTGTGAATATACATATGGATCAAGTTGAACCTCTGTTAAGCATGTCATTGTAATGTAAATATGATATCTGTCTTTGCATCTTCATTTGCTCATAGAATTTTGCTATAAACAGCTCAGCTTTCAAATCAATTCCTTCATCAGACGGCCCATAAATTTCTTCATAAACCTGATCAAACCCATGATAGCTATCATCTTCTTGATCATCATTATGATCCTTCACGCCCTTTAAAAAACTCTTTCTGGGCACATCATTGTAATAAGTTCTGTCCCGATCATCGTTGAGCTCAAAATCATAATCAAAATCCACATCCGGATTAATGCAAGGAATGCGTGGCATCTTGAACCGGAGCGAAGAAGGACGGTGCATTTTGACATGGATGATTGGAGTTTGGTCGAAGGAGAGTTCACGTTCACCGGAAATGAGGGCGCCGCCTCCATTTGGGTGGCGGAGACTCTTAACACCCTTTTGAAGTAAGCTTAAACTTAAGGCGAATTTGTTTCTGAGTATGCCTCCTTTTCTAGCCCATAGAAGGGCTAAGCGAAGGGTATTCCATGCTCTACGATCAGAATTTGAGCCCTTTTTCTGCATTTTCAGACTTTGTTCAAGGTACATTCAAGAATATTTTGATCAAAAATGGGGAAAACTGGAAGTTTTGTTGGCTTTTTTGAATATTTTTCTATTTGTGAGAAAGATTAGATACTGATGAATGACAATAGAATGGTCTATTTATAAGTAAATGAATATGTACGCGCTATGGGAGTAGGAGTGTGGTCTTTAGAGTTGGTGGGTATTTTGGGAAAAGTGTTTATTGTCGGCCTGCGGGCGGTGGAACCTCGTGGGAGACACGGCTGTTACGCGGAAAGCTACCGGATTATTTTACTAAAGTACCCCTGAAAATATTAACAATAAATTTGAGGGAAAATTGCATTATTGATAAACAAATTATTGTTAGATGAGCAATTTTGAACTAAACATTCAAAATGATAAAGTTAATTAATTATTATATTTTCATTATAGTTGAAAAATATGTTTCAAGACCAAAAAAGGTCCAATTCTCCATTTAATTGACACAACACCTTATTTATTATTTGTATGAAACTAAATTTTGTTTTTTAATTAGGATTGACACTTCAAATATTGAAGTAAGGTAAGCTTTAATCAGGTAATGTCACAATTTAATGGAATTTTTCGATGGTTTTCACACATTAAAGATTGATTATAACTAAATTAAACATTTTAGACAAACTTATTTATGTATAAAGATTAAAATTATCTTGCTACTTGGGTAATAAATTGGGGACTAATTGTGCAATATTTTCCAAAAATTAATGCATGAACATCCAATACAGATTGTACTTGAAGTCAGCAATCAAAAATAGAAAATAATAAAAACCTAAAAATATTTGCAGGAAATTTTTAAATAGCCGTATGAAAAGGGAAAATTAGGACAATGAATAGAAAATCCAGCCAAACAAATTTTTGTTGGGTTTTGGTTGAAATGTTACTTTCCTTATTGCTAGTAGTCCTAAAAAAATCTGCAATGAATAATATTTTGAGAAAAATAATCTTCAAGAGCATTTCTGTAATTTTCGAGTCAGAAAAAATATGTCTAATAGTAAGAAGTAGGGGTGAACACTGATTTTTTAATTATTATTTTAAAAATAAATAAAGTTTACTTGTACTTGGTCCGCTACGCGGCCTTGATTTCTGGGATATTCAGACATAGAAATTAGGTTCAGCAATAGAGTCGCTCGTTAGTTCAGCTCACCCCACTAATGAGTCGAACAACAATTTTATTTTTTTTTAAGTTCGAAATGTATGAAACTCGTATGAATGGAGCGCCAACATGGGGACGAGACATTAATATGACCGATTTCTTCAATTCACTTCATGGTGAAATTAATACACTGCATTTTTAATATCTGGTATTATTCAGCATAGTCAGGACTTATTCATATCACTCGGGGTTTTATCAATATTTACAGATACAAGGTCTATCACGAGAGATCATATGTTAGATTGAGATGTATCGCGTGACCTCTGCAAATTACAATTCGAAAAGAATCACATATTTGCATGCTTTAATGGCTTGAAGAAGATAAAGATAGTCTTCCGACATCTTTTCATGTCCATTTTTACACTATTATGCCTCTCTTGGCTTCACTAAAAATGTATTTTGGAATTGTAATTTTTTTTGAGAATTTCTGGTTAAAAAATAAGAAAATTATTTGATTTACCTATAATATTATTTTATTAGAAAATGTATAGTTGAAAATATGAGAACAAAAAATACATTTTTTTAGAATGGAGCCCAAACAGGGGCTAAGATAGAATTATAAGTATATCTCATTTCTTTAATCATTAGTTTATTGTATCTATTTCATTTGTTTATTTTTAAAAATCGTACATAAACTATTTATTTCTGTACAATTTTAACTCCACCTACATATTAATCGGTCTCAAGTTCGAATAAGGAGGATGATTTTTACAACTTTATAATTCTTGAAGAAATATATTCTTTTACATTTATCAATTTCTTTACCATTAGATAATTTTTTGATGAAATATAATTTCCTCACCTTCATTATGCTTCTGAGAGTGAAGGGCACTTTTCAATTCAAATTTAAAAATAAAAATTACGAGCCGCGAACGGCAAGAGCGAGTTCACGGTGCGAACCAAGCACATTTTTGATGCGCTAGCCCGCTAACCTCACACGCAAGTTCGAGTGGTGAGTTGAGCCAAATCCAATGGTGGACGAGTTGAGCTACTCGACTCAATCTATTTAATACCACTAACTAATAATGAATAAATTACTTTATAATAGTCAATTCACTTAAAAGAGTAGTTTATTTTTTTATTTTCCCAATCATTGCTAATTTTTATTTAGTACTTCTAGGGGTGTAAGCGATCCGGTTTTACCGGTTTTTGACAGATTTTCAAACCAAACCGTTACACCGGTTTGAGAAAAACTCAAACCTAAACCAAACCATTTTGAACGGTTTGAAAAAAAATCCAAACCTAAACCTAACGGTTTGGTCCGGTTTTAAACCGCCGGTTTCGCCGAATATTTTTTTTTTTGCCCGTCGTCCGATTTTAAACCACCGATTTCGCCGTATATTTTTTTGTTTGTCTACTTTTATGCCATTAGTTTAGGAGTGGACAATTTTTCAAGAACCGGTGGAACCGGACCAGAACCATTTAGAAAAATAATTTAATTTTGGGACAAATTATTAAGAACTAACCAGTTTCGGTCCAGTTCTCGGTTCTAGTATGAGAACTGCTGGGAACCGGATGATTCTCATATGATTTTTTTTTTTTTTTTTGGTAAAATATATATTCAATCTCCAATCACTTTCATAAAAAAATAATAAGATTCCTTTTTCATTTTAGACCTTAGCACTTTCCTTCTTTTCTTTAATTCTTTTCTTCTCCCTTCTTATAATTATTTGATTAATTGATTCTCAAGCCAAATTAGAATATTGGGTAAATCTATACCTAAATAAATTTATTTACAATATATAATTTCATTTCTAAGATCCGAAATTTTTATTTTGTTTTCACTTTGATTACATAGTTGTTGATCCGATCAAAACTTTTCATTTAGATTTCTACAAATTATAATCGACAGAACCAAAAGTTACAATAATTTTTAAAAGGATATCCAATTCAATGTAGGATTTTGATTGAAGTTTATTTAATCATTGGAGTACTATGCAGTTTATATAAGTTGTTGATTGTTTATGATAGTAATTTATATGGAATATAACGTGGGATTTCTTGATGAATCGTTTCAGACTTTTAGTTTAAAAGTCTATGGAATATATGAATTTCATTTAAAAATAAATAAAAAGTCCAACACAAAAGTCTTACAAGTTACAATTTAGAAAATTTTATTTTTAATTTTTAAATTTTTATATATTTTTTCACCGGTCCGGTTTGATTTTAAACCGCCATAAAATTTCTCAAACCTAAACCAAACCGTTTTCGACCGGTTTGGTTTATTTCAAAACCATTTCGTTGACGGATCCACGTGGTACCAAATCGACGGTTTCCAAAATGCGGTTTCGGTTTGGTTTTTCGATTTGACGATTTTTGCTTACAGCCCTAAGTACTTCTATGAAAAGAAAGAGAATCCTAAGCGCTACCTCAAAAGGCTCCTTGATACCATTCCTGTAACCCTACTGGCAACAACCAAAGAAATTTGCAGCATTATAAATTATTCTATCAAACTTTCAAACTTTGCCAACTAAGAGACGGGGAAAAAATGAACTGATGAAAGGGGCTATTCGATTAAGAAAAATACTAATTGTACATAATGGGGTATATCGAATGGTGTACATCTCCCTCACATGGATGAGGGGTCCATTCGAATTAATTATATTTTATTTGTGTGGGCTCTCTACCCATGTGAGGGGGTGTACACCATTCGGTACATTTCGATGTACCGCTAGCACGATTGTTCGATTAAACTTAAACGTCGTGCACCAATCCAGAAAATTTTAATATTTTAATGGCAATGTACTTTTTATGTGATTTGATTGATAGACTTACGTCTAGAAAATTTATGCAATGACATTTTCGTATACCCTTATTTTTGGACCCTAGATAAGTCAATGATCTCATTTATGATACTTTGTGTCTATTAAATCAATTCAATCACGCTACACGATTCGCACGGATGATCAAAAGGATGACACCCCACACACACATGAGAGTCGAGATTATTTTATTCGTATGAGATCCACGCATTCCATGTGAGGACAATGTTATCGGAGGTGTCAATCGTAATGACAAAGTAGCTTAATTCTAAATAAGCTCGAAGAAAGAAGTGTACATTATCGGGTATTCAAATTATTCAAATTGTTTCAATTTTGTCTTCATTGAGTTAAGCCCATGTTTTCAGCTCCCGACAGCATGGCATGGTTTTCCAAGAAGCCGTTAACTTTGGGTCATTGTATCTATATCTGGCAATTTCTTATTTATTTGTATCATATAATTGAGTAAAGCACTTATTTCAAAAATATTTTATAAAACAAAATTACAATATTAAATTTTTATTCATGTATACTTAACGTCATTAATCAACAATTTTTTTTTTCTAAGAATACTAGTGTAAAATTCGAATCAATGAAAAGACTCATATATCCCTAAATTCTAAGTGGTGTTGCCGAGTGGAACCGATTTGCAATATGTTGGCTGGTTTGTCGTTTTGAGGCAAATTGGCTAAATATTTTCGATCAAAACGACAAAAAGATGATGAATTAATGTTATATAAACTGAGGTCATTTGTGACTGGAATGATACACAATCAAACAGGGGGGGACATGAACTGGAACAAAATATCAATTTAAGAAAGCAACAAACATTTCTCTCTACGTGGCCCTACGTTGCAACAAATTTTTCTTGTAATATTAGACTCGAAATATAGAAGTGAGAAATCAAGTCATTAATGCTTATTTGAGAGGAATTATAAGGTGTTAAAATTATAAATTGACAGAAATAAGTAATGAATAAGTGAGTACTAATTGTGGGTGTAGATGGTTGAGCTCAATTAGACATTAAACATCTTTCTATAGAATCCATGAACTGTGTGAAAGATAAACAGGTACAAAGTCGAATAATAGAAGGCCGATTGAGCTTAGAAAGTTAAGTAGGTGAACTCTTGAAGATTTGAAGGTGAGATCGACTAGACCAACATCAAATGATCAATCCTAATGCACGGAAAAAGGTTAAGAACAAGACAAAGAGCTCGGTAAGGACTGGTTTTCCTTAAAAGGTGTAAATGCATTTTACAAATTAGTAGAGAAAGACATGCATGCTAAAAATGTTAGTGAGATGATAGTAGTGTGACGATTAGAGTAACTTAATATGATATCCAATTTCAAGTCCCAAGACGATATTGTTAAGGAATAAATCTCGCATCGAATAAAGATAAAAAATATAGACCAACGTATAAGAATTTGAATTACGTACATGCTTGAATATTTCTATCATCTCCCCTTTTCAATTACGTACATGCTCAAAGTCATTCAGAATAGCTCGAGGATAAAAAGAACTTCTCTTAACTATTATTAGTGCTTGTTGGGGAGTGATTAAATTAAAAATTATACAAGTACCACAGAAGGTGTGATCAAAAGTGTATAATAAATTGCGTGTCCATAGAATATGTGAAAAAAAATACATTTGAATCACTTAAATTATAATTTAGATTTTGCCAACTAATTAACTTATTGTATCATTGTGGTCAAATATTATATGAAATTGGGTGATTATGGTGAAATATTATATGAAATTGGGTGGTCATAGTGACATAAAATAAAGTTGGGTGGTCATTGATGTATTTAACACAGGTAGGAAATAAAGGTTCACCTCAAATTAATATTAATCACGTGTTTAGTTTGGTTAAAAATCAATTTTCTTAATAGATTGTGATAAAATTTCATAAAATATTAGGTTGAAAAATTGATTAAAATTGTAGATTCTATAAAATGTTTGGTTGAAAATTAATTTGAAGAAGAAAAAGTTTTAAAAATAAGACTAAACAAGGACTAAGGTGAAGTAGCAAGTTGTGCTTATCTTCGTGTATTAAACTATTTGTACCAAAAAAAAAAAAAAATTGATAGAAAATTTGATAGATACTGAAGTGACATGTACCTCGACCCTTGATTCGAATGTATAAGATTCAAGTCAAGGGTTAATGTGTATGTTACTTCAATATCAAACATTCGAATCAAGGGTTGAAGTGCATGTAACTTCAGCAACTGTCAAAGAATTTGTCAAAAATTGTACAAATAGCAAGTTGTATTTTCATGTGTAATTTAGTGAAATAACTCTATAAGTCTAAATCAACAAATCTATGAGGAGTTGCATAATATTTGTTAACGGCAATCAATATATATATATATATATATATATATTAAATGGAATGTAACCGATTGTGGTCCAACGTTTTTTACCTTTATGATGAAGCACTCGCGGAGTTCAAGTTTCAACAGTCATTGAATTCAATACCCATTGATTGGATCGACAAAATTGGTAACAATAACCATGGCTTGATGGGACTTCGGTATATAAGGTGGTTTGGCCCCTAAACTTGAACGCTGAAAAATGTATATCACACACCATCAATTTCAAAGTATTCAAAGAGCTTAGAAGTACCAAAGCCTAGAGGGGGGAAAAAAAAAAGCCAATGGCCGGAGGTACATACCCGATCCATGAGTCTTCAATCTTCTCAATCAAATTTGTTTCTATATAATTATTTTGGATCGATTTTCAGTCTTACGTTTGGTATCAGAGCAACACATAACCTTTGTCTTGGTGTTTCACAAATGACTTGCAAAACTCAATATTTGGTAGATTTTTTTTATAATTTTTTGGAAATTAATCAAATTTCTCAAGAAAACAAATTTTTTGGCCTTTGTGTGTTTTTTAAACTTGAAATTTGGCGTTGACGGTGATGAATTTTGAGGCAAGTAGGAACCTGGTAGATGACCAATTTGGTTCCCTATATTGTTTCCAGAAAAGAAGGCAATGTACATTTGATAAGCAATAAGTTATTGGGCCATAATTACTGGGCCATTTGGGAATGATACAAGGGAACAATACAAAACTAAGGTTTTTAGCATATCAAATTCAATAATAAGGTAATAAGTTTCAAAATTCAAAAATAAGATTTTTATTAAATTTTATTTATGATTTAATTAATTAATTAAATATATAAAAGTCACAAATTGGTGTACATAATGGGGTATATCGAATGGTGTACATCTCCCTCACATGGATGAGGGGTCCATTCGAATTAATTATATTTTATTTGTGTGGGCTCTCTACCCATGTGAGGGGGTGTACACCATTCGGTACATTTCGATGTACCGCTAGCACGATTGTTCGATTAAACTTAAACGTCGTGCACCAATCCAGAAAATTTTAATATTTTAATGGCAATGTACTTTTTATGTGATTTGATTGATAGACTTACGTCTAGAAAATTTATGCAATGACATTTTCGTATACCCTTATTTTTGGACCCTAGATAAGTCAATGATCTCATTTATGATACTTTGTGTCTATTAAATCAATTCAATCACGCTACACGATTCGCACGGATGATCAAAAGGATGACACCCCACACACACATGAGAGTCGAGATTATTTTATTCGTATGAGATCCACGCATTCCATGTGAGGACAATGTTATCGGAGGTGTCAATCGTAATGGCAAAGTAGCTTAATTCTAAATAAGCTCGAAGAAAGAAGTGTACATTATCGGGTATTCAAATTATTCAAATTGTTTCAATTTTGTCTTCATTGAGTTAAGCCCATGTTTTCAGCTCCCGACAGCATGGCATGGTTTTCCAAGAAGCCGTTAACTTTGGGTCATTGTATCTATATCTGGCAATTTCTTATTTATTTGTATCATATAATTGAGTAAAGCACTTATTTCAAAAAAATATTTTATAAAACAAAATTACAATATTAAATTTTTATTCATGTATACTTAACGTCATTAATCAACAATTTTTTTTTTCTAAGAATACTAGTGTAAAATTCGAATCAATGAAAAGACTCATATATCCCTAAATTCTAAGTGGTGTTGCCGAGTGGAACCGATTTTGCAATATGTTGGCTGGTTTGTCGTTTTGAGGCAAATTGGCTAAATATTTTCGATCAAAACGACAAAAAGATGATGAATTAATGTTATATAAACTGAGGTCATTTGTGACTGGAATGATACACAATCAAACAGGGGACATGAACTGGAACAAAATATCAATTTAAGAAAGCAACAAACATTTCTCTCTACGTGGCCCTACGTTGCAACAAATTTTCTTGTAATATTAGACTCGAAATATAGAAGTGAGAAATCAAGTCATTAATGCTTATTTGAGAGGAATTATAAGGTGTTAAAATTATAAATTGACAGAAATAAGTAATGAATAAGTGAGTACTAATTGTGGGTGTAGATGGTTGAGCTCAATTAGACATTAAACATCTTTCTATAGAATCCATGAACTGTGTGAAAGATAAACAGGTACAAAGTCGAATAATAGAAGGCCGATTGAGCTTAGAAAGTTAAGTAGGTGAACTCTTGAAGATTTGAAGGTGAGATCGACTAGACCAACATCAAATGATCAATCCTAATGCACGGAAAAAGGTTAAGAACAAGACAAAGAGCTCGGTAAGGACTGGTTTTCCTTAAAAGGTGTAAATGCATTTTACAAATTAGTAGAGAAAGACATGCATGCTAAAAATGTTAGTGAGATGATAGTAGTGTGACGATTAGAGTAACTTAATATGATATCCAATTTCAAGTCCCAAGACGATATTGTTAAGGAATAAATCTCGCATCGAATAAAGATAAAAATATAGACCAACGTATAAGAATTTGAATTACGTACATGCTTGAATATTTCTATCATCTCCCCTTTTCAATTACGTACATGCTCAAAGTCATTCAGAATAGCTCGAGGATAAAAAGAACTTCTCTTAACTATTATTAGTGCTTGTTGGGGAGTGATTAAATTAAAAATTATACAAGTACCACAGAAGGTGTGATCAAAAGTGTATAATAAATTGCGTGTCCATAGAATATGTGAAAAAAAATACATTTGAATCACTTAAATTATAATTTAGATTTTGCCAACTAATTAACTTATTGTATCATTGTGGTCAAATATTATATGAAATTGGGTGATTATGGTGAAATATTATATGAAATTGGGTGGTCATAGTGACATAAAATAAAGTTGGGTGGTCATTGATGTATTTAACACAGGTAGGAAATAAAGGTTCACCTCAAATTAATATTAATCACGTGTTTAGTTTGGTTAAAAATCAATTTTCTTAATAGATTGTGATAAAATTTCATAAAATATTAGGTTGAAAAATTGATTAAAATTGTAGATTCTATAAAATGTTTGGTTGAAAAATTAATTTGAAGAAGAAAAAGTTTTAAAAATAAGACTAAACAAGGACTAAGGTGAAGTAGCAAGTTGTGCTTATCTTCGTGTATTAAACTATTTGTACCAAAAAAAAAAAAAAATTGATAGAAAATTTGATAGATACTGAAGTGACATGTACCTCGACCCTTGATTCGAATGTATAAGATTCAAGTCAAGGGTTAATGTGTATGTTACTTCAATATCAAACATTCGAATCAAGGGTTGAAGTGCATGTAACTTCAGCAACTGTCAAAGAATTTGTCAAAAATTGTACAAATAGCAAGTTGTATTTTCATGTGTAATTTAGTGAAATAACTCTATAAGTCTAAATCAACAAATCTATGAGGAGTTGCATAATATTTGTTAACGGCAATCAATATATATATATATATATATATATATATATATATATTAAATGGAATGTAACCGATTGTGGTCCAACGTTTTTTACCTTTATGATGAAGCACTCGCGGAGTTCAAGTTTCAACAGTCATTGAATTCAATACCCATTGATTGGATCGACAAAATTGGTAACAATAACCATGGCTTGATGGGACTTCGGTATATAAGGTGGTTTGGCCCCTAAACTTGAACGCTGAAAAATGTATATCACACACCATCAATTTCAAAGTATTCAAAGAGCTTAGAAGTACCAAAGCCTAGAGGGGGGAAAAAAAAAAAGCCAATGGCCGGAGGTACATACCCGATCCATGAGTCTTCAATCTTCTCAATCAAATTTGTTTCTATATAATTATTTTGGATCGATTTTCAGTCTTACGTTTGGTATCAGAGCAACACATAACCTTTGTCTTGGTGTTTCACAAATGACTTGCAAAACTCAATATTTGGTAGATTTTTTTTATAATTTTTTGAAATTAATCAAATTTCTCAAGAAAACAAATTTTTTGGCCTTTGTGTGTTTTTAAACTTGAAATTTGGCGTTGACGGTGATGAATTTTGAGGCAAGTAGGAACCTGGTAGATGACCAATTTGGTTCCCTATATTGTTTCCAGAAAAGAAGGCAATGTACATTTGATAAGCAATAAGTTATTGGGCCATAATTACTGGGCCATTTGGGAATGATACAAGGGAACAATACAAAACTAAGGTTTTTAGCATATCAAATTCAATAATAAGGTAATAAGTTTCAAAATTCAAAAATAAGATTTTTATTAAATTTTATTTATGATTTAATTAATTAATTAAATATATAAAAGTCACAAATTGGTGTACATAATGGGGTATATCGAATGGTGTACATCTCCCTCACATGGATGAGGGGTCCATTCGAATTAATTATATTTTATTTGTGTGGGCTCTCTACCCATGTGAGGGGGTGTACACCATTCGGTACATTTCGATGTACCGCTAGCACGATTGTTCGATTAAACTTAAACGTCGTGCACAAATCCAGAAAATTTTAATATTTTAATGGCAATGTACTTTTTATGTGATTTGATTGATAGACTTACGTCTAGAAAATTTATGCAATGACATTTTCGTATACCCTTATTTTTGGACCCTAGATAAGTCAATGATCTCATTTATGATACTTTGTGTCTATTAAATCAATTCAATCACGCTACACGATTCGCACGGATGATCAAAAGGATGACACCCCACACACACATGAGAGTCGAGATTATTTTATTCGTATGAGATCCACGCATTCCATGTGAGGACAATGTTATCGGAGGTGTCAATCGTAATGGCAAAGTAGCTTAATTCTAAATAAGCTCGAAGAAAGAAGTGTACATTATCGGGTATTCAAATTATTCAAATTGTTTCAATTTTGTCTTCATTGAGTTAAGCCCATGTTTTCAGCTCCCGACAGCATGGCATGGTTTTCCAAGAAGCCGTTAACTTTGGGTCATTGTATCTATATCTGGCAATTTCTTATTTATTTGTATCATATAATTGAGTAAAGCACTTATTTCAAAAATATTTTATAAAACAAAATTACAATATTAAATTTTTATTCATGTATACTTAACGTCATTAATCAACAATTTTTTTTTTCTAAGAATACTAGTGTAAAATTCGAATCAATGAAAAGACTCATATATCCCTAAATTCTAAGTGGTGTTGCCGAGTGGAACCGATTTGCAATATGTTGGCTGGTTTGTCGTTTTGAGGCAAATTGGCTAAATATTTTCGATCAAAACGACAAAAAGATGATGAATTAATGTTATATAAACTGAGGTCATTTGTGACTGGAATGATACACAATCAAACAGGGGACATGAACTGGAACAAAATATCAATTTAAGAAAGCAACAAACATTTCTCTCTACGTGGCCCTACGTTGCAACAAATTTTCTTGTAATATTAGACTCGAAATATAGAAGTGAGAAATCAAGTCATTAATGCTTATTTGAGAGGAATTATAAGGTGTTAAAAATTATAAATTGACAGAAATAAGTAATGAATAAGTGAGTACTAATTGTGGGTGTAGATGGTTGAGCTCAATTAGACATTAAACATCTTTCTATAGAATCCATGAACTGTGTGAAAGATAAACAGGTACAAAGTCGAATAATAGAAGGCCGATTGAGCTTAGAAAGTTAAGTAGGTGAACTCTTGAAGATTTGAAGGTGAGATCGACTAGACCAACATCAAATGATCAATCCTAATGCACGGAAAAAGGTTAAGAACAAGACAAAGAGCTCGGTAAGGACTGGTTTTCCTAAAAAGGTGTAAATGCATTTTACAAATTAGTAGAGAAAGACATGCATGCTAAAAATGTTAGTGAGATGATAGTAGTGTGACGATTAGAGTAACTTAATATGATATCCAATTTCAAGTCCCAAGACGATATTGTTAAGGAATAAATCTCGCATCGAATAAAGATAAAAATATAGACCAACGTATAAGAATTTGAATTACGTACATGCTTGAATATTTCTATCATCTCCCCTTTTCAATTACGTACATGCTCAAAGTCATTCAGAATAGCTCGAGGATAAAAAGAACTTCTCTTAACTATTATTAGTGCTTGTTGGGGAGTGATTAAATTAAAAATTATACAAGTACCACAGAAGGTGTGATCAAAAGTGTATAATAAATTGCGTGTCCATAGAATATGTGAAAAAAAATACATTTGAATCACTTAAATTATAATTTAGATTTTGCCAACTAATTAACTTATTGTATCATTGTGGTCAAATATTATATGAAATTGGGTGATTATGGTGAAATATTATATGAAATTGGGTGGTCATAGTGACATAAAATAAAGTTGGGTGGTCATTGATGTATTTAACACAGGTAGGAAATAAAGGTTCACCTCAAATTAATATTAATCACGTGTTTAGTTTGGTTAAAAATCAATTTTCTTAATAGATTGTGATAAAATTTCATAAAATATTAGGTTGAAAAATTGATTAAAATTGTAGATTCTATAAAATGTTTGGTTGAAAATTAATTTGAAGAAGAAAAAGTTTTAAAAATAAGACTAAACAAGGACTAAGGTGAAGTAGCAAGTTGTGCTTATCTTCGTGTATTAAACTATTTGTACCAAAAAAAAAAAAAAAAATTGATAGAAAATTTGATAGATACTGAAGTGACATGTACCTCGACCCTTGATTCGAATGTATAAGATTCAAGTCAAGGGTTAATGTGTATGTTACTTCAATATCAAACATTCGAATCAAGGGTTGAAGTGCATGTAACTTCAGCAACTGTCAAAGAATTTGTCAAAAATTGTACAAATAGCAAGTTGTATTTTCATGTGTAATTTAGTGAAATAACTCTATAAGGCTAAATCAACAAATCTATGAGGAGTTGCATAATATTTGTTAACGGCAATCAATATATATATATATATATATATATATTAAATGGAATGTAACCGATTGTGGTCCAACGTTTTTTACCTTTATGATGAAGCACTCGCGGAGTTCAAGTTTCAACAGTCATTGAATTCAATACCCATTGATTGGATCGACAAAATTGGTAACAATAACCATGGCTTGATGGGACTTCGGTATATAAGGTGGTTTGGCCCCTAAACTTGAACGCTGAAAAATGTATATCACACACCATCAATTTCAAAGTATTCAAAGAGCTTAGAAGTACCAAAGCCTAGAGGGGGGAAAAAAAAAAAGCCAATGGCCGGAGGTACATACCCGATCCATGAGTCTTCAATCTTCTCAATCAAATTTGTTTCTATATAATTATTTTGGATCGATTTTCAGTCTTACGTTTGGTATCAGAGCAACACATAACCTTTGTCTTGGTGTTTCACAAATGACTTGCAAAACTCAATATTTGGTAGATTTTTTTTATAATTTTTTGGAAATTAATCAAATTTCTCAAGAAAACAAATTTTTTGGCCTTTGTGTGTTTTTAAACTTGAAATTTGGCGTTGACGGTGATGAATTTTGAGGCAAGTAGGAACCTGGTAGATGACCAATTTGGTTCCCTATATTGTTTCCAGAAAAGAAGGCAATGTACATTTGATAAGCAATAAGTTATTGGGCCATAATTACTGGGCCATTTGGGAATGATACAAGGGAACAATACAAAACTAAGGTTTTTAGCATATCAAATTCAATAATAAGGTAATAAGTTTCAAAATTCAAAAATAAGATTTTTATTAAATTTTATTTATGATTTAATTAATTAATTAAATATATAAAAGTCACAAATTGGTGTACATAATGGGGTATATCGAATGGTGTACATCTCCCTCACATGGATGAGGGGTCCATTCGAATTAATTATATTTTATTTGTGTGGGCTCTCTACCCATGTGAGGGGGGTGTACACCATTCGGTACATTTCGATGTACCGCTAGCACGATTGTTCGATTAAACTTAAACGTCGTGCACCAATCCAGAAAATTTTAATATTTTAATGGCAATGTACTTTTTATGTGATTTGATTGATAGACTTACGTCTAGAAAATTTATGCAATGACATTTTCGTATACCCTTATTTTTTGGACCCTAGATAAGTCAATGATCTCATTTATGATACTTTGTGTCTATTAAATCAATTCAATCACGCTACACGATTCGCACGGATGATCAAAAGGATGACACCCCACACACACATGAGAGTCGAGATTATTTTATTCGTATGAGATCCACGCATTCCATGTGAGGACAATGTTATCGGAGGTGTCAATCGTAATGGCAAAGTAGCTTAATTCTAAATAAGCTCGAAGAAAGAAGTGTACATTATCGGGTATTCAAATTATTCAAATTGTTTCAATTTTGTCTTCATTGAGTTAAGCCCATGTTTTTCAGCTCCCGACAGCATGGCATGGTTTTCCAAGAAGCCGTTAACTTTGGGTCATTGTATCTATATCTGGCAATTTCTTATTTATTTGTATCATATAATTGAGTAAAGCACTTATTTCAAAAATATTTTATAAAACAAAATTACAATATTAAATTTTTATTCATGTATACTTAACGTCATTAATCAACAATTTTTTTTTTCTAAGAATACTAGTGTAAAATTCGAATCAATGAAAAGACTCATATATCCCTAAATTCTAAGTGGTGTTGCCGAGTGGAACCGATTTGCAATATGTTGGCTGGTTTGTCGTTTTGAGGCAAATTGGCTAAATATTTTCGATCAAAACGACAAAAAGATGATGAATTAATGTTATATAAACTGAGGTCATTTGTGACTGGAATGATACACAATCAAACAGGGGACATGAACTGGAACAAAATATCAATTTAAGAAAGCAACAAACATTTCTCTCTACGTGGCCCTACGTTGCAACAAATTTTCTTGTAATATTAGACTCGAAATATAGAAGTGAGAAATCAAGTCATTAATGCTTATTTGAGAGGAATTATAAGGTGTTAAAATTATAAATTGACAGAAATAAGTAATGAATAAGTGAGTACTAATTGTGGGTGTAGATGGTTGAGCTCAATTAGACATTAAACATCTTTCTATAGAATCCATGAACTGTGTGAAAGATAAACAGGTACAAAGTCGAATAATAGAAGGCCGATTGAGCTTAGAAAGTTAAGTAGGTGAACTCTTGAAGATTTGAAGGTGAGATCGACTAGACCAACATCAAATGATCAATCCTAATGCACGGAAAAAGGTTAAGAACAAGACAAAGAGCTCGGTAAGGACTGGTTTTCCTTAAAAGGTGTAAATGCATTTTACAAATTAGTAGAGAAAGACATGCATGCTAAAAATGTTAGTGAGATGATAGTAGTGTGACGATTAGAGTAACTTAATATGATATCCAATTTCAAGTCCCAAGACGATATTGTTAAGGAATAAATCTCGCATCGAATAAAGATAAAAATATAGACCAACGTATAAGAATTTGAATTACGTACATGCTTGAATATTTCTATCATCATCTCCCCTTTTCAATTACGTACATGCTCAAAGTCATTCAGAATAGCTCGAGGATAAAAAAGAACTTCTCTTAACTATTATTAGTGCTTGTTGGGGAGTGATTAAATTAAAAAATTATACAAGTACCACAGAAGGTGTGATCAAAAGTGTATAATAAATTGCGTGTCCATAGAATATGTGAAAAAAAAATACATTTGAATCACTTAAATTATAATTTAGATTTTGCCAACTAATTAACTTATTGTATCATTGTGGTCAAATATTATATGAAATTGGGTGATTATGGTGAAATATTATATGAAATTGGGTGGTCATAGTGACATAAAATAAAGTTGGGTGGTCATTGATGTATTTAACACAGGTAGGAAATAAAGGTTCACCTCAAATTAATATTAATCACGTGTTTAGTTTGGTTAAAAATCAATTTTCTTAATAGATTGTGATAAAATTTCATAAAATATTAGGTTGAAAAATTGATTAAAATTGTAGATTCTATAAAATGTTTGGTTGAAAATTAATTTGAAGAAGAAAAAGTTTTAAAAATAAGACTAAACAAGGACTAAGGTGAAGTAGCAAGTTGTGCTTATCTTCGTGTATTAAACTATTTGTACCAAAAAAAAAAAAAAAATTGATAGAAAATTTGATAGATACTGAAGTGACATGTACCTCGACCCTTGATTCGAATGTATAAGATTCAAGTCAAGGGTTAATGTGTATGTTACTTCAATATCAAACATTCGAATCAAGGGTTGAAGTGCATGTAACTTCAGCAACTGTCAAAGAATTTGTCAAAAATTGTACAAATAGCAAGTTGTATTTTCATGTGTAATTTAGTGAAATAACTCTATAAGTCTAAATCAACAAATCTATGAGGAGTTGCATAATATTTGTTAACGGCAATCAATATATATATATATATATATATTAAATGGAATGTAACCGATTGTGGTCCAACGTTTTTTACCTTTATGATGAAGCACTCGCGGAGTTCAAGTTTCAACAGTCATTGAATTCAATACCCATTGATTGGATCGACAAAATTGGTAACAATAACCATGGCTTGATGGGACTTCGGTATATAAGGTGGTTTGGCCCCTAAACTTGAACGCTGAAAAATGTATATCACACACCATCAATTTCAAAGTATTCAAAGAGCTTAGAAGTACCAAAGCCTAGAGGGGGGAAAAAAAAAAGCCAATGGCCGGAGGTACATACCCGATCCATGAGTCTTCAATCTTCTCAATCAAATTTGTTTCTATATAATTATTTTGGATCGATTTTCAGTCTTACGTTTGGTATCAGAGCAACACATAACCTTTGTCTTGGTGTTTCACAAATGACTTGCAAAACTCAATATTTGGTAGATTTTTTTTATAATTTTTTGGAAATTAATCAAATTTCTCAAGAAAACAAATTTTTTGGCCTTTGTGTGTTTTTAAACTTGAAATTTGGCGTTGACGGTGATGAATTTTGAGGCAAGTAGGAACCTGGTAGATGACCAATTTGGTTCCCTATATTGTTTCCAGAAAAGAAGGCAATGTACATTTGATAAGCAATAAGTTATTGGGCCATAATTACTGGGCCATTTGGGAATGATATAAGGGAACAATACAAAACTAAGGTTTTTAGCATATCAAATTCAATAATAAGGTAATAAGTTTCAAAATTCAAAAACAAGATTTTTATTAAATTTTATTTATGATTTAATTAATTAATTAAATATATAAAAGTCACAAATTTATACAAATTGGTCACAAATACATTTATTGGTCACATATTATCAAATTAATTAATTACAAATTATTACGAGATCACAAATCAAAATTTTTATTGGTCACAAATTAATTTCGAGGTCACGAATTGAAATTTTAATAGGTCACAATTTATATTCGAGGTCACAGATCAAAATTTTAATAGGTCACAGATTAATTTCTTAGGTCACAATTAATTTCAAAGTCACAAATATGAATTTTAATAGGTCATAATTTCTCACCGAGGTCACAACTCAGAATTTAATAGGTCACAGACTAATTTATTAGTCACAATTTATTGAATTTTATGGTCACAAATCGATCCCAATCAAAATCCACCACCAATACTTGGTCACAAGTCTGTGACCACCACCCCGCAACCACCGCCTCGCCGCCGCAACAGTAAAAGAACCACCATGGTCACAGTAAAGGAACCACCATGGTCACAGTAAAGGAGCCACGCCTGACCACCCTCACCCTGGCCTTGCGGTCGTCCACACCACCACCACTGCTCGCCACCGCAACAGTAAAGGAATCACGCCTGACCACCTCACCCTCGCCTGCGACCGTCCACACCACCACCACCTCCATCATCGCATCAACACCATCTACACCACAGTCGCTACCCCCAACAATCCCCACAGTTGCCACAAAACACAACCACCACCATATCCTCAAATCGCCGCCAATAATCCCCACAGTCGCCGCCAATAATCCCCACAGTCGCCCTGCACCACCATCAATCCCCACAACATTACCACCACCAAATCCTAAATCGTCCTGCACCACCATCACCACAATCCCCTGCACCACCACAATCCCCAAATCACCCTTGCACCACAATCCCCAAATCTGCTTCACAGTCGCGTCTGCTTCGCTCCGCATCGCAGTCGCATCTGCTTCACACCACTTCGCTTCTGCTTCTCGCCGCATCTGTTTTGCGTCGCATCTGGGAGAACAGAGAGGAGGTGGCGACGGGGTTGCGGGGCGGGATGAAGAGAGTGAGAGTGAGAAAGAGCGAGCGAGAGAGAGGAGGAGGAGGGGATAATGAAAAATTAGGGTTTAATTGATTAGAATTTTTAATATTATTATTTAATATTAAAATATTTTATAATATTATAATTAAAACCTGATTTTTGTATAAATAAACTATATATCTTAATTTTGATTTTAGATCTTTAAATACCTTCCTAGATGTAATTTCCTCATTTGGGGATTGTGGTGCAAGGGTGATTTGGGGATTGTGATGGTGCAGGGGATTGTGGTGATGGTGGTGCAGGACGATTTAGGATTTGGTGGTGGTAATGTTGTGGGGATTGATGGTGGTGCAGGGCGACTGTGGGGATTATTGGCGGCGACTGTGGGGATTATTGGCGGCGATTTGAGGATATGGTGGTGGTTGTGTTTTGTGGCGACTGTGGGGATTGTTGGGGGTAGCGACTGTGGTGTAGATGGTGTTGATGCGATGATGGAGGTGGTGGTGGTGTGGACGGTCGCAGGCGAGGGTGAGGTGGTCAGGCGTGATTCCTTTACTGTTGCGGTGGCGAGCGGTGGTGGTGGTGTGGACGGTCGCAAGGCCAGGGTGAGGGTGGTCAGGCGTGGCTCCTTTACTGTGACCATGGTGGTTCCTTTACTGTGACCATGGTGGTTCTTTTACTGTTGCGGCGGCGAGACGGTGGTTGCGGGGTGGTGGTCACAGACTTGTGACCAAGTATTGGTGGTGGATTTTGATAGGGATCGGTTTGTGACCATAAAATTCAATAAATTGTGACTAATAAATTAGTCTGTGACCTATTAAATTCTGAGTTGTGACCTCGGTGAGAAATTGTGACCTATTAAAATTCATATTTGTGACTTTGAAATTAATTGTGACCTAAGAAATTAATCTGTGACCTATTAAAATTTTGATCTGTGACCTCGAATATAAATTGTGACCTATTAAAATTTCAATTCGTGACCTCGAAATTAATTTGTGACCAATAAAAATTTTGATTTGTGATCTCGTAATAATTTGTAATTAATTAATTTGATAATATGTGACCAATAAATGTATTTGTGACCAATTTGTATAAATTTGTGACTTTTATATATTTAATTAATTAATTAATTAATTAAATCATAAATAAAATTTAATAAAAACCTTATTTTTGAATTTTGAAACTTATTACCTTATTATTGAATTTGATATACTAAAAACCTTAGTTTTGTATTGTTCCCTATAAGTAATTGTTTATTGGGCCATTTGCTGAATTTAATTCTTGGGCACATGCAATTAGTTATTGGGCCATGTTGCTGAATTTAATTCTTGGACACACGCAATTGTTTATGTGGTAATTAAGCCAATTTTGCAGAATTTAAGTACTGGGCATTTATTTTGTTTTTCTATCTATTTTGCTTAATTTTTGCATATGTTAATTATTTATGTTTATAATAAGATAAGCAATTTTAGGATGAATTAAATCATTCAAAGTTATTTATTATGATCATAGTTAATTTGCATGTGTTGATTACATTTTCAATTATTACATACAAGCTTTGATAAGTTAAATTTCATGCAATTTGTAATGCTCATTAGAATATTTTGTGCATTATCATAAAATGTTATTTAAAATTGTGCTATTAGAATTATTCTCATATTAAGTTAAGCTTTTATACATAAAAATGATAATGTCTAGTGATCTATATAATTTTATTTAATTAGGGATTAGCCACAACATCTTTAATTAAATAAAATTGTATATTTAGGATCAAATAAAGAGTAAAGACATTAAATTATAATTATTTATTCTTAATATAATAAATTTTATCTCACATGAACTTTTTTTATATTTATATAATTAATTAGAATAAAATTTCAAATTATTTTATAATATGTCTATAGAAATTATGAATAAGTACATAATTTGATAGTTGTATTATGCGGTTGCTTAATTCTATTATATGATTTATATTGAATATACTTGAATTAAAATTTTAGCCCATGGGCAATTTTTGTGTAATTTTTAAAATTTTAACATGATTTACATTGGTAAAACGTGCAGTTTATTCAATTAAGCCTCGATTTTGACATAAGCATATTTAATATTATGCAGTTTCACAGCCTATTAATTTCTTTGATATTCGTTGTGATATTTTCGAATTAAAGGTTGATAACTATAAAGTATGGAAGAAAATAATTCTTCTTCATTTAGAGAGGATGGACATTGACTGTGCTATTAAAAAAGATGAATCGCTCGAAACACAGACGCTAACTCTACAACAAACATCATGTTTTATGAAAAATGGGAGCGATTTAATCGTAGCATACATATGAGGACATCTCACACCTCTCATATACATATCATACTCTAATATTCATCAATTATTTTCATCTAATGAGGAAAATTCATAGTTTTTGTGAGAGAATTGAAGTGGACTTACAAGATTTCAATCAAATGAAGATTCAAACGTAATATTTGGGCAAATAAGAAAATGTGCAAGTGGAGATTCATCAAAAAATAATTGAATAGACTCAAGATTTCAAGATTTATCTTCATCTTCTCAATTTATCAAAAAATCAAGTTATATATTTTCTTGTAATTTCGATATGTTAGGCTAATTTTATACATTGGTAGGATGAGATGAACCCTTGTTATGATATTTTTAGTTTTTAATTAATTATTTTGACTTTAATTTGATTTTATTTGTGGATGTTTATTATCGTTTTTATCGTTCTTTTCAATTGTTCGATCACCGATTGTATTCTTAGTGAATTTTATTGTTATCGAGAGAGACAATATGGTTTAAGCACGATATAATAAACATTGTAATGTTCGATAGAGGATAAAGATATACCTCTATACTTTATATGATTTCAATAGGTGTTCTAATACTTGTTAATGCATTTATCAAATTTGCATATTTCGTCGAGAGATAAAAGGGTCACATAAGGAGAATATATTTGATCGTTATCGAGAGAGGCTTTCAATTAAATTAGGAACATTGACCAACATGAATGATTTCAAATTGTCACTTTAATTATTACACTAAAAATGGAAATTCGACATCTTAGCAATCCTTCTCACATATTTGAAAAAATACATTTATTTGCTTTCACTAGTTTAATTGATAATTTAGGAATTAATATAGAAAAATCATAAAACTTGTTTGTTATTTGATTAAAGTTGTAATTAATTTTAACTCGATCAAATACATAGTACTTGTGGGTTCGACACTCTACACACTACTATATTAATTGTTCATGATCACGTTCACTTGCGGGAAATCAAACAACCATTCATAAGGACAAAAAAATTTGTAGGTATACGTGGTTCTGTCAACCAGAATGAAAATGTCAAAGATTTGCTAAAGATCATTGATGATCAATTTGTCACTTTAGATAAGGATTTAGCAATCACCCTTATAATGAAATTCTCATCCTTAAGGTTCACCAATGTGAAAGGTGTGTACGAGCATATCGTGTAGATGAGGATTAGAGCTTAACTTGAGAAATTCAAGGTTGATATGTCTAAATCTTTCCTTGTGCACTACATATTGAAGCTCTCCCACAACAGTATGAATCTTTCAAATTCTCGTACAATACATAAGAATAAATGTTCAGTCAATGAATTAATGACTGTGTGTGTTCAAAAAGGAAGGGGGCTAGTGATGGAGCAATGTGAAAGTGTAATGCTGGCTACAACCCGTGGGAAGGAGAATGCTCAAGCCAATTAGAAGGGAAAAGTTAAAATACCACCTCAAATTAATTTCAAGAAAGAGGTCAATTGTTACTTCTGTAAAAAGAATAGACGCAAAAAAAGATTGCCCTAAGTTGAATAAATGACTTGAAGATAAAGGTAATCCAATCTCACTTGTTGTTATGAATCGAATATGGTTAATATAAATATTAACACCTGATGGATTGACTCTGAATCTACAATTTATATTGCAAATTCCCTACGGGGTATGCATAACCTAAGGAAATCAGTGGAAAGTGAGCAAAATATCTTATTCGAAAACAAGATGTGCTTATGTGTGGAGACTACAAGAACATATGTTTTAACTTTACATAGTGGCTTTGTTTTAGAATTGGATGACATTTTGTGTTCCAAAGTTTTTCATAAAACTTAACATTTGTTTGGTGATGATTAAAATCAAATTTTTAGTAGATCTTGATAAAAGTTAATGAAATGTGTGGTTGAAAAGTTGTTGATTGCATGAAATGTTTTGTGAAAACTAATTATTCACTTTCACTTAGAGTAAAATCTGGATTTTAATTTTCACCTAACATGAACTTAATTTTATATCCAAACTTATGCTCTTGAGATATCCCTTAATTTTTCAAACACGTTTTTCAAATTATTTTATAATCCTAATTGTGTTAGGAATGATATTTTGTCTAATAGTCTTTATCGTATTAATTTACAAAATAATATCAATTATAGTTCAATACATGTCCACATTGGAACTAAACATAGTAATATTAATGAGATTTTCTCTATGTTATGGCACCAAAGACATATCTTCATAGAAAGAATTAAAATATTAGTAAATTATGGGGTACTTAATACTCTAGATTTCATTGATTTTGATCATTCAAATGGAAAAAATCGTTAAATTCAACCAATGACGTTGACTTGAGTGATCGATGAGTAATACGATGCATCGTTCAGTGACTATTGAGATACATTTTTTAAGTTATAAAGTAGTAACACTTGATGAAATTTAGTGACAATTGAATTACATTTTTAAGTTTGATTATTAAGTAATAAAACTTGGCATTGTTCAGTGGTTATTGAGATATATTTTTAAATTCAATTATTAAATTTCTCAAATCGACCTCTATGAAAGAATAAATCAAAGAAAATGAATAGAAAATGGGAAATAGAAAATCAGAGACCTATAAATCGAATAAAAACAGATTTTTTTTCTTTGTTGATATTCATCCACCACGATATAAAGTGTGTTTGATTTTTAGTTCAACTAGTATCAGTTTATCGTATCTTGAACTTCACATAAGTAGATTGAAAGAAACCAGTAGAAACAATCAAAGAAATTGACGGAGATAAAATTAAATAAAAATACAAAAAGGCTCGAATAGTGTCAATGTAACTAAGGTCGATTTGATTCTTTAACTTTTTTCCCCTTCATTTTTTTTAGTTTATTCTTTCACAAAGGTCGATTTGAGGAAAAAATGAATTGTTATTACTTAATAATCGAACTTAAATTGTATCTCAATGGTCACTGTATTTTGCAAAGCGTTACTTTCTCTTAACTAAACTTAAAAATGTATCTCAATTGTCATTAAACTATGCATCGTGTTATCCATCAATTACTCAAGTCAACGCCGTTTGTTAAACTTAACGGAATTTTCCATTTGCATGGTGTATTGAACAACTATTTCATGCTCTTGAAGAAATTTAGCAAACGTACCATGTGCTTGTTCATCCTCTGTGAATCTATGATAATATTCTCTACCTATATCCGATCTTTCTATCTTAATCTACTTCTCGCATTGTTTATCTACTTCAATCTTAAATTTTTTAAAGATATCCAATGCTTCGTTCTTGTTATGAAGCAAATAGAGATACATATATCTCGATTAATCATCAATAAAAGTAATGAAATATTTTTGACCATGTGAATTCATGTCTAAACTACATATATCAGTATGCATGATGTGAGTTCATGTCTGAACTACATGTAAGTTATCATTGAGATGTATTTTTAAGTTCAATTATGAAGTAGTAATACTTAACGAAATTTAGTAACAATAGAATTATATTTTTAACTTCAATTATTAAATAGTAATTTATGACAAAATTCAAAAATCATTCATATAATTAACCCATAAAAAATGCTTTTTAAGATGGATACATCTATGTTGGCCCCCACCTTACAATCTTAATCGCATGCCACCCAATATTATATGATTCTTTATGTCGGTGTACCATCACCGTAGTGACGGTCCTGATCTAGATATCCTTTATGCTGCGAACTGACGATCAAACTACTAATTTTCGAATTTCCATAAAAATTCGAATGTGGCATTAATGTAAATATACCAAAAGTCATGTCCATTTCTTAATCAAGCAGTTGTTGAAACCTGATAATAGTGTTCACCTCCCGAGTCCATTCCACAAACGCTCAAAAACCTCTCTCCTCTCTCTAACTATCGTCAGGATCAAAGATATTTCAATACATAAAAATTGAATTTATTGTTTTATCAAGGTTTCCTGGTTTTTTAATTTGCGGAAACGATGTCGTTGAGGCCGAACGCGAGGACGGAGGTCAGGCGGAGCAAGTACAAGGTGGCGGTGGACGCGGAGGAGGGGCGGAGGAGGAGGGAGGACAATATGGTGGAAATCCGGAAGAATCGAAGGGAGGAGAGCTTGCTGAAGAAGCGCCGTGAAGGTCTACAAGCACAGCAGTTTCAGCCAACCGTCAATATCCCTCAGCAGGTGGACAAGAAGGTGAAAACACGCTTGCGATTGATTCTTCTGCTTTTTTGAATGCCTTAGAGCTTTGATCTACTGGAGTTTTATGAGATTTAGTTACACTGTTATAGTTGATTGTTGAACATGAAATTAGTACTAGCTCATTGTGCAATTTCGAATTCGGCTTGGGAGGTTAATGTTTTTTAACTATATTTGTAGATCGCAATTGTCGATCGATTTTAATTCGTGAAGAAATGTGAGATGCGAATAGTTTGATTTGATCCGTCCTTGCTCTAGATGGAATAATCTGACTTCGGTTTTGTGCTATTGGATTTATATTTTTCATTCTTTCAGTTGGAAAGTCTTCCGGAAATGATCGCTGGCGTTTTGTCAAATGACGGCACACTACAACTCGAGGCCACAACTCAGTTTCGCAAACTTCTTTCAATAGGTAATTAGTTAATTAAAATCTTCGTTGATGCTATTTAATTTGAAATGGATCTTATTACTGTTTAGTGTTATTTTTTTTCTTTCAGCTGGTTCTGTTTGATTTTAATTAATTTGTTTCCACAGAACGAAACCCACCAATTGAGGAAGTAATACAGTCTGGAGTTGTTCCTCGATTTGTTGAGTTTCTTGCAAGAGATGATTACCCGCAGCTTCAGGTTTAAATTTGGGCTAATAAGTGCTTCTTTTTGTTTATTTCTCGCGTTCTAAATTTTTTTGGATCATGCATTGGGTTATTCTTTTTTCTAGTTTGAGGCAGCTTGGGCTCTTACAAACATTGCATCCGGAACATCTGATAACACCAAGGTCGTGATTGATCATGGTGCAGTTCCCATTTTTGTGAGACTTCTCAGTTCCCCTAGCGATGACGTTCGCGAACAGGTAGATGTTGTAAATAACATGATGGCACTGCGCTTCAGCTTTGAACTTTACTTTTTGGCTGTTTTTGTCTTTATGTTTAACTATTTTACGTAGGCAGTTTGGGCATTAGGAAATGTTGCTGGCGATTCACCAAAATGCCGTGATCTTGTCCTTAGTTTTGGAGCGTTAATGCCCTTATTGGCACAATTTAATGACAAAGCAAAGCTATCCATGTTGCGAAATGCGACATGGACATTGTCAAACTTTTGCCGGGGAAAGCCACAGCCTCAGTTTGAGCAGGTTTGTCCTATTTATTACTTTGCTTTTCGGTTCTGTTGCATATAAATACTGCTGGACTGATTTAAATTGAAGCAATTCTGTTTGAAAATTATTGAGCAGGTGAAGCCTGCCCTCCTTGCTCTTGCTCATCTGATACACACAAATGATGAAGAAGTTCTGACTGATGCATGTTGGGCACTGTCATATCTATCTGACGGGACAAATGATAAAATTCAAGCTGTGATCGAGGCTGGTGTTAGCCCTCGTTTGGTTGAACTTTTGCTGTCAGTGACAAAATCCTATTTGATATCATTCCATATTTTTACATCTATGTTCGTGGAATTCATTTGTAACTTTGGTTTTGTAAATTGAACTTCATAGTCGTGCTTATTGGGTTTCTTGTGGTTTATAGACATCCTTCGCCATCTGTGTTGATTCCTGCCCTGCGCACTGTTGGTAATATTGTGACTGGAGATGATATCCAGACTCAGGTATACAGCTGTCTTTGTACTTAATCTTTATTTGAGAAATTCCTTTCGAGCATATGAATTTGTTGTCTCGTGGTTAAACAATTGGTTGATTCACCCTACCAGTGGTCTCCACTCTCCAGTCTCCACAGCCTACTATGTATTACTAGCCAGCTCTTCTGACTTGTTTCATGTTTAAAATGTATACAGTATGTCATCTGATCTTTTAGTAGTTATGATGGTCTACGTAATAATGTATCAAATTCTCCTTTCCGTTTGTCAGTGTACAGAAAATGTATTGCAATGCTTGATGGTTCATGGTTCAGATGTAATCATTTTGTTGTGATATTCACTATCTATTTTCTGTTTTGAGATAGTGCTTATTGTACGTTTGAAGCGCATACCTCCTTTAGTAATCCAGATACAGCATACTTTCAAAGGTTACCCTGTGAAACTAGTAGAATGCAGAAATGCAAAGGGTGTGGTCGAGTATGTACAAACACGAATTCATTTTGAGTTTACATGCGGTGGAAGATGATTATTAGTTATTTTTATTTGATCTTAAATCTACCTCACTGTCTAAATAATTTACTTATTTTCAACTTTTGACTAGAACATACCTTACATTTTTTAAATATATAAATAAAAAATAAAAAACTTATTTGACTGTAAGATCCATCATTCATTAAAATCACTTTGACCAGGACACACATAATAAAAAGATGTATTCTATTCTCTTTTAACTAAACTTTTTTAAAGAATAATATTATTTCATCTCACTGATGTTGAATACTAGTATAAGGTGGCAACTAAATGGTATTAAATGATAGATTCATTTAAATGCAATGTCATACATCCGTTTAACTAGATCTGTCAATTGTGGCCATTTAAATTGGTGCTAGATAGTATTATTATTTTTTAAAAAAAAAATTTAACCAAGCATGCTCTTAGTCTAGTATAGAAAAATTATTTGTTACACGAGGAAAGTGTAAAAAAGTATTCCGATATTATTGATTTTGCTATAAATTTTTAATGTGCTCGTGGTTATGATATATTCATTAACTATCATTGGTGTTTGATGCGTGTCTGTCATTATTCGTTTTTAAAAAATAATGTTATTTCGTCCCACTAATGTTGAATACTAGTATAAGGTGGCAACTAAATTGTATTAAATGATAGATTTGTTTAAATGCAATGTCATACATCCATTTAACTAGATCTATCAATTATGGCCATTTAAATTGGTGCTAGATAGTAGTATTATTATTTTTTTAAATTTAACCAAGCATGCTCTTAGTCTAGCATAGAAAAAAATTTTGTTACACGAGGAAAGTGTAAAAAGGTTTTCCAATATTATTGATTTTTCTATAATTTTTTAATGTGCTCATGGTTATGAGATATTCATTAACTATCATTGGTGTTTGATGCGTGTCTAATGTACTTGATGCATTTCTACTGTGCATGTGATCCTTTCTTCTTTCTTCTTAGTATGAACTGATGATTACCTTGATGATTATGAAGTGGAAATTTACCTTTCGTTTTACTTTCTGGTTTTTTGTCTTTCATCTTTTGTATAGTTGTTCTTTAAGCACCTACTCTTTCATAAATGATACCCATGGAATGTTTATCATGTCTATATGTGGTGTCTCTTGTTTATCATCATTAATGTTTAAATTTTTCCTACTTTGTCATTGTTTCTCTTTGTTACAACACCACACGAGTTTCTTGTCTTTATTTTCTTAAATGGCTGCCATTGTGTTCCAACGCTAATTTAAATGTTTGATCATCTTTGTAGTGACTTGGGAATCTCTTGGTTTTCATTCAAGTCAAATAATTCAAAACTAATTTCCTTTTCGAAATAGTTGTGCTTAGTTATGCATAGTGAAATTCATGATTCAAGCACTTGCCCTTGTATGATCATATTGTCAACTAAAATGTGAAAAATGGTTGGGTTAGGGAGATACAGAGAGAGAAGCTTCTACTAGGAAAAATTACATTTGCAAAAGAAGAGCTGTCAATCGGCGAAAGACTCGTGCATATTGGGAGCGTATGACTTCAAGGGATGTACTAGATCGAACTGCTAATCACTTGCCATTTTATAGGAGATGAAATGCAAATGACCCTTATTAGCGTTATTAGCGTGGACCCAGTGCGTAATAGGTCAGAAATTCCCTAAATAGATTGAACGGTAGAAAGGATTGAAAATGTAATTTTACTGTTTATTTTAATATATCACTTACTAGGCTTCTTTTATGTTTATTTTTTATATAATTATTTATGAGGACTTGTGATCTTTGAAAGATATTTCCTGGTTTCTGAAATCAATTCTATAGCTCTTCTTCAAATTTGATAAGCTTTATTCTTATGTAGTCCTTTGTTGTTCTCGAACTATGCATCGTAACTCCATTTAATGAAATCTTAGTTGTGGTTCACAAGGCGTATGGGGGCATTTCTTGGTATGCCATTGTGATGTACTGTAAGGGTCCTTAGACAGGAAAATGCTTTACATGTTTAATGACCCCCCATTATTTGAAATTTTGAATGGTGGAAATATAAAGAGAGCAGTCAATTCTTTGATTAACCCTTTTTCAACTAGGTATCAGCTGAAGCAATCAACCCAAATACACATATGGGCATCTTTTAAAGAATCAAGTTGACAGCCTTTCTAAATAAAACTCTAATAAGAATTTCACTCATATTACATAAGGCTAAGCAGCATTACCTTTTCACTAATTCACTTCTGTTTAATTATTTTCAGGTTATTATTGAGAATCGGGCTCTTCCTTGTCTGCTTAACTTGCTGACTCAAAATCACAAGAAAAGCATCAAGAAGGAAGCTTGTTGGACCATATCAAACATCACTGCTGGAAATAAGGATCAGATTCAGGTATGCAAATTACTATGGAATTTTATTTTTATTTTTCCAGATTTTTTTTTTTTTTGGGGGGGGGGGGGGGGGGGGTTGTTAGAGTTGAAGTAAAAATGACTGTCAAATATTGTGTTGAACATCAAGACTGAAGATTTTTTTCTTGCTGTCTTATTTAAAGATATTCACCATTTTCTTTTTGTCCTGTAGTAGTATTTTTATTTGATGCGGGGCATTTGTAGTTCTGTTTTTTGTGTAACTATGAGTCTTGCATTTATTACAATGCTGGATACTGAGGATATGTCATCTGAATACACAGGCTGTGATTGAGGCTGGTATTGTTTCACCTCTTGTCCAACTGCTTCAAAATGCTGAATTTGAGATAAAGAAAGAGGCTGCTTGGGCTATTTCAAATGCCACGTCTGGGGGGACTCACGAGCAAATCAAGTATAACTCTTCATTAGCCATTCTCTCATTCGTGTAGGTTACTGTACATTTGTGTTGAGCATTAATGCTTCAACTTGGTGGCAGGTTCTTGGTGCAAGAGGGTTGTATAAAGCCATTGTGCGACCTTCTAGTTTGTCCAGATCCAAGGATTGTCACAGTCTGCTTGGAAGGTCTTGAGAACATACTGAAGGTTGGAGAAGCTGAGAAGAACCAAGGCAACACCAAAGATGTGAATATCTTTGCGCAAATGATTGATGACGCAGAGGGTCTAGAGAAGATTGAGAACCTGCAGAGTCATGACAACAATGAAATATACGAGAAAGCAGTGAAGATACTTGAAACATATTGGTTAGAAGAAGAGGATGAGCAGCTGCCCTCTGGTGATACTACACAAGCTGGATTCAACTTCGGAGGTGAACTTCCACCACCAGGGGGTTTCAAATTTTGTTGAAGGTATGGTAATTACTCTCTTCCATGGTCTCTCCAACTGTTTAGCACTGCACAACTGTCTGCATATTTGGAAAAGTTCAAAAGATCTACTAAAAGCATGTATAGGAAGTGTTTATAAAAGGTTTAAATTATAAATAAATAGAAATGAGTAGAAGATATAATAACACTTGTTGGTCCCTCAAAACGTATGGATAAAAAGTAGCTTGAGTATTTATAAACATAGGCTAAATGAATAAGTTCTAGAACAAAATTATTTTTTTGGCCAAAGTTGGAAATAAGTTCCTTATTTGAAAGTAACCTCATTCTACTAACAAAATAAGTAATAAACCTTGAGGGGTAGGTGAGTTGGCTAATTTTGAATTTGCTCTCCAGTGATCACCAATTCGAGTTTATTCAATGTCACTGGGGTGAATATCTGGGCTGTAAACTTTAGGCTCCGTGGAATTAGTTGAGGTGCGCATAAACTGTTCCGGACATCTACGGTCATAAAAAAATAAAATAATAATAAGTAATATTTTTTTTCTCTGAAAACTTAACTGGAAATTGATCCCTATGATTGAAGTTATATCCTCTATAATATAAGTCTTATCCGTACAAGTAATGGAGAACATATAAAATTTTTACTTATTTAAACTTGTTTGGACCCAAAAATTTAGTTGAAAGTAAGTTTGACTCACTTTTAAGCTCACCCATACATGCTGTGTATTTGTCTTGGATTGTTGACTACCATTGTTGCCATCCTTTGCAGTTTTTTATCATGTTGTTTCTTCTACTGCATTGACAGATAAATAATTTTTGGGTGTTACATATTCTTGAGGTGAAAATTCCTCAGGGTTGGGGCATTTGTTGGTCATTATCGTGGCTATATATTTAGAAGTTCTTCAAATTTGTATATCAACAGTGAAACTGACATGGTTGGGAATATTTGCAGGATGGTTCTTTCCTTATTGGAAGTACTCTTCATCTGTCTGGTCAAACTTTTTTTCAGAGTCGGGTGGGCTCTCTGTCTGTAATGTTTTCGTGTCGGGTGCATATGCAGTTGTGATTGGAGAGATGCAGTAGAAAGGTTAGATGGTAACACTTGTTCTTGAATGCAAGCTAAAACCACTTGAACAATACATGTTTTTTCTACTTTCAGATCTGTTTTGTCTATTTGTTTTTCCTATACAGATGAGAATGTCATCATACACGTCAGTTATACTACGTGAAAGCATTTTCAGCGTTATGTTGGAGCAAATAATGAGAAAAGTGTCGTATATGTAATTTTTTGTGAATGTACTGGTCGGTTTTACTTCGTGTTCATAATTTACTGTCTCAGCAATTGGATAGACTTAGTTTTGGTATATACGAAATATTGATGTATTTTGAGTTGATTCTTATAGGTGTTGTGCATGCGTTTGAACTTCGCTCTTTATTGCCTCCACTTTTGCTAAATATCTCAATTGTTGGCAGCCACAAGAAAGTTTTTCTTCTCAATCTCACCTACTATATCCTTAACCAAAAAAAAAAAAAATGAAAATTTTCTGTTAAATGATATGATGCAAGTCATTTTCCTCAATATTTTACTTGGCTTTCAAGTATAATGGTTACGGACTAGTATTTTTAATTGTATTTTGGATTTAAAGATTGGAAGAAGAAGAATAAAAAGTTAAATGCTGTAAAGAAAAAGAATAAAAAAATAATTTTAGATAGTGATCGAAGATCTTCTTTTATATTTATTGGGAAGCAAAACATAGTTTGTGGTGTAAGGTACACATTGAAAATATTGTCCAACACAGTTGTTCAAGTTGGAATGATTATATGATTTTTATTTTTATTTTTTAAATTTTAAGAAAGGTTGTATGGATCTAAAAAAACAGAAACAAAACAAAACACTTAGGGTGTGTTTGATAGGTTCATTTGCCATGGAATTAGGAAAAATTTTTCCTAGTTCCTACTTTTTGGCCGTTTGATAAGGTTCATTTGCCATGGAAAATATTTGCTAGGTACAAGTTGTTGATGCACAAAAACTAGAAAATATTTTTCCACAAAAATGGTGGAAAAATATTTTCCAGCTTGTTGACCAAATTTTTATTTTTTATTTTTTATTAAGCAATTGGAACACATTCCAATGTCAATGGTAAAAAAATTTATCCATTTAATTGACAATTTGCATAAAAAAACAAAATCAAACGAAAAATTTGTCAGGTGAAAAATTATACCAATCAAACACATTTACTTCTCAAACAAATTCCAGGCAAATCACTTCCCCGCCAAACATTTTATTTGCTACCCATTTTTCACCTTTCTATCAAACACACCCTTAATAATATACTATTTCACGCCTAAAATGCCTGTGACTTTTGATATGAACATTTTGAAATAACTTATTTATTTGTTACTTTAAACAATAAAAAAATATTAATTTTTATTCTAATATTGACTTAATTTCCTGTAAGAAAGCTTAGATAACATTTGAGCAATTTCAAAATAAATTACTACGTGAAATTGGCCGCAAAGATTCCACTTTGAAATTTAATTGAGTCACTATTTTTAGTCTTTAGCTAAGACGATTATTCAAGACTTCCTTAGTTTGGGCATTCACCTTTTTGCCAATATGCAGAGACAATTTCATTAAACTTCCAACATTTGAGGTTCATTTTTGAACAGTGTATTGATGAAAACTGTGTGGTTAAAAAATAAAGAAAAATTTTGAATTTGCATGTAATATTATTTTATTGAAGAATGCGTGATTAAAATGATATCGAAATACTATTCAAAAATTTATTTTTGTTCTTCAAAAAATGAGGCTCAAACAAGGGCTATGATACGATGAAGGCATGGAACCAACGTGACAAAAAAATGTAAAATATTTGTTGTTGACTCTCTTCAAATGATCAAATTCAGTATTGACCAATGTCGAATGAGTGGATGGATTGCCATCAAGCATGGAAAACAATAAGCTTTATTTGTCGAAAGAGTGTATCCAACCAAGTAACTTTTGAACCAAGAAGAGAATAAAACAGACGATCATTTTTTTCCAACTTTATCTTCGGATAGTCCAAAGGTGGTTGGTAAGGCCTTGCTCTTATATATGCTCATCTAACCTCATTCCTTAGATGTTAACATATTTTCTTTCTTTTCTCAAGATCGCATTCAATTTCAAGGGGTCGGACATTAGAAAATCCACAAGAAGAAATTAGAGAAGTTTGCACGATTGGAATTTTATCCAACAAGCACTAAATTCCTTGTACAATTTGATTTGGTGCGTCAAACCCAACCTTAATAGTTGATAAATTTTCTACCATGAACTTGTCTAGTGCATAATTTTTGTTACGAAGTACTAGGTAGGCCATATTTTGTGCATCTTGAAATTATTATATTATCTTTATTCAACTTGAATATAAGAAATTGATTAATGAAACAGGTTGCTTGACATAATTGTTAGAATCGCACAAATTACAAAAGGAAATAATGAACTTATTTACTTTTTTTTTTTTTTTTTTAATATATATATATAGAATGTGTGTGAAATTTGTCAAATCATTAATATTATTTATCTAGAATCAATTATCATCTCAACATGCCAAATACGGTTGGAAAATTGATTATCAATTAAATGATTAATGATAAATTTAAAATTTAAAATTCTATAGATTAATGACGATGACGATGACATTCAAAAGCTTCAAGAGAAGGATGACATGGTTCGAATACATGTAGATTGGCACGAGAAATTAGATAATAAATTATGCTAAACAAATACAATGCTTGACATAACAGTTGACATCCCCCTCACATGGATGTGTAGTCATAAATTTGACATCCACCAAATGATTAGTCTCTGGCATTCAATCGATCAAATGATTCATATTTGGAAAATAAATTCATTGAATTGTCTTCATACCAAATAAACGATAGATCTCAAGGGACATATTTTATAATCCAAAAATGCATTCTTCTTCATGAGTTTGAGAAAATTTTAGAGGGTGTTTTCTTCGTGTTTCAATTTTGTGTTTTGAGTTTTGAATTCGTTTTATGTTTTGGGTGTCCATTTTGAAATTGTTGAAAATTCGTTCTTTTTGTCGTTTTGAAAAAATTTCTCAACCCGTGTTTTTTGAATTTTGGCAGATTTGTGAAGAAAACAGCCAAAACGTAAAAAAGTTTTCTGTTTTCTTCACAAAATTTTCAGCCGTTTTCAAAAACTCGTTTTCGAAAATGGGAAAGAGAACGCGTTTTCAATATTTTGAAAAATGTCCGAAAACAGTAAAGAGAACGCCCCCTTAATTTTTTATCCGACCAACTTAATTTTAATTACAAATTTCATGAGGTCCACCATTTTTAACTCTTCAATTATACGTTTCATTAAATTTTATTAAAATTTGCTAAAATTGTAGTATGTTTACAACGTGGATTGACTCGACATGATCATCAACTTGGATTGTTAATTTCACAGAAATTAACAATTTTTTATCCATTAGCTAGTGATACGTAGAATATATTTGAGCAAGAGTGGCCCTTGGCATAAATTTAATAGAGCTAGTTACTTGTGTATTGAAAATTATATTTTTTTAAGTATTCGTAATTTTTAAAATTATTGTGTCCATTTAGTTAATATGGACAATTATCTATTTGAATTAAGTTAAGTTTTATAGTTTCATCCACATAATATTCATGTACTATTTTTAATTATCATTTCGTGAGGAGGAGTTCGAGATATTGCTCGATTCACTATTTTCATAATCTGAAATGCTAACCCCAAGAAAACTGCCCGTTATTGTCATAAGAAAGTTCTGCAGATGATAAATGAGTAATGCTATATGTACATAATTATTTATATATTGATGACATGACACTACATAAATATTTAACTGATTTTCTTCACTCACTTTTTTTTTTTTTTTTTCTATATATCAATCCTTAAATAATTATGTACAAGTAGCTGTATCCACAATAATTATAAAATAGAAACAATCGTCCACAATGGTCATTGTACGACAAATTAATCATATAGAAAAATAAACTCTTGATTCGAACAAATGTTGTTTCTATGAGTGAGTGTAATTTTTTTTAAATCTATTACTTATTGTATGCTCATCAAATTTAATTTACATATTACTATATATTACTATAAAATATTTGCACGTCTTGGAAAAAACTAGCTTTGCCGCTGATCAACGTCAAATATTGTCGAACATTTTTCAATAATATCTTGACAATATCGATACATTGACAATGTTTGCTAATCTGGAAAAAGGAACATTACTTTACATAACTTTGAGCCCCTTGTCAATTAAGCTCGAAAAATCTAGCAATATTTTTTAAGTTAAGGATTGAAGTTACATAAAATGAAATCGATCTCGAGGATTATATAAATCAAATTGTATTTGTTGAGTTCTGATACCAAATTATTTAGTTTAACCGAAATAAAATTATTTTATTTGATAAAGAAGCACTCAAAATAATTTTACAATTGTACACTAACCAATCACACTAGGACACCTCACTATTTTAGTCTGTAAATTCACATCACCTTCACTATTATCTCCACTAACTATTTCTTTCTTCATTTTCTCTCAATTCTCAGGCCTGCACTATCTCATTCTCTTTACCTCACTTTCTCTATTTCTCTCTTAAGTCTCTCACTTCTCACTTTTTCTCCTCACTCTCAATTCACACAAAATGCAACTGAACACAGATATGTATAGGCGCTGAAGTGGGTGGCTTCTTCTTCTACACAAACGTCGGAGGTTTCCTTCTAGCTTCTTCCAACATGGCTGTGAAGGATTTTTCTAGAATGGTGGTGATCTTCCAATTCCAGATTTTTCTATCTAGATTATTCTTTAGTTTTCTTAAAGAAGAAGGTGCAAGAAATGAGATGAATAACCCACAAAAATCTAGAATTTTCCAAAGTCGGTGATGATCTTCAGGATTGACACCATATGATGCAAGATTAGTTTCATTATGTTCTCGCTAGCTTGATACGTGACTGTCAATTATCGTTAAAGTACTTATTCATTTCGAGTATACATTCGTTTATATAAAACACATGCATGTAATAAATCACACGCGTGAAAATTTACCTAGATTTGCATCAGATAACATTTTATTCTTAAAAAAATGGACAGAAGAACAGAAACAACCGTCTAGATGTCCTCTACTTGCAAAATCAATTTCCTAGAAAAATCAATCCCACAAACATTTATTGTTGTTTTATTTAAAGAAGTGGAGTATAATTGTCATGTTGTAACTTTTAATTGAGAAAATTGATGAAAATGATATTTTCGCAATGAAATGTGAAATAAGGGTGAAAATGTCAAAAAATGAAAGATATACACATTTTGCACAATAATATTAAAATATATGGATATTTTGTGCTAATTATCCTTTTAATAATTTATTTGGGCTCGTTTGTATTTTTTTAAAAGTTGGGAGTATGATTTCAATTTGCCCTTTAATTTTTTTTATTTTTTTTTATCTAAATAAGAGGGTATATTTGTCTTTTTTTTTATTAAAAAATTGAATGAAAATAATGATTTTCGCAATAAAAAGTGAAAGTAAGGATGAAAATGTCAAAAAAAAAAAATGATGATGTTTTACATAATAACATTGAAATATAAGGACGTTTCATATTAATTACCCTTTAATAAAACGTGTCAAACTCTTTCGTTCCAATTGTTTTTCCACATACCAATTTATACGATAAAGAAATATTTATTAAAAAGAAAATTCCAAGTGTAACCAGTGACTCATCACAAGGTGCGAAGTGGGATCACAAGATGTAACAATCATGATCATGATGGCTAGATGAACGGCCAACAATGCTCTAATGAAAATTCAAAATGAAGGGTTAGTTTAGTCATTTCAAACGAAAATATAGCGTTTGCTAGGGTTTCGTGTACGGCTGACCAGTGTCCACCAGCTTTCCTTGTTTGGCTCCCTCTCTTCCCATCATATTCTCATATATAAATCCCTAAATCTACCGGCAATACTCAAATCAGCACACAAAATTTATCTATCTAGAACCTGTGATCACCAAAATCAGTACGGTTTTGTGTTCGCTCTCTAGATTTTTTTTTTTTAAAAAAAAATTGGTGGGTTTTTTGTTTCATTGTTAAAGGTTTGATTCTACTGTCCATTGTATAAATTATTGACACACCCACCAAGAGTTATACAGTACTTGTGCTTACAAACACAGTACACCTGTCAGTGTGTGTTTCTCGATCTTTTGAGTAGAAATAATCTGCTTCATAATATGGATCTGAAAGAAGAGAAGGTGAGGAGTATGATGATCATGATTTCTTATGATTTTGATGCTGATTTTTTATCAAATCTTGAATGCTAACTCTAATCTTGTTTTTGTTTCATAGACATTAGATGCAGAGGAGAAGAACCCATCAACCCAGATTAAAACCTGCAGTTCATGCCACACTACAAAAACTCCCCTTTGGAGAGGTGGCCCATCTGGCCCTAAGGTAGTAATAAGAAACAACTTATTTTGTAATTTTTTTGATAATTTTTTATTTTTTTTTAAATTTTGAAACTTATTATTTCTTGATATGGGTTTTGGTTTATTTTCAGTCATTGTGCAATGCTTGTGGAATAAAGTACAACAAGAAGAGGAGGCAGCTTCTAGGATTGGAAACGGCACGAACCGGAAAGAAAAAGAAAAGGAACAGCATCAATAAAAGCAATGAAATTAAAGAGATTTTGAAAATGCGATTTATGGCATTGGGAAGTGAAGTGATGTTGCAGAGATCAGGAAAACTGATGAGCAAATTGAGAGAAGATGAGCAAGCGGCTATACTGTTGATGAGTCTATCCTGTGGATCTGTCTCCGCTTAGTGCAGTTAGAATAGAAGTCGTGGTTTACGATGGCACAATTTTCTTGCAATTGGGAAATTTGAAAGCCATAGACAAATTTTAGTACCCTACATACCTACCCCCCCCCCCCCCCCAACAATCTGGTTGTCTCCTTCATTGATTGTGTTAACCCTACTCTTTTTGTGTATGATTTTATTATTAGGATTAATGTAGTAATGACTAACAATGATTGTTTAATAGCGTTTTTGGGTGACATTAATTCTTTTGATTTCATGTCACTTTCAAGTTCTTTTTATTACATAATGCTTAAATTCCCTTTACTTTTTGGGGGTAACAATTGGAATAAGGCGAGGGAAAGTTCTTTTCCAAGGGCTACATAATTGAGCAATTCATGCCAATTTTAATTTAACTGCCCAACTTTCTTCTATTTTGTGAAATGGTCCTTGAAAGTTTAGAAAAAATTCAAATTAGTCTATGCTTTTAGACTTCATTTGGAAAGTTCATGCATTAACGAAATTGCCAGTGGAGCAATGACCCATTTTAGAGAATTTCTGAACAATCACTTTCTTAATATACCTTCTATTGAATTCAAAAACAACAAATTACTCTATTTTAAATTTTCTCCTAATATACTTTTGTTTACACTTTTTCCCCTGTTTATATACCATTTCTTTCCTCGTTTTTAGAAGATTAGTTGTTGCCCGTACGATGTACGAGTTAGGTTATTTTGAAGAAAGTGTTAGCATGTTAAATGCGTGAAATTATGTTTTATTTTGAGGTGTGAGATAAGATAGAAAAAAATTTAGTTTTCAACATATAAATACATTTTTGGATTCATTTATATTAAAGAAGTAGGGAAAATAATGTGTTATTTATAAAATGAGTGAAAAGATAATAACTTCTTCAACAATGTGAATAGCTACATATTTGTACCTTATGTTATGTATGTATACAATAAGAAAAAGAATTACATATTACAACTGTATAATCAATAAACAAATTATGTTGTAGAACCGAATAAACAAAATATAAAAAAAAAAATGAAGATTTCAATGAATATGAATCCAATGGTTTTGAAACATTATAACATGGTAGAGTTTCATTTTATTTTATAACTATATTCAAATTAAAATGATTAAAATTACAGGATAAAGGTGAAAAAATTCTGAATGTTTATGGCTCATTACGGAATATCAAACGAAGTCGAAATATTACATTCTTAATATCATTTTCAAGTACTCACGACCTGTTATTTCACGATGTTGATAGTGTGCGAAACGGTCAATTGTAGCAAATGTTACGATGCTTCAAAGTAGGTCGTTTCAAACTAATATTTCGAGAATTTTGATAACAATCTAACTTTAAAAATTCAAACGAAATCGAAATATTATATTCTTAATATCAAACGAAGTCTAAATGATATAGAAGATTTATCGATTCGACTAGCGTACAATCGTTTAGAAATTTTTAAAGTTAGCTTGTTATCGAAATTCTCAAAATATTAGTTTGAAACGACCTACTTTGATGGGCCGTAACATTTGTCACGATTGGCCATTTCGCTCACATTGACGTCGTGAAATGATAGACCGTGAGTACTTCAAAATGATATTAAGAATGTAATATTTCGATTACGTTTGATATTCCCTAATGAGCCCGAAAATGAAGAAAAAACATAAATTTTTTTAAAAAGATAAGTTACACGTCTTTTTGAACACACACGTTTGACGTTGGTTTAACTATTTTTTATATTCATTTAAATCATTCGATATATTTATGATATAGTTCTCGAAATGAGTTTCGAGATAATATAAAAGATTTATCGATTCGACCAGCGTACAATCGTCTAGGAATTTTTAAAATTAACTTGTTATCGAAATTCTCGAAATATTAGTTTGGAACGGCCTACTTTGACGCACCGTAACATTTGCTACGATTGATCGTTTCGCACACCATCAACGTCGTGAAATAATAGACCGTGAGTACTTCAAAATAATATTAAGAATGTAATATTTCGATTTCGTTTGATGTTCCGTAATGAGCCCGACAATGAAGACAAAAATATAAGTAATATATTCAAAAAGACGAGTTATACGTCTTTTTTAACACACGCGTTTGATGTCCGTTTAACTATTTTCGATATTCATTTAGATCATTCGATATATCTGTGATATAGTTCTCCAAATGAGTTTCGAGAGGATATAGAAGATTTATGGATTCGGCTAGCGTACAATCGTCGAACAATTTGTAAAGTTAGTTTGTTATCGAAATTTTCGAAATATTAGTTTGGAACTGCGTACTTTGACGTAACGTAACTTTCGCTACGATTGGCCGTTTCACTCACCATCAACGTCGTGAAATATTAGGTCGTGAGTTCTTCAAAATGATATTAAGAATGTAATAGTTCGATTTTGTTTGATATCCCGAATTAAATCGTAAATGAAGGCGAAAACATAAATTTTTGAGGGGAAAAAAAAGAAAAAGCAAAGACTTCCGTGATCAGTCGACATTTTTGAAAAAAAAAAAAAATAGTATTGCTAAACCAGTTTGATAAATTAGGTGGGAAAACCATATTCACTCTTTTCCAATTTTGACTGCCTCACACTGTGCGAGGCATTGTATCGCACTGTGTCACACAGTACGACATAATTTTTTTTTTTTTTATAACATTCACATTCTTTTTTTTTTTTTAAAAAAATATCTATTTATTTTTTTTAAAAAATTAAATAACAACTTTTTTTTTTTGAAGTAATATATAGCAAAATAAAAATTAAATAGCACATCTATTAAAAAACTCAAACCACACGGTATAAAAAACGACACCGTTTATATTTAAATTGTCGACAGATGTCAATCGCCCACGTGATAACGAATACTTTCTACAGTAATAAACATCTTCACTCTTTTTATATATGTAGGATTGACTGCCTTGCATAGTACGAGACATGCCGGTGCATGTCTCGCACTGTGCGAAACATGCACCGGCATGTCTCGCACAAGGCGAGGCACTGCATCGCACTGTGTCGCACAGTGCGACACAATTTTTTTATTTTATTTTTTGTTTTGTTTTTTTTTATAACACTCACATTCTTTTTTTTTTTACAAAAATATCTAGTTATTTTTTTTAAAAATTAAATAACAATTTTTTTTTGAAGTAATATATACCAAAATAAAAATTAAATAGCACCGCTATTAAAAAACTCAAACCACACGGTATAAAAAACGACACCGTTTATGTTTAAATTGTCGACAGATGTCAATCGCCCACGTGATAATGAATACTTTCTACAGTAATAAGCATCTTCACTCTTTTTATATATGTAGGATTGACTGCCTCGCACAGTACGAGACATGCCGGTGCATGTCTCGCATTGTGCGAAACACAATTTTATTTTTTTTTGTTTTGTTTTTTTTTTTTTATAACACTCACATTCTTTTTTTTTTTTTACAAAAATATCTAGTTATTTTTTTTAAAAATTATAACAATTTTTTTTGAAGTAATATATAGCAAAATAAAAATTAAATAGCACCGCTATTAAAAAACTCAAACCACACGGTATAAAAAACGATTCCATTTATGTTTAAATTGTCGACAGATGTCAATCGCCCACGTGATAATGAATACTTTCTACAGTAATAAACATCTTCACTCTTTTTTTTTAAAGAAGAAATTGGATAGTTGGTGGGCCCCACCTGACCCTTTTTTTACAATACTCGTCTCTTACATTTTGGCAATTCACTAGATTTTCAACGGTAAACTTTTTCAATTTCATATGGAGGAAATATGAAACAAACAGGGACTTTATATCCATTACAGTTTAAGCCACGAAAATAATTAAAAGCTTATCTAAAAAGTCACTTAGAAATTCATTAAATAAGACGGATTGCCAATTTTTTGAGTTTAAGCTCTCAGTGACCTAGTTAAATCAAAGCATAACAAAGCACACAAGCTTATTCTTGGCTAAATATTTGTCACGCACTCAGCTCGACAAATCGTGACATTACGAATAATGACAACAATGCACATATTACTACTATAATGTGCATTCCAAGCAATTAATAAGCATATTAAAGACAATTACATGCAGGGGCAGAGCCAATCAGCCAAGTATTTGGACTTTGGAGTTGGAGGTCTCAAAATTGAAGATATAGAGGTGAAGGGGTGGAAGGCCAAGGTGCCCCCGCTTTTTTTTATACATTATTAACTAAAAAATCAATAAACATATATAAGAAAGTACTTTTTGAGTACCAATATTTAATTTAGCACAATCACACTTTATTACAAACGTTCCTTTTGAGCTCATATCTTATTAAATAGAATCATTAACATTATCAATTACTCTCGATCAAATCACGCTTATTTCTAAGCCTACTTTTCTTAGACAGCCAATCAAAGTTAAAGTTGGTGGTGATTATAAGACTTTCAATTCCCGATCTTAGGAAAAAGTGAACAGTATGAATACCATATAGAGCACTTGCAAATCATAAAATCGAAGTCTCGAGAACCAGAAATATTTTTTTTCCACTAATGACTGAAAATCCTAAGTCCTTTGTTTAAGTCAGTACGTTTATTTCAATTTCTTGTTTAATCCATCTCTCAATTTAAAAAAAAAAAAATCAAAATCAAAAATCAAAAATAAAAATTCAAAAATTCAAAAGAATTGGGGGGTCCGAGTCCCCCACAGGACCTCCTCCTCTGCCAGTGATTACATGATAGTATAATTATCATTTGGTCACTTCAAACCAGTGTTCTAAATAGCGCGGTCTTGGCGTCAAACAAAGTCGTTGGCTCGTAATATGGTGGTCAACGCGAGGCGTTGACTGATAAGGCCTTGGCGGCAAACAAAGTCGCTTAACTCTTAGCTTGGCCTCCATGCATTACGCTATTTAGAACCTTGTTTCAAACCAATGTTTTGAAAATCGACTCAATCATTGACCCGAAAAAGTTAAAAGGTCAAGAGTCAATGGTCGAACCGAGGTTGGCCCAAAATAAAAATAATAAATAAATAAATAGATTTATATACTACATTAATTAAAATAGCATTTTAAAATCAATTATTTAACATTTTGTTTTTTATGGAGCAATTTATATAAAGTCGCGAAATTAGATGGGCCAAAACATGTTTTAAAGCCCATTTAATAAAAGGAAAAAATCGGATGGCTAGGGATTGGTGATAGGATAGGTGACTGACACCTCACTGTGCGGTGGAGCCCGCGTAAATAAAATATTTTCAAAAATTGTGGGACACCCCCTATATGAGGGGTCGGTCACCGAGCATGTCACTCCCCCTGTCATTGTAGCACGTTTGATAATAAAAACCCTAGATGGGGTGCTGGGTTTTCTTTCATTATTTAACATTTGCAGCGACGGGCTTTTCTTCCAAATAAATTCAGATGCATCTGCCTCACTTGTCTTCTAGATTTTCGAATTCTCACTACGTTGTCTTCTTTCTCACTAGCACATATGTATATGAGCATTAAAAACTTGATCGGTTCATTGATTTTCGGTTAAACCAACCAGTCCGATCTGATTTTGAAAACATTGCTTCAAACATTACTTAGATATATTAGAGAAATAGCGATAATAACCTCTCCACACTTCTCCAATTAATTGACACATCATATAGAAACTACCTCCTTTGACCATCATTTTTTCTCATAATCATGATTAGACCAATTTTAAAATCAAACCACGTCTCCCAATCCATTTCAATAGGTTTTGGTTGGACACGTTATTCTGAAATATTTTATAGGTCTCGTAAAAATAATATTGGAAAATATGATATTATACAAAATAATTAATACAAATTATTTATGTGGAATGAATTTTTGATTCAAATGAAATAAAAGTCAGTTTGTGAAAATAATTTAAATAGTTGAGGAAGTCGATTAAAATAGTTCCTCCATTATCCCTTTTGATCTGAATTGAACATCCAACGAATACCACCATTTCTTTATATTCTCTTAATAAGCATTAAATATGTCAATTAAAATTATTTATTATAAATACACATGATGTCTTCCTCATTTATCTTCTTTGTATCTTAACATTCATTGAATAAATCAATTGGAATAAAACTCTAAAAATATTCATCTTTTGTTCCAAATTTTTACTATCCAATTAAGTAGAACAAATCTGTCAAATGTACAATGATCATAACTAAATAATTGACAAAATAATTCATGATAATATTGTTTAAATAATTAAATAAATCAAATACATATTAAAAATGAAAAGGTAATCAATATGTTAATATGGATAAATGAATTAAATAATATTGAAAAATGAAAAGTAAGGTAATGAATGTGTCAAATGTACATTCATCATAACTAAATAGTGACAAAATAATTAATGATAATATTGTTCAAACGATTAATAACACATATTGAAAAACAAAAAATTGGATATTATTGAAATAATTGAATTATAGTAATAATAGAATCGTACAAAAAAATGATTCTCACTTGATATGATATTTGATATATTAAAGATAATTATGTAACACGAAAGATTTTGTCATAATTAAATTTTGTGTTTCTAGAGTATGGGGTATAGTGAGTGCATCAATTCCCCTTTTACAGATATTTAATTGTAAGATTTTTTTTCCAGATGTTGTTGTGGCAACACCTGTTTTGTATTTTTTGTATTTATTATTATTATTATTATTATGTTTTATCATTGTCCAATAGAAAAAATTGTCAAGTATATTATGTAGAAATTTTGACAACATTTTTCTGTATACATAGCAAAATTGATAGAGTGTGGGGGGATTTTAAAAGACTTGCTTCTTTTATTCACAATCACTAGACATTTTGCCCAATTCAATAAGGGTTCATTTGATTGCAAATGTAGAATTTGAATGGAAACAAAATAAATTATATGAATTGAATTGCTTAAAATTTATTTTACCTGAAATTGTGGATTAATTGTGTTTGATTGATATAATTTTTCACCTGAAAAATGTAATACTTTTGGTGTCCGTTTGACTTTATTTTTTATGAAAACTTTCAATTAAAGTGATAAATTTTGCTACGATTGAGTCTAGAATTTATTTCAATTGCCAAAAAAATTTAAAAAATTAATTAAAAAGTGATACCGAATACCATTTGTTTGATTTTGTTTTTCATGTAAAATATCAATTAAAGGAAATTTTTTTTAACCATTGGATCTAAAAAAAAATTCTATTGCCAAAAAAAATTTGGGGGGGGGGGGGGGGGGGGGGGATGGGGGTGGGAAAAGCAATTCATCCAAAAACAAAGGCAAATATGCGCGTGAAGTGGCGGCTGGTAGTTTCCTTTGCCGAGAAAATAATGCCTTCAAACAAGGCAAAAAAGGTGGAAATGGAAAACACTTTCCATTTTCTAGGGAAAATATCTTGTATTAAACATGGCTTAGATATCTAATAGTAGTATAATACTTCTATTCTTTGCTCACTACATATATACACACATTATGAGCACTAATTATCGATGGATCCTAACATGTGTATGTTTAAATTTGACTCATATTCAATTGAATTTTTAGGAAAATATTGTTTCCTTTATTTTACGCATTTTTTGATACTATTTCCATTTTTTAAAAAAAATTGTTAGGATTATGATATGTCGCCTATATATAGATGGCTCTTGTTTATAAGTTAGACATATTACACAAATTAGATAATATTGTAAACACCATTTTTTTGTATCATTTCTCCATTATTAATAAATTCTCCATTTCTCTGCTAATTTTCTTGTGTTCTTGTGTGTTGTGATCGCTACTTTATATTTTGTCATTATCTTGCTTGCTATTAACAAGTGGTATCGTTCAACACATACATATTTCTTGGTAATTTTCTCCCAACAAGTGCTATCAAAGCTAAGTTCGTTGTTCTTCGTGAGTTTTTGATTTCTTTTTGTGATGACAACTATGAATTATGATATTTCGCTTTTGAATCGCAAAACAAAATTTTCGTTGTGACAAGTGAAAAAGTGATTGCTCAAATGGATTTGGATTACACCTTGTTGGGATTTGACAAGATGTCCTCAAATTGGTCATTGGTGGAGAAACAACGTAAAAATCAAAAGCCCTTTTCATAAATTCATCTTTATCTTTCGAATCACATTCTTAAGGACGTCTTGAAAGAGAAAATCACAACTACATTATGGTTGAAGTTGGATCAATTGTGCATGATTAAAAGTCTAACTAGCAAATTAAACCTGAAGTAGCATTTGTATTCTTATCGCATGACAAAAGACGAATCTTTGGAAGATCACTTAATTATTTTTTAAGAAATCGTCACTGATTTGGAAACCTTAAAGGTTAAGTACGATGAAGAAGATTTGACATTGATTTTATTGTATTCGTTGTTCTCTTCGTTTATGTCATTTAAACATACAATTTGATAAAGTTGTAATACTCTCGACATTGAATATGTGTATGATGTCCTGTTCTTAAAAGAGAAGATGAACCATCTTACTGGATCTGGAGTTCACAAAGAAGGCCTTATTATTCATGGTGGTAATGGAAGGGACATATCAAAGTCTAACTTTAGTAATCAAGTTTATAACTATTGTGAGAAGAGAGTGCACATTAAGAATGATTGCTACAAGTTGCAAAATAAATAAAAATTGACTGCAAATCATAATGGAAAGCAATTAGATACTTTAGGTGAAGCCGATGTTACAGAAAACTGTTTGAATGATGGAAATGTTTTTGTTATTTCTGACGGCAACTTAAAACCCTTATGAGAATTGAATTCTCGATACAACTTACACTTTTTATATATTTCAATCGGGATTTGTTTTCAACATATGAAAAAGTTTTCAAAGGTGTTGTAGTGATCGATTATAATACACCTTGTCGGATAGCTGATATTGGAATGGTCGAACTTAAGGAGTTGGATGGGAAGGTCAGAACACTTAATGCAATGAGACACGTTCCAAATTTGAAGAAAAATCTTATCTCCTTGATTAGTTTTAATTCAAAAGAGTACAAGTTTATTGGTGAAGGTGGAATCCTGAAGGTTTGTAAAGGTTCTCGTGTTGTGTTGAAGAAGCAACTAAGGTTTCAGTTGTATGTCTTGCAATATTGTGTAGAATCTTTAAAGATCAATTGGCAAAGGTTTAGTACTTTGGTGGATATTCATTTTGATACAATATTGTTGGAGTTTGGTTTGAGATTCATGATGAAGAATACAGCTCAATTGAGTTCAGACGTTATGGATAATGTCGCTTTGCCGCCTCCATCGCATCATCATATTTAATCACTAAAAATAGATCCAAAAGAAATCTTAGGCCTCTACATAAGTTCGAGGAAGCTGACTAGTTGTGTATGTTTTAAATGTAGTTGAAGGTGTTAAGTCGAACGAAGAACCTTCTACAAAAGCATTTTATCGTGATGATTCTGTTTTACAACATGGTGTTGCCCTGTTTGATAATTGTTGATTTTTTATTTTTTATTTTGTGATTTTGTTGCTCGTCTTAATAATTCGAGCAAATTTTGAAAACTCGAGGTAATTTTGCTGAGCAATGTTTGAATTCGTTTATCCTAGTTGAATTTTGTGGAAGATGTGGATAGTTTTGGTTGTTGGAGAATTTGGCTAATCTTCTTGTTGAAAAGTCAAATCTTGCATTATTTGTCTACACGTGGAGGATTTTTTAAGTTTGATTAATTGCTTGAAATTTGGTTTAAGGTGGAGATTTGTTAAAGTTTGATCCAAAATTCATTAGATTTTTGAGAAAATATTGTTTCATTTATTCTACGCATTTTTTGATACTAATTTCATCTTTAAGAGTATTGTTAGGGTTTTAATATGTCCCTTATGTATAGTTGGTTCTTCTTTACAAATTAGTCACATTACACAACTTAGATAATGTTGTAAATACAATATTTTTTGTATTTTTTCTCCATTATTAATAAATTCTCCATTCCCCTGCCAATTTTCTTGTGTTCTTTTGCGTTGTAATCGATTCTTCATATTTTGTCATATAATTCTTGTTAATTCCCCTTGTTATTGGCAAGTGGTATCGTTCAACCCATATATATTTTTTGTTAATTCCCCAACAGTATAATGGTGTCAAAAGGAATGCTGGCACCAAAAAAAGTCGATTCATCTTTCATTAGTCATGAGTCTCAGTACTTAAATCTCTTTCACACACACATCTTCCCACCTATGGCATGTGCATTTACTTTTGAATGGCTTCCCACCACCACATCTTCTTCCTTCTCCTCTCCCTAGCGTTACCCGAAACACCACTCCACTCTCTCTCTCTCTCTCTCAAGATTGGCGCCTCATCAATTATTAGCAGGGAGATGGTGGAGAGGGTAGAGAATGATAGTAGCAGGTATGTCGTGTGCGCGAAAGTGATGAAAAAGTAGTTATTTGAAGATACTTTCTGAATGTAGAAAGATATTTGTTTAATTCTAAATATAATGATTTATATCGAAAGAATGTGAAGGGAGCATATTCAAAAAAAGTATTTTTAACCAAATCAACATATTTTATGTCAATTTAAATTTATAGTTTTACTATCAAGCATTTTCTCATTTTAGAAACTAAGCTAGTGCTATTGGGCTATATATGTGTAATCTTAAGTGAAACTTCGCATTGGCCTCTAAGGTCTAGTTGATTCATATTAAAGAATGTACGAAGCATAATTTTGATTGTGAGTTGAAATTTTTTCGACGTCTAGATTACATTTAATGTGAGATGTAATATTAGATGAAGAATTATAAGTATTAAAAACCCAACGGTTAAGTTGGTGATGACTGAGTTTTCTAGTCTTTGTTGATCAATTTACTTCTCTAATTAGAAAAGTGCAACGTTTCAATTCATGATTATGACTTCTATAACTGAAAATCAGCCGAAATTTGACATGGACATTAGCCACGTGTACACAAACGAGTATAAACAATTTTTTTCTTAACCGGTAAGAATACGAAAAAATGGCTAACAAGACTTGTCCATTTATTAGAATAATGAAAAAATGTATCAAGAGCGGAGAAAATTCAAAATTTTATTGCTTGTATGGTTGACATTATATCTCCTTAAAGCCTTTTCAAGAAACCGTTTAAAAGTGAAATACATTCTATTTTAAGAATTATGCTATAAGTACAATATTTTTTGACAGAAAAATCTTACAAACAATACATGACACGACATCATTGAAAGATGAAAAAATGGAAAAAAAAAAAATCAAATCACATTTTGTCATGTCAATGTCTAAATTTTTCTTGTACTCATGGCTTTATTGATATTTTAATGAGTCAATCTTTAAAATTATCCTCCAAAAGACTCTTCATATTAACATTTTAGAGAGTCAAGTTCATTCTTTATAATTAAATGTATTTGAAATATTACAATTTTTAATACTTCGTGTATTGACCCAGTTACATGAATAGTGCTATCTAACATCAATTTAAGTGTCGGTATGTCAATGTCCTATTAAATATGTCATAATTTCTTGTATTTAATTGAATTTGTAATTCAATATCATTAGTGTTGTCACCTAAACTGACTTTAAATATCAATTATGTTAAATAACATTACTCTACATGAATCGTATGTGTACCAATTAAATAGTATGTACAAAGAAAATGAAGGAAAATAATATAATTAGAAGTGAAGCAAATGAAAATAAAAGATAGGGAAAAAAAATAATAAATACATATTGAAGTAATAAAAGTATGTGTTAAAGATAAAGAGATTATCAGTATTTAAATTTTCCTCTCTAAACTTATAGATGCTATTTATCTTACAAAATATGTTCTTTAAAAATAGAGAATCTAAAAGTCAAGTTAAAGTTAAACTCTAGTTTTAACTACATTTTGATGAAATTATAATTTTTTGAATAGTATTTTTTAGAGAATATATATTTGAAAAAAAAATGAAATTTTTTCATTTTCGTGTAATATTTTTGTGTGAAAGATTGTGTGGTTGAAAATACAAGAGAGTAGAATAATTTATTGGGATTATGTGGGTTAAAGAGATTACCTATTTATAAATAGTATTTTGTGTATAATCAAATAATGTATTTTAATTTACAGATTAATTTTTTTTACACTCTAACAATACTCTCTATTTTGACTCTTCATTTTCCTTTTTTTTTTTTTAATAGAAACCTTTATTAATTCATCCTTATATTTTATTTAACATTGTTAAGCATTTACTCTATAAAATAGAGAATATGTTGAGCGTTTGTTTGAGTCTTTATTTTTTCCTGAGAATACATTTTGGAATAGTAAATTAATGGAGAATATGCAATTAAAAAAGTAAGAAAAAGTTTTGAATTTTGCATGTAATATTATTTTATTGAAAATATGTAATTGAAAAAAAAAGTAAGAAAAATATATTTTGAAATAATGATAATTAAACAAGGGCTAAATTTAGATAGTCTAATGGAGATGCATTCATATTTTAATTGTAGAAGTATAACCGTAAAATAAGCTAAGCCCATGTTTAAGCCCTATTTTTTAAAAATAAATTTTGTAAAAATTGATTTTTTATTTTTTATTTTTTTTAAACAATGCGTGATTAAAAATTACAGATTTTTTTTTTTTAAGTGTAAAACTATTTTACTAGAAGAATGCGTAATTGAAAATGAGTTCGAATTTTTTTTAAAATGATACTCAAACATAGACTAAGCCCATGTTTGGTCTCTATTTCTTAAAATTCATTTTTTCTCTCAAACTAATATTAAATCATTTACAAGATTTACAATTTTTACCAACTTTTTCACTACACATTTTACTAACTTTTATCAAAATCTTATTTTTTTTATCCAAACCAAAGAGGAACTAAGCCCATGTTTGATCTACATTCTAATTTTCATTCTCATTTTCAACCACGCATTCTTTAATAAAATAATATTTTTTATCACATCAATAATTTTTTTTCTTTTTCAACCACATATTCACCATTACATCACCTAAAAAAATGTATTCTTTCAATTTTAATGTGCATCAAACAGGGGCGAAATAGCATATGCATAAATAACCTATAATGCAGTAGCTCTGAAATTTAACACAAGTAAAACCATAACTTTCAGGAAAATTAATAGAACCAGTAATCAACTCTTCGAAAGATTCAAATTGTCCTAAAATAATAGTAATAATAATAAATAAATAAAAAATCATACTCCAACTTCCTGTCAATAAAAAAACTTTAAAAAATAATACAACTTTTTGTCAATAAAAAACTTTTAAAAAATAGTCATTTTATGCTGTAATTCTTCATTTGCATATAGGGGCGGATCCAATTAGTGACGAGCTAGAATTACCGCTCTAGTTGGATTCACAGGAATTTTGGGCTTCTGTGGAGTGTCGGTGGGCCGGGGATGGACAGAGGAAGACTGGAGATGAACTGATGAAGGGAATAACTGGTTCTCATTTCTGAGAAAAGTTGGGAACAAAGCACTGCTGCTGGCTAACGGGCCATGTTTTTTTAAAAAAAAATTGGGCCATATCATTTGGGTCAGTGTGTGGTGAGTCCAGGCCCAATTTCATTCCCCTAAGTTAAGTGACCCCAACCCAAACCAATTTCATTCCCCTCAAATTTCAATTGCCAACACACAACCACGATTGAGGAGGAGAAGATGAGAGACCGAGATTCTCCAAACCCTTACTCTTCCAAATTTCAGTTGAACTGTCGAAGTCAAAGGTAGAAGCAAAAACCCGCTTTGGTTAATTGGTTGGAGACTTGGAGAGTGGAGTTGGATTTCATTGGCGTCTGGCTGCGTGCATTCGTGCGGTGCAACTGTGTTACTTCGAACAATCGGACTTCGCGTCTTTGTCAGTCGCCATACTTTGCCACGACTTCAACTTAGGAGGTAAGTTCAATTTTTTTTCTGTGACTCTGTCTTCACTCTTTATTCTTCAACATTAATTTAATTTTGCATTTTTCAGTTGATTAATTCGATTCACTTGTGATTTGTGAGCCTTGTGACTGAGTTGTGTAACTACTGTGTTGTGCGACTGTGTGTGTGACTGTGTGACTATGTTTGTGTGTGAGTCACTGAGTGTATTTGTGTTGTGTTGTGTGACAGGCTTGATGCCTTGATGCCACTTGCCATCTAGCTTGTGAGTTGTGAATGTGCCGTGTGTGCCTGTGCGGTTCTCTACTTGTCTTTGTGATATTGGATATTGTAATTGATATATTGGATATTGTAATTGTGAAATTGGATATTGTAATTGTAAAATTGTTTATCAATTCTAATTGAAAATTAAATTGAGCATTTTGAATATTGGATATTTGAATTAATATGTTGGATATTGTAATTGTGAAATTGGATATTGAAATTGTGAAATTGAATACTATAATTGTAAAATTGGATTTTCTAATTGAAAATTAAATTGGGCATTTTGCAGAATATGGAACGATTTTTTCAACCGAAACGAAAATCTATACGTAGTATTCTTAGTTCTAGTTGTGCGTCTAGTCCAGCCACTGTTTCTAGCCCAACACACGAGTTATTAGATAGCACAAAGAAGTCTCTAGTTCAATTCAATGTGGATGATCTTGTATCTGATCCAGGAAAATGCCCCCCTATCGAGTCATATGCTCATAATATCATAGATGATGTTAGGATGATATACTTGGAAAAAGGTCATTGTTAACCACATGGACATGACTTTCCAAGAAGACGGAGGAGAAATGATGACATATGTTTTCGGAAAGAATGGTTTTCTAAATTTAATTGGTTGGAGTACAGTATAGAAACTGATGCGGTTTATTGTTTGCATTGTTATTTGTTCAAACCTAATAGACATATATTCACTAATACTGGCTTTAGGGATTGGAGGCACAAAAATACATTGAGAGATCATGTCGGGCTCATTGATAGTGCTCATAATCAAGCTCTTACAAAGTGTACTAATTTGATGAATAAAAAACAAAGTATCACCTACGTTATGTCTAGCCAAAGTAGCAGCCAACAAAAAAGTTACAGGACAAGGTTGACTACGGTGCTAGATTGCTCTTGATGCAAGAATTGCCGTCTCGTGGTCATGATGAATCCAAATAGTCTCTTAATAGAGGAAATCTTTTTGTAAAGTTTGAGAATGAGACAATATTGCAACGTTTTCAAAATATGAGGTCTCGTAGAATTCAATTGTCTAAACTTACAATTAAAGAGTAACGTTGCATTGTATTTTTTTTAGTATTTTGGGACTTAAGTTGTATTGAACTATATTTTCATATGTATATAATTTTTAATAAACGATCGGTCGGATCGGCCTATTACGATCATTGATTGTCGATGGTCAAAATCAACTTCCGCTCTAGCTGAATATTTATACTGGATTCACCGTTGTTTGCACGAGCCTTTTAATGCTGTTGAAGAGTCTATTAAAGTAAGCAAGCAACAATATCATATAGAAAAATTCTTACTAATTTTTTTGCATGCGTTTATAACTTAGGATTATTGATCAAAATATTGTTTAAGACTAATTGATATAAAACTCCTTACCTTTCAAGCCTATTGTGGAAAACATCCTTACGTCTCATTTTTTGGTACTTTTGTCCTTACCTTTCATATTTATTGTGCTGAACATCATTTTCACCAATTTTTAACGTAAAATAACTAATTTACCCTCATATTTAAATAATAAAAAACAAAAAGGAAAGAAAAGAAAAATAAGGCACAAATTGCAATCATATTCGCAAACTTTTTGAAATGTGCAAATCAGCCCAAAAACCTTATTAAAACATTATTAAATCTTTCATTCACCCTAATCCTTCCCCACCTGCTAGTGCTCTGCAAAGGAGCTCGATCGAAATCAGCTAGGTGGAGGATTTAAATCTTATGGGTCTTCGTATCACCGGGTCGGCTAGGGTTGAGCAGTCTCGCCGATAGGAAAGCTTTGGTTGTGATTCGAATCGAGATTTTGCGCCTTCTTGGGCTGATGATCGGACCAAATACGATTGCCGCAAGCGTACGGATCAAGTAGTATAATAGAGCTTTTAAAGCCCAAGTCGATCCCACGAGGAGTGTTTTTCCAATTACAAGTTAAAATATTTCAAATTAACGATGTCGACACACACATTTAAAATTTGATTTTAAAAACAAGAAAATAAAACAAAAGACTTGATTTAAATTTAAAAAGACAAAGTAAATTACGAAAAGGGTTTTTGATTTGGAAAATGTTGGAATTTATGCTTTCACTTAACCATTGTTTCATTAGTATTAAAATCGATAAAATAAAGATGCTAGTGTTACCAAAGTGTCAGATTAGACCCGATTCTCCAATTTTAGTTAACAACCTCTTCCGAGCGAAATCAACCCTAATTGATTAACCTATCCACTATATCTCTATGTGGATACAATTTAACCAATTGCATTAAATTGTTGTGAGAATACTCAAAGGGTCACCTAGGGTAGATGTATATTCCTATAACACCTAAACGAGTATAGTCGAAACTATACAAACCTAGGGTTTCAATTACCTTGATCTAGCTAGTACAAACAATTTCTCAATAATTGCACCAACCATTTAGCCATATCACATATTGATCAAGTACATGATAGTCAATAAAACACAATAATTAAAACATCTAAAACTTGAAAACACATGCATCTTACCATACAAAACAACATACTAATGAAACTTTTGGTTAAGTTACTACATAAATTCCAACATAAAACTATTTAGCTCATAATAAAAGTGATGTAACAAAAAGAGAATTTTGTCCCATTACAATACAAATAAGGAAAATAAAGAAAGAAATTCAAAAGGAAAGAAGAAAACCCTTGTAGAACAATGTTGAATTCTTCCATTTCTTTTCCAAATCCTCCTTTGATGGATTCTCTTTGCTCACCCCTTCAATTACCTACAAAACAAAAAAAAAAAAAAAAACACAAATTAAAACCTAACACTATGAAGAAAAAACAGAGAGTTACGTGAGAGAGCAAGAGAGAAAAAGAAAAGAGGATGGCTATGAAGATAAGTGATGATGCCCTTCAAAAATGGATGAAGTCTATCTATTTCCATAAATTTCCACTAACTTAACTCCACTAACTACTTAAATTATAATATATATAATATATAATATAGATAAAGATAAGGTCTAGCATTAAACAAATCAAAATTAATCAAAAAGTTTGGCCAAAGTTCGAGAGAAATGATTTAAACCGTCATTCCAAATTTGTTCTAAGCGACCGCTTAGGCAAACCTGGGCGACCGCTTAGGCAAACAAAAATGCGGTCTAAATTTCCTGATGGCCACTCAGCGACCGCTTAGTTCAAGTTCACGCGGTCGCTTAGTTCATCCCATAATTGCTGCTCAGGTCCTCGAACATTCTTGCTGTTGTGCACTTTGATCCCTCATCTTTGCATTTGTACAATTCAGTCCCCAGATTTTGAACTTCATTTCATTTAAGCCCTTACTAAATTGCAGTCAAAGTCCTCCATCTTTTGGTCAAGTGCATTTTAGTCCTCCACTTCACAAAATTGTACAATTTTAGTCCTTTTGCTTCTCTTTAGCTCGTTTCTTCGTCTGGTCGGGGTTTTTGCCTATAAAATCAAATATTACACAATTATGCATAGAATATGCTCAGTTTCATCAGTAATTATAAGCCAAAAAGTGTCCAATAAGTGTGTAAATGCACACTTATCACACACCCAAACTTGAGCTCTTGCTCGTCTCGAGCAAGATTAACTTCTAACACACAATCATGCAAATGTGAAAATGATCAATATACGAGATGACTCGCCATATATATAAAAGAGTTTTTAAAATTGTCTATCAATTCACAACCATGCACCAAATAGTGCTAACTTAAAATAAGTTTAGCTTGTCCAATGTTCAATCAGTGTATGCACAGTCACTTTCAATCATCATCTAAAATAGGAAACAATCATCAAGACAGAAAAGGAATCAGATTAGCTCAATCCCAACCCTTAATGGTCAGCTTTATCCTTTCCCGCTCGTGAGATTCACACCTCCAAATATATGTTGCTTTCTCATGCCCCGGTGTACATTTAAAGGTTGTTCTCAATCACTCTTTTCTTTTAAGTTCACACAGGTCAACTAGCAAGTATTTCAAATGAAGATAGAGTAACTGAACATGTAAGACCTCACAAGATAACACTCAACTCTCATGTGTTTAGGATTGGATAACTGTTTCGCTCAAAATCATTCCAATGACAGAGTTCTACCATAAGCTTGCATATTTTCTCGTTCGCCACCACTTAGATCACATGCATCACACAAATCATAAGGTCTTTACAAGATTAATATGTGGCTTAAGGTAAAGGTGTGGAAAATATTTAGATAAGTGAGTAAGAAGCCTCAAATATCAATCAGTGGAGTAAAAATATTCAACTCAGCTTACATAGATAAGATCTGTACACAATCCTATCCCTCCAAACAATGACTTCTCACTCATCATCAGTGCAAGTACAATCACCCTTTTTCTTTTGAATATTAGGAGGAATCATACATATAGATATGAAAATCAGCCTCCTCCGCACATTTTTTCTCCTTTCAAATTTTTTTTTTTTTTTTTTTTTCCAACATAAACCTATTTACACCAAATATAGCACCACCTTCAATATTGATACCCCCAAACTTATTTTTCTTGCTCACCCAACATTTAATATAATCAACAACACTCCACTAACTTTAAAGGCTGGATAAAGATATTGTTTTTCTGGTTATAAGCTTGTAATGTGGGTAAATCAAAGAAAATGTCAACAAGGCACAAAGGGGTTGATCAAAGGAAAAATTAATACAGGGTAGGCTATTTGGCTAACGTGGTTATAACAAAAATGGCCTTAATCATATTCATGCCTGCATGTGTCAATGTGGTCTTGAAGAGAATCAATGCAAGTTCTAGAGAAGCACAATCATGGAAGAATGTCACACAAGAAGAAGTAATGAGACTGTAATGAATGTGTCAGTCTGTAGGCTCAAAGTCTCACCAGGTTTTGTGTCTACACCGTCCAGTTACAACATCTTCAATGAAACTACTCAACTAGTAAATACTCGGTTTACACATACAATCAGGTAAAGTGACAGAGAAAATTAATGTCCCAATCATTTCCACATCTAGATGACAATGAAACATGACTATCGTGCTCAATAAAACTCAAAATCTCACATGGACAAGCAATTTTCGAAAAAATTTAGCCCAAATAGCATATTTGGTTCGCGCATGCATAATTTATGAATCCATAACAATTTCACACTCGCACATTCCTATGCCGGCAAGGCCATCTAATATATCAACACACAATCACCAATGTAAGCTCAAAATAGCCGGCAAGGCTATAACATCAATTTAAAGCACACAATAGCCGGCAAGGCTCAATATCACCCCCAAACTTAATTCACACATTGTCCTCAATGTGAAAGAAAACAAGATAAAGAGAATAGGGATAACGAAACTTCCCTGAGCTACATCTGTGAAGTGTATCCATGCTTGTACTGGACTTGTGATGGAAGTGAGTGACTGAATCAAAAACTTGGTCCAGAACCTGAAACATCCAAAAGTGGCTGGGATATCCAAAAAATTCCCTACAAAAATAGTTATATTAGATCAGCAATATAAGAAGTAAAAGCAGTAAACACATAATAACAAAAAGTTAAACAGTATGAAAGTTGGGTTGCCTCCCAACAAGCGCTTGGTTATAATCGTTAGCTTGACTATAGGGTATTTTTACTCCGTTTTAGCAAAAAGAACGGAGGATTCTTCTTTCAAAAAGTCACCTCCCAAATATGGTTTTAGTCTTTGCCCATTGACTGTGAAGTTCCCATTTCCTTCATGATGAAGTTCAACCGCTCCATTTGAAAAAACTTTAACGATGGTGTATGGACCTGACCATCTAGAGCGAAGCTTTCCGGGGAACAACCGAAGTCTAGAATTATAAAGTAGAACTTGTTGCCCAACACTGAACTCCCGCTTCAGAATATGTTGATCATGCCATCTCTTCGTTTTCTCTTTATAGATTCTGGCACTCTCATATGAATCCAGGCGGAGTTCATCAAGCTCGTTTAATTGGAGCAATCTTTTCTCACCAGCTAATTTCATATCGAAATTTAAAGCTTTGATTGCCCAATAAGCTCGATGTTCTAGTTCTACTGGGAGATGACAAGCTTTTCCAAATAGGAGTCGATATGGGGACATACCAATTGGTGTTTTAAATGCAGTACGGTATGCCCATAATGCATCGTCCAGTTTCCTAGACCAATCTTTTCTCGATGCATTAACCGTCAGCTCGAGAATTCTTTTCAACTCTCTATTTGAAATTTCTACCTGGCCACTAGTTTGTGAATGATATGGAGTGGCCACACGATGTTTCACCCCATATTTGGCCATAAGTGAGGCGAATAGGCGATTGCAGAAATGTGAACCACCATCACTAATGATAGCTCTGGGTGTGCCATAGCGAGAAAAAATATTTTTCTTCAAGAAATTTACCACCACCCTAGCATCATTAGTAGGTAGAGCTACCGCTTCAACCCACTTTGATACATAATCAACCGCCACCAAAATGTATTGATTGGAATATGATGACGGGAAAGGCCCCATAAAGTCAATACCCCACACATCAAAAATCTCCACTTCCAAAATAGGGTTCATTGGCATTTCATTGCGATTAGAAATATTGCCAGTACGTTGGCACTTATCGCATTTGGAGACAATAGTGTAGGCATCTTTGAATAATGTGGGCCAATAAAATCCCGCTTGTAACACTTTTGATGCGGTTTTGGCGGCACCAAAGTGACCACCATATGGGGATGAATGACAACGATCAAGAATTTGTTCCATCTCCTCTTCTGGAACACATCTCCGGATAATCTGATCCGGTCCCCGTTTAAACAACAAAGGATCTTCCCAAAAATAGTACTTGATATCAGAGAAGAACTTCTTCCTTTGTTGATACGAAAGATCTGGGGGAATAATGCCACTTACAAGAAAATTCACATGGTCTGCATACCATGGTGTATGAGTGACATGTAACAGCTGCACAATTTGCATTAATTACTCGTCAGGAAATACCTCATTGATTTCCCCTTCTACCACCTCCTCGGCTTGTTCAAGTCGCGAAAAATGATCGGCGACAACATTTTCGGTTCCCTTTTTATCTCGAATTTCTAAGTCAAATTCTTGCAGAAGGAGAACCCACCGAATCAATCTTGCCTTGGCATCTTTTTTCGCTAACAAGTATTTGATAGCCGAGTGGTCAGTATAGACGATGACTTTTGACCCAATGAGGTATGACCGAAATTTATCAAATGCAAATACTACTGCGAGCATTTCTTTCTCAGTAGAGCGTAGTTTAATTGTGCATCTGTCAGAGTTTTGCTTGCGTAATAGATCACATGCAGGATTTTATTTCTTCTTTGCCCTAAGACTGCACCAACGGCATAGTCACTAGCGTCGCACATTAGCTCGAATGGAAGATTCCAATCTGGAGCTACTATGATAGGAGCCGTAATGAGTTTCTCCTTAATTATGTTGAAAGCGTCCAAACATTCTTTGGAGAAATTAAAGGCAGTATTCTTTTCAAGTAGGGAGCAAAGAGGTTTTGAAATTTTGGAAAAATCTTTAATAAACCTCCTGTAAAATCCAGCATGTCCTAGGAAACTCCTAATTCCTCTCACGGTGGTTGGTGGCGGCAATTTTTCAATCACTTGAATTTTTGCCTTATCGACCTCAATACCTGCCAGAGAAATGCGATGGCCAAGAACTATGCCTTCTTGGACCATGAAATGGCATTTCTCCCAATTCAGGACCAAGTTGGTCTCTTTACATCTTCTCAGTACCTTATCGAGATTTTTCAAACATCCATCGAATGAACTCCCAAATACTGAGAAATCATCCATAAAGATCTCGATGCAGTGCTCGACCATGTCGGAGAATATAGCCATCATACAGCGTTGGAAAGTAGTCGGTGCATTGCAAAGGCCAAAGGGCATTCTTCTATATGCGAAAGTTCCATATGGGCATGTAAAGGTAGTCTTTTCTTGATCCTCAGGGGCTATTGGAATTTGATGATAGCCTGAATACCCATCTAGAAAGCAGTAGTGTGAATACCCCGTCAATCGCTCAACCATCTGATCGACGAAAGGAAGAGGAAAGTGATCCTTTCTAGTCGCATTGTTGAGTTTGCGGTAATCTATGCACACTCTCCAACCTGTCACAGGTCTGGTAGGTATGAGTTCATTGTTTTCATTCTCCACTACTGTGACACCACCTTTCTTCGGTACGACTTGTACAGGGCTTACCCATGGACTGTCAGAAATTGGATAGATTATGCCTGCATCAAGCCATTTCACAACTTTCGCTCTCACCACTTCTTTCATATTCGGGTTTAATCGCCTCTGATGCTCAACTGATGGCTTATAGTCATTCTCCATCAGTATTTTATGCATGCATACAGATGGGCTGATTCCCCGAATATCTGCAATCGTCCATCCTATAGCTTCTTTGTGTTCCCTCAGTACTCGAAGTAACTTCTCTGTTTCTACCTCACTCAAGGAATTAGAAATGATAACTGGGAGTGTAGATGCTTCTCCCAAATAAACATATCTCAAGTGAGGAGGAAGAGCTTTTAATTCAAGTGTGGGGGCTTTTTGACAGGATGGAAGCGGTAGTGAGGAAGTCTTTTGCAACTCCTCAAAATAAGGTGTCCTTCGAAAAGGTGTAGCGTTCAAATAATATGCCATGTGTGCAATTTTTGGGTCTTCATCATTGATATGCGAAGAACGCACTAGGCATGTCTCAAGAGGATCCTCAGAGCGTCCATAAAGTGATCCAGCAATCAGTTGATCAACAACATCAACCCGAAGACAAGTATTAGGTTGAGAAGGGTACTTGAGGGTTTTCAAAATGTTGAATGTGACTTGTTCATCTTCTACTCTCAAAATAAGTTTTCCCTCTTGTACATCGATCAACGCCCGACCAGTGGCAAGAAACGGTCGTCCCAAAATTATTGGAATATCTTCATCTTCCTCCATGTCTAGAACAATGAAGTCCGCAGGGAAGATGAACTTATCCACTTTGATTAATACATCCTCGATGATACCCCGAGGATGTGTAATCGACCGATCAGCCAATTGTAATGATATCGTGGTAGGCTTCACTTCCCCTATTCCCAACTTCCTAAAAATTTGCAGTGGCATCAAATTGATGCTCGCTCCAAGATCACACAGGGCTTTACTAATGTTTACATCGCCAATGGCACATGGAATAGTAAAACTACCTGGATCCTTAATTTTAGGTGGTAACTTGTTCTGAAGGATAGCGCTACATTCTTCCGTTAGCATCACCGTCTCATGATCTTCCAATTTCCTTTTGTTAGAAAGGATATCTTTCATGAATTTAGCATAGCTCGGCATTTGAGCTAGTGCATCAGCAAACGGGATGTTTATGTGTAGCTTCTTGAATACCTCCAAAAACTTACCAAATTGAGCGTCCATTTTCTACTTTTGGAGCCTTTGCGGAAAAGGAATAGGTGGCACATAAGCTTTGACCACTGGTGGAGCCTTTGATGTTGATGCTTCCTGGTCATGCTCCTTGGATTCCTCAGCACTTGATTGAGGTTCCTGTACTACCTCTTCTTCTTCGGTTAACACCTTATCAGTTTGGATTTTTGGGGGTACTACTGTAGGTGCAGGTAATTGAAGCCCACTCCTAGTAGTAATGACCTGTACATTCTCTCTGGGGTTTGTTTCGGTGTTGCTAGGCAACGCCCCTGGTGGCCTTTCAGAGAGAAGTTTCGCAATTTGGCCCATTTGCCGCTCCAAATTTTTCAACGAGGCATCATTGCGCTCTTGATACTGCAATTGCTGATTTGCCAATTTGGCAATGGCCTCTTCCCAACCCTCCTTCTTCTCTTGTGGTTTAGGGTTTAACACATTTTGATTGTTCCCATACGAGAAGTTAGGGTGATTACGCCATCCAGGATTATAAGTTTGAGCATAAGGATTGTACCCTGGACGTTGAAAGTTTTGAGCGTATGCCAATTGCTCGGTGGATCCCGAACTACTGGCAAGTAATGGACAGTTTGAACTCGCATGATTAGCTCCGCACATATTACAGGGCGGTGAGGATTGGATCATATGAGCTGGACGAGGGCCAGATGTGGATGGAGTTGTAGAAAGACCTTCTATCTTTCGCGTTAGAGAGTCGATCTTTGATAACATAAGATTGTAGGCTTCACTATCTCTAGCCCCATCAACTCCCCTTTGTATACCTCTATCAGGCCACATGGCACTCTGCTCACTCATGACCTCTAGTAGATCATATGCTGCTCGCATGCTCCTATTAAGGAGTGACCCATTTGAATATGAGTCCACATTGGACCTATAAGATGGAGTCAGACCAAAATAGAAAATTTGAACTTGTTCTCCTAAAGAAATCCCATGATTAGGGCACTTTCTGAACATATCTTTAAATCGCTCCCACGCCTCATGAAAAAGTTCCGTATCATGTTGACGGAAAGTGGTGATATCATCTTTAAGTTTGACCACACGAGCAGGTGGGAAAAACTTAGTTGTAAATTTTTGTATCAACTCTACCCAACTCGTGATACTCCCTGAAGGCAGAGTGTCAAGCCACTCTCTTGCCTTATCTTTCAGAGTATGGACAAACAACCTCATCCGAATCGCCTCCATATTCACACCCTTATAGGTGAAATTACTCACCATTTCCATAAATCGGGCAATGTGATTATGTGGATTTTCATCTAATCTCCCATAAAATGATATATTACTGGAGAATAGATTAATTACATCTGGGCGAAGTTGAAAGTTCGGATGTCCATAAGAAGGGTAAATAATACCACCTTGATTTTCAACTACGGGTCGATTTAGGTAATCTCTAAATAACATGTCTTCTTCATTTATACCAGGATTTTGAACCTTACCCGCTTGGTGATCAAAACCAGGCGGTACACCTTCCCGAGGTGCTGGCTCATGATGAATTATCGGTTCAAGCTGACCTTCTTGACGCTCCATTTGTTGCTGTTGTCTTCTTAGCTCGTTCTGTTCCCTAAGCCTTCTGCGAAAAGTCTCTTCTATTTCAGGGTCAAATTGAAGAAGATTGAGACTTCGTGAACGGTTCATAAACAGTGAATGGTTTAGAAGATTAACAACAAAAAGTGACTTTTGGATTTAAATGATAAAAGAAAATAAAAATTCAAAAGTTCGTTAAAGTGAAAAACAATTAACTAGTAATCAAATTTACACTTCCCCGGCAACGGTGCCAAAAACTTGATCGGGCCGAATACGATTGCCGCAAGCGTACGGATCAAGTAGTATAATAGAGCTTTTAAAGCCCAAGTCGATCCCACGAGGAGTGTTTTTCCAATTACAAGTTAAAATATTTCAAATTAACGATGTCGACACACACATTTAAAATTTGATTTTAAAAACAAGAAAATAAAACAAAAGACTTGATTTAAATTTAAAAAGACAAAGTAAATTACGAAAAGGGTTTTTGATTTGGAAAATGTTGGAATTTATGCTTTCACTTAACCATTGTTTCATTAGTATTAAAATCGATAAAATAAAGATGCTAGTGTTACCAAAGTGTCAGATTAGACCCGATTCTCCAATTTTAGTTAACAACCTCTTCCGAGCGAAATCAACCCTAATTGATTAACCTATCCACTATATCTCTATGTGGATACAATTTAACCAATTGCATTAAATTGTTGTGAGAATACTCAAAGGGTCACCTAGGGTAGATGTATATTCCTATAACACCTAAACGAGTATAGTCGAAACTATACAAACCTAGGGTTTCAATTACCTTGATCTAGCTAGTACAACAATTTCTCAATAATTGCACCAACCATTTAGCCATATCACATATTGATCAAGTACATGATAGTCAATAAAACACAATAATTAAAACATCTAAAACTTGAAAACACATGCATCTTACCATACAAAACAACATACTAATGAAACTTTTGGTTAAGTTACTACATAAATTCCAACATAAAACTATTTAGCTCATAATAAAAGTGATGTAACAAAGAGAATTTTGTCCCATTACAATACAAATAAGGAAAATAAAGAAAGAAATTCAAAAGGAAAGAAGAAACCCTTGTAGAACAATGTTGAATTCTTCCATTTCTTTTCCAAATCCTCCTTTGATGGATTCTCTTTGCTCACCCCTTCAATTACCTACAAAACAAAATAAAAAAAAAACACAAATTAAAACCTAACACTATGAAGAAAAACAGAGAGTTACGTGAGAGAGCAAGAGAGAAAAAGAAAAGAGGATGGCTATGAAGATAAGTGATGATGCCCTTCAAAAATGGATGAAGTCTATCTATTTCCATAAATTTCCACTAACTTAACTCCACTAACTACTTAAATTATAATATATATAATATATAATATAGATAAAGATAAGGTCTAGCATTAAACAAATCAAAATTAATCAAAAAGTTTGGCCAAAGTTCGAGAGAAATGATTTAAACCGTCATTCCAAATTTGTTCTAAGCGACCGCTTAGGCAAACCTGGGCGACCGCTTAGGCAAACAAAAATGCGGTCTAAATTTCCTGATGGCCACTCAGCGACCGCTTAGTTCAAGTTCACGCGGTCGCTTAGTTCATCCCATAATTGCTGCTCAGGTCCTCGAACATTCTTGCTGTTGTGCACTTTGATCCCTCATCTTTGCATTTGTACAATTCAGTCCCCAGATTTTGAACTTCATTTCATTTAAGCCCTTACTAAATTGCAGTCAAAGTCCTCCATCTTTTGGTCAAGTGCATTTTAGTCCTCCACTTCACAAAATTGTACAATTTTAGTCCTTTTTGCTTCTCTTTAGCTCGTTTCTTCGTCTGGTCGGGGTTTTTGCCTATAAAATCAAATATTACACAATTATGCATAGAATATGCTCAGTTTCATCAGTAATTATAAGCCAAAAAGTGTCCAATAAGTGTGTAAATGCACACTTATCAGCTGACGAGACAGATAATTGGGTTGCGAGAAAGAAATTGATGGTTAGTGATGTATTTGATAGAAGAAGGAGAAAGGATATCTAGGAGGGCCAATGGATTTCGGCAGGTCAAAATTTAAGTTCCAGGAGGTGCTGGAGACTAATATCACATTTGTTGATGTTGGCTGGGACAAATCAAGCAAAATTGGAGTTGCAAGAAGTGGTTGATTTCTTGAAGAACCCTAATAAATACACTGCTTTGAGTGCAAAAATCTTGAAAGGGTGTCTTCTAGTTGGTCCTCCTCGTACTGGAAAAACCCTTTTGGCTAGGGCAGTTCCTGGTGAGGTTGGGGTACCATTCTTTTTGTGTGCAATCTCAAAGTTTGTGGAATTTTTTTAGGTGTGGGAGCTTCAAGAGTGAGGGATTTGTTTGAAAATGCCAAGTCGAAAGCACATTGCATTGTGTTCAATGATGAGATTGATGCAGTGGGGAGACAGAGAGGGACAGGACTTGGAGGTGGGAATGATGAGAAAGAGCAGACCATTAATCAGTTGTTGACTAAAATGGATGGGTTTTCAAGGAATTCAGGTGTTGATAGTGTTGGCTGCAACGAACAGACCGAATGTTCTTGATGCAGCTTTGCTAAGGCTTTGAAGGTTTGATCGACAGGTTACTGTTGGGTGGTAATTGTGGAGGAGGATAAGGGCTTTCCGTTGATGTCAGTATTCAGTGATTTTGGTGGCCGGAAGATGGCTAAAAATGGTTGGCTGGCGGCCATGACGTGAAGTGGGGTGAATTGTGGAAAGAATGTGAAGTTTGATGGATATTTGCACATTTCAAAAAGTTTGGGAGTATAACTGCAATTTGTACTTTATTTTTCTTTTCTTTTTCTTTTTGTTTTATTTAAATATGATGGTAAATTGGTCATTTTACGTTAAAAATCGGTGAAAAAGACGTTCTGTGCAAGAAATGTGAAAGATATGGGCAAAAATGCCAAAAAATGAAATGTAGGGACGTTTTCCACGATATGCTAGAAATGTAGGGATTTTTTTTTTGCCAATTACCCTATTGTTTAATTTGCAGCTCAAATTTGGATGACATATTTTCAAAAAGAGTAAAGTACTTGTTCAGTATTTCTCAATTCGTCCTATTGATTCAATTCGCTGTAGTCAAGGGTGGATCCAGGATTAGGCTTAAAAAAAACGTTGGCTTAATATGTAAAAAATAAAATTTTCACACATTTTTCCCCCCATAGAAAATTCAAATGGGCTGGAAGGGGACTGGGGCTGAAGCCTAGCTCAGTCCACCTAAATCCGCCCCTACTTTTAAGTTGGAAAAAAAAAATTTAAATTCTGGTGTTGAGTTCTCTTTACAATAAAAAGTAGACACCTATGATGAATTGAGTCATTCAAATATTACATTTGACATCGTTAACTTTAAAGGTAACTTTTATCTTATGTATTAGGGTAAATTACACAAGAGATCATTGAACTTTCACACTGTAATTGCAACTAGATTATCAATCTTCGATTTGGTATAATATGATCAATATACTTTAATTTACGAGTACTCATATCATTGCTTTTGGATTTTGTGAGTAGGTTGCTTACATGTTAGTCAAAGACTCAAAATCAATGACCTGCTATTGTGTCACAAAATTTTCCTCCTGAAATCATCTAAATTTTAATTGGAGGTCACTAAACTTTCATCATACTTACAATTGGGTCATTGAACTTTCACGTACTTGCAATTAGGTCGTTGAACTACAATTGGGTGCAAACACGCCACTATACTTTAATGCAAGTGCAACCAACTCACTCAGTTTGGTGAGGAAAGTTGTAGGATTTCTTCCACGCCTGTAACCAATGCAAATTAGATATTAATAAATTGATCACTCATGATGACAATGTGCCATTGTGAGAAATATCAATCCTTAGAACATGATGAATAGACAATATATGCAAGAAATTCGAGGTATTTAATTATTGTTTATTAATCTATGTCAATTTTTCGCTATTCGCTAAATTACTTGGAATAAATATTACTTTGTGTCATAGGTTGATGTTGGATGTGAATTTTTCAATTGTTATTAGCCTACAAAGCATCATCAATCTAGTAGTGTAATAATTTATTTATTTCAAATTTCATTTTAATTTTATTTTGTGTGTGTTAAGTTTAAATTGTTTTTTAATAAATAGAAATAATTAAATAAATAAGCTGGCGACTTTAATCCCAACATATTGTCATCCTTTAAAGAGGGGCAAAAGAAAGACTGTTTTGCAGAAAATTATGTTTGTTTTGGAGAGATTTTTCTCGAGGAAATAGGACTCTCTCCTCTTTTTTTTTTTCTGAAAAATATGTAGTAAAAATGAACCATGTAAAAAAATATTTTTTTAGAATGTGTGAATTTGGAGAAAATGATTTTAAAAAAACTCTCAAAACAAGCTCGTAGTGTGACTAGTGTCTTGTGTGTTATATTCTTTGTGTACATTGCGTGTCTCTCAACATTTCAACAGTTCTTAAATCAGTTAACCCCTAATAAGTCGATTGTTAGGACTCGAAATGGAGTGACCTGATTGATCATGAAATAAAGTATAATAGTCTAATTGTACCAAATTGTAGTTCAATGACTTAATTGCGAGCACATTAAAAGTTTAGTGACCTCCAATGTAAATTTATATGAGCTGCCATGGAAACTGAACTAACTAGTTGGCACGTCATTAATTTTGACAAATATATCAGTAGACCATTAATGGAATCCAAGTGGAGATGATCTCAAAAGTTGAGATCTGCTTATATCATCTAATCTACCCAATTGAAAATTGACACATCATGAGAAAAAATACCTTCACATCAATTTTAATTTTTATGATGTGTCAATTTGTAATTTAGTGGACAGTAAATTAGACAGCATAAATGAACAATAGATCTCAACTTTGATCTCATTACTTGTAAATTAAAGTTTTGTGGTCTGACTGCACAAAATTGAAGTTTAATGACCCAGTTAAAATAACGATTAAAGTTTAGTGACCTCCAATTCAATTTAACCTCTGTATTCATTACCTCTTCTATTCCATTAAAAAAAAAATAATAATAATAATTACTTATTTTACGTATAAAGTGATTTTTAAATTAAAAATTATAAGAAAAAAATTAAAATGGTCAAAATGCTGGTGGAAACCAGGCTGGCGATTGCAGAGTGAAATGTACGGAGTTCGGGATTTTTGATGGGTATCGAGGTACACACTTCACGGTGGCCATTAATACGCCATTGCTGCGTATAATCCAAGTACTTGTCAGATACTGCATAAAATTCATCATCGGCTTCTTTTTATTAAGCATTTAGATATTTCTTTACTTTTTTGAACATTTTTAAAAGCCTATTTTGCATGTGAATGTTCAACCTTTTCATCTTTTTACAATTTTATCTCCCATATTAGTTTGTTGACATTTTCATACTCAACCTTATGATCTCCGAAGAGTGTCAAACTTACGAGTAGGCATATTTCAAGTATTGTCTATCTTCTTATATGTTTATCGTGAGGTTTATGCAAAATAAAACACTATAAGATTGTTTGAACACACCATATAATGTCCTCGTTTGATTCCCATTTTTCATAAATTCATTTTTCTCTCTCTTCTTTTCAACCACACATTCTTTAATAAAATAATATTACACGCAAATCCAAAACTTTTCCTTAATTTTTAACCACACATTCTCCATCAATCAACTATTCAAAATGCATTTTTTCTCCAAAAATGGGAATCAAACAGGGCTAATATACTCTATTAATTTTTCTGATATACTGAGGATGCTGAATTTATAACATTTTCCGAACTCAATTCCTTCTCAAATACGAGTCCCGATAGCTCGGGACAAATTGTCGCCTTTATTTTTTGTGACGGGCCTAACATTTTAAGAAAATAAGCTTTGAGAGATAATCGAATCAATTGAATCATAACAATCAAATCTATTTTCATTGTAGAAGAATGTAGATACAAATTGGTGAATAAAAAAAATGCTATAACAATTCAATAAAAATAATAATTAAACATCGTAAATTAATGAACACCATCTCAAGAATCAAGATCATACTCTATTTAATTTCCAATTCCATCATGAATTGGCCAAAAAAATCCATACGATGTGAAGAATCTTTTTAATTCCGGTCAATGGTAGGCTAATTTTAGTTCTAATTCCTCACTTGACTATGCCTAAACTGTAGAGTAACTAATATGTTTAGGAATTCAGAAAATTACAATTGGTGATTAATCCACACGCATAAAACTATTACTATGAAAAAAAAAATTGCTGATTAAGTAAAAAAATATCAAAGTCAATTCAAGATTAGAGGACAAAAAAGAATGAATAAATCGTTTCTGCTGATAGGAAGAACAAGAGAATGTGTTATTCAAAATTGATGCTTTGATTGCAAATTGTAATTGAGAGATTTATTTCTTTGATTTTAATCTTGAAAGGCTATGAGATTTCAAGAAGAGAATAAATGTGCAGAATTTGGGAAGAGAAAACGTTTTTTATTTCAATTTGTTGGCCCGAGTATAAAAGCCTTAAGCGACGGTCTAGACTCTAAATGACTTCATGGTCAAATATGCTATGCCGACAAAAATGTTAAGAAGTCATCCAGCAAGTCAGTTTCCACATCAGTTGGTAAAATCATAGACATCTTCGACATGTTTCGAGCACCGATGATGCTTAACTTACGACATTTTTCAAGCTGAATTCCTTCTCGAATAAGAGTCCCTATAGCACGGGACAAGTTGTCGCGTTTTTGTAAAGCATATCTTAGTGTTACATATGATACGTTAGTTCATGCATGACAATGGACAATTATTTTGACTATTACTCCAATTGAATTTTTATATCCAATTATCAATGCTAAAAAGTGATATAAAACGTCTCAATCCTTTGAAATGGTAATTACAATTAGCTGGTGGATTTGTTACGACACAAGGTTGGTTTACTTGGTAAATAAATTGCCTCGTCTTTTACCTTACTCATCATGTAAGCAAAGTTCGAATTATTAGAAGTCAAGACAAGTGATTTAATTTAATCTGCTCTGCGTCTTGATGGGCTCTTGGACTCTAGCCAATTTAGGGCATATCTCGCGATTTACCTTATCTGCGTCTTGAGGGGTCAAGGCGTACATCCCAGGATTAGTGGTGGTAGGTGAACACCTCAGTATCCCAAAAAAAAAAAAAAAAAAGTTCGAATTATTAGAAGTCAAGACAAGCAACTTAATTTATCCTTGTTGCTTGATTATTTTTTCTGCTCAAAATCTTGACCCGTTAGAATGTACCAAATATAATATTTCAAATAATCATTTTTTGTTCACGTTTTCAAATATGTACATATGAATAGATTGTCGTAAATGAAATCGCAAGATTTAATGAAAATAAATTGATGGATTGTTTTTAAGGTGTGATATAAATATGAATAAGGTAGTGGTGTAAGCGGTCTAATTTTATCGATTTTTGACAAATTTTCAAACCAACCCGTTTAAGTCGATTTTAGAAAAGTCCAAACCTAAACCAAACCATTTCGAACGGTTTGAAAAAAACTCAAACTTAAACCTAATGATTTGGTCCGATTTTGCCGTATTTTTTGTCTATCTACTTTTTTTGTCATTAATTCATTGAAATCAATATATATTTATATCTTACTAGAAATAAATTTAAAACAAACTAAATATATATACTATAAATTTAAATATCAACTAAATCAAAGTGAAATTACAATAAACTAAAACATAGTTTTTGTTCGCATTTTTTAGGCTAATGACGTTACGATGATGTTACGATAACATCACCAGCCATAACTTTCATTGAATCATCCAATGCCCCCACTTCATCTAAATATTGGCGCAGTACTATAGATTATTTCTTAGTTTGCAATCAATTCTTTCCACTTATACAAATCTCAACCATCCTTGCACCTAATGAAGTTGGAGGAGGCGTCGGGATTGGATGGACGAAGTCGGAGTGGAGTCGCGATCGCATAGCGTTGAAATTGGAGTTGTGTCACATATGAGGAAGAGACGTTGGTAGCTTGGAACCGTGGAATGGAATGCCAAGAATGGTTAGGTTTTGAGTTTGATACTTTGATTTTCAATTGAAATGGGAAATGTATGGGTTATTGATTATGCCGTTATTGGTTGGGGCCATTGGACACTTGGGCTAACAGTTGCGCTAGTAAATTGTCCATTTCTATTGAGTTGAAAAACATAAATTTGATATTATTATAATTTATATATAAAATATAAATTAGGATTATTGAGTAATAATAATAATTATAATATATTAGTAGAAAATTAGAAATTGATAAAAATACTCACAAATGACAAAACTATTGAATTTTATATATTTGAAATTTTGGATGAATTTTCAAAAAAAATTCATTTTTTTATTTTTATATATTTTTTCGTCGGTTTGGTTTGGTTTTAAATCGCAATTAAATTTCTCAAACCTAAATCAAATCGTTTGATTTGGTTCAAAACTATTTCGTTGACAAGTCCACGTGACACCAAATTGATGATTTTTAATATGCGGTTTTGGTTCAATTTTTCAGTTTGACAATTTTTACTTGCAGTTATAGAATAAGGTACATAAAAATATAAGATATTCATAAACAAATTGAGGCATAAAAGGTTTGAAAGATAAACCCTAGAAGCAACTTCAACAAATTAGGTTGAACAACTACTAGATTTGACTGAGAAAGAAAAAATATCTGATATCTGCCTATCAAACTGGCTTAAGACACTTAACATGTCTTCAATGTATAACGTGCAATAGATATAGGAGGGTAAAGATAGAAATAAAAATGGCAATTGCATTATGAGGTCACTATTAAGATGTTGTAACAAACTTGATTTGACATATCCATTGTTTGATGGGATCAAAATCAGATTTGTAATGAATTTAGATAAAATTTGATGAAAATTGTGATTGACAAGTTGTGAATTTCATTAAATATATGCTTAAAATTAATTGATAATTTTGATTTAAATTAAAATCTTGATTTTAATATTTACCAAACAAGAATATAATATAAAATCTATTAGCTTCAAAGGCAAGTAATTAAATTTTATTGACGCCTGATTGATCTCGTTATTTCAAATAACTAAGGGGGTGTATTCAATTAAAACTTTTAATGACTTTTTGGGATTTAAAAAGTTTAGGTGTATTCAATGTAAACTTTTAGAGACTCTCTAAAAGTAATAGTGTATTTAATTGAGACTTGTATAGATTTTTAAAAAGTCTCTAAAAGTCATAGTGTATTCAATTAAAACTTTTTAGAAATCTCTGTATGTTTTAGGGTATTCAAATTTTAATAACTTCTGGAAATTTTTATAAAAGTCTCTGGAACGCTAACTTTTAAGCAGAAAGTACTCATAAAATTTCAAATTTTGTCTCTCATTAATTACGAGATTTTGAGACTTTTACGAAGATTTTTTTTTTCAATACTTCATTCATTTTTCCTTCGACGAATATTAGATGTATTATTAAAATTTATTTTTTCTATTGATTCTCCCTCTCTTATTGTTTATCTCAATTTCTATGAAAAAAAATTAAATTGGATTATCATTCTTTTTTTCTTTTTTTTTTTTGTGAAAAATATTTTTTTTATTAAATTATAAATTTTTATATGACAAATTTATAATTAAATGTAAATATATTGATTTTTATTTATTAAAATATATTATATTAATAATATTGAATATTAAATTTATTTTTTTATCAAATATATATACACTTTTGATTATTATTTATTTAATTAACATCTTAAATTTTTATTCTTTTTAAAATATTTTTTAATTATACGAGAAGAGGAAGTAGAAAGAAAATTGTGGGAACTACAATCTTATACGTGATAATTTTACATTATTGCACTGGATTCACGTAAATTCTATTTCAAACGAATGTCTTTAAAGAGTCTTTTGAATTCTGCAAAAGTTTTAAAATGAAAGTTTACAGAAGTCTACGAAAGGCTTCTACTTCTATGAAAAATTCACGAAATCCACGAAAGTCATCATTTAAAAAATGTCCACCAAAATATTCAAAAATTTCAATTGAATACACCCCCCAAGGTCATACTCTATCAAAATTAGATTTCAAATTCATGAAAAGTAAATAACCTTCTTTTGAGATTGAATTTTCAGACGACAGTTTTCCATAAGATTAAAAGGTTATACTGAAGAAGGATAAGTATCAAGTTTAATCATACAAAATAGGAGAGGTAAATTTTATGTTTCGGAATTATACAAGTTAATTGTTTCAATGATCACTGAATGTAGATTCATGTCTTTGATTGGTCACTAAAATTTAAAATGTTGAGTTTTGGTCACTAAACTTAGGCTCATGTCTTCGATTACTCAATAAAATTTAAAATGTCGAGTTTTGGTTACTGAACTTTGAAAAATGTTATACATTACTTATTGTAAATTTGACATTTTTCAAAGTTCAATATTTATACAGTGAGTAAAGTACAACATTTTTCAAAGTTCAGTGGCCAAAATTCAACATTTTAAATTTTAGTGAGCAATCGAATACATGGACCTAAGTTCAGTGACTAAAACTCGATATTTTAAATTTCAGTGGCCATTCAAATACATGAATCTAAATTCAGTGACAAGTATAACAATTAATTCGAATTATACGGTCCTTACTAACTATTTAAGAAAGATATTAATATCACAGTAAAAAAAAATGGAAAAAAACAGAAAATCAGTGAGATGACGTGTGAAGAAGCCACGTGTACAGTGAGGATGTGTTTTTATTATGGAAGCAAGTCACGAAGACAGCTGGTTTTTCCACATTGTTTGTTATTTCTGTAATTAACTTAATACTATTGTGCCTTGATTAAATAATTTTCATTTGAAAGGAAAACTTATTTACTTTTTAATCTCATTTTGATATTTAGTAGTGATATTGGATGACATTAATAATCATCTATAATGATCGATAAAGTGAGACGCTCTCCGCTTAGGTTAGGCCGTTGAATTCTATAAGAACTCTACGTCTATGTTGGGTTGTCGACCTCCATGAGCGCTCTACGCCTATGCTAGACCGTCGACCCTCGGGAGGACTCTACATCTATGCTGAGCGTCAATCCCCCATGAGCACTCTATACTTATGCTGGCCCGTTGAACTCCCAGGAGGACCCTACGTCTATGCTGAGTCGTCTACCCCATGAGCACTCTACGCTTATGCTGTGTCGTCGATCCCACATGAGCAATCTACGTCAACATTGGGCCGTTAACCACTAGGAGACCTATCACTGCACGACCATCCCAATACTTGGCCATGGAATTATCAATGAATTAGATGAAGATTGCTTAATGGTTGTCAATGACACAACCAACTGTCAGACAGTTGAAAGTTCCCCACTCAAAACATAGGGAGAGTGAAGGAGGCTACGTGGGACACGTGACACCATAATCGTTATGTGGCTCCAGTCACATGTAAATACATCTAAGGCGAAACAGGTATCAAGCAGAAAAACTTCGACTATTTGAATACCCATTAAATATTTTTCTAAGTCTACATTCAAAAAATCTCGTACTAATTCTCACGGTGAAGGTACAATGGGGGAGAAAGCCCCCGACCTCATTTTGTAGGTAGAATTTGTTCACCATAATATCTGAAACGCCTTGCAAATCTAGGAAGGCGCAGAGGATTGTTCCATAACCACTTCAAGTAGTATAGTAATTAAGGGAGACAATAAACTTGACGAAAATTGCACTATTGGTATGTCAAGCTATTGCCTTAGTAACGAAATCAATCAATTAACCTTCATCACAATCACATAATCACTTTTGAAGGACGGGAAAATTTTAACCTTCCGCGCCTGCTTGGGAGTATTTTCCACAGATTTTAATCGTTTTTGAATGACGCTATTGTTGGGAAATATAACTAGTTGTAATAAATTGCAGAATAGTAAAATTTAAAAAATAAAACTTATCGATTGATCGAATCTCGTGATATCACGATATTTTAAAGTGAAATTGCCGCCATTAACTGTAGCGATCTCTATGGACAATCACTTCTATAATACAACGATTTAATAAATTACTTGTGTAGCAATCACAAATGATTTCAAAACTGTCGAGTGTACTCCAGAATATATATATATATAAAAAAAATCGAGTACGAAAAATTACATGATATGGAAATGATGATTTCGTTTTTGATGTAATTTTTTCAACATCAGATGTGTAAACATATAGGTATAATGGATAAAACTGCTTCCACCATGATCTAGAATTAGTTGCAACGTTTAATTGCTTGTGGGTAATAGGTTGTTAATAATGAGTTGTTGAAAAATGATCATATTAGACTGGTTAGTTTGACCCATTAAATAATTTCAAAAATGATTCAAGTAAAAATAATAATAATAATAATCAAGGAAGTCCAAAGCTCCAATCAAATATTTTTTTACTATTGTGTGGGATGTGATCCAAACCCCGACCTTTCACACAAATTTCACACTTCCCACCAATTAGGCACTTCATATAAATTAGTTATTTTTTTTCACATATTATATTTATTGTATATATGTGTGTGTGTCTATATATATATATATATATATATATATATATATAAAATAGCTATTTAGGAAAAATTGAGAATATATTTTGATTTGTTAGTTTTTTAGAATATAAAAGGTTAAACCACCCAAAACTCTTATAATGTAATTTGGGGCGAAATTCTCAACTCACGAAATCGGTGATTTTTTGCCATTCTTCAATTTTTTTTTATTTTTTTATTTTTTTCAATTTTACCATCTACAAACAATTATTTCAACTCACACATTTTGTTCAAAATTGACTTGTAAATAGAAATACAATAACTAAAAAAATTCATCTATCAGCAAAAAATCACTTATAACATAAAATTTCTTAAAACCTTTGTTTGGTGGGAATTTTGATTAAATGTGTGATTGAAAGTTGTGGATCTCATAAAATATGTTGTTAAAATTAGTTGTTGATTTTGATTTAAACTAAAATTTAGATTTTAATCCCTATATAATATGGGCAAAAAATTGGTTATAAAATAAAACATACTACCAAAAAGACAAAATTTTACTTATAAAATAAAAAAAAATTATTTATAAGTACAAAGTTAATTTATAACTATCAAATTTATTTATCAGTAAAAACTTACTTACAACTTAAAATTTTAATTTTAAGTAAATATTTCACTTTTTAGGTTAAAAATAATTCATATAATTTCAAATTAACTATAAGTGAAATATCACTTATGAATAAAAAATATATACAAAAAATTATAAATTGAAACTTTCATTAAGGTGTAAGTATATAATTTATTTAAAAAAAAAAAAAAACTTTCAAAACCACTGGATAATAAACTTCAAAATATGACTTGACTATTTAAAAACACGTACTAAAAATCACAAAAATAAAATAAAAAATAAAATGGGACCTCTCATAAGCACTCAAATTGATACTTTTATTAAATAAATAAATAAATAAAAATTGACAATCACTAATCTGTGCACTGAAACAGTGAAACTCTCAAACAAGCCCTTTGAATTGACATGGTTCGATGAGTTCGGTTTTCATTAGAAATAGACTAATTTGGTACCACAAGAATTTTATGAATGTAATTAAAGTGTTCCATGTATAATAATGGAATTGAATTGAACCAACATTGACTAGTATGGCTTCGATTTTATACCTTTTTTTTTTTAAACACAACCAATAAAGTTGTTTGGAAATGACTAAATAGTTATTAAAAAGTGGGATTATAAAAAAAAAAAATTCGACCAGAATTAATTTTTTGGTTATATAACTGGATCCATGTATCAGACTATGTTGTTTGGATCTTGAAACTAACTGATTAGAATCAAAACTAGCTAAACTTTAGTTCAAATTGAACTAATCTGCAAAACTAAATTTATATTTTAGTGTATTTCCGGTATTTTCATAAAAATTCATACTCATAGTTATCTGTCATATCATCTCATTATCTTATCATATCCAACTTTTTGTGTCTCGATTTTGCTTTCCAAATTGAACTAGTGTACACAATTTTGAAGTGATGTATATTTCTCTTTAAATTTTGTTAAGGATTTAGAAGTTTATCGGCCAACATTGATTGTTGGCAACTAAATAAAAGCAAACGTGTTATATGACTTGTACGGATGATCGCGGTGATGACCGACACACACACGCAAGGGGGTCGAAATTATTTTATTCGCATGAGACCCACACATTCCATGTGAGGGCTCGATCATCGGGGGTGCCATGCGTACAACAAAGTAGCATAATTCAAATAAGAGATTGGTATATTAAGCTACTCATTTTCAAAGGTTATAGACTAGTTTACTTCGACAATAATAGATCTAGGACTAGTAGTACAATATTCCCTAAATTTCAAATTTAGGATTTTTGGCCGTGGATTAATATGATACAAAAATTCAACAAACAAAAAGAAAAATCCCACTCCCCAAAAGGGCCAAAACTCTCCCTCGACCCTCTCTTTATTCATCTATCTTCCTCCTTGTGTGGTTCTCTACTTGTTTCTTCACCATTTCCAAGAGCGAGAAAATAACCAGTAGGGAGTGTGTGTGTGTGTGTATTGGACTGATGGTTGTGCCGCCCACAAATTTCAACCCACTGCCCACCTATTATTTATCCGCCTCCATTTTCATTGTGTTTATGGATTGATTCTTTTTTCCTTTTTCATCCTTCCCCTCTGATGGAATCCCATTAGAGAGAGAAGAAATTCCAGAAGGAAAAGGCACTGTTTGTCATTGGGGTTTTCTCGTGGAAATCTCGCAATTCACTCTGGCGGACCTTCGAGGAACCATAGCGTTCGTAATCTCTTTGATATCCTCTAATCATTTTGATTTCAAATTAAGGAAAAGAAAGCGTAAACGGAGATTCATTTACAGAGGAAAAATGCTGTGGATTGTGAGATTTTCTGGGTTTTTCTCTGCAGCGATGGTGATGATTGTACTCTCCCCTTATCTTCAGTCATTCCCTCCGGCGGAAGCGATTAAATCCTCTCAAACCGATTCTCATATCCGATTAAACGCTCCGATTGAATCCGCAGGCTCTTTAAACAGATTCTCTTTCAGAAAAGCCGATGTATTCCACAATGCCGATGAATGCCGCTCATTAACATTGGGGAAATCTGGTTCGTGCCATCCTTCTCTGGTCCATGTGGCGATTACTCTTGATGTTGAATATTTACGAGGTTCAATTGCAGCCGTTCATTCGATTCTTCATCATTCCAAGTGCCCGGAGAGTGTGTTCTTCCATTTCCTAGTTTCGGAACCGCGTCTACAAAACCTAGTCCGATCCACTTTCCCAGAATTGAAGTTTAAAGTGTATTTCTTCGATCCAAAACGGGTCCGGAGCCTGATCTCAACTTCCGTGAGGCAAGCGCTTGAACAACCTCTTAATTATGCTAGAAATTACTTAGCAGACCTTTTAGAGCCATGCGTCAGAAGGGTGATTTACTTGGATTCGGATCTAGTAGTGGTTGATGATATTTCGAAGCTTTGGAATACAAGCTTAGGGAAGAAGACCATTGGAGCACCCGAATATTGTCACGCAAATTTCACCAAATACTTCACCGAGTATTTCTGGTCGGACCGTCGATTTCCAGGCGTGTTTTCCGGCAGAAAACCTTGCTATTTCAACACAGGAGTGATGGTAATAGACCTGGTCAAGTGGCGGCGGTTCGGGTACACGCGGCGTATTGAGCGATGGATGGAGATACAGAAGACTAGTCCTAGCCGGATCTACGAGCTCGGTTCGCTGCCGCCGTATCTTCTAGTGTTCGCCGGACACGTGGCACCGATCGAACACCGGTGGAATCAGCACGGCTTGGGAGGCGATAATGTGAAGGGAAGCTGCCGGGACCTCCACCATGGCCCGGTTAGCCTCCTTCACTGGAGCGGCAGCGGCAAGCCGTGGCTTCGGCTCGACTCCAAGCAGCCGTGCCCACTCGACGCGTCGTGGGCCCCTTATGATTTGTACGAAAACCTGTAAACTCAACTCCGATCACTCTCCGCGGTAAATTCGCTTTTTTTTCCCTGCATTTTCACTTTTTTTTTAATTATTTTTTCTTTATTTTGATTAAGTGATCATTTCAGGCGAGTTTGTATTTTTCCGATTATTCTGTTTTGCCTGGAAAATAAAAAAAGTTAAAAAGGATATATTAATCAATTTATTGAATTGCGTTTTCATCTGGCAAAGTTCAGTCTGTTGAGGTTTTTTAATTAGAACATTAAAAACGCACGACCGACAGTATAATAAACGTTAATCTGATGATGGTCTGGGTAGTTTAGAGTGGGACCCCACCAGTTGCATTTACCTGTGATTTATTCAGTTCTTTTAATCAATCAACTGGATATAAAGTTATAAACAGCTGAAAATTGCACCCCGAAGGTCTTAATCTATTTTACTTATAACGTGTTGGTCTTCATGTTTAGTTTTTGGCAAGGTTGTTTTCCAACTTCAAGTTTGTATTAAGTTGAGAACTGACACTAAAATCTGGGTTGTGCTAATGGGCCCCACCTCATGTACTCGTATGGACACCTTTATGTATAGCAAGATTTATCCGATCTTTAATTAGACATCATTTTGTTACAATTTGAATGGGTTAGGACTCTCGAGCTGTAGTTTCTCGAAAAAGTTTCTTTAAACCTTCAACTGGGTAGTAAGTCAATCTAGACTCTTCAATGAACTTGCACGTCGTACTTTTTGATGGGTAAAAATAAAAATAATTATTTAAGAGATTGGAACAGCCTAAAAACTTTGGAGACCAATTTCTTATGAATTGGGACCCTAAAGTTTTTAGCAAGAGTTGATTTTAACCTTTCACGTTTGTTGTAAGTTAGTCTTCAGTTAATTTGCGTTCAAGTCTCTCACACTTTGAAGGGTGAAATAGATAATCACTTAAAAGGTCGAGAATAATCCCAACAATTATTGCAATCGTGCAGGTTGGGAATCGACCCCCATTTCGGTTTTTAGCAAGAGTTGTTTGTATTCTTTTAAGTTTGTAGCAAGTTAGTTTTGTGTGGATTTGGTTGTGTTTCATTCTTTTAAGGTGCCCTGAAACTTAAATTGTGTATCAGTTTGTTAGAGCTTCCTAGTTTGGTACCTCCAGGGAAATTTACTCAATAATCAAATCCAAATTAAGTGAAGACCTGTGTTGTCGGTCTACTTGCTTCTAGGTAATAATTTCTTATGTATTATTATTATTATTATTTTAGCTTCTTTTTCATTTGTATATGATTGCGAGGCTATACGCGACAGCTAGGCAGCCTCGACTTAGTGGGTGGGTCCATGCAGATTATGATTGTGGAATTTTATATTTCTTGATTAATATACAAATTTCTTGTGCAAATAGTGGTCGACCACATGTTCTTAGCAGGATGGTGCGCAACTTTTAGCATTCTTTGATGTAACACGAAGTCCAGATTAAGAAAGAGAGAAAATTAATTAAGTTGCATCTAATGTTATCGAGATAAAAGCTCGGCTAGTGATGATATTTAATCTCACTGAAATTGCATATTCAATTTAGGTGACACTAAAATGAAAATTTTCTTAAGGTGATGGTACTAAAAATCTGTAAAATATCTGTCTGTTGTGTTGTTTAGTTAAAGATGCATATCTAACATGTATTTTTGTGTCGATTTTTAGGATGAGGATAGCTTAGGTAAGAAAGAAGACAGATGTTGGATGGATATTACTAGAGTGCATGCTGTCCAAGTGCTGCCGTGGCTTGTCCAATGTCATTTAAAAAGAAACAAAATTGGGATAATTGTGAATTGCAAGGTGTTTGTTTTTGTTTTGTCTTTTGGCACGTCTAGAGATTTTGACAAAACTTATGAGATGCGGTGCGGTGCCGGCTGGTTGAAGAATTCTGATGTTAGATACTAAGTCCACTGGCTCGTGATCTAGATAATCAACCACAAGGGAGAACACTTTTGACTTCCTTTTAGTCTTGACATGGTAGAGAAGAATAATGTTATTTATAATTAATTGTGGTGAACTTCTTGTTCGTTTCATTATTACTCAATGGAGTCATGATTCTATTTGATAAATTGTACAATGAATTAGTCGTGACCATCACTGTTTTAAGTGACGGTAGACTTGTTTCATTTCATTGTTCAGTAGAGTCGTGATTCTTTTTTAATAAATTGACATAAACAAGTGGTGATCATATCTCATTATGATATATTTGATAAGCTCAATGAGTAATTTTATTCAATATATTGAAATGCATCCGAACTAAATTAGATAATAATGAATAAGAGAGTCCATTACAACCTTGAATGGTGATGATCATAAACTAATGATGAATACTATTATTCATGTTTAATGAGATAAGATATTGAACAAGAGCAGATAAGATTACAAACTCATTCGGAAACTTATTTTTGCTGAATTTAATAATGTTCAGATCAATGTGTCAAAATTACATTGCCTATATCAACTAATTGATATGAAAGTAACTGAAAATAGAGTTGAAAAAGTTGGTGGTGGTTGTTTAAGCTTCTGGCAGAGTTTAAGTTGGTCAATATACTTTTTTTTTTTTTTTTTGGGATTACGTCCCATTATTGGCGCCCCCACCTGTTCTGCCATGAGCATTGGTGAAGGAGGTAAATCGTAAGTTATGCCTTCAAGGGTACATGGTGGAAGACTGTTTGTACACTTGCACTTACTCAAGAGCCAAATTCATATTTCAGAATTCGAACATTTGACGCGACAGCCTCAAGTAAAGCTGAATTTCTCCACTTTCCTCTTTTATCACTTGGAGATGTGCACCGGGGACAAGTTGGCCAATATACTTGATTTGTCTTAAATTGGTCTGTGAAGTTAAACTTTGTCAAACAGGTCGTTGTACTTAAAATTTGTTAAATTTTGATTAGAACAGCTGGTGTGGTATTGCTTAATTGAAAAAATAATTAGATTTTCATGTCACATTTTTTAATCAAAAACTCTTTCAAATAATGGGTAAAATTCGAAATTATTTACTGTCCAAAGACTTGTGCTTATATGTTAGTTTGCTTAAAGGAATTTATTTGCACGTTGTGTTTGACACCATGTATTCTTGTCACTTTGCCAAACAACTCGAGTACAAGTAGTTTAACTAAGTGTAATTCAATTATGATATTTTGTACAATCATGATTGACGATAATAGTTGACAATGTTGACATTGTCAAAATTTGGGCAATTGATTTAAAAAATAATTTTTGAAATGGATGAATGAGATTTTGTCAAGTGTGAGTTGTCAATCAAGATTATCAAACTAGATCGTACATTAGTATGATTAAAGTGTATCTTGACTAATTTGACCATTGGGTTAGTTGATCATACCTTTAGCATAAAAATACTAAAAATCGACTATTACTATTTTTAGTAATGTTGAATTGGACGCTTAATCCATATAAAGAACTAAAGAAGGCTTTTTAAACAAAAAATTCAATCCACTATCATGTTTTAATTGGGCTGCTGAGCATTATTTGAAAATATATTTTCAGTAATAAAGCAATTTTTTGAGGTGTACATGTAGTTTCAGACCAGCAAGTTGAATGGTAAATTACGTTTAATCTTTCCACTATTACTCATTTGCCCGGGCCGGTTATGAGATTTTAGAAACCTTATGCCAAACTTCAAATATGGAATCCTATAAATATATATATATATATATATATATATATATATATAAATATAAAAGTAAAAAATAAAAATATTTATTAAATAAAAATATTCATAAGATCGTTCGTCCTACATATAAATTTGACATACTTATTTGACAAATAATCGTAACATTTAATTTAAGTCAATCTAACTCTCGGTATGTATTTCACTAAAATCATGGGAAAGTTGGTTATAACCACTTGAGATCTATGACCAAGTGAAATACATACTCAGCGTTAGATTGATTTAAATTAAAGATCACGATTATTTGTCAAATAAGTGTATCAAATTTATGAATAAATGGAACGGTCCCAAACTTTCAAATGTCTAAATTAAATTTACTCTTCTAGATTTTTTGATAGAAAATCAACAATACTATTACCATCAATTTATTTTAGAGCTTTTTTTTTTTTTTTTTTTTTTCAATAGAGACAATGACTAATCCATTCAACATTTCTTATAACATTGTTAGCCAAGTGTAGGATTTTATCAACTTCATTTTGAGAAATTATTCTCAACAGATGCAATTGCAATCCATCATTTTAATATAATAAAGTACTTCAATCGTTTTTTCAGTCTCTTTTGACAAATAATTTCTCAAGTGTGCAACTCAAAAAATAACTCTTGCCCATAATATAAGATTTTTTTTTTTTTTAATGTATTTGATTAGATATTACGATTCATGAAATGTATAAATTCGAACAAATGTATCATAGTTATGTGGGTACGTAATTTGAATAATCTAATAATACATTTATTAGTCTCTGCCGACTGCCAATAGTAATATTTTTAACTGTTTATTATTAAGTTACATTCTTCTAGTTTTATTAAATTTTACTTGGTATTTGATAAGATCTATTAAAAATCTAATTTCGATAAGAAAATAGAAGTGCATTTTTCGCGCTTGGGGCAATGATGCAGCTAGTAAGTTTCTAACCGAGACGCGTCTATTGTTGGTTGAAAATAATTTCCAAACGGGTTATGTAGATATAGCAACAAATTGAACCAGTGGCATAAAATTGAATTTGGTAAAGTCAACTCCAAATTAACCTTAAGTTAGTTATTTATCATTAACAGAAACATTTACAATTACCTGGGATCGTTCTGAGACACTTGTTCTTGATTACCTTCTTTGAAGTCCTCAACTATTGATCACAAACATTTCAAAATCAAATCCTAGTCATGTTTATTTTATTTGAATTTAAGTGGTTCAACTGTTTAAACACCGGTCCAATACACATATTTGAGTATAATGTTAATAAGAAAATAAGTAACTTGCTATCTAAAGCTGAATGAAAACATTCTTGCCTCGAAATTCTAGCACAAATAACCCCACATCAACCAGCGGATTTGACCTCAAATCTACAAGAAGATGAAGTCAAGCCTTTCCATTTGAACTTCATATTACTCCATGGAAGTACTAGAGGCAATAGAATGAAGAACCGGATGTTTAATAAAATAATGATATGTATAACTATAGGGTGCAAGTCTATATATGGATCACCTTCTAGTTTAGCTATGAAACTTATGAGCTCATAAAACAGGGAAATATACTGCAAATAAATTGAACAAACCCAGTAAAAACGAGGAAAAAAACATTGAAAAATGAGAATACAGACCTTCAGACGAAGTAGAAAAACTTCATATCTGTTAGCTCCTACTGCAAGGATAGGCAACACCCTCAGGAGACAGGAGTCGAGGAATGTCTTAGATATGATGCAAATCAATTCTTGTTCAATCTTTGATTAGAGATCACGGGTCAAGCAATATTTTAACTTCTTTTTATTAACGCAATCCTAGCATGTCAAACATGCTATCAGGATGGCTGAAATGCCATGTAACCTTGCAGTGAACTGACAATGAAGAAGATCAGTCCAGACCATAGAAATGCTACAAAAATGACCTTGAAGCATATCTCCAGGCAAGGCTGGATCTGCATAGAGACAGAAGAAGCCGTCACCTCAGGCCTAAAATATGAGGGGACCTTTTTTGACCCAATTAATTAATTTTTTTTTTTTAAGTAAACACTGTAATCTGTAAAAGGAAAATCTTATTTTCGCTCATTGGGGAGCCTAATTTACGGAGTTCGCCTCAAGTCTCGAAAATCACAGGATCGGCTTTGGCTCCAGGTCGTGCATTAGTTCCAGGTAGTGCATTAGTTCCCTCAAATACATCCATTTACCAAACAAGTGAATAGAGTTCAATTCTCCTGAAAATGCAGCCTGTCCCTACATCATGGGAGTCGGGACCATGTAATCCGTCGTAGAAGACTGTATGGATGAATAATACACGTGTCAATTGAATAGTACTAGAGAGTACTGAGTTTCAATAGTAGCACTTGAAATTTTTTCAAGATGAGAAAATGTTAATGCTGGAATAAAGAATATATGAGTAAACATATACTATTGAAATCAAAGTTAATGTTAGGACATTACAGTCATCCCAAAACATGTCAGGACGTTAAAGTTAATTGGAACACATTTGAAGTTCGGGGCTAAAATAAAAGGAGTCAAAAGTTGGATATCTGAATTGAGCAAAAATTGGAAATTGGGGACCAATTGGTGCAATTACAAGAAATTGGGACTTGCGGCCTCAAAAATCAAAATACATTCCTAGGTCGTGCGTGGAAAGAGGTTGCGGGGTTGTTGCAGAATGCTCCTTGTGACCTTGGCGGGGTGAGTTGGAGATCACGGAATCTTGATTCTCAACCTAAATTTAAGGGCATTTTGGATATTCTCTGGAGGCACCACTTTTAGGTCAAAGAAAATGGAGAATGCTGTCATAGACAATTCTTAGGAGGCAAAAATCAAGAACTCTCTCATCATTGAAGAAGAACTCATTCGATTTTTTCTGTAATCGAAGCAAAGAGAAGAAGGAAGATTATTCAAGATCATTGAAGAATTTAAAATTTATTCCCTTTTTATTCCATTATTTCGAAATCCTATGATGTACTCTCATTCAAATACCTTTTTTTTGCAATTCAACCACAGTTAGGCTGAACTTCTAGTTGTTATGGTTGGGATGAAACATTGGCTCTTTCATTAATTAATTGCTCATTGTTAGTTAAATTCTTGTGATTGTTGATTGTTTGTTACTGAATTAATTGTCATCCTATAATTTGGTTAATTGTAGGTTTTTTTTTTTTTTTTTTTTTTTATTGGAATTCATGATTATATCGAAGGGTAAATCATCTTTCTAGCTGAAATAATAAACAATACTATATAAGATATAAAGACACTTCCATACTTAGTGTAATCTTAAATTGATATTCTATATTTGTATTGCATTTTTTTTAATATATATATATATATATATATATATATATATATATATATATATAAACTAATTTAGAGGGTGTTTGATGGTAATTAAAATTATATTTTTTAGTAGATTGTCATAAAAGTTTTTAAAATATGTGTTTGAAAAGTTATGGGACCCATGAAAGATGTGGTTGATATTGATTGTTTGACTTTTACTTACATTAAAATCAGATTTCAATTGGAACCAAATATGCTCTTAATCTATCACGAGAGAGAAAATTAACATTTAGGTCTTGTTTGATTTGGCTGATTTTCCATGGAAAATATTTTCCAGTTTCCATGTTTTGGGTTGATTGATTGCCATCTATTTTCATGGAATTGGTTTTCCCCAAAGGTTCCACACGTGCACATTTTCCTTAATTTTGTTGAATTGGTTTTCCTACCTTTTTGGTGGGGATTGGTTTTCCAATTTTTTTTTTTTTTTTTTTTGGAAATAGAAACAAATTTTATTCTCAATTGTAAAAAAAAATTATCCATTTAATTGACAATTTCTATATAAAATAAAATTAAACGAACACAAAAAAATCTCCCTTCTTTTTGGCAATCAAAACAAATTTTATCCCCAATTGTAAGAAATTTTATCCTTTTAATTGACAATTTTCATGAAAAACAAAGTCAAACGAATACCAAAAGATAAAAAATTTCAACATTTTTAGGTGAAAAATTATATCAATCAAACACAATTAATTGACAATTCCCAGAAAAACAAATTTTGGACAATTCAATTCCTTGCAATTCATTTTCTTTCCACCCAAATTTCATCTTTGAATCAAACGAACCCTTAAGAAATATCAATTGTCATCATAAAATAAGAATTAATCAATAACGGCTAATTGATGATTAAAATATGTTAACAACGGTGAATTTGGGATAACAATACCTTTTGCTATTTGATTAAACTTCAAGACTTTGTTGCTTAGTTGTTGTAGTTGCTTATTTCACAGACAACTGATTATACCAAATAAGTCATTGTGCGTTTTTCTTGATTAAAGTAAATAGATCGATATAAATTATTGTGAATTTTACAGTCTACTCATTCTACGTTATTTGTTATGATCCAGTCCATTTACGAAATAATTACAACTAAAACTTGTTACATGTAATGGTGAAAATATGATCATTAACTCGTCAAAAGCAGGGATGGATGGTCAATAATCAACTACAATGACAGAATCATTGTACCCTTTAGGTAGCAACATCTTATATACAAATAAACCAGCAATCAAATAAGATTTCGAGACAAGCCAATCAGGGTCGGCCCTTAGAACTTTAAGGCTCTAGGCGATTATTTAATATGAGGCCCTTAACATATATATATATATATATATATATATATATATATATATATATATATTTACCAATTTTTTACACGGCTCTGCTACTTACAAGATCAAAATCTCAATAAGAAGTCTATTACAACTATTTTTAATGTATGTCTTCAGCATAGTTTTTTCAAAGACTTGTCAATCCAAGGTTGGAAGAATTATCTTTTTTTGTTTTGTTATTTTAATAGGTTTTGACAGCTTCAATTTACCACTTTTGGATCTCCAGGAATTCTAGCAATGTTAGTTCAATGTTTAGTGAGAATGGAGAATAATTTTAAGGAAAGATAAAAATTGAAACTCTTAACAAAAAAAATCTCAAGTTTCTTAAGCACTAACACATCCATTACACTAAATAGAATAGAGCACAACATGTTCATAATAAAGAATACAACACCCAAATGAAAATCAAAGTCTATTCTCAAAAGACATGCATAAATCCCTCATAGTCTAGAATATGAACAGTAATGAAGTAACAAAAAATCATGAAATTAAAAAAAAAAAAAAAAAATCGAGAATTCTAATGTTTCCAGCATTTGTAGAAACCCATAATTTATGTATATCAGAGAAAAGTGAGTAGTTTTTAGGGAAAATTTTAATATTTTTAAATGGATTGACCACAGAAATTCAAATACCCAAATAAAAAACTAAAGGAACATCTATTTGGGTTTATGGAAAAGTAACAAACTCTCTTCCTCTATCTCCATCTAAAATAGTTGGGTTTCTTTATAAGTTTTGGTTAGGATTGCAAATGGATGCGGGCTAAATTTTTTTTTTAAGGCCCCCAAAAATTGGAGGCCCTAGGCCTAGTTGGCCTTATGCCAGGGCCGGCCCTGAAGCCACTAATGGGTAAGAGAGATTTGGAGAGCTCCAACTAGGGTTTTCAAGTTGACTTGATTGGACGAATCGATGATCGGGGAAGCTGATTTTAGGTGGAAAAGAGTTTGTGCATATTGGAAAATAAGTTTGGGGATGAAAAGAAGGCCGTGATTGAACTACTCTCAACGGGGTGGAGGTAATTTGTGATGTAGATGATGCCCTTTTTAAGAGATTTTGAAGAAGTTGATGGTGATTTGAGTAACGGCGATTCTCATTGCGGTGCCAATTTTTCTTGTGCTGGGTCTGGGGTGAATGTATGGAGAACGATGAGCTATGCATGAATTAATGAGTTTTTATTTTTAGGAAGAAAATAGTGGCAACAACTCGAGGATGGGTGGGGTCAAGGAAAAAAGTGAATTAGTGTTTGGCATTTTGGTTATTTTTCTTCTTCTTTCTTTTTATTTTTTGTCTTTTTTATTTATTTAAAGTGGTGGACAAATTTATAATTTATGCGATGTTAACAATCAAATTGAATCGAAACCGTGTAGAGGGACGAACCGTGGTTAGTAATTAGAAGGCAGGTGTCACTAGAATTGGTGGGGTCATGTCAGCCAATTTTGAAAAGTTAGGACGACATACGCAATTTTCTCGAGTAATTAGTAGAAATGGTCTCTAATGTTTACACTCATTGTTAAAATAGTCCCTATCGTTTTAATTTTGAAATTTACACCCTTATTTCAAACGTTTGTTGCGGGATTGGTCCTTCCATCCAATTCCGTTAAATCAACCGTTAACAATTTAATGGAATTTGCAGAAATGGTCCTTAACATTTACACTCATTTGCTAAAATGGTCTCTATCTTGTTTGAATCCAATTAAATTTTATTCCATTACATTTTATTTTTCTTTCTCATATTTTCAACCACACAATCTTTCATAAAATAATATTATACGTAAATCGAAAATTTTTCATTCTTTTTCAACCGTTCATTTTTCAAAAAAAAATTATTCCACCTATTTTTATTCACAAAAAAATTGGGACCAAACATGGGCTAAATTAGTCAACTTCCCACATATTTTCTCCTCTTAAATTTTTTGGTGAATATAATTCTTATGGTCTGATATAATTTACAAGTTTAGACCTCAACTCAAAACGTTGTCGGCAAATATCATCCCTAACCTTCTAACCATTTAGCACAAATAATCATTGATGAGCTATGTAGTATAAGTTCTCAATATTAACCTACTACAATAGATACAAAATACCATAGTAAAAGAGAAAATAAACTGCTACACAATAAATATTTGCCGACAACGTTTTGAGTTGGAGTATAAAGTTGTAAATTACATCAAACCATAGGAATTATATTCACCGAAAATTTTAAGAGGAAAAATATGGGAAGTTGACTAATTTTCCCGTTTGACCCTCATTTTTTGTGAATGAAAATATGTGGAATATTATTATTATTTTTAAATGAATGATTGAGTAAGAAGGAAAAATTTTCGATTTACATATAATATTATTTTATGAAAAATTATGTGGTTAAAAATACGAAAGAGAAAAAAAAATGTAATAGAATAAAATTTAATTGGATTCAAACAAGATAAATACCATTTTAGCAAATGAGTATAAATGTTAGGGACCATTTCTGCAAATTTCATTAAATTGTTAACGGTTGATTTAACAGAATTGGATGGAATGACCAATCCCGCAACAAACGTTTGAAATAAGGATGTAAATGTTAAAATTAAAACGATAAGAACCATTTTAACAATGAGTGTAAACATTAGAGATCATTTCTCCTAATTACCCCAATTTTCCCCCTTAGAATAATTGGCACAAGTTGACCAAAAAATTGTGGTCGTTGCCAAAAGTACGCGGGAGTCGACGGGTATTTACTATTTAGGTCCCCAAGGATCCGACCCGAAATTCCAATTTTCCCTTTTCCCATTTTACCCTTTACTTCTCAATTGGGTACCCTTTTTCCCCTGCACCTCCTCTTCTCTGCGTGGACTTCTATACATATATACATACACACTAAGGGCTAAACACCTCCGCCATTAAAAACCCTGCTAAATTTCTTGAACACACTATCGATCAATCACTTATCTTTCGTCAATCACTTATCTTTCGTCAATTTATTTGTTTATATCGTGTACAGTTTTAATCAGAATAATAATTAAATGGGTGATCTATTTTGTAAGGATTTGGAAACTACGCTGTCTTCGTTTTCCAAACAAAATATTGGTCAGTATATATAAACTTGCATGGATACAGATATTAGTATATAGTTTTCGATTTTTCCTTTTTTCTTGGGTGCTGATTATTTAATGAACTTTCTATTTTGGAAAGATATTTTCTATGACGACGAAGAGACGGAAGAAGATTTCGAAGATGATGACGTAAACGACGACGTCAGCGATGATAGGGCGGACGAATTGGCGTGCCCATTTTGCTTCGAGGATTTTGATGTTCTTGGATTGTGCTGCCACATTGATTCCGAACATCGGATGGAGGTTAAGCATGGGGTAATTTCTATTTTTCACTGTTTTTATTACGATCAAGATGATAATGTTTTACTGAGTTGTGTAATTCAATTACTTGGACGAACTAGCAAATGAAATTATAACTAAAAGTTTGTGACTTGTGAACCCAGAGTTTCATTGTATCAACTCGAATTAAGCCTCTTGTGTTATAATGGTTATTGCTAGTGCTATTGCAAAGACTTTACAAGGAGTTAAATTTGGGAATTAGGTTCCATTTTATGGTAATTGGTTAGTTTAGTTGGGACTAGCTGAAAATCTATCTCATTTGATTGATGGATTTTGAAGCATGCTGATGAAATTTGAAAGAGTCCATGTTACGTATTAAGTTATGTTCAAGTCCATTAGTCCACTTTTGTGCTGTCATTTAGGGTTCTGTTCATAGGATCAATAAATTGGTAAAGACAACAAATAATGCATAAGGTAACCTTTACCGACTTTTTCTTATGAAAAAATCTCTTCTGCTTTGTTGTTGGTACATTTACCATTGTGGCCCAAAAAATTAAGCTTTGTTTCAGAAGAAATGGTAAGTTTTTGTATCATACATTCCTCTTAAACTCATACTCACACACAAAAATGAAGAACTAAAAGCAGTCATCGTTTTATCACGTATTTGAAATTTTGAATTTAGAGGCAGTGAATGGATCAAAGAGATTGATTCCTAGTTCCTTAACTCCATGCATAAAAATCTGTTTTACAAAATCAAGCTCAAATTACGGGACATATTGAGATGTGGAAGATTTAACCAAGAAATAATGGCTGGGTATGCTGGTACGGTGGTGCCTAGTGTTTGAATTTCACGCCTAACCTTCTTGAGGTGGGAAGTTTTAACATCTGAAAATTGCTTCAAGCTCACAAGATAGCATGCTTGTTTCTAGAATTTATTTTTTGCGAGTCATAATCATGTAAGATCGATCTTTTTATCTTCTATTATAGCTTTATCAAAGCACGGTTGCATTTTTCACAATGAGTTCATTTTTGTTTGCAGATCTGCCCTGTTTGCATCACAAAGGTGGGAATAAACATGGTTTCACATGTAATCTCGCAGCATGAGAATATTTTAAAGATATCCTTCAGTTAGTTTTATTGGTTGAATTTCACGAGTCTAATTATGTTTTTTGATTTACACTTATTTATTGCTGTAAGTATGTGTATTGTGGGTATGGTTGCGTTTACCTTGACTTAAGCTTACACTCTATGCAATAAGAAACACCGCAGTGCTCATTCTCGTTCAGCCGTATCTATGTTGAGGAAAGAGTTGCAGGAGAAACATTTACATTGTCTTAAGGAGCCTTCTGTTGTTGATTCTTCTTCTGATGTGGCAGCTGATTCTATGCTTTTATCATTTGTTCATAATGCACAATCTGCTAACAATCCTAAAAGCATACGAGCTACTTCTTCTACTGAGGCAAGCTTATCAGGAAAAAGTTCAGATGACACTTCTTTAGAAAGGTATGCGAACCATGGTCAATATTTCCAGCATTTCCAAATAGTGTTCCTACATTTTAGAACAAAAATCAATTGCTGATATCAAACCTGTTTAGAACTGTTTCATTATGATTTATTATGTTTCCCTTGGGTCTGGATGATGGGACAGTTTACCCCTTCACGTGCAGCTCTATATTTCGCTCTCTCTAGATTAGAGTACAGAAATATATAACTGAATAGAACTTTCAGATATACTCCTAACCTCCAGAGTATCATAAGTGAACTGCATTCTCACTCAGCCTATGCCTCTGATATCACAATTGCTCCTAACTAGTTGTGCTAGCAAGCAGATAGGATAAATTATATTTTTTGTCAAGGAAACTTGCACAGGGAAAATTAGCAAGTTCCCAAGGCGTTGTACTTTCTTTTATGCTGTGCATGTTGGTTGTGCTGTTTGCAATTTTTCATCTGCTAGATTATGCATATCTGTAATGTTCGATAAGTTATTATTTTTCTTAAATTTCCTAATGTTTTGATAGAGGACCCTGGTCTGCCTTTTAAGTTCATCAGTAGAAGGAAAAATGTAAAATTTATAAGCTGCTCTTTTATTATTTGCTTGGTCTTCTGATTGCTAAAAAGTCATTTTTTCTCTCTTCTGAAAACTGCAAAACTGCAGACTGTTTGTCTCACTGATGTTAAATGTTTGCTGAAGCCGAAATTGGAGAAAATGTTCTGTATATTGATAATAACAATAGCTCCACTACTTCTACTTTATAGTACACGAGATAACTAAGAAAATGAAAAGAATTTGCTAACTAGGGAAACAATACAACCTAACAATTAATCCAAACAATTACTATCTTTAATTAATGTCAATTCCCTTATTTAGCTCCTTTCCTTAGACCACCACACACATGGTTTCCTACACTCCTCAAGTTAAATTGTAGATGTTGATCATGTTCAACTTGTAGCTGAGGTCGTCGAATATTTGTCGGGACAATCCTTTGGTGAAGATATCTGCAGTTTGTTCCTTAGGAGAAAGGAGGAACATACGTCATACATATAGTTTCATTATCCATTTTCTCTTTGATAAAATATCTGTCCACTTCTACGTGTTTAGTTTTGTCATGTTGTACTGGATTGAGAGAAATGTTGACAGATGCTTTGTTATCACAATAAAGTTTGATTGGAAGTTCTATTTTAACTTCCAATTCTTCCAAGAGTTTCTTTATCTATAGCTCTTCACATATCCATTGTGCTATAGCTCTGAATTCCACCTCAACATTGCTTCTTGTTACTACATTCTGCTTCTTGCTTCTTCAAGTTACCAAATTTTTCCATACAAAGGTACAGTAATCGGTGGTGGATCTTCTATCATCGATTGATCCAGCCCAATTTGCATCGGTAAAAACTTCTACTCCATTCATTTCTCTTTTCAAATAATAATCATTTTCCAAACGTGCCTTATAGATATATAAGGATTTTGTATATAGCTTCTAGATGAGCTTCTTTGGGAGAATGCATATGTTGAGTTATCATGCTGACTCCGAAAGCAATATCATGTTTGGCATGCGAGAGATAGATTACCTTACCAACTAATCTTTGATATTTGAACATGTCCATTGTGTTCCATGTATCCTTTATTTTTCCTGCCTCGATAGGTGTATCACTAGGTTTGCATCCTAGCATTCCTGTTTCAATCAAAATATCAAGGATGTATTTCCATTAAGAGACACTAATGCCCTTCTTTGATCTTGCATTTTCCATCCCAAAAATACCTCATTTGTCCTAAGTCTTTTACTTCAAATTCAGTAGCTAAGCACTTCTTTAATCTTTCCATCTCCACTATGTAGTCTCTCGTTAGAATTATGTCATCAACGTATACAATTAGGATCGTCTTTATACCATCTCTAGATTGTTGGAAGAATATGATATGATCAGATTACCCTTGCTGATATCCTTGTTTTTTCAATACATTTGCAAATCTATCAAGCCATGTTCTTGGTGATTGCTTGAGGCCATATAAAGACTTCATCAGTTTGCACACTTGATTCTCTTCATTTCCTGGTGGTATTGTCATGTAGACCTCTTCTTCTAGTTCTCCATTCAGAAATGTATTCTTAATGTCTAGTTGTTGGAGGGGTCAGTCCAGATTCACTGCTAGAGACAGGACTCTAACTGTATTTAGTTTTGCTACCGATGCAAATGTTTTAGTATAGTTGATCTCATTGGTTTGTGTATACCCTTTAGCAACAAGTCGAGCTTTAAAGCGATTACTGTCCCATCCACCTTATACTTCACATTGAACACCCATTTGCATCCTACTAGTTTCTTTCCCTTCGGTAGGTTACCACTTCCCAAGTTTCAATTTTCTTCAAGGTCTCATTTTATCCATTGCCGATTTTTTCCATTTTGGTGATTCCAAGGTCTCCTAAATATTTCTTGAAATTTTTGTTGTGTCAAGGTTAGTAGTAAAAGCACGAAATCATGTGGATAGATTACTGTAAGATATGAATTTGGAAATATGATGAAGAGTATATGACCGAAGTTGTTTCCTGAAGGCAATGGGTAAATCGTCATTATCTGGACACGTGATTTGGTTGGACACATTCTCATTAGGTCCTTTAACTGGTTCCGACTCTCTTGGTGCCTTAGGTGTGAGAGTTTCTTTATACTTTGATTTAGGCTTCCTTGAGTAAACTAGAATCTCTCTATCGCTTTGTTTTCCAACATCTCCTCTTGACTTCAAGTTTCCTTTTGTATATGGTACAATAGAATGTGGGGTGATGGTTTTGGTATATAGGTTAGGTGGATAGAGGTCGAAATTTAGGGAATCTTGATCTAAGAATCAATCTTTACTCAGATTCTCCCTCTGAAGAGAAGATTTTTGGAAGGTGTTTTTTCGAAAAAGGTGACATCGAGGCTGACAAAGGTCCTTTTGGTGGATGGGTTATAGCATTTATACCCCTTTTGAGTGGGTGAGTACCCAATGAATACACAATTAATTGTAGGTAGTTCAAGTTTGTTTCGGTGCTAGGAGTGAACGTGTACAAAAGCAGTACATCCAAACACTTTTAACGTTAGATCTGATTTGAGACGAGACGTTGAAAGGTGTTTTTGGAATCTTTGTATAGGTGACTCGAAGGAGAGGATATGACTAGGCGTACGATTGATGAAGTATGTAGATGTTAAAATTGTATCTTCCCAAAATATTTTTGGTATATTTGCTGTAAACATTAGGACACGAGAAAGTTCAAGTATATATCTATTTTTTCGTTCAGCAATCTCGTTTAGTTGGAGAGTCTTGACATAAGAACTTTGGTGAACAATTCCATGTTTTGTTAAGAGTGTGTTTGAGGAAAATTATTGGGGAAGAATGAATTTTGAAATAGTGATATGATGGGAAATGTGTGGTTGAAAAAGAAGGAAAATTTATTGATGTGATAGAAAATATTATTTTATTGAAAAATGTGTGGTTGAAAATGAGTAGAAGAATGAAAATGAAAATGAGAATGTGGGTCAAACGAGGCCTAAGTAGTCTTGCAGAGTGGTATTGAAATATCTAGATCCATTATCAGTGTGTAAGATTTGAAGTTGTGTTTGGATCATAGAATGAAAATTTACAAACACTGAGCAGACATCTGTTCTCTTTTAGAAGATATACCCAACAAATCCGAGTGTGATCATCGATTGACATGACGAACCATTTTGTTTGGATACGAATAGGATTGCGGGAAGGCCCCCATAAGTCACCGTGAATCATGAAAAATGGTGTAGATGGTTTGTATGTAGAATTTGGAAATGATGTACGCTGATGTTTTACAAGTTTGCAACTTTCACATTGGAATTCAATTAAAGTTTTATTCATGAAAATAGATGGAAGTACACGTTTTAAGTATGGAAGATCCTAGGTGACCCATTCTTTAGTGTCATAACATAAGTTCACTATCCCTAAAGATAGATGTAGAATTACAGCTAGTAAATGGATCCAATTTACTCACATCAGCTTACTCGAAGTAGTACATCCCCCACACTCTTTAGCACCACCAATTATCATCCCCGATGAAAGGTCCTGGAAGATATAATGAGATGGAAAGAAATTAGTAGAGCAATTGGATTGTTTCGTTAGTTGACTAATATATAGTAAGTTGCATGACAAATTTGGAACGTGGAGGACAGAGTCTAGTGTTGTGAATTCAGAGTCTCGAATATTCTTTTTTCCTACAACAAAATAGAGCGACCCATCTGCAATTTTTATCTTAACATCCCCAGCACAGGTTGAGTATGTAGAGAATAGTTGGTACGAATCCGTCATTTGATCAGACGCACTGGAGTCAATAATCCAAGAGTTCTTATATTTTAAAGTATTTAAGTCTCAACAAATTACCTTTATGTGCAAGGGAATTAGGACCTTTAGGAGGAGTCGAACCAGAAGATTGAAGGCTAGAGAACATTTGATAAAGTTGTTTTGTTCGGAATTAAACGCACCGTTTGAAGTAGAATTAATTGTTTCAGGTTGGTATCACCGATTTCGATTATTTTGCCTATGCTTGGGTTTTCCACGAATTTCCCAATACGTGTCTTGTTAAAATGTGAAGGAATGATCTAGATAGATGAGAGAAGAAAAGGCGGGAAAACTGATTTAATTTATTAAATAAAATTCACATTTTACAGATGAAGTCATTAGCCTATTTATACAAAACGTCCACTAGCCAAACTAATTGGAAACGATGAAATGACATAAATACCCTTCATTCTATTTTACATTTCAACACTCCCCCTCAAGATGGCAAGTGTATATTTAACACTCTCATCTTGCTAAGTAATGAAGTGAATTTTGTTCCAGCCAAAGGTTTGGTTAACAAATCTGCTAACTGTTGTTGAGAAGTAGTATGCAACGTCTTGACCTCATTAGCTTGAACCTTATCCCTCATCAAGTGACAATCAATTTCTATATGTTTTGTCCTTTCGTGAAAAATGGGGTTGCTTGCTATATGCATAGCAGCTTGATTATCACAAAATAACAAAGCTGGTCTGGTATGAAGGACATTCAGATCACTCAATATGTTCTTTAGCCATGTAAATTCACACACTGCTGCAACCATTGATCTATATTCTGCTTCAGCTGAGGACCTAGAAATAGTATGCTACTTTTTAGACTTCCGTGCTACTAAAGAATCTCCTAAAAATATACAATAACCCGCAATGGATCTCCTTATATCAGAACAAGCTGCCCAATCAGCATCACAATAACCTTTGAGTTGAAGATCAGATTTGCTGGAGAAAAATAAGCCTTGCCTTGGTGTGCCTTTCAGGTACCTCAAATCATGATGAGCGGCATCTAGGTGTAGTTGCTTAGGTGACTGAAGAAATTGGCTTAGTACTTGAACAGGATAAGATAAATCTGGTCTGGTTAGTAAGATACAAAATCCTTCCTATAAGTCTTCTGTAGACACTTGGATCAGCAATAGCCTCACCTTCATCTTTCCTCAATTTCAAATTGCAAGGTAAATGGCTGTTTAATGGTCTTGCTCCAAGGTAGCCAACATCAGTTAAAACGTCTAAAGCATACTTTCTCTGACAGACAGTTATTCCTGTTGAGCTTCTTGCAACTTCAAGACCTAGAAAATATTTCAGGACCCCTAGATCCTTCAGCTTGAACTATTTATTCAGTTCATCCTTGAATTGTTTGATGTAAGACAAATCATTTCCTCCAATTATTATATCATCTACATAAATCAGAAGAATGGTAAATGAGAGCCATTGATTTTGCTAAACAAAGAGTAATCAGACTTTGATTGCCTGAAGTTTTGTGACAGAATGAGATGTCAATTTCATGTTCCATTGCCTTGAAGCTTGCTTCAATCCGTAAATAGATTTGTTTAGCTTACACACCAGCTGCTTTCCTTGCTCCCCCTGCTGCTCATAACCTGGAGGCATAAGCATATAAACCTCCTCATTTAACTCACCGTGAAGAAAGGCATTATTGATGTCCAATTGGTGAAGGTGCCAGTGTTTGGAGGCTGCCACCGCTAAAAGAGTCTTCACAGTCACTAACTTTGCAACAGGAGAGAAGGTCTCTTCATAATCCAATCTAGCCTGTTGAGTAAACCCTTTGCTACCAGACGCGCCTTCTTCCTTTCTTCTGTACCATCAGATTTCATCTTAACTTTGAAAACCCACTTACAGGCAACTGGGGTTTTATGAGAAGGAAGTTCAGTGACTTCCCAGGTATTATTAGACACTAAAGCATTGTATTCAGCATCCACTGCTTCAATCCAATCTGGATACTGTGAAGCCTCAGTGTAATCGCTAGGCTTAAAAATCGTGGATAAAGCCAAAGTATAACCCTTGTGAGTAGGAGACAGCATATCATAACCCAAATAGTCTTCAATGAGATATTGCTTGCTAGACGCAGAACCTTTCTTCATGGAATCAGGTTGAGGTATTGGCAACGGAGATATGAGACTACAATGATAGTCTTTTAGGTATGAAGGAATACATTTAGGTCTATCGGATTTTCTGGTAATTGTAGGCTGAGGTAAAGAATTCCTGTCAGGTGAAATATCAGATGATGAGTGATCTGCAAGTGAAGTTTTAGTGGAATCAGACGGAGAATGTACAGCAGGAGATGAAGAATTGTGAATCTGAGAATCTTGATGTTCCGATAAATTGGTGGTATCGAAAGTGGAATTGAAAGGGATTTATGGAAAAACAAAGGAGAATGAGTTGAATTAGTAGAATTTGATTTAGATAGAGATGCAAGAAGTGTAGGATGATAGAAAGGAAAAATATTCTCATAAAATGAGACATCTCTGGATATAACAATAGCTTTGGTATCAAGATTGAGGAGTTTATAGGCTTTCATCCCAAATGGATAGCCAATGAAGATGCAAGGAACAACTCTAGGATCGAACTTTGTTCGATTCCTTCTCAGAGTAGAAGCATAACATAGGCACCCAAAAACTTTAAGATGGCTATAAGAGGGTGTAGTTTTGTACATTATTTCATATGGATATTTGTTTTGGAGCAGGTTGGCAGGTGTTCTGCTTATGAGGTGTGTGGCTGTCAGGATACAATCTCCCCAGAATTGTTTTGGTAAATTGGCTTGAAATTTGAGTGCTCGAGCTATGTTAAGTAAGTGTTGATGTTTCCTTTTAACCACACCATTTTGTTGTGGTGTTTCAACGCAACTAAGCTGATGAATAATACCTTTAGAGAGGTAGAATTCGGGCATTTTGAACTCCAGACCATTATCTGATCTGATAGTCCCTATATTGCAATGAAAATGGGTTTGAACGAGATAGTAGAAAGATTGAATGAGAGTTCTAGCTTGAGATTTGTCTCTCATAAGATAGGTCCAGGTCATTCTACTATAGTCATCAACTATAGTTAGGAAATATCTTGAGCCATCTAAGGAAGGGACAGAATAAGGTCCCCAAATGTCACAGTGTATAATCTCAAACGTGTGTGAGCTTTTAGTTTTTAGTGTTGGGAAAAGGTAATCTGTGCTGTTTGGCCAAAGGACATATAGTACAATGTAACTCCTTATTGACGTCAATATTAGGTATAGATTTACGTAAAATACAAAGTTTGGAGGCAGGTAAATGTCCTAGTCGACAATGCCAGATATCAATGTTCATTTTGACATTAGTACCATCAACGTTATTACAAACTGGAATGGATTTATTATAATCAAAAGGAAAACTGGGATTAAAGACAACATTGGGAATAACAGCAGACTTTCTGATGTTGAACGCAGCAGAATCAGGTTTGAGATGAGAATGATATGAAGGCTGAACTTTGATTTGAGGCTTGGATTGTTGAAAATGATATAGTCCATGCTCAAGATTGCCTACCCCAATCATCCTCCACATTGAAAGATCCTGAATAAAACAAGAGTTATTGAAGAACATCAGACAGCAATTATGTTCAAGTGTTAATTTGCTAACTGATATTAAGTTGAATTTAAAAGATGGCACAACTAGCACATTGCTTAAGCATAATGTAGGAGATAACATCACTTTTTCAGTGTGAGTAACTGCCACATTGTCACCATTAGGCAACCTTACAAAGGCACCAACCACAGCAGTCAATTGTTTGATAGAACACACCATATGTTTTGAGGCACCAGTGTCCAAAATCCAATTACCTGCTACTGATGAATGTTTATTCTGATTACCTGAGAAAGCAAATGCATCAGGATCAGTAGGGGAAGATGAAGTTATATCCTGTGGCTGTTGATTTTGAGCAATTTGACTTTGCAACTGAGGCATTAACATGGACAAGATTTGCTGACACTGATTAGGAGTGATTGTAAGCTGTGAAATGGAATTCAATATTCCTGAAGCCTCATTAGTGGATGTTTGACCATGTTGACTTTGTCCTACATCATTAACCATTGGAGGTTTTCCTTTACTAAACCTGTGATTAGGAGGATAACCATTTAGCTTATAACAATTGCTGCTGATATGTCCAGATGCACCACAGTAACTACACACAGATCTCTCCCTTCTCTGAACAGGATTAGTAAAATTGAGTCTCCGATTAAACGGTTTCTGTACAGCTTTGCCTACAAATGCAATAACATCGTGTGTAGCTGGTCTACTAGCAACTATCTCCCTTTGCCTTTCATCAGACAAGAGCAAACACCTTATTCAACGAGGGTAATGGATCCATCAATAGGATCTGACCTCTAACACCAACAAAGTGTTCACCTAAACCCATGAGGAACTGCATAATTTGATCCTCATGCTTATAGCCAATGTTATCAGCACCTGACCTGTAATTCTCCAATTCCTCCCACAATCCTTTGAGCCTAAATAGGAATTAACAGATATGTTTGACTGAGAAATTGAAGCAATTTGTTTCTTCAATTCATAGATCTGAGGTCCATTAACCTGACTGTATCTATCGCATAATTCGATCCAAATTTCTCTTGTTGAATCCTTGTGCATTACACTTGGATACAGCTCCTTACGTATTGAATTGATTATCCAAGAGGAGACAACATGATTACATCTCCTCCAAGTAGTAAACAAAGGATCATCATGCAAAGGTTTATTGACAGTTCCATCAACAAAACCTTCTTTATTTTTAACACTAAGCGCCATGGTTGCTTCTCGACTCCATGTCGCATAGTTCTCTTCAGTGAGAGTAACAGAAATTAGTTGCATTCCAGTATTATCTCCATAGTGAAGATAGTACGGACTGCTAGGATCGCTCATCAAGCGATTAACCATAGAGATCATGTCCCCTCTAGCTGCATCCTGAACTGATGAATCAGTAGATGTATTCTCCTGATTGGATTTGCTTTGAACTTCCGCCTGAACATCAGAATCATTCGCCATCGCAGAAAGAAGCTCTATAGATCTGATTGAAGAGAATGACAGAATCTAATTAGCGAGCACCTGCTCTGATACCATGTTAAAATGTGAAGGAATGATCTAGATAGATGAGAGAAGAAAAGGCGGGAAAAACTGATTTAATTCATCAAATGAAATTCACATTTTACAGTTGAAGTTAGTAGCCTATTTATACAAAACGTCGACTAGCCAAACTAATTGGAAACGATGAAATGACATAAATACCTTTCATGCTATTTTACATTTCAACATGTCTTCTTTGTGTCCTGGCCTTTGACAGTGTTCACACCAAGAGCGTCCATGTTTTTTATTTGGCCCATTTGTAGCCCCTTTTAAAGAAAGGCCCAATATCTCTTTTCCACTTGAAGTTTAGGAGCCCAATTCTAGGCTCATTCCTGAATTACCAATACACGTTCCTAGCCCATTATTCTTCGGCCTAACATTTGTGGTTGAATTAATTGGCCCATTATTTCTTACATTCAAGGCCGACACTTCATCGGAGGTCTCGTTCATCTCCCATCATCACCAACCGCTGTGCTTCTTCCCGCCGTACTTTTCCAAACACATCGCGAGTCGCCGGCCTAAGATCCTTACTCTTAACACTATCCAATTCCCAGTTAAGCCCTGCCAGAAATTCATAGCCCCTTTCATTCTCTTGCTTCTTTTTGTACAGCGAGCAGTCGTATGGGCACGTCCATTCCTCAATACTGAGGTCCAATTCTTGCTAAAGAGCCACCATCTCCATGGTCTTAACTTCGAAAATGTGGGAGAAATCTTCATAATCGGAGTAAGGGTCCCTTACTGCCTCCCAGACATCCTTTACGGTCGGAAGAAATAGATACGCCTTCCCAATTGTTGGTTTCATGGAATTCACCAACTAGGCAATCACCATGGAATTTTCAGACTTCCACTTTTGCAACTGGGCAGCATCGGTTAGTCTTTTGGTATCGCGGGTAAAGTATCCCAGCTTCCCTTTTCCGTTAATTACGAGATTTATGGATTATGCCCATTCACGAAAATTCGTTGCATTCAATTTTTCCACTGTCAGTTGAAAGGGTAAGTTTTCAAGTCCCTGGGTGTCAATTGATGGACTGAACTCTGTTTCGAAATTGGATGTTTTAGAGGTCACCGACTCTCTGCTATTGGCGAGGACTTCCTCCATTGATTTGCTAGGTTAGAAACACCTAGGCTCTGATACCAAGAAGCTGAAATTGGAGTAAATTTTCTGTTTATTGTTAATAACAATAGCTCCACTACTACTACTTTATAGTACACGAGATAGCTAAGAAAAGGAAAAAAATTTGCTAAGGAAACAATACAACCTAACAATTAATCTCAACAGTTACAATATTTAATTAATGTCAAGTCCCATACTTAGCTCCTTTCCATAGATGGTCCACACACATGACTTCCTACATTTGCAGAGTGCAGATGTTATTTATTTCGAACTTTGCCAATTCAACAAAATTGCAATGAGTAGAATTGAATTGTTTAAATATCATAAAATTAGTCTGTGTGGAGTAACTGTATACAGTGTTTGTATATATCATTATGGTGGCTACTTGGTATAAACTTCTTGTAGTCTTTGAGATCAGAGAGTAATGTTTTGAAAAATTAGTTACTTCATTCGACTTACTCATTTGAGAAATGGTTCGTGTTACCATTCAACTACTTCTTATTTCCCCCTCATTTATGGTGAAACAAATCAAGGAGAGAAAGGAGACGGGAACTAGTGGAGAAAAATGTGTCCGAAGACCAATTATTGGAGCCCATCTCTGCCAGTCCCTGGGTTTTTAGTTTGCAATCCTATTAGCTCCCATACCATCCTAGATGTAAAACTTCCCCATGCCTTCAGGAATATCACCTCCTCCTTCCTCTCCCCACAACCATGCCAAACACTTCTGCTCTAAATCCCACTGCTATTTGTCTGATACAGTGAACCCTGGCCCTAAAGCCACCTCCACGTAATAGTTCTTAATCCAACCCCTAAAAATCTGTCTAACTCCACGTCACGAACACACTTTCATTTCCTTTGTTGTAGCATCAAGAGCGACAATACCTTCTGCAACGATCATTCTTCACCACCTTCACCCACATCTCAGCTTATGTAACTGTTTAGTTTAAATGATTTTTATTTTCCTCATCTTAAATTCCTTTGTCAAAGAGTTCACTTATGGAGGTTTAGAAATGGGTTTGAGTAGCACATGCAATTCTGGTTAAATTGTATGCCTAGCCGATTGAGTGCTTTTTAAATTGAGTTGATTTTTTTAATTTTTATTTGTATGTTAAATATGTGAATATGAAATCTGTGGGATGTAGATGCTATGGTTTGTAAAAATCTTGGTTCTGTTTGTGTGAGGAGAGCGGGTATTTATTATTGTTATTATTATTATTTTTTTTTTTGGGTGGAGGTGGAGGTAGGGGTGGTGGGGGAGGCAAGGGTTTGGTAGCAGCGATCATATAGCGATAGAGGAAATGACTATTGTTCTTCTATATAAGGTATGGAATGGAATAAATTGACAACAGGTATGTTGAAAAACATTATTTCAGGTGGTGATTTTGTTGCTTTAAGACAATGTGAATGAAATAAATTGACAACATTAGGTATATTGAAATTATATTTCAAAAATCAGCTCAAAAATAATTTTTGGGATTGGAAGGTAGCCTAATTCTTGCAAACTAAATGTGTTTTTCAAAGTAGGATACCCCCCCCTGTTTTCTAAAAGGTAAAAATCATGTTTTATGAAAGTTGCTTTTAAGCTCCCTCTGTTTTCAAAACAAGCTAAACCCTCCTCTGTCTTTTGACCTTCTACATTATTCTTCTTCCATCTACAACAAACATCCGGTAGCTTTCAGGTACTGAAAATGTACTTGAAGGGATATTTTGCCAGTTCTCCAGCCGAAATTCACCAACTTTGGACTTAATAGGATGATATTAAGTAATATAACGACAGAATCATTACTAATGTCTAAATATGAAATATAAAATGTGAAAGAAAAACTAAAAAAAGACCAGCTTCTTGCTGTGCCCTTAAGAGTACCATCCCAGGGCCTCCATCATTACATGAACACAGCTACCCGATCCATGATATTTGAATTCCTATTACAATTGTTCCTGCTACCAATGCCTCTGGAGTGCCCATTCCACTACTATGCCAAAACCAAGGCATATTTATCATGCCCAAAGAAACCCCCACCAGACCCCCACCCCAATTACTGCATCTTAAACGAGTAAAAGCCAAAACCTAACAGTCATCTATGATGTTTCATTGGTCAGTTGTTTACAGTGGTGCACGGAGATGATGGTAGTTTGGTTGGGCAACCAAGTTGGTGTTGGCCTTGCTGAGTATAATTTTTGTAGTGGCAGCACTCAGTTTGATGGTGGTTGTTTAAGATGGTAGATGTGTCATTTCTCTGAGCGAATTACATGGCTAGCTTGCCTTATCAGTGGGTGTAGTCAGCATGGTTTAAAAAGGGTGTTTCAGACTTATTTTGAAATACAGGGAATTTTTAGCTATTTATGAGAAACATATGGAGGTTGGGAAGTTGTGAAATAGGACATGGTAATCTTTTATGCTTGATTAGTTATGCGCATGCAATGTCTCGAAGTTGTGAAAAGGAAATGGAATTTTTTTTTTTTTTAATATGCTCAATGAGTTACACTTTCAATTTCTTGAGTTATTTCTGAAAATAAGTGCAAAAAAGTTTTGAAGGGGTCATGTGTGGGTCAATAGAAAGGGAAGACAAGCTGGGAATCATTAAGTTTCTGTTACCATTCGTAAATGAATGTTATTTTTCCCTTCTGGCAGTGGGATAGTTGGGTTTAAGAAAGAAGAATGTAATATCAATCCTTTTTAATTCCTTTCAGCCTACAATAGATTTAATTCCTTGCTCATGGTTTTTTCATTTGAATTCAATTGTTTTTCCTTCTTATTTTACTCTTCGGTGTTCTGACTGAGAAATTTTAGATTATAGGGGTATAGCACTTGGTTTTGCCTTTTAGAGTTGTATGGTTATGACATTAAAATAAAAGAGGTTTAAATATCTCGTTGGGATGCAGGAGTGCAATAAGTTCCTCCATTGCCTCTTGTTTGGGTATCAGGAGAAGGAATATTAAGGTAAGGTTTATGATAACACGAGCCATTCCATGCAGTCCCATGGGGGAAAAAGAAAGAGAAATCATAGCAAAATACACATTAAAATTCAACCTAAAGCTAAATACACATTGAAATTCATGCTACCTTATAAGATTTCTTGCAATATTAGCAATTATAAGGTGAAAGAGCTCTCAAAGAATGAGATGTTCAGTATTTAGTGCTTGTTTGGGAAAACTTGAAAAGTTGGAGGTCAAAGTGCACACCTTTTATGAATCCATGACTTTTATTAACTTTTCAACCACAAATTTCTTCTAACTAATATCAAAATCTGCTAAAAATTTTAACCCTAAGGAGTAGCTCAGTTGGCCAAGCATCGTGTTTGCTCCCCAATGGTCCACAGTTCAAGCCACTAGGATGAGTATCCGACTGCAAACTTCAGGGCCCCTTGGGATAAGTTGAGGTGGTAAGCTAGCCCGGACATCCATGGTCATTAAAAAAAATCTGCTAAAATTTTTATTGGAAGCTTTGCCAAAACAACCTCTTATTAATCATTGATGACATGATTGGTATGGAGATTGGATAGTGGTAGTAAGGAAGAATAAGAAGCTAATTTTTTTGGCATTTAGTCCTACCCAGTACTAACATACCAAAATGCACTGAAGGTTTTTTCACATATTGAACACGGTAGTGGAGAAGTAAAAAGTGCAAAATTACATTCCATTTTGGCATCTTGATCTCAAAAATGAGTGCATATTGGTTGTTTTCATGTCATGTATTTCTCAAAATCCTCTTCCTTTCCTTTCCTTTCCTCATTTTGTTGTCTTTGTCATATGTCCTTTCATCAACAATCTTGGAGGTATCTTTACGCATCAATAGGGTGGTGACTCTGTCCTGTCGATGCCAACAGAGGGTTTTTCTTGAATTTTCTACCATTTGATATTCAATAAGTATAATCATTTTTCTTAATTTCATGATGATTGCAGAATACAACCATCGCCATCAACAGACAATGGTGAAGAGAAGACCAGGAGATACGAATTTATACAGGGATTATTATTGTCCACTATTCTTGATGACGTATGACCACTCCAGACAATCTTGATGTTCGCATTTTCGACTCTTAGCTATCGACAGAAACGGCCATGATCAATGCTGCGTGCTAACTTTGCTGATAAATTAGACAGGCAACCTTGGGTCGGATTTAGAAAAATGTTGGTTGCCAGAGCCATTGTGTATAGTGAAGAGTTGAATGGTCAATGTCCTGTTATATTAGGATTGTATAACCATTATAACTTTTTGGACCAATGTCAACTCTGATGCTACTTTCTTTGGATTCTTAGTTTTTACATTCAATGAAAGGAAATGTTTCATTCCTAATTTCAGATTTGATATTGATTACTTAATTAGGAGGCAGTGAAACTGGCTGTAATAATCAATTTTTTTTTTAAGGATTTCAATTTGAAGGTAATGATTATGTTTAAAGCTTGTTTTCTGTCATCATGGTGTCGAGTTGTGACAAGTTATTTCCTTATTGCGTTGGAGAACCCTAGACCACTATTTGCATAGTTAGTGGTTCGGCCACTCGAAATTCTGATGGTCGCCTACTCTTATTAGTATAGTTTTCTGTCGACTTGAGTTGTTAAATATCTTAGTTAGCACTGAACTTCCTAAAAAGGTTTATATGAGTTGCTACTTTCAAAGTTCTCTCTCATCTTTAGTATATACTACATCATATTTTTTTGGAAAATATCTGACTAAAAAATAATAATAAATTTTTGATTTACGTGGATAATTTATCATTGAAAAAATATGTGATTAAAAATGAATTCGATAGAAAAAATGAGCTTTTATAGAATGGGGATCAAGCAGGGCCTAAATAGCCAGTGTTCATAGTGGCAGAGCACGAGTAAAATTGCATTCAAAATCTTCAGTATCCAAATTATTAGGCTGATCGTAATGTATAGAGAGTTTAAATATCAATTTCCATCCCCAAAACAGTAAGGTATTATTATCTCAACAAGAGAATCATAAAAATGCAATGAAATTACAGTAAAAATAGGGGAAAATCTAGAAAATATAAGGGCGCGTTTGATACGCCGAATTTGCCCTGGAACTAGGAAAATATTTTCCTAGTTCCTACTTTTGGCTATTTGATTTGCTAAATTTGCCCTGGAAAATGTTTGCCACCAATTTCTAATGTACAATCCCTTGAAGCACAAAAGTAGGAAAATATTTTCTTCTGATTTTAGTGAGAAATTATTTTCCACCTTGTTGGGTGTTTTTTTTATTTTTTTTTTATTTTTTTTAACTTTTTGGTAATGAAAACATATTCTAAATTCAATGGTAAAATTTTTTATCCATTTAATTGACAATTTGCATGAAAAACGAAGTCAAACGAACATAAAAATTTTATGAAAATAATTTTTTTTTTTACTTTTTGGCAATCCAAATAAATTTTAATACAAATTGTAAAAAAATTATCCCAAAAAGTAACCATATGCATGAAAAACAAAGTCAAACGGATTAGGTGGAAAATTATATCAATCAAACACCATTAATTACAATTCCCTCTAAAATAAATTCTAGGCAAATCACTTCCCTGCCAAACATTTTATTTGCCATTCATTTTCCATCTTTCTATCAAACACACCCTAAGTTGTATATAGGTTTTATACATTCATTTTAGTACAGACTACAGATTGCTCAAGTTTTCATCATCATCAGAGTGCACTAGGGGGGGCATCTAATTACTGACTCCATTGCCAGCCATTCTACTAATATACCGATATCAACTACTCCTACCCCCTCACAACAAAAAAAGGAGGTCAATCGAGATTCCCGATTGGATCACTTCTATTTCTTCGAACAGCAAAACGAGCAGAACACCCAATATCCCATGTTAAAAACAAAATTTTATCATGCACATCAACAGCCACCGCCTGCTGCTGCCTGATTTACCTACTCTTTTGATTATACCGCCTTTTAAAGAATTTTACACAACTAAAAAGTAAAACCAGAGCTTAAACAACACTGCACAATTTTTCACCAGGATATTTGGTGGAGGGGGTTGTTTTTCTATAGCAGTTTAGCTTCCAAAAATCTTGTCTTGGTACCAAAATTGGCAGTCAACAAGATATGCAAACATGAAAAAACTTCAGGCCCCATCATCTTCGCTGAGAGTAGTGAGTGCGAAAAAATTGGTAATCAGGGTGGTTCACCTGCAAATGTTGAAGCCAGTTGTCGGCTGATTGCAAAAGAGAGTTCTCTTGCTCGCATTCATGGGGTCCAGTAGGACTCAAAAGTGAACCTTTCAACTTGTACGAAGCTAGGCCAAAGACTGGTAAAGAAATTTTTGAAGATATGTCTACAACGCCACGAACTTTCCTAGTATTCGCAGCATGAAACTGAGGTGAAAAATTACCTGTATAGTAAAAATGAAAGAACAATCAAGATATGCTCGACCACAAGAGCGCGCACACACACACACACATATATATATATATATAGAGAGAGAGAGGGGGGTACTTCTAGATAGGGTTGACAAGAAATGAAAGGTCAAAAAAGATGTATCCAGATCCTTTAGAGTTGGGCTCATGGGTATTCTATAAATTGGATACCTGCAATAAATTTGTTCATCGAAAAAGAAGATAATGAGTTATAAATGACTCAATCAAAAAATATAAAGAAATGTGTAATAAATTTGCAAGTAAAAAAAATACCAAGCTACAGAAATCCAACTTGACGGGTGGAGATCATAGCTCCTACACTGTCTCAGCTCGGGAAATTGGGATGCGAGGATAGAAACCTGAAGGGGCGATGGGAAGATATTCAACCGAGGTCCTTCACCAGCACATAGAAATCAATAGCTGCTAATTCAATATTTTTAATCTCAAGTTAATCTACCTTGTCAGTTAGTGGTTTGCGTTGATGCGGTTGTTCTTGTTCCAAATATTCAAACAAGAGTAATCCAGGCAAATTGGAAATTTCAGCTTCATCACTAGATGAACTTTTAACAAATTTATCTCTGACTGACAGCCTATTTGATTGCTGGGCATTCTGATGATTCCAACATCCATCCATTGCAGATTTGGATAGTTTATCTGCTTCACAATCGCTGCTGCAAGAACTACTCGTCTCCCTAGATGACTCAGCATCACTCTCCTCACCAGGCCTCCTGAAAGGGGAAAAAAAGAAGGAAAAAAATCAATATTACAATATCTAGTGCAAAACAAGTAAGCACCTTTTTTAGTGCTTCTCATTTGCAAAAATGGTACTGTGAAAAGCAAAGTAGTCAGCACAATCCAGAATTATAAGTTTCAACAGTACTAATATTATAGAAGAACAACAAAGCAATCTATAGGACAAGAGCCGCAGATTTGGATGTTTAATGTGGTTAAACAATGACAACATGCTCGAGACACTTCCTTTTTCAACCAACCAATAATCAATGTATTATATGTAGAGAGAGTGAAAATAACTAAAGAAACAAGACTCGCCAATGTTAAATGTGCATAAGACATCAAGTACCAAGTAGTTTTAGCAACTTGCTAACCTGAATGGGTTCCTAAAGTTGAGATAATATTATATATCCTGCAACTCAGGCAGGCTATCAGGTGCTTCTCCAACTTCATTACTTAGTATAAGCACTGAGCACATTGATACAACTATAACACAGAAAATCATGAAAATAAATTCCATAGATTTGAATTCTTCTTCGATAACATGCCAACTTCAATTTGCTAAATGGCGATCACAATGCCTTCAATGACTGCTCCTTTGACAAGTTTAATAGTAACCCCACCAAAGGTATATTTGCTATCATATCCTTTCTGTATGTAACAACATGATTCAAGCCAAAATACATTCAACAAAAGACAATAAGAGCATCTTCAAGAGGCTCTTTAAAAATGAGATGCTCTCTATTTTAAAGAGTCAACCCTTAAAATCATGCTCTAAAAGACTTTTAAATTAACACTTTAATTCAGAGAGTAGGTTTGGCTCTCTCTCTAGAATTAAATTCAAAGTATTTCAATTTTCAATCTAGGAAAATAATATAATAATCTAGAGAAAATCTAGTAAAAATAAAAGATAGAGAAAAATAATAAATATTTTTTGAAAGTAGTAAAATTAAGTGTTAAATATAAAGAGCCTATTGGAATGCTTCAAAATTTTTACTCTCTAATTTTATAGATGTCCTCTAAATGATAAACTATGCTCTTTAAAAATAAAAAGTCTCTTGGAGATACTTTAAAGAAGTAAACCGTTCAGCATAATTTGTTGACCATCTAGACTAGATATTTTAGTAACAGATACAACAAGTAGGACGATAGCAAGCCGAGTATTTCTTCTCAAAGAAGAGTAGCACAGACTGCATTTGGCAATATATTTTTATTGGAAGAAACAGAAATCAGCTTTTCCAGAATAATGATGCTATACTCCACTGCAAGCAAAAATGATTATAAAACTTAGATTCGCCCATTAGAGCCTTTTCAAACATTCCCCTTATAGGGAACAAGGAGAGGCAGACCCCAAAAAACACAAACATAAGTTACTTGAATATGTGATATAATATAGATGCATTAAACCCCATAATAAACAAGAAAAAGTTTTAGCACGTCCAAATAAATTGGTAAGATCGCTTAAAAATTCCACTAAGTTTGGCATCTATAGTTCTCTTGTTAATCTAATAAAACTAAGCATATTTGGAATTGAAAAATACAAATAAAAAAGCAAGAATATTAAGCTGCTATTGAATTGAGTATGCAACTTTTAACACTGAGTCTTCAACAATGCAAAGAAATAAAAGGAGAAGATAAGTAAGAGCAAAATAAAAAAAATAAAAAAAAAAGACAGAAAGGTAACTTTAACACCAGTATGTGGCTGTTTTTACTGCTCAAGTCCTCAAGAATGTTAAAGGAGACAAATGCTGATGCCAGTAAGTAACAGTTCAAAAATATTCATCTCCAGCACTTTTGTAAGGTCAGTACCCATTCTTCATTCATGGTTTGTCTACCACCATGATGAGCAGCTAAGATAGCTAAGGGGCATTAGTTATTACTGTAGCAATGAGAATGCATAAACAAACATAACTGAGCTATCTAACACATGGCAAGAAAGGAGGGAAACCTATCTAGAAGTCATTTTTTATGAGAACGAAAAAAACCTCTTTATCGGTAGGCAATATCAATTAACAAGAAATTTAGCCTAATTATGAATCTTCATGGACCAACAACTAACAAATTGTGGTTATAAATTTTCTCATCTTCATCAATTAAACAAGATTTAGTTTTAGTTACCTAAAAGACCTGCTTTCTATTAGGAACTTCCTTTTAGATCCTTCATGCTAAAAATGTAAAGGGTGTAGATTCTTATAAAGGGATACTTAAATTGAATATGTAGTGTGGCATAAAAGTCTATGAGGGAGGACGCTTGTGGTTGTACAAACTAGAAGTGGTTGCTTCCATGCAAACATTTTGGTTGTCTCTACGGCTATACCTCCGTAATTATTTAGGAGTCTCAGCTTGCAATCTGGGAGACTATGAAAAAGAACAATCCCCAGGGGAAGTCCATGAAAATGTGGTGCAAGAAGTCAAGAAGCTTGCCGAAGAGTCAACATGAACAAAAGATCGGATGAGTGAGTTGTAAAAGAAAACAGTTTTGCAATGCTCAATGCCTTCAGAAATGCCCTGTACAAAATACAAAGATAAAAAAGAATCAACTTTGTTTGCTAAATCCCTTATTTCCCTGATATATCATTGTATAAGTTCATCGTTCGTCATTGTACAAAGGAGAAACTGCACCTTTTTGGTTCATTGTTAGTAGGTCACATTTTTGTTAGATATTATGTCAAATGGAATTTTATTCAAGTCAGTTCACAAATTTTTCTTCTCATTGTGTAGCCAAACAATTCGAATACTGCTACATCCTTCCATGCCTCAGAAAAGATGATCTACAAGTCAACTGGCTTGGTGAAGTAGATTGGAAAGGCAGAAGTGGTTATTTGAAAATCGATATCCTTTATTGGAATTGAGGAAGGAAGTGAGATTCGAGAGAAAGTCTTTTATCTCACAATCCAAGTATTTGTGGCACCCTTGAGATCCTTGGGTCGAGCATCAGGAAATGCCACTAGCAATAAAGTTGCCTATTATATTAGAGTAGCAAGTGTCCAAGAGCAAATGATCATAACAGAAACAATCCAAATAGATATTATAAAAGTTAATGAAATCTTACTCAGAAAACTAATAATTAAAGAGAAATAACTAATTACCAAAGATTAATATTATTAAGGCTCACCTGAGATATGAAGGCGGCTTCAACGCGTCAATGTACAACTGTATGCCCGACAAGTATGGAACATAATATTGTGTGATTGGGTCTTTCCCATTTAACAACAAAGGTACTCCAGCTCCATACACACTCCATTCACGAAAAGATTCCCAAAGATCCTCCAAGCAATAAAATGGATGGGACTCTACTTCCCGTGTTTTCCTTCCTCTTTCTCTCACCTGTCAAAACGGAATCTTCCACAAATTAACGAACTTTTAAGAGCTTCCTTACTGATAAAATCTTTCAAAACTGCCACAACTTGGTGAAAAATACTTCTATAAATGACTCAAATTGGCTCGAATTGACAACCTTCTAGAAATTACTCTTTCATAAATCATAGAAAGTTATGAGAACTAAAGACCATTCAAGAAATAATTTCAGAAATATTTCAAAAAAGACTGCAATTCCAAAAACCTAGCTAGCTTCTCCACAAATCTTTTCAAGCCGACAAATTTCACAATCTTCCAGTATATATATTTCTACAAATTTTTCAAATGCCACAAATTAACAACTATTCTTTTTATGCATCAATTGAGAACATTCTTTTCCTTTTAGAATGCATTTAATGAATGGGGAGAAAACTGGCATTCAAGCCATTTAATGTCAAATCCCATGTTTTACGTGGGAATCCTTAGATGTAACATATCAACAAGTAACTCAGGACAACTGATTTGTAAGTTTAAATTTCACAAAAATGAAGTACACTGTATACTTGATTCTGAATAGTAGACACTTAAAATGGGCTCATCTCTATAACCAGAAAAGGAGAAAAGAAGGGGGGGAAAAGCACAATTCTTTAATACCTCAGAAAAGTTCTGAGCAGAAATGAAAGGAGTAACAGATTCCATCAAACGATCCAAGTTGGTAATATTCACCGGCATTGGTCTGGGGGGCGAAGCCGAGCGGACAGAAGACGGTCTAGATAATGCCTTCGTTGAATCATCCGACTCACTCCGATTTCCGGCCTCGACTAGCGCAGCGACGGAAGAAGATTCCGACTTCACCGGCGTCCTCGGTAACTGGTGCTGATGCTCTTTCTGTTGCAGTAAGACCTGCTGCTGCTGCTGCTGCAAGAGCATCTGCTGGTGCCGACGTACAGCCGGCGGGTTGTAAAACCTGTCCCCACCATGGCTCCGCGACACAGCGAAGCCTCCCGAACCTGACATTACTCTCAATTCAATTCAATTAAATCAATCAAATCCTGTGTGTATGAATAATTGTTTATGTTGCGCGAGTATTTTAAATTGGGAGAATTTGTTAGTAAACGATGATTATAAGAAATGAAAAATGAGATCGAATTAAGTGATTTTGGGATTGCAGTAATTAGGGTTTTTGGAGGTTTTTTGTTTGCAAATGTGGAAGAAACGGAAGGTTTCAATTGTGCGTGTTTGGTGTGCTCCTTCCTATATTATTATTTTATTACTGCGTTTGAACGTGAAAGGGGGCACAAAGAAAGGGAGAACAAAGAAAGGGAGAATCTAGCCATGTTTGGTTAAGCTGATTAAAATTTGTGGAAATTACACTCTTCATTACCTTAAGAATCATGAGTTCTAAAATAAGGTGAAAAATTTAATCTTTCAAAAATCAAAAATTTTATTTTAATTTAATTTTTTTATGAAATAAATATTTCTACTAAATATATATACTACAATACACACATTACAAACCCTACCTCCTCAATTTAATTCCCACCCACCTCTCTCTCTCTCTCTCTCTCTCTCTTTCAACATAACGCAGAGGCCCTCTCTCTTCTCACCTCTCTCTCTCCTTGCCGGCAGAAGAAGTACGCCGTCGTCATCAAAGACCACACCGGAACTGGTCACTGGGGACAGCGAGTGGCGCTTACTAAGATTGCCTTCTTCTTTTTCTCTAGGCGGCGCTGCAGACCTCCCACTGCAAAGATTGTCGGCATCGCGGCTCAACGCTCAAGACGCCACCACTACCATAGCAGCGTCGCTACCAGTGTCGCTGCTACGACCTCATCGACCAGATTTAGTTTTGTGACCAATGGTTATACAGTGATTTTGGATCTTGTTTTGCGATAATTGTGCAGTTATTTTTAGATCTGATTATGTGGCGGTTGTGGAGTGATTTTGGAGTGTGTTTTGTTGGTAGTGATGGTGAGGTTGCGGTGGTGATTCTTGTGTCAGTTTGGGGCGGTGTTGCGCGGCATGGGAGCCATTACTACAGCGATGGCGACGTCCGGGTGTGGTGGTGGTGGCGTTGTTGACGCTGTTTGTGGTGGTGGTGGTGGTTTGGGGTGAGTTTGTGAATTTTTTGGTAGGGGTGGTGGTTGTGGATGGAGAGGTAGTGGCGGTGTTGTGTGTGCGGTAGTGGTGGTGTGGTTTTGCGGGTGCTATGGTGGCAATGTGTTAGATTTGTTATAGGTGATGGTGGTTCCGGCGGTGACGGCAGTAGCTGTTGGAGGCTGTGGAAGTGGATGTCTTGGTTGCTGAAGGCATGGTTTGTTTGTGTTGGTGTGGTGGCGATTGTGGCATTGGCAGGGGCGGTGGTGTGAGTTTACATCTGGGTGGTGATGGTGGTAGCAATGGTGTTGTGTTATTGTTATTGTTGGTGGTAGTGTGAGGGTGGCGGTGGCGGTGGCGGTGGAGACGCCTGAAAAGGAATTGTGACCAAGTATTGGTGGTTGATCTTGATTGAGATCGATTTGTGACCATAAAATTTGAGGAATTGTGACTAAAAAATTAGTCTGTGACTTATTAAATTCTGACTTATGACTTCGGAGAGAAATTGTGACCTATTAAAATTTAGATTCGTGACCTCGGAATTAATTGTGACCTAAGAAATTAATCTGTGACCTATTTTTTGGTTGATTGTAACTATTTAATTGGTTAATCTGTAATCAGCAAATAATATGTGACCAATGAAACATATGAACTGTGACTAAAAAATAGCTTGTGACCTAAAAATTTGTTAATTTGTGATCGATTATAAGTTGTGACTGATAATGTTCGTGATTTGCGATCAATAAAGAAATTGTGACTTATAAATTTTTCACCTGTGACTAAGGAAAAAATTGTGACCGTAAAAAAATTTATGACATTTAAAAATTTTGATTTATGATCGAAAAATAATAAGTGACTAATTAAATTGTGAATCTGTGACCGAATGAATAAATTGTGACCTATAAAATTTTTGAATTGTGCCCCTAAAATAATTTTTGACATTTAAAATTTTTGATTTGTGATCGAAAATAATATGTGACTAACTAAATTGTGAATCTGTGACCAAATTATATAGATCTGTGACCTTAATATATTTAATTAATTAAATGTATATATTTAATTAATTAAATGTATATTTAATTAATTAAATTATAAATAAAAATTGACAAAAATATGATTTTTGAAAGTTGAAACTTATTTTTTTATTATTGAATTAGACAAAAGTAATACTCTTACTTATGAAAATTTCTCTTAAAATTTAGTGAAAATTACACCCGTTCAAATTTTCTAATTTTCAATTTTAAAAATAAAATTTAAAAGTTTTTTTGTACAAAAACCAGATGATAATTTAATTTCTTAAAATTAAATAATAATATAATAAAATTCAATTAATCTACATACTCACCCTCACTCCATTTTCACTCCCAAACATTTTCATCTTTCTTTTCTTTCGATCCTTTCCATTCTCTCTCCCTTCTATCATCTCTCTATATCTTCATTTCTCTCTTCGAAATGGGAATTGGCGCTCACATGTCTGTGCAAAAGCAGTGCTGATTTGAGCATCACATTGACGTTCACTGTGACACTTTCAGATCATCATTGTCAACGCTGATCTACGCACATTGGTGCTAAAATTGTCGCTACAGCGACGCTTACCATGGTTTTTGGATGATTTTAATATGGTTTCTTCTTTCTCCGATTTGTTGCTTAGCCAATGTTTTAAGGTGATTTTTATTGGCTATTATTGGTGTTTTTGCAAATGGTGGTCGTGGTGGTAGTCACAAATGATGGTGATGGTGATGGTGATGGTGATGGTGATGGTGAGATGGCTAGACGTTCGATTGTTGTTAGTGGTGGTGGAATGAAGAGTATTTGTAACCAACTATTTGGTTAATTTCATAATTAGTGACCAACTATTGGTGTCGATGGTGAGATTGAGATTGGGTTGAGGTTCGGGTGGTGGTGAGAGAAAGAGTATTTGTGACCAACTATTTGAGGGTGAAGGTGGAGCTAGAGGATGGTGGAATGAAAAGTGTTTGTAACCAATTATTTGGGTATTTGTGACCAATAAATAACATAGACCTAAAAAAATGTGAGATTACAACTAATTTTGTAGTCGTGACTCACGATTTGTTAAGTTGTGATCAATTAATTTAATAATTTGTGACTAATAAATGACTTGTAACAAATTAATTTGATAATATGTTATCATGAAATAAGTTGTGATCTATAAAATTTGTAATTTGTGATTGAGAAATAATCACGATTTGTTAAGTTGTAATCAATTAATTTAATAATTTGTAACTGATAAATGACTTGTAACAAATTAATTTGATAATATGTTATCATGAAATAAGTTGTGATCTATAAAATTTGTAATTTGTGATCGAGAAATCATAGGTGATCTATTAATTTGATAATTTGTAATTGATAAATAAACTGTGATTTATATAATTTGTGATTTTTTTAATGTAAATAACACGTTTAATTAATTTGATAATTTTTTACCGATAATAAATTGTGACCCATGAAATTTGTGGTTCGTGCCAAACCATAAATTATATATTATTGTTACCTTGATATATCTAATTAATACAATTTTTTTAATTTTGTTTTAATTAATAAAATTTATGACCAGATTTTTTAAGTTTTAAAACTTATTTATTAATTTTGAAATTGTATATTTTAACCACCTTAAATATGTAATGAAAATTTAAGTCAAAATTAACAATTAAATTTTAGTCAGACGTTTCGTAAAATTTACAATTTTTTAACTATGCATTGCATCAAGTTTTACAAAATATTACTAAAAATCTAGAGAGTGTTTGAACCACATTATTTTGATAAGAATTCATTCTTGAATAGTGTATTAATGAGAAATGAGTTGCTAAAATATCAATTCCAAAGTTTTGAATTTGCGTGTAATATTATTTTATTGAAAAATGTGCGATTGTAAATGATATCAAATTACTGTTTAAGAATGTATTCTTTTGAAATAATGTGGCTCAAACAAGCCCTTATTTTTTGTCTAAATTAAATAGGGGATAAGTCCTAAATTGAAATATCAATTCAAAAATATTTAATACATATACTCCATGGTATGCAAATAACTATCATCGTATTTATGTGTGTGTGTGTGTGTATGTACACATGTATGTATGTACGTATGTATATGTAACTTTGTAGTGAATTAGTTTTGCCTTTTCAGCCCCTAAGCTCCATTTTTTTAAAAACTCATTTTCAACCATGCATACTCCCATAAAATAATTTTACGGGTAAATTCAAAAAAAAAATCCTATTTTTTAATCACATTTTCAAAAAAAAAAAAAAAAATACTATTCCAAAACAGATTTTTTCACCCAAAAAAAAATGGGGATCAAACAAGGGCTAAAATTGCTTCGTTGCCAAAATTTTAAAATTGAAAGACAAAATTAATGAAAATAAAGGAGGGAGGGAAAGAAAATGAATTTCAACATTTTCTTGTTACATTTTTTTGCTTGAAAGATGATATTATGAAACCTAATTGTTGTTACTTCCATAAGAATACGAGTGAAGTACGATTATAGACTTTGCTAGTAATGTAATTTATCCATGAATTGGATAATGAGTCATGACGGCGGATAACTCGAAATTTTCAAACCAAAGAGATGAAAGATTTTTCTTATCTATGTTTATTTATGCAGGAAATTGGCAAAATACCCTCGTAATCTTTATTGGTTTTGCACAATACAGCTCTCCTTTCATTTTAACGCAATATCCCTAGATCAACCAAATTTTGGAATTTTTTTCTAAGAGGCACTCTGGTTTGGGAAATGGTTTGGCTAGACTAGAGTGAATCTGATGTGAGGGAGTTATTGAAGAACATAAACTATCACATATTGGTGGAGATATATGTGGCAGTGCCTTACACATCAAATGCATTACCAAATGAAGTGATTGAAGAATTGATGATTGATGACCCTAAGATTAGTTTACCTAATGAGTACAATGGCATAGGTGAACATGCAAGTGAATGATACTACGACCTTGCACAACGACATCCAATACTAAAACATTTCAAGAAAAGGAATGGCGTTGAAGTGCATATTGTGTTAAGGGATATAACACAACAGAACGAGCAGAATTGAAAGATAGCCAACAATTGCAAATTAATTCCTATTTTGTTAAACGTTTACGGACAAATTCTAATTGATTGATTTTAATCCTATTTTGTTTATTGTATTTTTGGACAATTTTTTGAACAATTTGTAAGTTCATTTTGTTGTTTTTGTACCATTTTGTAAATTCATTTCTAGTGTGGAATTGGTTATCGTTAATGATGGGTTATATATTCTGGTTATGCGGTTTTGTGCATCAATTTTATGGTTATGTGATAAATGCGCTTTGCACACTTATTTAAGCCACAAAATATGGAAAATTGTGGATATATATGTTGAAATATGACTTAATTCGATACAAATTGTGTTTGTAGGCTACATCGATGGATGGAAGTGGAAAGTATGCGAAAACGAGCAAAAATGATCAAAATGGAAGAAAGCGAAAGTTCAGGGACCCGAGTGCAATTATTCAAAAGTTGACCCGAAGAGCAAATCGAGAATTGAAGTGAGTCAAAGACAAATTTAGTAATGATATGAGGCATAGAAGAAAGTTGAAAGGAGTTCAAGAATGAAGGAATGAAATTCAGGGACAAAAATGCAAAATTTTCAAAGTGCATTACACTATGCGGCCGCATAGTGTAATACTTATGCGACCGCATAGGTTTGTCCAGCGAGTTCCTGTGCCCAAATTTTCATAACTATGCGACCGCATAAATTAACACTATGCGGCCGCATAGTACGTTTTCGGCGCGAGAATTTCAGTTTCATTATTTGAATCAACTACCTATAGAAACACATTTTCGACGCCTTTTTAACCCTAATTACGACCAGAACAAGGGGGCTACTCATTCTTAGACATATTGGAGAACAAGAAGAATGTAAAGAACAAGAAAATTACTTCAAGATTCAATATTTACCTCTAAAATTGAAAGGGTAATGTCTTCTTCAATTGAATTTATTTGTTTTCTTAGTTTTTTCATGTCAGGCTAGATTTTATTGTGATAGGTGAACGATGAAATATGTAATGTGATATTTCAAATCCTATTTTTATATTTTTGACATTAAAACGCGTTTTTGAATTTATTAAATGATTTATATGCATTATTTTTATCCATAATTATATGCGCAATGATTATGTTATTGTAGTAGTTTATTTCAACCATTCGAAAGAGGAGTAATAGATTAGACATAATATAAATTATCGTAGGTTCTGATAGGAGGATAAAGATATACCGTTATACTTTACGTGAATTTTTAAGTGTTCATAAATATTCATGCATTTTTATATATTTGCTCCCGTCATAGAGATATAGTCGGTGTTGTATATGAAAATATGTTCAAGCTTAATCGAAAGAAAGTCTTGAATAAAATAGGAATATTGATTCGTCATAATTCAAACATGTCAAATTGTAGAATTAAGATTGAAATAGATCGTTACATGGGGATTCGCGAACCTAGTACGTCTTTTATTTGATTGTTATCTCAAACTTGCATTTAGTTATTTCAATGCATGTAGTGAAATTTGCATTTACTTTGTTAATTCATTTACTTTTGCATAAGTAGATTACTAGTTTTATTACAATTTAGTTACAAAAACTCAAACCAGGTATTTTGTTTTGGTTAAGGTCGAATTAAATACAGTCAAACTATTAAATACATGTGGGAACAATACTTTGACTTAAAAATTCATTTTATTACTTGAAACGAACCATGCACTTGTGGTACTATAAGTCGAACACATTTTCGAGTGTCATTGTGTATTCTGCAATTTTCTTTGTATCATTTTTGGTCATGTGTGTGTTGATATATTTTTTTGGTTGTGCGTTGATCTATTTTCTGCTTTTGGGTCTATTGGTTGATTTGTACATCAGTGTATGTTGTGGATTGCTTCTACTTTTGATTTGTGTATCTGCTTGTGTATTATGTTCTGATTCGTGCACCCGCTTTCTAGTTTGGGATGCTATATTCTGTTGTTGCTTCATATATCCGATATTTGCATTTTCTTTCTGGTTTGGATTGTTGTATTTCGTTGTTACTTCTGCTTCTAATATGTACATTTGCTTTCTAATTTAAATTGTTGTTTTCTACTATGGATTCACACAAGTATGAACACAACTAAAATAGTCTTTTAGATTGATGGTTTCTGCTGTGGATTGCAAGTGTCCATTGTTGTTGTTGTTGTTAAATGACGTTTTTCGCAATATTCTGTAAGCTAGGATTGAATCATGGAACTGTTGGAAAACGTCAAGGTCAAGATTAATTTCAAATCCAAAAGCATTATTCTGTCTCTATAATTCTAAGACATTTCGTTCGTGTGCGATCTTAGCAAATCATGTATTATTTTCACAGATCTACGATACATAAGCGGATCACACCATTAGAAGAACTCACAACCTCCATTTTGTTGTTAAAAAAAATGATTTCAAGCAGAAATCATAACACAAAAATTGTAAACAATGGGCGTTAGAGTTCAATTACAGAACATCGTTGGCATGTTTGTAATCGTCTTTCCAGGTTAGCTAGTGTTCACAAAGTGTTCGTCTCAATTTTCATTGCAATGTATACAATTGACGATCCATTGCAAACTTTTAGACGAAGTTTCTTTATGTCCAATTTCTCTATCCATTTAAGTATATTATATAGAGAAATTTTCAGCATTTTGGCTACTTAAGTGAAAATATGGAGTTGATGAGACGAAAAAGTCCTTGTATTTTTTTTTTATTCAGTTTGAAGTTTAAGTGACAGTTTAACAGAGAATTTAATAGAATTAGACGATAGTGATATATTATGAAAGGTTTGGTTGATTAGGGAGTATTGCATCAAAATGAAGGTTATATTACACAAAATCAGTAAAGGCTAGAATGGTATTGCATCAATTACCCTATATATGCCTTGGAGTTTGGGTAAGGATGCTTGTAGATTTGATGAAAATACTATAAATTAAATTAGAAATATTACAGTATATTTAGTTTTGTACTCTAATATCACATATTTGTCAGGATTCAACGTTTGGATGATAGTTAATAAGAATACAACAACAGAAATACAAACTATTAACTATACTTTATCACACATATACTCTTAAATGTAAAATTCTATTGATTTTTAAGTTTACTAGTCAGAGTTGAATGTACATTATACGTTATTCTGAAATACTTTATAAGTGATTTAAATGTAATATTTGATACAAATTTGTTGGAAAAATGTGATGAGTCTCAAACAAACTAAAGAAAAAAAATTAAGATAGAAATTTAGCAGAAAAAAATTGAACTTCTATATTCAATTTTTTTGTGATGATGAAATACTACAAACGAGCAACATTTTTATACTATATTTAGTACAAAAAAATTAATTGTTAATACATGAATTTAAACACCCATCAAAAATTTTAGATAAATAAATAAAAATAAATTCATCTATGATAACTTTTAGATTCATGTAAATCAAGATTCATCAAATCAATATTCATGGAATCTAGACTAGATTAATGTGAACATTAATTAATTGAGAATTAATAACACGAAATTTATACATAACAAGAATGTTGTAGTATTTATTACATATTAAAAAATGAAATTTAAAGTATTATTGAAATAATTTAATTATAATAGGGTTAAAATTGTCCAAAAAATTATTCTCATTTGATGTGATATTTATATTATATATATTTGTTATTTCTAAGCAAGAAATAACAAAGATCTCCAGTTGCATGACTCGACTAATCCATCTTTTTAAATTTAAATCACGATTTTTTTTATTGATTGGATCAAAGCATTCGTGCCCGTCGCACTTTTTTGTAGATTACTTAGTTGTGACTTCGTAAACCTCATAATTTGGCCTGCATCTGATATTGCTCCTACAACTCTCAAGCAATGTTCTAAAAGGCGCATCTAGTCGCCGCCTAGACGCGAAGCATGACTAAGGCGCTTCGCCTTAAATCAAAGCGAGAATTAAGCGGTCAACGAGAATATTGACCACTTAAAATTTTTTATTTTTTATTTTTAACTTTTCATCTTCATTAAATGTACTTTTTTTTGTAGATGAAGAAGAATATATTAAATTGGAGTCTGATAAAGAGTTAAATAAGATTTAAACTACAGACTATCTATATTGTGTAATTATGATTTTGAAACTTATCTTTTTTGTAGGAATTATCAAGTACATACAATATTTTATAATTTTAAATGTTTGGTATATATTATATGAATTATTAAATGTTTTTTACAATGATTAAAAATTAAAAATAAAAAAATACTTTTTTATGTCTAAGTTTCGTCTAGGCTCGTAAAATTTGAAGTTTGGCTTTCACGTCTAGCCATGATTTACGTTTTTTAGAACACTGCTCTTAAGTAGATAAAGGAAAAATTTATATGCATAAATTATTAATAAATTCCTTCAGATCTCTAATGGCCCAAAGTATTGTAGCTAACTAGCTTGGACCATTATAGCCCTGGCCATATCCAGCCCAGTATCAAGTGGCTGATAAAATCTAGGTTTGGGAAAAGTTACATGGATCCTTGCAACCCATGGTCACATTAAATTCACAATTGGCTTTGAATTTGGACTTGAAATGGGCCGGTAGTGGTGAAAATTAGGCAATGTCACCCTTCCCTAGGGATGGATGGACAAATTAAGCGTTTAATCGATTCAAACCGTCAAATTGAATTGACTCGGATAAATTTGGAGGGATGTTGATTTAATTTTGCAGTTGACTTTGTTGAGGGATCAGGTTTAAAAAAAATATATATATGATTTTCAATGAAAAAAAATCCTCTTAAACTCAAAATGAAATAACTTTGATTGACTTAGGTCGATTTGAGTTTGTTTATTTATCTTGTCGGTTTGACCTCAAATTGGAATTTCATTCAACCTGAATTGTTGTTCAATTGTCAAGTTAGATTCGAATCATACCAGTGCCCACTCCAGACCTTCCCTTCCCTTTATATATATATATATATATATATATATATATATATATATATAGGTTTCATGTTGAAACCTATTATATACATATTATTATTGTTCATATAATGAAATATATACCTAACAACAAAATTTCGAGATTTCAATCTTAACCAAATTTTAACATTTTAAAAAGGTTAGAAACACAATTAATTATGTTAAGATCTTAAATAATGTCAATCCCTGTTAATATGACTTTGATATTAGGACCTGTTTAATTACATTTGTTTTCCCTAGAACTGAGAGTCTGTTTGATAGGGTAGAATTTCTCATGCTTCCACTTTTACCTTGTTTGATTGTAAATTTTTTTCTTGACAATTAGAATTTCATCTTTTGACGTTTTCTAGTTTTTCATGGGATTTGCTTTCCCACCACTTTGGTGGGAAAATCAATTCAATTTTTCTTTTGACAATTGGAACAAATTTTAGACCTTATGGTAAAAAAATTATTGTTTTAATTGACAATTTTCATGAAAAATAAAATCAAATAAATGGTATTCGGTATGATAAATTTTTTTGACAATTGAAATAAATTTAAGATCCAATGGTAAAAAAATTTATCACTTTAATTGACAATTTTCATGAAAAATAAAGTCAAACGAATGATATTCAGTATGGTAATTATTATTATTATTGGCAACTAGAATAAATTCTAGATTCAATGGTAAAAAAATTATCACTTTTATGAAAAACATGAAAAATAAAGTCAAATGAATACCAAAAGATTCAAAATTTTAAAAAAATATCAGGTGAAAAATTATATTAATCATACACAATTAATCGACAATTTTCGGTCAAACAAGTTCTAGACAATTCAATTCCCTGTAATTCGTTTTCTTTCCGCCTAAATTACATCTTACAATCAAACGGACCTGCCCTGTTTGATACACCCAAATTTTTCATGAAAGTTGGAAAATCAAATTCATTTCTCAAAAGCCTGTTTGATAGCACTTTTTTTTTTCCCATGAAATTGATTTTCCATTTTTCCTCTACACGTGCACATTTGCCTTGATTTTGTGGAATTGATTTTTCCACCTTTTAGGTGGTTTTTTGTTTTCCCATTTTTTTTTTTTTTTTTTTTTTAAATTTTGTTGGCAATAGAAACAAATTTTATCTCCCAATTGTAAAAAAATAAATAATAAAAAATAAAAAATTATCCATTTAATTGACAATTTTCATGTAAAATAAGTCAAACGAACATAAAAAAAATATCATTTTTTTTGGCAATCCAAACAAATTTTATCCCACAATTGTAAAAATTTTATGCCTTTAATTGACAATTTTCATGAAAAATAAAGTGAACGAATACCAAAAAATAGAAATTTTCAACATTTTTTCGGTGAAAAATTATACCAATCAAACACAATTAATTGATAATTTTCAGTAAAATAAATTCTAGACAATTCAATTCCTTGAAATTCGTTTTCTCTCCATCCAAATTCCATCTTTGAATCAAATGGACCCTTAATTTTCTATATTTAGTTTTATAAAAAAAAACTCTACTTCCACTTTTATTTGTTTCTAGCTTTTGAATATTTGAAAATATTTATTTAAAACCCCAACAATTTGAATAATTGATTCTTTTTTGTTACACATTTTATTTAAATGACGCAATTCAACCATAAGTTTGTTTCATTAGAGCCTTTTTGAGCCCTATCATAATTTTATAATAGTAGATTGGTAAAAAATATGTGGTTAAAAAAAATTGGGTTTGTGGGTAATATTATTTTATTAGAGAATGTGTGATTGAAAAAAAAAATGTATTTAAAAAAGGGAAATTTTCATAAATCCTAATTTAAAAATAGTGTATTTCCAAAATCAGAAATTAAGTTTCAAATTTCCAAAATCAGATATTCATTTAAAAAATATTTTTAATTTATTCAATTAATTATATATTTTATTAATTAAACAAATTAAGGTCACAGATTTACATAATTTGGTCACAGATTCACAGTTTAGTCACAGATCGAAATTTATTAGGTCACAACTTTTTTTCTATGTCACGGATCAAAATTTATTAGGTCACAAATTTTTTTCGAGGTCATAAATCGAAATTTATTAAGTCACAGATTCTTTTTGAGGTCACAACAAATCACAAATTAATTTTTAGTCACAACTTATCAAATTTTTTGTCACAATTAAAAGTCACGGTCACATATCCAATTTCGAGTCACAGGTGAAAGTCACAATCACACTTTTCCACACTGCCAATGTCACAACAGTTAGCACCATCTCCTCTACCACCACCGTAGCCACCAAAACCCACTCCACCACCAGATCTAGTAGAAATCTCGTCACATCAACCACCCACAGCCTCACCACCGCATCACAACCACCAACCCACACCACCACATCACCGTTGCTGCCCGTCACCACCTCACAATCTCCACCGTCGCTGCCCGTCACCAACAAAATCCCCAAACCATAGCCACCACCTACACTAAAAAATCCCCAAACCATAGCCACCACCACGAACTCCACCACCCTGAACTCCACTCCACCACCGCAACGCAATCCACAGATCCATTACCACAAACCGTGCAGTAGCCAGAGCCGTTCCCACCTTCACCACCACATTCGCGCTCGTTGTGTCCCCTACAAGGTCGCCGACACCACCACCACATCACCTACGCAAATCCGCCACCACCAAGCAAATCGGCCACATCATCCACGCAACCATTGCAGTAGCAGCTTCAAATCCACCACCACCATACAGATTCAAATCCGCCGTCAACATCTCTGATCTGGAGAGTAGCAGCGTCAAATCCGCCACCACTAGACAAATTCGCCGCCATACAGATCGCCGCACATACAACACCTTCGCACCCCCACCAAAACTCCTCTTTCCCAACACATAACCACACACCTCCACCACCACCGCGACCAACAACCTCACATCATCACCACGCCACAACCACCACCACCACCGTTGACTGCCACCGCCAACCACTGTGAGAGAGAGAGAGTGAGAGAGAGAGAGAGAGAGAGAGAGAGGGGGGTGAGATTTGAGAGGAGAGGAAACAGGAGAGTTTTAGTGCGATAAGAAGGGGACGGGGGCGGGGGGGGGGGAGTGAGGGAGATATAATTTAAGGTTTGATTTGTGAAAGATAAATTAATTAATTTTAAAATATATTAATTAGGAAAAAAAAATCTGATTTTTGTATAATCAAACCTTCCATCTTATTTTTGAAAGTGGATCTTGAAAAGTAGGTTAATGTGTAATTTCCACTTTAAAAAATAATGAGAATCAAATTGCATGATTAGAGTGCTAAGTATTAGACCCCGTATGTTAAATTTCATTGTTATTTTTGTTATGTTACACTGGTGTATCGTAGATTTATAAAAATTCAAGATACATTTCAATTTAGTTATAGATCCTGATTCCAATTTATGTCATTTAGTTTAGCTTAAAGCGGTTAATTATGTACAACTCGTGGTAAAGATTATCTTATATATTCTGGTTACCCATCTCTGCAACTCAGTTGAATGCATTGAATATGTGACATCGGGTTTACATTCTTTGTGCCAGTAACCATCTCTGCAACTCAGTTGAATGCATTGAACTCGGGTTTACATTATTTGTGCCTTTTCCAGGATAGCGAATATATTGTTCAATGGCAAAGTTAATCCTAAAATCTACCGATGGATCCCCAACACGCTGCGTGAAAGGCGTAATTGATTAGGAGAGCAATAAGTACGTATTGCGCACTTATTTGGTAACAAAAGATGGACAATTGTTGATAAATACGTGAAAATATGACTTAATTCGATACAAATTATGTTTGCAGGATAATGCCGATGGATACAACAATAAGTAAGTGAAAAAGAGCAAAAAATGATCAAATTGGAAGAAAATAAAAGTCCAGGGACCAAAGTGCAATTATTCAAAAATTGACCCGAATGACAAATCGAGAATGTAATTGAGCTAGATACCAATTTAGCAAAGACATGAAGTATATGAGGAAGAAGAAATTGGAAAAGAGAACAAGAAATGAGAAAATGAAATTGAAGGACATAAGTTTTATACTCAAATTACACTATGCGGTCGCATAGGTATTTCCCGCAATTTCAAGGTCAAATTTCATTGAACTATGGGACCACATACAAACACACTATGCGGCCGCATAGTACAAATTCTGCAAGAAAATGTCAATTTCCTTTTTTGAGTTAAATTCTTATGGAAACAAATCTCTTGGGTTCCATATAACCCCAAATCACGCCCAAAAGAGGGGTTACACAATTTTGAGAAGAAAAGTGAGTTTTGGGAGCAAAATACGATGTAATAACGCGGAGAATCATCACGCACTCTAAGAAATTCATTGAAGATTGTCTCAGGTGATGACGTTTCTTCAATCAATATTTTGTTTTTATCTTTTTAGCATGCTAAACTAGTTTTTCTTGTACTAGGAGATCGATGAACTATGTGATATGATATTTTAATCTTTAGTTTCATATATTTGACATTAAAAACGCATTTTTGGATATTTAATGGTTTATACGTACTTTTTCCATATAATTATTGTACACGTTAATTATATAAATATGATAACCTATTTTATGCATTCGAAAGAAGGAAAATAGGTTCGACATAATATAAATTGTCATAGGGTCCGATAGGGGATATCAATATACCGCTATGCCTTGTGTGAATTTTTAAGTGTTCATAAAAATTCATGCATTCTTTTATGTTGGCATTCGTCATAAAAATATACCCGGATCGCATATTAGAATAGGTTTGACATTACTCAAATGAGATTGTTGAATATAACAGGAACATTGATTATTCAATATACAATCGTGTTGTCAAATTGTAAAACTGAGATTGAAATGGACTATTGCATGAGGATTCGTGATCTTAGTGCGTTTGTTATTTATAAATTAAATCAAGTTTGCATAATTTATCTCTTGCATTTAGTTTAGCTAATCTACTCATAATTTTCATATGTATTTTAGTTTAGTCGTAATTTCACTACGAAAACACGCAAATTACTATTGTTTCGGTTAAGGTCGAGATAAATATTATTAAACTACTCAATTTCTGTGGGACGATAATTCGGACTCTAAAAGTCCACTTTGTTACTTATAACGAACCGTACACTTGCGGTTATTTTAAATCGAAACATATTTTCGTGAATAAACCCTATCATCTCTCAAGTCTGTACAAGTATGTTACCCTTGTATGGTTACATGAGTGGGTTTGTTATCACATTTCAACTTGTGATTTGTTAGCTTTGTTTAAGTCTCATTTTCTGGGGGTAATATATTTTGAAATATTGATTTTTTTGGAGAATGCAAGGCTAGAAAATATAAAAAAATTGGATTTGCGTGTAAAATTATTTTATGGAAGAATGTGTAGTTGAAAATGAAAATTTAAAAAGTGAGCTTTAAGAATAATGGGGCACAAACAAGAGCTTACAAGGTTATCCCTTTGTTGGGAGAGATACATGGGGTAGGCACTGTCCTACGTGATATGATTGTTGAATAAGAAGCCGCTACCTCATCAGGCTGCCTAACCTTAGCCAATGAGGTGAGGCCACCTTGAAACTTGAGATGGAAAGAGAAAGAAACTTAAGGCTCGAGATGGCTTCACCCCATTGGGTGAGGCTGAACCATTCGATGAGGTGACGGATCCTCATTCAACGATTGCACCACGTAGGACGGTGTTTACCCAATTATTTCTCCTTTAGTGGAAGGGAAGTCAAGAAGATATGCGCCCAAATATACTTCGAGCCACCTTGGATTTCGAATTGGACTTATTTCTCTATTTGGTTCAGTTAAAAAGTTTATTAAAATCGTAGTCAAATGCAACAATAAATTTTAATTATACATTTCGTAGGATATATAATTTTTCAAGGGTTAGTCTATACGTACATAATACATTACACAATCCCTTACACCCCCCTCACATGGAGAGGGGCCCACGCATAATAAAATATTCGTGGACCCCTCTCCATATGAGAGGGGTGTAAGCTATTTGGTACACCATAAGGTGTACAAATAGCTTTATCCATTTTTCAAACCCTCATTTCATCAACTTTTACCAAAATCAATATAAATTTTTTTTATTTTTATCTAAATCAAACATGAACAATATGTTCAATCATGATGTGACATATTTGTCCCTGCTTACCTTCTCAACTTATACATGGCAATATTGTTATTTAACCATAATAACTTCAACTTCCCCATTATTTATTCGCTATTATTTGTCTAACTTTACAACTATATATTTGCAAATTATACATGGCATTGTTATAATAATCATAGTTTTTATTTTATTTTTATTTTTTTGGGAATTTGAAGCCATGTCCAAACAATGGGACCATATGGACAATAAATTGTCGAATATCTAAAAAAAATACCTTTTTTGATAGATATCTGTAATAAAGTCGACATAGTTTGTATTCTCGTATCATCAGCGTACTAATGATGCGATTACGAAAAACAAAAGCTTAAAGAATATGCCCTTACGAGGTGCATTCCCCACTAAAAAGCATTGGGATTAGGATACTAAATTGTGGTCACATTCTTAATGCCATATTAACCCTAATCATCAAAGGCAAATGTCCCAACCAGACAGCTCATTAGGCTAACAAATGTTTGTGAATTTAATTTGATATGTCATAATCAGGGACAACCTGGATGTCCCACTCTGTAAAATAAGTTGTTAATTTTCTCTAAACCAACTTATTATTATTATTATTATTTTCACCTAGTAATATTGTATAATTATTAGTATGAATGTGAATGATATCGGATGCAAGTTGACGTACATATTACATATGAAATAGGAATCTTAAGAATAACTAGTCGATCAATGAAGATGAACATGAGTAAATTATAATGAACATAACTATTTGATTATGTACTCACAATAAATGCAGAATCATCTCAAATTAATTGATCTATAACTAAGATTGTGTAACCTCATTATGATATGAGATTTCAACGATCGTGGTAGAACTCAATTAAAATAATCATATTATTAAGTCAATCTTCTTGATCGGTTTGCTTCTATTGAGAGCCAATTGGAGAAAAAAATCAAAATGGTGAATGTGGAAACCTTTTTGATAAACCACAACTAAGGATATAAATGTGGGTTGGATTCGCTCATTTTAAAAAAATGTTGGGTATGAAACTACATAACATGCTACTACTTGATTGACTTGTACTTTTCTGAACAATCGCGCTATACGACCAGCACGGTTGACCACGAGGATGACACTACACACACACATATGGGGGTTTGAGATTATTTTATTCGCATGAGACTTACGCGTCCCATGTGAGGACGATGTCATTGGGGGTGTCAACCGTGATAGCAAAGTAGTTTAATTTTTTTCTGAATGAACTGGTGCAACATAAAAAATTGAGGTAGTGTTATCCCTAAAGGTAGCTAACCTTGAACCAACTCAAATGTGCGACTTAATCCACTTTACAGTTCTAACAACTCTATCAATACATAGCATGCTTCGCGAAAAGGAAAAAAATCTCTCTATAGGAATCATCTTCATCACACAAATACTAGTTTCTTGCTTACAAATATATTATCAACACTAAATCACACATCTAGACAACTAGTTAGACACCAAGTCAATGTCAAAAAAACATTCCATATCATCAAGTGTGGTAGATTAGAGACCTCAAAATTTTACAACGTAACAAGATCACAAGATGCCAAAATGACTCAATTTGTCCCAAGTCAAATCTTCAACCCCACGGCCACCTTTTTTAACATGATGAGAGCATGTGCCTTTGCCACCTGACCACAGAGAGGCATTACTGATAGATTCATATAAGGTACCACTACGTTATGAAGTGTGGTTGACATCTCCCTATGTGGAAGAAATCTGTCTAATGACGTAATAGATAGATTCAAAATTAATGACTTTGATGGATCCATGTGAAAGAGTGCTAACAAAGATATAAATAAGAGTGTACATGTAGCTTGATTATGTTATGAACTAGTCCGAACGAGTATCAAGTCGGCCATTCAGATTTAGTATTAGTCATTAACATATGGTGGAGGAAGAATTCTCGATAAATTAATAAATTATATTATATTATATATTTTGTCGATCTTGAGTTGGGCCGAGAAGATAAATTAATAATTTCAATTACGCTATGTCAATAAATTGTTCAATGTCATTGTTGCTTCGAGTGTTTCCTTGCCTGTAATAGATTTCAGAGTAATTGAATCATCGTCAACTTCATAATTTAGAAGACTTCGATAATGTCATTAATCAATTGTTCTACGCTATAAATCTGTCAATTAATTAGACGACTAAAATCCAAGTTAGGAATTTCAAAAAATACAATAGCCATTAAATATATTGATATTACATTCAACAAATTGCTTATAAAATGCCTTCAGACCAGTAAAAAGGAAAAATTAAACCAGATCCAAGCATATAATCACTTATTTATTTATTTATTTTTGTAGCAAAGTAGTGTAGAATCATTGGATGACACAAAAGAAATGATACCTTTCTCTTCATCATAGTTTGGTGGGTTGTAAAAGTTAAAGCCATAGGATTAGGAGTGCTACGCTTTCATGATGTCTAGGCAATGGCTAGTTGTTCCATGGACCCAATTCTTTTTCTTTAAGTAATTGGGTTTACTTTATTCTTATCAAAAAGTAGATTTAGTTCAATAAAAAAATATCTTATAAAAAAACTCGTATTTTAGCAAGAAATATTGGATTGTGGTTTGTTAATAGCTCGATTTTTTATATAAATTTTCAGAGTAAAATGATATGTAGGTATCAAGTTTAGTAACCAAAAGTATTATTACTTTACGTTATGACTCGAGTCCTATGTGACACGTGAAATTTCATGTGAATCTATAAATAACCACTTTGTAATGCCAGGTATTTATCAATGATCGATAACAAAGTAATACTGAAATATATTTAAAAAAATAAGTAATTCCTTCCCGTAAATGCTATTGCATAAACCATTATTTGGATTATGAATAATTTGACACCTAACCAACTTATAAAGGGAATGAATGAGACTTGAAACTTATTTTCACTATTGCAAATGCAAAAAGGCTAGCGTAACATGGGTGACTAATTTTTGTGTGTGGTCACTCTCACGTTAAAATGTTCCAAGGAAATAGGTGTTTTAACTTTAAAGAATTATGAAGCCTTGGTCAGTGTGAAAGAGAACCAATCTTAAAATTGACACTTGGACTTATCGAATTTTCTAGAATCATTCATCATAATACTAAATTTGTCTCTTGATATTCTAATGGCACCTAGAAAATTAATACTTGTGTGATCGTCTCGCGACTTTTGATTTCGTATGAATAGAGTTATGTGAATTTCATCTTCCCAATTGGGTAAATTTATCATAATGAATCTTCATTGATTATATCTTTTATTTTGAAATTGTTATATAAATATGAATCAAATATTATTCGTCACTCATAATTTTAGAAATTCGCTAAATAAATTTTATTTTCGAGTTCTCAATCGTCTTGTTCTTATCTTTGGCTCGTTTTATCCCTCGTAAGTTAACATGTTTTAATTAGAGTAACAACAAAAAGAGAGAAATTAATTCAATTTGTATATGATTTCCATGTAAATAATTCAACAATTTCATAATGGATTAGTCTACATATACACCTCATGGTGTACATAATAGATTACACCTCCCTCACATGGAAGGGGACCACGAATATTTAATTATGTGTGAGCCCCCATCCATGTGAGAAATGTATAGTTTATTATGTACATATAGACTAATTCTTTTATAATTTCCAATTCATAACAAGGGTAGAGCCATAAGGCCTAAACACTAATTATGTCAAAAAAACGACAACACACGTGGGTTTGGCTATTTTTTTGCAGCATGTGGAAAAAATTAAAAGGGGTACCAAAAAAGATAAATCAATAAAAAGGAAGCATAATTGGCTATTAAGAAACTTTAGCCATATTATTTATTTTGCTTTATATGAATAATCTTATGAACAATATGGCAATTAGCTAGGGATGTGCAATATTCACTCGAGTCGGCGTTCAAAAATTACGTTTGTATTACTCTGAACTGAAAATTAGTTGATCATTCGAGAATGAATAATTTTCTTTCTTTTATTTTATGTTTCACTTGTTAAAGAAATATAGAATATTTATTAGTATGTATTAATTGCAAATAACTTTAGGCATTAAGTCCCAAAAAATGGCATGACAATTGAATAAAATCTAGCTAGTTCGATTACGTTACGATTTACTCTTTCATAGATAATCGAGCACTTCTTGTTAAAACCAATTCTCGCCAGAATTAGAGTAATTTATAGTATATTCATCTTTAACCATGGTCATGATACAAGTACAAAAATCAAATACTTTGAAGTTAACATCCAATTTTTAATCATTCCTTATTATAGCAAGAAATAATTTGAGGCTAGTTAGTAGCTATGGCAACGAGCCGGGTCGAGTCGAGGAAAAAAAGCTCAGATTCGGCTCGAGCTTTTTTTGGTCCCGAACCGAGCTGGACAAAGCCCGGTAAAAAATTCGGCCCGGCCCGAGCCTTAGTGGGTCGAGCCGAGCCCGCTCTGATTTTGCCTTGTTTCTTTCCCTTTTTTTTTGGTAAAATTTACATTTTTTCACGGACCAACGAGCCACATGGGCCGGCCCGAGCCTTGCACCGAGCCCGGGCCGTCCGAGCTTTTGAACTTAATTGCCACCCCTACTAGTTAGTGACATGTGTCACAGTGATAATACTATACGATTTTGCAAAATTAGTTTGTAGCAAAGCTGCTAACTAATGTTGGAATAATACAACTAACTAAAATTGGAACAATTTTGGCCTGATAAATCATAATGCAAAAAGGGTACTCCTACTACGAGGCACGACAAAAATCTATTCAATAATGTTTGAATTTGCTCCTAGCATTGAATTTAAAGAATATTGCAAAAAAAAATAATAATAATAATAAAAAAAAAAAATTCACTTGAAACATGTGACAAACAAGCTTGAAGATTATATTACAATTTTGCCCACAAATTAAATTGGACTATTGTTTCTCCTACACGTAACAGAACCATCGATAATCAAATGAAATTCAACCAACGAAAAAGTAGATGAAATAATTTGATGGTTTTGATTTATAAAAAATTTAATCACATATTTTATGGGATCCAACTTTTATCAAAATCTACTAAAAAATTAATGGGTAAAATCATTGGTACACGGGTGTGTACCTGACCCCACCTCCCCTTCACATATGAGGTCGGGCCAATGACCAATTAATGCGCGGGATCCATCTCATGTGAGAGGCAAATAACCTAGAGTGTAAAACTTCGGGTACCGGTAACTCGGTTCAAAATTAATTTGTAGCTAAACCAAAAATGGGCCTTGTGCTGGGTTCTTATTAGCTCTTCTAGCAATTTATGTGTGACCGCTTACAGGCTATTACAATTTTCTTATTTATATTTTTCTCCCTGTATTTAAAAGATTTTTTAGAAAATGAACTGTTTTAATACAATAAAATCGCCGTGAACTGGGCCCGCTATTCTACGCTCTCCGTGGGGACCAGGCGAGGTCCGGAATTCCCAGCTTCGGCACCGAACCACCAATTTGAAAATTTCGAACGTTAGATGAGGCCTTTATAATTAATGGACGGAGACACCCCTAGGATTTAATTTTAGCGGCTGTTAAATATCAACCTCTATACATCAAATTTGAAAAAGATATTGGACTATATTATTTACCAATGTTATAATAACTCGACCCTAGTTTGACTGAAAATATGTTTGATTTTCATTTTGGGGGAAATAATGCATTTTAAATAGTTGATTGATGGATAATATGTAGTTAAAAATTAAAGAAAAAATTTGAATTTACGTGTAATATTATTTTATCGAAAAATGTGTGATTGAAAAAAAAAATAAATAAATAAAAATCAAACAGGAGCGTAGTTTAGTCCAATTACATGTAAAATAAAAAAAAAAAAAATTAAAACTTGCAAAAATGTTAGGAATTGATCGGTTTTCCAAGAAAATTGAGCGAATCAGATTTTTTTCCCTTCTTTTTTTTTTTTCAAAAATAAATGTCATTTTAATTTTATTTACCTTTTTTTAATAACAAATTGACCTTTTATTTTTTAGAGTTAATGCAAGACTAGCATTTATAATATTTTTTTACGGTTGACTTCTTTAAAACTCTGTTTTATTGGGATTAAAAATAAATTTTTTGTATAGTTTGATAAAAATTGATACAAATATGTAACTGAAAAGTTGTGGATCTCATGAAATATGTGGTTAAAATTAATTGTTGACTTTAATTTAGATTAAAATCTAAATTTTAAACCATGCCGAACACGATCTTTATATCATTTTGGGAGCTTTTATATTTGTAAGTTAGAATGTGGGAAAAAAAAATCACTCTGATTTCCAATTCCTTTTCTTTGACACAAGATAGTGTCATTTATTATTTCATTGAGAAAGGTTGTTACTCGATATTGGTTGTTGAATTAGTAATAAGTTATTCGAGATCATCAATGTGAATATCATGTTTGGTGGGATTAAAATATTGATTTAATTTAAATCAAAATTAAAAATTAATTTTAATTACGTATTTATGAAATTCACAACTTTTCCAATTATACATTTTATCAACTCTTAACAAAATTTACAAAAGAATTTGATTTTAATCCCAACAAACCGTAGCTAATATTCCAAGCCATAGTATTCAAATAACATATGTCAGGACGAAGTAGAATATGACACACTCCACGTGACACGTTGGGATGCAATTAATGAATGTCAACAAATGAATTGGTCAAAACTTGCTATGCTCTATCGAGTATGGCAAAAAAAATGTTACTTGATTTAGGCCGTATTTCAGAGTCTAGCTCTAAATCAAATTAACAACAAAATATATCTTCAATTTAATTTAATTTGACAAAGAAAAGAGGATATTTGATAATTTCTTATTTTTCAACTGCGCTACTTGCACAATATATGTTTAGCTAATATCATATCCTTAACTTCTAAGTAAAAAGTGGTAATGGGTAAAATCTCTTGAAATATATATAGGAATATTCTAGAAGGTATTGTTAGAAATGAAAGTACACTGTAAAAAATATAATTACCCTTAAAATCAATTTTTAGAATGGCAAATTCTTTGTTAATCTCTCAATCACGTACCCAAATGCATCTCCGGCAAAACGAATATTGGGTGCATTTGGAACAAGGTTGATTGCACATTTCATAAGTGTAGAGGTCCACCGTACTTGAATTAGATGATGTATCAATACAATTTACTGTACAATTTTTTGTCACCTAGTTACGAAAAATTTGAAGTGTCGGACCTTTGATAAAAATAGAGAACCTTGCTTGGTGTACCAAGCCCTATATCGAGCAAACACATGCGTGGTCTCCACACAATTTTTCTAATACATGTGGGCCCCTCACACAGTGAGGGGCTTGTATAACATCTGTAGGAAAATGTCCTGTACATTGGACATTTTTCAAAAAAAAATTCGATATGTACATGAAAGAATGTGTCAAATATAACAATGAAAATCTTGTTTATCCCTTTTGACATTTAATTAATGTAATTTTGTAAATATTTAAAAAATTAATTATATTACAGAATCAGAGAATCGAATCGAACCGAACTCGAACGGTTTTATAATTAAATTTGGACCCAACGATTCTACTTACTAAATACCCGAAAATTTCTCGAATCGGATCATGCACAACCCTAACCACGACTTTCATTTCTTCTTCTATATATTTTTATCCACTATTATTAACAAAAAGAATTATAAATCAATCAAAACCAATCGCATCCATGACAGTTGAAAATTGATAAATTACACCAAAAATTTACCCCCTTTTTTAAAATTAAAATTGGTTATGGAGCCTCAGACTGTTTACTTCTATGAATAATAATGTACTTTGACTCAAAGAAAGCAAAAATGTTTGGTAAAAAGCTTCATACTTGGAATTGAAGCCCAAAGGTTTATTGTGTCGTTTTGGTCAATTTTCTTGTTTTTTACCGGATACAATCAATGACACCAAATTTGAAGGTAGACGTTTTCAACTATTAATCATTTCTTGAAAATGAAGCATTGCCTACTTACACTATCAAGAGTGGGACATTTTGTCAATTTTCAATTGTAAATGTGGTTAATAGTTTATTGTTGTTCATCGATATACGAGAAAGATATCGCTAAAAATATTTATACATTCGTTGAAAATAATTTCATGGAATTTTCGAGAACTTTCAGAATCTAAGAAATTTTAATGTTTTCAAGGTTCTTGTTAATTCTACTACATTTGTTTTCGCAATCAAATCTCTCGACTAACTTCTAATTGATCCACGAGATTAACTTTTGCATCCCTTACACAATCAAATAAACTATCCCATTAGGAAAAAAAAAAAAAAAAAAAATTTCATACTCATTTTCAACCGCTTATTCACACAATAAATATTTTATACGTAAATTCAAAAAAATTCTTCGTTTTTTTAATCACACATTTGCCCAAAAACCACTATTCAAAACATCATTTTTACACAATAATTACAATGAAACAGTTATATCCATGAATTCAACAATTGAATGGATACAATTCTAATTACGCGTATCGTGATTAGCTAATTGTTTCCTCTTAATTCATCTCAAGATATTTTCAAACATACGTTAAATTGTAAAAACAAAAAGGGTAACTTCAAAGTATCACTATGGCAAAATTGAAACATTGATTGTTACATGTACACAAGCCATCGAAGGTAAATTGGGAATACAGTTTAGACAAGTGGATCATCTTGGAGACTAAGCAAGGGATACAAATATTTCTAATGAAAGCAAAGAGTGATCTTAAATTAAGGGAAAAGATTGGTCATTGGGGAATTAAGGCCTTTTCCATGGCTTTATCTTGTATAGAAGGTTTCGTTAGATAAAAATTCTCACGAGGCGTCTTACTTATATTACTTCTATTTGGTTGAGTATAAAATTTTGATAAAAATTTAAATAAATATTAACAATTAATTTTAATCACACATTTAACGAGATTCACAACTTTAATTAATTTTTCAACCACAGATTTCATCAACTTTTATTAAAATCTATTATAATTTTGATTTTTAACTAAGCCAAAAACATGGGCTTAGCGTCTTGAGTTTTCTATATGTGACGTCTTTCATTTAATGCTGCGGGATAAATACATATTAGTTTATGTAATACGTAAAATGATTAAACAACATTATAAATTAGAAAAGACAATTAACTTAATTTACTTTTAAGTAAAAATTCAATTTTTGGATTCCCATTTTTCTTCCATAAAAATGAAAAATATGACCGTTATCAATCACATCAATTTTTGAATTTTCATTTCTTATGTGGGGTCCATAAAAACTATATTTTTCATTTTCATTCTACGAATAATATGGATCAAACGGGGCCATTGTATTGTTATTGTTGGTACGGAAGTTCAATCATTTTTTTTAGTGAAAAAGGGCTCCTCAAAAAATTCAAAAGAAAGAAAAATAATTAAAACTTGAGGCAAATTTGTCAAAGCACATACATGAGAGTTTTCTTAAGGTGTGGGCCATAACCCATAAGGAATTCTCCAAATTCAATTAAATTGAAAATAAATATATAGAGTGCTCGACAAAAACTACTAGTGTCTGTATTGGATAACCAAATATGAGGACAAACCCATCACCAATCATCTTCAAAATTTGAAATTGGAGGGACTGGCTAATTCTCCTAATTTTTTTTTTTTTTTTTTTTTTGTATAGTTCCTCACATTCGTCCTATTTTGATTGTCAATTATGATAACTTAACAAACTACGACTCATATTATAAAGTTCAATTATGAAACAACACATAGCTAAGTATAATTGATTTCAAAATGGCAAGATGTTCACAAAACAAGAAATATTCATTTTTGTTTCTTCGATTACTCCACTTGAAAAATTAACACGCATTTGTCACATTTTCAAGATGAACTCGATCAAACTAGTAATTCGCGAATGGGAGCATTTTTTTGGCTTAGCTTATAAGTAAATCAAACCTTTTGTTTTCAAACATATTTTTTTACTTATAATTAAGAAAAGTTAAATTTCGTGCATACTACCGTCGAACTGAGTAATTCAATTATTTTTAACCTTAATTAACTAAAAGACTTATTTACCCTTAACCTTACTTGTAAGCAATTCAACTTAGCCAAATTTCTAATTTTCATGGCCAAAAGATACACTTTGGATTCTTCCCCCATTGTCGGCATCTGTTCAAGATTGGGACTTCCAAACTAATTAAAGTGTTCACCCACCTCCCTCACCCAAAATAACACATTCCATCCATTTTCATGTCTAACAAAAGGTCCATTTCATTCTACAGCCTCTAAAGTAAATTGTCTCAAGAAAAATCTTCATACCTTTACAGTATATTTAATATGTAAAATTTATAATTATTAAATAATATTAATATTTTGTTCATCGTATGCCACTTCGACAAGTGCTCTCTTCCTCTTGGGTAATATCGTCACATTGATTTGTTATGTCCCCACAAAATAGTTGCAATAAACTGAATGGTTCAATCTCTTTTAATATTGCGTACCAATCATCCGTTTGCAAAATTGACGAGTTAGAATTTTTATTTGTGTAGGTAATGCATTATTCATTTTAAATGCTCGTAATTTTGATTTTTCAGATTAAATTAAATAAAATTACAAAGAAAATACATTAATTAAATAATTTTTTTTACACTTACAAGAGAGAAAAAAGAAGCAAGTAGAAGATATTTTATTTCCTATTTCACCGCATTGGCGGATTAATAAAAGAAGAATTCCACGCTTACAGAATGATTTTACAGAATTTTGTACAGAAATTTAAATTTTTTCTCACAAAAGGATGGTCCCATATAATTAAAATAATACCAAAAATCTCCTCTCACCCACCTATCCTGTATGTTATCTGACAGGTACAGAAATTTAGCAACACTCTTGATAAAAGAGCAAGGAATTAAAAGGGAGTACAACCTGAAAGTTAGATCCTTAGCCTGGAGGTTCGGAGAGAGGCTCGGAATCTTATGGCCTTAGACAGGTTATAGAGAGAGATTCAAAAAAGTAGCTTCCACTTATATACTTAGCAGAAGTAGTATAAAGAAGAAGCTTTTCTTTTGCACAGAGAGACTGTGAGAGAGAGAGAAAAGTGAAGGAAGGATTTCAATGAGCACGGCCAACGCTGAACTGTAGTGTTGAGGAGAGAGAAAAGGGTGTATTCTCTGTGACTATATCTAATTCTATTTGTTGTTATATCTATCTGAACTGATCTTGAAATCCTAAGGTCACTCTGATTTTAAGTTCTAAGAGCCTCGAAGGATACTATTTAATAGGCATACAGATGAAATTTTTATAATTGTTTCGTATTTCCGAAAATTTATTTGTGTATGGTGGACGGATAAAGTTCGATCTTAAGAGAATCATTAGTGATCGCCATGGCGGCAGTGGAAGGTGCGTTTTCATTTTCAGCGGCGTCAGTAGTCGAGGATGTTCTGCAACAGCATGGAAACGGGTCCCGAGATCTCGATTTGGACGCTCGAAGAGCTGAGGAAGCTGGTAATTTAATCACCCTTTTCGGCTGATTTTATAATTCTTGTTTGAATTTTAACTTTTTTGTTTTAAACTCCATTTTTAGTTGATTTTTTGGGGCGAATTCAAATTTGATTTCTGATAAATGGTTGCAAGGCATTTAACGATATAAACAATTTGATTCGGTGCAATGCTCTATATCAATCTTATTGGTTGCTGGAAGATGGAATTCTTTAGTAACAGTTTTCCTCCCTTTTATTTTTAAATCTGTTAGTTTATTTTTTATTTTAAAAAAAAATTTAAATCTATCGGATGGTGTGTGGGCTGAGTTTATGATTAATCTGACTTTTCACTGTCTGATCAAGTTTTAATGACATTGATACATTCGTTTTTCTCTAAGAGGCATTTCTAGGAGGATTCAAAGTTGAGTAATCGTCTATTTCTGATTCTGTAGCCATGAGAAGATATGAAGCTGCAGCGTGGTTGAGAAAAATTGTAGGAGTTGTAGGCGCAAAAGACTTACCGGCTGAACCTTCTGAGGAAGAATTTCGGCTTGGTTTGAGAAGTGGGATTATCCTATGTAATGTAGTCAACAAAATTCAACCTGGAGCCGTACAAAAGGTTAATCCAGTTGTTCTTTTCCCCCTCCCTTCAAAACTGGCTATTAGAGAATTTTTTAATCTATGTTTTTTAAACATGATTGACCTTGATCGATCTATTTCAGGTTGTTGAAAGTCCCTGCGATGCTGCTCTTATACCTGATGGTGCTGCATTATCTGCTTACCAATACTTTGAAAACGTGAGAAATTTTCTAGTAGCCATACAAGAGTTTGGGATTCCTACATTTGAGGCCTCTGATCTCGAACAAGTAAGTGTAGCTGTTGGAAGGAAAAATTTATAATGAATGCACGGACTCTTTGGGTAGTTCATCCCAATCTATAAATTAGGAGTCAAAATGTTAATTTATAATTAAAATTATACGTGGGACTTGTATTGTTAATGCTAGCCTCACTCTGGAGCTGTGCTAGATAATAGTTCATAAACATTGATAATTTTTCAGGGAGGGAAATCTTCAAGGATCGTAAATTGTGTTCTGGCACTTAAATCATACAGTGAGCATAAACTGGCAGGAGGTAATGGGGTCTGGAAATTTGGTGGAAATGTGAAAACTACTGCATCTGGAAAACAATTTGTTCGCAAGAATTCTGAGCCATTCACGAGTTCTTTGACAAAGACTCTGTCAGCAAATGAGAAATCTTTGAATGGTGTATGTCCTGAATTGGAATCTAACAAAATGGTAAGTGTACTGTACTGACTATTTTTATAAATTCTCTCTCTCTCTCTCTCTCTCTCTCTCTCTCTCTCTCTCTCTCTCTCTCTCTCTCTCTCTCTCTCTCTTCACCCTTGGACAATACAGTCATAAACTGAAGTAATTTGCCTTCTTTTTTGCAGTCTAGTTCTTCCTTAAGTACGCTTGTTCGTGCAATTTTATTAGATAAGAAGCCCGATGAAGTTCCAAATGTAAGTGTGAATAAGCCCAATGCTAATTTAATTGTTGCAAGTCAAACTAATATGTGCCAGCATTTTGATTCTGAATTGCAACACTTCTGCTTGTTACAGCTTGTAGAGTCTGTATTAAGTAAGGTTGTCGAGGAGTTTGAGCATCGCATTGCAAGCCAAATTGAATTGGTATGCTATTCTTTCTAGTCATAGCTCAAATTTCTCTTGTACTGGTGAATAATAAGTACCACTCTCCTCCATAACTACTCTGCATATCTTTTTCGATAATTTATTTATTTTATCATTGCTACATCAAGACTATTATTGATATTGCTTCTAGAAAACTCACTGTTTTTCTCTTGTTGCATGCTTTTGTCTACCAGAGAAAAGCAACTTCAAATGATTTGAATGTTTCCCACGGGAGCAAATCTGTATTGAAACCTTCTTCATTCAATGTGAAGGTAGTTTGTTTAAATGACATACAAAAAAGAAATTTAGTAAGAAAGTGATTCTCTAGAAGTATGTTTCTTGTACTTATACTTTGTATTTTTTTTCTATTAAACAAATAAGATCGATAATAAGAAGGGCTCCCTCCTGAAGAAAGATGATGTAACTTGTAAGAGCTACATTACTGATGAAGAATCTGAGAGAAGATTTGTGAAGCAACAAATGATAGTGGACCAACAACAAAAAGATATCAAGGTAAAAACCAAGTGAAACTAGAACCCTCACCTTTGCCTTTAAAAAATTGATTCTCCTTTTGGAAGGGTTAAACTGGTAAGAAATGTGAATAATTTATGTGATTTATGTGTGCTAGGAATTGAAGCAAACTCTTTCTACTACAAAATCTGGTATGCAATTCATGCAAATGAAGTTCCATGAAGAAATTCATAATATTGGTAAATTTTTGAACTTTCTTGCTGTATTCATCTGGTTGTATACTGTAACTCTTAGTCCCTGGCTAGTAGTTAATGTAACTTTCATCGTCCTTTGCTGTAACAATCATTTTTTGAGTTTATTTCCTTTACAGGCCACCACATTTATGGACTTGCTCATGCTGCCTCTGGATACCAAAAAGTTCTTGAGGAAAACCGCAAGCTCTATAATCAAGTCCAGGACCTAAAGGGTATGTTATTGTGCCTGTACAAGTCTTGTCAATTACTCGTCTTGTATTTGAGTTTCCATGAAACTAATGCTAAATATTTATCTTCAACTAGGAAACATTAGAGTTTATTGTCGTGTAAGACCATTCCTTCGAGGGCAATTGAATTACTTAAGCACTGTGGATCACATTGAAGAAGGAACTATTACGATAAGTACTCCGGCAAAGAATGGAAAAGGATACAAACCCTTCACTTTTAACAAAGTATTTGGGCCTTCTTCTACACAAGGTTTGTAGGCCATCAACGTAAAAATTAAAAAATTCCTATTGCTAACCATTTAAGTTTCATAACTTAGTTTATAACCTGTTCTTCTTCTCTATGTTAGAGGAGGTTTTCTCGGATACCCAACCATTGATTAGATCAGTCCTTGATGGTTACAATGTGTGCATATTTGCTTATGGTCAGACGGGATCAGGAAAAACTTACACCATGGTGAGATATAGAAGCCAAATATCTGTTAAATTACAGCAACACATTTTCATTTGTGTTAAGAAACACAAATATTAATTTTCTTATATTTTTTCCAGACTGGACCTAAGGATATTAATGAGCATACCCAAGGAGTAAATTATAGGGCCTTAGGTGATTTGTTCCTCCTTGCACAACAAAGAAAGGACACGTTCCGCTATGACGTGTCCGTCCAGATGATCGAGATATATAACGAACAAGTTAGAGATCTCCTTGTTACTGATGGCTTGAATAAAAGATATCCTTTCAATTACTATTATCTTACACCATCGAAATTTTCATTTATATTTGTCATTGTATTACTCGGCAAATTGTCCAGCTTTATCTACTCAAAATATTCTTTAATTATAATCACATTAGAAATTCGTAATAGTTCTCAGTCAGGACTCAGTGTTCCAGATGCAAGCTTGGTTCACGTCTCTTCAACAGCTGATGTAATAGACCTTATGAACCTTGGACAAAGGAATCGTGCAGTGGGTGCAACTGCCCTAAATGACCGTAGTAGTCGCTCTCACAGGTGAATACAAATGCTGTAACTATAATATTTAACTTTTTCCAGTACACTGACTTTTGTATTATTTATTATCACAGTTGCTTAACTGTTCATGTCCAAGGAAGAGACTTGACCACTGGAGCCATTCTTCGAGGTTGCATGCATCTAGTTGATCTGGCCGGAAGTGAGAGGGTCGACAAATCTGAAGCGACGGGAGATAGACTAAAAGAGGCACAGCACATAAATAAATCTCTCTCTGCATTGGGCGATGTGATTGCCTCTCTTGCCCAAAAGAATTCTCATGTACCCTATAGAAACAGTAAACTCACACAACTCCTCCAAGATTCACTTGGTAAGGATAAACAGAATATCAGGCTTGTTCTTTGGATTTCTCATGTTTTGGTCTTCTATTTCTTAATATGGTTTGATGATTCTTCTTAGGGGGACAGGCAAAGACACTTATGTTTGTTCATATAAGCCCCGAGCCTGATGCTGTGGGAGAAACAATTAGCACACTCAAATTTGCTGAGCGTGTTGCTACTGTTGAACTTGGCGCTGCACGAGTAAATAAGGATTCTACAGATGTTAAAGAGCTGAAAGAAGAGGTCTGTATCCTAATCTTTGCTTTCCATCGTATAAGCTAATTTGTTCAAGTGTTCGATATTGGATCATAGTTAAAGTAGCTGAAGTTACGCTGTCTTGACAGATTGGCAGCCTGAAGGCTGCCTTAGCAAGGAAAGGAGAACCATTATCCATGCAGCAATCATCTTTTCAATCTAATTTACAAGCTAGAAATGTGGGCATGCAGTCACCTAATGGCCTCAGGAAACCAATGGAAGATGTAGGGAACATAGAGGTAAATGCACTTGCAACATTTTATGGGCATTGGCTTTTGCTATTTGTCAAAATTCTTGTGTACTTGTATATAACCAAGGATCATTCAAAGTAAGACCGTACATTATTGAAATGAAGTAAGAGCATACAATGTTCACTCAACTGTGCTTCTAGAGTTTACTTCAATGTGTTTTTTTCCAATAAAAGTTTATTATTTCTGTTTTAATCTTCAAAAATCTCGATTTTATAGTTGTCTCTGCTGATATCACAGGTCCACAGCAATTCTGCACCGAGGCAAAAGAGGCAAAGCTTTGATCTTGATGAGTTACTTGGGAATTCGCCTCCCTGGCCGCCAGTTTGCAGTCCTTGTCCAAACTTCGGGGAAGACGACAGAGAGACCGGCTCAGGCAAGTGGGTAGACAAGGTCATGGTGAACAAGCTAGATACCGTCCATGGAGTTGGAAGCCCCACAGAGTGTCGGGAAGCAGGCAACATATCTGATGTCTTTTATCAGCAATTTCTTTCAGATCCTTCAAAGCTATACCCTGAAAAATCAGTTAACCTATTCCCATCAAGCAATCAGTTTGACATTGCGGCAACTGATGATCTGGATGAGCTTGATGCTGGAACTAGCGACTCATCCGAGCCAGATTTGCTGTGGCAGTTCAACCATTCCAAGCTTGGCAGCTTCACCAATGGCATTGCACCAAAGATCCAAAAACGCGATCTGAAACAAGCCCAAAGCCCAGAATTGAGGTAATACGATCCTGGCTATATATGTTTCAACTAAACTTAAATAAATAAAAACTATTGCTTATGCTTTTAGATGAGGTCATTGAGGTGGTTGTTCAAATTAAGCAAAGATCCTCGGGTTTGACTTTTGATGCAACACCCCTTGTGTAAATTATGTACGTAGCAAGCCTAGATGAAGAATCTAGCCTGCACATGGGAGAGGGACTATTAAATTTAAATAAATATGTCCAACTCCATTCTACAAACTCTTAGATGAGAGGGGAGGGTTGAAGGCTAAATTTTGATAAATAAAACGTGTCTCCACTCTACCAGGCTTTTAGATTAGGTGGTTCAATGCTATGTGTTTGATCCATGTCAAAAATCTTCTGATTCAAAAAAAAAAAAATATTAATAATAATAATATCATTTGGTGGACTACTTGTAGCAGGACCATGATTGCAAGATTAGGGCCATCGCCATCACGAAAAGTCGGAAATCGGGCTGGTCATCCTCCGCAGAGGATTGGAAGGCAGACTGCTGAAGTGAAACGAAAAGCCGGAAACAGAAAGTAGGAAACCTGTCGAGGGCTGCGCTAAGGCCATCTTAATCTTTTGTTCTTTTCTCATAGAGGATATATGTAGATTTTTTCATTCTTTTCTTTTCTGTTTTTTTTTTTTTTTGGTCGTTTGGTATATATGGAAATGTAGCAACTATTCCAGTTGCGTGTATTGATATCATGTGACAATTCTATTTTGTTTTTTTGGTTGGAAACATATATATACACTTGCATTTTCTATTACTGGATTTGAAGAAAGTGTTCGAGCTTTTTGGGGATTTTTTTTTCCACGACTAGTGTTAAAGAAGCTGATTTTATCCTTGGTGGTGATCAGCAAACAAAGGTAACTGGATGCCTGGGGCTTAGGACAAATAATGCCCGGATGTCCAGAGTCTCTTAAGAAAAAAAAAAAAAAAAGATGCAACACTTTTGTATAGAATAAAAGTAAACTCAAACTGTGTTTCTTGTCTTCAACAAGAGCCCTGTCTTAACCAATATTTTAAGAATGGGTTTGGGCATCGACCCAAAAAAGCGAATGAGTTATATCGGGTAAAAGGGGTTAAACAAACATAAACAAAATTTTGTAGAGTATACTGAAATTTGATTCTAAAGGTCTTGTTTGGCATAGGTTTCAGAAAACTACCAGTTGGAATTGATGTCACAATGAGGTCTAGTCTGTTTAAAGTACGTCCAGAGTCGAGTCTACCTTACTGAGCATGCAAATAAAGTACAGACAGAATGCAAAGTAACTTGTATACCAAATGCCAACTATATAATCTCCAATGAAGAAACCATTCATTCTGAACAATCAATCTTGCAGAAATATCCAGTACAACAACTTACAATGTGAAGGATTGACCGGCAATTTGAAATCAATGACAATGCTAAACTTTTCTCCAATTGAAAAACCAGACCGCTGTACACAGTAATATGATCAGAGACTGCCGGAAAAGTTTGCTGGAGGGAGCTGGTGTTGAATAAGAAGAGCAGGGTATGGAATATTGTATAACAGAATTGGTAGAGAAATTTCAGCATGTCATTCTATATAATTGAAAGTCCAGCACTGTACATCACGAAACTGCAACTTCAGTATTTGGATAGGAGATGGAGAAATAATTGGAGGACAAACCTGTAAATAAGCCCTTGAGTTCTGGGCACGGTTCAGGTGACACATTGATAGAGGAACCGAACACGTTTGAGCATATCCACGATGTGGAGGGGTCAGACGTGACAAAGAAGGAAACATTTAACAAACATATGGAAGTGAAAGGAGATTCACTAATTCCGTAAAATATCCCAGCTGTAGCAATATTCACACCGACCACGTCCTTAAAGGTGATGCCACTAACTACTGGCAATGCATCAAGATCAAATCTGTCATCTGGATGAGATTTGCACTGACCTGTTGCCTTGATTCCTCGCGTTACATTCTCCATGAGCACGTCTGATATGTATATGCCTTTGATATAGCCACCCCTTCCTCTTGATGTCTTAAGCCCAATGCCAGTTGGGGAGTCGTGAACGTTAAGGTGCTCGAGTAGTATGCCGGATATGCCACCCGACATCTCGCTGCTGAAAGCGATACCCGATCCTGAAGAAGAATGCACACGAGTGCCTCGAACGTGAACATTCGAGGTCGGTTTTCCATAGGCAATTCCATACTCATCCCAACCACTTTTAAGCGCAATAGCATCATAACCTGTGCTAATGTTGCTGTTCTCAATGCAAACATGCTCGGAAGAATCTGAAAAACATTTCAAGTTAAAGAAAATAGAGAAAATTAGACAAGCAAAAAGTGAAATTTGGAATTTAACAACTAATGACTCATAATCACTTTTAATAACAACAACATCATAAAAACACAAAAATTTAATGTTAGGGATGGAAACATATTCGGAAGTATCTGAACACTTCACATTGCAAGTTTTACTTTGCAGAGAAACATTAGATGGGAATTCTGCCTCGTGAATATCACAATATGGTTCCCAAACTTTGTTTTATAGCATTTCGGTCCCCAACGTTTCAAATTGTAGCACTCCGAGTCTCTATCGGACGGTTTCTGTCCCTTGGGCTTTAAAAGTCAAGTCAATGCACATGAAATAATGTTTGAGGGGGTAATATAGGTAAGTGAACACACATTGTTTCAATAAATTACACAGAAACAGAAATAGAAAGAAAAAAGAAAGGAAAAATAGCATTACACCCCTGTTACCTGCATTCCTTCGTCCATCTCTATCCCCAACTGCTGCTTACACAACCAACCCTCCATCCCTGGTTTTGTTCCATTCCCCCAACAAGCTGTCTGGGAATGGCAGTTTGGGTTGGAAGGAGAAGGTGCAGCGGGGGAGTGGTAGAAGGAGAGGATTGTTCCCTTTTTTCTTTTTGTTTTCCCTTCTCTCTCTCTCTGTTGAAATTCCTTTTCTTTTTTCGAATGCAAATTTGCAGTCCATTGCCCACCGCCAAACCGCCGCCACCCCCCCCCCCCCCCCCCCCCCCCCCCCCCCCCCCCCCCCCCCAAAAAAAAAAAAAAAAAAATAATAAAAATGGAGTTGGTCCCCATACAAACAAAACTTGGATCCCAATTGCAAGTAGGGACAAGCTCTGTCACCAGAGTCTTCACCGAAGCTGAGAGTAAGAGCAAGCCATGGATTCACAGCAAGATGTAAAGAAAAAGTTCCATAACACTTCAAGGCAAACTCTTGCATGCGCGATAAGGCAGGTAAAAAGTCAACATAATACGTATCTATGTGAACATTTGAAGTTTATCCCACAAGAAATCATGCAATAATTCAGATTTAGATTTGAACGGACCTGGGACTATTCCGCTAGCGTATGGAGCATTGGGTGGAGAATAAATTGATACATTCTGAACTAACACCTTACTGCATCATATTGCATCAAAAAACAAGAGAGTAAAACTTGAGATAATCTTAAAATTGCAATTAAAAATATGAAATATAGAAATTCAACCAAGCCACCTGCAATAAGCAACGTGAACGTTCCAAGCAGGTGCATTTAAGAAGGTTAAGTTTGAGATAACAACGTTGTTTGAACCAGTGAATTCCACTAAATTTGGTCGACTGTAATTTAGAGAATGAGCAGTGAATTGTTCCCACCATAAGGAGCCTTGGCCATCAATTGTTCCATTATTGCCTGTATAATTGTAGAAAATAAGGAAAATTGCGCAAGAATGGCAATATTGAATTGTAAAAATATGGGAAAGAGGGAAATTGGCTGAGATTTGCTGGAGGAACACCTACCTGTTATCACAACATCAGTTAAATTATTTCCTGTAATTAAGCTGCCATATCTTCTATCATGTAGTTCAATACCTCGGCCATAAGACGGTAAAGGTTCGACTACATCCCAGTAACTATGATCCTGCAAAAGTGAGGAGAAAACTTTTAAAAATACTCTAATCCCAGGATGAAAACAAAGTAATGTCAAATTCTTAGAGCAACTCTTGTCAGCAAAAAAACCTTACGGCAGAAACAACACAATTTAGTGACACATTACTTTTTTCTTTTTTATTCCCCTTTAAATTTCCAATCTACCTCAACTTTTTTCTATTATGAGGTCTTTCAGGAAAATAAATTAAATCAAACGTGAAACTTTAAAGGAAGATAAAGGTTCTAAATTTGAAAAGTGGCAGAAATCGAAAGAATGGCCATGCAAATAAAATCTGCAGAAGGTATTGATTAAAACCTGGATATTTATATCTCCTTAAGGAGAAATAGTGAGAAAAAAATAACCAGGATAGGCATGGCATTTTTATTCTGTTTAATCAAGAGAACACCCAATGAGGTGTTTCAATCAGTAAGAGGAAGTCCAACTTGAGAATGAATTATCCAATCATACTTCTGTGGTGATTATAACAAGTTCTGGCAGCTTAAAGAGAAAAATAGCGCACTCTTCATAAACTAACCGGCCAAAATTCCTTTTGTTAGAAATAAGGTAGATTTCTATAGAAGAATGATAACCTGAGAGCCAAGAATGATCGCATCTTTTTCCAGGAACAGTGTCAGATAACTCGTAAGGTTGATGCTTCCAGTAAGCCACCTTCCCTCGGGTACATAAAGTTGGGCACCACCTTTGTCAGCAAACGACTGCGAATAGAAAATGGCATTTTGAAATGCCACAGTGTTTAATGTTTTCCCATCCCCGACGGCCCCAAATTCCAAAATAGAAATGGTGTGAAGTCTAGGTGTTAATGGCGGAAAGGACTCGCATTCTCCTTCGTATTCTGCGGCATAACTCAATGCCACGAGCAAAAGAAAAATCACCTGAAAAGAAAGAAGACAGAAAAAAAGTTAAAGTTAAAGTGCAGTTCATAAATAGACACAACATTTGGATAGCACTGGACTAAATACCAAACATGCACCCAATGTATTATCTTGTATACCGCCACGCGTAACGGTTATAATTCAACAAAACAACAAGTCGGAGTACAGAATAACACCATTAGATAACAAAATGCAAAATGACAAGATCTGAGTCTTAAAAAAACCAATTTCTGAATGCTGGATTTGGAAATCGCCATAAGAAAAGAGTAATGGTAGAGATCTCAGAAAGAGTACAAAACTAGATCCCAACAACTAACATTCATATATATGAGTACAATTGATTACTTTCACCCTTATTATAAACACAAATCATTCCTTTCGTTGCCAAAAAGAGCCTTTTATTTACCAAAAAAACATGGCTTAAATCTAGTATTCAATGATTAGTTGTCTCTTGTAGACAATGTAGACAAATTAACTGGCACCCACACCCCAAAACTAGAAAACCCCCAAGATCAACTTTACATGCACTGCACCAGCATCAAAACCAATTCATAATGCTGCAACAAAAAATCAACACTTACATCAATTTTTATGCAAATATAACACAATAGACGTGCATGTTTGGTACACACAAAACTTCTTTTTCTGTCTTAGTAACTTACAGTTCACATTACCAAACGAGGCATATCAATATAAGATTAACATTACCTAATAGGAAGCTACCAATTCAGTAAAGGAAATACGCTCATAACTTGAAAAAGAAAAAAAATCATCCAGAAACTATTATAATTGAAGAAACCTTTGATCAACGAAATTCAATAAATGCCTATGTACTTACTAGATTCAGCATAACTTTTTTCTTCTCTCTGATTCAAACCCACGCGTCAAAAACCCTTCAACCGCACATTAAACTGGGAAGAAGAAGAAAGAAAAGGGTAAAATTACACAGATGAACTGTACTGTAAACTACAAAAAAAAAAAATCTGCTGAGTGAATTGAAGATTTCAAGTAAATTATATTTGAGAGTGAGACAAGCATGAAAAATCAAGGAATTTAGGAAAGTGAGACAAGAATTATACTTACTTATCAATTAAATTCCATAATTATGAGCCATTAATCACTCCCTGTGATTTGTATCAAGCGGGTATGTGTCCACAGTCAAATACTATGGAAAAAATCTTGCCTTTAGAATAGCCTCGATGAGTTCGCAAGATATTACTTGAACGAGGGCCTGCCATTGGGTAGGAGTAGGGTGGGGTGGGGTCTGATTCTTGGTTCTAAGTTTGAACTGTTGAAGAAGTGCCTCGTGTCTCTCGTGGCCCATGTTGTCTGTACGTTCTTAATTTCAGTAAAAAGACATTTATTCTCATGTATTTCACCCAGCCTAGTCACTGCCTACGTGTTTTGGTAGATTTTTGGCAAATAAAGTAATAAAAGTCGGAGTGTTAGCTAAAAGTGGATATAAGTTGTTGACAGAATGGAACATGTGATTAAAATGAAGTTTGATTAACTTTTAACACAAAGTAACTATATCAAACAAGCCCTAAAAACCTTTTGTGGATCGCGGAAAGGATGTCGGAGTAATGTCGTGTGAAAAGGAGGATGGACGGTTTGTGATTCGTAAGCTTCTTTTTTGGGAGGAAAAACGATGTCGAAAAAATAAATATTGACTATTTTTGTATCGAGGGTTGAGAAGAAATCGTGGACGTATGATTGCACATAAAGGTTAATGTTAAGTTCCAAGAACCCTTGGCTCAAGAGTTTTCTAGGACCAAATCAACTCATGAATTTATGATGCGTGATGAATTGTTTGAGACGATAATAATTTAATTCATTTTTACTCTACTTCTCTTTACTACTAATGATGTGAAGTTGACTAATACAAACTCTAAAGATGTGAATAAAATAGTGTGTTGAAAAAGTATTTGAATTTTTGGCTTCAAATTATTTATAAGAAAAAGCTAAATTTTCATTGATGTTACATGCATCAATTTTGCTACACTTATACTATGATTGAAAGCTTTGTTAATACTCATTGACATGTCACATAGTTTTATCAGTAATTTTAATAATACTTATTCAAATTAATGACCTTGGTTTTGACACCTCGGAGGGTGTTAAACTAGATGTACACTATGGATATACAACTAGCTTAATTCTATGTGCATTAGGTTGGGGTGCAGCTATGTAGGGGCAATTGGATCTTTGGTCCTATTGGAATTTGAGGGAAAAAATTCTTTGACTTTTTTTTTTTTTTTTCATTTTCATTAATTACATTATTATATTTGTGTATTTGAAATAATAATAATAAAATTCCATAGTTAATTTTATCTATCCTAAAATGGGTCAAAAGGCCAATTTCGCTTTGGATTGAGTTGGGTTGGTCCATAACGGAACTTCAACCAATTTGTATGGCCTTCATCCGTTACAAGCCATGTAAGTGGACAAATCTTGAAAGAAATCCTACTTTTAAAGATCTCAATTCATAAATCACATGCTAATTTTATTCATACAAAAAATCAGATAGCAATACAATTTTTAAATATTAATAATAATTTTTATAACAATAATTTAATATATATTACCACTCCACCCTATCCCCATTCCAACCCTAACCCTAAATCATTTTTCATTTCTATTCACATTATCTATCATCTCCATCATTTCTCTTCTACCACCGTCGAGAGACCCATCGTCGGTGGATAGTAGGTAATGATACATAGCAGCAGCGCCGTCAGAAGTCATAGCAACAACGTCGGAATTGTCAAAGGCATTGTGGCTGCGGTGGTTGTGCAGTGATTTGGGATGAGTTTTTGTCGATGGAGTTTGCAGGCGGTAATTGTGGAGGTTGTGGTGGCGGTGATGGGTTGAAGATTTTTTAGTACAGGTGGTGGTTGCGGGGTGGTGACGAATCTGTGCTGTCAGAATCGTTGAAGCTGTTGTGGTTGCGGTGGTTCTACAGTGATTTGGTGATGAGTTTTTGTGGATGGTTTTTGCAGGTGGTGGTCGTGGAAGTTGTGATGGTGGCGACGGTTTGGAGATATTTTAGTGGAGGTGGTGTGTTATGTGCCCAACCTGTCTTAGGAATTACTATTAGTTATTTATTATTCAGCACCTGCTTTCCTATTTTGTAGTGGCCATTATTCTGAGTGGTTATTGGCCACCTTTGCATGTTCTGCATGTTTTCCGTTTTCTTAGGAAGTGCACCACCGATTGTGCACTTAGGGTCCGTTTGATTGCAAATGTGAAAATAGGGTGGAAAGAAAATGAATTCTCGGGAATTGAATTGCCTAAAATTTGTTTGATCGGAAAAACTCAATTAAGTGTGTTTGATTGATATAATTTTTCCTGAAAAATATTGACATTTTCCATCTTTTTGTGTTTGATTCGCTTTATTTTCCATGAAAATTGTATTTTTTTTCCAACTTTTGGTGTTTGATAGGCATTTGTAAGAATTTTTTTTTTTTTTTATTTTTGAAATTATTTTAAATTTGTATGATAAACTCAATCTATAAAATTACTATATTGGATTACTGATGAAAATGACAGAGAATTCAAACATATCTTAAATTTTTGTTTTGTTTTGTTTTGTTTTTTTTTTTTTTTTTGAAAATTCTGACACGAATAAATTGAATGATAGAAACGCACTTGTCAAAATTCACCATGGTTTTATGTAAGCAAGAGAGCAATAGTTGGCGAGCACTGGTGGTGTTGACGTGAAAAGATTTCCCATACCTTGTAACAAGATTTCAGCAAACTACACCCAAAATTGGACGAAATGGATATTTACTTATGAGATCTAGACACAAAAGACACTGTCCAAAATCATGCATTAGGCAATCAGAGAAAATAACTGCTTCATATGAATATTTTGTGACCTGAAGTAGTTGATTTCAAGTAACCTTAAGTTGTTACTTTTCAAAAGTAACATGAAGCTGTCCATTTCCAAAATCCACATGCCAAAAATATATGAAAATAATACTTACCATTCATTATAAGCCAAAACATGCATACTTGACAAAAGATTTTCACACCATATGTTAGGTGGAATAATGTTTACCACATACGTAATTACCAAAATATAAGGGGGCACCACCTGCTAGCAAAACAAAGCATAGTAGTCTCCATCGTGTGTGTGTTACAAAAAACTTACAGAGCTATTATTTTCAAATCTACGTATGTGGATAAAGTTTTCTGAATACATAACAGTTACTACAGACCAACGCCATACGTGAACTGCAATCTAAGGGAGTGGAGGTGGATTACGACCAAGTAACTCAAACACTAGAGCACGCATCAAACACTAGAGCACGCATGTATTTTATACTCGTCAAGTTCATAAATACCTTAGCCAAACCATCGTCGGATCAAAATGCTTTCATTACTTGCATGATGTCGCCCATATCTAGGTTCATGGCCTCCAACTTCTCTACAATCAGTTGTCAGTCTACAGAATTCTGTATATCTATCGTAGCTTACGTTTCTATAACTTGTGCAATTTTGGTAGATGAGTCGGCAATCCTCAGTAATGCGATAGTATTCTCGTCCACCGGTTGTCTACGTCGACGCTTGTCTTTGTTGGTCCCTTCTTGGATGGAACGCTTATGAGAGTGGACTGGGCTGGGATCCATCTCCATATTTTCCAATTCTACCTCATTCACACTCTCATCAGGTACTACATAAAAGAGATATCAAGTTTTTAGAAGTTATACATGAATATAATCATTTTGAAAAAACAGAATATATTGCGTACCGTTCATTGGTAAGAAACTGTCGAATCCAGATACTGCGCGATCTCCTGTGGCAGCGTCATTGCCAAACATAGTCTCCATCTCCTCATATCGTGGACAAAGTTTGGTCTTCCACTTCCCAAATTCTAACTTTCCCTGCAAAATAAAACACGTGAGTACAAATATTGATTTCTCAATTATGCCAACAAAATATGATTCGTACCTTAATAAATTTATCTCAAGCAACGGGTTTTGCTACTATGCATCCAGTTTTGGGATCCTACCCAAAACCGCTCATATTTAACAGTTGGTGAACTTCAACATGCTATTTTTTCAAAGTCTTCAACCTTGCCAGTACGTTCTTTTCCGATACCCCGACCTCGCATCCATTGAGAACCCTTTCCATAGTTTTAGATACTTGAAATGAAGTAAACTCATTGTCACTTCGTTTGTGCCCAGCCAGCACTTGTTCAACAAGTGAAGTGATCATCAAACCATCCATTTGATTAGTCTAATGTACGTGACGAGTCCTAGCATTCGGATCTACATGCAATCTACCCAAGTCAATGTCATTCCCGTCACTGGGGGTGGTAGGTTTGGGAACTCGACAATGAGCTGTATTGCGTTGTCGATTCTGTGACATGATAGCTGTGAGTTGAGAACCTGAGAAGGATAATATCAGCATAAATGGAATGAATAACATCAAACATCTGGAAAACAAGCTACACTCGAAATAAACTAGATAAAGAGATTTTACAGTATATCATAGATGCAGATTGTTATACCATTCGAAATAAGACATAATTACAGCTGAAAAACTTCTGAGTACAACTTAGAATGAGACACTAACATACTGGCTGTATATCCAACAATTACAGAAAAACACAAACATTGAAATAAAAAATAATAGATTCAATCGAAATTAATCCCCGCATCATGACTTGGATGGTAAACGGCCCACATGTCATTAGCCAGTGTGTCCCTTTTAGTTGACCATGCAGTTTCCGCTGTGAAAGATATAGGAGCATTTTGTGTGTCATCTTCGGGTGCATCAACATGCCCAGGGTTAATCTCATCATCGCTATTGTAATAGTCCTCATCGCAAAGATCCTCTGCATCATAAATTCTTAAGAAGTTGTGAATTGCACAACAATCTTTGCCTGTGTCTGAATGTCGTGGTATGGTTGATGCCTCAAATATGCGAATCTTTTTTTCAGCAAACCAATAATCCTTTCCACGACATTACTTAGACTTGAATGTCGAAAGTTGAATAGTTCTTTATTTCTTTCAGGTCGATGTCCCTCAATGTCTTTACGTTGGTACCGAGTTCGGCGATAGGGTAATAGAAATCCCGAAACCAATGGAAATCCGGCATCGGCAAGATAATATTTACCTACGCCAAAAAACATGGTTGTTAAGCTGACGTTATTTACGGAAATACAAATTATCGCACAAAAAGTACATCTTACCAACAGGTATTGTTAACCTATGTCCTTGTCGTAAAGTTGCACTCTTTAACAATCGACCTCGTGGGCGGGTCCCTCCCAACCAGCAAGCACATACGTGAACTTCATATCAAATGTGCAAGCAACCAAAACATTCTGAGATATCATTTGCTTCTTATTGCGATACCTTGCTTGTTCCTCTACACGGACAGTTGCAGGAATGTGAGTACCATCGATTGCCCCCACACAATCCTAATAAGAAAATGAGCTAGTTTGGTTACAAACTTGATAGTGATCGTGAAGGAAAAAATGAAGTTAAAATATTTGCACCTGACATGAAAATATTGGAACCATGGATGCACATTATTCTTGTCGTATGGTGAGTTATGAACAATGGTATTTTTCACAACATCTCTGAACAATCCAAGGTACGCTAGTAACACTCGATGAAAGTAATAACTCACTGTTTGACTAGATCTGAAGAATGTAAAACTTCCAGTTCGATTACGTTGGTCATGTCCTACGGTGTTGAGAAATATAGTCACTTGTTCTTCAACTGTAACAAATCTACTGTCAACTAGTCCGTATGTTCTTAAACATTCACATAATCTGTCAAACACAGTTATGTTCATCTGCAGTAGATCATGACATATTCTATCACTTGTACGAAACATCCGTGTAAGTGCCATTTGTCTTTCATAATCCCAGTTTCTACGTGGGGCGCGAAAGAGTTGTTGATTACGACATCGGATGGTATGAAATATGGCAATTGCTTGCATGACCATCGTCCAAAACATACCCAGTTGTTGACGTTGGCGACGACGTTGGTTAAATGTGGAATCCATGGTACTTAGGAGTTTAAAAAAATGTCAATATGATTAAATTATTGTTCATAATCCCAGTTTCTACGTGGGGCGCGAAAGAGTTGTTGATTACGACGCCGGATGGTATGAAATATGGCAATTGCTTGCATGACCATCGTCCAAAACATACCCAGTTGTTGACGTTGGTGACGACATTGGTTAAATGTGGAATCCATGGTACTTAGGAGTTTAAAAAAATGTCAATATGATTAAATTATTGTTCACATGATACATTATCTACCTTATGAATGAGTAGAAATAAATAGTGTACAAATTCTTCCACAACAATCAAGCCTAAAATGGAATCAACAAGAAAAGTTAAATTTTGTATCAAGAAAAGTGTAATCTTAGCCCCATAAATGGAAGTATTCAAGAAAATAATTAAATTGTATCAATTGTATTCTTTAACTCTATTTGATACTACATAACAAACATATCATTAATGAGTTAATGAATTGACTCCGTTTCGTATTCCCTACCTAATGCTCATGAATGATGATTTACAAAATTAGAACTAGCTATTTTTCACAAAAGTAAACTAATCTTTCAATTTCGGTTTAATCATCATGCTAAAGCCATGATAGTTAAGAATGTGAAACTATCTTCAAATATAGCAAAATTACGGATGTTCATAGCTAATAGAAGAAGCACTGCACTAACATAAAACTAATAACAATTTTATAAAAAAATGTGTGTTTTAACTATCAAATTGACTTCATTTTTTTTTCTAGTATTATTCTTCATTTTGTTTGTCCTGTGTTTTATAAATAAATCTGTTATTGTACCTCTAACTTGTAAAAATTAGAAAAACTAAAATAATATTTAGCAAATGTCAAATTTAAATATAACATTAAACACTGCCTAGATTTGGAGTGGAGTCGCCTGCCCTATCACAGGCTAGAGTGGAGTCCAATTATCTAATATTGATTTGGGAATTGAGAGGTAAGTACCAAGAACAGGGATCTGAATGAAAACCTGAGAAGACAAGCGAAAGTTTGTAGCATACATCGTTGGAGACCTTCGGAGGACGAAAAACTTAATAAAATGTTGCCCAATATGGCCCACAGAACTGGAATGCCATAGCTGAGAAGCTTGAAGGAAGAACATGTAGTTTTTTTTCTTAATATTATGACCTTTTTTTTTGGGATTTGAAGATAAGAGTTGTAGATTGAGATGGCATAACCAGTTGGACCCGATGATCAATAAACCAGCTGGAGCCAGAGGGAAATTTGGTCATGGGAGGCAGAAAAGCTTCAACTGCTCCACCCGACCAAGTTTCTCACACCACTAATCAATACTTGGAGCAGGACACTATGAGTCTAAAATGAATAGGGAAAATGAGTTGAATTCACACCCTAAGTATATGTTTTAACCACCTAAATCTGTCCTAATTTTTCTCAGGCTTCACTTTCTGAAAAATATGACTAGTAATACTCACATATTCATATTTGTAAACGCTCATGAACATCACCCCTGTACCCCATATTACAGCCGCCGTATTCTGAGATTTTCTAACACTCCAACATTCAGCAAATAACCAGAAACTGAGCAACGTCCAATTCGAAAAAATAGCCAAACAGAAAAGAGAAGGAAAAAGAAAGGAAATCAAAACAACAAGTTCGTATTACCACAGTTTGAGTTTTCCTTCAACATTTTTGAAAATTCCATTCAACAAAAATACAAGATTCATGACCAATGAAAATAACCCTAAACTCTGCATTTTTCACAGCAGTCGCACCAAAAACTTAAAATCACGGCTTACCAGATCCGAAATCAACAACCCAGATAGCACAGTAGAAGAGTAGATAAATGGAATGATTTCCCACGAACATGAAGGAAACACATATACGATTCACATTTACAAATACAAGCAGAGATAAATCGGCGTTGTGCAAACCTGAATCGGCAAGCCTTACTTCACGAGTTGGGGACGTCGCTGGGTCTACCAGAAAGTGGGACGGATTCGGTCGCCGATTGAAGAAGAAGGAAGGGAGAACTTTGGGAGAAGAAAGAGAATGGGAGACAGTTCGCGAATGGGAGAAAGGAAAAGAGGTTGCGTAAGTTTACGTGTGCGTGTGGTTTGTAGCTTTTCTCAGTTGCCAAGAAAATATAAAACCATCTCAACCTTGAGAAAACATTTTCATCCATTTGCTGGAATTGGGCATCACGTGCCTGAATGTTAGAATTTGTTTTGACAGGAAAATAAGACCTATCAAACAACAAAAAAAGTGAAAACAAGAAAAAATTTTCCAACTACCATAGAAAATAACTGCTATCAAATAGGCCCTTAATGGTTGTTTCCATTGTATATAAAAAAAGGAAGATTAATGAAGAGGGCACCATTGATTTTCCATCAATTCAATTGCAGTAAAAAGTATTATTTTCCATCTCTTTGAGAGCTTCTTCACGATAGAACCATTCCTCGTCATGGTAGAGGCCGAGCGAGAATTCACCAAGTTTAGGCACGTAACAAAATAGTATCAGAGCAGGGATCCGATAATGGGGTCGTTCATTGTGACCCATCCAAGCAACTGGTAGAAGATTCGTTGCAAGCAACCCAACAACAAATGTTACAAATGCAACGTGAAATGCATGAGATGTTCATTCAACTGCAATCAAAGATGGATGAATTAAGTGCACGACGTAACAACTCTGGACATTCGCATCAACAATCCAATTTCCTGCAAGCATAGGGAACAATCGTTCCCCGGGTAGTCCGCCTAGACTTTCTGCGATACGATGGTACCGACGACCCTATCACTTGAATTGATTGGGCAGAACAATTCTTTGAATTTCACCAAACACCTACCATCGATCATCTAGATGGATGAGTGCATCTCTGGTTTCAATCCTTTAGAAGGACTCAAGTACAGATATCTTGGGAAGAATTCAAGCAATCACTAAATGATTGTTATGGGCCAACATTGTTGGATGACTTCTATGGGGAACTCACTAAGCTTACCTAAGATGGTTCAGTATGCGATTATCAAACCCAATTTGACTGCCTACTAGCAAAGGCCGGTACTTTAATGGAACAACAACCGATTGGTTGCTTTGTCAGCGGACTTAAAGAATCTATCCGAGCCGATGTTCGAGCGATGAACCCACAAACTCTGCCACACGCTGCTGGACTTGCCCGTCTCTACGAAACAAAGTATCAAAATCAGAGGAAGGCTTCGATCAACATAGAAGGCAAACGTTCCAATATCATCTCAACTTCCCAAAACCCACTCAATTACCAACATAGAAGGCTTCGGCAGTGCAACCTATGCTACAATTGTGATGAAGTTTACATGCCGGGTCATCGTTGCAAACGACTATTCCTTATTGATTGTAGCCGTGATGAAGATACAGAAGAAGAAGTCGAGCCCGAACTAGAAAATGAAAACGCTGAAATTTCTCTCCATGCCATTACTGGATCATCCACTGCTCAAATTATGCAGGTTCTGGTCAAGGTTGATGACGTCCGCTAATGGTATTGCTGGAACATGAAGCTCACACAACTTCCTCAACCGAGCATGGGTTTCGCGATTCGGGTTGAAGACAGAGGGAGGGAGACGGATGAATGTCATGGTAGCCAACGGTGAAAAGCTTCCGTGTATGGGTCGGCTACCGAACACCCCAATCACGATCCAAGGGAACCCATTCCAGGTGGAGTTTTTTGTGATAGAACTAGAAAGTTGTGACGCCGTTCTCGGAGCCCAGTGGCTGAAGACTTTAGGACCAATCTTGTGGGATTTCACTCAACTGACAATGGCATTCAAGTGGTTAGAAACGGAACTCACTCTCACTGGCGTTCCACCTCACCGGCCAGCCATGATTGACCGGCGTATGATGGAAAAAGAGTTACAAGGAAATGGCAACATGGGAACCTTGATACAAATTCTTTTGCTAGATGTAGTTACGGCCCATGGAGAAGAAAGCAAGCCAATGTTGGATACCTCTCAACAACAACAAATGGGGGCTCTCTTTGAGAGATGCAAAAATCTTCCAAAAGCCGGAAGAAATCCCTCTAGATAGGGCCCATAGTCACAAAATTCCACTGAAACCTGGTACTGGACCAATTTCAGTGAGACCCTATCGTTACCCTTACTACCAGAAGATGGAGATAGAGAAATTAGTAGTGGAGATGAAGGAGAGTGGCATCATCAGGCCAAGCACCAGCCCATATTCTTCGCTAGTCCTACTGGTCAAGAAAAAAGACGGCACGTGGCGATTTTGTGTAGATTATCGGGTTTTGAATTTAGCCACTATCAAGGATAAGTTTCCTATACCGGTAATAGATAAGTTACTTGATGAACTGTTTGGGGAAAAATATTTCTCAAAATTGGACTTGCGTGCCGGATATCATCAAATACCTATGCACCTAATAGATGTTGAGAAGATGACATTCCGCACTCATGATGGGCACTACGAGTTTTTGGTAATGCCTTTTGGTCTCTCCAATGCTCCTTCCACATTTCAGGCATTAATGAATGACATTTTTCGCCATATTTGCGAAAGTTTATTTTTGTCTTTTTTGATGATATTCTGATATATGGCTCTACATGGGAATCTTATTTGAAACATTTGGATGTGGTATTCTCAATTTTAACTGCCAACCAGCTTTTTGTTAAAAGGGAAAAATGTTGCTTTGGAGTTTCACAGGTACATTATTTGGGGCATCTCATCAAGGAAGGAAAAGTACACATGGATCCCACTAAAATAAGAGAGAATAAGGCACACTGTCTGGGCTTCTTCAACCGCTTCCTACACCTAAGGTAGTGTGGACAGAAGTTTCAATAGATTTTATTGTTGGCCTTCCATCTTCTAAAGGCAAAACAACAATTATGGTAGTTGTGGATCAGTTATCAAAAATGGCGCATTTCATTGCAATTTCACAACCTGTCACCACCAACAGTGCCGCACAAGCCTATTATGAGAATATCTTCAAACTTTATGGAGTACCATAGTTGATCGTAAGCTACCAAGACCCCGTGTTCAAAGTTCATTTTGGAAGGAATTATTTCGGCTACAAGGGATTGATTTTCATTTTTCGTCATCATATCATCCACAAACGGATGGCCAAACGGAGGTAACCAATCGTACTCTCAAAATGTACTTGCGATGTTTTACAGGAGATCACCCAAAGAAGTGGACTCATTGGTTACCATTGGTGGAATTTTGTTACAACACTAGTTGGCATTCGGCTACGGGCTTCACACCTTTTGAAGTGGTATATGGACGACCTCCTCCAATTTTAATATTTTATGAGCCTGGGTCAGCTAAGGAAGAAAGTGTGGATTTAAAGTTGAGATAAAGGGATCGGGGTATTGCCCAACTACACCAACACATTTTCAAGACTAAGGAGAGAATGAAAGCTACATATGATAAAGGAAAGCAGGATCGACAATTCGAAGTTGGAGATTGGGTGTATTTCAAATTACAACCATACCGACAGCTCTCTTTAACTGGCGAACAGAGGCACAAGTTGTCGGCAAAATACTATGGTCCGTACCAGATTGTGGAGCGTATTGGACCAGTCACCGACAAGTTACTTTTACCAGAAGGAAGTAAAGTACATCCCGTTGTGCATGTCTCATTACTTAAGAAGCAGCTTAAAGGTGGCACAAGTGTAGAAGAATCTCTACTTGAGGTATTTGTTGAAGGACAAGAAGCTCTTTGACGCCTTGCGGACAAGGCTATTTTCAAGAGGGGGGGAATGTTACGTGCCCAACCTATCTTAGGAATTACTATTAGTTATTTTTTATTCAGCACATGTTTTCCTATTTTGTAGTGGCCATTATTCTGAGTGGTTATTGGCCATCTTTGCATGTTCAACATGTTTTCCATTTTCTGAGTGGTTATTGGCCACCTTTGCATGTTCTGCATGTTTTCCGTTTTCTTAGAAAGTGAACCATCGATTGTGCACTTAGTGGTTGTTTCCATTGTATAAAAAAAAACAGGAAGATTAATGAAGAGGGCACCATTGATTTTCCACCAATTCAATTGCAGTAAAAAACATTATTTTTCATCTCCTTGAGAGCTTCTTTACGACAGAACCATTCTTTGTCATGGCAAAGACCGAGCGAGAGCTCGCCAAGTTCAGGCATGTAACATGGTGGTTGCGGGGTGGCGGATGCGGTGTTGTGATTGTATATTGGTGGCAGATCTGCGTTGTCGGAATCACCGAAGCCATTGCAATTGTGGTAGTTGTGCAGTGATTTGGGTGATGGTGGCTGTGATATTTTTGGCGATGGCGGGACGCCCAGCGGTGGTGGTTGCAATGGGTCCGTCGAGGTGATGGTGGATTTGATGCAACGATATTGTGGGATTTTTATGTAATGTGTTGATTTGTTTGAGGTGATAGTAGTGGTTTTGGTGACGATGGTGGTGGTGGTGATGGTGTTGTTGGATGCGGTGGTGATGGTGTTGTTGGATGCAGTGGTGAGATGATGATCTTAAGTATTGGTGGTGATCACAAATTATTTGGTTGACTGTGATTATGAAATTGGTTAATCTGTAATCAATAAATAATATGTGATTAATGAAAAAAAGATAATCCGTGGCTGAAAAATAACGTGTGATCTAAAAAATTATTAATTTTTGACCAATAATTTGATAACTTATTACATTTGTGGTTTGTGATTGATAAATAAATCGTGACTTATAAATTTTTTACTTGTGATCGATGAACAAATTGTGACCTATAAAATTTTTAAATTGTGACCATAAAATAATTTGTGACATATATTTTTTGATTTGTGACTGAAAAATAATACGTAACTAACTAAATCATTAATTTGTAATCATATTACATAAATTTGTGACATTAATATATTTAATTAATTAGTTAAATTATAAATAAAATTTAATAAATATTTGATTTTTAAAATTTGAAACATTTCTTCTTTAATTTTAAAATGGATGTTAACTTCTTGTTATGAGAGAGATTTTTTTCCCATCTTGAAATTCCCGTTTTAACGCCAAAATATTTGGTTTGCTAAAAGCAGTATTCTAAAAAGCTCGCATAAGCGACTTCTAGGCACCGCCTAGGCTCGAAACTCGGGCAAAACGCCTCACTTCGCTCCTAGACGCTTTTTTTTTTCAATTCCCAAATGACTGAATTTTTTGGTCTTCCGTAGACACGCTTTATTAAATTTTTTAAAAATCCTTTATTTTACTTTAGCTTATTATTATTTTTTTTAAAAAAAACTTTTCATTTGACTTTAATTTCAAGTTTTTAAAAGATTTTATCTGTACAAAAGTTAAAAATGACTTTATCTAAATAGTTAAATAAGATTTAAGTTTTGGTGTTAGATACATTATGTAATTATAATCTTGAGTTTCATTTTAACACAAACTTCTTAAAAAAATATGTATGAAATTCCAATAAATCTATTAAGTCGGACTTGTCTAGTTGAAAATTGAAACTATAAGAAATATTCTAATTTTTGCATTTCCAAAACTTGAAAATTGTATAATTAACTAATAGTAGGAGTTATCAAATAAATATTGTATTTTATAATTTTTAGATGTTTAATATGTATTATTAAATTATTAAATAATTTTTTAAAAGATTAAAAATTAAAAATAATATTATAAATAAGAAAATATTTTTTTACGCCTAAGTCTCGCCTAAGCTCGTAAAGTTTGAAATTTCAATTCCACACCTAGCCACCCTTTACGCTTTTTAGAACATTGGCAAAAAGTGACAACAGGCACCCTCTCATAGTATTTTTAACTGTCTATCTGATTAGTATTGTTGTGCTATTTTCACAGTATTAAATATTGGAAATAAGCCGAGTCTCATCATATCAAATATATTATTTTTCTGATTATGAATATAATCTTTTGTTGTAATTGGGAACCTTCAGATTATGGGGTGCTCAAACTCAAAGGTCCTTGCAGCACTTTGATATTGGAGGTGAGCGTGAAAGAATGCCCGAACCAATTATACGTGCATTTGGGATTCTTAAAAGGTGTGCTGCGAAGGTAGACCATTACTAATTAACTCAGTTTTTGCCAACAACGTAGACTGGACCAACATTCTCTTCATTTTGTTTTATATTCCTTGTCTGATCTATCTATCCAAACTGCCATACTCATATTATTGCTTTCTGCTATCCAATCCACATCCCTAATGCAATGCATATAGTAGTACACAGAACAAAGAGAAAAGGAAAAGATTTTAGGTTTTATATGAGAGATGGTTTCTTCCACCAGCGCAACCTTCTGTCAGGAATAAGTGTCATTTAATTGTTTCTCGTCAAATTTCTGTTCTGCACAATTTGCACAATACAAGAGTCGCATTTCTTTGACTTAATGGCCATCTTGTGGCAATTGTCATACTTTGCAGGTGAACATGGAATATGGCCTTGATCCATCCATAGGAAAAGCAATTATGCAAGCGGCCCAAGAAGTTGCTGAGGGAAAACTAAACGATCATTTCCCACTGGTGGTCTGGCAAACCGGTAGTGGTACTCAAAGTAACATGAATGCTAATGAGGTATTCACAAGTTCGTGAAGTTTCTAGCTAATGAAGTTTGTTTCTTTCTATATGTTTGCAGTTGCACCCTGTTTCAGTTGCTTGGAATTAATAATACAGTTCTTTGTTGCGTGTCTTTTAATTAGTTTGCAATGTGATCTGCATTTTGTGATTTTTGGCATGTTGTCTTGCTAATTGAGGGAAAATGTGTACTTAAAAAACAAAAATTTTGGTTTCTGGTATATCTATACAGTATACCAGGTCATGTTTCTTTCTTGGTAACATTAGTTTTTTGTTTAAGATAGAGGGAGAATAACAAACTTGGCTCTGATAGATTGGAGAAAGGAGGAGGGGACTCGATCTTGAGACCTCTGAATGTCGAAACCAACCACTGGAGGTTTTCTGGAAATCTTTTCATGTCCATGACAATATTTTCTACTTTCTCATCAATTTATTTGCAACTATGTAGGATCAACTGCTCAATGTCTCGTGCATTCTCATAAGCACAGTGAATTGGTTTTGCTTTTCTCCCTCGGTTTATCATATCTCCTTTTTATAAGCGTCCTTGGACAAATTATAGCTGGTATCTCTTTTCAATTAATGATCATTTACGGATGTTTTTCTGTTAGATATAATGTTGTGCGCACTTCATCTTCCAGGTTATTGCAAATAGGGCGGCTGAGTCACAAGCCTGGTGAAAAGTTTGTGCATCCAAATGACCACATGAACAGATCACAATCTTCTAATGATACATTCCCCACTGTAAGCTTTTTGTTGGATACTATTGTCAAGTTCCAGTAAATGACCATTTGATCTGATTTCAAGCTTATTATTTAAATCATTTCTAGTTATTGATTTTCCCTTGTCCTGTGTATAGGTAATGCATATTGCAGCCGCCATGGAAATAAATTCAAGATTAGTACCAAAATTGAAACGGTTACATACCACCCTACATTCAAAGGTTTGAGTAAGCTGTTTATCATCTTTATTTCTCTACGTGATAATTAATGTGTCTGCTTCTTATATTCTCTTCCCTTCCTTACTGCAAGTGTCTTTAAGTTATCAGGCAATTTATGCATCGTTGCACAATGTTTTGGGGCGTGGTATAGATTTGAGTTTCCTCTTATTAGGTTCTATTTCTTTATCATTTGCTCAGCTGATTTATTATGATTGTTCTCTGGTTTCTGATGTGATGTTAAAACATTTTATTGGAATAGTTAATAGAGTTACATTTCTTATGAAAAAAATTACCAGGACCTTAAACCACCCACCATTAAAAAGAATAAAGCTATGTGTATACCTCATGGTGTACACAATAGCTTACACCCCTTTCACATGGAGAGGGGCCCATGAATATTTTATTGTGTGTGGGCCTCCTCCATGTGAGGGGGGTGTAATGCATTATGTACATGTAACATGGTTGTTTAAAAAAAGGCAGTGAAGTAATTGTACTAAACTTAAAATATTTGTATTTCTAAGCTTGTCACAGATTCATCTCCCATATTTTATGCCTTGCAATTACTTCCGATTTTTGAAATGGTGTTGATCTTCTGGTAGGAAAAATTTGATTGATAACTTCGATTTGGCTATAAAAACATAATGAACAGAGAATTGAACTTAGTTGTGAAGAGCTATCTTAAGGTGCAAGGTGTTGCAAGACACCATAATCGAGCGTCTGTTGCATTTGCTGGTATTAAGTGAGGCACCATTGGATTCTTAGTTCAGAAAAGCTCTAGGGTCAGGCCTTTTGCTTTCAACATTATAATTTCATTCTGTTTTCAGAGCTACATGAGGAATCCTAATTCGATGATCAGGCCTATGAATTTGCATTTATGGTTTTCTTACCTGCGTTTTGAAAAAGAAAGCTTCAAAGTTCAAACTAATTGGTTGAAATTGCATCTGATTATATACCATATAGGGAGTAGGCAACGACTTAGTAGTAAAATGATGTCGTTATTATTAAAGCAATAACAACTACCAAGTTATTTAGGTTCTGATGATATGCTTTTCTGTTGTCATCTGCTACATTTTTGGTTGTGCCTGATGTAGGACGCTTTCTCATGTGCGGTCCTTTGACACTTGGACAAGAATTTAGTGGCTATACCACCCAAGTAAGCTCTTTAGCGAATACCTTTAAAAAAATGATCGTTCTAGCTTGATGGAGTTGTTTTTGTCGAATTGTAAATGTTGCTTAATAATTATGTCCTATAAATATATAAAGATATTCGCTATGATTGCAGGTAAAGTATGGAATTGATCGGGTCTTGTCTCGTAGGTATCAGGTTCACTCCTTACCTATGTATCGGGGAATTCAAGCAAATAGAGAGAAAATTTCTAAACTATTACACGAGGTTAGTCACTACATACACACATGAAAAATCTCGTTACATTTAATTTAATGAAACAACCTAATCTAATTGATATTCTTGTGCTTTGGAAAACCTTGCAGTCACTCGTGATTGTCACATCTCTGAATCCAGTAAGTTTAAGCCTAAATTCTTATTTTTACATTCTTTGGTGTCTCTCTTATCTCAATTGTTCTTTGCCTAAATGCTATTTATTATAGATAATGCTGCATCAGTTGCCAAGACAGCCCACAAGGAGGGAAATACCTTGAAGGTATTACTTCTGCCTCCAAATTATGTATCGGTTGCTTATCATTGTTTGGCGACTTAGTAGAACATCTGTCGACGAGATTGGATACATAATGGACTTTACTAAATAAGAAAGAAAGATAAAAACTGATCTCTTGTTCATTATATTGTCCAACCGTGTTCAATACTGTGCACAACACCACACTAGAAATCTTCTCCTGTATTTTCGTTATACATTTTTCGCATGAACTGTGTTTTATTTGCTTTTCATGTAATTTCATTATTTTCGTCACATGCTCATTTGATTTAGTTCATTGGACATTTTCAATGATTGTACGTTCTAGTTGAAAAACAAGATTCCTGTTCGAGTAACACTTAATTCATGCTTGAGCCCCATTAAAAGGTTAAGAATATATTTTGGAATAGTAAATTGATGGAGAATGCGTGGTATAAAAATAAGAAAAAAAATTGAGTTTGTGTGATATTATTTTATTGAAGAATGTGTAGTTGAAAAGAAGAGAAAGAAAAATATATTTTTGAAAAAAAAAAATTGGAATCAAACGAGGGCTTAATTTGTCAGCAGCTAGACTAAGGGTACGAAAAATTATCCAGTGAGACATTCTCTACTCTCTAGTCTTTTCTTTCTAAGTCCCCCAAGTAAAGGTGTTATTTTAATTTTTCGATTTCGATTTGAATTTGAAAAAAGATTATTTCTAGACAACATATCCATAAATCCATTTGTTACTCCATTCTGTTGTGTAGTTTGATGTGATGCAAAGTGAAAGGCTCGACATTTCACGAATCTTTTAATGATTGTTCTTAACTCAAGTCGTAACTAACTTATTGCGATGGGCTAAATGTGTTGGAATTTATCTTATCCATTATTTGGGGAAATCTATATTTCAATTATTTTAATTCGTGTTAATATTTTAATATGGTCCGCACCGGATAGCTTAATTCCCATGAAATGCGTTTCAACCTCCAGTTCCCTCAAATCACACCATTTCCAACAATATATTCTCAATGAATAATGCTACATGTACATTATGGTATCCATAAGAGTGTCCTTAATGTACACATGGCATAACATCGTTGGAGGATTGACAAGGTTATTTTCCAACCCTCCAATGATGTTGTGCCACATGTACATTATGAATATCCTTATGGATATCATAATGTACATGTAGCATAATCCATAAAAAATTGCCTTCGACACATCCTAAGTAATATGACTATTTTTTTATAAATAAATTTATTAATATTTAAATACATTAGTTCTAATGTATATTTATTTATTTATTTATTGAAGTTAATAAGTTCGTTCTTTTATTTGAGCAGTAATGTACAGGTTCATTTTAAAAGATGTAGAAGTTTATGAATAAAAGTGAAAATGCTGAGTTATCCAAAAATATTAGTGGATGGAAAATAAATGTATTTATAAGTATATGGTAAGTTTTAAATTAAAAAACTATTTTACTTATGTGTAAATAAGTAAATTTTAAAATAAAATAACTCTTTGTTAATCAAATTAAAATAAACAAGTTACTTTGACAAGAAGGTAATTTAGTCAAAAGCAATAGAATAGTAAGTAATCCAAATTCATTTACATAAAAATATAAAAATAAATAAAAAACTTGTAAAAGACTTTACCCTTTTAAGCTTGGAAGAAAAATTGTCCTAGATTCTTACTTTATATTATTTGCGCAGTTTTCTAATTCGGCAACATCGGACACGATGCAAGAATATATAAAATCCACTTCAATCCAATTTCCTCTGATCCTGTCCGGTGTACCAGACGAAACGTACTCGCTGCTTACCCGCAAAATGTGCCTCAACTATAGGTTTATTTACTTGACCAAGTCTTCTAGTGGCTCAGGATCGATCCATCGGTTAAGCTAGAACAGCAATACTTGTATATCCCCCCAGACTCTTTTTAGCTTTTCAACATTCCACTTCTGTTCACGGATTCGCTGATTCACCAACTGTTCTTCGCTTTTAAATCGCATCGTACTACCTAGAACTCATTTTTAATCATATATTTTATAGGATTTGCTGATTAAAAATGATAGAAATTTATGTTCGACAACTTCCAAGGAAAATTTCATTACGAGCTCTAAAGATGCTGTCTAACTCATAGAAATTTGGCTCCCAAATCAGAATAGCTCTCCAACAGGACCAAGATCAATCATACAGTTGAAAAACATTCCATTTCCAGAAGATACTTGAGTACTAGACAAGCTTTATCTAAAGAAGCAAATGCCAACATGAAAATTTAGAGACGATAACTAAATCAAAATATGACAAACAAGAATGACGTATTTCAATACTCCTTTCGTCTAGATATAGATAACAACAAAAAAAGGGAAAAACAAAGTGCCATACTAACAAAAACAGTGCCATAACATAAAGCCACCAATCCTTAAAAGTTGCCATGATAAATATTTCACTTCTTAGCTTTCTTACTTCCCCTGCATTGAACATTTAAAAAGGTCAGAGCACAGTTGCAACTTGAGGAAGGGATTGCAGCATATTCAGAAATCACTTACTGTGCTGGCTGGGATGCAGGCTGCTGCAGCAGTAGGCTGTACTCTCTCCCCTGGCCCCTGAAATAGAAAGACCAGAAGCGATTAGCTCAAATGCTCAATCAACATAAGAATGAGGCTCAAATACAAGACAAATTTCATGGACTTTTATCAAAAATGGTTCTTTATAATCCCTGACACTTGGGTGGTAAAAAACACATCCCGAGGTAAAGGAGAATGTGCACAATTGGTTAATGTCACAAAATACCATATTGAGTTCTTCAAATCTAGAGGGAGCGAAGCCTTCGACATGCATGCACACACATATGCATGCTAAATAATTGCACAGGCAATTCATAGTCCTTATTCTTTTTGAGTTCAAAGAAACTGATGCAGGACAAGCCAACTAATATCAAAGTTAGAGTTTGAAGGGAAAACATAATCACCTGGGCTAGACGTAAATCTCTCCTTGCTATCTTCCTCTCCCTACTAGCCTTGTTCTTCGCTCTCTTAGCCTCAAACTGATCAGACAAGGTCTTCTCTCTGGCCTTCTCAGCCTTAGACTTGTGGATGCTCTCCATCAGAACACGTTTGTTCTTGAAAACATTTCCCTTCACCTTCATGTACATGTCATGATACATGTGCTTGTCAATTTTCTTCGACTCCCGGTACTTACGTAGCAAGCGCCTGAGGACCCTCATTCTCCGCATCCAAAGCACTTTCGTGGGTAATCTGGCCTCCCTAGTACCCTTACGTTTACCTGCAATTATTTGAAAGCATGTTCAAAATTGGGCTTGTATTCTTCCCCTACGCAACAAATAGCTAAACTAAACAGATAAGGACAGTGCATGGAAGCACATTATCTTAACAATAAACAATAATATAATCTCTCAGTAGCAGTTGAAATTTTCAATCTAGGTTACCAATGCTGCGTTTGGGCGCAATCTGCAGGCCTTGTTAATTTGGGGACATGTACAACATAAAAATCGTGACTCTGGCCTAATTTTTTCAAGAAAATAAGATAAAGTTGTTTAATTTAATTTCATGGATAAATAAAAGGACAGTCATAAGATCCATGTATTGCTTAAAGCTAAATTTAATTTCCCAAACTAACAGTAATTTGTTCTTGCTCAAAGTACAACAACTACAATTCTAAAAATCAAAATCCAGAATTTACAAAATTCTCGCAATCAGAAAACAGTACCATATCCGGAATGACGTCCCTTTCTCTTGGCCTCCTTCATTCTGCGAGCACGGGATCGTGAGTGAATCTTGGTTGGCTTCCTGATGATGAAACCATCCTTAACCAACTTCCTAATGTTTTGTCCTGCATTTCAGTGGTTGAAAATTTGTAATACCATTATCAGCACTCACAACACTAGATGCTTACTAAATTGTGCCAAGAAAAAGAGCTGCTGATTTCAATAGTTCAGAAAAAAGTATATCAATTTAGAAACAATGCATAATACAAGTCAATAAATGGTACATCAAGCAAATTCTAGTTACTTATTCAAAATTTTATTGACAACATTTAATTACTATAACACAGTATTGCAGTAGAGAAATCACTTTCAGATATTTTTACTAATTCTGTAACACATCTCATCCTCGGAGTAACTGCAAACACAACTTGCTAATTTTTCTATTCAATGCTTGAAGGTTCAGAATATAGGGAAAACAATTGATAACAAGACTGATTAATTTGTCATGAGAATTTGGACAAGACTGTTTATGTAACTAAAATTTTAAACATTAATACATAACTCTGTCAAAAAATCGAATAGAAATCACGTTTAATAATAAAATTAACGTCAAGATTTAATTATTAAAAAAGAAGAAATAATCGAAAACTGAAAAATCAATCACTAAAGCACAATTATTAAGAGGTTGTTAAACGAATCAAATCGGATCGGATCTTCATAAAATGAATCCAAAAAGTACTTATCATAAACATATATAAATCTGTGTATGTATTTGTGATTGAGGGTGGAGGTAAGAGCGTACTGGAATTAGCCTTGTAGAGTTCATTGACTTCATTAGGGTCAAGCCAGACCTTTCCTTTGCCGCACTTGAGGACGCTGGCAGCGAGCCGCTTCTGTAGCTTCAGCGACACCATTTTCTTGGTCTACCTCTCCCTTTTTGTCTGGGTATTTTCGCAGCTGTGCGAATGGAAGGGAAAGTGAAGTGCTGAGGCGATTGCCTTTTATACGTCACACGATTTGTTCTAGGGTTTATGATACCATTTTTCTGTTTTCTAGTTGGGCTGCTTTCTGTTATTGGTCCAAATACGGATATTTATCTAGGGGCCCAAATGAATTTTTGGCTCATTTATGGGCCGGATCCGGAAACTGATCTACTTAAAGCACTGAAATCATCTGAATATTAGTACAGCCCATAATTATCAAACTCGAACCGGTCATAGCACTGGCTCATTGGGCCGCTACTTTGACTAACAGACCAATTTTCCCTTGAGGGTGTGTTTGATTGCAAATAAAATTTACATGAAAATAAAATAAATTTTAAATAATTAAATTGCCTATAATTTATTTGCATAAAAATTGTCAATTAAATGTGTTTGATTGATTTGATTTTTCATAAAAAAATATCAATCAAACGGCATAGAAGTTAATTTTTTCATGAAAAATGACATTTTTAATGAAAAATATTGGCAATTAAATGCACCCGTTCAATCGGTGAATTGTTGTTAAACGTAAATAAATAAAAAATTATATATATATAAACATATTTCATTATTATGAACACTAATTCAATAAAAGAGTGAGATACTATTTGTTGGCTTCTGATCAAGATATATTAAGGTTTTTATGGGTTCGTTTGTTTTCCGTTATTCATTCATAGAAATGAAAAGTATAACCGTTATCCATTATATTCAGTCATAATTTTTGACTTTACATCCTTTGTGTAAAGCCCATAACGACTATATTATTTATTCTCATTTTACAAATAATGAGAATCAAATGGAACCTCTTTACCGGGGTTGAATATGAGTCAATCGATGCAGATATTTTATTATTTAAATGGTTTTTTCAAAAAATGTATAGAGAATAGTTTTAGTTTGTTTTTGGCGAACGTTTTTTCCTAAATTATGGTGGATGATTATTTATTTATTTTTATGTTGTAGAGTGTGATATTCGTCTCTTGGTGAAAAGATAGTCTTTAGAACTTTTAATTTTTATCACAATTAAATTGATGTATCTAATAGAAAGCTACATATATTTATTTATATAATATTAATACTCTTCGAATTAGTTTAAACATTTTGAAATATAAAGTTACATTGTAATTTTTAAATACTATCACTATATTAGAATTTCTATTACAACTATTACTTTAACACAATGTTCCATCATAATAACATGACACCAACCAGATGAATTTTATCAGATGCAGTGACATAATCCTAGATAGAAATAATTCAAGTCGTATTGAACAAGATATCAACATTCAATTGAACAAGTATTTGATGCTAATTATTAAAAAAATTGTTTACATTGTCGTCTTGGCACATAGGAACTTAGCTAATTATATTTGAATTGCTACAACACATATTGGAAGAGAACGACACCACCAAATTCTATGAAAATTAAGGCAAATACAAACTTAGAGCCACTGTCTCCTCGTTTGAACTTTAAGAATTCAGGTTGATGTATTTGCCAATGTGATTATACGTGTTTTCTCTCAAAGAATTGTCCCAAATTGAATCCTAAAACTCTCCAATGTGTAGGTGTTGTCTAAGATATACATTTTGTACACAAATTGGACCAACTGCTTTCTAAAAATCTAACTTAACTGCCTTCTCTTGCAATTCTGGTACAAGTCCTCTCCAACTAATAAAATTATGTTGTTTTTGTTCGACGTTTGCTCGAGCGAATTGAGCTAGCCTTATCCAATGCTTTGGCCTCACTCAAGCTAGGCAATGGCATGCTCGAGTGGTCCTAGACTTATTTTTTACAGTTTACCTGTACTCTATTGATCTTCAAAATTCGACTATTCACTTTCAATATTGTTTCTTACTTCAAAACATCTATTTTTTTTTTCTCTTTTTATCAACAACACACTTCATGCTCAGAATTTTGTCTTATGACTACGAAATCTCGTTCATTTTTAATTTGAGCTAATATTTTATCAGATGCAGTGACATAATCGTAGATAGAAGTAGATAATTTTAAAGAACAACTAATTATGTTTTAAACAGTCAAATAATATGTCAAAAATTATGTCAATATTATGGTACTGTAACATGATTAATTTGAACTGTATTGGATGAGAGCGATATTTTTGATGTATCTAGTACAATTGTACGACTTAGATACATCGTACTGCTTCTTACTGCCCAAGTCGTTGCCGCTTAAAACCAGCAGCGCCAATTGAATTGTTTTTGCCAACTTACAAAAGCACGCATTTGCCAGTTCACCGCCTCTTTCGTATCCTCCTCTGAGTCTGAGTTTCATGCCTTTCTAGAATGCGAAAACAAGTTTTTTTGTTTTAGTTATTTTTGAAGAAAACATCAATTTTGGACAATAAATTTATAATAAAACGTGATTTGACTCTAAATATATAGAGTCAAAGCCTAGTTATAGTAAAAAATTAGCACCTACAGGCTACAGCCCTTTTTAAAAATAAAAATTAATTTTTTAGTAATTTTGATAAAATTTAATAAAATATATAATTGAAAAATTATGATCCGATTGAAAATAAATTTAAATTTAAAAAATAGGATCACGTTTTGCAAACAATTCTTTTAAAATAAAAGAAAAATCTTTAAGGAAAAAAAATTGAAATATACACCATAATTTTATTCCTTAAGATGCTTGCTTTTTGGATGGGAAATGTAACTCAATTTATTGAATAAATTTTGGAGTTTCGAAGACAATTGACTACTAATCCACATCAGTTTACACCATAATTTTGAAGAACAGAAGTTGAAAAATATTGCTGAGGTCAGACTCAGAATTGAGTGACGTCATCAAAGTCCCATAGATCCAAATCACCACCACCGCCCACCATCATCTCCTGCACCGAATTAGCTGGCGCCGCCGCGGACTGCCCGTCAAGATACGGAATCTGATAAAACTTCATGTAGTTCTCATAGGCCATTAGCTCCTCACTCAGCTTCTGCACTTCATTCTCAGCCACCGCCACGGTCGCCGACTCATCCGCCACCTTGATTACTGTCTCTTTACCACCATTAGTATTTCCATTCATCTCCTCCAAGCCCGAATTCAACCCGTTCCCGGATACTGAAACTTCCTTACTCGGATACTCCACAACAGGGTTAGCCTTCATCATTGAATAAAACCCATTAATATATGGTTCCACTCGATTAAAATCACCACAATTCCCATTGTGCAGTTTATCATTATAAGGGTTGGGATTGAATCTGTTGTAGTGATAATCGTCGTCCTCGTTGGGGAAATTAACTTTGGCTTTTTCCCCTCTGATTTTACGAGCTTCCTTATCATAGGCCCGAGCTGCTTCTTCAGCTGTATTGAAAGTGCCCAGCCAAACCCGAACGCCTTTTCTTGGGTCACGAATCTCAGCTGCCCATTTGCCCCTGGGTCGCTGCCTTATTCCCCTGTACAAATTCTTCCTCTGCCTTTTTCCCTTGGCGCCTTTCACAGCATGCTCACCCTCTGTATGTAAAAATTCCTCACTTTTCACAACATGCACACCATCTGTTTGTACCAGTCAAGTTCAAACCCAAGAGAACATATAAAAAGCGTACTAAAACTAAAAGAACAGAGAAAAGCATGGGTTTCGACATCTTACCTTTGTGGGGTTGAGATGTTTTGAAACTGGTAGTGATATTTTGGCCGGAGGAGGCGTCGGGCCAGAAGTCGGCGGAGGTGACACGGCGGTTACCATAGCGGGGAATGATGTTGCCAATTACTGCACCGCCACACATTCTTGAATTATATAAATGAAAATTCTCTGATTGGTAAACTAGAAATTGAAACAAGAACAGAGCAACACAGAAACGAATGATATAGAAAGATTTTGAAAATGGATTTGGATATATGGCCTTGGTCCATGAGGGGTTTGCAGTGTATATATATATATATGGGGAAAATTTCCTAAATCCTACTTTATGTATAAGGTATTTCCAAAATCAGAAATTAAGTTTCAAATTTCTAAAATCAGATATTCATTTAATAAATATTAATAATTTATTCAATTAATTATATATTTTATTTATTAAACAAATTAAGGTCACATATTTACACAATTTGGTCATAAATTCAAAATTTGGTCACAGATCGAAATTTATTAGGTCACAAATTTTTTTTCGAGATCATGGATCGAAATTTATTAGGTCACAGATTTTTTTCAAGGTCACAAATCGAAATTTATTAGGTCACAAATTTTTTTCGAGGTCACGAATCGAAATTTTAATAAGTCACAATTTATTTTCAAGGTCACATGTCAAAATTTATTAGGTCACAGATATTTTTCGAGGTAACAGATGTGAATTTTAATAAGTCACAATTGGTTACAGATTTGTTATTGGTCACGGATTAGCCAATTTAGTGGTCACAGTTAACCAAATAATCTGTGACCACCGCCCCGACAACCATCGCCGCCTCGCCACCACCACACAATCACCACCGCCACCCCTCACAATCGCCAAAGCCACCATGAAGTCGGCTGCCATCACCACACTGTCAACACCAACATACAACCGCCACCACCACCACAGCAAACCACCACCACCATCTCCATTTACACCACCCCCACCACCACCACCGCAGCCGCTACATAGGTCACAGGTCACCCAAACACCACCACCACAACCTCACCAAACCAAACACACACAAACCACCCGTCACAAACACCCACCACCGCAGAGCAGATCGAATAAAACCCAAAACCCAGATCCCCAGATGCACGACCATCACCATCGCGCAACCATTGCAGTAGCCCAAGGCCGTTCCCACCTTCACCAACACATTACCACCGCCAACATCGCCACCGTAGCCGTTTTCACCTTCACCACTCCACAAACCAGATTCCAAAAAGCGACGTAAACAAAAAATACAGATCGGGGTAGCACCACTGCCAACCAACATAAAAAATGCAGATCGGGGCAGCACCACTGTCGCCCACCATAAAAAACGCAGATTGGGGTAGCAGCAACGCTGGGGTCGCTGAGCCTCGCGCGGCGCCGCCTCGCCGTATTTGGTTGGGCTGTCTGTAGCGAGGAACGGAGGAGAAGGAGAGACAAAGGTTGAAGAAATGGAGGAGGAGGAGGCGGCGTTGGTCTGTGGAGAGAGACGGGGGTAGAAATGGAGAGAGAGAGGAGAGGAGAGCTAGAGAGAGGGATGTCGATGGTGGAAATGAGCTGGGGGTGGTGGGACGTTGTGTTAGGTTATAAATTAATTTAATCTAATAATCATATTTATTTAATAATCATATTTTAATTAATAAATCATCTGATTTCGAAAATTACAAACCTGATTTCGGAAATTACAAACCTTAAACCTGAATTAGGAAATGAGATCTCTAAAAGTAGGGTGTGGTGTAATTTCCACACATATATATATATATAGGAAATGGGTGAAGGGCCAGCGGCCCAGCCGTGGGTGGGCAAGTAGGGGCTATTGTAATCTTATTTCAAATTGATCTCGTTTTTGTCGAGTTTAGAGTTTATCCAATTTTGATGAGAGTTAGTATAAAAAAAATTTCACATCTTACCGTACCAATAATCTTAATTTAAGTTATGTATAGTATAAAATTTTTTCACATCTTACCGTACCAATAATCTTAATTTAAGTTATTATACATAAAACGAACACATTGTTTAGCATGACACAAACAACATTAATAATACGCAATTCTTAACAAACAAAAAGTGGACACGTTTATATGACATAAAAGTAAAGATATGATATGAAAGTAACACATATCACTTTAAAAGTATACAAGCTTTAATAAAACGTAATTCTTACTAGTAGGGACTAACTCATTCTCATCCCTGCTGAACCATGATACTGGATCTGTCCCTGCTTATTAGCATAAAGTAGCACGTTGTTTCATAAGATATACAATAGAGATACGACATAAAATTGACATTTACAACTTCAATAAAACTCTATTTTTAGTAAACAAAAAGTGAAGACATTGTATTGCTTTACTTTCTAGTCTTATTTCTCTTTCCCCATTCCTAATCGTCCCTCTATCTCGCATTTTCTTGTCCTGAGTTTTTTAGTGATCCTTTTCGTTTACTTAATAGCTTCTTAGTACAGGGAAAGAAAATGAGAGAAAATGAGAGAAAATGAGGGAAAAATGGGTCATTACTTGGGAGGAAGGGGAAGGGGAAGGGGAAGGGAAAGAATAGAGAGAAGACAATATCACGATTGTCTACTTCTTCGTAGCTCGAATAATCAACAACTATTTACTTGAAAACCAACTACTCGCTAGATTCCAAGCAGAGTCAATCGAGTAGTTCGATTGCCTTTGACAAATTTATACACAGTGCGTGATTAGCTACAGAGGTATGGTGGGAAAATAAAGAGTAAAATAGAATTTTAACCAAAAAGGAAAAAAAAAAAAGGTGCACAAGGAGTTGAGCATGGATGACTAAGATGAGCACCTTTTAAGCTCAGTTAGTCACTGTTTGATCGTCATTTTTTGTCCCTATATGACAATCATTAGACTGATTTTTTTTTTTTTTTTTTTTTTTTTTTTTGTTTGTTGAGAAAATGAGTTTTAATATAGTGAATTTTTGAAGAAAATATGTTATTAAAAAGTATGAAAAATTTCTAGATTTACGTGCGAAATATTTTATTGTAAGAATGTGCGGTTGAAAACGAATTTGAGAAAAAAAATTTATTTTATTGATTGTCAAACAGGGTAAAAATAATTTAAATGTAAATCAAATACTTTTTTCTTACTTTTTAACTATATATTTTTAAAAAAAATCACTATTTCATAATTTATTAACTTAAAAAAAAAAAGGCTCAAGCAAACCCTTAAATTGCATCTTTATTGCATAGTTCACACCTAACTTATTTTTCTAGCTAAGTAAATGTACACAACCTAAACATATTTTCGCCTAAACAAGGGGTTGGCTATTATTGCATAAAAAGCATAGAGTTTTCGACACATTACACTATTGTTCTATGGTTATGAATATTATTTTTCAAGGTTATGATAAAAAAAACTAACGTGGCAATGCCATATCGACACATGTGCAACATAACTTTTGCCCATTGTGGGCAGGGTATCAATTCTATTTTGCCCAAATATTCCCAATTCAGAACCCTAATCCCATTCTACACCAAACCCTAACAAACCAACACCGTTGCTGTCGTCAACCACCATCTTGACCATTGGCATTAGTAGTGGTAATGGGTCGAGTCGAGCTTGTTGAAAAAAATGTGAGCTCGGCTCGGTCCACGAGCTCGTGTCTTGTGGGCCGGGACGAGCCGAGCTCGTGAGCTCGCCTATTTTTTTTATTTTTAATGTTTTTTACACGTTTTTTTTATAAATATTTTTAAAAAAATATATTTTCGGTAAATTTTTATCTTATAAGTATTTTTATTTTGTAAACAATTTATTTAGATAAAGTATTTTTTTACTTATAACTTATAATTTATAAGTAATTTTAATTATAATATATTTTTTTATGATTTTATCTTATAAATGATACTTACTTAGTTACTTATAAGTTTTTTTGTAATTATAATTTAATTTTTTTACTTATAAATAATTTTTAGTTAATATATTTTCATTTTCAAGTTTATTTTAAAGAAAACATGTTGATTGGAAATAATTATTTTATAAATGATAAAATTAAAAAAAAATATGAGCAATTGTCAAATGATTTTTCAAAATATTTTTTCTTTTTAAAATAATAAAAATAATAAAATATAAACCATCTTCCTTTATCCGGGTTTGAGACCGGCTACTTCAATAGTTCAATTTCGAGTAGGCGGAGTTAAAAATTGTACTCGAACAACTTGTTATGTGTACAATTTTTTAAAAAAAATTATAAAGGTATTAAAATAAAAATTCGTCGTAAATATAAAATATGGTTAAACTAAATATCACTTAGTTAACTACATGTAATTTCGACATATTTATCTTGCAGTAAAAAATGAGCGTTTTGCTAGTCCTTCACACACATTAATATTTCCAAAATATCTTCTTTTAGTCGACTCCTAACCTTAGAGAGATCAGAGAACCCTAGATTCTGCACTAAAAGCAGATTCTGAAGCCATAGTGCTAATTGGAGATGTTAGTAGATCTTTTGTCATTGCAAAAACTATTGGCCATCGGCGTTCATACTTTCATCAGACGTTAACTACTTCTTATGAATTTTTCCTTAGTGCATTGTTACTAAGCCAATTATGATTAAAGTAATCAAGTAATTCAGCAAGCAACGCATTTGAACTATTACTCGATATTTGAGTACATGCAGTGGAGGACAAACTACTATTACTGGATGAACCATATGCATATCTAGTTTGACCATATCTATATGAGTTCATGCCTTCAAATAAATTTAAAATTTCAGCGTCGTCATCTCCTAAATTAGTAGGAGAAGTACTTGTAGAGTCGAAGGGTACACGAATAACATGTGTACCCATTCGTGAAGCATATATTACATACATTTCAGATAAAGTTGCTTCCAAATTTCTATGGGTAATAGGTACGTTAAAAGTTAAAGATTTTGACATTCTGTCAATTATAAATTTAGTACCTGATAAATTATATTGGGGTCCATGACGCATTCTAACGGAACTAACATGGGTAAGTCTTCCCAATATTTTCTAAATTTTAATTCATGACAATTATAACTGAACTAAAATCGGGGTCATCTTTATATCTATAAAAAGTCTTAGAAATTAGATAAAGACGTTGAAGGACCATATAACTAGTAGGATAATAAATACCAGACAAAATATTTGTATAATCATAAAAATATTTCAAAAAAGCTTTAATTTTAATAACTAAAACCCAATCGGACTAATTCAAAATATTTTCGTTGTCATCCCTAATATGCCTACTGTTATAAAATTCAGTAATTAAATGTTCGAAACCTTCACATGATTTTAATAATAATATGTGGAGTTCTATCTATACGCTACGTCACTAATAAATGTTTTTGAATGCGACACCCGAATTTCGGCACAAAATTTTTCAAATGCTTGTTTTATACTAGGTGAAATAGTGATATACATTAGTGCATTTCTAATTCGTTGAATTTCATCCTTAATATATTTTAAACCGTCTTGTACTATTAAATTTAAAATATGACAAACACATCGAATATAAAATAAAAAATCACCGAATTCGGGTTAAAGTACTCTATGCAATTTATCGATAACAGACTTATTTACAGAAACGTTGTTGAACGTAAAAAAGCGAATTTTACTCTCGCATTTATATTCTATAATAATGTTCATAATAGCACTAAATATATTGGGAGCATTGTGCGGGTACTCAATAATTTTAAAAGCAATTATTTTTTTATGCATGATCCAAAGTTGGTCTATATAGTGTGCAGTTGTAGCCATATAACCTCTTTTATTAATCGCTTCCCATAAATTCGAAGTTAAAGATATCACACCCCCATATTTTTCTAAATCGGCAATCAATGTTTTCTTTGCATTTTCAAAATATTCTGTTGTATTAGAACGAAGAATATTTCAACTTACCCAAACGTACCTCGGTTGAAGACATTCTTTCACAAAGGTAACGAAATGTTGGTTTTCCATTTGTGCTAGTGGCAACTCAGATTCGGCAATGTATTTCACCATTCCTGTTGGAGTTCTTTCCTCCGAATACATCCACTTATTAAGTGGCGTAGTAGTAGCACCGCTGTCTGGACTACAAAATTGTAGTTGCGTTTGACCAGCAGGAATAAGACCATGTTTGGCCGCACATGTTTTGTAGCGACGGTTGAGGTGAGTGGTTCCAATGCCTTTTTGATGGGCCAACCGTTGTTGACAGTATTTACATACTGCTTTGATTTTTGGAATTCCATTGATCACACGATCAGTTTGAACCAATTTAAAATGGTCTCAACATTTTGCCTGCTTCTTCACCTTTCTCTTCTCTCTTGTATCGGAAATGTCTAACACAGTTTCATCATCCTGTTCCAAATCAATTGGATGACTAGCATCAATATCAACGTCATCCAAATCAATTGGATGACAACTTTTATGAACATCGTAATCTTCAATATTTTCTGGAATGGGTACTTCATTTGGACCGGCGAACCCATTCCCAAATTGATTATGGGGCACATGTGCTTCATTCCCGACTCCAACATCGAACAAATTTTCAATAAATGAGCGTAGATCCATTTGTAAATAATTGAAATTGAATGTTGAAGAAGAAGAAGTGAACTAGAATTGAGAAGTGAATGAAGATTATGTAGTAGTGTAGAAAATATATTGTAAAATCAAGATTATAATTCAATATTTTCAAAATAAAATGTAGGAGAGTATATAAATAAGAATGAATGAATAATATTGATAATAATTGATTTGTAGAGAGTATAGTACAGAATAAGAGATTGATAGTAAGTTTGGTGAGAAAAAATTGTTGTAATTGATGGGTATTTATAGGAAGAAAATGAAATTTGAAAAAAAAAAAATTTTGAAAGACCAAAGCGGTCACTGAAAAACTTCAGTGACCGTTCTGGTCCCTGAATTTTTTTTTTTTTTTTTTTTTTAAATTTGATGAGCAGCTCACTGAGCGGCTCGTCTTCATGACGAGCCGAGCTCGACTAGGCTCGTTTGAATTTTTTTTTGATTGGCTCGTGACTTGGGCTCATTTTTTATGAGCCGACGAGCTACTCGGCTCGATTGCCACCCTTAACTGGCATCACCATAACCATCACCTCCTTCTCCATAAGTCACCACCATATTCTTCCTTCTCACCACCACCACCACCACCTTCAGTTTCCACCATCGCCATCACTTTTTCAATGGATTGCATATAGGATTTCATATCTGGGATCTTAAATTAGATTTGAAATCATAAATGGAGAAATATTGGTTTTTGAATCTCGACAGTGAACTTTCCAGAATTTGTTCACATTTTCATCTGTAAAATTTAATTTCTTTGAATTTTTTCATATTTGCTGGATGTTTTTTTTTGTTTCTGTTTGTTTATGGATTGATTTAATGTTGGGTGTTTGTGTTGGTGGTGGTGCATGGTGGTTTGTAGTAGTGGCAGTAACGGCATACAAGTGTCATCCTTTGTATTTTACTATTCTAATATTTCAACGATGCTAGTGAAAATTGATGGCAATGGATACGTGCCACCACTTGTTACAAGTGTTACACTTTGTGTAACAATTTAACTAGATGTAACACAAACGGTTAACAATAGTGATTTTGTGTTACAATTATCAAATTGTTACAAAAAGAATAATGTTATAACTCGAACCAGAAAATCACACGAACAGAATGTGAAACTTTACCAAACCAACCAACAAATGATCAGTGACTCAAGTAATAAAGTGTTTAGGGCCCAGAATACATTGTACCCTTTTGTACAACACGAAATCTCCACAAACCTAGCCCCTAATATACAAGACAGAGGCAGCTACTTCGATGGACTCGAGAATATACTCAATCGGTCAAAAAAGCCTTAAGATCTCAGATCGAAGAATCACACAAATTCAACAAACACCATTAACACTCTAAAACCAGAGGTTTTAGAGTTTACAGAGAAGTCACGAAGAATAGAGGGAAAATGGCTGAGAGAGAGAGAGAGAGAAAAAAAAACCATAGAACCTTTACGCATAAAGCAAAAGAAAAGTCTAGTAGGGCAACCACTTAAAGTGTTATAAATACTCAGCTCCCATCACCGTAGATCTTAAGTCATCCAACGGTCCAGAGTAGCACACATGTCTTCATTATAAAGGGGTCGGGTTTAGGTCCATTTGTGTTGTGTTATTAGGCAATGACAAACGGATCCAGTAAGTGGGCTAGGCCCAATTCATCATCGCCCATTAATATTGGTGTGGGCCAAACAAATTGGCATCACAGCCCAATAGATCTCCACCTTGATGCCAATGATCAGAAGTTGAAAAATAATAACAAGGAACTTCTCAGAGCACTTGGTATAAATTCACAAAAGATGATCAGCACCAAGAACTTGTACCTCATTCAACAAACTTTTTAGCCATAAAGATTCTTTAATGGCTTCAGTAGCAGCCACATACTCAGCATCTGTAGTTGATAAGGCTACAATAGACTACAATTGAAACTTCCAACTTATGCAAATATCACACAAAGTAAACATATAAGCAGTTGTTGATTTCTTATCATCTCTATCTCTAGCATAGTCTGAGTCAACATAACCCCCTAGGGTAACTGCCTCTTTACAATGTCTAAAACACAAACCTAAGTCAGCAGATCCTTTTAAGTACCTTAGTAACCATTTTAGAGCATTCTAATGTTCAAATCCAGGGTTAGCCATAAACTTACTCAAAGTACTAATAGCTTGGGCCATATCAGGCCTAGTACACACCATAGTATACATTATAGATTCTACAACATTTGCATAAGGTACTTTTTGCATATATTTAATGTCATATTCATCTTGAGGACATTGGTCTTTACTTAGTTTAAAATGACACGCAAGTGGCAAGGAAACATGCTTAGAATCATGCATGGCAAACTTAGATAACACCTTTTTCACATAGTCATATTGTGTTAAAATAAGTGTGTGTTTGGATCTATTCCTTTTAATATCCATCCCCAAAATCCTTCTAGCATGCCCTAAGTCTTTCATTTCAAATTCAGCACTTAGCAACCTTTTAATGTCATTTATATCACTTACTTTTTGACCTATTAACAACATGTCATCTACATACAAAAGCAGATAAACAATCACAGAGTTGTTGTCACCCCTTTTAAAATAAAGACAATGATCAAAATCACTTCTAACAAAATCAACAGAAGACACAAAGTTATCAAATCTCTTGTACCATTGTCTAGGTGATTGTTTTAGGCCATATAAAGATCGTTTTAAGAGACAAACATGATTAGGTCCTTTTTCATCATTAAACCCCTGAGGTTGATTCATATAAATTGTCTATTCTAAATCACTATGTAAGAAAGCTGTTTTAACATCCATTTGTTCTAGTTCTAAGTCATATTGAGCTACTAAAGCAAGCATGACTCTTATAATAGTGTATTTCACAACAGGAGAAAAAAATCTCACTGTAATCAATGCCAGGCTTTTGGGTAAAACCCTTAGCCACTAATCTGGTCTTAAATCTAAGGGGCTATTTAGGAGAATTCCCTTCTTTAATACTATATATCCATTTACAATCTACTAAAGACTTATTTCCTGGTTTTGAAACCAGACTCTTAAGTATTATTTTTCACTAGGGACCTCATCTCCTCCTCCATGGCAAGCTGCCACTCTTTAGAGAGTTGGCAATTCACAGTCTCATAAGATTTTGGCTCCTTAAAGGCTAAATCCTCATAAGTTAAGACAACAAAGGACAAGCAATCACTCATTCTCACAGGTTCCCTTATTTCCCTCCTAGTCCTATCCTTGACAAGTTGATAATCATGTAATGGATCTTCTAACTCACTACTAACATCTTGAACAATGCCTTCCCTAGTTTTCCCTGAACTATTCACACTATCATTTTCATTTCCAGCCACATTTTTATCCCGATTCTCATTAATGAGTTCAGGAAAGGACCCCAACTCCACTTGCAGCCTGGTCCTACTTTCTTTTCCCCTTTCAACAGCATCATTGGAGACCCTTTCACCTAGACAAGACATCTCAATTTCATTGAAAGTGACATTTTTACTGGTTATCATTTTAAAACCCCTATTATCTCTCACCCAGAGTCTATACTCTTTCATTCCTTCAGGGAATCCCATGAAAACACATTTCTGGGACCTAGATTCTAACTTTCCTACACTTTGGTGTGAATAGGCAGTGTTCGCTGAAAAGTGTACCGCAAGCGCACGGATCGTGAACAAGTAATATAGTGGACTTTTTGAGTCCGAATATCGATCCCACGAGGAATGTTACTTTGAAGTTACGTACTCTAATCGATTTTAATTCTAACAACGACTGTCACACACACAATTAATATTGAAATTAAATTACAAACTAATAACTATAAAACTAAACTAACAAACTAAAAAGACGTAGTTGCATCTTTAGTTTGAAAAGCGGTTGGAATTTATGATTTCACTTAACCTTTATTTCATTAACATCAATTCAATAACGTACATGCAAATTACCAAAATACATAGTTAGACCCGATTCTCCAATTTTAAATTAATATCCTATTTCGAGCGATATTAACCCTAATTAATCAAATTATACCACATATTTCTATGTCGATACAAAATTAACCAATTGCATTAAATTGCTGTGAAAATACTCAACGGGTCACATAAGGTAGATGTCTATTTCTAGATCATCTAAACGCGTATAGTCGGAACCATACAAACCTATGGTATCAATTATTTCGGCCTAATCAGTACAACTATTTTTCAATAATTACACCAAATACCTAACTACAACATCTATTGATCAAATAAATGAAGCAATTTTAAACTAATAATCAATACACCATTATTTTGATAACAAATGCATTTTAACAACATATATCAATATTAATGAAATTAAAGTTAAGATTTAACATAAACTCCAACACAAATATATTTAACTCATTTTATAAAAGTGATAACAAAGAGATTCTTAATTCAATACATATCAAACTTGTAAATAATGAAAATAAACAAAGATAAAGATAAAACCCTTGTAGTTTGGCTTTGTTTTCTCCACTTCCACCAAGATTTCTTCTTGTTATCTCCTTGCTATTGAAGTTTAATTCCACAAATGAGCTAAGATTTACAAAGAAACAACTACAAAAAGAGAAAGAGAGCAAGAAAAGAAAATAAAATAAAAATAAAAGAAAATAAAGAGGAAAAAAAACGTGAGAGAGAGAGAGAGTGTAAATTTTTGGATTTATGTAGAGAGAGGTTTTATGTTTGGAGAGGATAGGATATATATAGAGGCTAAAACTTAGGGGTTAAGTTACATAAAATAATATAAATATAGGATATTTATAATTATTTATATTATAAATTAGATAATACTAGATATAGATAAATATCTAGTAATAAACAAAGCAAAAATAATCAAAACTTTGACCAAAAATTCGAGAATGAAGTTTTAAACCGCCATTGATTTTTTAACTCTATGCGGCCGCATAGTTCAATTCTATGCGGTCGCATAGAAGAGAAATTTAATCCATTTGACGTCTCGACTTTATACATGCGGCCGCAAAGCTTTTATTCATGCGGTCGCATGGTTCTTCCAAAGTTTGCAGCTCAGATCCTTGAATATTTGCACGCCAGGTCCCTCATTTTTGAACTTGTGCAATTTGGTCCTCATACTTTGAACTTTCTTTCATTTAAGCCCCTATCAAATTGCAGTCAAAGCCCTTCATCTTTTAGGGTTGTGCAAGTTAGTCCCCAACTTCACATTTTTGTGCAATTAAAGTCTTTTTTCACTCGTTTTGCCTCCGTTTCATTCCAATTCAGGGTTTTGGCCTATAAATACAAAACGTACACAATTATGGGTAGAAATATACTCAAATTTATCACAGTTAAATCCCAAAAAGTGTCTAATAAGTGTGCAAAAGCGCACTTATCAGGCAGCACAACCAAAAATTCTCAAAGAAGTATAATTAGGCAGTTTTCCTGACCATACTTCTTTAGGTGTTTTTCCATCTTGTGAAATGTTGGTGTTCTATTCACTATATACACAACTGTTATAACAACTTCTCCCCACAGTACTTTAGGGACACCTGAACTAAACATCATGCATCTAACATTGTCTAGAATGATCCTATTCATCCTCTCAGCTACACCATTCTGCTGTGGGGTGTAAGGAACAGTTTTATGTCTTAAAATTCCATCATCTTTACATAATTTATCAAAATCAGCATTACAAAATTCCAGATCATTATCTGTTCTATGAATTTTGATCTTTTTACCTATTTGACTTTTAATTAAGGTTTTCCAAACTTTAAACCTTTCAAAAACATCTGATTTTTGTTTTAATAGAAAACCCACACTTTTTTTTTTGAAAAATCATCAATTAAAGTTAGGAAATATTTATTTCCACCTTGGGTTGAAGTTGATGATGGACCCCACAGGTCAGAGTGTATATATTCAAGAATAGATGCAATGTTGTGTTTTCCAGTATTAAAATGCAGCCTATGCTGTTTGCCTAAAATGCAGTACTCATAAAATGGAACTTTAGAAACAATGTCTGCACCTTTTTTACTTAAAATGTGTACGCCTTTTTCACTAACATGAGCTAATATATTGTGTCATTTCAAAGTGGCATAAATTTCAGCACTAGATGATTCAGCAGTGTGACCTATAACATTGGCTCTAGTGACATATATACCATTTCTTTTGATACCTTTGAAAATAACTAGAGAACCTCTAGTTACTCTCAAACTAACACTATCAATCTTGCATTGCAGGTCCATGTCATCTAGATTCTCCATAGAAATTAAGTTTCTATTTAGGTTAGGAACATACCTGACTCTTTTTAAGGTAAATGTGTACCCATTTTTCAAATTTTAAGGTCACACTACCATTCTCTTAACTCTACATGCAACATTATTACCCATAACAACCTCCCCACCATCAAGGTCCTTAAAGTCATCTAACCAAGGTCTCATAAAGGTCATATGGAAAGTGCAGCCTGACTCTAAAATCCATTCAACACTCTGATCACTGTTATCTAGAAAATTTGCAGTATTCAGATCAGAGATGGAATCAATCACCACATAGACATCAACTGTTTCATCATCTAGAGGCTCTACAACATTCCTTTCATCTACATTCATCTCTCTTTGTTCATTCTTTTTCATAAAACAGTCCTTTATAAAATGTCCTATTTTACCACACCCATAACACTTCCTATTTTCACACCTAGATTTAGACCAATGCATTCATTTTCCTTTCTTCTTGAAGTTACTATTCCCTTGATTACTATGACTCCTTTGACTATTATTATGCCTAGTAAATGTCCTACCTCTTACAAACAAACTCTCAGACTCTCTACCATGTCTTTCAGCTTTAATCTCTAATTCTTTACTTCTTAAAGAATTTACAACAATTTCAGGTGTCAAAGTTTCTCTACCATACTTAATGACATTTTTTACTTCTCTATAGGCTTTAGACAATGAATTAAGAAGTATTACTGCCTTATATTTTTCAGATACTTTTTCCCCAACATTAGTAATATCTTGAACTAATTTATTAAAGATGTCAAGATTATCATCTAATTCTTTGGTTTGGTTTGATCAATTTTAAAACTGAAGAATCTTTCTAAAAGAAAGAGCTTATTGGGTAAAGACTTAACAATATACGGTTCTTCTAGTTTTTCCCACAAAGTCTTAGTATCATCTAGTTTTCCTACTTTTCTCAAAACTTGATCAGACAAGTGAAGAATAATAGAAGTATATGCAAGTTCATCATTTTCAGCATTTTGTTCAGTAGTCAAAGTTTCAGGAAATTCATCGGTCATAGCTTTAGAAAGTTTCTGTTGAACAATGAGTCCTTTCATTTTTTGTTGCCAAATGGGAAAATACAATTTTCCATTAAAAACTCCAAGTTCAAACGTAGCTGTTGTCATTTGAAGGTTTTAATCAACACAAGAAAGTTTTTGAAGTCAAAGTTCAACAAGAAAATAGGTATTTCACAGATATATAGACTAACACAAAGCATCACATAAGATCTGAAAATATGAGATAGTTCTAAGAGGATATAAACACAGTGAAAATACCACAAAAGTAATAAATGCGAATTATAGGGGATAACTTCAACATAGTGTGTTTGAATTCACCAGGATTTCGTGAGGTTCAAGACGTCAGGTTAAGGCTTAATTCAAAACACACAACACAATGGGAAAAAGAGAACATGTGACAAATGTATAGGCTAAATTAGAATCAACACAAGAAATTTAATATAAGGATTACCTCAATACAAGGAATGAAACAATATGGAAATATAAATAACTTTTTTTTTATGTAAAAGACACAAAGCAGTATAAAGCATAATCAGATCAGAAGCTTAGGGTTAAGCACTTTCACCAAGAGGATCGAGCAGCAGCCAAGAAGTGCCTAGGTATTTATGGAGAAAAAAATTGAAAAATCCAAGAACAGCCATATCCACTTCAAGATTCACACAAAGAATCGTTAGATAACAAATATCTATTACAGAAAATACCACAGAAACCAAGATCCAACAATAGTTGAACCTAGGGTTTCAACCGCTCGATAGAACTTTCAAGATCCAGTGGTAAAAATCAATTTTCTACAACCAGATCGAGAAAAACAAAGTTCGATCAGCCAAAATTAAGGCTCTAATACCATTGTTATAACTCGAACCAGAAAAACCACACAAACAGAATGTGAAACTTTACCAAACCAACCAACAAATGATCAGTGACACGAAATCTCCACAAACCTTGTACCCTTTTGTACAACACGAAATCTCCACAAACCTAGCCCCTAATATACAAGACAGAGGCAGCTACTTCGATGGACTCAAGAATACACTCAACTGGACATAAAACCCTCAAGATCTCAGATCGAAGAATCACACAGATTCAACAAACACCATTAACACTCTAAAACCAGAGGTTTTAGAGTTTACAGTGAAGTCACAAAGAATAGAGAGAAAATGGTTGAGAAAGAGAAAAACCCTAGAACCTTTACGCACAAAGCAAGAGAAAAGTCTAGTAGGGAAACCACTTAAAGTGGTATAAATACTCAACTCCCATCACTGTACATCTTAGGTAAGTCATCCAACGGTTAAGAGCAGCACACGTGTCTTCATTATAAAGGGGCCAGGTTTAGCTCCATTTGTGTTGTGTTATCAAGCAATGGCAAACGGATCCGATAAGTGGGCTAGGCCCAATTTATCATTGCCCATTAATATTGGTCTGGGCCAAACAAATTGGCATCACAGCCCAATAAATAACAACAATTATTACAGAGTGTGTGACTTTGAGAAATAAAATAAATTGGAAACTATAGTGAAAATAATTTTTCTTATTATTTTATTTGAGGTAGAGTGTGAAACTTCACTAAAAATATAAGATGAAATTAGGCCCTTCATTGATTCTAAAACCGAAGATTGAAAAATATGCATTTTCTTCGTTTATTTGAAAAATAATGTTGGCATAAGAGACAAAGTCAAATATTAATTTCTATCACGCATTCATAATTACTACTAACTAATATTCACATACTTTGTAAGATTCACTACTATTTCTCTATAAACAATTTACAAAATTTCCAAACAAAGGCATATGTGCATATTTATCCAACAAAAGTGCAATCTTGAGAGCCTTTTTATTTATTCTACTCGTCAAGTTTATCTGGTGACAGTAATTTTGTCAATATTCAGATAATTTTCATAAGTGCTTGCCGTTTTATAGTTATTGAGTTTTTAGTTTATAGAGTTAGTTACAAAAAATCCTTAAAAAGAAAAAAAAATCGAAAGCAATTTGAGGTTCCAAATTTTAGAGTTCGATTTAGGTATGAAAATCTCAAGTTCGGCCCTGAACACCAATAAGAAGCTGAATTGTAAGAGAGAATAATCAATGTTGAATGATTGTGTAGGAAAACATTCATATGCATATGCGATAATTATTTTATCCGTCTGATATTATCTGATTGTGCACTCGAATTATATTTACAATTACCTAAAACTCATCACACCTTAAACCAAACTGCCATTTAAGGGTCAAAAAATTGTCAAAATATCATCTTTCGATCTGAAAATATCAAAATAATTATTCACTGTACCATTTTTTTTTCCCATTTCTTTGATGCCATTTTTGTATAATATGATGGAAACTTCATGCACAACCAGCCGGGATAGGTTTTCCTTTTAAGACAAATTTTGCATTGTCACAAACAGATTTAAGAGAACCAACTGCACCAGAAGGCGCTAAATCAATATCAGCCAATTCAACACCTTCACAAGGAACTGCTTCGCTGCAGTTTAGAGCTACTGAAATTTCTGAAGTTGTCGTTCCTTTTATGTTTACGAAGTGAACATCGCTGATCTTCACCTTCGATTGCTGCAGAATCAAGATATGTTAAACATCGTATAAACAGATATTTTCAAGATTAATCAAACCATTACGGGTACCTCGGGTTTTGTCTTGGAGTCGTAATGCTGATCTATGAGGATGGGGTTTTTAACATCAGTCATTATTATATCTTTGTAAAGAATGTCGGAAGCTTGGATTGATGGAGATCCATGGTAGGTTTTGATTCTTGCACCATTTGTAGTTCCTTTAAGTGTGCAGTTGATGACACTAATTCCCTTCACATCTGTTTCATCTGGGCGCTTTCCAAGGCTACCAACACTGACATACAAACTTTATATAATGAGTATTCAAACGTCTAAAAGTTTAAGCCCCCGTTTGATCCTCATTAAATTACATTACATTACATTACATGAAATTGTTTTTTGTCTTCATTACAATCATACATTCATTAAATAAAATAATATTACACACAAATCTAAAACTTTTCATTACTTTTCCACCACACACTCTCCCATCAATCGCTATTTCAAAAAATTTCAACCACCAAAAATGGGGCTCAAACAAGGGCTAAATTATGGGATGGGATACTAGGCCTGACCTGATGCCGTGTCCAGGGCCGCAAGTGATTCCGGAGACGAGAATGTTGGTGGTGCCCTGGCCAATGGAGACACAGTCATCACCAGTTCCGATGATGGAATCGGTGACATTGACATTATTAGAACTACTTATGTGCATGCCGTCCGTGTTAGGGCTGTCGCCGGGGGCAGATATGGTGAGTTTTGATATTTTAATGTTTTCACTGTAAGTGACCTTAGAATGGAAACCCATGCTGTCGACGAAATTCAAGTCGTGCATTTCGGAGTTTTTTACCTTCTGAAATATAAGAGACTGCACCCAAAAATTGTGCACTTGTCACGCCTTATATGAAAAAGTGTATCAGCATGCATGTGAGCGGATGAAATCCAGAAAAAAATTTAAGTAAATTAATTTTTCGTCATTCTAATAATTTAAACTTTTAGATGACGTGATTAAATGAAAGGTGGTCTTACAACTGGGAGAAGAGGGCCTTCATTATGGACACCAGCGAACTGCCACGAAGATTTTCCCCGGCCATTAATGGTTCCTCCCCCGTTGATTACAAGGCCATCGATTTCATCAAGGCTGATCCATGAGCCTGAAGAGTAAGCACTAATGTCTGTGCTTGCCAATACATTTCCTTGGATTTCAATGGTTATGGGTTTTGGAGCAGCGCATGGCCCCTGGAAAATAACTTCCCCAGCCACAAAGTCTCCCTTTGGAATTACAACCTTTGCTGGTCCCGTTGATTCGCATGCTGCTTTCCAGGCTTTGATGAATGCCTAAAAAATGTTAAAGATTAAGCCCTGATAAAAACAAAACAAATACGGGTTTTCTCGGAATTGCAATCACTCACCTGGGCATTATCGAACCTGCCATCAGCTTTAGCCCCATACTCCATAACGTCAAAAATTGTCTCACCGACAAGGCCACGACGGACACCATTCAGGGGGATGGATTTTGCTCCAATCGCGAGAAAGGCTAAACTCAAGAGAAGGCATGTTTTGACCCCAATTTCTCTTGGAACAGCCATAATGGCCTTGAATCGTTTATGAGACAATTTTTGAGTTGTTAAGAAGGATGAGAATTTTTATTGGCAACGCCGATGGCTTGTGAATGGAAATAACGCTTTTGCTCTCAATGTGATTATAAACTGTTTTTGGAACCACATATTCCTTAATTGGAGTGAACCTTGTGATGGAAAATTATTCAATTTTTCTGATTTTTCTTTTGGTTCGTTCATTATCAAGAAAATGCACGAGTTCGTCGGGTTATCCAGTTAATTTTATGGCTGTTTTAGCATGTGTTTTGTTTCCATTCAATCTAATTTTGCGGTTTGTAGCCATTGCATCCAACAGGTTTTTTGGGGGCAGCAGTGGATGCTATCTTTAAGTCGGGATGTAAAAGCTGTTAGCCATTTAATCTAATCGACTTGTCGCCCTTATCAATCTAACAACCTTACATGAGATTGTAACCCCATATTGCTCCTCGTATAGTCCTTTAGAATAATTATATGCTTTTCCGCATTCAAGAACTGGAAAATTGTGTACTTTATGCTCCCATAGGATAGAATTTTTAGGTTTTCGAAATAGTGTAAAAAGAAGTGTTTCAAATAAATTAGATTCAGACCTCTCATAAAAAGTAAGGCTCGTTCTCTTTGTCATTTTCAAGCTGTTTTTTGTTTTTCGATTTTTCAAAACGGTGAAAACTCGTTTTCTTTTTTATTTTCGAAAATGAATTTTTGAAAACAACAAAAAAAATTGTGAAGGAAACCCAAAATTTCACGTTTTGAACGTTTTCAAGCCAAAATTTCCGAAACATGGGAAACACAATGTTGCTTCTTCATTCACAAGCCAAACTAAAAAAATTTCCACTGACTTTCTTCCTTCACAAGCCCCGCCTTCTTCCTCGTCAAATCGACCATCACCCGCCACGTAGACCACCAGACTCCACCACCACTTGAACCCACTCACCTCTCCCCAGTGGCGGAGCCACACTTGGGCAAAGGTAGTCAGTGGACCACCCAAAATAAGAAAAAGTTTTCGCACAAGCTATCAAATTGCACCTATAAATTCATCAAGTTTTGGGCGAAATTAAGGTTAACCCATGGCTGGATAAGGTGCTCCAGGTGAAGATGAGTTCAACCCATGTAGTCCACGACCATGGATGGATCGGACGGCGCTGGAATCTGCAAAATTCTGGGTTGAATTTAGATTTTTAAATTGTTGTTTGTGGTAAATTGGAACCATGGTTGGGGTCAGTTTGTGGTGGGCAATCGACCGATGGTGGGCTCAAATCAAGTTGGTGGCCGGAGGTGGAGTTGTCGATAATTTTTAGATTTTCGAGCAGTCTACTTTGTGGATTAATTCTGGCTGAATCTAATGGAGTTATGGGGAGAAGTTGGTTGATAGTTGAAGAAGAGGTTGAGGGCTTTCCGATGGAACTAATATCCGGTGGTCTTGGTGCCGAAATTCGTCGGAAATTTGATCCATAATGGCGATGGTATTAACTTCGACCATTGTTTGACATTGATGGAACGTGCAGTTTTAGGCGGTGGTGTCAGCTTCGGCCGTGGTGGAGATACAAGATTGGGGTTTGGCATGATAGTAAATGTGTTTTTGACTTTTATGTTTTGAGAAACAGTTTTTCAGAATGATAAAAAGAACGCATTTTTAACAATTTCAAAACAGACACTCAAAATACAAAATACAAAATGAATTCAAAACTCAAAATGTAAGACTGAAACATGAAGAGAATGACCCATAAAGTATTTCAATTATTTTTGTTCATAAGGTCAAACACAACACTACAAAAAATAACTGATTTCGCGACAAAAAAATGTTGTCGCAAAAATTGAGATTTTGTTGCAAAAGTAATTTAGCGACGACAATACGTTCGTTGCGAGTATTTTCACTATATATGAGTTACATAATGTGTTTTGCGACGACTTTTCAACATTCGTCTCATCAACAAAATCGCGACACTATTTATTTGATGCAGAAAATACGAAATGACAACACAATATCTATAGCCATAATGTCGTCGCAATGTATATATGTCGCGAAAAATTTAAAGGACGACAAGTCAGTTTGTTGCAACTAATGTTCCAATAAAGTTTTTACAAGAAATATGTTTGTTTCGAATGTTTAGTCACCGAATGTATTTTATGACAACTTTCGACCATTCATCGCATTAACAAAATCACAACACTATTTATTTAACGCAAAAAATATGAATTAGCAACACGAAATTTGTAGCTATAATGTTGTCACAATATTTATAGTATCAAAAAAACAAAAGTGGCGACACGACAGTTTGTTACAACGATTATTCTAATAAAGTTTTTGCGAGATAACCTTTGTTGCGAATATTCCTTTAAAGGTGTAACTTTTGCTATCTATTTTATTTTGCAACAACACATGCACGTAGTAATATATTTTTAATAACAACTAATGTTTGTTGTGAAATATGTTTTATAATGCGTTTGATATGTCACATAATGTATTTTAATATATTCAATATTTGTAGTACAATTTATTATGTAACAAGTGGTGTATGTATTTAAATTTATTTCGTAACACAAATAATCTATCGCGCCATCATTTGTGCAACGAGTATAGTTGTTGCCTAATTTATTTCGTGATTATTTACATATGTTGCATATTTTATTTTACGACATATAAAATTACTACACAAGGTATGTTGCGACAATAAACATTTATTTATGTGTCAAGTTGTACTTGTAGTTAAATTTATTCCGCAACACAAAGTGTTTGTCACTTCAACGATCTACAATTGTCGCCTAACTAATTTTATCTTTATTTACGTATGTCGAAGATTCTATTTTAAACACATAATTTTCAATTTCTTTCGTCGCAATGAAATCGTTATTGTGGTGCACATTTAAATGAAAATGAAACTTACTTCATTAGAAATAACTCGCGACTTTATGAAAAGAATGCTTCAACGTACAATTATTAAAATATAATTGATATTAAAATAGGTTTTAAAAAAAAATCATATTATAGTCAACCAAATAAATATAAATCAATGTATTATCTACAAATTTGGTTACCTCCAAGATCAAAACAAATACAAATAAAATATAGTACTGATAACTTCAAGGTCGAACTACTTAGAATGGTTCACCAAACTTGAAAAGTAGAAAATAGAACTATAAATATGGAAGAAATAACAAAAAAACTCACGGGACACCCAAATGACATTCTTGACTCCAAGTTATGCTTCCAACTCACCATCAATATGTTCTTTGGTTAAATGAGAACTCTTGTAGAGAAAAGCTCCACAAATTTAGTCAAATGTGTACATATAAAAGGTAATAAAATATTAGCTTAAAGAAAATATTTCAAATATCTCACATTAAAAAAGTCTATAATAAAAAAGATCCAAGTAATTCAACTATTACAAGTTGCCAGTGACTACAAATTTATGACAAAGTTTTGATGCAAAAAGATTAATAGTCATCTAAATCTGAAAAGAAATAATTGTGTTTTACTCCATACAAGAACATATGCTATAATACATATTCTAAAAACTATTTTGTATACTCGAATAATACTGAACTAAGGTAATGGATTCTCTAGCGGCTTACTGTTTCTAATACTCTATTTTACTACTTAAAATACGATACTGCATCTCATACTCTTCATTACTGCGTGTACATTGAATAATTAATAGTTTGTCTTCTACAATATCTGATAGGCCCCCGATTCTATAAGCTCTGCACTAGTGCAAAAATATCTAAACTAAGGGCCTATTTGATTGGCCAAATTTTTCGTGGAAGGTGGAAAACGTTTTCCTTCTTTTTACTATTCACCTGTTTGATTGCACTAATTTTCTAGGGAAAACGTTTTTCAATGTTTTCCAAGGTACAAACGATTGATAAACAAAAGTTAGAAAACATTTTTTCACCATATTGGTGGGAAAACGTTTCCAACTTTTTGACAATTTTTTTTTAGCAATTGAAACACATTTCAAAGTTAATGGTAAAAAAATTATCTATTTAATTGACAATTTGCGTAAAAAATAAAGCCAAACGAAAAATTTGTCAGCTGAAAAATCATACCAATCAAACACCATTAATTACAATTCCCTGTAAAACAAATTCTAGACAATTCAATTCCCTGTCATTCATTTTCTTTCCACCTATTTTTCACCATTGCAATCAAACGGATCTTAAATGAATATCTTGTGTAACTCTTTATAATCACATTGAATGTTAGCACAAGATCAACAACCATCACAATAAGTAATCAAATATATCTCAGTAGTCGGTTACTCTAACCTTAAATGTCAATAAAAATTCTTATCAACTCTCCGTAGATGCATCATCAGTACTCGAATCTACCCAAGAGAGGAAAAATATAGAGTCATTAAAAATTAAAATAGAAAAACATTATGCAAAGACAATAAAATAAAAATAAAAAACCAAATATATAAAGAATGTTTTACTTACCAATATCACTATCAGCATTATCATCTTTACCATCTAGAGATTTCTCATATTCATTGTAATATTCATTCAATGTATCATCTCCCTCTTCCGAAGTATCATATATAACATCATTCTTATTTTTATTTATTGATTCCACATCTATTTGCAGTGCTTCATTTTCAATAATATCTGGATCAGCATCGCCTCTATGGCATACTTGAGTGTCAAGATCTTCCTGTTTATTGGCAAGACAATATCTGATGATTCATTTTCCTGAAATATTACTTGCTCACTATCCCCATCTTTTTTTTTTTCGGGAATGTCTCATATACCTCTATATTGTACATTTTCCACTACCTTCCATTGTGGACCCAACACTAGATCATTCATATAAAATACTTGTTATGCTTGAATGCCAAGTATATAGGAATCATCCATGTACCATTTGCGATTCACATTGATAGAAGATGATAATCTATGACTGTTCTTTTTTGTTGATATACTTATTCACGATCTAGGTACGTTCATATCCCTTTTTTTCCATCTCACGTTTTATAGCAATTCGTGGTGTTTGCTTTTTGTGGAAATTGTACAAATCTTTTGGTGCTCACATAATTTAATTTACAAGAAAAACAAATGATTTTGCCTAAACAATGAATTCGTCACAGTTTTTTTTTGTATTTTTGTATTTTTTTTCCTTTTAGATTAAAAGATTCTTTACTTAAGAATTTTTTAAATATGAAGATGTGCTTATAAAATCTGAAAACTGTGTTAAAATTGCTGATACATATTTGAATACATCTGTAAAGTTCGATTCTTCTATCACTGATACAACCACAAGAGTCATATTGAGTAATATACATATTAAAAGGGGCAGAAAACAATTTCTCTTCAAAATAGAAAAACCTGTGCATTTTGTTGTTTACAGTCCTGGAGTTCAAATTCAGAAATAAAAAGGTTATTGTTATAATTTCACCTCGTTCAGTGATCTATAAAAGCCATTTTTTGAGAAAGTCAAGAACATGTCAAGACATGGAAGATGCTATGGCCTGCTTGGCTGCTTGTCCCTGTGAAATCAGCCAGTGGTCATTACATCTAGAAAGTACATGTACATGCACTTGGCTCTTCCATTTCTCAATAAATTTTCTGTTGCTTGATTACCATTTCTTCTTGAACTATGTAAAGCTTCCAATGCAACCGAAAAATAACCAGATGCATTTTATTATCTAGTGTAAACATTAGTCTCAGCTGGGCTTCTACAAGTTACACCACGACAGGACTGAGGGTCCTCTTGTGGAGCTTTCTTAGTTTTGGTGTTTGTAATTGTGGTGAATAAGTTTTTTCTTGGTAGATAATAGCTTCTCGAACAAGAATTGACAAGAAAAATAAAGTTTTTACTATGCCCTATGGGCCACCTTCAGAAGTTTCTTCATCAAAGGGAACATGTAAGGGTCCATTATCCCAGACTACTCCTCAAGCTACTATCTCTTCCTCATTGTCTCAGACTAGCAATGTTCAAGTTCTTACTCCATTACCTCAACCTCTTCAGGTTCCAACCTCAGTATCTCAGTCTCAACTTAATTCGTCTCAAGCAACAACATTGACACATGAGACCATTCTCAATGCCAACGGTAATAATTTATCTTTAAGTTTATGTTATAAAATCATCATAATGTATACATTCAATTGATAGAATCTCAATTTTTGCTTATATATTCTGATCCTTTGAGTAATTTATTTCATAGATTCTCATTCTTTGAAGAGGAAGGGACGTGGTCCTACAAGAGGCAAGGACACCGATGATATCGTCAATGCAGCTGGAAAAATATCATTGGAGATTTCTAAAAATTTGGGAAGATCTATTGAAAATTAGCAAGCACGTTTGGCTAGTAAGTGTGGCTATGTCGTTCGATCCTTCGCTCCACTCTGTTACAAACGGTGGATCGACATACCCAGTGAAGAGAAAAATAAATTATATGATCGAGTTTTGGTAAGTCATAAACAAATTCACATTTTACAACATTTTGTTGAATAGTTATTAGTTTCCCATATTTTTATAAATAATATATTTATGTATATAAACATTTTGTTATTTGGTAGGCAAAATTCAATCTTGATTTGACAGTTGAGCATGTCCATAAATATGTGAACGATACTTTAGCAAGAAAATATCGTGATTATAGATATAGACTCAAATAGAAATATTTCAATGGAAAAACATTGGATGATGCAATAAAGAACTGCCCAACTGACATAAAGCAAGTTGATTGAAACTAGTTGTGCCAATATTGGTCTACCCCAGAGTTTCAGGTAACTTTTATTAAAAATATTGAGAATAACATAATTTAGATGTTATCTTAAAATAATTAATATAATTAAAAATAATAAATTATAATACGGAGTTAATTATATTTATATATAAATTAATTGCAGGCTCTATCTACACGTAATTTAGCAAGCAACAACTGCATCAAATACAATCATCGTAGCGGATCAAAATCATTTGTAGCACGTCTTGAAGAAAAGGTAATCTTTTCTTTTGAATTTATAAAGAAAAATATATTTATATAACATGATATATATTATTTCAAATAGAGATCAATTACTAAAGACAATGCACAAGGAGAAATAGACATTTATTATGAGACTCATTACAGTGAGAAGAAATGATGGGTAAAGGATGAAGCACGAACAAGATATGTAAGTATATTAACAATTTATTCATCTTTATTGGCATTTTTTACATATTCTGTTATTAACATATATTTTCTATTCTTTATCTTTACTTATATATATGAGAGGATGCTTCAAATTAAAGAGCAATATGTTCCAGAGGGATCTGAGGCCCCTACTGAACTTGAATTATGCAGGAGGTTTTGGGAAAATCTAAATGCTACATTCGAGGACTTGGACATGGTCCAAAACCTGCCTCAAGCCACTCTGTTCATTTGACGTCGGTTGATACTTAATCAACAGCCCTTCGAGAGCAAATACAAAAGCAGGAGCAAGAATTATTGGATATGCATTCCAGGCTTTCTCAATTTGAGACACTAATGCATAAATTCGTATCGAGTCAAGTTAGCATGTCTCCACAACAATTTGAATCAGCGAAAATGTTTAGCATGCTACCGCCTACTCATAATATATGAATTATGAATTGTTTATTTATTTGCTTCAAGTGTTGAGACATCTATTTTTGTTTACAGATTGGTTTGACCTAATAGTACAATTTTGTAAGTTATGATGTGATTGAAAGTTTAATCTTTTTGTTTTTAAAAATTTTTTGGAAATAATTTTTATCTAGAAATTTTATAAAGCTTTTATTATAAAAAATTTCCTCTTGATAAAAAATAATTAATTTTCTAAAATTGTATTATATGTTCAATTTAGCCAGATTGAAAAAAAAAAAACATTTGTTACAAAAAAATAGTGTTGCAAACAGAAGTTAAGACAACAAGCAAAAAGTGTTACAAAATATAATAAAAGAAACGAGCGAGGTATATCGTAAAAACTTTACAACAACGTACATTTGAGGGCTTTTGCAACGTGCATTACATGTTGCCGTATCCTTCTACTCTACTATAACATTAGAGCCTACAATATAGGGGTGAGAATTATAAGAAAACCTACTGCAACATTTTTTGTCCGTTGAAAAAAAAATTTTCTTGTAGCCTTTTTTTAATCCAACTTTAGAATTTTTAGCAACAAATATTTTTTATCTCAAAAAAGTAGACCCTATTGCGTCACAAGCATTTTGTTGCAAGAAAAAAAGGTTTGCCGCCATAAATTTCCCACCAAAAATATTTTGGTGCCTTCCTCTCTCATATTTTTTGTGGCATTCTTTATTATTTGTCGCAACTTCTCACATTTCACGACAACTTTTTTTGTCGCTTTATATTTTTTGATACTTTTTTTTTCATTACAATCTTCGCGACAAACTTTAAAAATGCGTCGCGTTAAGTCACTTATTGCGACAACTTTTTGTATGTCTCAAAAAATCTTGTTGCGGAATCACAGTTTTGTTGTAGTGCAAGAAAGAAAACCTCCTAAGCCCCTGTTTGGCCTCCATTAAAATTTTAATGTATTTTTATCTATTCTTTTCAACCACACATACTTCAATAAAATAATATTACAAGTAAATCCAAAATTTTCCTTCATTTTAACCACACATTCTTTAAAAAATCACTATTTCAAAATATACTTTTTCCAAAATTTGATTTTAATGGGGCACAAACAAGGGATAAATTATTTTCATACGGAACTTTTAAAATATATGAGTTTCTTATGAAAAAAATTTAAATCTTAAACCAATTAATAATAGGGCAAATGTTATCAAAATTTTAGGCACACATTATCTTAAAAAAAAAGTAGTAAAATAGACTTAACGAGTCGAAATTATTGTCCCACAATAAGGGGTGGAGCCATGGGGATAAAAACAAAAGACAAAGATATATGTACTCACATTTTGTACAAAATCTGTTACTCACACTCACATGGCATGTGGGTTCGCGTGAATAAAATAATCATACAATATGGTCCTCACCCCCTATTGTGAGTAATAAGTAAGGAAATTTGTACAAAAGTGTGAGTACATTTAGCATTGTCCTAAAACAAATGTGTACAAAACTAATACATAGAAAAAAAAAAAAAAAACTATTAGGTCTGGGCTTCCCTTTGCCCCTGCCCACAAGGACTATTCTACACAAATATTGATTTTAATAAACCAAATTCCTTTTTGACAAACACAATTATTGTATTAATTCTAAACTAAGAAAGCAATTAAGGATTCGTTTGATAGCAAAAGTGGAAAGACAAACATTTTTATGTAAGTTGCAAAATAAAAAATCACATAAATCATAGGAAAATATTTTCCATGAAATTTGTTGAAAACACGCTTAAAGTGGTTATACCTTGAAAAATATTTTTCATTTTCACGTTGCAATCAAACGGCCAAAGTAAAAAATATTTTTCTCGGATGTGACATTTTTCATGGCAAATGTGTCAATCAAACAGGGCCTTAATTGAGTTGCAAGATTGAAAATCCGAGCTTTTAAGAATTATTAATTCGATAATAAAAAGTAATATAGGACCAACAATTTCATCATAGATTTCACCTATTGATTTTTGGAGAGAATAATTGAAGTGAAAAAATGATTTTTAAAAAATGTGTGATAAAAAAAAATGGATTTATGTGCAATTTTTATTTTTATTTTTTTTGAAAGAACATGTAATTGAAATGAATTTGAGGAAAAAATAATAATTTTCAAATAAGTTGAACCAAATAGAAGTTAAAGAAAGCAATTATATTAATTTACATGCGTGTCCTGTTGAATTTCTCAAAATTAATTGAAACCTCTCTCAAGAAAAATGAATTCTACTTATTCTAGTTAATGCACTGTATCTCTGAGTGAATATTTTGGTCTAATTAAATGATAAATTACCAGAAATCAATTTAACCATCTTGTAAATCATAAAATTATATCTCTATCTTCTAGGAAAGTATTGCTTTTTCTATTTGGTTTAAATAAATAATTCACTTTTTGGCTAATAACTATTCACGAAAATACGTTCGATTTAAAATCACCACAAATGTACGATTCGTTACAAGTAATAAAGTGGACTTTTAACGCCCGGATTGTCGATCTCACAGAAATTGAATAGCTTAATAATAATTATCTCGACCTTAACCGAAACTAGATATGTTTTTGAGTGTTTTCTACTAAATTATGACCGAACTAGATTATGAATGCTACTATGAATGAATTGACTAAATCATATGCGAATTATACTAAAATGCAATATGAAATTCGAATGCAAATTGATTAACTTAACAATAGAAAAACGCACTAGGATCACGAATCTCCATTTAACAATCCATTTCAATCATAGTTTTACAATTTGACAACACGATTGTATATTGAAGAATCAATGTTCATATTAAATTTTAACAACCTCTCTCGAATAATGCTAAACCTATCTTATCATGCGATTCGACTATATTTCTACGACGAATACCAACATAAAAGAATGCGTGATTTTTTATGAACATTTAAAGATTCATACAAGGCATAGCGGTATATTTTTATCCCTATCAGACTCTATAACAATTTATACTACGTGTACAATAATTTATAATACGGCCACGCCTGTCACGGAGATGCCTAGCCATCTCCGTGGCCGGGTCACGGAGATACCTAGGCATCTCCGTGACAGATCTCCGTGTCACGGAGATAGCTGAGTTTTTTTTTTTTTTTTTCAAGGGGGCGCTGCCCCCGATCCCCGTCGGGGGCGTTGCCCCCGATCCCCGTCGGGGGCGTTGCCCCCTAACCCCCACGACGGGCGCTGCCCCTCGACCCCGTGATCTCTACTTGATTACTTATATATGAATGTAAATTCTAAATTTTTAAGTAATGGCAAAAAGTTATACAATTATAAATACATAACTAGGATGAGAATGCATGTTAGATTGTAAGTTTTAAATGTTAACTGTATTAGTTTTCTTTGTACAAAATAGTTATATAGCTAAAATTCCTTCTACTTTTCGAAAAACCTAAAAGATCAAGAATTCCAAAATAAAATGTTGGTCGATTTTTATTTTCATGCGCATATGCGATGTTTTACAACTGAAATTTAGTTTGTATGAAATGATGAAAAATCACTCTACGCTAATATATAGCCAACTACACTACAGCACGTGCCTTGCACGTGCTCTCCACTAGTTTCAACAAAAACGCTATCAATTACCATTCAAAATTAATCAATTACTACCAGGTAATCAAATACATAAAGATCAATAGAAAAAAAACGATACACCAATGTCAAATAAAAATAAAAACTTCATTAATAAAATCAAAGGTTTAAACTAGGCTACATCGTTTGCCATAATTAAGAAATTAATTCATCGTAATTGTAAGCCTTTGAAATTTGAATCAGCAAATATGTAAAATACGATCTGTTACGGCCTGGGGCGTTCATGCACGGGAAATAGAAGCTAAACTTTCACGCACTAATGGACATGTCAATTCATGTGAATTTGTAGCCTAAGTCCCTGAACTTTTAGATTCTTTCATTTGGTCCTTTTATATTGACTCAGATTTTCAGTCAGACATAGACTCTAGGAAGTCAACATTGAGATCAATTTTTGCACTCGACGGTGGAGCCGTGATATGGAGGAACACCAATTAATCATGTATTGTTGATTCTATCATAGAGGTTGAATACGTAGCAATTTGTGAAGCAGTCTAGGAGGTGTGAGAATTAATCTCCTTTAAACCGTGGAATCCGGGCTCAGTTTTCACCTCAATCGACACCAAGAGAATCACAACCCACAACTCCAATCAATAGCACCCCCAAGTATGGTTGCTTATGTTTCACCCACTTAGAGACAACACAAGGAACCAAGAATCACAAAGAACTCAACCACAAAGGAAGAAGAAAGGGAGGCTGCTCAAGAGTTTTCTCACAGAGAGAATGGCGTGAATGGCGTGAAGTAAAAGAGGGAGGCACACACGGGTTTTCCTCAAATAGACAACGGGCCAAGCATATATGGTAAGTTAGGTTACGCTTAAAGGAGGCCCAAAAACTAAACAATGGCCCAGACCTTCACACAAATGGGTTGCTCAAGTGGGTAACCCATTATAGCCATCCAAATACACGGGTCGGGCCATGAGCAACTCTAATAAATTAGGCTGCTTCAAATGGCCCGAGCAAGATTGAAGTTGGGTCGTTCCTCTCTTAGTGTCGATGTACCGATCAGTCATTTTGGCTAAAGCCGACTGAATATTAAACCGAGTTTACATCATCGCCCGGGATTATTGGGTATCAAAACCCAACAATCTCCACCTTGATTCCCAATAAACCTGCAAGCAAATAAAACACACAGTTTATATTTGCACAATCAAGGTAACCAATAAAATTGGTTTCACAGACCTTACCTCGTGTTTCCGTCCTGAAACACATACCATACCTGCTCCGTATACTCTCCAGGGCTAAGGTCAAGAACACCCAAGTAGAAACAGATAATTACAGTAAACAGTCAAGAGCAAATAAACATGCGATGAAGATATAACATAGGATAATACACATACAGATCTTTTTCAAACACGTTCACACAGAACAATAGATTCACACCAAGTTAATCAACACACGGTCAACACATATGCAACAAATGCATAAATGACCCCACGAAAAGATCTCACCACACTTATCCTATCCCATTCCGTGTTACTCCCACCTCGAGAACACATATCTCCACTCATCGCTCCACCATGCTCACTAGACTAATCACTCAACTCACGTCTAACTGGTAAGTCACAAAAGATCCTAAGTTCTTGGGATAATCCTTTATCACCTCATCACTTCTCCCAAACTACGTGGATAATGGGGCTCCACCTAACAGAAGTGATAGAAGTGTCCTCTCTCACACTCCACCTGATCAGGGTCTCTTTCTGATAAAGGATTCTAGACATTTGATCACATCTCCACTCGTGATCCAAATGTCACACTACACATCCCCCGGTACAAACCACAATGTACCCCTAGGCATCTATACTCCACCTCACCAATAGACATCCAACACACACACCCACTGCTAATGCATCTTAACCCTACTATGCATGCAAACACATACACCAAGTATACGAGTCACATTGATTCATGCAATCACACACATCAAACACATTGAAAGTGTAACATATAACATGCAACAAAATCAAGTACTCACACACATGCAAAAAAGGATTACACACAGATGCAATGCAGTAACTAGGTTTACACTCAATAAACCCCACTAGGGTCATCACTCGACCCCATAGCCACATTCGCCTCATCTCTTATCCTACCCTTATGCTTATCCTTATTTTTGGGACAGTCCTTAATGAAGTGTCCAGTTCTACCACAACTATAACACCTTCTACCACTAGACTTGACCCATCCCTTACTCTTCTTCTTACCACCATCATCACTCGAGTCACTACTCGAATCACTATTATCTTGAGCTCTACCCAAATTCATTTGCTTAAATTTCATTCTACTCCTCATCAAGTGTAACTCACCATTCATCTTATCTTCTTTTTCAACCTTAATTTTCATTTCTTTACTTTTAATGGAATCTATGACAATCTCAGGTGTTAAGGTGTTCCTACCATACTTAATGGCATTCTTAACCTCTCTATATGAATCAGGCATAGAGTTAAGCAGAATTATAGCTTTATAAGTTTCAGACACCTTTTCATTACAGTTAACAATATCTTGAACAAGTTTGTTAAAAATATCCAAATTGTCATCAAGGTCCTTTGAAGGATCCATTTTAAAACTGAAAAAGCGTTCAAGCAGATATAACTTATTAGGAGTAGACTTAAGCAAATATAGACTTTCCAACTTTTCCCAAAGTTCTTTGGTGGTTTTTAATTTACCAACCTTTCTTAAAACTGCATCAGACAAGTGTAAAATAATAGAAGTATATGCCAGTTCGTTCAAATTCTCTTTTTCTACAGCAGTCAAGGTTTCAGAAAAAGAGTCATCAATGGCTTTAGAAACCTTTTGTTGAACAAGAATACCTTTCATTTTTTGTTGCCAAATAGAAAAATCTCCTTTTCCATTAAAGATACCCAATTCAAAGTAATGTGTCGACATCTTACCAAAAAATGCACAGAACACAAACTCAAAACTTGTAAAAGTCACAGGTCACACAGATTACACCAAGTAACAAGATTCCTATGGTTTCACAATAATACGCTATTCTAGAACCCCAGGATTCCGTGAGAATCACGTTCTCAGGTCAAGGGAAGAAACTAGAATAGGAGGCTCGGGTACAATTCTAAAATGATATGAGATAACGCAACAACGTTCAACAATTTAAGCTTACGACGATAAACAAATAATTTCACTTAGAAATTAAACAGGTAATCCTAGGTTCTAGCAACACACAATGGTTACCAAGCAATGGCAACCCCCAAACCTATGTGATCACCCCACACGATGATCTGCTAGTGCGGTAATGTAAGGGTTTCAGCCAATTTACCAGAGCGGACCACTTCTGAGGTCCGTAAATCGGAGAGATGCGAATTTACTGCTTTAGGGCCGCAATCTTAGCCTAAAGTAATTCAGTAAATATTCAGAAGTTCCGAACGACGCTCCACCAAGGGCAAAATTGTCCAACTTTTTCTACAGTACCTGAAATCGAAAACTAAAAACACCAAAATGTTAGAAATATCAAAATGAAGATTCTGTCTCAAGGAACCTTCGCCTGAATCGGCCGGCGTGGGCCTCACGCGCCACCGCCGGATTTCCCACGCGCCGCCGCCGGTCGCCGGAGCTCAGACGCGCCGCACACCCAGGAGCGCCTCCGCCTGCACGACCCAACCCCGGTGTCCGTTTCCCCAAATTCGTTCTGGATTGGCCGGAAATCGAGTTTTTAGGTCCGGTTTTCGCACAGAAATCTGGACAGGTTCGATTTTCTGGTTTCTGCTTCGTTTTCTGCCGGTTTCTGGTCGGTTTTTGGCCGGAAATCCACCACCAACCTCGCTCTGATACCAATTGTGAGAATTAATCTCCTTTAAACCGTGGAATCCGGGCTCAGTTTTCACCTCAATCGACACCAAGAGAATCACAACCCACAACTCCAATCAATAGCACCCCCAAGTATGGTTGCTTATGTTTCACCCACTTAGAGACAACACAAGGAACCAAGAATCACAAAGAACTCAACCACAAAGGAAGAAGAAAGGGAGGCTGCTCAAGAGTTTTCTCACAGAGAGAATGGCGTGAATGGCGTAAAGTAAAAGAAGGAGGCACACACGGGTTTTCCTCAAATAGACAACGGGCCAAGCATATATGGTAAGTTAGGTTACGCTTAAAGGAGGCCCAAAAACTAAACAATGGCCTAGACCTTCACACAAATGGGTTGCTCAAGTGGGTAACCCATTATAGCCATCCAAATACACGGGTCGGGCCATGAGCAACTCTAATAAATTAGGCTGCTTCAAATGGCCCGAGCAAGATTGAAGTTGGGTCGTTCCTCTCTTAGTGTCGATGTACCGATCAGTCATTTTGGCTAAAGCCGACTGAATATTAAACCGAGTTTACATCATCGCCCGGGATTATTGGGTATCAAAACCCAACAGGAGGCAATCTCAATCAAGAAATTCCTTGTGGATTTACTATTTAGAGATGATACCCGCATCAGCTTAGCTCCTGATCATATTGTAATAATAGTGGAGAGATAGTTAATTTAAAAGAATTAAAAGAGATTGTCTCTTAGGAGAGATTTTCCATTGTAGGGTGTGACGATGTGCAAGATTACTTTTACACAAAATCTAGATGACCCACCAGGTAAGATTTTCGAGGATCACACGAAAGCTGAAAAGTACGGAAATGCATGACACGCCACATGTTTTAGGGTAAGTGGGAGAATTGTTGGGATGTATATCGAGAAGTGGTTGGACTATATTGTAATGGGTTAATTTTACAAATGGTCACTGAATTATCACAAAAATAATAAAACGGTCATTGAATTACCAAACTTGCACAAACGGTCACTGAATAACCATGTGCTTTCACAAATGGTCACTGAAGGACCTTTCTGATTTAAATCCAAATTTAAAGGACAGAAACACGTGAGCATAGAACCGTGAAGACCAGAAGTGCAAATTTCATATAAAACTCAAAATCATTCACTTGTCAACCCCCACCTTTGGACCACCATAACTCCAACCTCCGACCACCCAAACTTCCAAAAAAATACACAAAATCGAAGCCCTCGCTACCCTCTACGCAACCCACCCAAGAATGACCCCTAAATCCGCCGGAAAGTGGCCGAAATTTTGTCCCAAAGTCGGCGGGTCGCACAGCACAAAGCTGCCAGCCACCACTTTAGGACGAAATTCCGGCACTTTCCGGCCACCAAAACAGCGGAACCAACACACTACCTCTAAGCCCTCGCTTCCCTCTACGTAACCCACCCAAGAATGGCTCCTAAAGCCGCCGGAAAGTGGCCGAAATTTCGTCCCAAACTGGCGGGGTCGCACAAAAAACAGCTGCCTGCCCCCACTTTGGAACGACATTCCGGCCACTTCCGGCCATCAAAACAAGCGAACCAACATCACCACCTCGAAGAACTCGCTTCCCTCTACAAAACCCACACAATAATGGCCCCTAAACCGGCCGAAAGTGGCCGGAATGTCGTTCCAAAGTGGCGGCAGGCAGCTGTTTTCTGTGCGACCCCGCCACTTTGGGACGAAATTCCGGCCACTTTCCTGGGGATTTAGGGGCAATTATTGGGTTTTTTTCGTAGTGGGCAGCGAGGGCTTTGAGATGGTGTGTTGGTTCGCTGGTTTTGGTGGCCGGAAGTGGCCGGAATGTCGTTCCAAAGTGGGAGCAGGCAGCTGTTTTCTGTGCGACCCCGCCACTTTGGGACGAAATTTCGGCCACTTTTCTGCGGCTTTAGGGGCTATTCTTGGGTGGGTTACGTAGAGGGAAGCGAGGGCTTCGAGGTGGTGTGTTGGTTCCGCTGTTTTGGTGGCCGTAAAGTGCCGGAATTTCGTCCCAAAGTGGTGGTTGGCAGCTGTGCGACCCCGCCACTTTGGGACGAAATTCAGGCCACTTTCCTACGGATTTAGGGGCCATTCTTGGGTGGGTTGCGTAGAGGGAAGCAAGGGCTTCCATTTGGTGTATTTGTTTAGAAGTTTTGGTGGTCGGAGGTTGGAGTTATGGTGGTCCAAAGGTGGGGGTTGACAAGTGAATGATTTTGAGTTTTATATGAAATTTGCACTTCTGGTCCTCACGGTTCTATGTTCACGTGTTTCTATCCTTTAAGTTTAGATTTAAATCAGAAAGGTCCTTCAGTGACCATTTGTGAAAGCGCATGGTAATTCAGTGACCGTTTGTGCAAGTTTGGTAATTCAGTGACCGTTTTGTTATTTTTGTGATAATTCAGTGACCATTTGTGAAATTAACCCATATTGTAATTGGTAAACATTTTGCATGTTATTAGATTTCTATTATTTATTTATTTATTTATTAAACAAATTATTGCATTTATTGAGTAGGCGATCAACTACCTTCGATTGATCAGTGACATACAAATTGGATGTTTGCTTTGAGTAGCATAGATAGACACTATTTCTATATCGATCAAGAACCGTCCACATAATATTCACATCAAACAGCTAATTAGTTAGTTCTTCCGAAGTAATTGAATTCTTTTCTGAGTTCGAGAACTCGAAATCTTGTATTTTACATATTCATATGATAGAGTCCTTAGGTTTTCTAATACTCGTATGATAAAGAGTCCTTAGGTTTTCTAATAGTGTAGTAAGAAGTGTTTTGAATCAACGTCATTTGACTCGAACATGTTCTCAAAATATCAAGATATTTTAAATTGTTCAATGAGCGGAAAAAGAAAAAGTAAAATCTTGGACCATTTGATCTTAAATAGTGTGGTAGGCTGCACAAATCTCAGTCTAATAGAAAATTGTCAACTACTTTAACTGAATTGAAACCATAATTTTGAAAATTTTGGTTTGCATCCACATGGACTTGTAAACGATATGGTTTAAACCACAAAAGTTTTTAAAAAGTCATTTGCAATCAAACTGAATAGTTTAAAGTTTTCCCCCCTTTTAAAAGAAAAAAGAAAAATAATCCATTTAAATTTTACAGACTCGCTACTTTACTTTAATCAATAATCGTTGTAATAATTCTTGCAAGTTTACTGGATTGTTGACAAGTAATACGTGATGAGTTACAAGTGATAGTGCTACGAGAAATAAATTTCAATTAAAGTGTACAAGTGTTTTACCAAATTCAAAGTATGTAACAAAAGAGATTTGTGACTTGTAATTATTAAGTTATTCTATGAAATATGTAAATGCGTTGATTTCTATCAAGCTAAAGAATGAGTGTATTGGACTATGAATTCGCCTATGGTTATTTAATGCAATTCTCAACTATGTAATCTAGTTTTTTTATTCATGCAATCTTGACAATCAATAATTCGATTATATTTGATTTTTTTCAAGATAAATTAAGTTTATTGTAAACACTATTCGATCTTATTCCTAGTCCGAACTAATATGAATAGAACGCATTAAAACACATTATTATCAAAGAGATTGCACATGCATACATGTTATTCCTAACATTAATCGTCTCTGCATTAATTTTGTAATGTTCTAAATCTATTGCGAGTCTCTCAACACTACAACAAGAAACTAATTATTTAGTTGGTGGCCAAGTAATTAAATAATGTAACGGGAATGCAACATTAATCAAGAAACACAAGAATTACTAAACTACTTGTCTTTGAATTAAGCCCCGAACAATCATACTTTTGAAAATGAGAGTTTTGAATAGTAATTTTTAGAAGAATGTGTGGTAAAAACTAAAAAGAAATACTATTTTTTTTTTAATTTACGTGTAAAATATTTTATTATATGAATGTGTGGTTGAAAATGAACATATAGAAAAAAAGAGTTTTAAAAGTATTGTTGTCAAACAAGGGCTAAAATTAAATAAACAAAAGGTTGATCTTTATCCAATATAAGAAAAAATTTAGCCTAGCATATCCGTATGTAAATTACACAAAAAAATTGAAAAGACAATACTGTGGAAAAAGAACAATCGAAGAATCTTGAACAATCAATTTCTTGTTCTTGAATCTGAGTCTTAAATCTTTAATTTCTTGTGTAAATTGCTTTTGATTCTCATGCTAGACCTCTTCCTTGCACTCTAATGTGGTGTCTCTTGTCCTGCAGCCTCAATTAGGTTAAATAGAGGATAGAATTTCATACCATAAAGAGTTAAACTCGAAAAAGAAAAACCTTTAAGGTCCAGAGCCACCCGACAGCCCCCCTCCAATAAGGAGACGCCACTTGACCCCCTGTTTTTGGCCCTGGGCCAATAGTAGGGTTCTATTAAAAAGAAAACAAACTCGTTAGGCACACATGACTCTCCCCACCATGCACGCAACATGAGGCCACTTTGGCCTTGAGTTTGAAAATTAAACCTCTTGCGCACGTGCTTGCATGTGCATGGTAGAATATTTGGGGTCAATTTTGTAATTGGTCCCTGGACTTTCTTCGAATGTACAATTCGGTCATTTTTGTTCCTTTTTAGTCCCCTGGCCTTTATTTTGCACCCAATTAACTCAAGCATCATCCAATCGTCAATAAACGGCCCGAATCAACTTTTGAAAGTTTTCATTTTAATCTCCAAACTTTTGATTTCTCTATTTTTTTTGCTTGATTAGTTTCATTCGTGTCATCCGTTGTATCAAGTTTTACTTAATAAATAAAAATTGTACAAAATTAAGTCATAATTCATTAAAATTAAAAACAAATAATCTAATTTAACGGTACAGATAAGTGTACAATAATCACTTACAATTTTGAAATAAACATTTACAAAAAAAAAAAAAAAAAAAAAAAAAAAAAAACAATGAAGTTTTTATTTGTAAACAATACGCAGATTTTTGTGGTTAACATGTCGTATTCTTTAATTTTGTTTTTATGCTAGACATAGCAAGTTATCAATTCAACTTGTAAAATTCGCTTGATCGGTTTTCTTTAAAGTAGGTTGGTCCATTTGTACTTGTAGCCATCTTTCTCCCGTAGTTGAGAAAATGATTTTTTTTTTTTTTTAATTTTAATTTTAATTTTTTTTTTAAATCAAGTTGATTTGAGTTTTACTTGATCTTCATCCAGGTGAGAGAAAGAGATTCACCAAATAAATGGATCACATGACATTAGTATTTTCCAATGTTTTGAAAATCAATCACATCATTGACCCGAAAAAGGTTAAAAAATCAAGGGTCAAATGGTCGAATCAAATGGTCATTTTTTTTTTTCGTTCTCGCATCTGCAGTTGTTGGATTGGATTTTATCACATCTGATGATGCATCTACAGAGTTTATCCGTAACACTTTTGGAATAGGTCTATGGTTTTTTTTCCTACTTACTTTATGCAATTTATTGTAATTTCTTCTTCTTGTAGTTATTTTTTGTGATTCTTTAGGTAATTTCTTGATGTTTATGTCCACCTGTCTCCATTGTGTAGATTATGTCCACCTATCTCCATTGTGTAGATTGTACAGCTTCTGATTGTTAAGAAAGGAGATTTGAAAAATAGCTTCTTATCATTACTCTAAATGTTGCTAACGTTTCAACCCAACTGAATTATTTGCAGCCTATGTAAGGATTTCCTTCTTTCTTATTGGCAAATCAAGCCAGCAGAATTTTTGGTGTTTCAATATTAGAACATTTTTGGTACAATGGTTGCTTTAGTTAATATATTCAAAGAATGACTTGTTCAAACCAATCTGGAAAATTTAGACTTATTTGATGTTTAAAAAATATTTTATAAATTCTGTACTGTAGAGATGAGTATATTTTACAAATGCGCAACACTTTTAAAAATAACATTAACCAAATTTATATGTACTTATTCTTAACACTAACCAACGTGCAACGCACGTTAATTCCGTTAGATATATATATATATATATATATATATATATATATATATATATAACTATATGAGCTATGGGACTATGAAAATCTGTTTTTACTTTTATTATTAATTAGGCAAACCATTAAAATCGGAATTTCAATTCATACTGAATTAAAAATTAAAAAAGAAATTTGTGTCGACATATATATGGGGTTACATATTTAAAAAAAAAAAAAAAAAAAAATCAAAGTAGAAAAGAAAAAGAGAGGATGTGTGATACTTATAAGCTAAAGCCATTAACTTTTCTTTGTAATTTATTTTTTTAAATTTCTAATTATGAGGGATTGTCGGGTCCTTGGTGGACTATGTCACCAATTTGAGCCCTTGTTTGATATAAATTAAGCGCATGTTTGAATCTCATTTTTTAATTATTCAGATTGATAGAAAATGTGTGGTTAAAAATAAAGAAAAAATTTGAATTTACGTGTAATATTATTTTATTTCAGAATATATGATTGAAAAGAAAAGAGAGAAAAATGTATTTTAGAAATAATGGGGATCAAACAAGAGCTCAAATTTAGCTTTTAATTTAAATCAAAGTCAACAATTAATTTTGACTACACATTTTATTGGACCAACAACTTTTAAACCATATATTTCATTATTTATTTAATCAAAATCTACTAAAATTCAAATTTTAATTCCCATCAAACAAGGGCTAAAATTTTAAAATTTTAATTTTAATTTCATTCAACAATATTGTGGGCCAATTATGCCTCATACTTTATTTCCTATTTTGAATACAATTTTGTTCATTTAAAACAAAACTTTTTAATTATCATACTCATTTTCAAACATAAATTCACATAATAAAATATTTTGTAAGTGAACTCAAATTTTTTTCATACTTTTTAACCGCACATTCTCCCAAGACACTTGTCTCCTTGGCCATGTACATGAAGCATGACCCTTCTCCAAAAAATTATTATTCAAAATATCATTTTTTCCAAATAAACAGAGACTAAATAAGCCTAATTTTGAATAAGCTCCTTTTTAAGATATAGTATTGGACAAGATTAAACAATATAACGGAGAAAATTTTAATTTTCTTTTCGTTTTAGCCATATCAACTTATATTTAGTGATATGAGCCAGGATAGGTCCCAGGCGATCAAAAGTGCAATGTTCATTGAGAAGAAGTTGAGGGCTCGTTCGAAGGTGTTTAGGGCCGATAACGTAGTTAATGACGTCGCACAAAGTCATACAAATACATGCTCGGGAAAGGGGACATATGAGATTGAAAAAAACATGTCAATAAACAAGTTTCATGTTTGGGTCAACGCCAGAAAACAATTGGATCAACACGAAAGTTATGCAATTATTTTCATTTTTATATTGAAATCTATTTTTGACCTGGTAAATGATCTAATTAGAGGATTATTTATGAATCAAAGTTGTAGCTCTTTGAATTATCTTTCCAATGCATTTTGAATTACTTCAATCGGATATCAGTAGAGAAAGTTATGATCAAAATACTAAAAACTGTCCAGCAGAGAAAAAGTTGTTACAAGCGGTCGCTTGGAACAAATCCCAAGCGGTCGCCCAGAACCATTCAGCGAATCCAGGAGGTGAATTTTACAAACCAAGCGGTCGCTTGGCTTATAACCAAGAGGTAGCTTGGCACAAAACTGAAGTCAATTTTCCTATTTTGGCGAGATTGTTTATTTTGACTATAATTCTTATTTTTGGTAATTTCTATATTTTAGAACTCTAGAATTTCATATTTTTCAGATTTCCTAGGATTTACTGTTTTAGTATAAATATGATTTTATTCTCATTGTGTTAAAAAAAACTTTGATATTGAATTAAATTGAAAAACTTTTACTTTCTACTTTGTTCTTCCATGAACAATTTTATCAAACTTATCAAAAATGAATAATTTTTGTGGCGTTCAAATATCGGTACGATAGTTCTTCAATTATGTAATCAAGGGGTTCAACGTATCATCGTTATCGTTGGGTTTTTTGGTTCATTTTGTTGGGTTCAAATCCAACCCGAGTTTTATTGGCGTTCTTGGGTTCCGCATCAATCTCGTTGTGGGTTTCGTAGTCACCGTTGCTACGGGGTTCACATCAGTTGGTATCAAAGCAAAGGCTCCAATCTAATCAAGTTCTATCTTTTATTTCTTGTTGAGTCTTTGTTTTCCTTTTTTTTTGTGTTCTTCGTGTTCTTGTGTCCAGTAAGTTTTGTTTGAGTCTTTGATCCACAAAAATCCCAAAAAAAAATTCAAAATTAGTTTTGTGCTCAATTTGAGTCCAAATTAACTTCCGTTTTCTCTGCCGTTCTCGTAGTCAAATTTTTCGAGTTTTTGTAAAAATAAAAAAAAAAATACTATTCACGTCCGAAATTAAAAAAAAAATATTATTTTTATTTTTTTGATTTCTTGGAAATTGATCAATTTCTTATCATCTATCTTATATTCCAAAATCCATTGTGTTCAATCCAATTCAAACTCCAATTATTTTTTTGGTTTCTTGGAAATTGATCAATATCCCATCATCTATTTTATATTCCAAAATTCATTGTGTTCAATTAAATTCAAACTCCAATTCAAGACCCACTTTCTTGAATTTATAAAAAATAAAAAAAAATAAAAAAATTCCAACCCACAGTTGTCTAGTTCAAATCCTTTTGAATTCTAGAGTCAATATGAGTAATATGATGGATCAATTGGAAATGATGTTGATGGATATGGAGAAAGTGTTAGATATATTGGATGGAGAATTGAATAGAACTTATAGAGATCAATGCGATGATGTGTTTAATGTGAGTAGTCGGGGGAGACGGGAATGTAGGAATTTGGGTGAAGTTGGTGTTAATAGGAGGATGGGAGGTGCAAAAATAACAATTTCACAATTTAAGGGTAAGAATGATCCCGAGACGTACGTGGCATGTGAAGAAAAAATAAAATTGAGGTTTGACTGCCATGATTATTCCGGGGAGAGAAAATTGGGGTTGATTGTGAGCTCATTCGTAAATTATGCTGTGATTTGGTGGGATCAATTAATAACATTTAGGCGAAGGTGTGGTGAGAAGAGTATTGAAACTTGGGATGCGTTGGGGAGTATTATAAGGAAGCGTTATGCGCCTAATCATTTTTGTAGGAGGGATCGGTGTGATCGGGAATGTCGGGATGAGTTTAGAAGATATAGTGGAGTTGGATATTCAAGAGAGGAGAAAACACCAAGTGTGGAACATGTTAGTAATATGTCAAGCAAAATGACTATGTTGGATTATGAGCGTGACCTTTCAGAGCTGCGTGGCTCAATTAGTCACAGGGAGAAACAAAAGAACTCAAGAGAATATAGTAAGGTGGTTGATTGTAAGAAAAAAGAAGAGATGCCACAAGAGAGTAAAAAGGAAGTTGAGAGTGAACATCCAGAAGGGAAGGTGGAGTTGCAAAAAGAAATTGAAGAAGAAACTTCGGAGGGGAAGAATGAGTTAGAAGTTAGCTTAGATGAAAAAGAGCCTGAAGTTGAGGAGGAGTTGACGAAAACTAATAATTCCTTCCATATTTTGAATACTTCTGTTTTGCAGGTTACCGAAAAATTATTTCTAGCAAACTATCCCATTGGAATACCACTCGACCCGGGGATTGAACTTCAAATTGGCTATCAAGGCATGGATTCGAGGACGAATCCTTTCGAAGAGAGAGAGAGAGAGAGTGATATGATCCGGGCTACGATAGAAACCATAAAAAATTCGAAAAAATTTATATGCAGTGGATTAAGCAACAAAATTGAACAGAAGGAAAACGAGGGATCATTTGCATTGACGTTGTTACAATCACTGAGACAGCATAAGACATAGAGAAAGCACAGTGGCATGCTAATGGAGATTATTTTGAGAACATCACAAACTTGCAGAAGGAAGCCGATGGGACGAGCACACTTTGATCTATGTGCTGGTTATTGGGTGTTCATACTACAGAGGCGGAGAAGAATTCAGAAGAGGTCCAAACTGCATCCTAGAGGAGATGAACCGTTCCATGTTCTTGACTTGATTGGGAGTAAAGGGTATAATCTGAGCATTGAAAGTACGGATTCGAGGACTAATCCTTTTGAAGAGAGAGGGGATGATATGAGCCAGGATAGGCCCCAGGCGATCAAAAGTGCAATGTTCATTGAGAAGAAGTTGAGGGCTCGTTCGAAGGTGTTTAGGGTCGATAACATAGTTAATGACTCTCACAAAGTCATACAAATGCATGCTCGGGAAAGGGGACACATGGGATTGAAGAAACATGCCAATGAACAATTTTCATGTTTGGGTCAACGCCGGAAAATAATTGGATCAACACGAAAGTTATGCAATTATTTTCAGTCTTATATTGAAACCTATTTTTGACTTGGTAAATGATCGGATTAGAGGATTATGTCTGAATCAAAGTTGTAGCTCTTTGAGTTATCTTTCCAATGCACTTTGAATCACTTCAATCGGATATCAGTAGAGAAAGTTATGACCAAAATACTAAAAACTGTCCAGCGGATAAAAAGTTGTTCCAAGCGGTCGCTTGGAACAATTCCCAAACGGTCGCCCAGAACCATTCAGCAAATTCAGGAGGTGAATTTTACAAAATTGAAGTTGATTTTCCTATTTTGGCGAGATTGTTTATTTTGACTATAATTCTTAGTTTTGGTAATTTCTATATTTTAGGACTCTAGAATTTCGTATTTTTCAGATTTCCTATGATTTATTGTTTTAGTATAAATAAGATTTTATTCTCATTGTATTAAAAAACTTTGATATTGAATTAAATTGAAAAGCTTTTGCTTTCTACTTTGTTCTTCCATGAACAATTTTATCGAACTTATGAAAAATGAATAATCTTTGTGGCGTTCAAATATCGGTATGAGAGTTCTTCAATTATGTAATCAAGGGGTTCAGCGCACCATCGTTATCGTTGGATTTTTTTGTTCACTTTGTTGGGTTCAAATCCAACTCGAATTTTATTGGCTTTCTTGGGTTCCGCATCAATATTGTTGTGGGTTTCGTAATCACCGTTGCTATGGAGTTCGAATCATTTAGCTTTCGTTTGACAAATTTAAAATAATTTACAAAGAGCAATGGAAAGAAGAATATTAGTGAATTCCGCAAATAAAAAGTTACCATAATACTTTAAAATAAACAACATTTTTTTTAACACTCGTCACCAAATTAACCGGACCTTAGTGAAAGCAATTACAATTAATCATCATCTTATAGAATGATTTTGTGAAATCTAATTAAGTGGACTTACATATGTTAAATAATTAATTATATTAATTGGTGCAATAAACAATTAATTAATAATTATAAGTTTGGAGAAAAACTTTGGTCCGACGGTCGCATTGTCTTACGTGGTGCGACCGCTGAATAGAGAGCCATACGGTGCGACTGTCCCAACAAATTTTTTCTCATGAGTTTGATACCTTGAAGTGTTGTGGGCATTGATACTGTCAACAAAATGACAAACAAGGAGACCCTACCTACGCTACCATGGCCGTCTAATGAGGAATCTGATGATTTCATTCTCGATTATACCACCACTATGGACACTTCCAAAACACATTGAATAGACCAAATGCATGGGAATTTTTTAATTTTGGGAAGTGGGGTGGGGGTGGTTTCTCGATTATACCACTAAGGACACTTCCAAAACACATTGAATAGACCAAATGCATGGGAATTTTTTAATTTTGGGAAGTGGAGTGGGGGTGGTGTCTAATCAATGTTGCTCAAACAATCATGCCACGTGTACACTCAAATTTACCTTTTGATTAACACGGTTCCATCCGAACACTTACATGGAAGTCGGGTCCCACTCCATTAAATTTAATATTTTCGCCTCTCATTTGAGGGGGTAGGTGGGATCGGATAAGAGAAATGATAAGTGAAGAGTGTACAAATAGCTTACTCCGTTGCTCAAATTGTTATGATCTTCTAGTGGTGGTATTGGGACTACATAGTTTTAGGGTTTCAAAAAGCCATAATCGTTGAGTAATTTGATGTATCGTAAATTTTATCGAGTAACTAATTAATATGAGCGAGTGAATGCCCGTAAATGATGAAACTGACCTTAGCATCAAAATGTATGGAACAATTTCTATACATTTTCCTAATACTAATATGAAGGGAGGAGTAATCAAACCTGCTTTTTACATCTCTCATTATTTGGGACTCTATTCACCTCTTTGAGTAATAGATGTGACCCTGAACCTAGGCCCCTATGGTATTCTATTTAAGATTCTTTGTCTCGTATGAGTTTACCATTTGGGGTTTGCGGCGTGGGGGTGGGGGGGGGGGGGGGGTTCCATCTTCTATAATTCAATGAATGTTGCTCCAATCGTGTGGATCTTCAACTTGTGGCAGTGGGGCCACTACCTGGTTTTAGGGTTTTGAAGAACTACCACTCTGGAGACAAAGTACATTGTTTGTTGACAATTAGAATTAACCAAACCTAGTTGGTTTGGCGGAGTTGGCAAAGTTTGAATTATTGACAAACCTTTTCTAGTCTTCAAAATAAGAATTATGCTTCACGTAAGGATGGCCCTGTACGTCATAGGGGACCCACCTCGTGGCCCTGTATTTATTATAAATGAATCACAATTGCAGTTAGCGTCACCAAAACTCTCCTTCAGCTTGAGAGCTAGTGACAAAAAAGAAATGGATAAGATTTTACACAGAAACTTGAGTGTTAACGGGATAAATATGCACGTAGCCGAGATAGGAGAAGGTCCGGCGGTGCTTTTCCTCCATGGTTTTCCCGAGCTATGGTACTCTTGGCGCCACCAGATGCTTTATCTCTCCTCCAAAGGCTACCGGACAATCGCCCCCGACCTCCGAGGTTATGGCGACACTGACGCGCCGCCTTCCGCCGCCAGCTACACCGCCTTCCATATTGTTGGCGATTTGGTGGCGTTACTGGATGCTTTAGAACTCCAACAGGTTTTCCTGGTGGCGCATGACTGGGGCGCGTTGATTGCGTGGTGGTTCTGCCTGTTCCGGCCGGACCGTATTAAGGCTTTGGTTAATACCAGCGTCCAATTTCACCCGAGGAACCCTTCCGTCTCATTTATTCAAGGATATAGATCTCTTCTAGGTGATGATTTCTACATGTGCCGGTTTCTGGTATGTTAACAAATTTTTAACATGTTTGACTTAAGCTTAAACAATTTACTTGTAAGTATGTATTGTTTTATGAACATTATTTTGGAATATTTTTTCAATATACTTGTTTTCAATCACATATTTCACATAATAAACGACTTATGTACGTAAATTCAAAAAAATTTCCTATTTTTTAATTGCACATTCTCCTAAAATCACTATTCAAAACATTTTTTTTTTTTTCCAAATAATGACCATCAAACAAAAGTTAAATATGTTTCTCAGTTATAGATTAAGAGCATTATAAGGATACTTTTTGAAAGCAAACAGTAAAAATTAGAGCTGAACAACGAAATCGCCAAACCATAAAATCGAACCGAAACCTTTTTTCTGAAATCGTTGGTTTGGTTCCACGTGGATCCGTCAACGCTTTGGTTTTGAACCAAATCAAACCGCTTTGAAGTGATTTGGTTTAGGTTTCAAACTTTACAAATCGTTTCAAACCGTCAAACCGTTTACAAAAATAATTTTTTAAAATAACTAGTCTAAATTTTATTTAACCCAATTAAAATTAAACATGTGTCAATTAAAAAAGATTCATCCATATTAGTCATAATGCAATTATACTAAATTCGACAATTATACATCTCAATTAATTAATTAAATCATATCCAAATACTCATCAGTTATCACAATTGTGAACATAAAACTCCAAAATTGGGTAAAGTGTTGAACTACTACTGCTAAATCATATTCATCGATCATCCATTACAATTAAGCAGACAATTAAATCTAGATTTTAATGTAAACTTGCACATTTCATTTTCTTCTACTAATAATTTCTCAAATTTTGTCTAAATTCAAGTCAGATTATACAAATTCTTTTATTTTTTGATAATTTTTTCTATGTTTTTATTGGTAATTATGTTGTTTTGTTCTAATAATTGTCAGGCTCCCTTAAAATAATTCGTCAATATTTGGATGGAGTAGAAGCGTTAAATGATTCACAAAAAGTCATAGGAGCTAAATATTATTGTATTTGAATTTTTTATTCATTTTTTAATAGTTATTTTATATTAATTAGCTATAATCAACGAATTCATATATTATATTTTTATATTTATGAAGATAATGAATCATGTATTACAATTGCAGATGGATACCATTAGTATTGACTAGGAGTTTAAAATATTTATTATCATTTTGTTGCATTATAATTATAAAACTTTGATTTGTAATTTTTTAATGTTATAATTTATGTTTTAATGTGAAATTTTAAACTAATATTTATTATTTAACTTATTTGATATATATTAATTTTTTTTCTTTGTTAAACCGTGGTTTTAAACCAAATTAAACCGAAAAAAATGGTTTGGATTAGTTTGGTTTAGAAATCGAAGTAGTTTGATTTGGTTTAGAATTTTCCAAACCGCTTTAAATAATTTGATTTGAAAATTTGTCTTAAACCATCCAAATCGAACAATATTCACCCCTAGTAAAAATAATACCTAATTCTTATTTGAAGGTATGAAAATAAAAAATGAAATTAAAAATCACAACCAAGAAAATTATGGGTCAAGATGAGGGTACTAAGGGCATCTCCAACTCTTAAATCAAAATCCCTATTCCACCACCAAATTTTGCACCATTTTTGTGTAAAATGGTTAATGTCATTTTTGCTCTTCTTTTCATTTTGCAGCAACTTTTGTTAAGAGTATTTGTGTCACTTTCTTGTTATACAACGAATTTTATTATTAATTAACTATTATTAAAATTAAAATTATTATTTTAAATACTATGATTATTATTATTATTATTTAATATTTCTTAGTTGTGATTTTTCTATTAATTGTACTATATTCATTAAAGTTATTAATGAATTTAATATTTTCGTTAACGAAACATAATTATCTATTTAATAATTCAGGAAGTTGTAGATTAAATAAATAATCTTTCATATAAATAAATTATTAAGAATAAAAAAAATAAAGAAAATAATTATACATTGTTCATTTGATGTAACTTTTGGTGTAATGAGTTGGAAATGATTTTTAGTTTGGGGTAAGATTTGGTGTAAAATGGTGCAAAATTCACCTCAAATTTTGGTACAGGATTGGAGATGGTGTAAGATAACCCTCATTTTCAATAACTCATTTTCCTAAAATTCATTTTTAACAATAAATTTTATGAAATTCACTTATTTTTCCTGAAATTCATTTCAACCATAAATTTTATGGGATTCACAATTTTTATCAATTTTTCTATGATACATTCACCAACTGTTAACAAAATCTACTAAAATTTTGTTGAAAAAAAAGGTGATTTGTGTGTATAATTATTATCAAATAACAAATACAATTTAATAATAAAATAACATAAAATAGAGAAGAGATTTAGAAAGCAAGTACTGGGAGTCACGTCGAAAACGCTTTACTAAAGTCATGTTGCCTCCCATTTGTGTGGGTACTTTCGGCACTACACAGTTCCAAGATAAAATCTATGTGGCTCACAGTCGATTCTCCTTCTATGGACATAACCACATGGGGATAAAAAATGAGTCTCTCACCAAGTTGCCAAAATAATATGAATATAGTATAAAATTGTAAAAAGGATAATGCTTCAAGTTGTTTGATCAAACTATAAAAAATGACTCACTTTTATAGTGTAAGACTTAACTCCCACAATAACGAGAATTATCCCAATTAAAATATAAGTTACATTATGAAATTATGAGTTCTAATTTTGAAAGGTCATAACTTTATTTTTTTTATGTTACAACAATTTTAATATTTAACTAAACCATAACTTTTGTCTTTGTTCAACCAGTCAGTTGAAGGTTTATACGAGCCTTTGCAGACCTCTAACTTTAGATAAATAAAATTTTATTTATTAATAAGCATAATCTTTCATAAAAGATTGTTTCAATGAGATAATTCTTACAAAACATCATGTGCATTCATGTGATAATTTATGAAATTTTGGAGTTCTCTTTTCCATTAAATTGGGTTCGATTCTATGGTCTTGTAGCATCCCCATGAAGAGGAGAAATACCGTCATTCTTGATTCTTAGTGGCATTATGCCGTATGTACATGTTAACCAATAGAATCTTTTAGTAGCCAAATCTCTCTATAATTGATCAATGCTTCACACTCTAAATCCCCATGAAGTCTAAACTAGTAATAGAATAAGAATTCTCGTCTTTCAACTTGAATTAAGGGTCCCTTAAACATACTGAATATTACGTTATGATCCAGGAACCAGGTGAAGCAGAAGAGGCACTTGCATCAGCAGAAACACCACTTGTAATGAAGTCAGTCTTTTCATTCCAAGGTGGAAAACCTATCATTGTACCTAAAGAAGTAGGGCTTAAGGCACTTTTCCAGAATCCATCAACAATGCCCTCGTGGCTTACTGAGGAGGATCTCAACTATTATGCCACCAAATTCGAAAAAACAGGCTTCACTGGAGGATTGAACTACTATAGAGCATTCGACTTGTAAGTTGTTCTTGTCTGTTGTCCCCTTCTTCATCCTCGTCCCCCTCCAAGGTCCTACTTGACCTCCCTCTTTGCTGTGTAATAATATTTGTTTGAGTGATCGATGCAGAACCTGGGAGCTTGTAGCACCATGGACTGGATCAACAGTACCTGTACCTGTGAAATTTATCATCGGTGAACTGGACATAACCTACCATGTTCCTGGTGTCAAGGATTACATACACAATGGTGGGTTCAAGAAAGACGTTCCATACCTGGAAGAAGTGGTCGTGATGGAAGGAGTCGCCCATTTCCTCAACCAAGAGAAACCCGAGGAAGTCAGCGAACATATATACGACTTCATCAAGAAGTTCTGATGAATGTTCATGCTATTTTCCTGTGGTCATACTGGAGTATCAACAAATATTTGAATAAGAAATCAGTCCTGACAATTCTCTACAATTTATAAAATTGTATGTTTTCGACTAAGCAGATGTGCCTTCCGCAAAATATTTAAATCACTATGGGAATTTTTTTATGTTTGACAAGATTTTGATTAAGCGCATGCATTAGATCGATGGTAAAGATTGGCTTAGATCCAATGTTAGAATTGAACTGGAATCAAACTCACACTAACATAGAATGAAACATTCAAGTTTGTTAGTACAATATTTGCCAACTACTAACACACAATGTTAAGTCTTAGAAATATCCACAATGCTGCAAATGAAGATAATGCTGCAATTGATACCAACATATCAGTCCTAACTCGGAAGGAGTCTTGTTATTCTTGTCGTGAAATTATCTCCAAGTCGGGTTGTGTGAACGTGTAACGAATCAAAAACAGATTAAAACTTCTGGATGGAGTCGTAAATGTGTGCACTGATTTCATCTGGTTTTTCTTGGTTAAGAAAGTGAGTCATTCCTTCCATGACAACTACTTCCTGCAAAACATGGCACCTCTCGTTTGAAGCCACAACCGTGTATATATTTCTTTACACCTGGGCCCAGTGGCGGATCCAGCCATAGGCGAGCTAGAGCGGCCGCTCTAGCTGGATTCGCCGGAATTTTGGACTTCTTTGGAGACCTGCCGGAGCTGGAGCTGCCTGGAGATGGAAGGTTGATGCATCTGCAGATCTGCTCTGGTTTTCTGGCGAGACTTGAAGGAAGAAGACGATGGGTACACCTTGGGCGGGCTCTGGGAGTTTAAAAAAACATTGGGCTCTAGTTGAGTAGCCATAGGCCCAGCTCCAGGCCCAATTTCATACCCATTTCCCATTAACCCAAACGGTACCCAAGTCCAACCCATTAACCCAAACGAATGAAACGATCCAGGATCATTTGATTCATTTCTCCCCCAATCGGCGATTCAATCTGGCAATTTGCAAACCTAAGAGGAGCTCGCGACTGGAACTGGAGACTGGAGACTGGAGTTGGAGTTCACCCGTCACCGGCGTCGGATTCGGATTTCGCGAGTTCGCGACTCTTCTTCGCCAATCGCCACTCGCCAGAAGAAATAGAATCGCCTCATCTTCGACTTAGGAGTTAGGAGGTAAGTTCGATTTCTTTGTGTGGCTGACTGCGTTGTGTGAGTTGTGATTGTGTGCGTCTTCGACTGTGTGAGTGAGGGAGTCTGATCTTGATTCTTGAATCTTGACTGTGTTTGTGCGATTGTGTGACTGATTGTGTGCGTCTGTGGCTCTGTGCGACTGTGCGTCTTCAAGTGAAGGCAGAATGCGAGTGTGCCACTGTGCGATACTATGATTCTTGACTGTGTTTGCGTGATTGTGTGCGTGGAGAAACTGGAATTGGGTTCTGCCTGTGACTCAGTAGTGGGCTAGTGGCTGTGTTTGTGCTTATTCCCTTATTCGTGTTTCAGTTTGTGAATTGTGAGATTGGGTATTGGAATTGATAAATTGTATATTGTAATTGTGAAATTGGGTATTTTGCAATTGGATATTGGAATTGATAAATTGTATATTGTAATTGTGAAATTGAGTATTTTGCAATTGTGAAATTGTTTAGCTATTATAATTGAACATTAAATTGGGCATTTTGGATATTGAATATTGAAATTGATATATTGGATGTTGTAATTGTGAAATTGGATATTGGAATTGTGAAATTGGATATTGAAACGTTTTCAAAATTGCAACGTTCAAAATATGAGGTCTCGTAGAATTCAATTGTCTAATCATACAATTACAGAGTAACGTTGTATTGTATTTTTTTTAGTATTTTGGAATTTGGGTTATATTGAACTATATTTTCATATGTATATAATTTTTACGTTTAGTGCATTTACATATATATTCAATAATTTTTTATATTATTTAATCGAATTTTCATAAACGACCGGCCGGATCGGGTGATTGTCGACGGTCAACAGTCAACGGTCAAAGTCAACTTCCGCTCTAGCTGAACTTTTATGCTGGATTCGCCGCTGCCTAGGCCATTGTATGTAAGGTCGAGATCTCCCACGATAAACTTAACCGGAGCCCTTATTTGCTCCCCGGTCCACGGTGCTGTGAGCTCCCAATTCCTACAGCAGTAAGAAAGAAAATATTACACAGCTTGCAAAAACAGTCCTGCATAGAACTGTTATGTACTAAACCCTATGGGCATGTTCGTTAAGAAGTATTATGCATCTTGAATAATATTCTGAACTAGATTTTTTAAATATTGTTTTGTACTGTTGATCTATCTTACCAAACATGTCACAAAGGATACCAATCAATATGAATGAATAGATAGCAAGCCTCATTAACATCATCCCAACTTTTAGTGAGTCACCAGATCATGCAAGATCGACGAATGTGCTCAACAAAAAATGCTATATTCGTTGTTCAGGGAAATTAAGCACCATGTGTTGAATATTGACCAAAAGATGTAACAAGGAAAATGAAAAGATCAATCCGTTGGAAAACAGAATCTGCCATATTATTGTACTAATATTAAATATTTGTTTTCCTTATGTTTAATTGTAGTAATTACTTTGTTTAGAAAGTAGGTTTATTGTATATGTATTCGGATTTAAAATCAATGAAAATAATTCATGCAATTTTCTTTCTTCTGTCCATTCTTTCATGGTATCAAAGCAGGACTAAGATCGTGACCCATCGCTGAACTTTAACTTCTCTTGTAGAACCTTCCCAACTCTTCAGTCATCATGGCCAACGAAGAGAACCCCGTTTCAGGCAAGCCTGCTGCCTCTTCCGATCCATCCAAGCCGGATTATGTATCAAATCTTCTGAAAAATGACATCTCAAATTCTTATTTCACCCATCATTCGGATCATCCCGGATTGATTTTAGTCTCCAAATCCTTGAATTGAGGAAATTATTCTAGTTGGAAAAGGGCTATGACTCTAGCCTTAAACTCCAAGAACAAGCTCAGATTCGTCAATGGTTCCATCGAAGCTCCCTTGGAAAAGGTTGATCCCGAAGGCTATGCAACTTGGTCGCCATGTAATGACATGGTCCACTCTTGGATTGTCAATACCCTCAATCCAGAAATCGCAGACAGTGTGATTTATTATTCTACTGCTCATGACGTTTGGAAAGATCTCCGTGAGCGATTTTCTCAAAGCAATGCACCCCGTATCTTCGAAATTCAGCGAGATGTTGCTTACCTTCAACAAGAACAGCTCTCCGACTTTGCCTATTACACTAAATTGAAGGGATTATGGGATGAATTGGCTTCATATTGAGACGCAACACATGGAACAAGGCAAACCAACATAAATTGATGCAATTCTTGATGGGTTTGAATGAAACTTACAGTGCAATTCGTGGTCAGATACTTCTGATGAATCCCCTACCTTCTGTCCGCCAAGTCTACTCTTCGATTTCTCAAGAAGAAAAGCAAAGACTTCTCAGTGCCACACAGATCGAAACTGACCTTGGTAGGAGCACTGCTATGGCGGTGCGCCACAATAACAATGGTGGAAAATCAAACTTTTCAGCAGATCACCTAGGGAGTCATTCATCTCAACTACCGAATGTCCGATATGATCGTCTGGTAGCACCGCAACGAGAGCGACGCTTCGACCGGGATCGCCATCGTTTTTGATAAGGAAGAGGACGACCCTAGTGCACTCACTGTGGAGAGATGGGCTATTGGATCCAAAAATATTTTCAACTACATGGGTATCCACCGGGTCATCCCAAGGCAAGAATGAATTCGGGACAAAACTCAAATCAACATAAAGGGTTTTCTTCAGTTAATCAAGTGTCGGAGGTGCCACACAACGATGAACCATGGCCTGCAATCTCATTATTAGAAGCCCAACTCAAGCAACTTTTGTCACTCCTTAACAATCACGATGAGAGTTCTAGTTCAAAAGTGAATGCAGTAACAAAGTCAGGTTTGTCTAAAATAGCTTCTCTCAATTAGATCATTGATATTGGGGCGACTGATCATATTACTTCATCATCAAACTTGTTATACAAAGATAAAAATTGCTCGTTACCGCCCGTATTATTGCCTAGCGGAGAAAATGCGAATATTGTTGCCAGAGGATCTGTGCCTCTAAATTCCGTCTATTATTTGCATGATGTATTATTTGTGCCTATATTCAAAGTTGATTTGATGTCAGTTAGTCATTTGACAAGAGGTCTAAATTGTTCAGTGACTTTCTTTCTTTATTGGTGTATTTTGCAGGATCTGGATACGAGAAGGACGATTGGTTTGAGTAAACAAAGTGACGGACTATACTATTTGGTGGCATTGGCGACAAAGAAATCTTTAACTAAACCTTCATCACACACAAACAGACCAGCCTGCAACATCACCATCTCATCCATCGACCTCTAGCATAGTCGCTTAGGCCATGTATCATCCTCTCGCTTAAGTTTCATTGCTAAGAATTTTTAAAATTTTTTTATTGAGTCAAATAATCCTTGTCATATATGTCCTTTGGCCAAGCAAAGTCGTTTACCTTTCAATACTAGTACTATTTCCTCTACAAAGCTATTTGATCTTATACATTGTAATATTTGGGGTCGTTATCGACACCCTTCTCTTTCTGGTGCTAATTACTTTCTTACATTGTTGATGATTATACACGTTTCACGTGGATTTTTTTAATGTGCCACAAGAATGAAGCACAATCACTTTTAAAACGCTTCTTCAATTATGTTTTTACTCAATTTGACACTCGCATAAAAAAATTTCGAAGTGACAATGGGGAGGAATTTCTCTCATTTCGTTCCTTTTTTTCATGCTAATGGAGTCATTTTTCAACATTCTTGTATCTACACCCCTCAACAAAATGGGGTCATGGAACGCAAACACCGTCATATCCTACAAGTGGCTCTTGCTCTCAAATTTTATGCTCACCTCCTCTCATAATTTTGGGGAGATTGTACTCTTACCGCTATGCACATCATCAATCGATTACCTTCACCGGTCCTCTCTTTCAAAACTCCTTTCGAACTTTTTTATTCAAAATTGTCATCTTACTCTCATCTCCGTGTTTTTTGTTGTCTTGATTATGCTACCAACGTTCACACTTCTCACAAATTTGACCATCGTGCCACACTCTCCATCTTCATTGGCTATTCCATCGGTCAAAAAACATATAAATTATTCAATTTATCGACTAAGACCCTTTTTACTAGTCGGGATGTAAAATTTCATGAGAATACTTTTCCTTATGCCTCTGTCCAGCCCATTTTCGATGCATCTCCGTTAGTCCATTCTCCAGACCCAATTCCAGTGTTGACCCAGGATACCATTTCACCCATCAACTCGACTTTTGACAAACTTTCTCCCATCTCTTCCTCACCTCCTCCACCACAACGTGCACCCGACCCATTCCCTTTAACCACCATTAAACCGATAACCTCTGCTCCACCACCCCCGGCATCGGTATCCTCTCCTATTCCTCCTCATTTCCACTCTTTCTTTGTCCAACACTCCCGCTCCACCACCCAAACCGCTCCGTCGTTCAAGTCGACAAACCGCCCCGCCGATTAAGCTCAATGATTATGTCAGTTCCAACGTTTACTCCCACCCATCGCCTTCCTCCATTCGGATCCACCTAAAGGTACACGCTATCCCCTGACTGATTATGTTTCATATCACCACTATAAGCCTGCATGTCGTTCTTTTGTTGCTCAAATCAATAATGTCACAGAACCCAGGTCTTACTCGGATGCCGCCACTCACCCTGCATGGCAAGAGGCTATGCATTCCGAATTGCAGGCCCTTCAGGCGAATGGTACTTGGTCTCTCGTCCCTCTATCAACTGGTAAATCTCTCATTGGTTGTCGTTGGGTTTATAAGATCAAACTTAAGTCTGATGGCTCAGTTGAGCGGTACAAAGCGTGATTTGTGGCGAAGGGTTTCACTTAATTGGAGAGAGTTGATTATCAGGATACTTTTTCTCCAACAGCCAAAATCATCTTTGTTCATTGTTTATTGGCTTTAGCTGTTACCCATGGCTGGTCCCTTCATCAACTCGATGTTAATAATGCATTTCTCCATGGTGACCTCCACGAAGAAATCTATATGTCTTCGCCACCAGGGTTTCGACGACAGGGGGAGGAACACTTGGTTTGTCGCCTCCACAAGTCACTATATGGTTTAAAACAAGCATCTCGTCAATGGTTTAATAATTTTTTTGAGGCCATCCGTTCGGCTGGGTATGTACAGTCAAAAGCTGATTACTCTCTGTTCATCCGGAAGCAAGGCAAGTCCTTTAATGCCCGTTTGATATATGTTGATGACATTTTAATCACTGTAAATGATCCTATAAGTATTACCAATATCAAGAAGTTCTTGCATAATAATTTCTGTCTTAAGGATCTTGGTGACTTGAAGTATTTTCTCAGTATTGAGATTTCTGCATATCTAGGAATGACATTTTTTTTCTCAACGAAAGTATGCATTGGAAATCATTAAGGATGCAGGGTTGTTGGGAGCAGCTCCTATCAATACCCCCACGGACCGTGGTTTAAAATTATCTGATAAGGGTGAGCTACTCAAAGATCCAGAACGATATAGGCAATTAGTTGGGAGATTAATATATCTCACAGTTTCAAGACCGGATATTATGTATTCTGTCCATATATTGAGCAGGTTTAAGCACCAACCTCGAAAGTATCATTGGGAAGCAGCTTTACGAGTTGTGCGTTATTTAAAATCTGCGTCTGGCCAAGGCCTTTTCTTTTCCTCAACTAGTGATCTTCGACTATGAGCCTACTGTGACTCGGATTGGGCAGAATGTCCACTTACGAGAAGATCTACCACAAGGTACTGTGTATTCCTAGGCCCTTCGTTAATTTCTTGGAGGTCGAAGAGCCAGAAAACAGTCTTATTTTCTTCAGCCTATGCAGAGTACCGTGCGATGATAGGAGCATGTTGTGAATTGACATGGCTTCGCTATTTACTCAGAGATTTGGGGGGTTTTCCATCAAGAAGCTGCATTGTTGTATTATGTCAATAAGGTTGCATTACACATAGCAGCAAATCCTATTTTTCATGAACATACAAGGATTGTCATTTTATAAGAGATAAGATTCATGATGCTTTTGTGGAAACAAGATTTGTAAGCTCTGCAAACCAACTTGCTGACGTCTTGACCAAAGCTTTGGGAAATGAGTTCTTTATACCTATGATTCACAAGTTGGGAGTGCAAGACACTCTCCAACTTGATGGGGAGTGTTGGAAAATCGAATCTGCCATATTATTGTACTAATATTAAATATTTGTTTTCCTTATGTTGTCTTTGATAATTGTAGTAATTACCTTGTATAGAAAGTAGGTTTATTGTATATGTATAAAGATTTGAACGTCAATAAAAATAATTCCTGCAGTTTTCTTTCTTCTGTCCATTCTTTCACAATCATCCATGTCAAAGATATATCACTCAAATAAAGCATGGATCCCAAAAGAATTTATCACGGAATAAAGGGGAAACGGAAAAATGAAAATGCGAGTAAGATTTACAGGTCCATATCTTGATAGTAATTTAATCGACCCATGAAATGGCGTGCTTGAAAGTTGAAAATAAAGGCAGCGAAAGGAAAAAGAAAACGTGAAGGAAAGGTACTACAAAAGAGCATTTTCACAGAGGATGTGATTATGCGAAGACTTTCTATTATAACTTTACATCACATGTAAACTCATATTGCTTCATGTTTTACTTTCTGATCGTTCTCTTCAACATGAAACTTCGATTGTTCTTATCATATTATAGATTTTCGTAAGTAATATAAAATCAAGATTTAAAGAAGAATAATAAATCTTTCCTTGTGTTGTAGTATCCTCTTCAATTATTGTCCATTATGCTTGTTGACACACAAAACCAAGCCCAATTAAATTGTTCAAACAATAGAACTTAATTCGAGAAGGGAACAAAGCTCAATTTGAAAGGCAGGCCCAAGCGAGATTATCCTAGAAGGAGTCGTGCTACAGTAACTCATAATCGGTCAAACCTGCTAGACGTCGCTCAGTTGCGCGAGACGCCCCAAATTTGAGCGAGCATTACAGCGATGTCGCTCAGCTGCACGAAGATACCCCAGACTTGAACGAGCATTATAGGTACTCACGTTCAAAGGCAATGGTTATTAAAACGGTTAAGGAAAAACCTTATCACATCTTACCATCCGAGAATATCGGCTGTGATCATGGAGAAAGTGAGAGGTTTCTAGGCAGAATGCTTATCATGGAGAAAGTGGTTGGTTATGGAGCGATGAGCGATTTTCAGACGGTTTCATAAGAAGAAACTACCCAGGAGTATAAAAAAATAAAGAGAATACAGAAGAAAGGACCGAACAAATCACTTTCAAACAGAGAATTATGTAATTTTATTTCCTTTAAGTCTTTCATTGTCAAATTTTAGTTACTTTGTGTGCTTGTACCTCTTAGAGGCATTTCGAGTCTTGTGAATTGTAATCTTCATAAATAAACACCCCTCGTTGGGACTTTGTCTCGAAAGATCGTTGTTTCTTATACAATCGTCCGATCCTTCTTTTAATTGTTAGTGTTTTCCGTGCGAAACAATGTTATTTCTTCCCTTTGTCTTGTACTCTTGTTGAGTTTTGGGAGAGTATGTTCTAAGGTTCTTGCAACTACTATTTTCTTGACTTGTTCATTGCTTTTAGATTTCTCGAACCATTTTTTTTTTTATGGGATTTGAATCTCAAGGGATGCTTCCCTTTTTGCCATGGGTTTAGGTGTAGAATCCTTCGCGGCCCGACTTTGTTATTGCATATATGAATGACTTGCATATTTTAAAGGTCAATTATTATGGAAGGGCAATTTTAGGGTTTTTAAAGTATAAAAACACGCAGACAGCATTATTGATAACAATATAATTATACGATATTTTCAAAGTATGCAAACGTGTAAGCTACAATTATAGGAATGTATTGATTTATTTTCATTAATGTTATGTTATTTTTTAAAAACGATGCATTTTAATTTTTGATCCCATAATACAAAAAGTCTGGCTTCATCACAGATTTGATACAAAGAAAAATTTAGCCTAGCATTTTTGTATGTAAATTGCACAAAAAGATTTGAAATGACATTACACGGAGTAAGAACAAATCGAAGAATCCCGAATAATCAATTTCTTGATCTTGATTCTTCCGTTTCTTGTATTAATTGCCTTTGATTCTCATGTTAGACCTCTTCCTTGCACTCTAATGTGGTGTCCCTCGTCGTGGCGGCCTCAATTAATTAAAATAGAGGCTAGAATTTCATACCATCAAGAGTTGGACTCGAAAAGGAAACCAACTCGTCAACTCTGAAACAGAGCCATGCGTGCACGAGCCTGCATGCGCATGGTAGAAGACTTGGGGGCCAATTTTGCAAATTGGTCCTTGAATTTTCTTCGAATGTGCAATTTGATCATTTTTCGTTCCTTCTTAGCCCTTAGCTTTTCTTTTGCACCTAGTTGACTCCTAGCATCATCCAATTGTCAATAAACGACCAGAATCAACTTTTGAAAGTTTGCATTTTAATCTTCAAACTTTTGATTTCTCCCTTTTTTGCCGATTAATTTCATTATTGTCATTCAATTCTGCCATTTTGTATGGAGTTTTACTCATAACATCTCCAAGAAATTCTCTATTTTTAAATAGCATATATAAATTTAGAGATTAAAAATTTTTAAGTACTTTAAGAGACTCTTTATTTTTGTCATTTACTTTTACTACTCCCAAAAAAAATTTATTATTTTTCTCTATCTTTTGAAAATTGAAATAGTTTGAGTGCATTTAATTATAAAGAGTGGGTTTGACTCTCCGACCTCACTCTCTATTTTAAAATGTTAATTTAAAGAGTCTCTTAAAACAAAATTTTAAGGATTGATTTTTTTAAAATAAAAAGAATCTCATGCTTAAAGAATCTCTTAGTAGTGCTATTAACAAACAAAATATGTGCAAAAAACAAATAATATAATTTAATGGTTCAGATAACTGTACAAGATACGCTTATCAATAATCACTTACAACTTTACAAAAAAAAACAATGAAGTGAGTTTATTTGTAAACACTGCACAGATTTTTGTTGTTGTTAACACGTCGTATTCTTTAATTTTGTTCTTATGCTAGACATAGCAAGTTGTCCAATTCAACTTGTAAAATTCAATTGATTAGTTTTCTTTAAAAGTAAGCAGGTCCAGGCAACTTTCCCCCATAGTTGTCCAATTCAACTTGTAAAATTCAATTGATTAGTAAGTAGGTCCAGGCACCTTTCCCCCATAGTTGAGAAAATGAGATTTTTTTTTTCCCTAAATCAAGTTGATTTGAATTTTACTTGATCTTCATCCCCTTCAAAATAAATTTAAAAGAAAGAAACTCTCCAAATAAACGGAACGTACGACATTAGTAATTGGACAAAGGTTTTGGTTAGTTTTCATATTAGAATTTAACTTCACTTCTATCAAGTGATTCTTAAATGTCATACAATTCGTGTTATTACATTGTCACTTTATTTTTTATTTTAAACTTCAAAATATCTTTCAAATAAAGAATATTATTGAAGATGCTCTTGTACATCATCTCTCATTATAAAATTCTCAATTAAAGCATTTTTGAGCTCCATTTTTTTGGAATTGATGTGTTTTGGAATAGTATTTTGATGGAGATTGTATGATTAAAAAATAAAGAAAAATTTTAGATTTACGTGTAATATTATTTTATTAAGAAATTAAAAAGATAAAAAATGTATTTAAAAAAATGGGAATAAGGGTTACTAAACAATTCAAATTATTCAAAGGGAGTCGCTACACGTATACCGAGCCTTATAGTCCCCCACACATGGGACATGGTCCGCGCATTTATTGGGGTGAACCCTTCCCTCATGTGAGGAGAATGTACACAAAATTGTGAAGCTCGGTATAGGTGTATAAAGGGATTTTATTCTTAAGAAGAGGCTACGGGTACAGCACGATACACAACACTCACACATTTGGAAATGGAGTCCGTTATTAAAATAATCGCGGATCCTATCGTATAGATGAGAACTATCACCAATATTGTGTACAAACGTTGTAAACAGATCATTTTTCTTATTCTTATTTGAATCAGGCACAACCTGACAATGCACCTGGTCTGTATGGAAAAAGCCACAATGTTAGAAAAAAAAAAAAAAGTGGGCTCCATTCCTATTGTGAGAGTCGTTCAGGCTTCTGTCATTTTTTCCTGTTGCTGTAGCATCTTCCCGTCTGTATAGATTAAATCGTGGACCCTACTGTTTAGGTGATGACGGTCACCCATATTGTGTGTACACCCACAGCATTTTTCTTAATTTTTATTCAAATCAGGCACAACCTGACAATGCACCTGGTCTGTATAGATTATCAATTAAAATACAATTGCCATTAGCATCACGAAAACTCTCCTTCAGCTTGAGAGCTAGTGACAAAAAAGAAATGGATAAGATTGTGCACAGAAACTTGAGTGTAAACGGGATCCATATGCACGTAGCCGAGATAGGAGAAGGTCCGGCTGTGCTTTTCCTCCATGGTTTTCCCGAGCTATGGTACTCTTGGCGCCACCAGCTCCTTTATCTCTCCTCCAAAGGCTACCGAACAATCGCCCCCGACCTCCGAGGTTATGGCGACACCGACGCACCGCCTTCCGCCGCCAGCTACACCGCCTTCCATATTGTTGGCGATTTGGTGGCGTTACTGGATGCTTTAGAACTCCGACAGGTTTTCCTGGTGGCACATGACTGGGGCGCGTTGATTGCGTGGTGGTTCTGCCTGTTCCGGCCGGATCGGATTAAGGCTTTGGTTAATACCAGCGTCCAATTTCACCCGAGGAACCCTTCCGTCTCATTTATTCAAGGATATAGATCTCTTCTAGGTGATGATTTCTACATGTGCAGGTTTCAGGTATGTTAACAAATTTTGAACATGTTTGACTTAAGCTTAAATAGTTTACTTGTAAGTCCTTATTTGATGAACATTATTTTGAACTTTTTTTTTTTTTCAACATATTCATTTTCTATTCACATAATAAAATATTTGTAAACTCCAAAATTTTTCTTACTTTTTAATTATACATTCTCCTAAAATCATTATTCAAAATATTATTTTTCCTAAATAATAACCATCAAACAAGGGCTAATAAGTTTCTCAATTATAGATTAGAGGGTATTTGTTGGGGATTAAAATTAGATTTTTTTTTTTTTTTTTTTTTGTAGATTGTGATAGAAGTTTTTAAAATGTATGATTGAAAAGTTGTGGGATCCATGAAAAATGTGGTTAATATTTATTGTTTGACTTTGACTTAAATTAAAATAATACCTAATTCTTATTTTAAGGTATGAAAATAATATATATATATATATATATATGGGTCAAGATGAGGGCAGTAAGATAATCTCATTTTTCCCCAAATTCATTTTAACCTTAAATTTTATGAAATCCATTTATTTTACTTGAAATTCATTTCAACCATAAATTTTATGGGATCCACAATTTTTCAATCATACATTTCATCAATTTTTAACAAAATCAGCCAAAATTTTAATTTTTAACTAAACCAAACAAAGTTTATGACTTTTCTCTTTGTTCGATCAGTCACTTAAAGGTTTATGCGAGCCTTTGCAGACCTCTAACTTTAGATAAGTAAAATTTTATTTATTAATCAGTTCATAAAAGATTATTTCAATGAGATAATTCTTTCAAAAGATCGTGTGCTTTCATGTGATAATTTATGAATTTTTGGAGTTCTCTTTTCCGTTAAATTGGGTGTGAATTTATGGTCTTGTAGCATCCCCATGAAGAGGAGAAATACTGTCATTCTTGATTCTTAGTGAAATTATGCCTTATGTACATGTTAACCAATAGAATATTTTAGTAACCAAATCTCTCTATGATTTATCAATGCGTCAAATTCTAAATCCCCTTAAACATACTGAATATTACTTTATGATCCAGGAACCAGGTGAAGCAGAAGAGGCACTTGCATCAGCAGAAACACCACATGTAATGAAGTCACTCTTTTCATTCCGAGGTGGAAAACCTATCATTGTACCTAAAGATGTAGGGCTTAATGCACTATTCCAGTCTCCATCAACATTGCCCTCGTGGCTTACTGAGGAGGATCTCAACTATTATGCCACCAAATTCGAAAAAACGGGGTTCACTGGAGGATTGAACTACTATAGAGCATTCGACTTGTAAGTTGTTCTTGTCCGTTGTCCCCTTCTTCATCTTCATCCTCATCCGATTCCCCCTCCAAGGTCCTACGTGACCTCCCTCTTTGCCGTGTAATAATATTTGTTTGAGTGATCGATGCAGAACCTGGGAGCTTGTAGCACCATGGACTGGATCAACGGTACCTGTACCTGTGAAATTTATCATTGGTGAACTGGACATAACCTACCATGTTCCTGGTGTCAAGGATTACATACACAATGGTGGGTTCAAGAAAGACGTTCCATACCTGGAAGAAGTGGTCGTGATGGAAGGAGTCGCCCATTTCCTCAACCAAGAGAAACCCGAGGAAGTCAGCGAACATATATACGACTTCATCAAGAAGTTCTGATGAATCTTCATGCTATTTTCCTGTGGTCATACTGGAGTTTCAACAAATCATTGAATAAATCAGTCCAGACAATTCTCTACAATTTATAAAATTGCATGTTTTCGACTAAGCAGATGTGTCTTCTGCAAAATATTTAAATCACTATGGGAAGTTTTTGATGCTTGACAAGATTTTGGTTTTATGCATTAGATCGATGGTAAAGATTGACTTAGATCCAATGTTAAGAATTGAACTGGAATCAAACTCACACTATGGGTCCGATGAAATTTGGGTGGAAAGAAAACGAATTACAAGTAATTGAATTGTCTGGAACTTATTTTATCGGGAATTGTCGATTAATTGTGTTTGATTGGTATAATTTTTCACATGAAAAAATTTGAAAATTTGAATCTTGTGGTATTCGATTGATTTTGTTTTTCATGAAAATTGTCCATTAAATGGATAAAATTTGTTACAATTGCCAAAAAAAAGAGGAACTCGAATATCATTCGTTTAGCTTTGTTTTCCATGAAAATTGGCAATTAAATGAATAATTTTTTTACAATAGGAGTTAGAATTTGTTCCAATTGCCACAAAAAATAAAAATAAAAAAAACTTGGAATTGCTTTTCCCACAAAAGTAGTGGGAAAGCAAATTTCATGAAAAGCAAGAAAATGCCAGAAAATATTGTCTATCAAACATAGCAAAGGTGAGAAATGGAATTTCAATTCTATTTTTCATAGAAAAAATGGTTTATCAAACAAGCCCTAACATAGAATGAAACATTCAAGTTTGTAAGTACAATGTATTTGCCATAAACTACTATCATACAATGTCAAGTCTGAGATATCCACAATAATGCAATTGAAAATAATACACAATTGATATATTTCTGCAGGGATATTGATATGTGCATTTTGTTCATTTATTCGGATCATATTACTAAACTTTTATGTCATTAAATTATTAATTTCTACTTAACTTTGGTTAATTTTCGTTTGTTTCAATATTGGACCCATTTTGAGGCAATTGGAAAAGAAAGAATGATCAATTTGCCGTTCGATGAAAATTGGAGATAATATTCCACACTTTGAAAATTGAAGAACTTCAATTAAAATAAAGACGACATGGATTGCACAAATAAATGGACTCGAGGGACTAAATTGCATTAATTATGAAGAACGAGGCCTTGAAGACGAGCATCACATTATAAGGGCCTTTGAACATGGTAATTAATGGGAATCAAATTCTAATCAAACTAGAATTCAAGAAAGCTGATGGCAGGAAAGTCGAATTGAAATTGGGGCCAAAAAATGGAATTGGACTCTTCAATTAACAATGCAGGGCAGAGATTTAAAATATATTGACATGATTTAAAAATGGGAAAACACATGTCAACATTTTATTGGACAATATAAAAAAAATTGATTCACACAAGTGCTATCAACGCAGCACCTATCACCAATCTTGTCCTCAAATCCTATCCAAGCAACATAACTCATGTTGACATGCAAACAGAGAACAAGGGGAGGAAACTAATTGGGCGGCTGAATTGGGGAAAATACATACATTAAAGCAGACATTTATACGGGAGATTGGCGGCTGTTGAAAAAGAGAAAAAGAAAAAGAAGAAGAAGAAACGTACACGCACAGGAAGGATACATAAAGCAGACAGCAGGCACGCATAATTGAAGTATTAAATTCAGTTTTTTGTACATAATTCATCAACAATTTGTGCAAAGAATTTGGAGATTAATCACGTTCCTTCAATTTATGCCGTTCCACTTTTATTTGTTTCTCTCTATTAACATGTTAGACCACAATAGTTTAGTGCTAGAATTTTTTATGAACATTGTATCGTGAATATTTAACTCCTGAATTTTATTTTTTTCTTACATTTAAAATACGTTTTCAATTCTTGAATGATTAACATGAATTTATTTTTCTCTACAATTACTTGATCACTAATTCTATAAATATAGTGGCTTATTTCAATTACAAAATGTTGAAAATAAGTTAAATATAATGTCAATTATCCTAAAGTCTGATAGGAAATGAAAATGTAACGTTATGCTTTACGCGATCATAAATTTTTAATACATTTTTATATGTTCACATCCATCATACAAATATAGTCAAATCACATGTAAAAATATGTTTAATTCTACTCGAGAAAAATTATTAAACAAATTATGATTATTGAGCTTCATAATTGAATTGTGTTGTCAAATTTATAAACTTCGAGTTAAAGGGATTAATATAAGTGAATTCAAGATTCTAGTATGCTTTTCATCATCGTATTTTTATAAAAAAATGCATTTAATTACAATCTTGCATTTATTTTAGTTAAGTTAAATTGTGTATTCATGAGTAGATTATTTAATTTATAGGAAAAATCGTAAATTTCAATTGTTTCGATTAAGGTTAAGTTAATTCAAATTTGAACTCGTACAATCTCTACGAAAATTATATATGGACTGAAAATCCATTTTATCACTTGTTAACGAGCCACACACTTAAGGTGTTTTTGATCGAATAATAATTCGTCAACAAATACCCTCGCCAACATATCAGTCCTAACTAGGAAGGAGTCTTGTTATTCTTATCATGAAATTATCTCCAAGTAGGGTTGTGTGAACATGTGTAAGGAATCAAAAACATATTAAAACTTCTGGATGAAGTCGTAAATGTGTGCACTGGTTTCATCTGGTTTTTCTTGATTAAGAAAGTGAGCCACTCCTTCCATGACAACTACTTCCTGCAAAAATGGCACCTCTCGTTTGAAGCCACCACCGTGTACATATTCCTTTACACCTGGGTTATTATATGTAAGGTCGAGATCTCCCACGATAAACTTAACCGGAACCTTTATTTGCACCCCGGTCCACGGTGCTGTGAGCTCCCAATTCCTGTAGCAGTAAGAATGGAAATATTACACAGCTTGCAAAAACAGTCCTGCAAATAACTGTTATGCATTAAACCCTATGGGTATGTTCGTTAAGAAGTATTATGCATCTTGAATAATTTCTGAACTAGATTTTTTAAATATTGTTTTGTACTGTTGATCTATCTTACCAAACATGTCAAGATCGATGGATGCACTCAACAAAAAATGCTATATACGTTGTGCACGGAAATTAAGCACCAAATGTTGTATATTGTCCAAAAGGAAAATGAAAAGATCAACAATCCATGTCAAAGATGTATCACTCAAATAAAAGCATGGATCCTAAAAGAATTTATCACGGATTAAAAGAGAAAAGGAAAAATGAAAATGCGAGTAAAACTTACAGGTCCATAACTCGATAGTAATTTAATCCACCCGTGAAGCCTGTTTGGTAAAATTTGCTAGCATAATAATTGACATCATCTTCTGATAACCAAGAGGGCAAGATAATTGAAGAATGAGGCGAGCCCCCCAAACCCTCTACTTTTAGGAACAGAAAGTGGAGCTGGATTTCGACACGTTAAAAAATTCTTGATCAATCTTGCAGTGTCAACACGAGCAAACTCCTCTTCCACTTCCCCAGGTTCCTAAAGGAAAATTAACAATTCAATTGATTCCTTGTACAAAAATTTGAACAAGATGTTCAACATCAGAGCACGTAGGAGTCATATGGTACAGACAACCATAAGATGCAACTGATCTACAAAGTCGCGAGGAAGCCATGTACTGAGGTATTGTCATGTCTCAGGTATGAAACAGGTGAAACTCAATTCATCATCTTAAAGACCAAAGGACCAACATAAATTCATCAGATTCAAGAACAATGAATATTCAACTGTATTGAAAATTTAAACAAGGTCTGAAACAGAGTAGAAAAAGCATTGAGATAATAGCCCGGGCTAGCATATTGTTAATGAAAACAATATACTTGTTAAAGCATTGAACTCATTAGTCCAGGCTTAATTTTACTTCTTCCGAACCAAGCTCAACAAATTTTGTTCAGAATGGAACGCACACAAGAGGTGTTTCATATATCTTCCTGTTTGCTCTCTCAGAAACAGCAATATGAAGTCCTTATGAGCAAGGCAAGGGGTCCATACAATGCACTTCAACATTAGCACATTGTTGGAAAAAATTTGAAAAGTGCTCTCTATTTCAAGTTTTTCACGATAGAGTTTCCTACCGTTTTTTCGCATAACAGCTTAATGTTGATGGAAAGTTGGAAACAAATCATACAACCCTGACCAGAATACGAATTCACACAACCCACGTAACCAAATAACTTGCATTGAGTAGTTGAGACCGTCAACCACCTCATTTAAAAAATTACAACATTGGCTTTACCTTTTTTTTAAAATAAATATATGTATGTATGTAGTTTAATTTTTTGCCCGATTCACCAATGACTATTTTGGTCTTCGAAGGATTTCGTCAAATCAGACTTTTGATCGGCTATGGTGCCTGATCCAGCTTATTCATGCTGTCCAACACGAAACCAAGAGATGGGAAGGCAGAGCAAAGCTTTGCACATAAGATTCTAGCGAACGAGAGATGGCTTCACGTGCTCTGATTCATTATTTGAGATTCTGAATCAGGAGAACTAGAGGGGGTACAAAGTTATTTAATTAATATTCATCTTCAACACACACTGACCAAGACCAACTTGTGCACAATTTTTATAAATTGTTGGCGGAAATTATTGAACTCGGTCTTTTGGATGCTCCTTAGAGATATGATTGGAAGGAAAACAAGAAAATGCCACTGAATTTAATGCACTCTGTGTGATTCGAACCTTGGTCCGAACCTATGGTGCTTCCAGAATTTTGAAGTTTTATTAAAATGCCAATTCTGTTGGATGATGACAGATGTGTTAAGGATATTGGGCCTAACTCTACCCAACAAAACTGACTTGTTAGAGGAGGTTTGCCCTCACCTTATAAACTGAATCCACTTTAGATCTCCAGCCAATGTGGGATCTAATACGCACCCTCACGCACGGCGTGGACTATGCCAAACAACTGTTGAAATTGATATTAGGGGCCCCAACAGTGTAGAACTGGGCTTGCTCTGATACCATGTTGAGAATATTAGGCCTAACTCTACCCAACAAAATCGGCTTGTTAGGGAAGGTTTGCCCTTACCTTATAAACTTAATCCACTTTAAATCTCCAGCCAATGTGGGATCTAATAACATGGCATAATCTTGATTGTTGGTTAGAGTTTCTGGAAGACCCTGTTGACTCTTCATTTTTGTGTGACTCCTCATTTTGGCTGACGGTTCTTAAGTGAGAGAGAGAAAAAAATTCTCTCATGTTCTTAGGGTTTTTCTTCTTTGTTCATCTCTCAAATTCCTGATTTTGAGTCTTGTAATTCTTACTATTAGCCTCTGGTTAGTGATATTCTGTGTGAATATCGGTGAGAACGAAGGTTCTGTGTGAGTCGCTTTTCATAGGAGTTCTGTGAAGGTTTTTGGTGATTCTTTGTAGATCTGTTGAAATTCTTGAGAGATAAGTGTTTGATTTTATCTCTGTGTATTGGATAAACATTTGTAATCTTTGTTGCCAATTTGGGCTATTTAGTGCAACAGCGTAATTCAAATTTTTGGATGCGGATGTAGGCGTTGGAAGTGATCGCCGAACCTCCAGTCTTAGACCGAAATAATTCTCTTGTGTTGAATCTTTATTTTCTGTACTTTTTACTTTCAGCAAGTCGTTTATCTTGTAACTCAAAATTAATATCGTGCTATCCTTGTCCTACACAATCTAAGTAAAACAAGGAATTTATAAAATTAGATACATCATAAATGCAGACTACATCCTATTACAGATAAATAATGTCATCACCTTATCCTCTTTAGCACTAACTAGTAATAATAGCCTTATCAACCCATCACCAATCAGTAATTATCCTAATGTATTAATTTTACTCAATTATAAACAAATTAAAACCAAAAAAATCCCAGCAAATCTGGTAAAATCGACATCATTCAAGCATTAAAAGTAATAATTGACTTTTAAGATGAACCCGAAAATCGTATGAATTAAACCGAATTATAGTACCTGAAATCTGCATATATAATAATCATCCCCAAAAATAAAACGCATAGATTCAACAGGTTTTCTCCTCGGATTTCTCGGATGAAATACAACGCTCAAATTGACTAAAGCCTTAATCCGGTCCGGTCGGAAAAGACAGAAGTACCAGGCAATAACGGCCCCCCAGTCGTGGCCCACCAGGAAGATCCGGTCCAGACCCATAACGTCCAACAGACCAACTAAATCACCCACTATGTTAAAGGCGGTGTAGCTGGCGGCGGAGGGCGGCGCGTCAGTGTCACCGTAGCCGCGAAGATCAGGGGCGATGGTGCGGTAGCCTCTGGAAGAAAGGGAGAGCATTTGATGGCGCCATGAATACCAGAGCTCCGGGAAACCGTGAAGGAATAGGATTGCAGGGCCTTGACCTATTTCTGCAACGTGCATATTTATTCCGTTTACATGGATTGTTTTGTGTTGAATTTTGTCCATTGTTTCTGTATCTTGCTCTTCTCAGGTGAAGGGTGGGGGAGAAACGAAGTAACGAATCCCGAGGCCAATTCCTTTTGGGTCTGAACGATTAGTCTATTTGTACAAAATAGATTACAAAAACCAGCCGCCCCTCCAATTGTGACATCTTGTCAATTTTGTCAAATTTTTTGTCAATATACTTGTAGCATGATCCAATTATACCTTAGGCAATACCCTGTATAGTTAGTGTTGGTCACGTGCTGCAAGTGTCCTGATGAATTTATTGATTTTATTTTTATTTTTTTTACACACTAATTATTAACATTTCTCTTCTCAAATAAAAATAATATTATAAAACTAAGAAAAAAATGAAGAAGAATAGGATGAAAATTTGGGGTAATTGCAATAAAAGCTCCAAATCTTTGAAGCATTACTAGACTTTTTTCAAACTTTTTATTTTTTGTAGTCATCACTCTTAACATTTTCAATCATTGCATGTGAAGTCCTTTTGAATGATTTTCATCCATTTTTTTGTTAGTTGACCACCAAAATTAAATTTGACCATATTTAATCAATTAAAAAGGGAGCAAACTAGTAAACATCTATTAGAATAATTAAATAAAAGGATAATTGAATAAAAAATTAAAACCAAAGAAAATATCTATTTTCTACACACCCTCGACCCCACTCACCCCACACCCAACCAAAAAATCACGCTACATGTCTCTTACCATCAACGCCAACGGAAATCGACTTCTCAACCTAGAGCTTCACTTGTCATGACCATCATCACTTGTCTAATACCAGACTAGTACAGAGGCCGAACCTTCAAATTCTAAAGACTCGCCTAAGAAGGACTAAAAAATCGATACAGACGCAGCTGCCACCACCAGCTTGGGTGGCACGATTTCAACTTCAAATCTTAGCCCAAATTTCACTCTCCTCTCTCTCCCGTTGCCTCAAATCTCTAGCTAGATTTGATTTTGAGTGGAAAATTGGTGAAAAGTTTGTGCATTATCAAACTTCAAGTGCTGGGCTTCATGCTCAGTGGGATTATTTGAATGAGTGTAGGTTGCTAATTGGGAATTCGATTGGTGTGTTTTCTATAGTTGCTAGGACTTGAATTGCATTTCCCAGTTGAATGCGTGGCTTGAAGCATGCGAGATGCATCAAATTGAATGGACAACGTCAAGAGGAGTCTGTTTAGTGGTTATCGACATGGGTGTAGCCGAAAATGGGGTTGTGGCCAAGTGTAGGCATCCCAGTTTGGTGGCTCATTTGCCCATCCAGGTCTATGAAGGAGAGTAGAGTCGTCGACGGTTTGCGACGGAGATGACGTCGATGTCGTCACCAATGGTTCAAGATGGTTGTGTGATTTTGATTTTTAGGGTGGGTGTCGTGGATGGTGGGGTTGTGTAAAGAAGAGAGACTTATTTTTTTATTTTTTTTAGTTAAGTTTTTTAATTGTTTGATGTGGTAAATAGAAAGTTACCATTTCGCCCTTTTAAAATTGATTAAAATATGGTCAAATTTAATTTTGGTGGTCAACTAACGGAATAATGAATGGAAACCATCAATTTGATGCATCTTGCATCAACAAATGAAAATTTTGGGAAAATCTGGTATAAGTTCAAATGGGTATAAGTTCACTCCTAGTTATTTTATTGGGTACCCGGACAGATCAAAAGGGTATAAGTTCTACTATCCAAATTGTGGCACTAGAATTGTTGAGTCAATTACTGCTAAATTTTTGGAGAATGATTTTTGTGATAGTGAAAGTTCTACATTGAAAGAACTTTTGTTGAATCAAATCAAGTTATTGTTCTAGTTCCTATTATACAAGAAAGGGTTGGTTCTTAACTAGTTGAAATTGTTAATGAAGAACCGATAAACTAAGAGGAACTTCCAATTCCTCCTCCAACAACAATTGAGTCAGTTTCTGAGCCACAAGTTAGAAGATCGCAAAGGGAAAGGAGGTCTCGTATTGCCCAGTGATTACATTACCTATTTATTGGAGAGTGATTTTAATATTGGACATATTGTTGATCCTGTCATTTATAATCAAGCGTTGATAAGACCTGAGTCACATAAATGGATAAATGCTATGGAAGATGAAATGAATTCTATGAAACCGAACAGAATTTAGGAACTTGTTGAACTTCCTTTGGATGCTAAAACCATAGATAACAAGTGGATCTTCAAAAGTAAATTGGATTCGAAAGAGAATGTTGATCGAAAGAATGCAAGATTGGTGGCAAAAGGGTAAAACGAGATGGCATTGATTATAATGAAACATTCTCACATGTTTCGTTTAATGATTCTTTTCGAATTATCATGGCACTTGTGGCACACTATAATTTGGAGTTTCATCAGATGGATGTTAAGACAACCTTTTTAAATGGAGATCTTTCTGAAAGGGTTTACATAAGACAGCCTGAAGGTTTTGTTGTGAAGGGAAAATAAATTTTAGTGTGTAAATTGAACAAATCCTTATATGGCCTCAAGCAAACATCACGACAGTAGTATTTCAAGTTTGACGAGGTTATGACTTCTCTTAATTTTGTTGAAAATACAGTTGATCAATGCATTTATTTCAAAACCAGTGGTAGAAATTTTATTTTTCTTGTCCTGTATGTTGATGACATTTTACTTGCTAGCAGAAACTTAGGTTGCTTCACGAAACAAAGAAAATGTTATCTACTAATTTGAGATGAAAGATCTTGGAGAAGCTTTTTATGTGCTTGGCATTGAAATACATCATGATAGAAATTGTGGCTGGTTTGAACTCTCTGAGAAGGCTTATATACGACGTGTTCTAGAAAAGTTTAATATACATAACTGTGCACCAGGTGATGTACCTATCATAAAAGGAGATCAGTTTAACAAAGTCAATGTCCAAAGAATGAGGTAGAAAGGGAATCTATGAAGATGATACTATATGCTAGTGTTGTAGGGAGTTTGATGTATGCTCAAATTTGTACTAGACTAGATATAGCCTACGCAGTCAGTGTCCTTAGTAGGTTTCAGTCGAATCTAGGACAAAAGCATTGGAAAGCAGCTAAGAAAGTTATGAGATACTTGAAGAAAATTGAAAGTTACATGCTTACTTTCCAACGTTCAAATCACCTTAAGGTGGTAGGCTACTCAGATTCTGATTTTGCTAGATATCAAGATGATTTGAAATCAACCTCGGGTTATATTTTCATGTTAGTTGGTGGTGTTATCTATTAGAAAAGTATTAAGCAGACTCTAGTGGCATCTTCTACCATGCAGGCTAAATTTGTAGCATGTTATTGGCTACAGTCCAAGCCGTTTGGTTTAGAAATTTCATTTCTGGGTTGAAAGTTGTTAATTCCATCTCGAGACCAATCATTATTTATTGTGATAATAGCGCAGTAATGTTCTTTTCAAGGAATAATAAAAGTTCTGGTGGATCAAAGCACATCGACATCAAATATTTGGTGGTTAGAGACAGAGTTAAGGAAAGTCAGACGAAAATAGAGCATATCAATACAGTGACAATGATTCCAAATCATTTGACTAATGGACTCGCTCCAAAAGTCTTTAAGACACATGTTGCTAATATGTGTATTGTGGAAATCTTTGATGTTTTTGATTTGTGAGAGCTATTTATGTAAAAGAACTACGTTTTGGCTTCATCCATTTTCGGGGTACATAGGCAAACGATATGTTTTTCGAGTACAACCCCTTCTAATAATAAAATATATTTTTTCTTATCCATGAATTATTTTTAGCATGCATTTGACTTATGTCTTTTTATTATGATTTCAATTATGATTTCAAGATATAACAGATAAAGACATAAGATAAATCTCTTTTAGAGACATGTGACTTCATTTTGATTGGAAGCATTATGATGACCGATATGAATTAGCACATTTTTTTAATCACATTTTGGTGCTAAATTCATACCACATACTACCACATTAGTTGGAGGATGGGGATCCATGTTGATAATGATGCTGGCATTTGTAGTTGTGGAGTGGTCTTACATTGTTTCATGGTGTAACGACTTTCATGTTCGATGTTGACATTCTTGTTGGATCGGATCATGTTGTGTAATGTATCATCATTGGAACTATATTTTTGTGGCCACCTATGTAGTCTAACCCGGAAGTGAAAAGTTTTGTTATACCAATCAAATGTTTGTCCAAGTGGGAGAATGTTAGAATGATTTTAAATATAGGCTTCCCATTTTATTGCAAATTTTACGGGTTAGATATATGACTCATAATGATACTGTGATTAAGCCCAATATGTTAAGTGATCAATTATGCCAATTTACACCTTACGGATTATATTTTATATAATGTGGTAATTTAAGTATGTGGACTGGAAATATGTAAATCATCTCCTCTCCATATTGTTTTATTGATTTTCCCCATTGACAGCTAATATATGTAAAAAGCAATGAGAGAAAGATCTAACTGCTAATATTCATATCCACGAGGTCTTCTACATGTATGAATCTTAAACTGTCAATATAGAATTGTGATTCTTGTTTCTTAGTAGGATTATTATTAAATTCAACTCAAGAGACATAGTAGGATCATTAGCACGTATTGATAAGCATTACGAGGTTCGATAGAGGATATGATTTTTATAGATGTTTTAACTCGTTTAATGCTTTTTTACATGTTCGTATCTTTTATAGAGATATAAGGTCCCTGTGTAGAATTAGATTTAATTGCTATCGAGAGAAGCTTTTAATTAAAATAGGAACATCACCAACAAGCATGATTTCAAATTGTCAATTCAAATTGTTGAACTAAAATTGAATTAGCAAAGGGCATTCTACATTTTAGCAAAACGTCTCACGAATTTGACAAGTTTTTACTTAGCTTTCAAGTTAGCTAATAATTTAGACTTCAATTTGCTATAATTCTATATTGCTGTTCGATTAATGATATTAATAGCTATAACTCGATCAAAGACGTAGTTCTCGTGGGTTCAACACTTAATTCCCCATTATCTTGCCTGTTCACGATCGGGTCTGGGCACACAAATTCTATTGCTTGGTGGTGCTCCCGTATTCTTCAAATGTGCCAGTCTTCGCATCTCTGGAATGGTCAATTTGATTTGTTGTTGAATTGAGGAACTGAAGGAATTAAATAATTAATTAGTCCTTTTGTTGAACTATTATTCACATAACCAATGATTAAGCCAGGCACTTTTTCTTCTTCTTTTTTTTTTTTTTTTCCAATTTAGTATTTGAAATCGTATTTTTTTTTTTTTTTTTTTTTTTTTTTTTAAGAATGTGAGATTGAAAAAGGAAAAAAAAATTCGATTTACGTATAGTATTATTTTATGAAAAATTATGTAATTGAAAGTAAAAGAAAAAAAAAATAAAATATGATAGAGATAGAGGCGCCAAACAAATGCTAAATTTACAAGTATATGCTATAAGGTGCACTTTTAGAATTATTTAGGGTGCGTTCTCTTTGTCGTTTTGGGGCCGTTTTCTGTTTTCTGTTTTTCAAAACGACGAAAACGCGTTCTCTTTGCCGTTTTCGAAAACGAATTTTGCAAAACACAAAAAAAAATTTCACACAAAACACAAAACGGGTTTTTTTCGTTTTGGGCGTTTTCAGTTAAAAACACGAAAATTTTTCAAAACGCCAAAACAAATACTGTAGCTTCAAATTTTTCACTCCTCCCATTTTTTTCAATCGCGACTTCTCTCCTTCCCTCTTCTACTCTTCCTTCTCTCCATCCCTCTTAGTCCCTGAACTTTGACTTTCTTCATTTCGATAGTTTTAGAAAATAGGAAGGGTTCAAATAAGAGCAAAAATTCAAAAATGAGTTATGTCTAGAAATATAAATGAATATATTAACACCCCATTATTCATCTAGAATAAAATCATCTTAATAAAAAATTTCACAAATTTATATGTTATTTTAATATATAAAAATATATTTCATGATTCAAAGATATTTCAAAATTCAAAGAAATTTCAGGTTTATAATATATTTAATAATATATTAACATTAAACAATTAAAATTAATTGAATAATCAGATTTTTGAATAAAATATTATGAAATAATATTATAAAAAAGTGCAAAGAGAACGCGTTTTCTGCTTTCTGTTTTGAGAAATTGTTTTTCAAAATGACAAAGAGAACGCATTTTCAGTAATTTCAAAACAGACACCCAAAACACAAAACACAAAACGAATTTCAAAACTCAAAACACAAAACAGAAACACGAAGAGAACGCACCCTTAGTTTCTGTTTCATATATGGACAAGATAATATAACTTTAAATAGGGGTTATTAGCATAAAACATCCCTACGTTTGGAGTTTATTGTACAAAATATCACAACGTTGTATTTTTTTGCATTTTCACTCATATTTTAATATTTCATTGTGAAAATCATCATTTTTATTAATTTTCACACAATTTTTCAATAAAAAGCAGTAAAATAATGAATATATCATTTTATTTAAATAAAATAAAATAAATAAAAAATTAATTGTAATCATACATCCAAATTTTTTTTTAAAAAAATAATGCAAACAAGACTTAAATAAATTATTAAAATATTAGAAATAAAAATAAAATTATCTTTTCTTTCTCCTTCCTCCTCCTCCACCACTGCTACCCCATCCTATCCCCAAATCAAGATCTCAACCATGGCTATAGTAGAAGTTCTCCAGTAGATGCAATGGCCAACAGATAAGCAGTTCACAATATAAGAGGCCTTGAAAAGAATTTCTAAACTACGGAAGGTAAGGATAGAAAATTGTAGTCGTGTGAAGTATATGTATTCACCAATACAGTTGACCCTGTCTTACAATATTACAAGCACCAAGTTCAAATACAATCAAATCTACAAACAAGTCAAGCAGAATCAAGGGGATGCATTCACTTACAAGTCTAATTTCTTCACTGTGACCCTTAAGAGCTGCTCTATCAGCTCCGTGACGACCAAAGCTGGGAAAAATGCTAATAGTTCAATCATCAGTTCAACCTTTTTAGTAATCAAGTGTCAAATACAACTTGGGAATTTTTTAGTAATCTGATTCGAATTCCGAATAAATTTTTTTCTGGATGGATGAAATTGAAGGCAAATTTTTACAGGAGGAAGAAATGAGATCTGTAGGAGAGAGGAAATGGATGAATTTCGAGTGAAAAACTGAAGAAATTAAATGAGGTTGTTGAATTGAAGTGATAAAAGCATAAATGGAAGTTGTATTTTTTGCCGATGAAGTTGGGGAAGAAGATAAAAAGGGCGGGAATAGGATGGGTTGGTGGTGATGGAGGAGGAGGAAGTAGAGGAGGCTTGTTTCTAATATTTTAATAAGGGCCATGCTATTTTTTAAGGGGTAATTGGCGCAAAACGTCCCTACCTTTGAAGGTTTTTGTGGAAAACGTTCCCATCTTTCGTTTTTTGACACGGAACGTCCCTACCTTTACCTTTTCTTGCGCAAAACGTCCTTCCGTCCATTTTCCGTTAGAATGCACCGTTAAATCTTTGGGTAATTGGCACAAAACGTCCCTACTTTCCACATTTTTTTGCGCTGAACGTCCATTTCATCCATTTTTAGCGAAAAATAACTAATATACCCTTATATTTAAATAAAATAAAATAAAAATAAAGCACAAATTATAATAATACTCTCAAACTTTTTCAAAATGTGCAAATGAGTCCCAAACTTTTTATTAAAATTGCAAATGAGTCCAATCATTTGATCTAAGAATTAAATTTTGTTTAATGTACACGATAAATTTTCTTCAGAATTGACATTGATCATAATTTTGACTAAATTTAAAAGGATAAAATGATAACTTTACATTTTTATAATAAAAATAACTAAAATCAAATAATTAAATCAAAAACCCTATTATCTTCTCCAACCATCCCCACTCCACACCAGCCCACCCAATCCAAAACCAAAACTGCCGGCACCACCACCACCGCCTCCTCCTCCCACCACAACGATCGTCGTCGCCTGGGTTTTGGATTGGGTGGGGTGGTGTGGAGTGGGGATGGTTGGAGAAGATAATTGAGTTTTTGATTTAATTATTTGATTTTAGTTATTTTATTATAAAAATATAAAGTTATTATTTTATCCTTTTAAATTTAATCAAAATTATGGTCAATGTCAATTCTGAAGAAAATTTATCGTGTACATTAAACAAAATTTAATTCTTAGATCAAATGATTGGACTCATTTGCAATTTTAATAAAAAGTTTGGGACTCATTTGCACATTTTGAAAAAGTTTGAGAGTATTATTATAATTTGTGCTTTATTTTTCTTTTATTTTATTTAAATACAAGGGTATATTAGTTATTTTTCGCTAAAAATGGATGAAATGGATGTTCAGCGCAAAAAAATGTGGAAGGTAGGGACGTTTTGTGCCAATTATCCAAAGATTTAACGGTGCATTCTAACGGAAAGTGGACGGAAGGACGTTTTGCGCAAGAAAAGGTAAAGGTAAGGACGTTCCGTGTCAAAAAACGAAAAGTGGGGACGTTTTCCACAGAAACCTTCAAAGGTAGGGACGTTTTGCGCCAATTACCCATTTTTTGAGTCACCCACCCCCTATTAGAGGGGTCTGTACAGAGCCTGTTCAAATGGCTCTGTATAAGGGGATCTATCCTTTTAATAATGTATATGGAACTCGTTTGCATATCTATAAAATAAAATAAATAATAATTTTAAAAAATGAGGATATATTGTTCCAATTAGTTCTTTATTTTATTTTATTTTAATTTTTTGTTTTATTTAAATTGAAGGGTACTCATCATTTCATAACTTTTTTATTGGAAAATTGATGAAAATAATGATCTCCACAATAAAAGGTTGAAATATGGGTGAAAATATAAAAAATATATATATAATGTTGAGACGTTTTACATACTGAAGTTCAAACGTGTTGATATTTTGTGCTAATAAAGTTGAATATTATCTCTCTTCTGAAAGTTGGTATTTTGTTGGCGTCAGAAATTTGATAGGTCATCGTCGGCCTACAAAAGAACGTGAAGAGCAGCGACCTCGGCGCTTGGCTGTGAGCGTGTAATTAGTGGCTCATTACAGTCAGAGACTTGAGCAGCTTTGACATTTGAGAGTGAAATTCAGAGTTTTTTTGCCGTTCATATTTAAAGAACTTGTTTCGTACAATTTTTTTCAAGGAAAAAATAGTGAATAAAAAAGTAGAGAAAAATTGTGAATGAAAATGATTTTCAAAAAAAAAAAAAAAAAAAAATTTGAAAAATGATTGAAGAACAAGCTTAAAAAAATAATTCTCAAAATTATTTTACAAATTTACAAGCTACAATAGCACAGTTCTTTTAGATTTTTTCATACACCTACAGAAAAACCAGCAGTAAAACTAGAAGTCTACAAAAATATATCCACAAAAACAATGTGAACCATACACTCATTTACAACGGACTACTGCAAGACAAATGCCATAAAAGCACAATGGGATTAAACATCAATCAATATATCCTCACTAAATAGCTAATACCATGGAATTCGAAAAAAAAAAAATAGCCTTGTGTGAAGATAAATTTCTTAACACGGAAAGGATCGACTCTTATATGAGATATTACTTCGTATTAAGGATCCGTTTAATTACAAATGTGAAATTTTGATTAAAAGAAGACGAATTTTAGAAAATTGAATTGCCTAAAATGTTTTTTTATCGAGAATCGTAATTAATTGTGTTTGATTAGTATAATTTTCTACCTAATCCGTTTGACTTTATTTTTCATACAAATTGTTACTTTTTTGGGATAAATTTTTTTACAATTTGTTTTAAAATTTGTCAAAAAAAAAAAAAAAAAAAATTTAAAATATTTGAAAATTTTTTGTCTTCGTTTGACTTCGTTTTTCATACAAATTATCAATTAAATAGATAATTTTTTTTACCATTGAATTTAGAATATATTTCCATTGCCAAAAAGTAGAAAAAATAAAAATGAAAAATTATTTTCCCACCAAAATCATGGAAAAATAATGGTAAAAAATAGTGCTTCACTAGGTTGTACCTAGAATTTGGGTGAAAATGAATTCCATGAAATTGCTTGGCAATCAAACACCACAAAATTGGGTGAAATTGCACAACTTTTTCATTTCCACCCTATCAAACACACTCTAATATTCAACAAGAAACTTATTCTTAAAGAGTGACACTCTTCAAACTTCCGCATATACATCGGTACAGTAACAGTAAAAAAAAGCTTAGAGATCGACTTTGGAGAGCAAGGCATTTAGCAAGTGGAAGCATTTGCTATGGAAAAAAAGAAAAAGGATTTCTTCAAGTGGCAACAATGGGTGAATGAAATTATGTAATAGTCACCGAAGTGTTTATGAAAGTTGTGAAGGATATATTATCCAAATAGTAAATGATACATGCAAAAAAGGTAAGTTTTTGTATTGCAATTGAATCCAAAATGTTGATTAAGAAAACATGAGAACTGGGACAATAACTAGACGGACAAAATCTCTTGAATAGAAACTGATAAATGTAAAATTTGCCGTCAACCTGGCAACATGTAGAAAGAAACTAAACCTTGAAGCCTCTGCTGTTTCTTCTTCCTCTAGCTCGCTCAAATTTCCTTCCCTTGGCCCGCACATAAGGCTTGGTATGGCTGTGTGGAACTCCGGGAGCTGGACCAAAGTGCTTCACTGCTTCACGAGATTTTGTAGGACCTCTAAGAAGTACCTGCATTACAATAGCATGTTTAGCAAATTCAAGCAGGCCCGTGAGAAGTTAACTCCTCACGTGTACTTTACATGACCAAAACACAAGTCATTATCTGACTTCTGACTTGTAAAATTATAACCACTAGAGCTAATTCAAATGTTACTTTATTTTCCAACATGAAGATTCAATTTACAAAATGCATGTTTGGGATTGTTTATAAGTTGTTAAAATAATATTGGTAGAAATGAGTGAAGGATATGGGGGGGTAGTAGTTGTAGCTCCGACAAAATGTATGGTCAAACCAACTTAAATTACAGGTTGAGGAAATCCAAACATGGGCACAGGTGGATTATCAAAAAGGAAAATATTAATGAAGTTGACTAACATCCAATTCATTCATAATCAAATACAAGATTACGACAAAAATGATAGCATGGCATTAACTATATTTAAAAAGGCAAAAGGGGGTATTGAGGTCTTTATCTTCTCTGGGGAGAGGTGTAAGCCTCACCAAAAGAATAAATTACACATGTTTTAACCATAAGCAAAATGTACAAATCCCAAAACATACATCAATACCTTATTCTTGATGTACAACAATCCAATTTCAAATAGGATTGATTTTATCTCTTTTTCTTCTTTTTTCTTATTTCGAATATAATTTCTTTTTTCTTTCTTATTCTGAGCGAAACGGTCTATTACAATCCTCAAGAAGCCTCTATCGACTTCTTTGAAGAGATGCGAGAAAGAACAAAATTAGTGCTTTAGATTGACTTCTTTTCATTCATCATGCCGTTTTATCAGTCGAGCACTAAAACATAGGATTTTTTTTCTTCTTTATTGATTTGAATAGGATTTCTTCTTTCTTTTGGATTAGGATTTTAGTTTTCATTCCTCTTATTATTTTAGTTTAGTTTCCATATTAGTAAAGTTAGGGAATTATTATGCTACATAGACAAACGCATTGTACATTTGTCATTTGTCAATAATCAAATTCAATCAATTCAATACAATAAAGTTATTCGCTACAAATTTTCTAGTTTTTCAACTTTTATTCTAGTTTCAAGAATTTCAATTCCGTTTCCACACCAATCATCCTTGCATGGAACTTTAATAATGAATCCAGCAATTAAAAAAATAACAGCACAAGGTCTTGAAAGACTTTACCGTATTCTGGCCAAGGGGAGCTCTAAGAGCAAGCTGGTCAAAAGTGAAACACTCTCCTCCTGCCTTCTCAATCCGAGCTCTTGCCCTCTCAGTGAACCTCAGAGCAGTGACCTTAAGTGGTGGCACTTCATAGGCCCGGATGTCATCCGTGACAGTACCGACAAGCACTGCTGTCTTGTCCTCCTAGTGGAACATTAAAGAACATACATTCTCAAGGTTTATTAAAAGAATGTTACAATTTTGCAAACATCCATGTGATGTAATGATGCCTATCTGTTTCAATTCTATTTTTTATTAAAAAAATGATCAAGAATTCTAGTAAAAATATGGACGAAGAAAGGATTTTGTCCGAGCTTGTAGAATATAAGACATGAAGCAATGTTAACTGATAAAAGGTCATATATGATCTGATTATACGTTTTATGAGCAAAAATCATTGTAGAGTTCAAAGAGTATTATGAAAAAGATTAACAATGTTTGGACCCAAAAATAAATCTGAATTACTGGGTCATGTTTCCATCTGCTCGTTTCAATAAATATTTGCAAAAACTTAACAAGCTTGACCCTTATAGAGTTCAAAGAGTATTACGGAAAAGATTAACAATTTTTGGATCCAAAAATAAATCTCAATTACTGGGTCACGTTTCCATCGGCTCGATTCACTAAATATTTGCAAAAACTTAACAAGTTTGACCCACAAGAATTCAAAATTTCTCCTGCCCACATTCTCCTCAATTTATCACTCAATTTCCAACTCCTACAATCATGTGATCGACTTAGATTCCAAGTTTACAATGTACTAATTATCAATCCTATTCATTCCTCATAATGAAGGAATTAACATAACGTCCACGATTGGAAACTATGAGAATATCACAATTTTGCTCCAAGAAAATGAACAGCAAGAATTGAAAAAACAAGAATATTTTGTTTTCTGTAACAAAAAAATGGGAAATAATGAATATTACCTTGCCCTTCATGAAAGTTATAAGGCGGGAGAGAGAAAGCGGGGCCTTGTTAACCTTGCTCATGAATAGCCTCTTCAGCACCACCGCATTGAACTTGCTCCCCGTCCTCCTCACCAAAAATCGGTACAACTACCACGCCATCAAAATGCATACACTTTAAATCACTTGATGCAAAATCTCACACATAATTTAATTTTTCTGCGCAAATTAGATTAAAACATAAAAATGAAATGAAAGAAAGAAGTGAACAAACCTTGACGAGGAGTTTGAGGTAAATATCGTTAGATTTAGGTGCAGTTCGCTTGGTCTTCTTGCTCTTACCTCCGGCTACCAAATCAATGCCCTTAACCCAAAAAAAAAAAAAAATAAATAAAATAGAACGAAAGAACGAGGAAATAGATAAGAAGTTCTCGAGATTTATTTATAGAGATTGCAGAATACTTCCTAAACGGCGTCGTACCATGGCTGACGCTGCTGCTCTTCCTGCCGCCGCGGATCTCCGTCGCGTCTGCTGTAACTAGACTGAATTTTCAGCAGTCAAATGAAGGGATTAGGCTTATGTAGTGCAACAAGAGGAGAAGGTGAAAGGCAATGTTCTTAATCTTAATGGACTAAAACCCTAACGACATTTTAATTCCCATAAATTCTAGGCCCATTTGACTTTTGAACTTGAAACCTCAAATTGAATGGCCCATTTTAGGCCCGATTAGTATAGCAATGAACATTGGGTCTTCTTTATTTTCTTTCTTTATTTATATTTTCGACTTTGCTACGTGTACGCACATGAGTCCACCTTGAGTAACATTGATAGAATGTCACTTGTACATTATGTCACCTAAGATGTACACCTGAATATAGAAACAAAATAATCCTTCTATTTTTATGAAGTTTTGAATATCATTTTATCCCAAAAGTGTTTGTTAAAATAAAACCCCCTCCGTTTGGCTATCAATTTATAATTATTAGTTAAAATCAAATATTAATTTCAATTGAACATTCATAACTACTACTTATCTATTAGAATAATGATATATAATACTCAATGTTTTAAAATCCGGACTAAGCATTGACCCGAATAAATAAAGGGTCAAAGGTTAAATCGAGGTCAAACCAGTATTGAACCAGAAGCTAAAAATAAATAAATAAATAAATGTATTTTCAAATAAAAAATAATAGTATAATATTATTAATTGCAATATTTGAAGAACTTTCTAATTTTATTAATTAAAATAAGATAGAAAAAATAATAAATTTCTCTGAGTTGTAATTACTAATTAGAGAAGAACAAAGTTATTGATTACGAAAATAAAAGAATTGGAATGAGATTTCTCTACGGCCAAAGCCAAAGGCCTGTGCTGACTTGTATCACATCGAAATCATAATAAAAAACCACTACAAAGTTATCCTATAAATGCTTATCCCACATCGAATGCAAAACAAGAATACTGCTAGTTCTATCTAATTTGAGTAGTCAACAGTATTACATTGGAACGTATGGTTGAAAGTGAAGTTGACCATTTATGAATAATTTATAAATTTTACTAGATGGGACTTTGTTTGATTGATCATTTTTTTGGAATAGAACGTTTAGGTTTTATGTTTGAAATGATGCACTTGAGAAGATGAATACAGATCGAAGGCATACGAGAAAAGAGTCCTAATAAATAAGGGATAGTGATCGGAACATCTGTATATAAAATTAATGTTAGAAAGTGTGGTATGCAGAGAATGTGATACAACAATGCATTGTAGTTTTAGAGTTTAGACTGTTCATCATATTTTTGACAAGAAGAGAATATAATTGTGTGAAATTTAGTCAATGTCGAAACATCAGGGTATTGCATAAAATTATAGTTGTGTTTAGAAGGGACGTTGATATTTGCGTGAAAAAATTATTAAATTTTTAACACCCAACAAACAGGCATAACCGGTTAAACCGGCTCCAAGTTTTCCAGTTAACGGATAAATTGTTCAATTGACCGATTTTTTATCCGGTTTCAAAGTAAGTGGGTTTTATGATTAAATCGAACCTGAATATTGAACGATTCACAGATTTTTCGGTTGAATCCGTCGATTCGGTCCGATTTTAATAACATGGATAACACTAGTAGTGTTAGAGCACCACTTTACGTGACATTATGTGATAGATTCTAATAAATGTAAAATTATGTGATTCATTTGAGAATAATGTTATTTAATATCAGTGGTGTTAGAATATCATTGTAAGTGCGTTAAGTGTTGAGATCAATGAAAGATGGAATTAAGTAATTCGTTTAATTATACATCTTATTTAATGGTACATTATTGCCAACGCATATCAATGTTTTAACACAAATAGCGCTAAATAAAATTACTCTTCATTTAATTGTATGTTTAATTTAATAACACTTATTGTCATTTAAACTGATGTTGTAATATATAGTTAGAGATGACAATTCTCTCTCGAAATCGAAACCAGATAGAATTAGAACCCGTCGATTCGACTCTGATTTTTCCACTAAATGTGTCAATTTTGGGACCATAGATCAAGAACCGACAAGTTTCGATATGTACTAATCTTTGAAGATTGGACTCCAAAATTATCTTACGTCATAGTTTCATTTCCAATATGCTTCTTATTTCCTTTGCAGAAAAACCTAATGGGTAATCAAAATTGATTGTGTTACATCTACATAATTGGTTTACATACACATAATGTGATGAAATATGATTGGATGAGACTTTCTTCAACCAAAAAAACTTTCCACCCTCTTTTTGATACATCATATGCATGTAAATTATTATGTAACTCATTATGTACAAGTGACATTATTCAATCAAAATTTAAATTTAAATGATTTATAAATACTCTACAAATTATAACTTTAATACAATCCGATAGGAAAAATATATTTTTAGTTTAATATTTTATAAGAACTCAAATTTTTTGTTCTTTTCAAAGTGACTAACTATCAAGAATCAAGATTATTGAGGACTACTTAATATAATCAGATTATAAATACTACATATATTTTTAATAGGAGTGAATTTTTTTGTTTGATTTTCTGTATTGTTAAATTACAAGAACGACAAGTAATTTTGTATCCTATTTTTGTTTATTTTCAATTTCACAAAATAGTTTCATAATTTATTTTTATAATTTGAAATATGAAGAATCGGATAGGGCCGAATCGAAATCAGATTGTTTGGTGCCAATTTAGTTCTATAGTTAGATATGAAATCAATTGTTTCATTTTTAAGATTCTCATTGGTATTCGGTACAGTTCCCTTCAAAACTTGATTGAACTAGATCGTGCTCAATCCTAGTACTAGTGGTACTAAATAACACTACTCTATTTATTATTAACATATTTCGTGGGACATACTACTATTCTTCTTTAAAATGATCTATATAGACCGTATAAAATCCGTTCAAGAGGCAAAGCGGAGCGAGCGAGAAAAGTTCATATATTGTTGTTAAAAATTACGTTGTTCAAACAATTAACCCATTAGTATTGTCAACAATTGATTCTTCAAGGAAGCAAGTGTAAGTTAATTGTGTTATAATTATTATATAATCAAGTTTTAAATCAGAACACATCTGTAATGCTTATTTTATTCAAGAATAGTATTGCTATTTATGAACTATATACATTTTTTTTTACTATATATAAATATTCATCATTGTCTTTATTAATTAATTCATTTACCATTTAATTCGATTTTTTGCAATATAATTACAATCCATTGCTCCAAGCCTTTTTTTTTTTTTTTAATCTCCATACTTCATTTCTTTTCCATGTTTTGCCGACTACGAAGATCAATTTTGGTAAAACTAGTCAAAATAAAACATGCATTGTATACATTTTTCATTTTTTTTACGTGTTAACAGAATGTGAGACGGTGAAGAAATATCTATAAATTATTTGTGTAAATGAACTTGAGAATTAATGTGTGACTTGATAATGAAAACATATCACAGCTTGACTAATTGGATTATCTTGAAAATACATGATAGGCCAAATTAGTCAAAGAAAACTAAAAGCGAGTGAAATTACTCAAAATTTAGAAAACACCTGACACAAAATCAAATTATTAATCCTAAAAAGAGCTCTCTCTCTCTCTCTCTCTCTCTCTCTCTCTGAAAATCGAGTAATGTTATTCATAGTACGACTACAATAATCATCATATGTGACAATTTATTATTTGAGATAACAAAATTACAGAAAACTAATACATTAAATAACAATATGTGATATAGATTACTGTAGTCGCTAACTATGAATAACATTTTCCATCAAAACCATGCAACTTATTCAAAAAAGTAAAAGGAGCAATGAAAAATATAAGCGAGAACCTTGGCGGTCTTATAAGTTCCTTAAATGGAATTATGGGATATTTATCTCCTAGTCAAATGCAATAGAAATGAAGAACTGGAATTGGGATCTTGAGAGGGAATGGAGAGAGATTTGCATAAAAATGGCACGCTCATTTCTATAACATAGATATCGAACGAAAATTATGGGAATTGGAAAGAATGATTAATATATTAAATTCAATAATTGGATAAAAGGGTATTTTTGTAATAGTGTCAAAATAATTTTTTATTTACAATATATTAAGGGTCCGTTTGATTGCAATGATGAAATTCGGATGGAAAGAAAACGAATTGCAGGGAATTGAATTACCTAGAACTTGTTTTAGTAGAAATTGTCAATTAATTGCGTTTGATTGGTATAATTTTTCACTCGAAAAATATTGAAATTTTCTATCTTTTGATATTCGTTTGACTTTGTTTTTCATGAAAATTGTCAATTAAATGGATAATTTTTTGAACAATTGAGGATAGATTTTTTTGGATTGTCAAAAAAAATTGGAAAATCGAAAATAATTCGTTTGGGTTTATTTTTCATGAACTAAAAACCAATTCAAGGAAAAGTTGGAAAAGATGGTCACGTGGGGGGTGGGAGGAAAATCTTTTTCATGGAAAATTTTGTCCATCAAACATCATTAAAGATGAAAAATGAAAAAAAATTTACATCTTCCATGAAAAAGAAATGGAATCAAACAAGCCCTAAAAGTGTGAATTGAGGAGAAACTTTTAAATATAAATTTTATCCTTATATATTTAGATATATGTCAATTCTACCCTTGTAGTGCGTATTTTTTTATTATTGCATGTTCATTTTTGTAAGCAAAAAAATTGATGGTAATTCAGTTACTTATTAGAAGCTCGTTTGAGCCCCATTTTGGCTAAGAATATATTTTGGAATAGTAGGTTGATGGGGAGAATGTGTAATTAAAAAATAAGAAAAAGTTTTGAATTTACATGTTATATTATTTTAATGAAAAATGTGTGTTTGAAAAAGAGATAGAAAAATGTATTTTAAGAATAATGAAGATCAAACAAATATAAATATATAAAGAAAAGAAAAAGAATTTTATATTGATACATTTAAATGGAAAATTTATATTTCTCCATTTGTATTGATCCCATTCAAAAGAAAAAAAACCTTTTGTTTTAAAATTGTTCACTTCTATATCTGTTTTGAATGCAACTTTGGTTTTTAATTTAAAATAAATGTTATGGATTAATATGATGAGCATGATTAGTATGTAATTTTTTGTTTCTCAGTGTATTTAGATAAGAAGCTTTTTTTTTTTTTTTTTTTTTTTTACTTTTTAAAGTAAAAAAATAAAAAAAAATTTACCGACAAAATGAGTAATTTTTTTATTTTGAAAATCATTTATGTACATTTAGTTTACTTATAAGTAAATATATTAAACTTAGTCAAATATACGTCTCTTAATTTAATTCATCTTTGTGTCCGTCTGTACCAAAAAATTGGTCGATATCGCTATAATGATTGAAAATTGGAGTCCAACCAATATCTAGTATAAACAAATAAGTAAACAAAATATTACATTTTAGTTTAATCAACATTTTCATATTATATATGTAATTTCATAAAACTTTTAACAGTTTTAATTTTTTCTTTAACATTATCAATTACCTTACTTGAAAAATATTATACATATAATTTATGTCAAACATAAGACGTGCAACGCACGTACTTATTATTAGTTTCAATAAAAGTGTCTATAAATGTTTTTCACATCATGTTCCTTTTAGTATATGGTGGTTATATTGATACCACCATATTTTAGTAACACCATTTTTAAAGTAAACTAGAAATAAGCACGTGCGTTGCACATCTTATGTATTGGAAGAATGATATGTGTAATATTTTTTAAATAATAATAATATTTTTTAAGTAATTTATGTAATTGATATTGTTAAATGAGAAGACATTGAACTTAGTAAAGAATTCAATCTCCCGTTCGTACGACATGCCCCAGAGACCTGTACATCTAGAGCCTATAACCACTACAAAATCTCATCTTCCCGATACTTCGTGGCAGCAACCAATCCCTATAATTGTACTCCATGATATCTCCATCAATTTTCAAGTAATCGAAAAATTCTATCGATCAGTATACTATCTACATTGTAGATATGTTGATCATTTTAAAAATTATTTCTTCTCTAAATTATAACTGTTTCTTTTATTAAAAATTTATAAGTTAAACATTATCTACATTATTAATTGTATATATAATTTTGTTATATTTATAAATTTTATATATTAATATTAATTAACTTAATAGTCTATGTTATAAATTTTATTTTGATTTTATATAAGTTTTTATTAATCATATGTTGACAATTAGTAATAATAGTGTTTAGTGGAAATTAATTCACTTAATTTTAAAAAATAATTAATTTTAATTTTAATAATAATTAAATTTTAATTGAAACAAATTTAATTTTATGCGTAATATTTTTTAAGTACTGATAATTTTTTTTTTTAAAAAGTAATTGATGTAATTGATATTGTTAAAGGAGAAGACATTGAGTTTAGTAAATGATTCAACCTCTCATTCGTACGATATGCCCCAACGACCTATACATCTAGAGTCCATAGTCATTACAAAATCTCATATTTTCAATAACTCTGTTTTAGCAGTCAATCTCTATTCTCGTACTCAATGAGATCTCCATCAATTTGCAATAATTGAAAAAATATATCGATCAATACACTAGCTACACTATAGATATAGTGATTATTTTGAAGATTATTTTTTCTCTAAATTATAACTGTTTCTTTTATAAGAAATTTCTAAATTAAACAATACATTATTAATTGCATATATTGTTATAAAATAGAGAAGAAGAAGAGAGTTAAAGTCAATATCTTGTGTGTATTTTATTAATGACAAAAACCCTATATTTATAGGTAAGAATCAGGGATACAATGGTAATAATTTCTAGGGGTACAGGGGTATAATTGGCATTCACTACAAACCCTAATAAACTTTCATTTTACAACACTCCCCATTGAATGACACATTACAAAATATCTGCCTCGTTAAAATCTTGTTTGATAAAAACCTAATAGGAAAAAAAATAAAACGAAGGAAAAAGAGTACAGTTATTTTGGAGTATTAAAAATAAATATCGCCTCATTAAAACCTTGTTAGGAAAATTCAGTGGGATAAAACCTATGCAAAGGAAAAAGAGTACAACTACTCCCCCTGATATTGATCACTAAAAATCTTTGAGTTGACGCATTCCAATCCCATGGACTAACTTTTTGAATGTAGATGTTGGCAGTGCTTTTCTGAATATATCGACCAAATTATCACTTGAGCGAATTTGTTGAATATCGATGTCGCCATTCTTCTTAAACTCGTGTGTATGAAAGAATTTGGGAGAAATATGCTTTGTCCTGACGCTTTTGATATAGCCTCCTTTGAGTTTGCAATACAAGTTGCATTGTCTTCATACAACATTGTTGGACTATCTTTTGTTGAAGTTAACCCGCATGATGCTTGGATATGATGGGTCATGTTCCTCAACCATACACATTCTCGCCCTACTTCATGGATTGCAATAATTTCAGAATGATTTGAGGATGTTGCTGTCAATGATTGCTTCACAGATCTCCATGATATAGTTGTTCCTCCACGTATAAATACATATCCTGTTTGTGATTTAGCTTTATGTGGGTCGGATAAATAACCTGCATCTGCATATCCCACTAAAGTAGATCCCGACTTTTGGGAGTAAAGTAATCCCAAATCAATCGTACCCTTTAGGTAACGAAAAATGTGTTTAACACCATTCCAATGTCTTTGACTTGGTGTAGAGTTATATCTTGCAAGGAAATTTACAAAAAAAACTATGTTGGATCGAGTGCAATTTACAAGATATGTTAATACTCCAATTGCACTAAAATATGGTACTTCAAGATCAAGAACATTTTCTCCATCTTTAAGTGGACGAAATAAGTCATTTTTCACATCAAGTGATCGAACAATCATAGGTGATGTCAATGGATGTGCATTATCTATATAAAATCGTTTTAAAACTTTTTTTGTATATGTAAATTGATAAACAAACAATCATTCTTGGAAGTGTTCGATTTGTAACCCGAGACAAAATTTGATTTTTCCTAAATCCTTCATCTCAAATTCATTTTTCAAATAATTAGCAGTTTTGTTGAGCTCTTCAGAAGTTCCAATTAAGTTTAGATCATCAACATAAACTGCGACAATTGCAAATCCAATATTTGTTTTTTTTATGAAAACACATGAACAGATTTCGTCATTTTTATAACCCTCCTTCAACAAATATTCGCTAAGACGATTATACCACATGCGTTCGGATTGTTTCAATCCATATAATGATCTTTGTAATTTAATTGAGAACATGGTTCTCGGGCATGTATCGTTTGCTCCTGGCACTTTAAGTCATTCGGGGACTTTCATATATATATGTCACTATCAAGTGAACCATATAATTATGCAGTTACTACATCCATAAGGCTCATATCAAATTTTTGTGACACAGTCAAACTAATCAAAAATCTAAAAGTGATGGTGTCCATTATGGGAGAATATGTTTCATCATAATCAATACCTGGTCTTTGTGAGAAACCTTGAGCTACTAGTCGGGTTTTGTATCTTGTAATTTCATTATTTTCATTTCTCTTTCGTACAAAAATCCATTTGTATCCTACAGAGATTACATTTTCAGGTGTTCGAACTACAGGTCCAAACACTTTTCTTTTCTCTAAGGAATTCAATTCTGCCTGTATGACTTCTTTCCATTTTGGCCAATCATTTCTCTTTTGACAGTCTTTAACTGACTGTGGTTCATGGTCCTCATTTTGCATAATATCAAGAGCCAATTAAAGGCAAAAATATTGTCTATAACAACATTATTCCGTTCCCATAATTTATGAGATAACATATAATTTATTGATATCTCATTATTTTCGAACATTTATGGTTCTTCAGGAACAAAATTTTCAATATTTGATTGATCAATTTTTTCTAATGTTACTTCTTTTGAGGTTTTTGGTTGGTTTTTCTCTTGTACTTTTCTTTTTCGAAGTACAGAATTTTTTGAACCAACTGGTTGACCACGCTTCTGGCGCATGTGAGATTTATTTGCCATAGCAGATTGTCCTGCAGGGACGTCAATTTTTGCTAGAATATTTTTTTCTGGTACATATGACTTTGTCACTTTTTTGTGTCAACAAATACATCAGGTAATTGATTTGCAACTCTTTGCAAATGAATGATTTTCTCAATCTTTTGCTCACATTGATTACTGCGGGGATCAAAGTGAGATAAAGTTATTTCATTCCAAAAATTTTTACCTTGCTTTCAGAATTTAGTTTTTTCCCTCCCAAAGTTGGGAAAGGCATTTCATCAAAATGACAGTCTGCAAAACGTGCAGTAAATAAATCACCCGTTAAAGGTTCCAGATACCTAATAATGGATGGTGAATCAAAACCCACATAAATCTCAAGTCTTCGTTGGGGACCCATTTTAGTACGTTGTGGGGATGAAATAGGGACTTTGACAGCACAACCAAAAATCCTTAGGTGAGAAATATCAGGTTCATGATCAAATGCAAGTTGCAAGGGTGAATATTGATAATAGGCAGTTGGTCTAATACGAACCAATGATGCAGCATGTAATATGACATGTTCCTAAACAGAAGTTGGTAGTTTTGTTTTCATAAGTAATGGTCTAACTATAAGTTGTAGACGTTTAATAAATGACTCTGCTATACCATTTTGTGTATGGACATGCGCAACTGAATGTTCAGTAATAATCCCAATTGACATACAATAATCATCGAATGCTTGTGATCTGAATTCACAGCATTGTCAAGACGAATAGTCTTGATTGAGTAATCGAAAAATTGTGCTCGTAATTTTATGATTTGAACAAGTAGTCTAGCAAATGCTACATTCCTAGTAGAAAGTAGGCAAACATGTGACCATCTAGTAGAAGAATAAATTAATACCATAAAATAATGAAATGGTCTACATGGTGGGTGTATTGGCCCACATATATCTCCATGAATTCTTTCCAAGAAAGTTGGAGATTCCACATTGACTTTTGTAGTCGAAGGTCTAATGACTAACTTGTCTTGTGAGCAAGCTACACATGGATAATCATTAGGTAAAAGAATCTTCTGGTTCTTTAAAGGATGTCCATGTGAGTTGTTTATTATTCGACGCATCACTATAGCTCGTGGATGTCCAAGTCTATCATGCCAAAGTATACAAATTTTTGGGTCAACGAACTTCTAGTTCGTGACATTATTTGATTAAACCGTTTTTGTAAATGTATAGTACATGCCAGATATGAGTGCATTGAATTTTTCTTTTATCTGCTTCTTGCTAGATGCAAAGAAAATTATGCAAAGATATTCAACACTATTTTCTTGCATCGTCTCAATGTGATATCCATTGCAGCGGATATCTTTAAAACTAAGCAAATTTCTTCTGGATTTGATAGAGTAAAGTGCATCGTTAATATATAATTTTGTATTATTTGGTAAAATAATACAAACTCTTCCGGAGTTTTCAACGATATTCGATGCACTAGATATCGTATTAACATTATTTTCTACTAATGTTAAGTCCAAAATTTTTTTTTTTTAAGAATTGTATGTATAGTTGCACTATCAATCAAACAAGAATATTGACAATCCATCATCAATCTATAAATACAACAAAATACATATATTTTAAAAAACATGAATTTAAATTTAAATAAGTAAATATGAAATTGACGATACATAACAAAGTTTTCCCTTTTTTTTGTGAAAAGTAAAAAAACATATTTCTAACTAAATTTGTAAAATAAAGTGAAATACTAGGAGCATAGATAATAAATTAATCTACATCTTCCATCACGCCACCCCCAATCAAGTGGTCAATATTTTCATCTGGATCGACAAAGAAATCGGAGACATCCAAATGAGTCACATCAATCAAACCATCATAATTAGCAAAATTTGTCTCAACTTTTTCTTTTTTCTTGATTGATTTTTGATAAAAATTCACAAGGTGTTTTGCCGTAAGACAGGTACGTGTCCAATGTCCTTTCATTCTACATCTAAAACAATTTTCTTCATACACCTTTTTGGATGTGCTACTTTCGTTTGCTTTGTGCCTTTTGAAATTGTTGCCTTGTTGATGATAATTTTGTTGATTATTTCGTCCATGATTTATTCCAGGTGCATGTCCACGTCCACGTCCAAATTCGTGTCCACGTCCTTGTCTTGATATTGCATTTGCTTCAGGAAATGCAGTACCATTTGCTTCAGGCAATGGTACAGAACCAGTTGGACGTAACTCATAATTTTTCATTAGAAGTTCATTATTTTATTCAGCAATAAGCAAGCAAGATATAAGTTCTGAGTACTTTTTGAAACCACGCTCACGATATTGCTGCTGTAGGAGCACATTTGAGGCGTGAAAGGTAAAGAAAGTTTTCTCCAACATATCTTCATCAGTGATTTTTTCTCCACACAAGATCAATTTTGAAAATATTTTAAAGAGTTCAAAATTGTACTTACTTACAGTTTTGAAATCTTGCAAACGAAGGTGCATCCACTCATAGCAGATTTTGGGGAGGACTATAGTCCTCTGATGATCAAATCTTTCAGTCAATTTTTTTCAAAGAGCATGTGGATCTTTCTCAGTGAGATATTCAATTTCCAATCTATCATGAAGATGATGACGAAGAAAGATGAGTGCTTTTGCACGATCCTGCAGGGATTTTTTGTTTTCTTCTTTTATTGTATCTCCCAAACTTTTTGAGACAAGATGGATATCAACATCAAGTATCCCTGATAGATAATTTTTGTCAAATATATCAAGTGCAGCAAACTCAAGTTTTGTGATGTTTACCATTTAATTAACTACACAATAAAAAAATAAAATTAGTTTCGAAGAACACAGAATAGCTGATTAAGTAGTCAATATCAACATGACATAAGTTACATGTTTTCCTTCAAGGATAAACACTAATTTAAAATAATACGTTTTTCGAAATATGTGCTACTTCGGGAGCATGTTGTATTTTACTATTACTTCTTCAAGAGCAATATATCAATATTCTTCTGAAATATTGAAAATTATAATTTATGCTATCCAGGAGCAAATAATATTCTTCAAGAATATTAATTTTAATGTTGTACTACTTCAAGAGCAACAACAACATAAACTAGAACAAGATTATTTAATTGGGTGATAAAGAAAAAAAAGATATGCATATACGAGTATCATTAGACATAATTTCTTTTTTCACTTAAAAATGTATATAGAGTGAAAGTTCGAATATTAAATATTCTGGACAATATAAGATTTTCATTTATGATTGGGAATATCTCACCATCCACTTAATGCATACTGTTTGATTTTGGTGTAGTAAATCGTCAAAAGCATAACATTTTATTCCACGAAGTAAAAATCTAACTCCTTGATCTTGGATCAATAAAGACGAATTTAAATTATGATTCTACGTGTGTGTTTTGTACAGGCGACGGAGGAAAGAGATTTTGAAACTTACAAACCTATATTAAATTCAATTTTGCAAGATCCAATAAAAAAAAAAAGGTGATGGCATAATGGCTAATATTTGATTAATGGTTAATATACCACTGTAGATGGCAAAAATCGAGATGGCAATTTATGCATGCAGACTCTATAAATCTTGAATAGACGGAAAAAAAATTCAAATCTCACCAAATTAATTTTGGTCACGTAAAATATGATTATGCTTAAAAAAAATTACTAGTTTCACTAAACTTTGAAAAATTAAGTTTTCATGTTAATAACGTGTTATAAAATAGAGAAGAAGAAGAAGAGAGTTAAAGTCAATACATTTGTGTGTATTTTATTAATGACCAAAGCCCTATATTTATAGGTAAGAATTGGGGATACAATGATAATAATTTCTGGGGCTATAGGGGTATAATTTACATTCACTACAAACTCTAATAAATTTTCCTTTTACAACATATATAAATTTTTTATATTTATAAATTTTATATATTAATATTAATTGACTTAATAGTTTATGTCTTTTCATGTTAATTATATATGTAGTATTATTATAATTTTTATTTTTATTTTATATAAGTTTTTATCAATCATATATTGATAATTAGTAATAATAGTGTTTAGTGGAAATTAATTGACTTAATTTTAATGATAATTGAATTTAGTTGAAATAAATTTAATTTTAAGGGTATTATTGACCATAAATATAAAAATGTAAGGGTAAATGGAAAATTAAAGATTTAAGAATAAATGAGGGTATATTAGACATATAACTAATTATGTAAGGGTAAGAATAAATGAGGGTATATTGGACATATAGTTAAATATGTAAAGGTAAATTTGGTAATCAAAAGTTTCTCATCAATCCACACTTTTAATATATTGTAGATGTAGAAGATAAGTTCTTGAAATCTTCTTATTATTACACTTATATCCCTAACTTATTTTTGGTCAAATCTTGTACGCAATCTTCTAGAACGGCACTTTTGGTCCTCAACAATATTTTTGTTCAATATTCTGTTAGCATAATTTGAATGAGATGCAAATATGACATTGTATGTTTTTATATATGTTGGTTTTTAGATATTTTAAAAATACGAGGGCCATATAATTTTTTTTAGCCCACCTAACAAACTTAATGAAAATTTGAAGATAAGACGAAAAAAGATGAAAAATATAAGGGCTACCATAAATAAGTATTATGAGCGATTAATGCAATTAAAAAATGATGCATCAAAAATAAATTGTGGTGATAACATATTATCCTTTAATATATTATAGATAGAGATAAATGTTAAAAATACTAAAGGTCCTATTTCTTATATAGCTATGTTTGACGGATAAAAATCTAAATTAAATGACCATTTGAAAATTCGCAAGTGTACAAAATCGTGAGCTAGTAATATAGTAGTGTGTAAAGTGTCGAACTCCACGAAAACTAAGCATTTGATTGAATTCAAATTAATAACAACATTAATCGAATAACAACAAGTTTTGAGTTTTCTATACTAATACATAAGTTATCAATTAAAATAGAAAGTGATTTAACTAATTTTTCACATATGTGAAAGTATTACTAAAATGTTGAATCCCCCTTGTTAATCCATTTTTAGCTCAACAAATTAAGGTGACAATTTGCAATCATTCTTGTTGGTCAATATTTCTAATTTAATTGAAAATTTCTCTCAATAGTTATCAAATATATTCCCCTCATGTAACATTCCTATCTCTCGACTAAGTATACAAACTAATAAATGCATTAAACGATTTAGAATATTGATGAAAATCATGTAAAGTGTAAATGTATATTTTTATCCTCTATCGAACCTTACAATATTTATTATTTTTAGCTAAAAACCTATTATTTTTCTCGATGATAATATATTCCAATAAATCAGTGACGGATCCAAAATTTGATTCGAGATCGGACTACAAAATTTCAAGCGGGCTACTACGTGAAAAAAAAATTTACACACGAAAAAACAGTTTTTTCAAAAATAAAAAATAAAAAACCTTTAGGAATTATTATTTTTGGGTCTGAGTGGGCTGCAGTCCCCCCTGGAATGAATCTGTCTCTGCAATAAATCATCTCAATTAGTAGTTAATTAATTGAGAATTCGGTGAAAATAATAATAATCATCCAAGAAAACATACATACCAAACTTCAAAATAATTAATTAATACCGAAAATCTCATAACAAGAGTTCATCTCATCTTAACAATGTAAATATCTAGTTAAGCATATTGAAATTACAAGAAATCATTATAAGTTTAATAAACATCACCCAGAATTTTGAATAGTTGAAGAGAAACGATGAATTCTTGAATGACTTTGATGAAATCTTAATATCTCTTGAAATTTCCTTCCAATCCTTGTGCAATTTTCCTGGCGTGATCTCTGCTCAATGATTTTCTTGCAATTCTTTGGTTGAAATCTCTCACAAAGATGAATTTACCCTCTTCTCCAGTATGATTCTCTCAATTCCTTAAGTTGTCTGTTGCATAAAAAGGGTTTTCTAATGTGTGTGGGACATTCTGATACTTATATGGCTTGAAATTATGTCAACGATATCGTTTAAAACCTTGTCAAGTTGAGTTTTAATCGTATAAGAAAACCTGAGATTCAACCAATTTTTTGTACTATGCATTAACATAGTACATAGGAATGCAACCGCATAGTTCACGTGTTGAACTCCAAAATCCTCCTGCAAGTGTGGATGTGACCGCATGATTTTTAACCATGGAATCGCGTAGTTATATATATTTTTTTTTCATCAGACAGCTTTTAGTATTTTGGTAATAACTTTATCTCCTAATTTCTGATTGAGACAATTCAAAATGCGTTCGAAAAGCTAACTTAAAGAGCTACAATTCTGCTAGAAATATAATTTTTTTCAATTCAGACGTTTACTGAAAATTTGGAGCATCATTTTTTCATCTGAAAATTGATATGTGATAATACTCGATTATATTTTATTCATTTGACTTCTTTCGTCATCCGACTGACTCCTAACACTCTCGAATCTTCATAGTAAGGTTTGACACAACTTTAAATATTTGCACTTTAGTCCTCAAACTTTAATTTTGCTTTATTTCAGTCATTTTCTCTTGTAATCTTGTTCATTTATCTTCCAATTGTATCCAATTAAACTCTTGACATCTTCGATCTTCATTCCGTTGCCCGTCTCATTTATGGATCATTTGCAACTTGGTTCCCATTTTTTGAATTCCACTATTTTTCTAGGTTTTCCTTTTTTTTTTTTTTTTTTTTTTCCAATTTCTTGCTCAACCGTTGAACTTTACCCGTTTAACATAAAATACAACAATTTAAGATATATTTTATCAAAAGAACTACCAAATATCGCTATTTTGAGCTTTGAATAAGTGTATAAATACACTTATCATTAAAGTCAATAAATAATTTTAATCACTTTTTTGAAGGGACTCATAGCTCTTCAACCACACAATTCATCAACTTTTGATTAAATTCTATTAACAATCTAATTTTAACCAACGCCGAGCAAGGGCATCATAATGTTTGGTTCATCACTATAATTGTATACTAACACTTTTCTTTAAAAGAACTGACAATTCTTAAATACTAAATTGGCTTCGACCCTTCAATTATATATTCACAAAAAAAATCCCGTTCCAAATCACAATAATAATAATAATAATAATAATATAGTTTGCATTGCATTCTAAATTTCGTTAATTTATTTTGAGATCATAATATGCTCAAAATGAATCTTTAAAAGCAAAAAGTTCCATTCAAGACAACGAAACTAATTAGATGATGTCAAAATAAGATGCCTAAAAGCATTTGTAAAACTTAGCCAAACATGGTCGTAGCTAACTTTAAAAAGTTTACTTATGACTACGACAAACTAGTTCTAAAATAAATAATCTTTTTATTTATCAAAATTAAAAATAAGTAGATTATATATTTCAACAGAAACAAAAATTACCTGGCCTACACTTTGAAGTGCTTTCAGGTGACATACGTTTTTGTCATGCTAAGTTAACATGGATAGCTAATGAAAGTTTCATGACATGCACTGTCGAAATCATGGGATTCAACACATGTATGTGCACTTTAACGTGTTCGCTCGCGATTTATATCACGAGGCATGGGCACGAACATCTATTGAGCCACAAGCTGGATCATCTCACAAGGAATCCTAACTTTCAAATTCAATTTGAATTTATAGCCCCTATTTGTTATAGATTAAAATAATATAACAATCTCAAGTCAAAATCATCAATTGATTTTAATCACACAGTTCATGAAATTCACAACTTTTAAATTTTGACCATGCATTTCATTAATTTTTATCAATATCCATTAAAAATTTGATTTAATCTACACCAAAGGGGGGGCATAGTCAACATTTCCCTACTTGATATATGATCTTAGGCATTATTGTTGTCACGAATATTTTCGAGAAATCTTTATTCCGAACTTAGTTTACTTACCAAACAAACACCAACTGAGACGGCTCCGACCTTCAATTTTAACACTTCGGTTGCCACTAGTTTTCATCCCCACAGAGGAGGAAGATGGTGATAGCAATTTCACAAAGAGAAGAAGAAAAAAGGTGCAATTGAAGAAATCTCAAACGAACCACGAAGAACGGCTACCTCACCATTTATATTCTATTGTACACACACAACACGGTTACTGCATAGATGTATATATATGTATAGATAGATTAATTAGGTCGCCAAATATGGACCAAGTCTAGCGGACAAACCAAGGTATTGGGCCTCCAACAAAGGGGGTAATGTTAAGAATAAATGGGCCAATTAATATCATCATCCAATTCGATAACTTGGGTCATCCAGGAATGTTGGGCCATGAGCAACATTAACTCAATTAAGTTGCTTTTAGTGGTCTCAAATTATTTTCGGGTCAAGCCATCATTAAGTTGTCGATATAAATTATCGAACATCTGTTTAACATCATCACCCGAGATTTATTGTATATTAAAACTCAACATATCTCCACCTTGATACCCAATAAACCTGCAAACAATTAAAATACACAATTAGTACTTGCATAATCAAGGTAACCAATAAAATTGGGATCACAGACCTTACCTCGTGTTTTGGACCCGAAACACATACTTTACCTGCTCTATGTACTCACCAGGCTAAGGTTAAGAACACACAAGTAGAAGCAGATATTCACAATAATCAATCAAGAACAAATAAACATACAATGATAATATAATATATGATAGCACACAAATCTTTTCCAAACATGTTCACATAGAACAACAGACTAACACCAAGTTAATCAATCAAACGGCCAACACTTATGCAATAAATGACCATACGAAAAAATCTCACTACACTTATCCTATCATATTTCGGGTTGCTCACACCTCGTGAACACATATTTCCTCTTATCGCTTACCATGCTTACTAATTAGATCACTAAACTTATGTCTAATTGGTAAATCACAATAGATCCTAAGTCCACGAGATATTTTTTTTATCACCACATCACTTCTCCTAACCTACGTGGATAATAGGTCTTCTTAGGGTCTCTTAATAGATAAAGAACTCCAACATTTAATCATCTCTCCACTCGTGATCCAAATGTCACACTCAACAATCTCGGTACAAACCACCAATGGACACCTAAGCATCTATACTTCACATTACCAAAAGACATTTCCACACTTAATGTTGATGCATCACAAACTTGCTATGGCAAAACAACACCTTTCAGCGACCACAATGGTTAGGGCTAGGTTTAAGTTGACACACGCACTACAAGGTTACTCCAACCACCAATACTTAAAAAATTCACAAAGGAAAGTATGAAGGTGACACTTACAAATAGAAGAAATAGTTTATTACTTCACTATACTCACAAAAGAGGATCACATAGAGGAAAAAGATAACCAACATATGGCTACCCCACATAATCTCACAAAATCACATTGGCTTACAAAGATAAAGGAGAAAACGATTGCCTCTCTTTCTTCTTACCACCACACTCTCTCACATCATTCACAAAGCAAAAAGAATACGTCACATATCTCAACTCACTATGCATGCAAACACATTACTTAAAGTACTAAGATCACTTCAATTCATGCAGTTATATACATAAATAGAATTAAGCAATCACACATGTAGTAACTAGGTTTACCCTCAATAAACCTCCCTAGGGTCATCACTCGACCTTATAGCCACATTCGTCTCACCTCTCATCTTTCCTTTTATTATCCTTCCCAGGACAGTCTATTTTCAACTATGTCCAAATTTACTATAGTTAAAACACATCTTAGTTTTCGCACTTACTTTAGACCTACATATGCTAAATAATGACCACAAGCAAATTACAGACATAATTCACACAGAATAGTCAAACAAACTTTCTTAATATCACATGCAATTCTAACAGTAGTGAAAAGATTGACAACAAATTCACAAAAAATTTAAGGCAAAAACACGGAATTTATAGGTCTAGCAATAGGCAAGGGTTACCTCTACGCGGTAACCACAATCCCAATGTTACCTCACACGGTGACTTCTAATGTGAAAAATAAATTATTACCCTACACGATAACCACAACTGCAATAATAAAGGGGAAGAACATGATATCGAGAGGACCACGTCTTAATGTTCGTAAATATCGATTTATGCGAATTCACCACTTTAGGGCTACCACTATCCACCCTAAGTCTTCCAGCAACCACGACAACACAAAACGGCACCAAAACATCCAAGGGAAAAGTCTTTTAACTTTCAACGTATTGCTCGAAACTGAAATCTAACAATACCAGAGGGTCCACCTCGTCGCCTGGAGAAAACTGCCTAAAGAAATCACCGACAGATTCTCCTTCACGCACCTCCATGAGCGATAATCGTAGCCCCACGTGTCAATCACTGTGCACAACCACCACGTCACATGCCATCCACCTAGGTACACCTTAGTCTGCTGAACAAGTTGGTGGTCTCCAGAAAACAACAAAACAAATCCAGGCAGATTAACTCTTCTTCAATAGATTTTCGTCCCAGCGTTCTGTCTATTTTCTAGCTGGATTTCAGGTCGCTTCCTACCATTTTTTTGCCCAAAAAATCGCATATTTCTCAACAACACATGTTCTAATACTATTTGTCGTGAAAATCTTCGAGAAATCTTCATTCAAAGCTCGGTTTACTTACCAAACAAACACCAACTGAGGCAGCTCTAACCCACAACTTTAACACTCTGGTTTCCACTAGTTTTCACCCCCACAAATGATGAAAATTGTGGTAACAATATCACAAAGGGAGGAAAAAATGAGGTGCAATGGTTGAACGCTCAAACTAACTATGAAGAACGGCCATCTCACCATTTCTTTTCTACTGCACACACACAACAAAGTTACTGCATATATATATATATATATATATATATATATATATAGATGGATTAATTAGGTCACCAAATATGGGCCAAGTCTAGTGGACAAACCAAGGTATTGAACCTCCAACAAAGGGGGTAATGTTAAGAATAAATGGGCCAACTAATATCACCATTCAATTCGATAACTTGGGCCATCCACGAATGACGTGCTACGAGCAACATTAACTCAATTAAGCTGTTTCTAGTGGTCCCAAGTTATTTTCAGATTGAGCCATCATTAAGTTGTCGATATAAATTATTGAACATCAATTTAACATCACCACTCGAGATTTATTGAATATCAAAACCCAACAATTGCAGTTATCTATTTCCTACATAGTTGAAATGTATGAACATTTAAACTTACTGACTGATCAAGTTCTAATCATACTTCACCAAAGTTTCTTTCACTTGTTTTTCTTTATTTCTCATTTTTAATCCTTTTAAATGGAAAAATGAAAGAGGAAAATAAGGATTGGGAAAGGTATTTACGTCAAATAGCCTTTTTAGATACGATTTAGCTAATGATGTTACTTATATGCCCTTATTCTAAAGAATAACGCTACTTGTACATAATTATTTACAGATTGCCCGCAATCAAAGAGGAGGAAAATGCCTTGCACTGATAATGCTCTCCCACAATTTTTGAGGTGGACTGGACAAATATATTATTTGAAAATAGTTTGTTTGAACTTGTTACTGACTCGATCATAACAAATGACTTTTTATTAGAGATGGAAAAAAAATCGTACAACTTGATACCTGTGGGCTTGCCTCGTTTGGGACAGGAATTACTTGCCTAACTGAATAAACGAGATGATGACGATGTAGGGATCATTTTCTTGAAGCGAGCACTTGAAACATAGTCCCCGTCCTGTTACCTGCTCTGTTTTAAGTTAATTTCAAATTTAAGTTTTTTTATCAAACAAAAAAAGAATTATCATCATTTTTAAAGAAACATACAAGTTATTTTTAACAAATTGAAAAAAAACGTATTAATATTTACTAACGAAAGACATAAAAAATAAAAGAAAATAAATAAATGAGGCAGGGAACCTACCCATCCCATCCCGATCCGCCTCGAACTTTTCCTATCCCCCTTTAATCGGGTATGGTGATAGGGAAAGATGACAAAAATACTGGACGGGATTGGGGTGGAAATGGTGGACCCATCCAATACACGTCTCGTTGCTATCCACACTCCTTATGTCGTGAGCAAGAAGTATTGGTAGGTATGACAATTTCGCTCGTCGGCTCGGATAGAAATAGGCCCCGTGCGGCTCGTCGGGCCGACTAGTAAAAAAAAACTTTAAAGGCAGCTACACAACTAGCTTTTTAAAAGCAGTTGTGTGCTACTTTTGAATTTTTTTAAAAAATTGAATGCTCGAATTGAGCCTCGATTTTTTTGTTGAGCTTTTGCTCGGCTCGGCTTGGCTTGGGCCAAAAAAATCCTGACTGAATTTTAATCGAGCCGAGTCTTTCTTAATCTTCGACATCATCAATCTATACACAATTATGTACAAGTGACATTATTATATTCTAAAACCCTCACATGTGTTGGCTAAGCTTAAATGTAAATGAAGGTTAGTTTTCATTTTCAATTATATTTAGATAAATTCCTTTATTTTTTTGAACATTTCTGATTAAAATAATCATGTAATTCTAGCTCTTACAAACCGATTAAGTTCATGTTTGATATAAATTCTTTATGTTTCAATTACACGATCTCGCAATAAAATATTTTTCGCGTGGATTCATAATTTTTCATACTTTTTAATCAAACGTTCGGAAAAAAATTACAAAATATATTCTCAAAGAATATACATCATATAAAAGTTAAGTTGATGAGATTCATGGTACAAGATCAAGTAATGACAAAGATCCATTGATTGTGGAGGAAATGACCAATGATTAGGTCACGAGCAAAGAAGGTCAAGGAAGTTAAGCCATGTGATTATTTGTTCAAGCTACGGTGGATAAAACATTAATCAAAACAAGAAAAATGACAAGTCTTCGTATTGGGCATGAAAGACACAACAAAATGGATCAACTTGATTTAAACAACAGACGAGGGAGTTCAAGAGGTAAACTATACAACTACATAGTATACCAAGGCATGAGCCACATGCCTCTATACTGAGAGTCAAATGAGGCATTTTTTATGAACTATGTAATCGCATGTTCCAACATTAAGCGGCTGCATAACATAAGTTCAACATCGAATTTTTCAATTTTTGGAAAGAATCATAGTTTAGTTAATACTCTAGTTTTATGGTAATTCTTGATATTTAGATTATTGATTCCGTTTTTAATACCTATAAATATGACTCATTCTATTCATAGTAAAACATATAATTTAAGAGATATTATTTGTGAAGCATATTGCTTTCAACTCGTTCCTCATCAAATTAATTTCAAACTTATCAATAGTTAAATTAATGTGGCGTTCAATAATTCAAGTAAGGTTTGTAAGTTTTGTGATCACGAGGTTAACTTATTATTTGTGATTGTCTTGATTCTTTGGTTCAATAATTTATTAGGTTGAGTTTTTCAATCATTGATTTTTTATTTTCTTGAATTTGATTTAATCTATTGTGAATTTCGTAGCTACAATTGTAACTACAATTGTTACGTGACTTTGCATAATAAGTAAATAACCATCAAGAACGAAATATATTTTTCTTTTATTAATGAGTAGAGACCTAGTGACACAAAACTTGCTTAAGTTAGGCTCATGCGAATCATTTGCCTCTTTATAAGTTCTCGAAGGCAAGGCTTTGTGAGATTGTAAAATAGACCCTTGTAATTAAAAATAAAGAAAAAATTTGAATTTATGTGTAATATTATTTTATTAAAGATTGTACTGTTGAAATGAGATCAAATCAATATTGAAGAATGTATTTTGATGAAAAGATTATTGCTCAAACAATGACTAGATAAGTTATTTATTTTTAATTTTGAGAAAAAATAATTTTTTCATTTGCTTATTTACGTATAAGCACTTTTTATGGTTAGCCAAACACAGTCTCCTCTAAATGACTTAAGGCCATTTGGAATCACATTATTTGTAGAATGAGAATGAGAAATATAATTCTTAAATGTCTTATATAATTAAAAATGATGGCTATATCTAGGCCCCGTTTGACCTACATTTTCATTTTTATTCTTTCTCATTTTTAATCACACATTCTTCAATAAAATAATATTTTCTATCACATCAATAACTTTTCTTTCTTTTTCAACCACACATTTCTCATCATATCACTATTTCAAAATTCATTTTCCTCCAATTATCTCCATCAAACACAAACATAGGCCCTGTTTGATTCCTATTTTAATTCTCATTCTCATTCTTCTACTCATTTTCAACCACACATTCTTCAATAAAATAATATTTTTCATCACATCAATAATTTTTCCTTCTTTTTCAACCACACATTTCCCATCATATTACTATTTCAAAATTCATTTTTCTCAAATAATGCCTATAAAAAACACTCCTAATTAATAACAATCATTCTTTTCATTTTTAAGGCGGAATGACGTGGCTTAAACGGGGCTAAATCCCCTCCGTTGCTTCAGCGGTAACTGTCAGAAATGCAAAATCCAAAACCAATACTGACTTATCTTAAAAAATAATCAAAATCGTAGCCATGATCTCAACGAAAATGCGCCGGAAGGTAGTTCCGGCGGCCACGGAGAACGGAGACACCGGGGACAAGCAGGATCAGCTCCTTCTCTCTGCCGCCATCTGCAACGGCGAGGACCTTGGTCCATTTATCCGCAAGGGTTTTGCCTCTGGCAAGCCGGAGATCCTCCTCCGCCACCTCGAGCACTTCCGTCGATACAAGGAGTCGGAGATTGAAGACGTCTGTCGCGCCCACTATCAGGACTTCATTATGGCCGTTGATGACCTCCGATCTCTCCTCTCCGACGTCGATACTCTCAAATCCTCCCTCTATGACTCTAACGCCAAGCTCCAATCCGTCGCTGTTCCTCTTTTGACTACGCTTGATTCGTTTGTCGAAGCCAGAAGTAAATGCAGAAATATCGCTCTCGCTATAGGATCCCTCAACATTTGTGTTCAGTTGATGGAACTTTGCTCGCGTGCGAATCTTCATCTAAGCAAAGGCAACTTCTATATGGCCTTGAAGTGTTTGGACTCTATCGAGAGGGATTTTCTGGACAAAACGCCGTCGTCTACTTTGAAGAGAATGATGGAGAAGCAGATCCCGGCGATCCGGACTCACATAGAGAGGAAAGTCAGCAAGGAGTTTGGGGATTGGCTGGTGGAGATCCGTATAGTGAGTCGGAACTTGGGTCAGCTAGCCATCGGCCAAGCCTCCGCTGCACGCCAGAGGGAAGAGGAGCTGAGAATCAAGCAGCGCCAAGCCGAGGAGCAGAGCCGACTCAGCTTAAGAGACTGCGTATATGCTCTTGAAGAAGACGATGATGGAAATAATGGAATGGAAGAATCCGGCGAGGATGTCTTTGATTTGATGCCGTTATACAGGGCTTATCATATACATCAGACTCTTGGCCTTGAGGCTAGGTTCCAGAAGTATTATTTTGAAAACCGAAAGCTTCAATTAACTTCAGATTTTCAGGTATCTTCAATGACCCCCTTTCTGGAGTCCCATCAGACTTTTTTTGCGCAAATTGCTGGGTTTTTTATAGTGGAGGACCGGGTTCTCAGGACTGGAGGAGGGTTGATATCGAAAATGGAGGTGGAAAATCTGTGGGACACTGCTGTGAGTAAAATGTGTTCAGTGTTAGAGGACCAGTTTTCTAGGATGCATACTGCTAATCATTTGTTGTTGATCAAGGATTATGTGAGTTTGCTTGGTGTCACAATGCGTAGATATGGGTTTCCCATTGATGCTTTGCTTGATGTATTGAGCAAGCATGGAGACAAATATCATGAATTGTTGTTGTCTGATTGTCGTAAGCAGATTGCTGAGGCACTTGCAGCCGATAAGTTTGAGCAGATGTATATGAAGAAGGAGTACGAGTATTCAATGAACGTGCTTTCATTTCAATTACAAACGTCAAATATCATGCCTGCATTTCCATTTGTGGCACCATTTTCGTCTACAGTCCCCGACTGTTGTAGAATTGTTCGATCATTTATTGAGGATTCCGTGAGTTTTATGTCACACGGTGGGCATCTCGAGTTTTATAATGTAATCAAGAAGTACTTGGACAGGCTGTTGACTGAGGTCTTGGATGGGGCTTTATTGAGAGTTATTAACGGTTCTATGAGTGGTGTTACTCAGGCTATGCAGATGGCAGCAAATATGGCAGTGTTTGAGCGTGCTTGTGATTTCTTCTTTCGGCATGCCGCACAGCTTTCAGGAATTCCTTTGAGGATGGCAGAACGAGGCAGGAGGCAGTTTCCGCTGACCAAAGCTCGTGATGCGGCTGAAGAGATGCTATCTGGATTACTAAAGCAAAAGGTTGATGGTTTTCTGTCATTGATTGAGAATGTGAATTGGATGGCTGATGAACCACTGCAGAGTGGGAATGAGTATGTGAATGAGGTTATTATCTTCTTGGAAACATTGGTTTCTACTGCTCAGCAGATTCTGCCGGTTCAGGTTCTTAGAAGGGTTTTACAAGATGTCCTTTCTCACATATCAGAGATGATTGTTGGGGCTTTACTTGGGGAATCAGTTAGAAGATTCAATGTAAATGCTGCGATGGGGCTTGATGTGGATATTCGACTATTGGAATCATTTGCTGAGAATCAAGCTCCTCTTTTAACTGAGGCAGATGCAAATCAGTTGAAATCAGCACTAGTTGAGTCGAGGCAAATGATTAATTTGCTTTTGAGCAATCATCCAGAGAATTTCTTAAATCCAGTAATTAGAGAGAGAAGCTATAATGCCCTGGACTACCGGAAAGTGATGATCATTTCGGAGAAGTTAAGGGACCAATCCGATCGGCTGTTTGGTTCCTTTGGCACCAGAGGAGCTAAGCAAAATCCTAAGAAGAAGTCTCTCGATGCATTGATTAAAAGACTGAAGGACGTGAACTGAAATCAGTAAAAATCTGTATGTTTCATGTACTATGTTCTTGACTTCTTGCTCTATTTGTTGATTACTTCATAGGTTTTCATTACAAATATTATCTGCCAATTTTTGTTTGCATTAATCTCATATTTTTGCACATGTTTTCTGTAGCAATTCTTTAAAGACATCTCGATGCATATTCTGTAACCTGTATCTTTTACATTATTTTGGAGCTTCAATATGGTATTTGACCAGCCTCTACATCGACGAGTGCAGTTTGGCCAAGTAGCTCAGATATTGACTTGATTCATGATTGACTTAGCTTTAAGCACCACTTTCTAGATAGCATTGGCTGCTTGTGTTTCCAGCACTCATCTGTTATGATATTATTTTGGTGCCTAGTTTTTCCATTATTTATTTTTTCATGATTCTCTTGATGTGCACCATATGATCTGAATTTTCTCTACTTGTTTATCCTGTGTATAGAGCTATGAAATGCATTGTGAAAATGAAGATGCCAGAACTATTTGTTACTAGGCTAGATTATTACTTAATAGCAAGAAACAAAATGTTAATAAGTAGCAAGGAAACCAATAGCCCCAATCACAGAGGAAGAAAATCAAAAGCAAGAAAGTAAAAAAGTAAAAGGACGACGCTAAGCGCTTGATCAAATGGAAGCAACCAATTATTATTGCCAGATTGACTATTACTTTAGTGGAAATAACCTAGGATTATGGCCCAGGTTGAATAAACTTGGAAATGAGATATGTAGTAGTGCTTATTGAAGAGTATTCTGTAGCGTTGGGTAGATGTTCTTTTTAATGAACTATATGGCACCTTATTGTTCAGAAGTATATCCTCACCATGGCTAAGGGGCCTATCATTTATTTGCCATGAGAAGCTCGAGGGAGTTGCGAAGTTCTCTGTGTGCTATGTTAACTAGTTAGTAGTCCCCTTCTGGTTAAATTTTCATCAGTTGGTTTCTCTTGACAAATGGTATTCGTTTTAAGATTTGTTGGTAGTTTGAGTTAGCTTGATTGAGATTTATTGCTTTACCTAAAAGTTTCACTTATGTAGATCTTATTTTTTCTTTCTTTTTTGCCACATTGGAATGAAAAAATCAAGGAAGCTTGCTAGTCGTTTGGCAAATAAAATATATAGGAAATAAATATTACCAAGACTGGCAAGATCAATGACATTGATAGAGGAAACCTAAGATTATGTTCAATTTCCACAGCATGCCTAGAACGAGCATAGAACCATTATCCTTTTTAATATTATCATCTAGCTAGAATGATCATGGAAGAGAAATTGGAGAAAACTATTGGAATTTTCATTCTTATTTTTGTTGGTTGCATGAGGAATCACATTCTATTTTATTGGAAATGGGGTTTCGAATTCATCAATGTTTTAACATTAACAAATTGTTCAATAGTATTGGATTAAATTTTCATTAGTGTGGGGGTGAATTTATCCCTATAAAATGGAATGATTTTCACGGTGTTAACCATAACTTGGAAAAGTACATCTACATTTCATACTATTTTCTATAGTTTTGACAATTTGATAGAGGCTCGTTCTTTATCTTCATGTGGTCGTGCCATAGAAGGAGAAATGACTATGAGCTATATGGATTTTATTTTGAATTTTTGTAGTGCCAAAAGTACCCGCATTTATCTTTCTGTGGTCATGTCATAGAAGGAGAACTGACTGTGGGCTATATAGATTTTATTTTGAAGTTTTGTAGTGCCGAAAGTAGCAGCACGAACGAAAGACAACACGACTTTAGGATAACATCTTTGATGGACTCCCTAAAGTTTGTTTTCTAACTTTTCGTATGTTTATGTTATTGTTGAATTGTAATGTTTATGTTATTAATTTGTTATGTTAATAGATAATTTATCTAGACACAAATCAATCTTTTTTTCCCAACAATCTATCGTCGTGTTAGGTGATTTGTATTTAACTAATTCTTCTTGTGATCTTTAATAGGTAAAGTATTTGTGTATGTTATGATGATCAATAATATTGTGAGAATAAAGCCCTAAGTACAGTTTATTTTATTTTTTTTAAAAATTGTGTGGGCCCCACCAGTGAAGCATCTCCCTGTACTTCAAGCATCCCTCATATCGTGATGCTAATTCGAAAATTGAAGGAAAAATGGAAAGACATGTATACAAGATGTATGTGTTTCTATAAATTCCATTATCATGTTAAGGAATTGCAAATAAAGAGCTCAAATCCACCAACACTGTTTCAGTATACCACTCCATAACGACATCTACCACTTCCTCCGAGTCACTATTTGTACACTTTGACTTCTATATGCCCTTACCTTCTAAGAACTGCAATAGGCATTTCCTCAACGTGATTAAGTTATCCCATTGTCTTAAGGATCCATTGTTCAAATTAATATGAATGCGAAGACAAGGACAATTTTTTATTAAAAAAAAAAAACACATTTTTTGAACACTGTGATTAAATGCAAAGAAAGTGTTTCCTTGATGGAAGCAAGTAGTTAAATTTACAAGGTGGATAAAATCCAGTATTACTTATATGCCAGTGTTCTTTTGTTCCATTGTAACAAAGACAGTTGAATTGTTATTTAGGCATAGACTCTTGTCTTAGTAGGCCATAGAAAAATCTCTAGAATTTTCACAATAGTAATTGAAAGTATCACTCATGGTTCTGTTACGCTCATGTGCATGTAAGTGATTGATGACCTGTCTCAATGGGGTAGATTGGCTTTGTTCAATTTTGGGAAGAAACTGACACTAACTTCAGGTGATGCAATTACAACAATTCACTTGTCATAAGAGAGAATAATTGAAGAATGAGTTGCAGATGGGAACATAGGAGTAATTCATATTGTTTAGGTAAGATAAATGCATAGTTGTTCCAAAAAAAATTATATAAGAAAATTGCAGTGTCAGCATATTTGCCATGTTTAGTTGTAAATGATCTTGGCTCATGATATGATTTGTTGTTGGAACACTTCAGAATTTCAATATGGTGATCAAGGTGTCAATAGCTCCATGTTAGGCATGATGATTCTTGAATGTACAAGGAATCATCATTTTTTTAATCTCTTCCTAGTAGAGTTCCAAATGTAATCCTAGTGCTGAAAATAACTTTTAGCATAGTTATAGAATGAGGTATGCACGTGCTACGCAGATGCCACTTATTTATTATATATATCTCACCATTACTCTTTGAATGGCTTTACTGCTTCACAGCTTACTAATAGAATTGTTATTTCCTGAAATTAAAAACTTGAAGGATGCAATAAAAATTCCTGAAACGTTTGGTTAGTCCATGAACCTATATTAAGATGGCAGCAACTGCTAGCTTAATTCTTTTAAAGGAAAAGACGAATTACACTGGTTCATTTGTGTAAATTGCACGTTAAATGTAATACTTTAATTGTCTTTAATTAATTTAGCTTCAAGATTCTGTTTCAGTTTAGTATTTTCCCTATTTAGTGTAGAAGAACTCACGCATTTATGGCTTCCTTGCCATAGTATTTTCAGTTAGAAATATTTTTATGCATATCATATAATTTAGCTTTCCACAGTCCCGCCATTTCAACTTTCTCCTGCCTCTGCCATGGGTTTGTCAGATTGTCGGGGCCCGAGGTGAAGTTCATAAATTAGGCTCTCGAAAATCAACGTAAATGCAAAATTCAACGGTGTATTATGCAACATATTGTTAATTTAAAACTTAACATTAAAACAACAAACAAATATATTATACAAAAGATTTATATGATAAAACAACAAAATCAACAATGTTTCAAACAATTAGTTAAAAAATACTATTTCCATTGTTGTTTTTGAAGCAAAAATATTAATCAAATCTGAATAATGTAGTTGCTCAACCATTTTTTTTCTCTATTGATAACATAGTCAATTCATTCAATCTTTCTTGTAACATAGTTGATCAAAGGTAAGTTTTGATCAACTTCAATTTCAAAAAACTTCTTTCTGCAAATGCAACTGTAACCGATATAGTTAACAAAATTTTGTAAGTAATATAAGCATTTGAGAAACAAACATTCAATGTCTTCAAATATTGTAGTATTTTTAATTGCTTTTGTTACTTTACTCGGTATATAATACTTCAAGACTTGTAGCTTCGAACATAAATTATCTTCACTAATGTTCGAATGCCCATTATGTTCGAGATATTTCTCAATATTTATACAAGAGTTCAACAAAGTTAAATAAGTTGTACCCCTTAGCCTCTTCAAATTAAACAAAAATTCAAATGTATCATCATATTGTTTGAATTGTTCAAATCGAGTCCCTAGAGAAGATAAAGCTCGATCAATTATAAAAATAAAGTATTCAACTCTAAAAGATTTTTCTGCTACTTGCTTTACCTCATTATTCCCACTTTCATCAAATTGTTTTTTCTTCGAATTATGCGTTTCTGTAAATACAACTTCAATTCTCATTTCGTTTGTTTTTTTTTACGCTTCATCCATGGCAATAGCAAATCCAATTTCTCAATAATCTTCAAGAAATGAAATAAGTTCTTGCAAGAGGTGGATAGCATGTCAATATCTATGGTTTCGATTTGAAGAAATTTACTCACACTATTGGCTGCATGTAACAACCTGTACCGTTGCAAGTCCAAGTCATATTGTGTCATCTACCTTTATAAATACAAGTCAATATTCTTTAACTGAAGGTAAGTTTACTGAATCATCTACACATCGTACTATTAAAAATATTTGCTCCTCGTGACTTGCATATGGAGTACAATCAAGTATAACTGTGAAGTATTTTGCATGTTTAACCTTCTTGAAAATTGAACTTCTCACCTTATTAGCCAACAACTGTATCAACTCATTTTGAATTTTTTTGCTGAGATACATATATGATATCTCACATGCTTTAGTCCGTCGAATGTGCACTTGCACTACTGAATCAAACTCAATAACCATTTTCATCATTTGTAAAAACAGGTAATTGTTCTCAACATGTAGCCTTTCATCATCTCCTCGAAATGACAAGTTGTTTTTGTCGAGTCATTTTACAATAGCGATTATCATCGTTAATACATGTCTCTAATGTTTTCTTTCTATATCAATCACCAATTGAACGTTTTTATTAATTGTAGTTTTTGTTCGAACCCTATTTTTCATTTCAATCGAACTAGTCATGCAACGCAAATGCTCTTCATTTCTTTTATGATTTTTAATATTATGCCAATCTTTAAATCCATCATTACCCAGTTGGCCAACTTTGATAACATGTTTTGGTGTTTTAAACAACTTGCAGCAAAAGCATAAGATCATGTCCATAGATACTGAATATACTAGCAATTTTCTATCAATTGTTTGTCCATTTGCTAGTAATCGCTTATATAGTGTAGAATCGAAATGTCTATTTGTACAATTTTTGGGAAACGAGATGTTATCAACTCTTTTTGAACTCATTTCAACTAAATAATCCATCATTCTACGATCAACATTTTTTCAATTCCCAAGATCATTCAAATTGAGGGAAAAACATCATTCTTCTTTCTTATTATCTACTTCATTAATGCAGGCAAGTTTCATCACTTCTTCTTTATCATCTATTTCATTAACAAAGGCAGGTTGACTCACTTCTTCATCCTTATCATCTAGTTCATTAACACGGGCATGTTGAATATGTACTTCATCCTCATTCAAAGCATTCACATTGTTGCTTTTAAAGTACTTGTGAATATTCTTTGCTTGACTGAGTTAATGCAATTTCATTTTGTTTCCTTTTTCTCTTTTGAGTACCAGACTCATATTTAGGAGGTATAGTATATGAGTCTGTGTCTAATGTACTATGATTAACCTACAAGACAATTATAAAATATCTCAGTCGTCTCACAATTAGAGTTTTCAATATAGTTACTATGTGCTCCCGTGCAATTGTTGATCCTACAATAACCAATCATTTAAGCTGACCAGATCGCAATTATATAAGACGACAATGCTTCAAAAAATTTCAATATATTCAATAACAAGTTACGGCTAGCCATTATTGCTTACCTGAGAAGTAGAATTTTGACATACCCTTGAGAATTCCACCGTCACTACTCACAAGCCTGAAATAAATAAAATTTAAATATCAAACACCAATACAAATATACAATTCTATCGCATTAATCTATTCACCATAAATTCAGAATCCTATTGCAAATTGCAATTTCATCAAAAATCCTACTAAATCAAAAATCCTATATAACTATTTTAAAAAGTCAGAAAGTAAAAACCAAACCATGATTTGCAAATTGTGGTATGTAGATGAGTCGTCGATCCAGTTGGAGTTAGGCGGAGCTACGGAGATTGGTTTTAAAGTGTGGTATGTAGATGAGGAGCCATCAGTACGAAGGAGGCTGTGGCGAAGAAGTTTGATGTTACTCCACCACCAGCTGAGGAGGAGGAGGAGAAATAAGAGGAGAAAATGAAGGAGAAAAATGCAGCAAAGGTGGCCACAAAAGAGAAGGAAGAAGAGAGAGAAAAAAAAACTCACTTCATAAGGGAAAAAAATACTAATTTTCCTTCTACTTAAAAAAGGGGCAAAAAATGAGGCCCCTTCGATTGTGGTCCTGAGACGCAAGCCTCATAGGCCTCGCCACAGGACCGGCCTTGACTGAGTATGCGTTTTGAGACATTGCAGTCACTTCTTACCGTACTTTCGCCTTGGTTACATTTCTATAAAAAGTGACTTATGTTTTAGAATTAAAAAATAAAATTTAAAATTGAGGGAGTTACATTCTAATCTTAGTAACCATGCTATCAATCTAATATTAATTTCATCGTGGAGAATAAATTCCATAAGTTAGTGGATATTACATTTTTTTTGGGATATATATCAATGACTATTCACTTCAACTTGATGGCCATGATGATGGTAATTAGTAATTTAAAATAATCATCCATGGTTGATTAATCTTAATCGACTATAAAGATAATGTTATATTGTGATACATGGAGACTGGGGCATTAATTGATAATGAATTATATCTTTAAGTTGCGAGGGTGTTAAACTACATAATACAGTTTTCATTTTTTTGTTAATGCTTGAGAAGTTGGATGAATATCGAAAGGTCACATCTTTATTTTAGTCCATCTATGTTTTTCTTATTTATTGTGATACTAATTTCTTGTAAAAAAATCTTAGGAGACTTTTCAGATATGCATGCGGGGAATAAAAGCTTTGCGAATATATTTGCGTAATTGATGATACCAAATTATTGTTTAAAAGGAACATGAATAAGTTATAATTTTTTTATGAACATATATAAATTATCGATGGGGATAAGCTTAAACTCATACGAGAGTCACTTTCGGGAGTAATCCAACATTTTATGATTGGAGATCCCACGAAGAAGTTTCAATGTGGTAAAAACAACTTGCACAACATGACTCGTAATAATACTATATTATTTGTGTCCATTTTTATTGTAATAGTGTTAATATATGTGATGTCAGGAAAGGTTTAACCTTGAATGACTCTCGAAACGAGATTTTTCACGAGGTACAGGTCACACGAACACTTGGAGGACTCACCTATGTAAGAGTTGTAACGCCTTGAATTCTGGCAACTTGACTCGTTATCAAACATAAATTTATTAAAGTGCTTAAAACAAATAATTTTAATATAACAAAAAATTTAATAAAAATTGACAACTAAATAAAAAATATTAAAATATGCGGAACATTTTGGAATCATATCATGCATCAAAATATTGATAAATACTAGTTTTAACATGCAATAAAATTAGTACTAATTAAAAATTATAATGTTACTCACAATTGAGTCTATGAGTCAGTTTGGGAGAAATTTTGAGAATCAATTCTCATTTTCAATCACACATTTTTCAATAAAATAATATTTTTCATCATATCAATAACTTTTCCTTCTTTTTCAACCATACATTTCCCATCATATCACTATTCAAAAATTAATTTTTACCCCAAAAATCACTTCCAAACAACCTCTAAATCTAAAAAAAAAATAATGAAACGCTTTTAAAAATTTCAATGTTTCTAAAAATTAAAGTATTTCATGACGAAGATCCGTTGGTCTAATAGCATATCCATTCACTGCCGTCGAGCATTCTAATTTTTACCTGACATTTGTAATTAAAGAGGAATGAGAATAACGAATATACTCAATGAAATGCTTGTTATTCCACCTTCAAATCAAACACAAAATTATGCATAAACTTTCTTACCAACATAAAATGAGAATGATCACACTATGACAAATGATTATTCTAGTAACCAATGCAAAATAACGTGTAGGTACGCCTTAAAATGTATCATAATTTCTTCCGAAAGAGCACTGAACTGAAGTAATTAAATTCATATATAACAATGTATTTGAAAATATGTGAAAAAAATCGCTAATAGTACTGAGCACCTCATCTTTCGAAGATGTAAAATTGAAGGAAACGAGATTCTTTATTGCAAATTCAAAGACTTAATAATATAAAGAGAAATATAGAGAGGGAGAGAGAGAATGGCTATTGGGTAATTTATGGCAAACATGTGTATGGATTGTTGGTAGTTATAGGTAAACTTAGGGTACTTTGATTAGAATTAGGATTTTTATCGTAACTATTATCCTAAATTATGTAGATAATGACTAATTAGTTAGTTCAATTGTATTAAATATTAAATACATACAATACTCGCACGATGTGTCGAAACATGTAAGGTTTTCCTAGATTAATTAATAATTAAATTATAACTAAACCACAAACTTAAATCCTAATTCAACTTAGTAATTGTGTAGTGATAAGCTTAATTAGTAAAAGATAAATATAGTATATTCATATCATCAACTTTCAAAGCATCCTAGTCAAATTGAATCGCTATCACCTTAACTAAATCTGTGATAATTAATATCATTAATCATACTTATAGTTGTTTTACTTTTTCAAAAACTGTATTGGTCGAAAAATCATGGAAGAAAAGAATATGTATACTATTTCATTTACAATTTATTTATTTCCACTTTGATCCTTCAACTATTAAAAAATCATATGGATGAAAATTAACTATTAAACATAACAAATTGACTTGCATAAAAACTTTCTAGACATAACATTCCTATTAATTGGCAAATAAATTATATGCAACACAATTAGAAAAATTAGGGGTTCTACAAGAGTTGTCGTGAGACTGTGGTTATGAGATTGTACTATTTACTAAAGGCTTTTACTAGAATCAAGACAAGAGCATGTGGTCCTTAACATCGCTACTCGCTAGAATTGAGCCTAAATCAATACTCTGTGTGTGGCAATTGAAATTTGCCTGAAGAGACTTGATTTCAATTGCCTGAAGAGACTTGATTCAAGGCTTAATCCATTATGGCTCCCTCAAATGAAAATATCATCATTAAGTGGGGTTCAAATATGTAACGTTGTTACTGTATATTATATATTTATCTATTTAGAAAGTAAAACTTGTGAGGAATTGTTGTAACATAAAATTAAAAGTTTTAAATTTCAAAATTATGCCCTTGTTTGAGTCCCATTTTTGGAAAAATAATGTATTTTGGAATAGTGAAATTTTAGAGAACGTGACTAAAAAATTAGAAGAAAAAATTGATTTACGTGTAAAATTATTTTATTAAAAAATGTGTGGTTGAAAATAAGTTTTGAAAAAATGAGGATTTGGGGAAATAGAGCTCAAACAAGGGCTAAAATTTTTTTTTTTTCTTTTTTCAAAATTTTAAGTTTAGATTTAATATAAAATTAAAACACCATTATTTTATATATGATTTCTATCTTAACGGATTAATTTTCATTAGTGTGGGAGTTGAATTTGTCCCTATAGAATGGAGTGATTTTTATGGTGTTGACCATAATTTGGAAAAATACATCTACATTTCATACTATTTTTCTATAGTTACTTTTTAAATTCTCAAAACTTTTTTAAAAATTCAAATGAATACACCCCCAATATTTATAAAAGGCATCTTATGCATTATAGAGAGCATTTTTATATTTAGTCCTGGTTTGATTTTCATTATTTTCAAAATATACAATAAAAATAATATTACATGTCAACCCACAATTTTTTATTATTTTTTAACCACACATTCTCCATCAATCTAGTATTATAAAATACATTTATTACAATATAATGGGGCTCAAAGCAGTAGTGTCAAAAATTTTATTCACTCCAATAATACTCTTTATTTTGGCTCTTCATTTTGTTTTTCTAAAAAACATATTCATTAAGTTTTTTTCATATTTCATTTAACACAATTTTTTATAGGGAGAATTGCAACTATAGTACCAAATCTTTCATTTTGTTGTTGACTTAATCCATAATTTTCATTTGTGCCACCTAGAGTACCAAACCTTTAAAAAATTTGCACCCAAAGTCTAAATGGATCCATTTGATTGTTAATTGACCAAAATAGTGGATATTGACCAATTTTTAAAAAGCTATTGGTACATTTACATTTTTTTTTTCACAACACAACCAATTGTAATAATTAAAAAAAGAAAAAGAAAAAAAAAATCAATTTCTTCCCACCCCCACTTCCCACCAACGCCATCGCCATTGCACCACATTGCCACCATTTCTAATCCTCATAAACCCTTTTTCTCAGAACCTTAACTCTTCCATTTTTTTCTCAATCTCGCCAACTCAAAGGATGGCAATGGCGAGAAAAGGAGAGAGATTAGCGATTGGAATAGATTTGTGAACCACATACTCATGTGTTGACGTGTGGTGACACGCTCGTGTTGAAATCATCATCAATGACCAAGGTAACAGGACGACGCCGTCTTATGTTGACTTTGTCGATAGCGAAAGCCTTATTGGTGACTAGTAAGTGTATTTTGTACACTTATCTAGACCATTAAATAGAAATATTTGTTACTAATTTGAATGAGTTATAGCTTGATCATGTGTTAATTATGTTTGTTAGGTTGAACTCAATGCAAATTGGTGGAATTGGAATAAAGGAACGAAAAATTGGAAAAAAAAAAAAACAAAAGAAATCCAAAGTTTGGCGGACCAAAGTGTAAACATTCAATAGTTAATTCGGATCATGAAATGATGATTGAAGATCATATATGATCAATTGGGAACAATTGGAGGTCAAAGGAGTGAAATGGAACTGAAATATTTTCACAACTCAATTTTCAGCTAAAGAAATTATGTTTTGAATTTTTTTGCATCAATTTGAGATCCATTTTTCGGATAGAAAATGTTCGAATTGGAAACATTGTATTTCTAGAATAATTATAGGTCTTTGAGTTATATTTTCAATTCACTTTAAATCACCTCAATCAAATATTGGGAGAAAAAGTTACGGCCATAATATTGAAAGCTACTTAGGGACGATAACACACAAAATGGAGCACGCGGGGCAAATTTTGGTGCCCGCGCGAGACACAAATTTCATCACCTGAGAACCATATGATTCAATGGCGCGCACGCGGTGGTTATACCTGTACGCACACACGGGTTTTTTCCACAGACGAATAGCAATTTCCTTTGACGATTCAAACTCTTTTAGGACCTAAATTAGATGCGATTTTGACCTATTTTCTGGCTCTTATAAATAGAGAACAAGAGTTACGCATTTAAAAACTCTCTCTTGCCTCTTCATACACATTAATATCATCTAATTTATTAAGAACAAGAGGTCAATTCATTACTTTTGAGAGAGGATATCAAGTTATAGCAAGGAATTGAAGCTCAATTACATCAAGATTTCGAAGAATTCAGCATTGGACTTAAAGATCAACATCTTTTGAATTATTGCATGATCTGAGTGATATTTTTCTATTATTTTTCTTATAATTTATATATTAATATGCTAAACTAGATCCGCTTTTGTATTGGATGAGATGAACCCTATTTGTTATTTATTTCAAATTTAAGACTAGTAGTTTTGTATTTCTTACGTTTCTTGATTAATTTTGCATATCCATTGCATTATTTAATTGTTTGTCCACTAATTAAATAATTAATTTTTTGTTGTAGTGTTGAGAGACTCACAATAGGTTTAGAACGCAGTAAAATTAACATATGCGCAATAAATGTTAAGAATAACATTTATCACTCGTGCAATCATATAAATAATCTAAAATTTAATGCTCACCATTCGAATTCGGACTAGGAATAAATTTGAGTCGTGATTAGGATAGAATTAATTTGTCCTAGAAAAGAAAGTTAAATACATTAACTCTATTGATTGTCAAAAACACATGAACAGAACTAGGTTACAAATCAATAGATCTAATACAACATCCATAATTTGATAAAAACCAAACGTTTATTGCTTTCATATTAATTTGGCATAAATCAAATCAAAATCTCTATTTTGTTTTACATAATTTAACTTTTATACTAAACTAGTAAACTTGAATTGAATTTATTCCCTATGAGACGATTCTCTCAACTTACAAAATCTATTACTTGTCAATTATCTTGTACGCTTGCGGGTTTCGCATGAATGGTGGCATTGCCAAGAACCAGGTCGCCGTGAACCCAATCAACACCGTGATCGGTGAGATATGTGCTCATTTTGTTCTACTATCAATACATGGACGTATCCGTGTTTATATTTTTGCGTTGTTTAGCCCTATTCAGCTCGAGAAAAGTAGAAAATTTGTCACACCGACAATGTTGCAAATGGTTTTTTTACCAAAGGAAATTGAGTTTTAGTTGTTTTGATGGAGAAAATTTGGTTGGGAAATGGGTATGGTTTGTGGTGGCAGCACGATGTTTTGATTTTTGATTATTGCAATTGGGTTGTTTGTGAAAAAAATATAAATTTATAAATTTAGTCTTTTAAAGATTGGTCAAAGTCCACTATTCTGGTTAATGTGTAGTCAAATTCATTCATTCATTTGGACTCCTGGTGAATTTGTTTGAAAGGTTTGGTATTATGAGTGGCACAAATAAAATTTTTGGATCAAGTTTATAACATAATGAAAAATTTGGTATTGTGACTGCAATTTTCCTTTTTTATATGTCAATGACCAATTAGTTTAAATGTATTTTGATTAGTTTAAGAAATAAATTATTGAAATATGTGATTTATTAAATGCAATCATTGTACGTTAAACATAGATGGTGAGTTTAGCTGTCTAAATTTGGAGAGCTAAAATCACTCTATTGTAAAAACGTTAAGCCCTTATTTGGATTGCATTAAAATGAGATTTTGGGAGAAAATGTATTTTGAAATAATGATTTTTTTGGAGAACGTGTGATTTAAAAAAAAAAAAAATCAATTTTACATGTAACATTGTTTTATGAAAGGATTGATTGAAAATGAATTTAAAAAAAATAAAAAATGGAGCCTAAATAGGGACGAAAATAAAGAGTCACTTCCAGCTTACTTTTAAGCATAGCTCTTTAAAATAAAGAATATTTTATATTCTTGAAGGTTATTTGCCTCCATGTATTTGAAGAGACAAACCTTAGGCATTATGACTTCTGAGTGGGTCCTCTTTCCTTAATCCTAAGTTTGAAGCCCACCACGGCGAGCTGAGTGGTGCAAGTCAATGTCAAAGTGGGTCGATCTGCCCGTTTATCAATACGGGCTTAAGAAATTGAATATTGGGCTTAGCATTGGGCAAGCCAGAATCGACTGTTGGGGCCCATGGCCTGCTTTTCGTACTCTCAATGCTCTCACACAAATATCTTCCACGATTAATTACTTCTTAGATAAGATTACAACGCGAGGGTAGTTTTCCAAAATAAATTCTAATATTCTGCGGAATATTCCAATATATTTTTATAAAATATAAATGCTTGGAGGAACATGTTTAATTGCTTACGCAAGAGAATGCGTAGGCGTAGACGTCATTTTAAAAAATCACGGTCCGTCTGAAATTATTAGTTAATTTTTTGGATAAATAATAGTGAATTCTATGAAATACGTGGATAACAAATAGATAGTAATTATAATGGGTAGTTGACATTTTATACGTAAATTAAAATTTTTTTTTCTCATTTTTTAAACTCACATTCTTAAAAAATACTATTCTAATACGTGAATAACAAGAATCGAACTACAAGTGAAACTCCGGGTTACCTGTCTCTCACATGGGGATGGACCTCGATCATTAATTGGGTGTGGGGGTTGATCTCATTTGTGAGATGAGAGGTGGGGTCGAGTATACGGGTGTGTTAAAGTCCTTGTACCAATGACTTTTCTCGAATAACAAATAGATAGTAATTATAATGGGTGGTTGAAATTTTATACGTAAATAAAAAAAAAAATTCTTATTTTTTGACCCACATATTCTTAAAAAATATTATTCTTAATTTTTTTTTCCAACATGACACTCAAACAAAGGTTACAAGTAAGAAAAAATTTTAAGTCAGCCCTCAGGGCACATCTTCAAGTGGTAAAAAGGGAAGGTGAAGAAATCCAACTTTACTTGAAATTGTCGCGTTAAGAGTTTGAATCCTGAAATATGAATTTGATTTTTGGGTAAGTGCAAGTGTACAAACAGTCTTTCATTTTTTACCTTTGAAGGCATAATTTACGATTTATCTCTTTCACCAAAATTCAGGATAGGACAGATAAAAACGTCAATAATGAGACGAAATCCAAAAAAAAAAAAAAAAAAAAAAAAAAAAAAAATTCAAGTCATAGAAAAGTAGTAACTTTATATATTTTTCCGCGTAACGTGCTGCACGTGCCTTGGTTTGAGAAATTCCAACTCCTACCTGCAAAACGTGGCAGAAATATCCATCGTAAAGTTGCGTGTTTAACAAAGTTTGAAAATTCCACCACATCCAACTACCACATCCTTCACCAACTTAACCTTTATAAATTTTGAATTTTATTTAATTCAAAAATTTAAATATAAAACAAAATGTGGTAGTCCACAAGTCCTGCTAGACCAATAGAAATGCAATTGTGAATTCCTTAAAAAAAAAAATATCACATCTAGCCCCATTTTCTTTCTCGAATGCATTTTGAAATAATAGATTAATAGATAATATGTTGTTAAAATAAAAATAAAAATTGAGTTTGCATGTAATATAATTTTATTGAAAAATTGTAATTTAAAATAAGAGAAAAATATATATTTGGAGATCAAACAAGGGATGACAAAAGAGGTACACAATATATAGAACTTCATCTAAACTCAAACTCAATTATTCGAAATTCTTCATCAAAATATATATTTTACTTTCCAATATAAGTTTCTATCTAGATTTGAGATCAATTTTGAACTCGAGTATTTATTTATTAAACATATGTAAAATTAAAATCTTTTAACTTATGTATCACATATCAATCAATGAAATACATTGAAGATGTTTTTAGGCCATCTCCAACCTTAACACCAGAACACCACTTTCCCTCATTTTGCACCAAATGTGTCACTCCAACTCAACAACAAATTTTGCACCATTTTGGTGCAAAATGGTGCAAGTGAATTTGGTGCAACACCATTCATGTGCAAAATGAGTTTGGTGCAACGCCATTCACTTGCACCGTTTTGCACCAAATTTGAAATAATAATCGAGGAATGAATTAAAATAAAAGTACTCAAAAAGTTTTAAAATGCAACAAACATGATTATTTTAAATTAAAACGAAACTATAACAGGTAATTAAAACGATAATTAAATTACGACATTAGGTCGACTTTGTTGTATCATAACATCGGGATTCGAAATGTGCTACGTTATTTTTTAATAACATGATTTTATATTTTCTTAGTTGTGGTATTTTAATTAATTGTACTACATTTTTAAAATTTATTAACGAATTTAATAATTTTGTATTTATGTGGGTAATTTATGTAGTAGTAAATGAATTAAATAAATAAATAATTTTTCAGTTATATAAATTGTTAAGAATAAAAAAATGAAGAAAATTATTAAACACTGTTCATTTGGTGCAACATTTAATGCAATTAGTTGGAGATGACTTTTAGTTTGATGTAAATTTTGGTACAAAATTGATGTGGTGCAATTTTTGGTGTAAGGATGGAGGTAACCTTCATGCATATTGCATCGAACTTAAAAAAATTCGTCTATATATTCATTTTCGGCTACACATTTATAAAATAAATATTTTGTACATAAATCTCAACATTTTTTTTTCTAATTTTTAATAACACATTTTCTTATAAATCACCATTTTATATATTATTTTTTACCATCAAAATGGGGTTAAAATCGAAGTTGGTTGGAAAATTTCTGAACATACAACTACCCCAACTTATACACCATTCTATTGGATAATTAGCAAAAAAAGTCCATATCTTTCAATGTTATTATGCAAAATATCTTCATCTTTTATTTTTTAACATTTTCACCTATACCTTCCACCTTTCATTGTACAAAATGTCATTTTCATCAATTTTCAATAAAATGACGATTTTACCCCCTATTCAAATAAAACAAAACAAAAAATATATAACTAATTGCAATCATAATCCTAATTTTTTCAAAACATTACAACTTAGTCCTAAATTATCCACCACCACCACTTTCACAACCTACCAAGTCGCCACCTATTGATCCACATATGTAGCCTTTCGGCCACTACGTCTGTCGGACTCCACGACCACTAGCCTCGCATCACTCTTCCTTACCTCGAATCCAACTGAATTCACCAAAAATCAAACCAAAACAGTCTGCTCGCATTCCCATAAACGATCGAAATCTCCAATTTGGACAACACGCATGCTATGTCCAACATTCCAGTGAATTATACACATAAAGGCGTCACCTTTCCATGGTCACCAATCATCCATAAATGCACAAAATCAAAACCAACAAGCTACGTCTTCGAACACAGCAACTGCACGACTTTTAGACGAATTTTTCGGCGTTGATGATGGGACCCATGATCACGGACCACTACCACAAGCACCTACACTTCATGACATGTCCAATGAACATATCGTCCCCAATTTGCCTTGAAAATGGCAATTCATGACTCAAGAACAACCCGTCCACGCGAATGAGATATTCTTCCATCAGTTCATGGCGGTAATGTTTTGAAAATTTTGGGATTATGATTGCAATTAGTTAGATATTTTTTGTTTTATTTGAATAAAATGGTAAAATCGTCATTTTATTGGAAAAATGGATGAAAATGACCTTTTGCACAATGAAATGTGGAAATAGGGATGAAAATGTTAAAAAATGAAATATAAAAATATTTTGCACAATATCATTAAAATATGGGGACGCTTTGTGTAATTACCCCATTTTATTCTTTTATATGTACAGAAACTCTTTACTCTCTGTATTCCACGCCACTGCTATACCTTATCCTCAACCTGTATTTCCAATGTCTACTCCAACAATCACATGCCTCCTCATCATTTCCCTGACCCTTTTCTCTCCGGCGATTGGCGCCAGCGACTCGCTGACAGCGTACGAGCTTTTACAGCAGTACGACTTTCCGGTGGGTCTTCTTCCAAAAGGAGTAACCAGCTATGAACTGGACACTTCCACCGGCGAATTCACTGTTTACTTGAACAAAACTTGCAGTTTCACTATTGAAGGTTACAATCTGAAGTACAAGACGAAAATCACTGGGACTATATCGAGGGACAAGATTAAGGATTTGAAGGGGATTCAAGTGAAGGTGCTGTTCTTTTGGCTGAATATTGTGGAGGTTACTCGAGATGGCGATGAATTGGAATTCTCAGTTGGGATTGCTTCTGCTGATTTTCCGATTGATAATTTTGTGGAGACTCCACAGTGTGGTTGTGGATTGGACTGTGCGAATGGGAACGGATTTGAAGGGGAAAAGGAAAAGGCTATGGAGTTTAGCTTCAAGAGACTCGTGCTCTCTTCTTTGAATCAGATGTAAGTTTTTAGGTGAGGGCGTGTTTGGCACGTGAAATTAGACGGAATTTTACAGTATGAAGTTTATTTTTCTTCTTAATACTGTTCAATTTATCCGTCAATCTAGTTATGTGTATCCTAAGTATGATGAATAAATATTTTGTCTTAGTTTCTTGTGTACTTCTCGATTTTATTATATCCTAAGACGGTGTTTGGTATTGATTTTGAAAATTAATTTTCAATTTATTCTTATTTTTAATCACATATTTTTTAATAAAATAATATTTTTCATCACATTAATAACTTTTTCTCTTTTTTTCAATAACTCATTTTTCATCATTTTACTATTTAAAAATTAAATTTTACCCTAAAAATCAATATCAAACACCATCTAAGTACAAAGGATACAAGTAAATGAGTAAGCTCTAAATTAATGCATAATTTAATGGGGAAGTTGAGAATAATTAACTTATATATTTTAAAATTAAGGTAAGAATTATTTTTAAAATAAGTAACCTTTTGATTTAAAATTCATGTTTTAAGAATAAAATTTGTGAAAAAGTGATTATTCAGAGATTGTGATTAAAAAGTAGAAATATTATGGGTTTATGTACAAAATTATATTATTTGATTAGTGTGTAATTAAAAAATGAGTTTTAAAAAATTGTTATTTTGGAGGCTGTTACTGTGTACCGGTGGTTGTTTTTTTTTTTTTTTTTTTTTTTTTCAAATATGAAATTTGATTGAAAAGAAAATGAATTATAGGAAATTAAATTATCTAAAATTTATTTTACTTAGAATTATTGATTAATTGTATTTAATTGGTATAATTTTTCAATCGAAAAATTTTAAAATTTTGAATTTTTTGATATTCGTTTGACTTTATTTTTCATGAATATTTTTTATTAAGGTGATAATTTTTTTTACCATAATCTAGAATTTGTTACGATTGTCACAAAAAAAAAAATGAAAACTTTTCATGAAAAAAGTGGAAAAATGGCGTGTGAGTGGGGGAAAGGGAAAAACATTTTTCCCAGGAAAAAAAGTCCATCAAACAAGAAAAACTGGGAAAATCCATGGAAAAAGTGGGTTGATCAAACAGGGCCTAAATAAACATTGGGGATTCATCTCTAATTTTCCACGGTGCACTTAAAATTTGTGATTAATCAATAAATTATTTAGTAAAATCAGAAAAATAAATATTGATAAATTAATAATCTTATTTAGATAAACACGTTTTCATGTCTCAATTCTTGAAAGTGATACTTTCCTCCAGCTCTTCTTTTGGAATACTCTCGAAGGAGCAGCGCACAGATCAACATGCGTCCGTTGTTCAATAGGGGCTGCAATCGTTAGTAGGCAATTTTTGACTTTTTGTCCCTTTCCCAATTTGTAGGCGAAGCCTACGAGAGCAAGAAGTTCTAAATTAAGCGGTGTTTGTTTTTTATTACTTTCAAAAAAATAATTTTTTTTATTTTTAATTATATATTCTTCAATAAAATAATATTACATAAATTTAAATTTTTTTCTTATTTTTAAACACATATTCTCAGAATAATACTATTTCAAAATTTATTTTTCCCAAAATTTATTTTCAAATGAGCCCAAACATGGGCTAAATATAGAATTTTCCTATTTAGAAACAATACGTAACTTCTACATATAAAAATCACATATCAAAACTAACAACTTAAAATATTTCATAAATTAGACGATAAATCATATTATTAAATATATAATTATAATATAATATACGTTTTTTCTCTCTCTCTCTCTCCATATTTTATGAATTGCATATAGCTAATGTAATTCCCACCTCAGAAATCTACAAAAATTCAAATCTCTCTACACCCCCAAGTAACCCAACCCCCACCCTACCTTACTGTAGAAAACTTCAAAAATTAAAAATGATCTCTCTCCATAGAAGCTTTATCGCTCTATACACATTTACATACACAAATAATTTTATAGGTGGTGGTGGTGATTAGATGGTATTGTGTTTAGAAAATAGATTTGTGTGGTGACGATGATGGTGCATTGCAGGTGATAAAAGTGCATTAGAGTTGATCCATTTAATAGTAGTGGCGAAGTGATAGCAACGTTTTGAGTACTGTGTAGTGGCAGTAGTGCTGCATTGTAGTTGACGTAATTTTGTAACCAAATATATTGTTTGTGATAATACTTATATTATTCGTAACTAACTGTAATCAGACTGTTTGTAAACAAGTCAGTCTAATTTGTAATTATATGTAAGCAAATGGGGGAATGCAGATGACAATGAACCTCTCGACACAGATTACATCCGTCCCTTCAATATGGGACTGTCACTTGACAATTTTGTAAACAATTTTGTATTTGTAGCATTATCCAAAAAAAAAAAGGCACTGATTTCAATTTTGAAGAATTTGGGGTAGATAGGGTTGGCGTAAGGTGGATATACAATGAGCGGGTGGATTTGAGGGGTTGGGTGGACACACACACACACCTGACTTTTGATAAAATATATATATACCCTATTTTTGAAATTGAAAGTGATTTTTAGGGTAAAAATTGATTTTTGAATAGTGATATTGATGCGAACCCCGTAACAACGGTGACTACAAAATTCATAACTAGATTGATGCGGAACACAAGAACGTCAAGAAACCCGATTTTAAACTTAAACCCAACGAAATGAACCAAAAAATTCAACGATAGTAAGATATGCTGAACCCCTTGATTACACAATGAAGAACTCTCGTACCGATGTTTGAACATATAAATATTCAGCATATTTGATAAGTTCGATTGTTTGAAACCAAGTTTCGAAAGAGAAAATTCTCCATTAATTCAATTCATCAAAAGTCTTCCTTACAATGAAAATAAAGATCATATTTATACTAAATTAAGGAAATATGGAAAAATATGAAATTTAGAGTTCTAGAATAAGAAAACTACCAAAAATAACAAACTCTTCTCAAAATAATGAAAAAAAGGCGAAAATAGGAAAATTTCTCTATCAATCCGGACATCCGAATTTACGTGTCCGGTTGGACAGACCCACTAAATAGCTTTCAGTATTTTGGTCATAACTTTCTCTATCGACGTCCGATTGAAGTGATTCAAAGTGCGTTAAAAAGATTACTTAAAGATCTAAAACTTTTCTTCAAACGTAATCCTCCAATTCGATCATTTACCATGTCAAAAACAGATTTCAATATGAGACTGAAAACAATTGCATAACTTTCGTGTTGATTCAATTGATTTCTGACCTCGACCCCAACATGAACTTGTTCCTTGGCATGTGGTCTTCAATATTATGGATTTCATTGCTTGAACATGTAAATGTATATCTTTTATCAACTCTTTGAAGTCTCGGACTTGGCTCAAATCTCTCTCCAACATACTTCGGATTCTTGATGGTTTCTAGCGTAGGCCGGATCATATCACCCCCTCTCTCTTCGAAGGGATTCATCCTCGAATCTATGCCTTGTGATTGCGTAGGGAATAACCAATATGTTACAAGTCTTATCACTGCACCACCTGGATCAAATGGAAAATTGTTCATCGCATGGCATAAAATCAATATATGGTACCCATCCACTTTGCAGGTATGAATGTATTGTAGCACAACCTCAATCAACCATAGATGTTGCAGCATGAATCCCCAGTAACCTTCACATAGATCAAAATATGTTCGTCTTGACTGCTTAATCTTGCAAGTGTGGAGTACTCCAATAACAACTCCATCTGATGACTGTCTATTTATCCTCTTTGTTTTACTTGGCCGAAACACATGAATCAATTTCAATGTGTCAACATTGTCCCTCAATTCATGTTTTTCAGTCAACCTTCTGCAAATGTTGTTCCTCCAGTGCATTTGAAACTCCTTCGTCTTCTCAAGAATCACAAAGTCAATGTCCGGTATAAATGATACTTCCAAAGTAAGATGCGGCTGCTGAATTGTATCCATCTTTTGATATTCAACCCGAGGCTCAATTCCAGGGTCGGGTGGTATTCCAATAGATTTAATTTCTGGAATCAAGTCGTCGTTAACCTGCAAAACAGAATTAATCAAAATAGGGAGAGAAATGTTAGTGTTCGCCAATGCCTCCTCAATTTTAACCTCCTCGCCATGCAAGTTCACCCCCAAGTTCTTCTTTACCGTCGAAGACTCTCCTCCTTTTTCCACTTCCACTTCAACCACTCCGCCATTTTCAATCCCTCGTGGCCCCTTTCCCTTTTTCACACAAACAACCCGCTCACTATTTTTACTTTTACTCTCTTGCGCCTTTGGATGAGTAATTTGAGAATTTAACAAGTCACGGGTCTTCGCCAACTCCTGTTTATAATCCAACTCAATACTTTTGCTTGATGTACTACCCGCACTCTTCGCAAAAGATGTTTCTTTTCCATCCGATACTCATCCCCATTATATCTCCTAGGTTTCTCCCTAAGTTCCACCCCTTGCCGATTTCTCCTATAATAATTTGGCGCATATCGTTTCCTCATAATATGCCTCAACTCATCCCAAGTTTCAATACTCCTCTCACCATACCTTCGCCTGAAAGTTGTCAATTGATCCCACCAAATCACAGCATAGTCCACGAATGAGCTCACACCCGACTTCAACTTTTTCTTCTCGGAGTAATTATAGCGCTCAAACATTACTTCAATCTTTTCTTCCCACGCCAAGTACGCCTCTGGATCACTCCTACCCTTAAATTTTGGAATTGTCGTTTTCATACCTCTATCAACACCATATCCATAATAATTCGCATCCCTTCTTCCAAACATATCACCTCTATTTTTCACTCCCCGTATTGCAGCCTCAATCCACGCATCTTCATCACTATCACCACAATATTCATATGCTTCATACATTTTAATCCTAGACTCCAACCTAGTCCTCATATCCACCAACATCTTTTCCAATCGATCCATCCTATCACTCATTTTAATTCAAGGACTCAAAGGATTTGAACTGGACAATTGTGGGTTGGAATTTTTATAAATTCAAGAAAATGGTTCTTGAATTAGATTGAACACAATGAATTTTGGAATAAATATAGATGATAGAATATTGGATAATTTTCAAGAAATTCAAAATTATTATTATTATTTTACTATTTTCGGACGTCAGCAGTACCATGGATGAACGGTAAAAAATTTCAATTTTTTTTTTGTAAACTCAAAATTTGACTATAAGAACGGCAAATAAAACAGAAGTTGATTTGGACTCAACTTTTGAATTTTTTTTGGAATTTTCTGGATCAAAGATTCTAAAACTGTTACTGGACACAAGAATATGAAGAACAAGGAAAAAAAAAGACTCAACAAATAAAATAAAGGAGAACCTGATTAAATTGGAATCAAAACCTTGATACCAACTGATGCGAACCCCATAACAACGGTGACTAAGAAACCGACAACTAGATTGATGCGGAACCCAAGAACGCCAAGAAACCCGATTTTGGACTTAAACTCAACGAAGTGAACCAAAAAATTCAATGATAGTAAGATGCGCTGAACCCTTTGATTACACAATGAAGAACTCTCGTACCGATATTTGAACATACAAATATTCAACATATTCGATAAGTTCGATTGTTTGAAACCAAGTTTTGAAAGAGAAAATTCTCCATTAATTCAATTAATCAAAAGTCTTCCTTTCAATGAAAATAAAGATCCTATTTATACTAAACTAAGGAAATATGGAAAAATACGAAATTTAGAATTCTAGAATAAGAAAACTACCAAAAATAACAAACTCTTGTCAAAATAATGAAAAAAAGGCGAAAATAGGAAAAATTTTCTGTCAATCCGGACATCCGAATTTACGCGTCCTATTGGACAGACCCACTAGACAGCTTGCAGTATTTTGGTCATAACTTTATCTACCGACGTACGATTGAAGTGATTCAAAGTGGATTGAAAAGACTACTTAAAGATCTACAACTTTACTTCAGACGTAATCCTCCAATTCGATTATTTACCATGTCAAAAACAGGTTTTAATACTAGACTGAAAACAATTGCATAACTTTCGTGTTGATCCAATTGATTTCTGACCTCGACCCCAACATGAAACTTGTTCCTTGACATGTGATCTTCAATATTATGGATTTCATTGCTTGAAAATGTAAATGTATACCTTTTATCAACTCTTTGAAGTCTCGGACTTGGGCTCAAATCTCTCTCCAACATGCTTCGAATTCTTGATGATTTCTAGCGTAGCCCGAATCATATCAGATATGATGGGAAATGCGTGATTTAAAAATGAGAAAAATTTATTGATGTGATGAAAATTATTATTTTATTGAAAAATGTGTGGTTGAAAATGAGAATTGATTCTCAAAACCAATACCAAACAGGGGTTATAAGTAATTTTCCCATTTCAATATATCAAGTTAGGAGGGCTCCACGGATGAAATTCAAACAGTAATCCATAACCGAGTTTTGGAATAAACACAAAAGAGATGGTTTTAAAATTTTAATTTCCTCTATTTCAATAAAATAATTCGTTTTTAAAAATAAATCTTTTGGGGCCAATAAGCGCACACAATCAATAATGAATACACATGAAAAAATAGCAATTAGAAATTCATAATTATATTTTAAGAAACTATGTATTTAATATTCTCTGTTTTCTCAACTCGACTTTTTCTCTAAAATCAATTAGCATTTTTTTATATGGCGACTAACTATTTAAGCAGCGATTGTGCTACATATACATCAGAACTTACATATTTGTTTACCAGCAGACAAGATCGATCCTAAAATTTTTGAGGCCCTAAACGATTATTTATTTTGAGACCCTTTTACATAACTTTTTACAAGCACAGTAACACTATATATTTAAATAAATAGCTTACTTATATTTAAATGAAAATTTTGTATGAAAGGAATTATAGAAATGTTTTTAATATAGTAATAAATAGGGTAAAGATTTTGGGAAATTTCATATTTAAGAGATTAAGTATGACCCATTGCAAAACTATGAAACAATGTTTAAAACTTTAAAAATCATATATTAATTAAATTTATTAATGAAATAATTATTTGAAAATATATTTCATTGATTAAAAATATTAAGGTTACAGCTATATTCTATTTGATCACAAGTTATCAAATTAATTGGTCATGAATTATTCTCGATCACGAATCAAAATTTTTATAGATCACAATTTATTCATTGATCATAAATAAATAAAAATATATATCACAATTTATTTATCGATCACAAATCACAAATTTTATAGGTCACGAATCAAAATTTTTACCTGTAACAATTTATTTATCAGTCACAAATCACAATTTTTATAAGTCGCAACTTATTTCACGATACAAATTATCAAATTAATTGATTATAAATTATTTCTTGATCAAAACTTAATAAATTGTGAGTCGCGATCACATTTTTTAAGTCATAATAAGACAATTCATTGGTCACAATCCACTAAAATAATTGGTCACAAACACCACCACTCCACCCATATCAATGTCGTTGCCTCCACAGCCATCATAACATCACCACCAATAATAACAACACCCAAACCTAATTTCTCTCAAGCACAGTGAAGGCGAACATCACCACCACAATCTTAAGCAGCGATTGCAGTGACATCATTTGAAGCGATGACTACCACGATGTCATCTTAATGGAGAAAACTTACGGAGGTCGAATCCCAACACCTTACGCTAGTGCCAATGTGGCGTCACCAATTTACACAGCAATAAGCAGCGAAGTTTGCAGTGTCATCGCCATTGCCATTACACAAGGACGACGATTGACGCTACGCACAACGATGGCATGACTTTGTCCAGGGAATGGATGCATGTATACATACAGGGCTAGGAATTGCACTGCACGCAACACAATCACCTTTGCCGTTGAGTAAACGATGATGAACATCACTGCGCATGGTGATGACGTGACTGTGTAGTGTCGCTGCGTCGCTGGCGAAATGAATGACGTCTGACAGACGACTATTAGGAACTTTTGTTCGTGAGAGAATATTTTAAGGTTTAAAATAGGGAAGGGGATGAGCGTTTTGGTGGGTGGTGGGTTTGTATTTTTATTTAATTTTATAATATTTAAAAATTATATTATAATCTGATTTTTGTATTAAAAAACTTCAAATTTGATTTTTGAAGTTGAAACTTAAAAAATCTGGTCGGGTGCAATTTTCACGAGAATTTTTTGAGGCTCAATTGGAGGCCATGCCTTAGTAGCTTTGGTCCAAGGTCGTCTCTGTCAATAGATGATATAACGATATTTGATTGAGTCAAAATATCATTAACCAAATAAAAAATTCTCACTTTTTTTTTTTGTTTGCCTCATCATCTACTAAAAAAAAAAAAAAAAAAATATATATATATATATATATATATATATATATAAAATATTGAATAATGCTATCTAATACAGTTGGTGCTCTAGCACTAATTTATGTAGAGTAATGCTATGTAACCTCTGGTTATAATCTTAATATATGTGACGCTAAATGATATGTTTAATGAAAGGTGAAATTAAATGATTTATTTAATTATGGCCCTGTTTGATTTTCATTTTAATTCTCATTCTCATTCTTCTACTCATTTTCAACCACATATTTTTCAATAAAATAATATTTTCTATCACATCAATAACTTTTCCTTCTTTTTTAACCACACATTTCTCATCATATCACTATTTCAAAATTCATTTTTCCCAAATAATGCATATCAAACACACTCTATATCTATAATTTAATATGACATTAATGACACCTAAACTGTAGTTGTAACCCCATTGAAACTACATAACATTATTCATTTAGACTAATACTATGTAATCTCATCGTTTAGGTAGCGTTAAATGATATATTGAATGAAATATGAAATTAAATAACTTATTTAATTTCACATATCATTTAATAACAAATTAACGCCGTCTTACAACTCCAATTTAGGTGACGTTAAATGATAGGTTGAATGAAATGTGAAATTAAATGACTTATTTAATTCCACATATCATTCAATATCACATTAACGCCACTTAGGTGACGCTAAATTATAGATTTAATGAAAGGTGAAATTAAATGACTTATTTAATTACACATATCATTTAATGATACATTAACATTACCTAAACTATGATTGTAACCTCAATGAGACAACATAACATTATTCATTTAGAATAATGCTATGTAATCCCACACTCTATGGGCACTAATTGATATATTGAATGAAATATGAAATTAAATGACTTATTTAATTCTACATATCATTTAATATCACATTAACTCCATCTAAATTTGAATTATAACCCCAATTTAAGTGACGCTAAATGATAGATTGAATGAAATGTGAAATTAAATTTCTTATTTAATTTTATATATCATTTAATGTCACATTAATATTACCTAAATTGACATTACAACCCAAATTTGGTGGCACTAAATGATAGATTTAATAAAATGTAAAATAACTTATTTAATTTTACCTATTATTTAATAAAATATTAACGACACCTAAATTGAGATTATATCCGCATTGTTGCTATATAGATAGCATTATTCATTTTGGGAAAATGATAGGCAGAACGAAATATATTCACAAAATCACCATCTTTCCCAATTCCCTTTCTTAAATCCACGAAACTCGGTGTCGAAACAACAAAATGTCAACGACACAGCGAATCAGCATTTTTATCTACCTGTTTCTCGCTACCGTACCACCGCTAATTGCAACTGCAGACGTTGGCGGAACCACACCTTTGACGGCCTACAATGTTCTTCAGGCTTACGACTTCCCTGTGGGTATCCTTCCATTGGGCGTGACTCACTATGAAATAAATAGAGCCACCGGCAAATTCGATGCGTATTTCAATGGTTCGTGCCGTTTATCCATTAAAGGTTCGTATCAATTGAATTACATGTCGAAAATCAGTGGGTACATCTCTAAAGACAAGCTTACCAGCCTTTCTGGGGTCGGTCTCAAAATCCCTTCTCTTTGGGTCAACATCGATGAGGTCGAAAGGAATGGAGATAAACTTAAGTTCTCCGTAGGAATTTTTTCTGCTGAATTTGGGATAAACAATTTCTACAAAAGCCCACGATGCGGGTGAGGATTTAATTGCAAAAGTATTGAAGAGAATGGGCAAAAGAGGGAGTAGAAGGAGTAATTCTTTAGGTGTATTTGACTTTTTTTAATATATATTTTTTTTCGGTTGGTGACTTTTGCAAATTTTATGGATTTTTAAGTGATTTTTATAAATTTGTTAAAAAATAATAAAAATTTTCTATGAATTTCTGTAGATATTGATTGAAGATTTTTAAAAACTTTTAGATATTTTTCATTTTGTGAATTTATTATGTACCTATAAAAATACAATATTTCTTACTATTTAATTGAAAATTTCAAAAATCATGATGTCCATAAAAATTTCTTGGACAAAGTCACTAGTCACGATCTAGTCATTTAATTTTGATACAAATAAAATAATAGTTTTTTTTTTACATTAATTTTTAAGAAAACATAGCCAAAACTTTTTCATGCAATTAACATAATTTCTAAAAATACCTATTGTTCTTAACAAAAAAATAATAGATCGATTACATGGAATTCTACGTTTTGAAACAATTTCATATAATTTCAATTCAAAAGTAATTATGTACATATAGAATAATTATAAATTGATAGCAACAAATAAATTAAAAAGATATGAAAAAATTCTAAAGTTCAAAGATAAAAGATTTTTTTTTTTTTTTTTTTTTTGCTCTGAAATCTTCATAAATCTCATAGTGTATGAGAGATTTTTTTTTTGAGATTTGCTATTTTGTAACTTTTACTAAAAAGTTTCCCGAAATCCGGTAAATTGGAAATTTTCCAAAAATCACTGTCAATTTGAATATCTACTTCTAAAATGTTTCAATTAAATATCTCGTAACTTTTAGAATTTTTTTAAAAATCTATGAAAGTTTGAAGAATTGAATACACTTTAAAGAATTTTTAAAAATTTCAATTGAATATGCCTAAACTTTTTAAATCATCGAACGGCTCAAATAAATACACTCCCATTATTTCTTCAATCTAGCAGACGCCAGTCGGTTTTGGGGTTTTTCGAGGATGTTAATTTTTCCTTCATCAGTTAAATTTGGAATTTGATTTAGACTTTAATGTTGAGTTATGTGCGTGTTCTTACTTTTAATAATACAGGATCTTTCTTTGATATCACTGTTGTTTAATGCTTATGTTTTTACCAAAGTTGAATGATGGTGGTTTCTTCAATACATTATTATCTTATGTTATTCCTGACTCGTGGGCACAAGGAAGAAAGTGCTTGATATCGTTGAATTGCTCAGTCTTGAAATTATGGCCGGCCACGCAGGTTAAGCAGATTAACTTTGCAGTTTAAGATCAATGTTTGATAGTTCTGGTAATAGTTTGGTAAAATAGTATCGATGCAACACTTTCCTTGATGGCATCGGCATCTCATCGGAGTATGATCTATGAATATGGTGGATATGTTTAAATATTCGAAGCTCATCGAGTTTTCAAGGGAATTTTGTATTTGGTGGTGAAATATGAAATTACATTTGCTTAGATGATATTGTGAAGTTTTCTTTGTGGAGTCTGGGATTTCCATCAATGCTAGTGGTGGGGAATTTTTCTTTTTTCATACTCTAGTCACCATTTGACGTCTCCATGTCAACTGTCCACGTGTTAGGATTAATGCAATGCAGCAAGCTATGATTCTTCTGGGTTCTAATTAGTAATTGGAGGCAAAGATGGCAATGTAATAGGAAATGCCATTGGAAATTAAATATTTGAGTTTTCTGCTTGCGGAAAATATTTAGATGTCATATTAGTTGCAATGGGCGTATAATGAAATGGATATTCTGTGATAACTTGAGGTCTTGGTAATCCAAGTGGCTTGTTTAAGGTCTTTTGGGCTCTGTTGAGAGATACGATTTGAGATCTTGAGCTCATTCGCCGTCTTCTTAAAGTTCCATAAAATACTTCCTCTTAACTATTCTTTGCTAAGCACTTCGATCGTATTTTAGTTTCTCTTATAATGAGGCTTTCTCTCGTGAGATGTGTTGCATTTCAAGAGTTGTGAGTCAAATGAACATGGTAGATTAATAAAACATTGTGAATTTTGATCATAAAAATATTACTTATGAGTTTTATTGATTTGCAATGTAGATACTACTTTGTGCAATGACAAAAGATAATTGATAAATATTTGATAAGATGCTCAAGTAATATTTAAAATCTTTGACATGATTGAAAATGGCCAACAAAACTTCCTGACTAATGGTAATTTTGTTGTGGATCGGTCTTTAAGAAACGCGTGGATGTTATTTTCCTGACTAATGGTTAGGAGTTTTAGAGTTGATGGCTGCTCAATTGAGTCCAGTAATGGTGGCAGGATGGATACATTTGTTATTCTGGTTTGGCCAACGAGGGATGGTAGGTAGAAGAAAAGTTACCCCGGTGCTTTTGTTGATAGTGGGATTGGGCGTATCACTCGAATTATTTGGTTGTGAGCCGTGAGATGGAAATGCGAGCTGTGAGCAAAGGCATAAAAATTGGGTGTGGTGGTGGTCTAGTTCACCTGGGAGGAGAGGGACATAAAAAATGAAGACCGAAGGTCAAATATTCTTCAATGTCAATGTGAAGATTTTGGAGGAAATGATTTAGCCAAATCTGCTTGGGAGTTGGGGCTGACATACTTTTATTTAAAAAATAAAAAATTCAGGAGTATGATGTTCAAATGCAGATTCTTGTTCTAATCCATTCTGAATCTGATTCAAAGACTGTCAAACTCTGATTCTGATTGTGGTAGCGAAGCAAAATCCAATCTTCGGTTAAATTCGGAGGTATTCACAGTTGGAATGATAAATATCTCTTTCAAGTTTCATCCCAATATATATAGACAAAAGCAGGAACCATATTATATGCTGTTGAGATGTATCTTGAAAAGGAAATAAGGTGTTGTGTTTGACTTCTTTATTTGCTGAAACACATTCTAGGTTTTAGATCAAAGCTTGTTTAGTTTGCTAGCTGGACTCCTGTTATTTTTCTCTGTCTGTTGCTGATGCGGAAGGAAGGTATACTGTCCTGTTTGATTGCCACATTTTCCATCGAAAATGTCACATCCGAGGAAAATATTTTTCGGCCATTTGATTGCAACGTGGAAATGAAAATCGAATTCCAAGGTAGAACCACTTTAAACTTGTTTTCAACAAATTTCATGGAAAATATTTTTCTATGGTTTAGTTGGGTTTTTATTTTCCAACTTATATGGAAAATATTTGCCTTTTCACCTTTGCCTATCAAACGGACAGAGACTTGTCTAACAGTGGGTATACAATGTGCTTGGATAGGTTAAGGGAAATGGTTATTTCAAGTGTTCTTTTCCGAGCTTGCGTATTCTATTTTCGTGACCTCATTTTAATAGTTAAACAGCTTTCTTATATATTTTTTCTCCCTTTAAAGCATTTCACCATATTTGAACTGTTAGTGTGAAATTATCTTCTACATGTCTAAGAGTCATCATAGAATAGACTTCCAATTGATCTCTAATATGTCAATCTGCCCTGTCGTGATAAGGTTTCAAAAGGTGTAAATTTGACTTGATCAAAACCATACGTTTACTTGGAATGCTGCCGATATCTATTTCAGAGCACCTCATTATATTTATGTGGCAATTTGAAGTGTCATTATTTGACTCGACCAATCAAGTTATTACTGTTCTTGAAGTTGATAGCTGACTCTGAGAAATAAGTGATTATTAGGTCTTGTGCTAATAAAATATTTCTTATCTTCTAATTGAAGCCCACAGCATGTTTTACCAAGCACCATGTTGATTCCCACACCATCATCAATATTCTACCATGTTGAAGGGAATCTTGAATGGGTTGCATTGTCATCTTCTTTAACAGGTCAAATAGAATTTTACAACCAGAATGTTATTATAATGTTTTTTGGAATATTGTGGCCTAACTTCTTGCTAGATAATCAATTCATTATGCAGAAACAATTATTTAGTTCTAATCAGCACAAAATTCCACTAATCGGCTGCTTCTGGCTAATATTATTGCTTGTCGTTTTCAAGACACCCGCGAAATTGATGCGTGAATGATGCATATTGCAGTAGGTAAAGCACACACTGAGTTCAAATTTATAGAAAATAAAGCTTAGAATATGCGTAAGTAGGTTTATATATAAGGTAAATAAGTAAAATTTAAAACAATAATCTTTTAATTTAATTTAAATAAAGTAAATTATTTATTTAGAGAGTCATGTTATGTGTACAATCGAGGTTGACAACATCGGTTGACAATTTCTCACATTTGTAGGACCCACGGTAAATAAAAAAATGAACCATGCTACTTGTACAACTCCGATTGACAACATTGGTTGACAATCAATCACATGGAAGGAAAACCCAGGACGAATAAAAAAATCGTGAGCCCCCCTTCATGTGAGAAGATTGTCAACCAATGTTGTCAACTGAAGTTGTACAAGTAGCAAAATTCTAAAAAAATCGTAGGTCCCCATATAAGGGTGTTGTCAACTTCGATTGTACAAATAGTAAAATTCATTATTTTAATGCTTTTAAAGTAATTTGATTGATTGAATTGGATTAAGTTTGATATTTTAGAATGAGAGTAATTGTTGCAATATGCGAAATCACAGCTCAATATTGTTGCAATATTACACAAATTTTCTCTATTCAACAAACCTTTCTTAGTGCTTGTTTGGGAGTGTTTAAGTTACAATTTATGCAACTAAGCCCTTGTTTGAGTCTCATTCTTCTTAAAAATACATTTTTGAATAGTATATTGATGAAAAATGTGTGATGAAAAAAAAAATTAGATTAACGTGTATTATTATTTTATTGAAAAATATGTTGTTAAAATGTGATCAAATCATTGTTAAATAGTGTATTTTAATTAAAAAAAATGAGGCTCAAACAAGGACAAAACCACATAGAATATTAGAATATGTCAATAGAAGATACTTGCTTAAATTCTTCTCAATAAATGCATTTTTGAATAATGTATTGATGAAAAATATGTGATTAAAAAATAAAAATTAAATTAAATTTACGTATAATATTATTTTATTAAAGAATGTGTTATTGAAATGTGGTCAAATTATTGTTGCAAAATATATTTTGATTGAAAAATGAGCTCGAACAAGGGCTTAAAATTGCTATGAAATTCAAATTCATTAATAGCACAAGAATGGCTGAGGAGGCACAACAATTCAGTGAACATATCCTATTCAATAACAGTAGAACAATTCTGAAGGAAAACAATGGATTCCATTTCATTATCAGAAAAAATGGAGCCAAAATCAGATTGTAATAATTCTTCGATTTAGTGGCTACTGGTTGTGTTCTTCAAGAGCTGCGCTCGCAACTCAGCGGCGTCAATCTCCTTGGCTTCATTCTCCGGCCGGTAATATCCTGTCACCGGGTCGGGTACCCATGAGGTCTTCGTTGATTCATCAATTCCCTTCTTTAACATCATATTTGGAGCCACCGCTCCTCCTCTGACACTGCTGGCCGCAGCACCCCGTGAAGCCGCCGCATATCCTCTCCTGTACAAATATCCATACAATTTAACACGTCAATAATGATTCCACAAATGTTAACTATCTCTTCTAAAAGCTCAAATTAATACCATGAAATTTATTAAAACGCACAAAACGGAGCTGTTTTAGTATAGAATAATCAAATACCTGGTGACAACAGGGCAGACTGTGTTGGCGATGAAAGAAGATACGATCTTGGCATTACAGAAACGGGAAGCCATTTTTGGATTAATAGAATTGAAATCTGCTGCAGAAAATAATTTTCTCTTCAGCAGTGAAATGTTGCGACTTGTGATTGAATGTGGTTTGCAGAGGAGAGTTATTTATAGCAAAATTACCAAAAGGGCCGCGTGAAGAGAGAGACAGAGAGAGTGGGGAAATAGAGAGGAAACTGTAAACAATTGGGTTGAGGGGGCCGCGTCAAAGTAGGCTTCTCATAATACGCTTCTTCTAGTGTTCATTGACACCAAGACAAATCCCACTTCCACCTATTGTTTGGTCGTATTAGCCCCTATTTGAATTAAATTAAAATTAATTTTTTGATAAATTAATGAAATATATAATTAAAATATTTGAATCTCTTAAAATATGTGATCAAAATTAATTATTAAAATAACTTGAAATTTTAATTCAAATAAAATAAGGGTTTAATAACTCAATGAAACTTCTTAACGTTCGAAAACGGGAAACCTTTTTCGACAGTTGAAGTATATGGTATAATTCGATACGAAGTAAAGAATTTCATCAATTATCATGCTAAACATGTCATGAATTCTTGGGTGCTATGAAGGCATTGTAGACACGAATAGTGTATGATTATCATCAGCTCTTACGATAAAGTATTGAAGTAAGTTGAAGAACGAGTACAACTTTCATATTTAATTGTCACTGTTGAGTTTAAAGTATCTTCAATATTTTTCGTGTATTTTAATTTAGATAGTTATTAAATAGAAAAACTTTCAATCTTACTGCCATTTTATGTAATCGTTGGATGCTAGGCTTGACGTGTCACTAGATGATGGGTTACATAAGAACGGTGCCGACCGATCACTATACTTGCTGGAACAATGTGGCTCCCAATTGGGTCCAGCTAAGTAAATGGTCAATACAGCCTTTTTTTTTTTGGCGTGCCTTTGCTTTTTCTTGCTTTCTAGACTTTTCTTTTTTGTCTTCTCTTTTATATATATATATATATATATATATATATATATATATTTGGATTACGTTCCATTATTGGTGTCCCACCAATCCTACTCTGAACCTCGATAGATATGTAAATCACAGATTATACCTTCAAGGGTGCAGAGTGGAAGGTTACTCTTTAACTCCTACTTACCAAGGACCTCATCCATATTTCAGGATTCGAACCCTTACTCGACAGTTGCAAGTGAGGCTAGATTTTTTTTCACCTTCCCCTTTCACCACTTGAAGATATGCCATGAGAGCTTGTCTTCTTTTATTTTAATTTCATGGTTAGTTGTCCAACTGCAAATGGCATTGACGCGAAATCTGGACTCAACTTAAAGACTTTTCGCGATTTCACAAAGAATGATACTAGGAAGGTGCTATGGAAATAGGGTAGCTGACAGCCTTTCGACTGAAACCCCACAATAGGGGTTGGGGGTCGCAAAAAAGGCCCACTGTTTCATTAGCTTAATTCATGATACCATAGTACTAGATTTTTTAATATAAAGTTTGACATAATGTTACGTGACATTATATCATTAAGTTGTTTTAAAAATAATCAATTTTTCTATCAAATCATCTTCTGCCACATCAAATTATATCAAAACATCTGTAAAATTTTCTGTAAAAGTAGCAAAATCGTTTCACAAATTTATAAGGAAAGTAATGAGTCTCATGGATTATGAATGTTTCTTTAAATTTAATGTTTGATTTTTGACTTAATTTACTTATGTAAAACGTGGTCTACAAAACCCCTTTCGTAAGTTAAAATTGTGGCCCAATTAATAGTCCACTTGGCTGGCTGCAATTAGTCCCTCATTAAAGGACCCGAATCTTGGTTTTCCTTCAACCAGTTTTGTACCAATCAATGGTTGAAGTTATAGATCCACTTTTCTATTGGTCTTCACACGGCTCCCATTTAGTAGATTCAGTTTTCATTCTTTGGCTTCTTCTTCTCTCTTGACCTAGAGACAATTCTTCTTCTGTGAGGCGATTTTAATTTCTTCTTCTCTCCATCTCCTGGTTGGATGAGTGCGTCCATCTAGTCTTGCATAAGCCATTTTCGATCGGTTTATAAGGTTGTGGTATTATTGTGTTTTGGCCGGCAGCTTGTTGGCTGCGTTTTTTTCTTTCTTTTCGACCAGCTTTACTTGCCGTGTGTAGTGGCCTGTTACTTTGTTTTATCTTCGGTCAGATTAATTGTAAGAACAGGTCACTTGCTTGGTCTAGGTCATTGCCTAGATTAGGTTTTGGTCACTAGGGAGATTATTGTGAATCGATGACTATGACATATTGTAGGCGTAAATCTTATTGTTGTACTCGAATCTGTAAACTCTCTCTTGGGTGGTTCTTTGCTAATGACGGACTCGATTTACCTCCGAGCCCCCAGATTAGGCATTGCCGAACTGGGTGAACATTTCGTTGTGTTTTTACATTTTTGTCGATGTGTTTGTGTTAATTTGATTGATTGTTACTAATGCGAAATGTTGGCTGATATCGACCATCGTAAGAATTTGGTTGATTTGGGTGTGAAATTCCCAACAAACTGGTATCAGAGCCTCGTTAGGCATGGGTAAGGCATTTGTGAATATAGTTTAATTTTTTATCTTATTGATGTGTTTGATTAACATGTGTAGTACCAAGAATTGATCAGTAGCAACTTCTTGGAGGCTATGGTTTCTGATTCTACCTCTATAATAATCAGTGGTGTCTTCGGTTGAATACTGTAGTACACAATATTTGGTGAGACTTTCCAATTTAATCCGCAGTAGTTGATTTGCAAGATATATTTGATATATGTGAATCTGGTGATACTGTTGCGACCTGATTAAGTTAATAAATTGAATAATCTGTTTAAATTGTGATAGGAGCACGTTTAGGATATTTTAGTTTCTGTAATCTGATTGTTTGGAACCAACTGTGAAGAAATTTGAAATTGATACTATTACTGTTTTTCAGTTTGTGCATGTTATAACGGTTGTTTTTCATTCTGAGTCAGCTTGCTTGTCATTAATTGCAAAACTTGTTTTTACAAAACTTTTTCTGCAACTTAAGTGATTTTACATAATAAGAATCACTTATGTCCACGAGTAATAGTCATCCTTTTATAGAACCTGCAATAGGTTTGAAGGTCGAATTATCACAATTCGATGAAAATGGGGATTACTCTATGTGGAAGCAGAAAATGATGGTCATATCGGTCCAACTGAGGGTTGTTAAAGCCCTCGATGATCCCGAAACATTTTCTACTAAATTGAAAGCTAAACCCGACGAAATTCTAGATATGAATGAAATAACATATAGTTCTATTATCTTGCATCTATCTGATAACATTTTAAGACAAATTGAAGAACATAAACCCCTAGAGACTTATGGACTGCTTTGGATGCTTTGTTTCTCATTAAGACTTTACCTTATAAGATCTATCTCTTAGAGAAACTATTTAGCTTCAAAATAAATACAGGGAAGGATTTGAAATCTAATTTGTGACTTTAACATCTTAGTTAAAAGCCTTTCCCATAATGACAAAAAATTCGATGATGAGGACGTTGCGGTCAAACTCCTTAATTCACTACCCGATTCCTATAGGGATATCAAAAATGCCATTAAGTACTCAAGAGATGCCCTTACACAAACTATTGTCACTAATGCCCTAAGATCTCGAGAATTAGATGTTTAGATGGAAGGTCGAACAAGTACAAGAGAGGAAAGTATGTTCGTGAGAGGACGAGCAGAAAAAAAAGGAACATAACTTTAACAATCGAAAATTCAAATTGAAATCGAAAACTAGATATAACTCTGGGGATAAAAGTAATAAGAAGTGCTACCACTGTGGAAAACTTGGTCACTTTAAACGTGATTGCTTTGAGTTGAAGAAGAAATTTAAAGATCAAAATAATGGAGAATTGAATAATTCTGCCGTTGGTTCTGAGTTAGACAGTCTACTAGTAATGATTGTGACTAACGAAGAAGTTGATAGGGACTGGATCTTGGATTCAGGGTGTACATTCGATATGTGTCCTAATCTTGGTTTAAAAATTACAAAGAAATCGAACCCAGGAAAGTTTACATGGGTGATAATAACTCTCAACGTGTCCTCGGTATTGGTGACATTGCCATTAGAATATATGATGGCATTGTCAGATAATTGAACAATGTGAGGCATGTCCCAAACCTGAAGAGAAATCTTATCTCATTGGGAATTCTTGAAGATGAGGGACATTCCATCAAGTCTGAAAATAACACTTTGAAAGTCATGAGGGGTTCTTTGGTAATTCTTAAAGGACCTAAGAAAAATGGATTGTACTATCTAATGAGAGAAAATTGTAATCCACACGATGCTAAATCTTTGACTGTGACTGAATACAAATCTGAATTGTGGCACAACAAATTGGGACATATAGGAAATAAGAGGCTAAAATAACTAAGTAACCAAAAATTACTTGGGAAAGATATGGTAGAACTCCTTGAATTTTGTGAAACATGTGTTTTAGGCAAGTCACATAGGGTGAGCTTTGAGACTGAGTCACATACCACCTCTAGGCCCCTAGACTATGGTCACTCAGATTTATGGGGACCCAAGAGTCATCCTACCTTTGGAGGGAACAAATATTTTCTATCTATAGTTGACGACTACTCTAGGAAGGTTTGGACTTAGCCAATGAAATCTAAATCTGAGACGTTTCAAAAATTTCGCACTTGGTTAAAGATGGTGGAAAATTAACTTGATAAGAAGTTAAAAACTCTGAGAACTGATAATGGATTAAAATTCTATAATACCGAGTTTGATAACTTCTGTAAACAAAAAGGAATTGTTAGACACAGAACCATTAAGCACACACCGCAACAAAATAGGGTAGCGGAAAGAATGAATAGAACTTTAATGAACAAAGTAAGATGTATGCTAATCAGTTCTGGATTAACAAAAGGTTTTTGGGCAGAGGCTGTTACTACAGCTGCTTATCTTATAAATCGATCTCCATGTAGTTCTGTTGGATTTAAAACTCCATAGGAACTTTGGACAGAAAAGCCCCCCAACCTTTCTTATATTAGAGTGTTTTGGTGTGCGGCATATGCACATCAGATTGAGGGAAAATTGGACCCTAGAGCTACTAAGTGTGTGGTGCTTGGGTACCCGAAATGTGTTAACGGGTACAGGTTGTGGGTGTTAGGTGTGCAAGACATTAAGTTCATCAACAGTAGAAATGCGGTATTTAATGAATCGAAAATGCCATGTTTGGAGAATAAAATTGATAATTCTAATAAGCAAATTGAAGAGACTACTTCACAAAATGAGGTGAAGCTAGCAAGGCTAAACCCCATTCCTCTTGAGAATAGTGACGTCGATGTTCAACAACATGACAAAAATGTTGTTAACACGGATGAAGGTGAAGTGGGTCTACCTCAACCTGCTGTTGAAACTGAAATTGGAAACCCAAATAATCTCATCGTTGAAACAATGCTCAAGATTATCAATTGCTTAGAGATAGGGAAAGAAGACAAATAAAACATAATCCAAGATATGAAACAAATAATTTGTCCAACTTTGTCCTTATCTTTGATGAGACTTTAGAGTATTCCGAACCTTCATCATATGAAGAGGCTATAAATAACTCTAAATCTGAAAAGTGGATTGATGCAATGAAAGAAGAAATGAAATCTTTACTTGATAACAACACGTGAAAACTTGTAAGGAAACCTAACAATCAAAGAGTTGTTCAATGTAAATGGATTTTCAAACTAAAAGATGGAATTGCTTCATCGGATCCTTTGAGGTATAAAGCTAGGCTTGTGGCCAAAGCTTTACTCAACTAGAGGGTGTTGACTACAATGATATCTTATCCCGGGTTGTCAAATATAAGACCATAAGGTTGATGCTTGCACTAGTTTTTCAATTCAATTGAGAACTTGAACAATTAGATGTCAAAACGGTCTTTTTACACAGAGAGTTAGATGAGGAGATCTATATGAGTCAACCACAAGGTTTTGAGGTGAAGGAAAATGATGATTATGTTTGCAAGTTGCAAAAATCGTTATATGGACTCAAACAAAGTCCTAGGCAATGGTACACTAGGTTCGATACCTATGTGTTAAAAATTGTCTTTAAAAGAAGTGAATATGATCACTATCTATACTATAATAGTGCTAGGGTAGGTAGTGAAGTTTATTTACTTCTATACGTTGGTGATATGTTATTGGTCAATTCTAGCAAAACTGAAATTTTAAGACTTAAAAAACTTATAAAGTTTGAATTTGATATGAAAGACTTGGGAAATGCCAAGAAAATTTTGAGCATGGTTATTAACCGGAATAGACAAGAGAATATCTTAACAATAACACAAAGTGCTTATTTGAACAAAGTTTTAACCAAGTTTGGCATGAAAGAAGCTAAGAAAGTGAATGTGCCTCTTGCAGCCCATATGAATCTATCATCTTCCCAATAACCTAAAACGGAACTTGAAATGAAAGAAATGAATAATATCCCATATGCTAATATCATAGGATCCGTCATGTTTTCTATGCTCACTATTAGGCCGGATTTGACTTATGCTATAAGTTTCTTAAGTAGATTCATGTCAAATCCGGGTAAGGCTCAATGGGCGGGATTAAAATGGCTTGTAAGATACATAGCCGGGACTTTAGATAAGGGATTGGCGTTTGAAAAGAGATCCAAAAAACTAACATTAAGGGGTATGTAGATTCGGACTTTGCCGGTGATAAAGATCAAAGAAAGTCTACTACCGTCTTCTTCACACTAGGTGATAATTGCATCACTTGGAAGTCACAACTTCAACCGATTGTCATATTATTGAGCATGGAGGCTAAATATGTGGCAATCATCGAATCTGTAAAAGAATGTATTTGGTTAAAGGGTATTTTGGTGGAATTGAATTTTTTTACAAGAATCACCCATAATTTTCATCGATAGTCAAAGTGCTTTGCTGTTATGTAAGAATCATGCTTATCATGAGAGGTCTAAGCACATTGAGGTGAAGTATCACTTCATCCGAGAGAAAATTGCATGTGGTGAGGTTATGTTTGAAAAAATTCATACCGATGTGAATCTTTCGGATATGGGAATCAAAATACTAACTGTGGGTAAATTTATTTCATGTTTATCTTTACTATATATTGATACATGTTAATTTCTTTTGCAGGTACAAAGGCGATGATGTAGGGTAAAATTATCACCAGATGCAATGTAACTAGAGAGAGTGTGGTTTTGAGTACCAAGGTGATGATTGTAAAACGTAATCTACAAAAGCCGTTTTTAGCAAGTTAAAATTGTGGCCCAATTAATAGTCCACTTGGCTGGTTGCAATTGGTCACTCGTTAAAGGACTCGGATCTTAGTTTTCCTTTGACCGGTTTGGGACCATTGATTTAAATCAATGGTTGAAGTTATAGATCCACTTTTCTATTGGTCTTCACACGGCTCCCATTTGGCATATTCAGTTTTCATTCTTTGGCTTCTTCTTCTCTCTCGACCTAGAGGCGATTCTTCTTTTGTGAGGCGATTTTAATTGCTTCTTCTCTCCATCTCCTGGTTGGATGAGTGTGTAGCCATCTAGTCTTGTATGAGCCATTTTCAGCCGGTTTATAAGGTTGTGGTATTATTGTGTTTTGACCGGCAGCTTGTTGGCTGCTTCTTGTTCTTTCTTTCCGATCGGCTTTACTTGCCGTGTGTAGTGGTCTTTCTAGCCGGTTGCTTTGTTTTATCTTCGGTCCAATTAACTGTAAGAACAGGTCACTTGCTTGGCCAAGGTCATTGGCTAGATTAGGTTTTGTCACTTGAGAGATTCTTGTGAATCGATGACTGTGACATAGTGTAGGCATAAATCTGATTGTTGTACTTGAATTTGTAAACTCTCCCTTGGGTGTTTCTTTGTTAGTGATGGGCGCGATTTACCTCTGAGCCCTCCAGATTAGACATTGTCGAATTGGGTGAACATTTCGTAGTGTTTTTACATTTCTGTCGATGTGTTTGTGTTAATTTGATTGATTGTTACTGCTGCAAAATATTGGCTAGTATCGATTATCGTGAGTATTTGGTTGATTCGGGTGCGAAATTCCCAACTTATCATTTTAAATTTGCATCAAACGAATAGTAAGTGAATGACTATCTCGTACAATTTCAAACCATTCATATGATTTAAACAATTTTATATAGTGAATCAATGATATTGATTATCCATGATCTCTAATTTGAGCCTCATTTTTCTTAAAATTCATTTTCAAAACTCTATTTCAATTATACATTTTTCATCAAATAAATTTACAAGTAAATAATTTTTTTCTTTTTTAATTACATATTATTAAAAAAAATTACTATTTTAAAACACGCTTCCCCCAAAAATAGGGCTCAAATAGGGATATTCTTACTCGTTTGGCTGATAATTGAATGATGCCCCTTATTTTCTTGGGATATGCTATGGTAATAGGCGGGATTCCCACCCCCTATTTGTGGGGTTCTGTCAGGTGATGTCATTCCCTCTGGTCTTTTAGCATTTTCCTATTTTCTTATACCTAAAATCATTCAAGTTTGCAATGCTACAATTTTAACACTTCATTAAATTACACCTTTTATCTTCAAGGAAGGAGTTTTAGATTCTCTTGGCCGTGCCACACAATCAACCGGCAACATTATTATTTCATAAAACCATATATTAAATTTAAAAATTTGCCAATGATTGCACTTGTAAACAGCTGGAATGAATTTAGGCTCTGTTTGATTGGCCCCAATTTTCTAGGGAAAGTGGAATTGGTTTTCCATTTCCAACTTTTTCATTGTTTGATTGACATTTTTTTCTAGGGAAAACGTTTTCCACCCTTTTCCAAGGTACAAGTTGTTGATACACAAAAGTTGGAAAACATTTTCCTACCACTTTGATGGGAAAATATTTTCCAACTTTTTGACCAACAAATTTTTTTTTTTTAACCAATTGGAACACATTCCAAAGTTAATGGTAAAAAAATTTATCCATTTAATTGACAATTTGCGTAAAAAACAAAGCCAAACGTAAAAATTTGTCAGGTGAAAAATTATATCAATCAAACACCATTAATTACAATTCCATCTAAAACAAATTCTAGGCAATTCAATTCCCTGCAATTCGTTTTCTTTCCAACCAAATTCCATGTTTTTTATCAAACAGACTCTTATACTTTATTATCAACATTTGATGATGAGAATGTTGACTTTTATAACGTGAAAATGACGAATGACAGAGAATGTTGACTTTGATTACGTGAAAAAATAAAATCGTTAATTTTTCAGTCGATCCAATCAGTAATTGCTAAAAAATAAGAAAGAATTGTGATTATTCCAAAAAATAATAATAATAAAAAATTAAATTTAAGTGTCTTGTTACAAATTGAATTTAAAAGTACAATAACAATTGCAATTTTTTTTTTTTTTTTTTTGGCTTTTCCTGAAGATGGAGTTGTATACGTTTTCCACATAAACCCAAGCTTTTCATGTTTACAGCCTTACAGGGAGTTCGGTGGAATGAATTTATTTAATATAATCTATAAATTAAATGGTCTAATTTCCTTATCGAATGAATGTGAAAATATAAATCAATATATAAGAATTTGGATTTTTCCTTTGAATAATGATGACCTTTTAAGATGGAACTTCAAATTTTAATTCAATTTCATAACTTTTACGAGCTATTATAACATTTTTAAGAGACTCTCTATTTTTAAAAAGTATATTTTATCATTTAGAGAGTATCTATAAATTTAGAGAATTACAATTTTAAAGTACTCCAACAAAGTTTTTATATTTAACGCTTAATTTTACTACTTCCAAAAAATATTTATTATTTTTCTCAATATTTTATTTTAACTAATTTTTCTTTATATCATTTTATTATTTTTCTACATTAAAAATTGAAACACTTTGAATGCATTTAATGATAAAAGAGTGGTTTGAGAGCTAAACTCACTCTTTAAATTAAAATGTTAATTTAAAGAATTTCTTGGAGTATGATTTTAAAGATTGACTTTTTAAAATAGAAAGTTTTTCATATTTAAAAGGTCTCTTAGAGGTGCTTTAATATTTCAAATGTTAGATTTTCAATATTCAAAGATAAATTTGTTTAAATAATTGGCTTACAAAGAAGAATATAGACATTTATTTTGTGAGTTTCAGAAGGAGTTAAAGTTAAGAAGAATCTTTTGGCTTTTTAGACTGATCAAAACCATTTGTACAGAAAATAGTGTCAGAAATCTCACAAATGGTAGGATCCATGTTGTGATAAAAAAATGTCAAAAAATCTCTCACCCACCCTTTATTGTGTGTGGTCTGTATGATTTCTGTATGTACACTTTCGGTACACAAGATTGTTTTAGACTACTCAATCTGCAATATTATTCTTTATTATTGGACTTTGGTCAATATTTATCCGTTTATCCCAAATTTTACTTTATTTCTGGAATATTAAGGCCCCGTTTGATACATATTTTTTGTAAAATGAGAATGAAAAATATAGTCTTTATGGGCCCCACACAAGAGATATAAAGTCAAATATGGTGGCTGGATGTGACGGATAACGATCATATTTTTTATTTTTATGGTGAAAAAATGGAAACCAAACGAGGGCTAAAATCGATCCCCATTTAATTTTCAAAATATTTAAATAACCCTTTTGTCAATATTCAAGATGTGTGATTTTATAGAATGCTTCGTGGTACGTTATTGTACATAATAATTATATGAAACTAAGGCCCAGTTTGATTCCTATTTTTTCTCCAAAAAAAAAAAAAAAAAAAAAAAAAAAATATATATATATATATATATATGATCGTTATCAATCATATCCAACTATCATTTTTTACTTTCCATCTCTTATGTGGAGCCCATAACTATTATATTTTTCATTCTCATTCTATAAATAATGTGACTCAAACGGGCCCTAAATGAAATAGCATATCTTTGATGTATAGAAATAGTCATATAGACATAGTAAAAATTTAAATAAAAAATCTAATTTTTTTGGGTAAGAATTTATTTTGAAATAGTAGATTAATAGAGGATGTGTGGTTGAAAAATAAGGAAAATTTTAGATTTACGTATAATATTATTTTATTAAAGAATGTGATTGAAAAAAAGAGAGAAAAATGTGTTTTGAAAAAAATGGGAATCAAACAACAACTTAATATGGTTATGATAAAAGGTTAATACTCGATAAGTTATAATATGTACTCAGCTGCGCAAACATATAATGAAGTCCTTTCAAGTTGCCAAAAAACTCAAATATGCAAAACACAAACGATGAAAAATTGAATTTCGAAAAAAGCAAGATAACCCATTTATACGGCGAGGCAGGGCCGGCCCTGGTCCAAGGCTAGTAAGGTCGCCGCCTTGGGCCTCCGGATTTTAGGGGCCTAAAAAAAAAAGCAGTCTAAAATCCAGTCCAATCCAACACCCTAAAAAACCCTTGATTTTTTATTTTTATTTTTGAGCAAAGAGTCAGAGACCATAGAAATTGAAACCCCTCATTCAAATCCCTCTCCATTCGCAATCATTCTCACCAAATCAAGCCAAGCATTCTACCACCAGTAAAAATTCCAGCCATAAATCATAATAGGTTCGATACTAATCTCTTCGTCTTCTTCTACAATCTACACTTTACTGTTTTTTTTTTCAATCGATTTCTTCCGGCTCTTTCCTGTGTCTGACTCTGTGTGGTTCTTTCTTCCAGACTTTCAGCAGTTAGTTTAGTAAGTCTGGGTTTTGATTTTTGAAGATAATGTAGGATTTGGGAGTTGGATGGATCCAATTTTACATGCCGTGAACTGAGCGTGCTGCGTGCGTCAATGCGTGTCAATTGCTTCTTTTTTTCATATTGATTGAACATGTCTCTTCAGTTATTATTTAGCTATTCTTAGTAAATATCCATACCAATGTTTTGTCAATTTGACTAGGATTTCTTAATTCTTATCTCTCTTAAATGTTGGATTAAGACTTTCAGTAAGCATTTAATTGAATTTATGTGGTCAATCCATTTAAAAATAATAACTCTTTCCCTAAAAATTGCTCATTTTTGTTCTTCTAAGTTACATAAATTATAGGTTTCTGCTAGTCCTAAAAATATTAGTATGCTAATTGGTATTGAATAAAGGGAAAAAGAACGAGATGGCTTCTTGAAAATAGCCCACAATCCAAATGGTTATGAAGTGAGCAGAATGCATTCTAGGTGGGTGGATGGAGGTATGTTGATTGGTTAATTTAAATTGCATTGTGTTCATTAGAGATTTAAAATGCATTGGCGGAGTAAGAGAGTTTTGCAATGGGATTAAGGACTACTTGACATTGATTTTTGCACTTGTTATTTGGTGGAACCTATCATCCTTTTCTTCTAATTTTTACATTGTTGTGCTCTACTATCCTTCTTTGCTGCAATTATTTTTGCAAAAGATGCTGATATTGATTAAGCTCACGCACAAGTCGACCATTCTGAGATTGCTCTTCAGGTTTTCTAATGTCCATACTGGAAATGTAATAATGGAAACTATTTTGTTGAACCTTACATAAAAGTCGTGGGTGTAGTTGTTCAAAGTAACTTTTATAAGCCTTTTCAATTGTCCTTCTCTAACATTATATCCTTTTCTTTGATCCTTGATGGATGGTTTTTGTATTTATCTAGAGCTAATCATAATACTATTCATCCTCAATTCAAGTTATTAGGAAAAATAAGATGCAAAGGGGAATCTCTACTGCTCTATATTCAATAAAATGTATGTTGCATAAAGAGCACCAATTTAGAATCTTAGTCACTTCTTTGTTACATTTTGGTTTTATTCCTCTGTTTTTTTTTTCTCTATTGAGTGCTAGTGGCACCTATTAAATCTTGAGTTCAGTATAAATGAATGTGTTGGTGCTCTATTGAGGAACTTAAAAGAGACTTTCAATTTGTGCCTTTCCTTTAGAATATTCTTCATCCTCACTAGCCTTAGTTGTAAATGATGAGCTTGTATAAAACTTTAAAAAAACACTGCAAGAATTCTTGGGGATTGACGAGTGATAAATTGAAGTTGTCAAAACGTATTAAACAACAGAAAAATATAATTCTTCCAACCTTGGATTGACTAGCCTTTGGAGTTTGGAGAAATTGTGTTAAAGACATACCTAAAATATAGTAGTAATAAGCTTCCTATTGGGATTTTGATTATATTGTTGCAGTAAAAATCGATATTTAATCAAATGTTCTTTTTCAACCATTGGCTTGTGGTCTCAAATTGCTCTTGTGACATATTTTCTCTCTGTTTCCTTAAGTATTGCTACTCCTGTTTTAAAAAAAATATATATATGTCATAAGACCTCGTATTAACTAGCGAATTATGTTTAGGGGCCTCATATTAATTAGTCATCTAGGGCCTCAAAGTTTTCAAGGCCGGTCCTGAGGCGAGCGAGGAGACTTCATCTTTGTTGACCCTTCCTCGCAAGCTTGGCTTGTGACCTTACATATGTGTGTCAATGTATCCCTTATTCGAGCGAAGTGTTCGTGAAAGGGACTTGTACAAACATGAAATCTTAATGTACCAAAGTTCTTTATTCCACCGACTTACTTCGACGAGTTTATTGCATCTGCAAGGTCTGGATCATGCATGGCTCCCATGCGATATAATGTGATGTGGCAATTGCACCTTACATGGCACTCCTATTTTTATGTGGCTTACTTGTAGCCTCCACATGACGAGCAAATTGTATACTTTTCGTGATATTTATACACGAAATGCTAATTGACTTGCGCGTCTTTAATGAAATGAAATGCGGGATTCATTCAAATTTCTCGAAAGTTCACACATAAATGTATTAGAGTACTTGATTGATCACCAACTTCTCTCAATTATATAGTGCTATGAAATGTCATTCGTTTGATATAAGGATATTGTTTTTGGATTTCACATATCCTGCCGAATTTTGAATACTCTCCTAAAATTACAATTTTTTAGGTAAAACCCAAGTCAGATCGGATGGTGGTTGAGTGATGTAGCAGGTTGCCAAGTAAAAAATAAAAAATAAAATCTCAAGAATATATAATAGATGAATAATTGTTAGATTTTAATTTCATATAAAAGAATGTTTGAACTCTTTTTTTTTTTTTTTTTTTTTTTTTTTTGGCTTGTCATTTTCAACCACACATTTTTTCATAAAATAAATTTACACTTAAACCCAAAAATATTTCCTAAATTTTAACCATAATTATTATCCCCCCAAAATGGGGCTCAAACAGGGCCTTGATAAAATGTTGGGAATTGTTTGATTTTATATTCAGATTTAATTTATTTAGTTATATTAAATTATGAAAAAATTAGGTCTAGATTTCATGTTATATTATTTTTCCACAGTAAATTTTATGAAATGATAATGGTTAAATCGAGTTTTAATACAATAAAATTTGAAACGATACAACTTGGTAAATTAAAATATTATTATGCTACGTATGCTTGTTTCGCAAGTGCTCTAAAGTAATTATTAGATATGTATCATATGAAATCATGTGGATACTAAATGAGTACTAAGTTTGAAAACTACCAAAGTGTGGATAAGGTTAATAAAAGGGAAAAATTCATAAACTTAGCCAATTCAAATTTCAAGCTTAAAATTTGAAAATGCAAAAATCAAGTGTCCATTAATTAATTAAAAATATCTTATTAATTAATTATTTTAAGATTACAGTTATACGATTCATGGTCACAATTACGTAATTAAATGTCACAACTAATTTATTGATTACATATTACTAAATTAATTGGTCATAAATTTTTTCGAGGTCAAAAATCAAAATTTTTGTAAGTCACGGATTATTCCGGGATCACAAATAAAAATAAATAAAAATTCATAAACCAGATTTTAAGTATAGCCAATTCAAATTTTAGGCTTAAAGTTTGATAATGCAAAAATCAGGTGTCCATTAATTAATTAAAAATATTTTTTTAATTAATTATTTAAAGGTCACAATTATATGATTTATGGTCACAATTACATAATTAAATGTTACAAATAATTTATTGATCACGTATTATCAAATTAATTGGTCATAAATTTTTTCGTGGTCACAAATCAAAAATTTTGTAGGTCACAGATTATTTCGAAATTACAAATAAAAAAATAGGTTAAATTTTTTAAATTAATTGATCACAAATTATTTTTCAGTCACATATTATCAAAGTTTTAGGTTACAATTGAAACGTGGTCACCAATTAACCAATTTAATGGTCACATATTATTTTTCAGTCACATATTATAAAATTTTTAGGTCGCACTTGAATACGAGGTCACAGTCAACCAAGTAATTGGTCACAAACACCCCTACCACATCTCATCCCTACCCATCGCCACAACAATGCAAAATCGCTATAAACAGCAACCACACCGCCACAGTAACAACAAACCCACCACAACACCACGCTCACCAACATCACCACCTCTATTGTCATCGCAACAAACAACAACCACACCACCATAGTAACAACAAAACCACCACCACAACATCACGGCACCACAAAAATCAACACACGCCACAGATCGACCACCTCCACCACGTGTCAACGCTCAGATCAACATTGTGACGACTTCATAGCAGTCGCGACGCTCAGATTTTGACAGGCTAAATCGATCGAAAACCACCCTAAAATTTGAAGCCGTGACTAGATCGCTCATATCGACGACGACGGAGATCCCTGAACCTTTGATTAATTTTTTTTTACGGCGACGGAATTAGGATGACGACCATAGCGATGACGATAGGAGTGCGAAGTTGCGCGTAGCATCGCTATTGCAGCGACGTTGATGCTCAGCACTACATTCAGAATAGCTCATTGGAGCTCACCTCATGATGGCGTGTTGAGCGCCGAAACTTTGTATCGACACTCTTTGCTGGACCGACGACGGAGAGAATGGAGAAGGAAGATGAGATAGTGAAGAGAGAAAGAGAGAATTAGGTTTTGAAAATGGATTGGGGATGAATTGGGTGAGTGAATAATATTTATTATTAATGTTAAAATAAATAAGTATACCTAATTTATAATTAATTAAACCTTTCACTTGACTTTTTAAAAGCAATCTTTAAATATCTACTGTTGTGTAATTTCTACTTAATAAGAAGGGAAGAATTCATAAATCATGCTTTAAGTATGATCAATTCATATTTCAACCCTAAAGTTTGAACTATGCAAAAATCAAGTTTTCATTAACTAATTAAAATTTTTTATTAATTAATTATTTTAAAGTCACAGTTATGCAATTCATAGTCACAGATACAAATTTAAAGGTTACAATTAATTCACTGATCATATATTATTAAATTATTTGATCACAAATTATTTCGAGTTCACGAATCAAAAAAATTGTAGGTCACATATTATCTCGAGGTCACAAATAAAAGATTTTATAGATCACAGTTTATTTCGAGGTCATAAATCAAAAATTTTATAGGTCACAAGTTATGTTGAGGTCATAAATCAAAAAAATTATAGGTCACAGATTATTTCATTGGTCAAAAATTCAAAAAATTATAGGTTTATTGAATTTTAAGGTTACAATTGAGTAATTGGTCACAGATATGTCACAGGTAACCAAATAGTGAGTCACATGCCTTCTTCACCGCCACCAACACTATCATCATCGTCACTTGCAACCACCATCACCCCGTCATTGCCGCTACCACCACAACAGCACCACCACATCACCACGAACAAAATCGCCACCACCACTCCATCAGATCCAATCAACTGTCAACAAAAACCACGACAATCACCATTATCAGATCTCTACCCACCAGCCACCACCTCTACCGCCGTCAGAAACCACCACAACTGCTACTACCAAACGCACCAACAATACCCAACCCACAAACTCACCAACATAACCATTGTCTCTATTGCTAATGACCACTGCCAGAAACCATCACAGCCACAGGACTACAACCACAGCCAGAAACTACCACCGCCACTGTCAGACCACCGCCACTAGATCCACCACCCGCTGCAAACAAAAATCACAGTTCTTTTGGATTACCAACAAAAATATGTAAAATTATTGGGAGTGGATGCCACCGCACCGCGCTCTTGGGAGTGGAGGTGGTCACCACCGCCTGCAATGGCATCGATCGGCGTAGTGAGCTGACGGACCAGGGGCAGCTGCATCACGACGTCCCTGTATGGGCGCAGCTCCGATTTGAAGAAATAAAAATGGATGAGGTAGAGAGGATGAGGAGGCATAGAGAGAAGGAAGAAGAAATGAAAATGGATTTGAAGTTAAATGAAGTCGATCCTTGACGAGGGTGCTCCCACAACGGCGTAGCAGCGAGAAGGGAAGAGAGGGAGAAGATAGATGAAGAGTGAGAATAAATGGTTAGGGCTTGAAATTTGGGGTGGTATTTATTATATTCATACCTAATTTTTGAATAATAAAACTTTGTCCCTTAATTTTGAATTCTGATCTTCAAACCACTGAATTTATATAATTTCCAATAATAAAAAGGAAGTGCTTTAGCTAGTGCTGTTTGCATCAAATTTCCGAATTTTACAATATCAAGCTTCGTCGAAGCCCATTTAAATTGGCCCAATTTAAGCTCCGATATTCCAAATGACTAGTCATCCACCCGTAAATTTTGCCACTCGATTTCTCGGTTCGAAGTTCGAACCATCTGTTCGGTTCACCGGAAAAAGAGACGAAATACAGTGGCCATGGCGGAGATCATCCCCACCGGCGGCGATGTTCCTCCCAACATGACTATTTACATTAATAACCTCAACGAAAAAATCAAGCTTGACGGTATTATGCATATTTCTATGTATATACTTACAATTTTATATGCAAATAGATGCAATTGAATATATTTTTGTGAGTGTTTGCGAATCAGCGAATGTATTATGTTTTATAGATTATTTTTCCTATTTAGAACTGAAGAAATCGCTTCACGCGGTGTTTTCGCAATTTGGGAAAATTCTGGAGGTTTTAGCATTCAAAACCCTGAAACACAAGGGGCAAGCTTGGGTGATTTTCGAGGAGGTTTCTTCTGCTACTAATGCACTTCGACAGATGCAGGGATTCCCGTTCTATGACAAGCCCATGGTAGAATGTTCCTCAGTTTGACAGTCCTCTTTTCTTTCGGGGATTTTTTTTATCATTATTTTGGAAATTCGATCACTTAGTTATAGTAGCTGACCTGAATGTTGGTTTGGTAGATTATGCTAATTTTTTTTCCGGAGTCTAATGTCTATGTTCTTGTTGTCAACTGAATATCATGGTTTTCCTTATTTAACTGTGGTTCGTACCAGAATACCACTATGTGGTGGATAATTTTACATGTTATCTACAAACTTGATGTCACAGTGCTGTCGGAATTCTCATTAGTCATTACCAGACAATGCACTGATAAGTAAAACTCCCTCTCCACCGGAACAGCAAAAAGAAGCTTACTTTGTTTGAGACGTGGAGGTGGAACAATTAGGAATGAAATTTACCACTGTACTAAATTTGTACTTACCTGATTTTATAACGTCTTACTTACACAAAGGTTCATTTAAACCAGCTAAGAACCACAATGACCTTTTGCGGCAATGACTAGCAAATCTGTGATACATTATGTATTCTGTATTACGATTAGTAATTTGCATACAAAATTGGTGTAAGATCCCTTCCAAGATTATGTTGCGCCATCCCTAAGCCCATGTGAAAGTAGAAGAATCTTTCTTGAGGTGCATTATAATTTTTTTTTGGTTTAGATAGCTGTTATATTATTTAAGCAAAAGTAGATAAATAAGAAATGGACATATTTCTGATTTGGGCTTAGTAGTGCATATTGTAGGTAATTTTTGGTGGGAACAGATTTAGATAGTTTGTATTGTGTACACTGTATCTCTGTGGTATTATTTGTTTTTCTTCTGTGGTTGTAAACTTCTACAAAAAAATGAAAAGCCATCTCGTGCAGTGATTTGAAATTAAACTGTGGGATCTCCTTCAGCAGCCTTCGGTGTTTGCTAAATGATGAATTAGCACTTTCCATCATTGGTCATTTTTATATGTGGATCAATGCATAATTTGTGTGATAGTTTGGTTTCTGATGAGACAATACGATTGTAGTTGACAATGAACTTGATGAAAGCAATTGGGATTCCTTGCTTTACTTTATTGTTTTTTGTCATAATGTTTGCGTATTTGATTTTATACTAATCATCCACCTTTTTACCAAATCAGTTTAGATGTGTAACGTAACTTCTGTTTCCTGTCTTTAATGACATTGGTGTACGCTTGTGGGGCTTCTATTTTTCTAATTTAAAATATATGGTTTTTTTAACGTTTATCACAGCGGATACAATATGCAAAGACAAAATCTGATATCATCGCAAAGGCTGATGGTACTTTTGTACCTCGAGAAAAAAGAAAGAAGCATGATGACAGAGGTAAAGCATCGTTCTTTGGTACACGTGTCCGATCAATACAGAAACTATGTAACTATTCTTCAATGAGAATGACACATGTTATTTGCTATCGTAAACACAATAGAACATGTGGATCCGCTGAAACAGTACCTATTGATTTTCTAATACAGTTTAAGATTTGTTGTCTTTTATTTATTTTCAATTTTGTTTTTGTCCTCATGTGTATCAGCTTGGAGGACATAATTGTCCGTTGATGTGAAAACCAGATTAATTAAAAGTGCCTCTTAGCTTGGCCTCTGGGGAGTTGTGCTTGTCATTTTTTTTTTGTTTCTTTCTTTCTTCTATTTTATTTTATTTCATTGTGCACCATGGGTGGTGGGAAGAAATATTTACTACAGGAAACTGTATCTAGAAATTGTGGATGTGCTGAAGAAATATCGTGGATACTATCAAGTGGAAGACTTGATTTAATTCATTCACACAATTAGTTTCTCTACATTTATGTTGGGTTGTAAGTGATTCTTTGGTTGAGATGTGAAAAACTGGTCTGATTTGCTTGACTCTTTAATTTTCACCTTCTTGCTGGGGGAGTGATGTGCACTTTGGGAGTTGGGGGAGCATTTCCATACTATTCTGAAGGTTTAACATGATTGATAATATACAGAGAGCAAATATAGGCAGCTTGGTGGTTTGACGATACAACTTTAAAATGAGAGAACAGTTCTTGATTCCACCTATAGTAGGGTGTTTGTGCCAATTAGAGTGATAAAGTGATTTGATAATAGAATACTACTGTGCTAACAAGCAAAAACCAATAAATGGAATGAGAAATCATGTCATTGTAGTACTGGTTCAGATCCTTTACATGATGAGATGTGTCGATTTATGAATTAATTGGAGCAATCTCTTAAGTTTCGCTTCCATTTGTCAACTCTGATCTGCACTGTTGTAAGTTGTAACCTAAGTGTGTGGGTGCAACACTTTCAAACGTGTAGGTATGTGTAAGCTGGACTTTTTGGTGTGTATGACATGTATATAGTTCTTGGACCCTGTCATTACATGTATACAAATGCTGACATATTACCAACATACAAGATCTTGGGGATCCTGGTGTTACTACTCGCTCATACATTTGCAGAAATATTGTTATAAATACTGCAGACGTAGTAGAAAACTTCATGTTGTAAATCTTTTTCATGGCATAGCATTGTTAATGTTCCCAAAACTCAATTTTTGGAACAAGGACATAAAAGTATCATTTATTATATTTGAGAAAAGAAATGCACAGATAATAAAGTAAAGGACGACTTGAGATGCTATTCTGTACGTGGTTCATGAATTATGTTCACATTTATAATCTCTCTTTTTTTAACTACATTTTTCTCTTGTGCTACAGGGAGAAAGAAAAAGGAGCAACATGATGCTTCTAATCCTGCATATGCTGGTGCCTATGGTGCAGCTCCTCCTGTAAGCAAATTGCCCAAGGATAAACTCCCTGAATTTTAATGAATATCGAAATTAACTTTGTTGAAAGTGAAAGTTCTCATTATTACAACAATTAGGCCATCAGCTATTCCCAGTGTAGTTTTGGCAGGTTTTGAAAAAGTGCTTGATTTTAGGTTGTAAGTCATTGATGTTAGTTTGTAGAACCAGGGAACACGTATTGATAAATGAAATGGAAAAATGAATAAGTGTAAAAGTACATATTTGAACTGAAGCGATACTTGCTAGTCCTCCATAACTGTTGTGTATTTCTACTGTAGAAATTCATAAAAAAAGGCAGATAATTTATTATTTATCCCTGATATATTTCCTTCTTTGTGACCTGAAGTTTTGTTGCATTTAGAGGTTAGACATCTATGGCTCCTGGACCTCTATAAACATTTCGTGCTGAAAATCAAAGTCAACATGCAAGAACTGGTTACAAGAATCTTGTGATTCTAGAATGCTAGAATCCTGAAGGAAAATTTAAGATGGGTGAGCAACAAAAAAGGTGAAATGTTATATTTCCTTCACGGGGTGGTGTTCCCTAAAAATCTGCCTATGAATTGTAAATCCACCAAGTCCGTTAAAATTTGTTACTATGGGTTCTTATCAAGATTTCATTAATAAAGCGCGCCTAGCTCACATTCTTAAGCTTCTTAATAAAAGTTAATTATCTTAACTAGAGCTATGCTCGTAAGCATCAGGTTGCCATAGAAAGAATCAACACTGTTCAATGCTGAAAAAGCTTGTGTAAGATTGACTCCTCGAATAATATTGGTAGAATAGAATAAGGTCAAGCTTTTATTTAGGACTTGTTTTTGAAAAATTAAGATCGAGCTATGTAATGCTAAGCTTGAACCAACTCATATTTGCTTTATTTTGCCATGATTAATGTTAAACTGCTTTCTCGTGCCAGTTTCCCCATTTAGAGGTTTTTATTGTCATATATGAAGTAGTGGTGTTGTATGTTTAATTCTTTGCTTTTATTTATAACTGTTTTTTAAGCAAACTTAACAGTAAGGCTTCTTTCTCCAAATGTTGCAGCTGTCTCAAATACCATACATGGGCGCTAAAGCTGCTGTCCAGGATGCTCCAGCTCCACCAAATAACATTTTATTTGTTCAGAATCTTCCTCACCAGTCGACCCCAACGATGCTGCAAATGCTGTACTGTCAATATCCTGGATTCAAGGAAGTTAGAATGGTGGAAGCAAAACCAGGAATTGCTTTTGTCGAATATGAAAATGAGATGCAATCAACTGTAGCAATGCAGGGACTTCAAGGATTTAAGATAACCCAAGACAATCCTATGTTGATTACTTACGCAAAGAAGTAGACTTTGGTTCTGTACTGCTTGTGCTCTAGAGAATGGTTTCGCTTGCTGATTTAATAATTATAATCCATAGCTATCCAGTAGTAGTACTTGTGTTGTTTTAGAGCCTGTGTGTGATTCATCAAGGTCTTGTAGAACTTCCTTTCTATGGTTATTACAATGACTCTTCGTCTTTGATATTTACATATAGCAAGCTTTTCTTTGTTGAATTACATAAAAGGTTAGTACAACTTGTGCGTTGTGCCGCAGGGTGTGCATCTTAATGCAGGCGTTGCTCTTAACCAAATGGATTTGCCCCAAAACTTGGAAAAAAAAAAACAAGATAAAACACAGGCTGAACAGTTTTCTTTCCTTTCATAAGAGGCATAACGGAATTTCTTTGATACATACAGCGCTTGTTTGGGCACAATTTCTTTTGTTTAGAAAAGTTAATGCTTCAATCAATATCATCTGATCCAAATATGACTGATTACTGTATGCAATATAGTTTTTCCTTTTCTTTCCCAGTTTTGCCCTCCACTCCACAAATACACAAACGTCAACACAGGGGTATGTGTGGAAGTTGTGCATAAATATCTTGATAAATCAGGGATTACATCGTATTGGTGGGCCATTTGATCTGATCCAAGAACAACTTTGCTACAATGACAGGGTTTAGGTGCCACATGGCTTTGGTCACCCATTCATGTCCCAAAATCCTGTCACTTTAGCATTTTTGGACCCAAGAATACATTTTTCATAAGAAAATGGCGCCCAGACGAGAGCATAGGTTATAAAACACGAAACTTCCAACTGTCAAAGTTCATGGAGATTTAACGTATTAATGATTCATATAAGTGTCTTCTTTCCCTCAAAATCAGTTTACTATCTGCGCATTCAAAATGGATATATTAGATTACCATTTGAGTTGAATAACAAATACTAGAGCAGAACATACACCACTAAGTTATGAAGGGAATCATCGGTTCAATCAGAGTTTAGACATCATTCTAGTTACACTCTTTCCAACTCAGTTTTGTGTTTGTGCAGTTGCTCTTTCAACTCCTCCCTCCACCCTTGAATCAGTCTCTCTTGCTTATTAATTAGCTCAGTCTTTAATTTCAACTCTTCTTCCATCATAGCAATCTCCTGCCGGAAATGTAACATTAATATCCAGATCAGTCGTGGGATATAAAGAGTAATAAGCAACATGTCGATATTGATTTATCTGCAGTTTACCTTCCGAAGGGTTTCTGCTCTGGTGGGTTGATCGTCACGTTGTAAACCAATAAAATAGAGCTGAAGCTTTTTGGCTGCCTCCATAAAGTCTCTAGCATGTCTCTCCACATCAACTGAAGGAAACCAAATATGTTATGTCTTTCATTTCTTCTTTTCTTCTCTGTTTTATTCGTTAATTGGTGAAAAAAGGCCAAACAAACAGATCTATAGAACCAGAATTACATTTCACGAGACAATCACCCAGCCAAATAATATTACACATTTCATCAAAGAATGAATGAGGATGCAGACCAGTTAAAATAACTTCCAGAGGAGCTTAGAAGATATTCTAAATTCGATACATAAACGGAAATGTTAGAAAGTCACAGTAAATTTAGACCAGCAGGTTCACTAATAAGAATCCAATTCCTTATTCGAGTTTGTCAACTAGCGCAGCACAACAACTGCAAGTAACGCCCGTGCAAAGTATGACTATAGGTTATTCCACTAAATTGGGAAGTTAAAACCTCATATTAGAGTTATATTTCTTTGGAGAACTAATATTATCAAGATCCCAGTTCATATTGTGATAAGCCATCTGCCTCGAAAACGATTTTAAGGGGAAAGAATGGGTGCTGAATATTTCGACCAATGCAAAGAATAACTAAAACATTAAGCTCCTGTTTGAGCCCCATTTTCTAAAATTCATTTATCCCTAAACTCATTTTCAACCACACATTCTTCTAATAAAATAATTTTGCACGTAAATCCAAACTTTCCCTAATTTTTAACCAAACATTTTACAAAATCTATTCTCGAGAAATGGGATTCAAACAGGGTCTAAGTGAATTAATTGTGCACAATTTACGCTGTGGGATAAGACTTGATCTACTTAAGATAGCAATATGATCTGATGAAATTGAAAACAAGCAAAGCAAAAACACATATCGTATAATGATTCGCTCTAAATGCGAGAGCTACATCCACACGTTATTGCAGGTTTCACTATACAGAAAAGAGGATAAGGTTTCCCTCATGCCTCTTGCGCACCACAACAATCCCTTGAAAAATCCTTTATATAGCATTAATATCGGGGCAATTAATAGATTTATAAGTTACCCAATATATCTCTAATATAAATTTTTTCCATGAGCTTATGGCCCTTGAACTCCTCTGTAACGACCCAGACCTTGCGCCCAAACCATTAGATTATATCATAACGTACTGTCCGCTTTGGATGAGCCTGTGCCCACTTACCCCCTCGCGAATTCTTCGCGTTTCCCAGGATTCGAACTCAAGACCTCCATCATATGAGAACTTGTCCAATTGGTACCAGGATTCCCCTTAAATTATTCTTAAGGGAGAGGTTATGAGTTCGAATCTTGGGGAACGCGACAGAAAATCGTGAGGGGATAAGTGGGCTCTACCCACCCCAAAGCGGACAATACGCATGTTCTAACAGCTTAGGTGCAAGGTCCTAGTCGTTACATCCTCATTCAGAGGTGCTTACCACACCCCCTATAACCACCTCGTCAAAAAGATATATTGAGAGTATAATTAGGCTCTACACAGTCCAACAATTTATTGTTTTCTCGTTTTTCAATTTTGATTCGCATTTCTCCTTCCCCATATCTGAATCCCCCTTTCTTCATGCCAATTTGCAAAAGCAGTACTAAAAAATATCAGAAAAACGATAACTTACTCTGGTGAGAAGGATGGGGAGAACGGTCAATTGCTTGGAGTTCTCTCGCAGGTAAGCACGGTAGCAAAGCAGCCTCCAATGCTACCACGTAAGAGATCACATCCTCCTTTGTTGCAGGAGGAGACTGCAATTCTGCATCATGCTGCGGCTCATTCAATTGTCTTTCAGCCATGTCAATCTTGACAAAATTATCGATTAGAAATCAGAAACTGTGGAAAATACAAGGCAAAATGGATTTAAGCCACATGGACTATAGTAGCAAAACAAAGGCTAAACAAAGGCCAAACACGTTTTCAATTCAATCCATGTTGATAGAAATAAGGAAGGCGGAATTTCATCGAACACGAATAATGCATTACTCAGGGAGAGGGTTAAAAATGGACAATATCCTTCAAGAAAATCATAATATTAGTAGACCAATCCCTTAGACGATTTAACAAACACGTGAAGTGCACTGCGAAATTGAGGAGAAAAAAGAAAACACGAGATCAAACAAATAAGAAAAACCAGCAAACACACTCTCTTAATCCCACACGCGTAATCCACCTTAATTGATATTTATAAACATTTTAATTTTTCGGGAGAGAAGGTAAACATACTGAAGATTTGAAAAAGTATATTTCTGAATTTCAAGACTGGACGAGAGAGATTCCTCTTATTCCAACCAACGTTGAGGCAAACTGCGTGTGCGTGAGGGAGACGGACCGGTTTTAAAATCTTACTTATTGCTCAATTTCTATAAGGGTTAATTTTACAAATAGTGAATGAATTTACATTAAAATTATAAAACGATCACTAAATTTTAAAACTTCCAGAAATGATCACTCAATTTATATGCGGTTTCACTAACGATCACTGAAAGACCTTTATGATTTGAATTCAAACTTAAATGACTAAAATGCTTGAAGATAGAACCTTGATGACCAAACTATCAAAACTTGACAAAAATGAACTTTTTTCTCTATTTTTGGGCGATTTTGGAGGCAATTTTTCGGCACCTTTCGACCATAGAGACCGCCGGATTTTGATACCGTTGGAAAGCCCATAATGTCCCCTTCAATTATCATCCAAAATCTCCCCATAACTCTAAAGGATTCGGCCAAAATAAACTCACAAAGTCGGCTACTCGAAAATTGAAAAATCTGGGCAAATTTTCAGATATTTTGGGCGAGTTTGAGTCAAATTTTCGGCACCTTCCAGCCATCAATACCGACAGAATTTGATGCCTTTGGAAAACCCACAATGTACTATTCAATTACCACCCAAAATATCCTCATAAATCCAAAGGATTCGACCGGAATAACTCACAAAGTCAGCATCTCAAAAATGCGAAAATCTGAGCAAATTTTTCAGATTTTTTGGGGGAGATTGCGGCAATTTGCCGGCCACTTCCGACCATGACTACCGACGGAATTTGATACCTTTGAAAAGCCCAGAACGTACTCTTCAATTATGCCCAGATTTGATACCTATGGAAAGCTGCAAAACTCGCCCCAAAATCTGAAATTTTGCCCAGATTTTCACGTTTTTTAGTAGCCGACTTTGTGGATTTATTTCGGCCGAATCATTTGGAGTTATGAGGATATTTTGGTTGATAATTGAAGAAGACATTGTGTGCTTTCCAACGGTATCGAATTTTGACGGTATTCATGGTCGGAAGTGACCAAAAAATTGCCGCAAAACGCACCCAAAAAATCTGCCCAAATTTTCGCCTTTTCAAGATGCTGACTTTGTGAGTTTATTCCGATTGAATCTTTTGGAGTTATGGAGATATTTTGGGTGGTAATCGAAGAGAAATTTGTGGGATTTCCAAAGGTATCAAATGTCGATGGTTTTGGTGGTCGAAAAAGTGCCGAAAAATTGCCTCAAAACACGCCCAAAAATAGTGAGAAAAAGTTATTTTTTGTCAAGATTTAGTGGTTTGATCGTCAAAGTTCTATATTCAAGCGTTTTGGTCATTTAAGTTTGAATTCAAATCATAAAGATCGTTCAATGACCATTAGTGAAACCGCATCTAAATTGAGTGATTATTTCTGTAAGTTTTAAAATTTAGTTATCGTTTTGTGATTTTCATGTAAATTCAGTGACCGTTTATGAAATTAACCCATTTCCATAACATCACTTCATATGAAAAAAGTAATTTTTGTTGAAAAATATATTATTAAAAAGTAGAAAAATATTATACATTCACATGCAAAATTATTTAATTGAAAAAATGTATAGTTAAAACTTAAAAATGAGTACAAAAAATGAATTTTAAAAATCTATCCCAAACAAGTGCTAAATGAAAATCAACCAATCATTTGGAGTAAAAAATAAAAAATAAAAAATAAAAAAAATCCTGAAACCAACACCATTATTGAACCAGACTAATCATTTTAATCGAAAGCCTACCACAAATTGGTTCGATAATATCAATAACCACAATAACAAAAAAAATAAGTTCAACCAGTATATAAAATATATTTTTTGTTAATGAATTGATTATAATCGATTCGATCCTAGTTTAATCCAATTTAATCTTTCAACGCGTAACCCTTTTATTTTTTAGGTTAACGTACAATTCGATTTTGAAAACCCCAAGACCTTGTTATTTCTTGGCACAATCGAAAATCCTTAGTTCAAAGGGATAGAAAACCATATCAAAGATTATATAGATGTGTTCAAGAAATAAACTGAAACCAACAGAATGGATTTTTATGGGTTAGAATTTGGGAATTATTAATCATTTTGATAGAAAAACGTAATTTAATTAATGGAACACAATATCGTCTTTTCTGGGAAAAAAAAATTACAATGAAAAATGAAAATCACCACTCATAGGGTCATAGTCATTGTTTGGCAGCGGCGAATCCAGCATAAATGTTCAGCTAGAGCGGAAATTGACTTTAACCGTTGACCGTCGACGATCAACGATCGTAATAGCCCGATCCGGCAGGTCGTTTATTAAAATTTGATTAAATAATATAAAAAAATATTGAATATATATATACACTGAACGCAAAAATTATATACTTATAAAAATATAGCAATATCCATATCCATATCCAAAATATCAACAACTTTCTAGTTTCTACACTTATAATTTATAAAGTCATTTCCAATATGATATCAAAAAATAACAATCAAAATCAAACACAAATCCAATTTATCCAATAGTAAAACCCTGAGTCACAACCAATTTATCCAATAGCTAAAACCCCCAATTCACAAATCCAATTTATTCAATAGCTAAAACCCCAACTCACAAGGCAATAGGCATCAAGCCATTGATCAACACACGCACAGATAGACTGTCACTGCAGTCACAACTCACACACACACTGTCACACTCACACACGGTCGCACACGACACGCACAGTCGCAAAACAATGGAAAAACACGGCACAAGTACAACACACACAGGCCACAGCAATGAGCAACTCACAAGCAGCGCAAAAGACACAGGCTCACAATCACGCCCTCACAGGCACAATCACGCCCTCACAGGCTCACAATCACAAATGAAGAGTGAAGCAAAGATAGAGTCACAGCCAAACTTACCCAAGTCAAGTGGATGGCCAAGGTCCAACTCTCCAAGTGGTGAAGTGGTGAAGTCCGATTCCTTCACCGCCGCAGCCCGCACGCTGCCACTGCCGCTCAAAGCCACTGCCAGTGAACCAGGCAACCAGCAACCCAAAATCCAAAGCTCCAACTCCAAGACTCCAACCAACCAAACTAACAAAGCCAGCTTCTGCCTTTCGACTTCGAGGGTTCGCTCTCGGACTCTCTCTCTCTCTCTCTGTGTCTCTCCACTCTCCACTCCTTCTGTGGTTCTGCCGCGGGTTAGGGATTGGGGGGAATGGGGATTGAATGAAATTGGTTTTGATTCGGGTTATTTACGTATTGGGTAATTGGGCCCAAATCATTTGGGCCAAATATTTTTTTTTTTTTTTTTTTTAAAAACGGCCCAGAAATCAGAAATCAGAAATCAGCCATCCTCTTCTACGTCTTCTCCGGTCTCCTCTCCACTCCCCTCGCCGCCGGCGCCACAGTCACAGGAACTCAAAAATTCCGGCGAATCCAGCTAAAGCGGCCGCTCTAGCTCTAGCTCGCCACTAGCTGGATCCGCCCCTGCTGTTTGGTATCGATTAAAATCTAGATTTTAATTTAAATCAAAGTCAATAATTCATTTCAACCACATATTTTATGTGACAATAATATTTATGTTTATAATTCTAGTTGAGTGACAATTAATATACGTGTACAAACTTTAGTGATTATTAGTGTAAGAACAAATTCTCTGACGAATCATTTTGAAATTTATTACAACTTTCAAGGACTGCACTGAAATTAACTCGAAATTGCCAGATGAATTTTGTTTGAATTTGTTTACCCAATAAAATAAGCTCCCGCCGTCTGCACTCTGCACACATTTAGAAATTTGAGATTAGTAACTGAAAGTACACTGTTAATCCAGCATTTTTTGCTCGCTGATCGGTGAAAGTATGCTGCACGAATTGTTACTGGCGCTCCTGGGCTACACCGGAGATCTCATAATTGACGAGAGGGAATGCCAAGATTCGCTTCGAGTTAATTTATCCTCAGAAGCGCCGACCAACCTTCAAACTCGCTCCCGATCTGTCCTTCATCCAGCCCAGCGATAAGTATTCTATTTTAAGTTTTTTATTACTTAATTCATGTTTTTCATACTATTTTTCTTTTATTATTTCGTCAATTGTACATAGTGTTGTAATGACTTGTGAATTACTACAAAAACGCTGATGTAAAGAATAAGTTAAGATCTTTTGTTGAAAGTACCTCACTTGTGGATGTTAAATTGATTGAACAAGAATTTTTCTTTTTAAATTTATTAGGAGGTGACTATTCATTTCTTTGGTTTAATTTGGGTTTGGTTTGTTGCAGGGAAGCTATTGAGAGGATAATCACGCTAGGGTTTGGTCCTCAAGGTTCTATCCACAAGGGGTCGGATCGATTTGCATCCAAGTGTAAATTTGAGTTGGGTAGGTCTTCGAAAGACTCGCCATTGTTGAGAAATTCTGAATTATCTACCAACTAAAACAATAGTTTCTTTAGAGATTTTTAATTTACGTATTTGTATACTTTAAGCTCCCTTTTGAACCTCATCCTTTAAAAACTCATTTTCTGTAAACTCATTTTCAACCATACATTCTCTTAATAAAATAAGAATAAAGCTACTTGTACATAATTTTTTGTACATAATGGTGTCCACACACCCCACGTGAGTGGACCCCACTCCATAAGAGTGTGTGGACACTATTATGTACAAAAAATTATGTGCTCCAAGCACTTCTCATAAAATAATTTTATACGTAAATTCGAAATTTTATTTATTTATTTATTTTTACTTGTTAACATTATTACAAAATCTATTATCCTAAAAAATTGGGCTAAAACAAACCCTAAATTCTCCGATCGTGAATTTTGGAAATTGTTTATGATGTATTATGAGCTTATTTTGTATTTTAATAAGTTTTGGCATTTTTTGGTTTACGGGCTCACCTCACGAAGGAAAAAGCGTCAGCACCCCCATTACTCCTTTTAAATATTGAAACGTATTTGTTATATACTAACTCAATTAAGTAATTTGTTAGCTGCACTTGTAGGTAGATTTGTTTGCTTCCTTAGGTGATCGTGGAACCTATGACTTATCTTTTGCTAGAAGTGGCACTCTTTTTTATGGTATCCAATACTTTTATATTTTACTACAATCGTGTTCTTCAGGGGGTTCATAGGTTTGTTTTCGACTAACTTGCAAATATCTATCCTAGTTCTTGGTTCTGTTGCCACCACTTTACGAGCTCATTCTGGAGATTGAACGCGATGGTATCTGTGGTGGGAGACTTCTCAACATTTTGCACAAACAATGCCATTGTGGGGTTCCCGAATTGCAGACATGCATCCAGAGGTACGCATTACCTGTCCTCTACCACGATGTTTTAATACATAGGAGAAAAAAGTCTGGTTCCAGTTTAACCAGAAGTTTGTAAGTGAAAAATGTGTTAATCGAGTTGAAACAGTTCAGTTGTGCTTATTTTGTACTAATGTATATAGCTTCTTATACTAGACGAATTATAGATCCCCGCAAGTAAGTTTTGTAGGTCTTGCATGCACGGGTCATTTCGCATTTGAAACATGCACCGGTTCATGAGAAAATGAATCTATATTCTTGGGGTGTTAAAATCAGACACAATTAAGGGTCCATCAAATTAAGGATCACTATATTTTCTCACAAAACATAATAAATTTGATTGTTATTTTTCCAAAAAATTAGCATCTTTAGCAGATGCATCTGCTTGACGTGTTTATTTGTTTTTATCTTCAGTGGCACGATCCGAGGATTTTGCCATATGTAAAATTATTATCGCTCTGCGTACCAAGTGGCCCTTTGTTAGCATGTTTAGTTCGACCAGAAAGAGGACTTTATTGTGGTTATTTATGCTACAGTGAAGGGATTGCAATAATTGTTTGATATGCATAAAAGTGTAAACATGTCCTCTTTTTAGTTGGAAAACTGTCCTGCTAAAGAAGTTTCTTGAAAAATTATGTGCAGTTCCATTTTTATCTAAGCCGGGATAAAAACAATATGATTGTGAAATGTTTGTCAATAATGTAATCTGGGCAGATGATTTTCTGTGGACTTCGATTAATAACCAATATAATTGTTTCCTCTTCAAGCAGGCTTCTATGGCATGGACATCAGGTCATGTACAATCAACTTGCCTCTTGGATGGTTTATGTGATTCTTCGCTACGGAGAATTTTTCATTAGCAGGTATGGGTTTTTTAGTGCTTTACTGTTCTAATCTTCTTTTCAATTTGTTTAAACATAGCCATTTCATTTTATTTCCAGGCAAGAGGATAGAGATTCAGAACACGACTAACTTTCAGATACGCTTGAGAAGTTGGGCCGCATGTCAACTGGTGACATATCTCTAACTGATTGGCACCTGGGATTCCATATTTCTCTGGTATATTAATCTTTTTTTCTGTTGTTGCTTTCCCATTCCTCTTGTCACGTTTGATGATGTTGATGCTACTATCTTTATCCTTTCAGAATTCTGTGGCTGTATTGCTCAGGTTACTAATACAATATAATGGTTCTGGATAAATCTTAACTTTTTCTTTTTCCTGGTCTTCATTCAGTAATGACCTGTATGAATATCGAATGATGATCTTTCCATTGAAATCTTGAGTGTAATACATGTGCATCAATACTGTGCAGCTGATGGATTTTTCATCAAGAAGAAAATTTTACAAGGGTGTTCCAGGGGACTTAACTTTTGGATTGATGGGCCAAGCTTATCATTTTTCTCATTCGTTTTTGTATAACCTTAAATATTGGAAACAACTTGTACACATTATAGAAAAGTAGAGGGAGTCGGAGATAGAGCCTCAATCTTATCATTGGACAGATTTACTTTTGAATGATTTAGTGATTTCCATCACACAAATGAAATAAGCAAAATGGTTGATATCATCTCATATGTGCGTGGGTTTCGCATGAATAAGAAACTCCAAAAAAAAAAAAAAAAGTGGGCCCCGCCATTGCTAGGGTCGGTAACCCCCTCTGTCGACCATTTTCGATCACTGTAGCATTGCTCCTCTGGCAATATTCTATTTGTAACTATGTTGGTCTTATGATAAGTAATTAGGTATATGAACATTATTTGAATTTGCAGAAATAATAAATTTCATTTTGTCATACATTATGGGATTATGGGAAATAACTCTACTTGATCCTTTTTTTTGGGGTCAAAACAACATAACAACATTCTATCTGTTACTATGTTAAATAAGAGAGCTAGTGAGGTTAAAAAATGAGCTCTTCAAAAATAAGTCGGTAGCTTGATTACTCTTCTAGGTTGACCGCAAAAAATTGACTAATAGACCCTCGTTTATTTTTTTAGAACTCCGTATACGACACCTTGTGCACAATACCACACTCTCCAGTGCAGCCTTGTTGTTAGCTTTCTTGCTACCACAACCCTCAATCCTCATTGCCTGTCTCCAACCAAACCTGCTAAAACTGGTGCTTAGCTCTTGTCGATCTTTACTCGTTCATGTCACACCTTGCATCCAAGTGACTACCCATGTGCACTGCACACAACCCCATGTACGACCGTAACATCAGAATAATTAACGTACTTGTGCTTGGTACTTTCACTCAGATTTCTTTTTGTTTACAATCCTAAATCACATCATTCTTCATATCCATTCAGTTACTAGCCCAATCAAAGACTTGAGTGGTATGCAAAATCAAATTGAGGAAAAAGTGGGTATAAAAAAAAGTAGAAAACTTCGGTTCAAGGACCAGAAATCCCTGAGATGATCATAAGTTATTCCTGGGAGAACGGTGAACTGGGTTGTCTTCTAGTTTTTTTGGTAGGACAAAGAAAAAGACACGAGTTCTAAATAAGGTGTCGACAACATTTGGTGTACTGAAATTTGCAAAATTTGAAGCTAAATAATATCGAATGGCAGAAATATATGTAGCTAAAATTTTGTAGGAAAAAAGATGGCATAAATGGCTATTCAGGAGATACAACAGTAGAATGTCCTTTTAGGTACCTCTTTATCTTTATACAAAGACAAAATTAACTTTTCAGAATTAGTAATTTTTTATTTTTTGGATTACGTCCATTACTGGTGCCCCACCTGCTCTGCCCTGGACCTAAATCGCAGGTTATGACTCTAAGGGTGTAGGGTAGAAGACTGCCATTTAACTCCCACTTACCAAGAGCCTCATCCATATTTCAGGATTCGAACCCTTCCCCAATAGTTGCAAGAGAGGCCATATTTTTTTCACCTTCCCCTTTCACCACTTGGAGATGTGCTCTTAGAGCAGAATTAGTAGTTTTTATCTTGTTATGTCTAACAAATTCTTCATGCTTACAAAACACAAAGCTTACCAGATTTTAATATTTAAACGTTATATATGATTAAGCCAAATGTGCTCTCTAATATTATCCATGTTCAAGATTTTATTGCTAAACTAATGATATTATTTAATATCCTTAATGAAATGATATGAAATTTATTTCCTCAGGAATTCAACAAAAACTCAAATTCGTTATATACTATACTCCGCAGTAGCAGGATTGCTGGGAGTCAGAGAGCCCCGTCTCTTAGGCGATTTCTTTTGCGTCTCAACTTCAACTATTTTTTCGAGGTGAATTTATGCATTGATTTGTAAGTGTTATAACACTAGTCCATCCTGGTAATTATGTTTTAATATCTTTATGTTGTTGCGGACAACTGCTAGAGGGGTGTTGAACGTTGTCGGTGTTGGGAAAATATCAACAACAAGGGGTGGAGAAGAAACCAAAGAAACAGAATCCAAGAAGATGAAAATGAGAAGAAGATCATAATAAATATGAAAGGCTCAAACACGAATTATATCGCTATTCTCAAACAATATTTGCCCCCTCTCGAATACGATTTCGGTGCTTAAAGGATCTCGCGGCAAATGGTTCGAAAGATTGATCAAGCCTTGTAGAGAATCAACACTTAAGAACGTGAGTGATTCTCCAAAACTTCAAAAACACAAGGGAAAATAGCATGAATATGGAGGGAAGGAAGTTTGATCCTTTTGTGGAATGACTAGTGTAATAATTTGATGAAAATCCTCCAACCGTATTTGAAATAAATAAAGCTTTAGAAAAAAGCTTGTGAGAAGTATGTAGCTTCATAAAAGGATTTCTTGGTGGTGACAAATTGTATCTGTTAAATAAATCGATCGTTGGCTAGCTACATTTAATAAGATACTAAGTCACATGAAATGGAAATCTAGACATATGAGTCCTAGACATGAATTCACAAGAAAATTATAAAAGATGGAATAATTTCCATAAAGACTTAGCGGGTCCTATAACTAAACCAATAAAAGGGAGAAGCAAACATATGGAAAACCATATACTTCATTCCACAAAAGGATCAAACTTCCTTCCCTCCATATTCATGCTATTTTCCCTTGTGTTCTTGAAGTTTTGGAGAATCACTCACGTGCTTAAGTGTTGATTCTCTACGAGGCCTGATCAATCCTTCGAACCATTTGTTGCGAGACCCTTTAAGTTTTTAACCCCATCCTACTTGAAGTCGACACTACAAAATCTCTATTTAGTGGTTTAGTTTTAGGATCCGCTAAATCTTTATGGAAATTATTCCATCTTTGATAATTTTCTTGTGAATTCACGTCTAAGACTCATGTCTAAACTTCCATTTCATATGACTTAATATCTTATTAAATGTAGTTAGCCAACGATCGATTCATTTAATAGATACAATTTGTCACCACCAAGAAATTCTTTTATGAAACTACATACTTCTCACAAGCTTTTTCTAAAGCTTTATTTATGTCAAATACGGTTGGAGGATTTTCATCAAATTATTACACTAATCATTCCACAAAAGGATCAAACTTCCTTCCCTCCATATTCATGCTATTTTCCCTTATGTTCTTGAAGTTTTGGAGAATCATTCAGGTGCTTAAGTGTTCATTCTCTACAAGGCTTGATCAATCATTTGAACCATTTGCCGCGAGACCCTTTAAGCATCGAAATCGTATCCGAGAGATGGTAAATATTGTTTGAGGATAGTGATATAATGTCGTGTTTGAGCCTTTCATATTTATTATGATCTTCTTCTCATTTTCATCTTCTTGGATTCTGTTTCTTTGGTTTCTTCTCCACCCCTTGTTGATATTTTTCCAACAGTCGGACCTTGACCGAGAAAGTATTGGTAAGGGGAATCGAACTCGTGACCAAAGACCTTCGCGCTCATCTACTCCACCAACTCGGCCACCCTATGGGGGCATCATTTCTAGATTTTTTTTTTCACGCGCCATTACTCGCGTCCACACCTGCCCGCCCCTAGGTCTTGGTGTGAAGGTAAATCGAAGGATATGCCTAAGTTGGCCAGGGTCTGAGTACGTTTCCACTGAACTACCCCAGATTCTCCTTCTTAAGATTCGAACTCGGGACATGCCAGTTGTGTAGTTTTTTTCTCCCCCATCTTTTGCCTACTTGGATGTGCCCCTGAGGGCATCATTTCTAGATTATTGCTTGATGATCAGGTGGTTGATCAGATTGTGTAAGTCTTTTGAAGAGTTAGTGTGCATGTTCCTCCTTGATACCCAAAAGGCATTAGAGTCGTGTAATACTCTTCTTGTGTGTAAAATTTCGGACTTTTTTAGTTTATTGATGCTTTGGTATCGATTTTTCGCATAATGATGGAGTCTGTTCCCCTAATTTTCTCAACATGGATTAGTAGTCTTACGATGTATTTTTTGGTTTTAGCAAGGTTTTTAAGATGTCATTTGCATCTTGCAGGAGTAAATTTCAGGCTCACGTGCAAGTTCAATGAAACTTGCTACCTAACCATCTAGAGATAATTGTGGTATCGAGATCCTCTTACCGAAATGATCCTTATGGATTACTTTATTCCTGTCTTGTTCTCAGTGACGTGATTTAACAAAGTAATAAAACAAGAGTCGAGATCTACTTTCCCTTTATTAATCCTATTTGCTCATATCACACTGAATGCAATATAAACATTTTAGTAATCCATCTTTGTTGAAACTTTTGTTTATATATATATATATATATATATATTTATTTATTTATTTATTTATTTGAAAAATTGACTTCTGTTGTAAAATTTCTGGAGTGTATATATAGAGTGTGTTTGACGTTGATTTTAATGAGAATAGAATTTTTGGAATAGTGATTGATGTAAGAATGTGATGAAAAAATGAGGAAAAGTTTTAGATTTGTGTGTAATATTATTTTATTTGAAAAATGTGTGGTTGAAATGAAGAAAGAGAAAAAAAATGAGAATGAGAATGAGAATAAAATTGGGGTCAAACGGGCTCATATATTATTTATTTGATAACTAGTTTGACTTTTAGACAGTTTTAACATTGGAATGAATATAATTGACCGTATTTTTCCAAAGCTAAAATCACCCACATGGGCCTTGGGAAAAAATCGTCTCCATGGTGGGCAAACCAATTGCAACCGATAAACTCACGTCTTCGAAAGGTAGGGTATTTTATGCAAGGGTATTGTTTGAAATTGATGCTTCTGAGGAATTGGTGCGTTCGATTGAAACTAAGTTGCTGACGGGTAAGGTTAGAAACCAAGAGGTTTATTATGAACATGAGCCAAAATTTTGCTCTACTTGCAAAATCTTCGGTCACAATCACTAAATGTTGGGGTGCAATGTATTCAAGCAGGTTGTGATGGACAGCAAGAGTGGTCCAAACGAAGGCAGCAATCGGGCTGCGCATAACATGGATGCCCATAATCAATCTACGGATGCAAAATGAGCTGGAGCTGAAACTAATCGAAATGGACAGATCACATCTTGCAAAAGATGCCAGAATGGACAGAATGGCTAGCAAGTTACTAGGCGAAAGGACCAGAATGCTACTAACCAAAATGGCCAGAATCGTTATGGAGAGAATGGCCAGCAAGTTACCAGGCGAAATGACCAAAATGATGGTGGAATCTCAGTATAAGAAAATAGGAACGAGCTGGATAATCCCTTTGTTGAGGTGGCTAGCAAAAAGAAGGGTATGGACAAGTCCAATGACCATGATCAGCTGGAACGGCAATGACAAACTCAAAGGAAAGATGAATGATGTACGTCCTGTAACAATGAAAAAAGATAAGAAGAGAATAATCCCCTCTTGATATCGAAATGATTCAGGAAGAAGGGAAACTCCCTACACTAGCATTGAAGTTCACCACTTCATGTTCTAGCATTGATTAGATGAAGTTGCAACAATTTTTGAAACTTCATGTTTGGATACATTTTGATTCTTTTGTAATCTTTGATTTATATGCTCGAAGATGCCCGGAGCAATTGTATTTAAAATTTTGATCAATAAAAAAATCAGAGATCTAATTAACACCACTACGAAATTGTACTAAATTTCAGGCATCAATCATACTTTATACTGGGGGGTAAAAAATCCCGATATCACAGAAGTAAATATTCATATCAGAACTTGTAAATCAATTTTCCAGAACCAAGCATCAATCCAAAATGCACATGACAAATCCTTTTTAGCAGAATACCATTTTGCAGCGTGAAAATCCTGTAACTGCCATATATTTATACGGGATCCAACAAATTGGAAGAGCTTATCAAAAGATGGAATCTGCACTGTATCATGCATCTGCTAGTGTTTCTTTTTCCTTTCCGTTGTACCAAAGGAAGCCACAATCACCAAAAGGCCAACCTACCTTATGGGACGACCATTCTCAAATCTTGTTTCTTACGCCGACACCTATGATGGGTTTTCTGCAATGAGTTCTGACCAACCCTCTCCGTTTTTGAACCAGAATCTGGAATAATGAAATGAAAGCAACACATCAGCTGTTAGGTTGATCTGAAAAATATGAATAACAAGATCTCATCCACCTATAGTTGCATGGAAAAGATGACAAATGAATAAGAGTAAGGTGTTGATATTGAGGCAGGAAAAAACTGTCACAAATTACCAGCCAGCACTACGCTATTCTTTTGTATTTTTGGTTTAAATCCTTTAAAGTACTGGCAGTAAAGCTTTCATCTGATCTAGTTTACCAAATCAAATTGGTGCCTATAAATAGTGGAAGAAGCTCAACCTAAAGTGGCAACATCAGCATTCCTCAGCATTTAGTATGTTTCAATAATTCTAACTTTTGCTATCAACTATTGGAACCCCAAGATTGTGGTCAAATAGTCGGAGGAAAAATTAAATCAGAGATTCTAAGACCAAACCCCCTGCCAAGACAATCGCTCAACTAAAATCGTAGAGAGATTTCATTTGTGAATCAAATTGAAACTGTTGGACAGAATTATACTTGGACAACTAGTTTCACCATTACAATTTATTACAATAACAGCTGAAAATTTGTGGCACTGAAATATAGCACTAAACACATGGATATCTTTCTCAACATTTAAGAACATGCATCTGTTTTTTAACAAACTTGCGAAGTTCAAAAGCCAGGTCCTAACCACATACTTCATTGACTTGAAACATGGAAATAACCTGCTATGCTACACGTAGAAGACAACACAACTCAATACACTACCAAGATAATTTTCCTGCACTGAATTTGTATATTCTATGTATTAAAATGAAATATACTATCTAAAAAGCAATGCAGCTAATATGCAGCTGTCTATCCCCACCCTGTACCTCCTACTGCACTTACTATCCCCAACCTTTATTTCTTGCCATTACTACCCTCAACCTTTCATAAAATTACCATCACCCGTCCTCAATACAGTATCTGTCGAAAACTGCTCTTAAGTGTAAGAAGGTGAATTTGTCTCTCAACTTTAAAATAAATACAAAAAAAAAGGAGAATAATAATATAGAAACTTCATAATCTTTCCAAGCAATATCCTTCAAACCTATAAAATCCATGGTTATCTTCCCCAAAATCTCACATTCTAACCATTACAATTGTCACCAAATTCTAGTGAATTTTCATCAACTCCTACCAAATCAGAGAATATGGGTTTTGTTGGAAATGGATTCTGGTGAATCAAGTTCTCACGGGCGAGGTCACTAGTTCAAGGTTGAAGAATCACAGGAAGCACTGAAACGAATCTGGGGAGGAAAACCGGACCTTTTCTGATCCGTCTTTACTCTTCAAAGAAAAAGTCGTTTTGTTAAGTGTAAATGATAGAGACATGGTGGTTGTCTAACGAGAGACTATGCAATAATAAGATCTTGCCTAGGGCAAGTCACTTATTGTGCATTTACCACATGGTTTCTAATTTTAGAAAGAAGATTTATCCTAAAGATTTCATTTCAATGGGAATTTGGTTATTCACCATGTACAAGGATCCCTGCTATGAATGGTTAAAGCGCCTAGATGATACTTCTAAAAGAATGTGATTCTAACAATCTTTCTAGTTATTTCGTTCTCTATTTCTATTTGAGAGGATCCTTTCCCAAATGCCCTCTGTCAACACCACCCTCAATCAAAGAATTCTGCTTTGCTTGCTCATTGTCTGGCAACACCTCCGACAATCAGAAAATTAGAGCCCCTGAAATAGATCTAAAAATAGAACACTATAAATGGATCTTTGGAAGTTCTGAAAATCTGAAAAATAAAATCAACAAAGAATGGAAAAAAAAGCTTCAGATCTAATTGGGAAAGCAGCTCTATTTACTCGTCATCCAGCAGCAACCCCAAAAACTCCGAAAATCTTGGGGGGGGGGGGGGGGGGGGGGGGGAATAAAATCTAATAGGTGAAGTGAATAAAACGAGAGAGAGAGATGAAATTAAAAATCTTATTCCAATATTCAACCTTACATCCTTTTATAATACAAGAAGTAGCTAAAGAAGGAAAATATAACTCCTAATATGAAAGAATGATTACAACCTACTAAATTGCACTAGATATGGAAATATTTCCATAATACACTATTTCCTACACTCCCCCTCAAGTTGGATCGTAGATATTGATCATATCCAACTTGTTGATAAAGTCGTTGAAATTTTGTTGAGGCAATCCTTTGGTGAGGATATCCGCCATTTGCTCCTTTGTAGGGGCATATACCATACAAATGACTCCGTCTTCAACCTTTTCTTTGATGAAATGTCTGTCAATTTCCACATGTTTTGTTCTATCATACTGGACTGGATTAAGTGAAATGTTGATGGCTACTTTATTATCACAATAGAGTTTTATAGGTAACTTCATTCCAACCTTCAATTCATCCAGGAGTTTCTTTAACCATAGTCCTTCACATATTCCCTGTGCAGCTGCTCTGAATTCTGCTTCGGCACTGCTCATTGCCACTACATTCTGTTTTTTACTTCTCCAAGTTACTAGATTTCCCCATACAAAGGTACAGTACCCTGTTGTTGATCTTCTGTCTTCTATTGATCCGGCCCAATCAGCATCTGTAAAGATTTCTATTTCTTTCTTTTCATTCTTCTTGAAAAATAATCCCTTTTCGGAGGTGCCTTTTAAATACCTGAGGATTTTGTACACTACGTCGAAATCAGTTTCCGTCGGCGAGTGCATGTGTTGACTTGCAACACTGACTGCAAAGGCTATGTCTGGTCTACTATGTGATAGGTAGATTAACTTACCAACCGATCGTTGGTATCTCTCTCTATCAACCAGTTCCCCTGTCTCATTTGTTCTTTTTCCACAATCTATAGGTGTGTTGCTCGGTTTGCAACCCAACATACCAGTTTCAGTCAATAGATTGAGAATGTATTTTCGTTGTGATACACTAATACCCATTTTTGATCTCGCAACCTCCATCCCTAAGAAGTACCGCATCTGTCCCAGGTCTTTTACTTCAAATTCGGAGGTAAGGCTTTTCTTTAGTCTGTCCATCTCAGTTATGTTGTCTCCCGTGAGGATTATATCGTCTACATACACAATTAGAATTGTTATTTTGCCTTCTTCAGATTGTCGAAAAAACATGGTATGATCTGACTGTCCTTATTGATATCCTTGATTTCTCAACACCTTTGCGAACTTGTCAAACCAGGCTCTTGGTGATTGCTTAAGCCCATATAATGATTTTTTGAGCTTGCATACTCAGTCTCTTCCATCTTCATTACTGAACCCAGGTGGTACTGTCATAAAGACTTCCTCTTCCAATTCTCCATTCAAAAAAGCATTCTTAATATCAAGTTCTGGAGAGGCCAATCCAAATTGGCTGCTAGAGATAGGAGAACTCGAACCGTATTTAGTTTTGCCACCGGTGCAAATGTTTCCAAGTAGTCAATCTCATATGTCTGTGTGTATCCTTTGACTACCAGTCGAGCTTTATATCGTTCTATTGTTCCATCCGCGTTATATTTCACGTTAAAAACCCATTTACATCCCACTGGTCTTTTACCTTTTGGTAACTTTACCATATCCCAAGTTTCATTTTTTTTCAGAGCCCGCATTTCCTCCATAACAGCTTCTCTCCATTTAGAAATTTCTAAAGCCTCCTGAATGTTCCTTGGAATTTCTGTGTTATCAAGGTTAGCAATAAAAGTACGAAATTTTGTAGATAGGGTTTTATAAGACACAAATTTAGAGATAGGGTGGAGAGTACATGACCGAGTTTTTTTTCTAAGAGCAATAGGTAGATCATCACTTGGAGATCCAGAGTTATTGGATAGGGTTTCATTAGGCCCTATCGTCGGTTCTAACTCTTTTGGTGCCTCAGGTGTAAGGTTTCCCTTGTACTTCGAATTTGGCCTTCTTGAGTAAACTAGCATTTCTTTTTGTTTGTCTGCATCTCCTTCTGTATTCAAGCTTCCTTCTGTAGATGGCATATTAGATGTGACATGTTTGGTATAGGTTGGCTCAAGGGGGGAGAGATTAAAGTTGAAAAACTCGTCGAGTAACCGCTCTTCACTCGGATTCTCCCCCTGAAGAGAGGGCTTTTGGAAGTACGGAGTTTTTTCAAAGAAAGTGACATCGAGGCTAACAACAATTTTTTGTGTTGATGGGTCATAGCATTTATACCCCTTCTGGGTAGGAGAATATCCAATGAACACACATTTAAGTGCATGGGGTTCCAATTTGTTCCGAGAGTGAGAGTGAATATGGGTAAATGCCACGCATCCAAACACTTTCAAAAGGAGATTAGAGTGAAGACGGGTGTTAGGGAAGAGAGTTTGGAATTTTTGGAGAGGTGTGTCGAAAGAGAGAGTTTGACTGGGCATTCTATTGATTAAATATGTGACTGTGAGGATAGCATCGCCCCAGAAGAATTTAGGCATACTTGTAGTGAACATCAAAGCTCGGGCAACTTCTAGGAGGTGTCTATTTTTCCGCTCTGCAATCCCATTTTGTTGTGGGATATTGACACAGGAAGTTTTGTGGACTATTCCATGTTTTTGTAAATAGTCTTGTAGTGTACTATTGATGTACTCTGTGCCATTATCTGTGCGAAGTATTTGGATTTGTGTTTGAAATTGCGTTTGAATCATTGTATGAAAATTGATAAACACAGAGCGGACTTCAGATTTTTCTTTTAGTAGGTAGACCCAACAGACTCGAGTATGATCATCTATAAAAGTAATAAACCATCTTGTGTGTGTTCGATTGGGGGTTCGAGAGGGTCCCCATAAGTCACTGTGAATTATAGTGAAAGGTTTAGATGGTTTGTATATAGAGTTTGGATACGAAGTACGCTGATGTTTCGCAAGTTCACAATGTTCACACTGGAAATCAACTGAAATTTTATTCGAAAATATTGAAGGGATTATACGTTTCGAATACTGAAAGTTTGGGTGGCCTAGTCTATAATGCCATAACAAAATTTCACTATCCCTAGAAACAGACGCAGATTCACAAGTAGTAATTTGATGCAGTTTACTCACTTCAGCCTCATCAAAGTAGTACAGCCCCTCACACTCTTTAGCACTGCCAATCGTCTTTCCCGATGAGAGGTCCTGAAAAACACAGTGAGATGGAAGAAATTTAGCAAAGCAATTCGAGTTTCTAGTTAGTTTGCTAACTGACAGTAGATTACATGATAAATTTGGAACATGTAAGACAGATTCGAGAATTATGGAGTTAGAGATTTTGATACTCCCTTTTCCCGCAACAGAGGAGAGGAAGCCATCCGCAATTTTGACTTTAACATTGCCCGCACAAGTTGAGTATGATGAAAAAAGGTGATATACGTCTGTCATATGATCAGACACCCCAGAGTCTATAATCCAGGGAATTTTTTATTTTGAAGTAGTAAACAAGGCTCTCAAAAATTTACCTTTATGAGCTAGAGAGCTTGAGGGACCATTAGAAGGAGACTGACCAGAAGTTTGGAGACCTGTAAAAATGTGGTAGAGTTGTTCCAATTGTTCAGGATTGAATGCACCATTTTGAGTAGGATTGACTTTTGCCTCGGCCTAATATCCACGACTCCGAGTGTTTGGTTTTGGCTTCCAATTAGCGGGCTTTCCATGTAAATCCCAACAAGTATCTTCTTTGTGTCCAGGTTTACGACAATGTTTGCACCAAGGTCTGCCACGTTGTTTTTGACTTGACCAATTATTGCTCCTTTTGATGACATACCCATGGGTTCGGGCACATAATTTTCAGGCCCAATTCTCTTTCCATTTAAAAAACCACTTGACAGACCACTTGACAGACCACTTGACAGCCCACTTCCATCCATTGGGCCACTTGATTGCCGTCTTCCATCAATTGGGCCCGTAAGAGTCGGCCCAAATCTATCACCACAGTCAGCCCGTTTTCCTTTCATCACAAAGGCCGAAGCTTCAGTTGGCCCTTTACCTTCATCCATCATAATCAGACTGCGAGCTTCCTCTCGCCGGACCTCCGTGAAGACCTCGCGAAGAGATGGCAGTGGTCGCCTGCCAAGGACGCGGCCTCTGACGTCGTCGAGGTCGCAATTCACGCCAGCCAAGAACTCATAGACTCGTTCTGTTTCGATCTTCTTCTTAAACCGTACAGTGTCTTCCCCACAGCTCCATTCTTCATCGCTGCTAAGGTCGAGCTCCTGCCAGAGTGAGGTCATCTCCATGAAATAGTCGGTAACGTCCCTGGTTCCTTGCTTTGTTTGCCAAAGCTTAGCCTTGATTTCAAAGATGTGGGATGAGTTCTCCGTGTCTGAATATGTATCTCTCACCGCCTCCCAAACTTCTTTCGCAGTAGGAAGGAAGAGAAAGGTCTTCCCAATTGTTGGTTTCATGGACTGCACCAGCCAGGCGATGACCATGGAATTTTCTGACTTCCATCGCTGAAGGAGTGCAATCTCAGTAGGTTTCTTCGATTCGCCGGTAAGGTATCCCAACTTGCCTTTTCCATCAATCACCAATTTTATGGATTGGGCCCATTCACGGTAATTTTTTCCGTTTAATTTTTCGACTGTGAGCTGGAAGGAAGAGTTCTCAAAATTGTGAGAACCAGTTGTGGAGTTAACCTCCGTTTCGATTTGGGGATTGTCGGACATGACAGACCCGGAACTGTTGACGGGAATTTCGGCCATAGGTTGCTAGGTTTAGACAACCTCTGGCTCTGATACCATGAATAAAACGAGAGAGAGTGAGATGAAATTAAAAATCTTATTCCAATATTCAACCTTACATCCTTTTATAATACAAGAAGTAGCTAAAGAAGGAAAATATAACTCCTAATATGAAAGAATAATTACAACCTATTAAATTGCACTAGATATGGAAATATTTCCATAATACACTATTTCCTACATGAAGCTACTCCGTTTGCTCCACATTCCTCATTGCATTCCTGGGGAGTGCTTTTGAGGCCACATTAATAGACAGAATCCAGGTGTGGAGGTTGAAGAAAAGATCAGTGAGATGCATATAATTATTTGTGGGTAAGGAAAGTAAATTATGAGAGTGTTTTATTCTCTGGTCAACTTTAAGAAGCTAGAAGATTGAAGCAAATGCAGAGAAATAAGCAAAAGAAATTTTTGCCAGCCACGGTGGTGGAGGCTGGGGAAGGGGTTTTGTGAAGGCTGTTGATCATATTCTGGAGGAAGAAGATAAAATTTCTTAATTTTTACTTTTTCTTTAGGTTTTTGGGTGGGTTTTTTGTTTTTTTTTTTTTTTTGGAAGGGGGGGGGGGGGGGGGGGGGGGGGGGGGGGGGGGGGGTATTCTAATGCTGAGGGAAAATTCATAATTCTCTTCTTACTTAATGTCACTTTTAGATAAAAACCGCCATTGAGGGTGAGGGGAGCTAACTTTTGAAAGGTAAGAGAGTAGTAACGCCAAGAAATAAAGTTGGGGGCAAAAGGAGGTACAGGTTGGGGACAACGATAGCAATTTAGCTTGCAATTGCAGAGCTTTCATGCACCAACAAACTTCACCTCAACAGCAGCAGATGATACACAAAGTTGAAATAGAATGCATGTAACTTTTTCATGCTTCTAACATATATTTGGCTCTGAACAATTTCTATACTGTACAATAGCCAAATTCCAATATAAAATATACAGCCTCAGGACTTTAAAAGCATGTCCTATGCATAAGCTAAGAGACAGACAAATAATGAAGCACAAAGCAACAGCCACAATGATGCTAGTATCTGACCGAATCAGCAGCGCAAACATCAACTGGATTTTACACTCAACTGCAATAACATAGCAAACCTACGAAAACTAAATTAAACCCCAAGAAGGGGTAATAAAACTAGAAAATACCTGATGGAATCAAGCAAAAAAAGCAAAAGGCAAAGCAACCATTGACTTCATTAATTCAAGGACTCACTTGAATTATTTTTCTACTTATCACGTGATAATAAAAGATGTGTTCACTATGACCTCAGTACGATTTTTGTTACATTCCTGTCTTTTGATTAGCTTTTTATCTTATTTCACTATCAAGCAATAAGCATACGATGAAGTTATGAACTAACAGCATATATTATAGCATCAGAAATTCACCATCTGTTGACGGTAATCAGACATTCAAACCTTTTTCAACAATGACCCGACTATTCGTGCTAATCTTTATTTAGAAGAAAGCATAATTCCTCAAGACAACTGCTTAAGAGAACAATCAATTTTGTCAATACTCCCTAATTTGTAATCCGTCACCATACGGTACTCTTGTTACAATAGCTTTGAAATAAGACCAAAAATAGAGATTTTTATTAAATCAAATCTTTAACTCCCCGTACAACAGCAACTTTGCATAAAGCACCGTTCACACAGGCAAATATCCTACTTGAACTTTTCTCCTCTTTAACTGCATTATTTACAAAATTTGGATTCTAGTGATTTCGCAAGACTCAATGCAATGATATACTTGAGAGTAAACAGAATTAAGACAAGAACGGGGAAATTGCACACAGCAAGTTAATAATAAGAGAATGAAAATCCCAAATTCCTGCAAAAGTACAAGTTGCACAGCAGAAGGTACCTCCAAATTCTTCACCCCAAAACAAGAGCCTCGAATCATCCTCTTCCTCATCAACCTCATCGTCATATCCAAGCTCCACATCACCCCGATACCCTGGCTCACTCCCATAACCAGATTCATTCCCATGGCTATCAAAATTACCTGATTGGCCATACCCACTACTAACATTCTCCCTCTCGCCACTCACATTGCTCTCCCTCTCTCTCCTCGGATTCCTCGCCACCTCACTCACATCAGATGCCCAATTCGCATCCCCTCCACCGTTCACAAACAGCTCCCCACTCGAATCCGTTCCTCCGGCCACCATAGGGTGATCCGAAGCAGTCCCATAAGCCCTAGACGTCCCGACCGAGCAGCAACGCCGGCGAGTCCCGCTCCGATCGCTGCTTCTCCCTGACAGAGACCTCGACCCCCTACGGCGACGCTTCCGGGCGAACAACCGCTTATGAGCCGCCGTAAGCGGCCTATCATCGTCAAAAAGGCTGAGCTTCGACATGTCAAGGACGGCGCTAATGGAAAACGACGTAGTGCGGTCAGACCAGCAGGGTCGTTTGCCTTGGAGCCCAGTATAACCAGTACCGCCGGAGTTGGGTTTAGCGGAATCGGATTCTAGGGTTTTGCCAGTAGGAAGCTGAAAAGGTCTCCATGTCTGCAGCTGGAATGCGCAGGATTCAACTGAGTGCCGTGGTTCTAAGGATCCATGTGATATTGTATCATCGTAGATATACTTACTGATATTCATGATTGTATAGTATTTCTTAGTTTTGAGGAAGAACCGTCTACGGAGATTCAACACACCTTTCTACGACAATGACCCACAGATTTCAATAAAAAATGAACACGCAGTAATGTGAAATCAAAATATGAGGAAAAAATGCTACTTAATCATCACGCTTGATTGCATGTGAGGACACGGATCTCATGCGAATAAAATAATATTTTTCTGCACACTGACATGCATTCATCTCTGCGGTCGATTTTCGCATAGCAAAGCTCAAATATGAATATGACATCGAGTTAAATATATCATTAATCATCAAACTTATGTGTTCATCAAGCTTTATCCATTAAATTTTAAATACTTTCAGAGTGATCATTAAACTTTAAAATATAGTACTCATTCATCATGTTTCATAAAAAAAAAAAAAAGTAAGGATATTGCCACTACAATCAAATGTCGAAGATAATGTAAGTCCCCACAAAACCCAAAATATCTTAAGAGCCTAACTTATACATTCGTCACGTTTTATTCAGTGAACTTTAAAATGCTTTTAGGTGATCGTTGAACTTTAACACATTGAATTCCATCACCTGCTCACTCGCTCATTTCATGAACTTTAAAAAAAAATTGAGTGATCACTAAAATTTAACATGCTGCACTCTATTACTCATTTATCATGTTCTATTAGTCACTGAACTTATACGTTCATCATGTTTTATTAACTGAATTTTAAAATGCTGCATAGTGGTGACTGAACTTTACTCATTGAATTCAATTTGTTCAAATTTTGAAGTATAAAATACTATACGCAAAGATGACGTTATTATTTTATCTTAAATTATGTCGTGACAATCTAATATTTATATTTTATTAGTCTTGATTAATATTATTGATTCTAAATAAAAAATTTCATTGCCTGTTTGAGATATAATTTTTTATGTGGGTCTACAATCTCAATCGAAATAAAAAATAATTTTTCTAATTTTTAAAGAAAAAATATAATCTAAATTAAGATTTATGTCAACCCCTTGAACATTGCTTTTTGAGGACTAGAGATATTAAATTTCCTTGACCAATATCAATATTCTTATCTTAGATTGAGAGTCTCGTTATCTATTCGATTTTTTTTATGTTATTTTTTTAATCTATATCAAATCTCATAGAAAATTAATTTTACTTGTAAAACATTATGAAGTTCAATGATGACTAGTGAGTAAGTGATGAAATGAAACATATTAAAGTTCACTCATCAATGAGAAATTTTTAAAGTTCGGTGACTTGTGATTTATGAAATATGACGAATGAGTGATGAAATGCAATTTGTTAAAGTTTTAGTCATCCCATATATGTATTTTAAAGTTGCGGACGAGGTAACAATTTCAGTGACTAACTCCTTGAATCGGCTCCGAGGGGAACTCGTGTTCAGTCGCACCACTTTAATAGAAGTCCACTGAACAGACAGCAGGTTTGAGAAAAATCCACTGTCGAGATATCGCCGTCGGAAAATGGCATCAGGATGGGGCATAACGGGGAACAAAGGGAGGTGCTACGATTTCTGGATGGATTTCAGCGAGTGCATGTCCCGTTGCCGGGAGCCCAAGGACTGTGCTCTGCTCCGTGAAGACTATTTCGAGTGCCTTCACCACTCCAAAGAGGTCCGTTCTTTATCAACCCTCTCCAAACCCCAAATATCGATGTTAGTCTTAGGATTTCAGCTATAATTGTAAAAATTTGTTTACATTAGGGTTTTGTTAAATTTTAATTTGTTAGCTTTTAATATTATTATTTTTCAATTAGTGTAGCGACGCGTTAAATGAAATGTATTAATTATGTTGTTCAAATTAGGGATGTTTAGACATTAGAATCTCTGTGATTTTAACAGCCTTTATTATTAGGGATTTAATCGGAGTATAAGTGTAATGTCGTTTAGGGCTATATCTGATCTGTTTATTAATTTTAGAGGGACCTATTTTCTTCGGGTTCACTCTAGAATGGAGTTCAGCTTTATGGCTGAGAATTTGTCAAATTGTGATCATACTTCATTTATGGTATAAATATTTTAGCATATTACTACTGTGTTCAGTCCATTTATTTTTTGCATAACAGATACTCATTCTTTTAAGATACAGCAGTTGTAGCCTATACTCAAATGGTGAAAAATGTTCTGTCCATGCAATGACAGTGGGTTTCAACTCAGCCCATGTTTGGCTACTGTTTTTTAATAGTTTATATTTGGTCAAGCCACCTCTTAACGACATGTTTCGTCGGGTCTACAAGTTAGATCCACTTATCCACCCATTAGCTGTATCTATTTATAATTTTAAATCATTTATAAGCAACTCCCAAACATGAAATTTTGGCACCCAACTCGTCTCCAACAGTGACAAATCCTATTAATATGCTGAGATTTTTCTACACATTACACTTTCTCATAATTATGTTCCATTCTTTAAATTTTGCAATTTGAATCCCATTCTTCATAAATACAAACACCAGTCTACAGCTAGATTTTAGTGATCACTGCCTATGTGTCTATGTAAACGATATCGTGGAACCTAGCTCAGATTTTTGGTGGACCAATTAGAGTTCTTAGAATTTTACTCAACTCCAATAAAACTCGTTAACTTACACGTCAAGATTTAAGAAGAAAGATGGTGAACATAAAGAGAGAATCATTAGATTTGTCTTAATCCAGAGCCCAAGCAACATTTTATTTGCAATTGTTAATACCTTTACTGCTGCCTTTACATTTCCACTATAGCACTATGTTCACCACATTACTTGTGATGCCTGTTAAAGGGATGTTGCCAATGGTGGCGTAATTTGGAGAGGATGGCAGTGTAGTAATGACGACATGTAGTGGAATATTGGTGGTGCAAGGGAAACAGGGACTATAATAATAGTTGTGATACTGAATGGTATTTGGTTTGTTCCCCCTCTTTGCCTATCCTTTAAGTTTTTGATCTATAAATTAATGAGACTTGCTGGAGTCAAGTTGGATGCCATGCAATATGATTAGATTTTTATTTGGAGTTCTCATATTAGAAAATATTAGTGCTTAGCAGAATTTGGTTGTAGGTAACACTTGTATCTTGAAAAGAATAATATTTGAATTGTACAAATCAAAATAATGGGTATCCATTGTTGAAAAACATAACGTATCTAGGATTTTTAGTGTAATTCAGCCATAAATGTACGTGTCTTGTTGGATGTAATCTGATGGGTGCAGAAAATCAAGTTAGAATCTATTTTATCACCCAAATAGCCAAGCCAGATTTTACTGAAATGTGGAAGCAGTTCAACAATTGTCTGTATTTTGAAAAGCATAGGTATCAATGTGAAAAAAAATGAAAAAAAATGGGATAGTTAACTAACAATATGTTTGAGGTTTTAAAATGTTAAGATTCCATAACCAACCCCCCCCCCCCCCCCCCCCCCCCACCAAAAAAAAAAAACCCAAAATAAAATAAAATAAAAACCCAGAGACAAGTTGTCTTTTCCATTTTGTTAATTTTTAAACTATTTTTTCAAATTATGCTCTGACTTCCTATTCAATGTGGTCAGGCGAGACCAAAAGCCGCTAGAAGTGCCTTGCATTTGTTCACATAGCCACATTGATAACCAATGGGCTAGATCCTTCTTTTTTAATCGCTATGCTTCTCTGCGGAAGTTTTTTGTAGTATAATTTTGTAGACAATTAAGAACGTGTTTTTATTTAATATATTTTGTTTAGCTATACAAATATGTGCTCTCGCCTCGCAAGTCTTAGTTCATTTCGAAGGTAATGGACGTTAAAAGAATGCAATGTGTATTATTTCTACTTTCTTGAGGAGCAATTGACAATATAGATAACTGAAACCACTTGAGTTTGTCTTATTTCAATTAGCAAAAAGATAGCTGCTGGATTAGAATAGTTTGTACGGGTAATGATTTCGTTGTCATTCTTTTTCCTTCCTAAAAGCAGTATATCAAGACACTTTAATGGAAGCATGGTGGGATTTTTGTGTAGAAGCATTTGGTTATGATCTATTCCAATCAAGCAACTGCACTAATAATTTTTAATATTTTATGGTTCCTCTGGGAGTTTGCTTATTTCATGTCATTTTAGCTCAGTTGAAAGCTTGCATTTTGCAGAATGAGATGTATCTGGCACAAGTATATTTCTTACTCAGCTCCCATCCATATTGGCTCTTTAGTAATCACGAGCACCTTGACATGCACTTTTTGTTGAAACCGTTTCCTTTGGATGAATGTCCAACTGCAAATGTTTACGGTTGCATCACTTAGGATGGGTTGCAAGAAAAAAAACTACGGCGTTTTGGAATATAGATCTAATCTATCCTGTGAAAAATCATAATAGCAACTGGACATCGTCTTCTTTCTTTCAAATGCTTCTCTCTTTCCATTTCTTTTCTTCTTCATCAAACCAAGCAGCATAGGTGGAGATATTGATTGCTGGTCCGTAGCTAGATTTTCCCCTTGGAAGACATCATGAGAAATGGAAAATAAACAGAAAAGGAAAGTCATGTGGTGCATGTCATCTGTAAGGTACACACTTCTAAAAGTTGAAACTTCACTTGGGGGAGGTTTCTCACTTCAATTTTAGGAGGCTAGGATACATTTGACTTGTTATATCTCCAATTGTTTTCTTTCTAGTTCAGAGTTGGACTGCATTTAGACCAACTCAAATGTTTTAGGCTATGAATAATACCTGCTTCAAAAGCCAAGTAAAAACAGTGCCTCCCAATGGGCAAGATTAAGGAGCTCGCCTCAACTGCCTGAGGCTTATGCCACAAGGCTTGTGCCTCAGTAGCTTTGACAAATGGCACTTCAAGCATAATTTTTAAGGCTCTTATGAAGGCCTCGCTTCGCGTAAGGCACCCTCAAGGCATAAGCCTTGGTGCTTCTGAAAACAGGGATCTCACTTATACTAAGCTCTGTACACTTTTCCACTATTTTCATCCACTCCCCTTCATGTTTGCCTTAAACCGAATTTCTAGGTTGTTTATGGTTTTTGAAGCTCTATCTAATAATCTGATAAGACTGATGCAAGTGGGCTGAAAATAATGTAATGCAGATCAGTTTTATAATTAAAATAACGAATGATTTGCATTCTGTTCCCTATTTCTGTCACTATGATTTTGTACCCGCCTCGAGTCTCACTTAGCATCTGTCCATGGTGTATTGCAGTTCCAACGCAGGAACCGAGTCTACAAGGAGGAGCAGCGCCAACTAAGGGTGGCTGCACAGAAGGTCAAGGGAGGTGGAGATGATGGCCATCATTGATAATCGTTATTGGTTTTTCTTTTAATCAGTTGAAAATGGAAGGAAAGTAATTGTTGTCTCGAGAACTTGTCGAAGATAAAGAAATAAGTCAACTGTATTCATGTGTTCTGGAACGTTGACAGCATGACGAAGAATGTGTTTCTTGATGCAAAAGACTAGTTAAATTTGTTTTCTTTGTGTTGAGACACTTCGCCCCTTGCTACTTTCTGTGGCACTGTGGCATTATGTTCAATTCTTGGATTGTTAGTGATTCTGATTTTATCGTTTGCTTTGGTTATTTCATTTTGGTAAAGCAGTTTGTTAAGGATTGAAACCTCTTCTCCTTGCACTGTTGCACACTTGCGGGAATATTTATAAATGACCTTCATTTGCATGCTAAGTCGGAATGTCATTCTTCTTAGTTTTCTTTCTGAAATAACCTTTATTTTGTTCTTATTAAACCATCCTTACCATCCAATTGGTAGTCATTTTGACCATGACTCAAAACTCGACGACTTGATTGATGTTGGGAATTAGGCCTACCACTTGACCAACTTGACAGGTTGGATCCCATTTTGTTTTAATTTCTCGTCTGACTATTTAGTTATTAACAAGGTTTATAATTCACCCAAGTCTTCCTCTCAGGACTGGGCTGAGATGCCCGAAGAGGTTCCGAAAATTGGGTTCAGCAAGAAAATGAATACTATTGTTGATATTGATGTTTGCAATAAGAGGAGGAAGAATTGTAGGTCACTAGGATTTGGAATTTGAGCCATGAGCAATGCAATCAGTTGCGTGGGAGCCAATCTATTGGGGACTGCTTGTACATTTGTGATTGACCTAATTGCATTCACATTGGTGAGAAATGTTATTTCATGAGTGATGTTATTTATCATGTTGAGCACCCGTTTATATGGCAATTACATGACATTAAATCATAGATTCATTCAAATGTAAAGTTGCATTACTCATTCAATTGAACATATAAAGTATAGCTAACTAGAGGGGTGTTAGATAGCATTATTCCTATTTCATGCTGTTTATAGTTTGATTTTCAAGAATTTCAAGCATGCTAGGGTTTGGAGGACTATGGATGATGAGAATAGGAGCAAAATTCATGCGTTTTATTATACCAGACGGATCTGGGATCTGCTTTGTGCCTTGTGTTTCACGAGATGTCACGGTGCTGTAGAACCTGCTGTTTGGGCTTTTTTTTTTTTTTTTTAATCATGTGTGAGCTTGGACTAATTGGCCTTTGTTAGTATAATGGTATACGGTGTATTCGAACTCATGTACAAATTATATGGCTTCACAATTCTGACCGTGTTATGACTGGATAAATATTGGTATCGAAATTTTCAGTTAAGCGACTTTACGGAATTAATCTTTGACGAGAAGAAATCCTTTCCAGATTGTCCCCCAACGTGGGGTCATCTCTAATTTGGGAGCATGCTTGATGCTTTGAGGTTAGCCTTTGCAATTCTAACTAAAATTTCTCAAGTACAGGACAGCAAGAATTTTACTTGATCGTTTGTTCTTCTAATTTTTCCTGTTAAGGTTGAATATGAAAACTTTTAGCTTCACTTTTCAAAAGTTGCGAAAACTATATTTATCCCAAGACGCACCATCTTGAGGGCATACCCTTGATATCACTATCTTTAAATTTATTTTGAAAGAGTAAATGTCAAGTTGATTCTGATGCGGTTTTGTGTCTTTGATTCTGGTTTCTCTTATTCTCGAATGCTCGAAGGAATGGATCCAACGTTAATGGGTACTTTGCATGGACCGACTTAGATATTCTTGAGTTATTGGATGGCTATAAGACGTCATTTGGCCTTTTACTACGTAGATTTGGATGACAGTGACCTGAAAAGATACCGAAAACTTTCTGCTCGATGGTATTCACATTTTTTGAAGGGGAAACCAGGTCGATTTCAATTATTGAAGTTGGAGAAAACTTGCATGTTCCTCTGAGATCCCAATTCTCCAAGTAGCTTCAAACTTCGCCTTTTTTTTTCGAGCTGCCTATCCACTCCCCTATTCTTTCTCTGGGAATGATAGAGCAAAAAATGAGAATCCGCGACGAGAATTTTTATGAAAAGCTTTCATTTGCTTCTCTTCGATGGAAGTTTGAAGTTTAAACATGTGCTTTGTAAGGGTATTGGAAATAAAAAGAATGCAAGGTGCATTTTATGTACTTTCTTTTGTGGCGGGGGGTGGAATTTGTAGCTTGGAAGTTTAGACTTAGTAATAATAGACGCAATTAGAATCCCTAATATTTGTATGTATCTTTGATTTATTAAGAATTTGGCTTCAATCTTTGTTAAAAGTAGTCGTCAAAGTCTTTAGATGTTGGTTAAGATTCTTATATTATTTGATGTGAAAATTATCTTTCAACATATGCTCCACAAGATTGTGGATTGAGAATACCTATATTGGAATCCTCTTTGTGCTTGTTTAATTTTTAATAGGATCGAATTGCACGTTTGGGTTTAACAGACTCTGATATCATATTAATACTTAAAATTCCCTATTAAAAGTTCAAAGAGAAGTAGTCAAGATCCTTATATGTTATTTAATTATTCATATCTATATTCTGTCTAATTTAATCCGTTAACATGATTGGAAATTAAGGATAACCGAAATAAGAAGGAAAGAAGGTTGCCGAAAGTTTTATTATTTTTCTCTTCAGCTTCTTATTCACCCTTTGTTTCTATTAATTCCTTTTCAATTAAATAATGAAATCGTGAAGATGTAGAGTTTGAGTCTAAAGCCACTACACATAATGCTGCTCGTACAGAATGGTTTCATACAGAAGCCGGACAGATTACACACATTGGGTGGGGCTTTTTTTTGCAATTTTTTAACATTCATGGGCCCCGCGTGGGCCCGACCTCATGGGTCTGTTCTGTTCGGCTTCTATGCAGCTTTTATCTGTACGAAATGAGTTTGCTCTAAATCGAATGTGTCGTACTTCACCGTAAGAGTTCAAAATACATGTATATCGTAATTAACAACACATTTATTGGTAATTTGATAGTACATATTTTGTTCTAATTTTAAAAAAGTCGATATACCTTAATCAAAATTGCAAGTATACTATACATTACAAATAGTATAATAGTGAAGTAGATTATCGTTTCCCGAAGATTGTGCTAATTATTACTGATCTAATAAATCCTAACTAGTTATTTGAAGTGTTGCTAAAAATTAAGGGAGAATGTTTTCTTGATCTTACTAAACTAAAAAATTACAGTGTTGAGATTTCGATTTCACCATAGTTATGAGACTTAATTTTTATCTACTATGACAAATATTTCATACTTGTTGACGATTGAATTATATAATGACTAAAAGCCCTTTTTGAGCCCTATTTTTGGTTAAAAATATATTTTGGAATAGTGATTTTTTGAAAAATATGTAGTTAAAAAATAAGGATTTTTTTCTTCTTACGTATAATATTATTTTATTGAAAAATGTGTGGTTAAAAAGAAAGAAAAAATATATTTTGATAAAAATCGAGCTCAAATAAGGGCTAAATACATTCACACTACGGTTTTTACTTTTTAATTACTAGACTGCATTATAATTGCATGAAAGATTCATGATCTTTGCACATTTTCACATTTATGTCTTAAACTTTTTTCATCACATTTTTATTAACATAAATTATACTTGATTATGATTTCTTTAAGATAAAACAAAAATACTCATTTACTCATTATATTTTTAAATAAACAAAACAAACAATAATGAAAAATACGATTAAATATTTGATCCTCATTTTAAAGTACGTTAACAATATTTTTAAACGAAAATCATGATTAATGACAAGATTTCCTGATCAATGAAATGTTAAACATAAGAATGTGATGAAGAAAAATAAGCATAATAATAAATAAAGGTTAATGGCATCTAATATAATTAAAATATGGTGTGAATATAGCTATGCTTAAATATACAAGTTTACGTTGGTTCCTATTATTTGAGATTATAAATTTTGGAATAGTATATATATATATATATATATTTTTTTTTTTTTTTAAGAATGTGTGATTAAAAAATAAGAAAAATCTTTGAGTTTATGTATAATATTATTTTATTGAAGAATGTGCAACTGATAAAAAGAAAAAAAAATTGACAATAATTTTAATGGGTGCCAGACATGAGCATATATTCACAATAAATAAAATCGAGATATACATTCTATTTATATAGTTTTGATAGCTTGATAAAAGTTCGCTCTTTATCTCTTTGTGGTCGTGTTCATAGAAGGGGAATCGGTTGAGAGTCATATGAGTTTTATCTTAGAGTCGTGTAGCGTCGAAAGTATCCGCACGAAGAAAAGGCAACATGACTTTAAAACAACGTCCTCGATGTAAATTTCAAGGCTTGCTTTTCTAACACTCTTCTTATTTTTATATTATTGTCGAATTATGTTTTAGTCATTTAATTGATTATGCCAATTGATAAATATCTACACACAAATCACTCATTTTTCCAACAAGAACGTTATCCTAAAATCATGGCTTTAAGATAAAATATTTATAACTTACAATCAGTTCTCAATCTATGAGTATGATCAAAGGGAGACAAAGAACGACTCTGTCTCTAGTTGTCAAAACTATATAAACATGGTATGAAAATGTAAAGATAATTTTCTATCAAGTTATGTTTAAAATAAGAGTAATACTATTTGTACATAATGAAAAACATGAAAGAGAGAGAGAAATTATAATAAATGAAATTATTTTATTTTCGGCTTTTTTTTGTACACCATTATATACAAATAACAATGCTCTAAAAACAATGAAAATCACTCATCTATATGGCTGAATTCAACCCACAAAATGAGCTAAGATATAAAATTATGATGATTTAATTTTATGATAAAACTTAAAACTAAAAAAGTAAATCAAAAAATTGAAAATTAAAATGTTTTAATCTTGAAATTTAAAATTATTCTTATTGTGAGAAGGCTTTTTGAAATATTTGCCAAAAAGTTTAGATATCCCAATTAAACTTTACTGCATATATTGTAAGGAAAATTAGATATTTCTCGACAGTAATAAAAAAGAAATTACAAAAGTTTTGTTAATGTAATTATTCACCATCGAATGTTTCCACTAACGATTTTATTGGATTTTTTTGTTGCTACACTGAATTAGACATCACAAATATTTTTATATATAAACACACTTTTATGAGCTTTTTCAACTGCTCAACAAGGCTCTAAACCGTCCATCTTAGCATATTTTTGGGACATTATTTTTGTTCACTAAAGTAATAGTGGTGGCTTTGCTTTTAAATATCTATTGTCGTAAAGAAAGTAATCGTTTAAGACCATCAATAAAGAAAAAAAAAACTTGAAAATAAGACGATAAAGGAAAAATGGTTGAGAGTTCCCATGATTATTGATTGATTGTTATGCCCTAGTTGAAAAACTATTTATGATATCAACATCTTGAAATTTCAATATAATGGAAATATGGTCGAAACACTTGAACTTTCACACTATTTTTCGACAAAATTGTTGTTTTTTTTAAAAAAAATTAACTCTTTCTTTCTTGATAGTTGTTACAAAGATAATTCTTTATTTTTTGGGTAACGCCCTATCACGATCCTTGTCTTGGGATTTTGTGGAGAAAGTAAATCGCGGGATGTACAACGCAGAGTTGAGAATCGAACATGTGACCATACGAGAGCACCGTCATTACTAAGACCGTCCTTTACCACTGCCCCATTCTTTATTGACACGGAAGGCAAGAAATTTAATTCAATCACTCTCAATGCAAGCTTCTTCTTCTTTTTTCTTTTTATTTTTTATGTTAAAAAAAGACTAACCATAATTCAAAACCACATCACGAGGCCACGTACTTTCTTTTTAGTTGTCCAAAATAAATTTGATAACTGAGATGGTCACGCTCGACAAAATCTGTTGGCTCTGGCTTTTCACATTATTCCTCTTTTCCTTAAAAATTTTCACACTAAACTAATTTAACACAAACAATTTAACACTCGATTTCAACCTTATCACATGAATTATTTTGTCACTTTGTTATTTCAATTCACTTGGCATGGAATATCGTGTATTTCATACTTCGAGAATACTAAGTGGTGGTGGTTTTTCTTTTGATTAAATATTTTCGTGGCAAAAATAAGAAAAATGTTATATGTACACAATGCCCTACATCCCCCTCACATGGAGGGGGGGCCCACACATAATAAAATATTCGTGAACCCCCTCCATGTGATGTGAGGGGGGTGTAGTACATTATGTAGGACATGAAATGTACATGTAGCATATCCCCAAAAATAATAACTCGATACACAACATCGGTTGCTAGTTAGTCTTTTGGATATAATTCCAGTAAGTTACGTCTCAAACTTGACCACGTGAAAGCACAATTAGTCACAACCAAATGAAAGTTGTGGGCCCCAAGTTGGACCGTGTTGGCCCAAAAAAATGTGTGATTAGCTCATAAGATGGTTGTGCTCATAAAAAATGGTGTCCCTAATTCAATTGAAGAGTTGAACTTGATCGAGAGAGAGATTTTTGCTCAAGGGTTTGGAAATCATGAGATGATGGAATACTTCATTTGAGGAAATGATTGTTAGTAAGGCGCGAGAAACATTCTACATCAGTTAAACGTAGAAAGATAATGAGATTAAGAAAGAACTAAACTACTCCATCTAACACGTTAACTTTTTGACATGAAATCTCGATTCTTAATACCTGTCACAGCGTGTTTTTGCAACTATAGATTGAATGTGTGTGTGTGAGTGTGTTAGACGCTAAAGACCAACAGATAACACAAAAGACCTTTTCTTTAAACGAAAACAATTCATATTTGAACTTTTTCAAAAGGTCAGCAAGCTGTTTCCCACTTTTTCCATTTCAGGTGTTATCTATTTGTTGCATTTTCAATTTGGTTGAGAGTTCACATGATACTTCAAATGAAATATGTTATGCCGTGTTTGTCAATGTATTTATGATATCAACATTTAGAAATCTCAATTCCATCAACTTTCCCGGAAAAATGGTTGAAAGTTCACACGACTCTTGACACAAATACCATCTTTTACTTGTACGATAGGATTGTAGTTAACTAATCATTTTCTTGCACATGAAGCATTTGACATGCTAATCCACGCAACAAAACACATTTAAAAAATAAGAAATCGTTTTAGAAAAACATATATAGAAAACAAAAACTAAATCCCAATATTTAAACCAAAGCATGCTTCATGACGAAGCTATAAACTTTTCTTATTGGTGGTCCAAATTAAATTTGAATTTTTATTACTTATGGACTATGATAGCTAGTGACCGAGTCAGTACTCTGATATAATGATAGCCTAATTTAATTAAGAAAAATTCAAATACAAAATATAATAATATTAACACAAAAGTAACAAAAATAGTCAATTATATATGGATGAATTATTTTGTGCATAGTGGGTATGGAGAAAATGTTTGGCTCCACACGTTTTTTAAGATTCATAATTTATTACTCATTTATTATTTACACATTCGATAGAATGTTGACTTATACCACCAAACAAACATTCAAAACTAACAAGGCAATTTCATAGGAACAAGTATGAAAATTAATAGAATTATTCTGCAATTATGACCAAAAATTGTTTTTGGCAGCAGTCAATTCATGTGAGACAACCGTATTTCCTTGTATAAAATATATTAAAAAAAATCTGGACTTATAGCATTTCTCAAATTAATAGCTGTTATCCATGATAACCCAATAAACACTCACAAGCATTTCTGAGGAAATTAGAGATTGTTACGTCGTCAATACGACAATACCCAATTTATTACAACCAGTTACCGTGAACTTCTCTGGAAACAACATAAATTTGACTTTTTCTGGCTTTCGCTATCATCAGCATCAGGTGTCGTTTCATTTAATCCGTTATTTGAGTAGATAGCCCTTATGAGATATTCATAAAGAAATACAAATCATATGCACACGCAAAATCTCAAAGGTTTTCACTATTGGTGAAGAGAAAATTGTAACAAGGTGTTGTGTTTATGACGGGAAGAAATATAGAAAAATGAAGTTTTGCAAGAAATATGAAGAGTACATGCAAGGGCAGGGGCATAAGAAACTGCCTGAGGTTGGTTTCAAAAAACTCAAGAAAATCTTGAAAAGATGCAGGAAACAGGTTCATTCTCATGGTGATGGGATTCCTCATGACACCTCAGGCTCCACTTGCCCACAGCATTGCCCAGGTGCTTATATCCTCACTTGTGTATGTATATATGTATATCTGATTTTGATAATTTTGGGTTTTGGAAGAGTGATTATACTCGTTGATTCATTTACAGAATTGGGTTCCTCACCACTGGTGTTGCTATATAGTCACTTGTATATATGCCGATCTGATTTTCACGATTTCGGGTTTTGGAGGAGTAATTATATGCTGATTTGTTACTGGGTCTTGAATTCTTGATTCATTTACGGCATTGGGTTCGTCAGACTGGTGTTTATATATAGGCACTTGTGTATATATGCCTAACTGATTTTCATGATTTTGGGTTTCTGGAGGAGTATAGGCTGATTTATTATTAGGTCTTGATTCTTTCATCCAGAGCATTGGGGTTCCTCATGACAGGTGTTTATATAAACCTGTGTATCTTTATGCCTAACTGATTTTCATAATTTTGGTTTCTGGAGAAGTGATTATATACTATTCAGCTATTATGTATTGAATTCTTGATTAGATTGCTTGGGTGGCTTTAGTTTCTGTTGTATCAAAAGTCTTTAGATTTATATATTTTTTTAAAAATGTTCTGGTAATTTTGTTCTTGCCAAATGAAGGACTGCAGATATTGAATACTTTGTGAAGAGAATGGTTTTTGCTTTCTGATTATTTTATTAAACGCCAGAAGCTTAGACAATAAAAATTGTTCAAGATTAGGATTTGCAGGTTGTATTGACATTGGACAGATCACCTGAGAGAAGAAAATCGTGAATACTTGAATGGTAATTCTGTTTCTGTCGAGTTAATTCATTATCCAACTTTTTTACATCAAAATTCATAAATGATATAACAAAATGGTTCTCCCACAGCACCAAAGAAAGAAGACTGCTTACGTGAACTGTACAGTTAGTAGAGTTAGAACTGCATGTTTAAGTTTCCTAAATGGAAAAATTACTCTAGGGAAACTGGAAAGGGGAAAATTCTTACGATAAACTCCATTACTGTGCGATTCTTAGGTGGGAGCAAGTCTGTATATTAACATACCTTTTGCAGACAATGTTGAAATTACAATTGAAAATCGACATTTTTGCTGGCGCTTGTCTATTATTCCTCAGTATGCCACTGTTGTATCTTGAAAGCTTTGTTAAATCCCATGTTCAGTACCTATAAATTCCACCTGCAGTAGAATGAACCCTTGTAATTTGAAGCATTTAATTCATATGATGCCCTCCTCATTATTTTGATTAAGATCCTATTGTGTTTTTTAGTCTGTGACGGGACCTTTTTCCCATCACTTTGTAAGGAAATGTCTGATGTGGTCGGGTCCTTCAACGAACGCGCCCAGAGATTGCTTGAGGTACACCTGGCATCAGGTGTCCATAAATGTTTTATTTGGTTGAAAGGTAAGTCACATGGAAATCACGCAGCACTGATTCAAGAAGGCCGGGACCTGGTAACATATGCTCTAATCAACGCCATTGCTATGCGTAAAATACTGAAGAAATATGATAAGGTACTGTTCTTAATACTCGAGGTCGAGCATAAGCACAATATATTCTCCATTCATATTTTCTTTCTTTTTTTAATACAGATTCACTATTCTAAGCAAGGTCAAGCGTTCAAGTCTCAAGCTCAAAGTAAGCATATTGAGATCCTTCAATCTCCATGGCTGTGCGAGCTTATGGCTTTTCACATAAACTTGAGACAGACTAATTCGAATACAAAAAAGGCTTCTGCCCTCTTTGAAGGGTGTTCTCTCATATTGACTGATGGAAAACCATCTCTCTCTTGTGAGCTCTTTGATTCAATCAAGCTTGACATTGACTTGACTTGTTCTATATGCTTGGTAAGTGCCCGGATCTTGCTATAAAGTACTACTAGTCACTTGGTATCTTTTTTCCCTTTCCTTTAATTTTGAGGACAGGTTCCTCATATATCAATCTGTATCACTTGAAAGCACAATTGTTTTTGTTTCGCAGTGATGTAGGGTGGTATGGATCAGTTGAATAAACATTAACAAGCTCTAACTATAATAGTTATATAAGTTTGCATTATGAGTGGTTGATGCCAGCTTTCCATGGCGGCTGATTAGAGAAAATTGAATTCTTTTCATTAAGTTTGAAAAGAAATACAAAATTTCACAGTAAAATTGAAAATGAAAAAATAGAATAACTCCAAAAACAAATTATTTGTCAGTCGGGCCCTTTAAACCCCTAAACTGATGCTTCGGAGAACATTATTATGCTAAGAATTTTGAAGAATTCCCCAAAGAATTGAAAATTTTGCAAGTGATGCCTCTTCGCAGTCTAGTAGAATGACATAATACTAATATTTTGTCCTCACAAAGATGTGGAACAGCTTTTTCATTGTACAAAGAAAGATAAACATGCAGTTTTCTTGATTTTACTTTCAAATGTAACTGTCCAACTATGTTAGCGTTTTGTTTGGTTAGTTTAAAGTTTCCATTTTGAATTCTTGCTCAGAAACAGATAGGAAATAGATGACATGCTTTTTTAGCATTATTCTTGATTGTCGATTGTAGAATTTCAAATTTATCATCTGTTTCACATCTCTCATAGTCGAGCTGCTTAACGATGTGTTTCTAGCAGGATACAGTATTTGATCCGGTATCTCTTACTTGTGGTCATATCTTCTGTTGCATGTGTGCATGCAAAGCTGCGTCCGTGTCCATAGTGGACGGGTTGAAGGCAGCAAATCCGAAGGAAAAATGTCCCATATGTCGAGAGGTGACTTCCTCTTTCAGTCCCTGCCAGCTGGAATTTTACGTGCAGATATTTAATACATGTCTGAATATTACAAGTTAGGATTTTCACTAAGCTTGTTTGGTAGGTGATTATAATGAGTTTAAATTATATACAAATATAAATGAGTGGTGGATACGTGTGTAGTATATCTGGGCCAACGAAATGTATGAGATAAAAAGTAGGTTTAATCAAAAGTGTTTATAAATTAACCACCTTCCAAACAAGGTTAAGTAACTAGAACCCTCATACAACAAGAAGTCGAACAGAGTGAAAAAAAAAAAAGGATTCATGTGGCCGACCCCAAATTTATAATAAGGCTTGGTTTGTTGTTGAGATAGAACCCTCATATGTTTAAACGAGAGTAGTACTAGACACCACTAATATCGACAACTCTCATTTATATCTTCTCTAAACATCCACCTCATTGTTCATAATATTCTATTGATTGATTTCAGGCAGGGGTATATGAAGGTGCTGTACACTTAGAGGAGCTACACATTCTGTTGAACCGAAGGTGAACTTAAATTCTAATACTATGTTTGGTAGGGAACATTGTGTAGCATTAGACGGTATTATAGTGTGTGTCTATATATATATATATATATATATATATATATTATAAAGTCCATTACTACATACTAAACATGCTCCAAGTTGAGTGCATACATGTTGGGTACCAGGTACCGTTTATCTAAAATGTGCAATGTTTGAAACAGCTGCCCCGAGTATTGGGAGGAATGTCGTAAAACTGAAAAAACGGAGAGAATTCAGCAGACGAAGGAGCATTGGGAGTCGCAGTGCCGGCTATTTATGGGTATTTGAGCAGAAAATGCTGGTTCTTTTTTTCTGTTCCTTTTTTTCCCTATTGATCTATGAGCGTGTACTGTAGTGGTTGTTAAAAGGGTGTTTTCTCATGGAGTTCTTTGGATCATAACTTGTTATGGCTTGAAAACTCTTTATCAAGGTTTCTTGTTAGACTATATAAAGGCTTGATTAATCTTTTCTTATACTCTTCTTTATTTCTCATTCCTATGTTTTGCTTCCATTCACCAGAGCAAGTTGTTAGAGAATAATTAGTCCGGTTTGGACAGTGAAACCTCAGTTTCATTTTATTTATTTATTTATTTTGGTTCGCTTTCATGTCATGAATTCTTGGATTATAGAATGATTTTCTAGTTTATTGACATGTAAATAAAATAAATAATATAGTGATCCATCTAACGAAAATTTGATGGAAGCTATTGTTGGCTCCGGGATGTAAAATGAGTTGAAAAATGTTGTTTGTATGTGATAAATGAAAATGACAAAGTTTAACCCGCAGGAGCGTGATTAAACCAAAATAATATCGGATATGAAAAGGAGACAAAATATAGTAAAATATACTACACAAAACAGGAACAAAATTCAGAAAAACAAGAAGATGAATTGGAATGAAAAACAGAAATTCGAGGTAAGTGATGATAATTTCTCCTTAAAGCAATATTGCCCCTACAACGGTGCTTACGGTTCATGACACTTGTCTCCTAAGATACAAGAATTCGACTTATGGTAGTAACACTATAAACCACAAGTTTCAATGAACTTTTGACGAATTTTTCTCTCTACAAGGATACAACTTTTGGAATGATTTTGAAAGAGTTTTGGTAGGAGAATTATGTAATATTTAATGCACAAATGGCATGGGATGTAAAATAGATGTCTAAAGGGTCCTATTTATAAAGAATGAGGGGTTGTAGGCGGAAGTATTGCAAGCCAAAACTCAACAGACGCGGAAATCCATTTTCGCTTGCTATTCATCCGCTTTCTCGCTCGAGCGCGATTTACAGAAAGTTTGTCGCTTACTATTCGCTCGAGTGAAACCACCCATCGTTCGAGCGACAGTATTATCTGGTTTTCTCTATTTTCCTTCCATCTTTAGTCGCAATTTTCAATGTTTGATTTTCTATTTTTAACTAATTATTCTCAAGTTTTAAACTAATTTCCAACAGCTTAATACTTCTATAATAGTATGAATATAAACCAAGCGTTAAGTTCACAGAGAAATAAAGAAATAGTTCGAATAACAGTAAAATGACATTATACATAAAATATTTAAATAAAAATATAAAAATCCTATTTCGGAAAACAAGACGGGCTTGGAGCATTGACTAGGAATAAATTGTGACCTATTCAAATTAGACATATTTAAGTGAGGTAGAAAAATGTTTCATTCTTGAAGAGGTGATCAAGATTAAGACGTGACAAATTACAATATCCGTCAAATTCACGATAAGACCCACAACTTTGACCAAGAAACGAGGCATTTGAGGTGCAGATTATATATTTTTGTTTTAAAGATTTTCTATTGTGTTGTCACGCACATAAATAGATAAAATGAATTTTGGATAAACGAATGTACTCATAAATTCATTGAAATGCATGATTGAAAATGAAATTTGATCATGATTTATAAATAAATCATTTATAAATTAGCCCAACATATGCCAAAAAGTGAATGTTTATAATTGGACAAATATGAAGAGTAGAGATGACAATGGGACGAGTTCGGGACGGGGCACTCTCACTCATCCTCACCCCACCTCATCCCAATCCCGTCCTGCCCCATGCCCCGCCTCGTCTTAAATGGGGCGAGAGTTTGCCCCATTTACTGTTTCGTTTATTTTTTTATATTTTCAAATTTTCGAGTTATGCTATTATTAGATAATAAAATAGAAATTCAAAATTTCGAGTTATGCTATTATTCAAAGTTCAACACTTAATTCAAAATTTTAGATCATTCCATATATTTTAATTTTTTTTCTAATTTTTTTAATCAAAATATTATAAACTGATTTTGATTATATAATTTAATTATAATAAAAAAATTGGATGGATGAATTTATAAATTATATAAAACAATTGTTAGTTAGGTAAAATTTTAAATTAACAATTGTATAATATAACTATTGCATTAGAAATATGATATAAAATTGTAAATACATTCAACAATATTTTAAAACTAACAATTTATCAAAATTTCAATTTAAATTTATTTTATTTTTTTCACGGGACGGGAAGAGCCCCAACAACCCGTCAGGACGGATTTTTTTGGTCCCATTCGGGGTGGGATGAGTTTTTTTGCCATCACTAATGAAAAGCAATAAGCGACTGATATTCGAAGTAGGACTGCTAGGTAAGGGGCTTAATACAATACCATTAGATTTAAAAATTGAATAATACTACTTATATATAATGGAGTTATATAACAGTTTACATACTCAACAGTGTCAAAAAAAAAAGAGTGCGAAAGTTTTTATTTATTTATTTATTTTTATCGAAGAAAATTCGATTCAATCGCATCTCATCACTTCATGTATATGTAAATCATTATATATGTGTAGCACAATCATTAAAAGTTTGTTATTAATAATTTATTGAGAAGTGAAAATTGTAATTTGGAAATTGATTTAAATTTGAAAAATGAAATTGCTAAGTGTTGCCATATCTTCTCAAAAAAAAAAAAAAAAAATTAGATTATTTCCATTTTAAAAAAAATCTTAAGTGGTTTTTTTTTTTTCCTTTCCCAAACACTTAGAATACTAGAATCTAAACCAATTTTATTTAGAACCATATAGTTAATGGCTCTACATAACACTAAATCAATGGTTTCGAAAAGACAAAATTTTCAATGTTTGTCACTTTAAGAGGTCAATTAATGTGTCGAAATGTGAAAAATTGTGTTGACATTTTTCTATTTTCATAAACAACTGATATACTGAGATGTCAAAAATACATTGATGAGACAACCAAGAGGACAAAACAACTAGATTCACCACTTTATACTTGCAGCCTTGAGCCGTAGCAACTTGATTGGACTTATTGTTCCTCGTGGAGTTGGTTATCTAATGACAATGGTTAGAAGATAAACATAGTTGAAATGATGACGTTACAAGAACGACCATTCATGTTAAAGAAGATCAGAAATGACTATATGATAACGTGAAAAGGCACATTCGAAGATGGATTAAAGGATTTTTTTTTAAAATTTTTTTTTTGGCAATAAGAATAAATTCTAGGCCTAATAGTATAAAAATTACCACTTTAATGAACAATTTTCATGGAACAAAGCTAAACGAATAATATTCGATATACAATTAGAACAAATTCTAGAGCCAATTATTAAATAAAAAAAAAAATCTTCAATATATAATTTTCATGAAAAACAAAGTCAAACGGACGCCAAACTTTAAATATTTTTTGAGTGAAAAATTATACCAATCAAACACAATTAATTACAATTTCCAGTAAAACAAATTTTAGACAATTCAATTCCCTGAAATTCTTTATCTTTCCACCCAAATTTCATTTTGCAATCAAATAGACCCTTAGTTTAAATTTTCCGAGTAAATATAACAACGAACTCAAAATAATAAATAACCCAAAATGATTTGTAGGTTACACGTCAAATTAGAAGAAAACGACATGTTTTGAGGACAAGTTCTTAAATAGAGAAATGCCACTATCACTTGAAAATGCAGCAGGCTTTATGTTGTACGCCATTCTTCCCTCCCACAAAACAGAGGAGAAAAGGCCAAAGAGTCGGAGAACATTTTTACCTAGCATTAAAGAGCTTTGCTAAAGGCTCTTTAGAAGCAGTTTAGGCAATGTGGAATCAAAATATTATGTACTAAAATTCTTCCATGGTTTTTGTTCATCTGCTAATGGCTTATAGAAACAATACTGAATTTTTTTCTGCCACGTGTTTATAACCCAAAAATACCTTTACCACGAGTTTTCTGTGATATGTCATACGACTCCAAATACCAAGGAACTTCCATCAATTCAAATCACCAATATATTGTTGAGACAAATAACAAAGATAACAATGGTGAGTCTGTGACGATAAAATCGTGCACTTTATCAGAAGGGGAGATAGATACCCAGGCTACAACAACGAAGCCAACTAGATACTTCTAAATTAAGATATATCACTCTCAAGAACCAACTATCAAGGGGTTCTTATCTTTGTACATATGATATCGTTTGCATAGTTTCTCCAGTGTCGCTACTGAATGTTGCATCTTGTTTAATTTGATATCCATGAACATGCTCTGCAACACAAGAAAACTTGTTGGGCACAAACACTAAACCAAATGAATTGTGAATAATTCTCGAGAGTTTATTCTTTTCTCTACCTGATAGTCATCTCCGTATTTTTCCACCAATCGACCAACATGAATTCGTTGGATTTTTGTCAGTGGTTGAAGGGGTGTATGCTTCCCATCTGTCCGTTTCTTGCCAAGAGCTGACTTCAAGTCTAGAAATTTTCACACGCATCATGCCGTTAGTGGGTAAACAAGCAAAAAAGTAGAAGCAGAAGTAGAAGTAGAAGTGGAACATAGATTAGCATCAGATCCTCAATATGACCATTGACAGTTCTAATACATTGCACAAATAGACACGTGATAGTGAAATTCTTAAAGAATTGCATACATATTGAACATTTAAGGCTCCGGCATCATGCATCTTGATAGACTCATTTGATTAGCAATGCAACTAGCACTTAGCAGGCAGTAAAAATTATTTTCCTATGTGAAATAATTTATCCGTTGTTCATGCAGGGATCTTATTTAAATGAACAAATGTCAAATCTACAAGAACGAAAAAGTGCTGCATAAATCCTGTTTAATAATTAATGAAAACCATATAAAGGTTTGAGAAAGAATGATGAAAAGTTGACATGAGAAAGATTCGTATAGCCCTTCCAGCAATATATTTGGTTACTGCACCAAAAACTTATAGTATTCGACCTGGTTTAAAATCTATTTATTCCGTAAGTTGTGTTCGCAGATTAATGTTTAGGACTCGTCAGGACTCGTCCCAGGTGTCAAGGATATCTTTTTTCAAAGGGTTGAGCTCATACGTGGACCACATGGCAACCAATGTTTCAGATAATACAGGATGAAGCAATTTAAGGTTGCAACTTCCTACACGTACACAGGTATCAATCCCATTTTCACATGGTATTTGTGAGTGTATCTGTTTCGGGTACTAAACAAGAATCGATTTGAGAGTCTATTGATAGATCATCTTCTTCCGGTCATAAACCAATTACACAAAGATAATTAAGTAATTTTTTCCTAAAGATCAGTATTAGATTGTGTTTTGCCCAAATGAAATAACCCATCCAATTCTTGGTGCAAACAGAGAATCACTGCACAGCATAACATCATCGATGAATTCCACGCATCCACCTAAAAGAAAAAAAGAGCCCTCCAAACATTGTCCTCTAGTGAAATTAATAAATCATTTAACAATTTTCTTGCTTTTTCCCATCTCAATTCATTAACTTCAGATTTCTGATTCACACTAGGTGAATAAATAACCACGATAGAAATTAATCAACTTTTAATCAAAACAAAATGCCGAAGTAGAAGTTAATAAAATATCCAAACACAGATATACTTAGGGATCAAAAGGAAAAAGTAAAAAATAACAGACCATCTTCTTCGAGGTCGCTGCCGGAATCAATGGGCTCAAACTCATCCACTGGGGCGGCGTCTTGGGCAGGGACCTGGAGGGCGTCACTCTCGACCATGTGAGGGGTGCGAGAGCGGACTCCGAGCAGATTAGGGTTCGAAACGACGCCAAAAGACTTGTAATTCTCGATCACACTGGCCTTATCGTCCCATTTTGAATCGGGGTCCAAAAGAGTCTTCAATTTCGGTGGGAGATGGAATGTCGGTTTGAATATTCGAGGGTTTTTCTTCGGCAGTGCAACTTTTACCTTCGGCTTCGAACGCTTGTAACTCCTTCTCGAACCCCCCATAACCTTGATGTCTCCCGCACTTCAATTAGGGTTTTGAGGAAGAAGTCTACGAATTAGGGTTTAAGTTATTCATTTATTGAAGAGTAGATTGCATCTTAGTCCCCATTTTATACCGGGTTTTCCAATTTTATCCCAAACCCTTTTCTTTGACATTAAACCTCCTCTATCTTCAAAACTAAGGACAAGTAGTCCTTACCAATGGTTTTCTTCCCTTAAAAAACACATTTTAAGCTAAAATGATATTAGTTGTTATTAGGGGCGGACATGATTTCATTTAGCTTTGATTCCAAGATAATTGAATTGAACAATGAACCAATAAATTTTTTTGATAATGGAGCCAATTTTTTTTTTAATATATGGAACCAAATTGAACCGTTCGATTTTGGTTTGATTCTAGTTTTATTTCTAAAATTTTCAGATTTGCACCATATTCAAAAGTTAGTAATATATATCTAAATTAAAAAAAAAAAAAAAAAAACTAGAATCCCAAGGACTTAGAAATCCTTTTAGGTTAAATGAAATGGTCTTGGGTTTGATCAAGGAGGGACAGGCTCGAAGATGTCACGTCTTCGCATAGTTCACATATCCCAAGGATAGTCACCATAAAACATCTTAGTCATGCAATAGGTAAGCTCGAGCATGTGTCACACCCAAGGGCCATGACAAGCCCGAGCACAATGGCAATGAAATCATAGGAAGGTCATTCACGAGTCCTCGGGAATAAAGCTCGGGACATGCAAACCTTAACTATATCACCACCCATTAAAATTTGAAATAATGGGGCCAAATGGAATGTAAATATCTCTTGTCCAACTTGCACATCTTAATCATACTATCAACGTTCATCTTGAACCATAATCAAACTTTCCCCGCAAAATTCGTAGTTGCATTACTAATAACTTTCTGTTGTAGACAAAGCATGGTAGAAGATCGATAAGTAGTCATTAGATAGGGCTTCAAAAATTGGCCTAGATATTACACAAGACTCCATAATGGAATCATTTTGTATAGGTCCAGTTTCATCGAAGTCGCTCAAATCTTCTCCAATGCTTTCTTTAGTTAAAAAATCCACTCGCTTCTTATTATCTATTGAGCTTTCACATAGAAATATCTTCTCCAAAACAGTTTTAACTGGAGTTGTACCTGCTGGTACAAATACTTCAAAAGAGAAGTGAATTTCATACCATTTGAATGTTGCTAATCTAGAGGTGTCAACGAGTCAGGTCAAACCGACTTGCTAGTCGAAGCTCACAGCTCGTGCATAGCCCGATCAAAATAAAGCACGAGTCGAATTGAGCCAAAGCCCGGCCGAATTTTGGAGGGTTGACTGGGGCTTTTGACTCGGAGCCAAGTCCTGAAATTTGGGCTTGGGCTGAGCCGCGGGTCACTAGAGCCGACGAGCTCATTTGCAATCCCTATGCTAATATGCATTTCTGGGGTTTCTGTATCCTCTTTTCTCTCACTAAATTCCAATGAGGTACGAATTTTTTTATTAATCTTTGTTCAATTACATTGTTCTGAATCTTTGGACATCGTATATTAACTCTTGTTTGATTCTCATATTTTTAAAGTACATTTTTGTCTCTCTTCTTTTCAACCACATATTATTCAATAAAATAATATTACAACTAAATCAAAAAAATTTCCTTATTTTTGAACCACATTCTCCATTAATCTACTATTCCAAAATATGCATTGAATAAAAATGGGCTCAAACATGCTATTAATCTATCTCAACTTAATACATGCTGGTTATTTTCAGCTATTTTATAGAAGCGAAATATTTGCACGTAAGAAATGGAAATTTTAGTTTCAGCAAACATTCCGCTTTTTCATTTTTTTCTTGATTAATTCGTTTCATAGAATGAATTTGGGGCTACGTTGTAGGTCTTGTTCACCAGCAATATCTGTAACTTCCCGTTTCCTGCTGCAATATTCTACATTTTTTTGTTGGTTTTGTACTTTCCAAATCACCAACTATGATCGATATTCTTTGTTTCTCTGTGGGTGCAATGCTTCTGAATTGATTCCTTGTTTTATGTCGCTCTAATAATGTGCCTATTTAGTTTTTCAATGATTAGAGGGGGTACATGACTACATTATAGAAAAGAAATTAAAATTCTGTCTTTTCGCATCTAATATTGTGCACCAATTCTACCAAACATGCTTAGTGCACCTAAGATGCTACGTCATGACCATGCATATAAAGGGATAGTGGGACGTAGGACGACCCTTCTAATATCATCTTGATTCCCCCTTCAAAAACAGGACACCAGATGGTGCCGGAACAGTATCGCCATTTGAAGCAACGTTTAGAAATCACACATATTTCCTTCTGCCTGATATGCACAAAGTGTTTCTGCAATTTTTTTGGAGCAGGGATAATCATAAGTGTCAACGCATTACCCATTCTTGGTGCAATAAGAATAGTTTAAAAATGCAAAATATAGATGCCCTCTTTGGAGAAATACACGATTTCCCATCTGAGCATTTTCAGTATCTAATAAGACCACATTATTAATTCACACACATTTTGGAATTATTCGTCAAGTATGGGACGTGCATGTGAGGCCAAATTTTGTTATAGATTAGGAATAGCACAGACAATCAATACTAAAAAGTTGCAATATCGCCCTTTAATATTTGCACAATCCATTCTGGGGTTTAATAAAAGAACAAGAAACTATTGTCGAATGTTACCTACATAAATCCGTAAAACCTAGGTTCTTTTACCAGCCTATTAGCAATAATAATTTCTTCGTACTAGGGCGATCCAATAGTACTGAAAATACCAAAAAGGCACAATTTATATTGCATCATCATGGAAGAGTAGAATGTATCTCGTAGAAGTAGGATATTGTCACCTCTGAAAAACGGCAGACCATCCCTTTTCAGCTGCATTAACACCTACCCCTCGTATCCTCTGCCTCGCCCTCCACCTGTCACAAGATGATATTGGTTTATTCTTGTGATAGATCACATATCCACATATGAAAGGTCATAAAAACAATTCATTCGTGTACTTGTGCTGAATAGGGACCAGTATGGATATCCACATACGAAGGTCATAAAAACAGTTGCATCCCAGGACTGGGTATGAATCCTGTTATTAACTTAGATAACAAAATCAATTATTTACTATTTTAAGTATGTTGGATCTTCAGAAAATGTAGCTCGTGCTTTGTGGATTAGCTTACCTTGCATAGTATATCAAATACTAATCAAATCAACAAATTATTTAATTCTGTGTGAGTAGCTGTATATAAAAGAAGACTTAGATAGTCTTATGTTTAGCTTCAACCCCATAGCTTAACAACAGATAGGTTAGGTTATGCACACATCCAGTAAAGCTCCAAGCTTTAAGAAATTCAAATTAAAGGATATACCTCTGCTTCCACCAGCCTTTCCTCCAGATCCACCTCTGCCTCGACCTCCACCCATGCCTCTAGCAGCTCCATCCTCCATGCCACGGCCAATACCTTTTGGTTTTGAGCCATCTTCTCTGCCTCTACCTCTTCCGCGCCCTACTCCTGGTGGCCTCCTATCTGAGCATATCCAAAATATATACCAATTGACTTCAGAAGAATATAATAAAAATAAAGTACTAGATCAGAGATGAAAAATTAATAGAAAGAATATCGAAGGCATCAAGTAGGATGAGCATGAGCATATAAGCAGCTCTAAGAAGAGGCACTCATTCAGTCAAAAAAGGTAAATGAAAAAGGAAACATTCATGACATTAGAAAATAATTGATTGCAATTCCTAGAACAAGTTATGGAAAAACTTCCTGTAGAGTGCCTGACACATTGTCTCTAGGACCTTGCTTTTGATAAAATGAAGGATCTATTCCACTCGATATGTAATGTCTGCAGATGATTATTCAGATTTTAAATGGAAAGACTGAGACAAAACAAATGGCAGAACATACCAGAACGACTCTTTGTCTCTTCTTGAACTTTGTCAATTACCTGCGAAGCAAGAAGATTCAATAATAAGTCAATGTTGCTCAATTCATCTAGACTAAAGACAAAAAAATAATTCACGAAAGTTCTGATAATTTATTACAATATCAGATCTCAGAACAGAATGACAGAATAACTAAAAAGACTGCAATGAAACTATGAAAGAGACACTAAAAGCATGAAATCATCTAGCATTTTGATGAATTCAATGGATTTCCAAAACTTCGCAGGGAGATTGTGCATTACAATTAAAAGCTTCCTCTAAATGATTTCATAAATTCACACGATAATAAATCAGTGTATTACTACAATAATTTAAGTAACAAAGTTGATAAAAGTCATTGCTCAGGAAGGATTGGAGGGGAAAACATTTGTTTGATATCCCACCCATCCACCAACCCCAAAAATAAAAAACCACACACCAAAAACAAAAAATAAAAGTAATAATTCTTTTAAGGATAAAGTCAATTCCCAGTAGCAACCGCAATTTGGATATTTGAAATAAATGCAGCTTGCTTTCAGAAAGTGAAGGCATGTAAATTTATATATGCATGGGCAACAATATTTTGACTACCAACAACAAATCCAATTATGTTGAGATGTCATTACAGAGAGAGTTCATAAGATCAGACATACAACTACTGACGCTTATCGGTGTTTCCAAAAAAAACTCCCCACAAAATGAGGCTATGCCCACACAAAGTGTAGTGGAGAGTTAACCGAAGAACTCAAACTATGCCCATTTACTGACAACCACTTTCACACTACATTCATCTTTATTCCAAAATACATTGCAAAAAATGGTGTATGTATAAATCTAGCACAATGTCACTCTACCCATCAAGGTATGGAGAAATTATATCAAGTATTATCCGATAAAAGAAATCTAAATAAGCTCCTTTGACAAAATCCTATATCTAATTTCAATAGTGGAAAATAAGCAAACAAGTTAACATAACATGCAGACGAAAATGTGCTAAAGCATACCTCATCTGGAACTCTAAGATACTTAATCGTATTTCCCCTGATGTAGCATTCCGGCATCCGCCAAAATCTATCTCCATCCTATTTTATTAAAACCATAAAATAAAAATAAAAAAATCAATCAAAAGAAAAGGGAAAAAGGAAAAGAATACATCAAGGTGTCGTAATAATAAATTCAAGTGACGAGATAAAGAACCTTGGAGGTACATATAACTTCACGAAGATGAATGTTCATCCAAGTGTCGCAATTTACCAAATGCCCATTGTATGTCTCCCCATTTTTCAGTTCCACCAGCTATCAAAAATGCCACGAACCAGCATAAGCATCACCAACCAAAACTGAATCCACAGCTCTTTATTTTTCATAATTATTATTCAACAAAATCCGAATAAAGAAATCAATTTCCTAATCTCCTAAGTTTGAAGTATTATGTAAAAGGCAAAAACAAGTTAAGTAAAATTCGTACCATTGGGTGGCCTTGGGCTGTCTTTAGCAACGAAAGTGGAAGCTGCAATGTAAAACCCAAAAATCAACCAAGCGAATAATATCAAAAATCACGCAACAGACTCAAATTTCATAGCCAAAAAAAAAAAGAAAAAAAGCTCAGAATACCGAATATTCAGGAAGTACCACCTTACCATTTTTTAATTCTAGTGCACAGAAGAAACCTGCATCCAGGAAAAAAAAATATTAACGGTGCAAACCCCTAAAAGCTTGCGTACATACTAATGGATGAAAACGGAGATTAATATATTAAACCCAAAAATCGAAAAGAAAATACGGGTACCGAGTAAGAGAGAGCTATGAAGGAGAACGAAACTCGTTTTGATCTCTGGAACCAACGCCGACTCTCTTTCTCTCTCTCGCGCTCAATAATGAAAGTTATTTAGAATTTTAAGAAAATTGCAGCGGAGACCCCTAACTTATGAGTAATATAATATTTAGGTTTAACCTTATATTTATTTGCAGCTTTCATCTTTTAAACTTGTAGTGTTTGGACATGTAATAAAGATTGTTGTCGAAAAACAATTATACCCTTAGCTAAAATAAATAAAAAGGAAAAAATAATCATGTCGCTGCTTGGCCCCACCAATTTTTCAAAGAGTAAATTTAATCAACAATCACTGAACTTTAATTCTATTACTACTTACTCATCTTTCATGAGTTATCCAATACTCACTCATCTTTCTTTATAAATACCCATCCACCACTCATTTAACTTTTATCTCTCCAAATTGATGGAAAATAATACGTGACAAATAGAAATTAAACGTGACAATATATCCCCGTTAACAATCCTACATGGCATGCCAACCGCATTAACCATGTCCATGTCACCGAATTTGTTGCCACCAAACACGCTTCTCTTCCTCAAATCAAAATCTCATCCCCAATTGCAAGCCCTAATTGCGAACCCCCCAAACCAGAAATTCCAATTAGCAAGACACTGGCCCTTAGCTCCACTCCATTTCACCACCACCTCCGCCGATCTCTCATTGACCCTTTTCCTCATCGACGCCACCACTGGCCATCGCCTCACATATGCCGCCACAGGCCATCGCCATTTTCCTCGTCTCTCTCTCTCTGTTACTGCATTTTGTTATCTTGTTGCTGCAATTTTGATATATACATATATTTCCTTTCAGTTAGACGAAGTTTTAGACGTTGGATTTGCCGGTTTATTCACCATTGGTGATGTGGTTACTTCAAATGTAACTCTTGTTGTTGCCTGTGCTTCTACTGGTATCATTCTCCTAATTGGCAATTATCTGCATGTACATCTGCTGGTATTAAGTCACAGTTAATCAGTATTTGTTGTTAATTGATTTTGAAGAAAAGGGTGGCATTGGTTTAGTCAAAGTTCTTAGAGGTGAAATTATTGCAAATATCCAGCAACTTCATACCAAGGAAATAGTTGTGAATGCTGATGTTGATTGTAATAGTTGTAACTTAGCTTATGAACTTTGTATTGTTTGGAATACATTGAATGAATAAATCCTCTTTTTAGTGCAAGATATTTTCTTATTTTGGGCTGATTTTGGTAGTTTTGAGCGGTAGGAATTATTGTTTGTGAATTAGAAGTTATTTATTTTGTAGCTTTTGATTCCCAAAATTATTGTTTATGAATCAGATTGTCTGATGCAACAAAATCGGGTTTATTAGTTTGAAGCACCACAAAACTATATGAATAATAACCATTAATTCAACAAAATCAGGTTCATCAGCTTGAAGCACCACAAAAAATTGCTGGAATATAACCATGCATTCACAAAACATTCATCAAAAAATTACATTCCTCAGGAAAAGTTGATTATAAACTTAATTTAAGCTACATAACTTTAGAAGAATCAAATTTCATATTTGACAAAAAGAGTCATTCTACCTCAGTTGGTGCATCCGCTTTATCATGGTAACACTTGTGTGGCCAGTTAAACCACATGTACTGCAAGTCATCTTTACTGTGCCTTTTTTCTTCATTCTCGAAATGGACCCAGAACGATTGATTACGTCTTCCTCTTGTTGCCTACTTCGCTTCTTCTGCTTCATTCCCCTCTTCGGTACAACCCAACCCGGTGGTTTTAAAGGGAGAGTATTCACTTGTGGCCACAATTTCTTACCATTAATAGGATTGACAGTGTTTTCATAGCACTGTAGATAAGTTTGCACTGTATAGCACTCGTGCACATACTTTGTAGGATTATCACCTCTGTCTAGTATTACAGCAACCTCATGCCCACATGGAATCCCCGTCAAATCACATGTCCTGCATGCACATGTCTTGCTTGAAAAATCAACCACATATTCTCTGGTAGGACATTTTACATAGAACTGTGGGCCCCAGACTATCCACTACACACTCCTCGGCTATTTCCACATATTTGGCTATTTTTTGTTGGATCTTAGGACACAAAGGTCCTCTAGCTTTTCTCATCTTATCCCTCCTTGATTGTATCATCTTCATGCAGCTAATATGCATGTCAATTAACATAGTCATGATTGATTTCTCCCTATCCTCTAACACCACATTATTGAAAACTTCACATAGATTGTTAAACACTATATCACTCTTTACCTTAGTTAAGAAATGAGACTTATTCCATTCACTTGGATCCCTTTTCATTAACCACTCATATGCACCCATACTCTCATTCGCAAGTTCATCCATTCAAAACTTCCAATCAGCCGTGGTGGTTGACTTCGCAGCTTTCCATAAGTAGCCTTTAAGTGCTAAACTCTTAAAATTAGCCCTAAAAAAATTTGTATACATGTGTCTCACACAAAATCTATGTTCAGCATCAGGGTACAAGTCCTCAATGACCTTTTGTAATCCCTCATGTCTATCGGTCATAAATTCTTCTGTCTTTAAGCTCTTTCCCAACCTCTAATTGTAGATTAAACCCCTCACTTTCAGCATCATAAGTGGGGAAACGATAATTATTTTCATCACCTAAAGAATGATTAGTACGCAATTCCTCAGAAGATGCATAATATGGATCATCCAATTCTGTACCATCATCTTCACCAGCTTCTTGAAATTCGAGGTCCTCATTAAGACCAACCTTAACTCTTTCATGTGCATTTATTTGGTAATGAAAACCACCATCGTCCACATCATCATCCGATTCATTTAACTGACACTCAACAGGCACCAATTCTTCATCTTCATTGTTCATTACTGGAAATATAACAATATTCTTAAAACATGCAAATATTATAATACAATCAAGGAGCCAAAAGGAATTCGAACGCAAATTCTTTTATGTATTAAGAATATGCCTCTTACAGAAAGTAATAATAAAATATAAAAGCTTATATTTTATTATTACTTCCTGCAAGAGACATATTCTTAATACATAAAAGAATATGTGTTGCACTTTCTTCATTAAGAAACATTAATACAGAATCTAAGAAAGTAGAATAGAATAAAATGTACGAAATAATTATATTGTATTGTTACTTCTTGCACGTATTCATCTGATTATAATACTACAACAAAATAATAAAAAACATTGCTTTCTTGTGATCTCTCTTGCTCATCCTCCAATAATGCATCTTCCATACAATTATATTTCATATGAAGGCGAAGTGTATATATTGACGATTTGAGGGACAATTTCAAACAAGAGAAGAATGCCCAAGTGTATTGACGATTTCAGGGACGATTTTGAAGAAGAGGGTTTTGTATTTGAACAGTCGTGGTTTCAAATGAGAAATTCATAAGAGAAATGTGTAATAGGTTGAAGAGAAATTACAGGATGTACAGATTTAACGGGGATATATTGCCACGTTTAATTTATGTTTGCCACGTATTATTTTCCAACAATTTGGAGAGATGAAAGTTAAATGAGTAGTGGATAGGTAATTATAAAGAAAGATGAGTGAGTATTGTGTAATCTGTGAAAAATGAGCGAATAAGTAGTAATAGAATTAAAGTTCAGTGATTGTTGATTAAATTTACTCATTTTTTAAACAGTCATATTATCCCACTAATTTTCTAATTGTCCTATTAGAGGAGATGTAGGATTGACAATATTTTTATCAATAGCTCTACATGGACAGCCTCAATGACACCCTTATTTCCAGGTTTATGTGGAGGTATTAAAAAAAACTCACAATGTTGACTTAAGTAAAACGAATGAAAAACCAAACGCAGTCAAAATCCACAACCACTCTCTCTCCCAAATTGAAATTAACGCAGTTCTCTTCACCATCTCCAACCTCATCCACAACCATTCCCTCTCCCAAATTGAAATCAAGACAGTACTCCTCACTATCTCCGACCTCAAGTCCATCTATTTTTCGGCTGAAAACGGTTCAGATTCTCCAGACAGTTCAGATTTTTTCACACACCATAGCTTACATTACAGTCAATCTGTCTGTGTTCATTTTTTAATGAAGCTCAATGTCTTTGAAGTGGGTTAGGTTCTCATTTGGGATGCTGAAACTCACCCCAATTGTCGCTCTGTTGTCGACGCCACGTCATCTTGTGAAATTGAAACTGAAATGAACAAAAAATATGCTGTGAATTTCTTCGGCTTTACACAATATCTTTGCATAACTGATAACTAAAATGTGGATGATTATTCTTCTAATTCTTGTATATTATCTTATGTTGTCAGCTGATTATCAAATGATAATAATTTTGTTCCTAGTTTCTTGGTATTTTTCTGAGTTTGAATTTTATATTGATAGATAGGAAAAAATATGATTAAGTTTTCTTTGTATTTTTTAGCCAAAAATTAACCCTTTTAGCACCTAAAATGCTTCATCTTTGCACAGTGGGGCGTGGATCCATCTATAAGACCAAAAGTCTGGGAATTCCTTTTGGCCTGTTATGCTTTGAGTAGCACTGCTGAATATCGAAGACAATTGAGGACTGCCATGAGGTATTGGTCTTTTTATTCACTGCTTCGCTTCGTGTTGTTAGCTTATCAAGTGTCTTGGTTGCTCTGCTTTCTATTTACATGAATATGATTTGTTTGAATTTTTTTTTTCGACCGTTCTGCGGGTAGATGTAGTTCATATGTTAATGGTATTGCATTTTGCCCTGTTTGAGCCCCATTTTGTTGTGAAAAATAGTGAATTTTTTTATTTGACCTAATCCGTGGTTTATTAATCTCATAGAATGGGCTAAAGGAATTATGAAATATGTCATAGTTGTAGAGCTAAGGATCACTTCTTCGTTGAATGCCTGCGAAAACGACAATGCCCAATATGCAAGCATGGATTCGAGAAGTGTTTTGTGGTGGAGAATGAGACTAGCAATAAAAGGCAGTTATTTCTTTGCTGCAGCGAAAATTGTGAATTTTGGGACTGAGTTGTGAAAGAAGAATCAAGCGGTCAATCCTCTAGAGGTAGCACTTCCTTAAAGAGCATTGCGAGAAACAATAGTTGAAGATATGTCAAACATGTTTGAATCTCAAGTTCGCCTCAATGACGAAGAAGAACTACATATTTTGATGATAGTGACGATCTGTAAGGCAAAAGAAAGCGTGAAAGTAAATGCGAGGGGGAAGGGTTCGACTTGATTAGTATATAGTAACCTAACGGGCTAGGACATGGAAATTCTCACAATTTCCAAATATTCACATGAAAGGAATTTAGGTAGATAAATGTTATTTTTTATGTTGTTGTGTAATATTGTTTTTGTAAAATAAGAATTTCAGTCCAATGTAGTATTACTGCTATCAACCAACGCTACATAATTTGTTTAGTTCAATTACAGTATTGTTAGACTTGCATATAATGTAATGGTGTGTTTCGTCACCAATTTAGCACTATGAGTCGGTCTATCCTACAAAATTCATTTGGATGCTTATTTCACCAGCCCTATATTAACTAAGATAAGCAGTGACTTGTATAAATGTGCACAATACCCATAATAACACTGCAGGAAGCAAATTAGAGTGTACCAACTAACAGGAAAGTCACAGTAACCATTTAACACAATACCCATAATATAGGAATTGGCACAACTGAACAAATATACATTCTCCATTACTTGTGCACATAAATCGTTCACGGTGACGAAGAGACAGAGAGCGCAAACTTACAAACTATTTAGTAAAAACTAAAAGAGAGTGGAGACAGCTAGAATGCAGATAAAAAATGACTACCCTCGACGTTCATCCATTCGTCATATGTATGAGACAAAAAATGGCTACTCCAAAATCAATTACTCGAGCCACCGTGTTCCAGCAATGACGGAAAGTAGTACAACATTGCTTGACCTACAATACAATAACAACATTAATATGACCACACATGAAATAACTAACTACGTGTAAATATAAATATTTGATATATGCTTACACATTGCTATCCATATATAACATTCGCCGACGATGGAGGAATCAAATTCGAAGATGGTAAGTCCCCTGGAAGAGAGAATGGCGTCGACATGGAATACTGTGGGAACGGTAATTGTGTCGGCATGAAATACTGTAAATATGAAGGCATCTGCACGGAATAATATTGTTGCTGAGATTGCTCATCGTCCAGAACAACCTCTTGTGTATCAGTATGCCTCGCTGTCGGTCTCTTTCCTTTCCTTGACGCCGAACTTCCCTGCTTGTGCATTGAATATTTAATGAACGTTTTTATTTTCAAGCAGGTACGTAATGTAAGATAAGCTTTAATTGTACCTTTTTGCTCTTGGAATTGGACTCCAATGGGCTTTTTCTTCGAAGTTTTTTAGGTACCCTCTTTCTTCTCGCAGCTACTGGATCTTGTATGTTCACGCTGACATTATTCTGCTAAGGAGTACCCTGATCGGCCATGGAGATTGCACAGTACGAGATGACATTACTTCCACTACCCGACCTTCTTGACATCATGAGGTGTTGACATTGAAGTTTAATCCAGTCCATAACCACATGTGACTGTCCTTCATCATCTGTAGCGAGATTCTCCACCTGTACAAATGCTCAACACATCGTCATATCTCAACTGTGCAGGAGAACGAACCAATCCATCGTAGTTAATTGCGACCCTAGTATGTACTCTACTAACATCTCGCTTCCACCTCCGCAGTAAATACCTTTCTAGAAGTACTGTAACGTCACTACGAATTAAAACTGTGATGGCATGACGACACAAGATGCCTTGGAACTCAAACAAGTGGCAGCTGCAAACAATTTCACATTTCTCTTTCTCAAAAGAGAAGAAAAATGTTTTTTTCTTCCGTCGTCTCTCATAAATAACATCCTCTCGTACCTCGTACGTAGTCCCCAAGTTCCCCTCCGAGCTCAATATGAGGTCGCAGTAAACCTTCATCGTGATCTTCGCTTAACATTCTTTGAATTTTGAAATTGTGTAAACTGACTACAACTGCTGCTTAATCTCATATTGTGTTGCACACGGGAACATCTGCGAAAATGACTTGAGATCAGCCTGAAACTCCTTTTCAACCTTACTCTGAAGTGCTCTTTCATACTGTTCAACAAACTGCTTTAAGGAGGTCTTCGAATGCACATACCCATCAAAGAATGCATTCACGTTCTCACTTCTTTTGGGTTGTTGACATCCCTGCACAGAAAGTGGTCTTCAAAAAACAAGGAATCAAACGTTCTCTATTCTCCAAACAACCAGGCATTGTTGTGTAATCCATACTTATCAATCATCGCAACCGAACCTTCTTAAAATTCTTGAACAAACTGCGAATCGTAAACCAATCTGTGTATAACGGCAAATATTGAAGCCTTATCGTCGTGGTATCCAAACTTTTCAGGTAACTTCTTCATAATATGCCACAAACACCATATATGCTTTGTGTTAGGGAAAAAGATATGGATTGCATTTTGCATGGTCCTATCTTGATCGATTATTCTTTCGTGCGGTGCGTTCCCATGCATACACTGAAGTCATGTTCGGGACAACCATACAAAAGTATCTGTGTCTTTGTTCGATACCAAACCATAGCTAAACAATATCGATTGTCTGTGATGATTGACGCCAACAAATGGTGCAAACAACATATCCTACTTGTTTGTGAGGTAAGTGCTGTCAAATGTAACAACATCACCGAACTCCTTATATGTTTGCCTACAGCGATTAACTGCCCAAAACATATTTTTCAACCGCGATTCGTCGTCCAAAACAATGCTAAGATAAAATCTCGAACACAGTGCTTGCATTTTCGAAAAATAAGATTGTATTGCTACAACATCTCCTTCTCCAAGTCTAAACTGCCTAACTTGGTCAATATTATTTCGACAATCATTTTCTACGCAACTCATGTTCTTGTAACCCCATGCTTCTACTGCTGCAGAATTGTAACTTTTATGAAGTGGAATGTCTGCCAAATCATTAACTTCAAACTTGCATTTCACATGTACACTAAGTTTTCTGTTGCATCGATATAACCTAGATTTCGAATGACTAATGTCATGATTGTTCTCAAGGTGGACTATGTTAATTCTCCAGTATTCATAAATATCTGCAGATGCAGTGATTCTGGCTTTACAATACATCTGAATTGTTGGTTGCGATTTCAAAAAATTAGTGTTACTGATTCTTCGACCTCACGACTACATGTCAGCGTCACATACCTCAACTCTCCATCGTCCCTCATTTTCGTATTCCATTTTTTCACCGAAAAACCAACAATATAAGCATATTTTTCGTAGAAGTCGAGATATCTTTTAATTCCTTAAACTGCATACCGACAACATGCTCGACGACACCATCTCTCGTTGAAGTTTCACCTTCCACTATGTTAACAGCGTCTGAAACATACTCATTTGGAGATTCCGCCAAAACATCAACATACACTTCGTCCATTATGTTCACCTGTTGCAAAAACATAAGTGGCAGCCAATCTGTATTCCATAATAACAGGAGGGTATATAGCTAAAAATGTAACATCGAACTGATTTTTTATTTCAACAGATTTCAATCGATTAGCCCAAATTTCTCCAACAACATTTATCAAATATGAAGAGTTCCATTCAACCAATCATCTACACAATTATGTGACTACATAATGATATGCTTTATTTCATAAAAACAAAACATCATGAAACACTTCAAATAAGAGTGATGGAATAACGATCAAGATGCATCTGCCCATGTTCTACAAATGTGAGTATCTATTGCTGCATCTAGTATAAACAAAAAAATGTAGCAAAGAAAGATCTTTTCTACGGCTATAATTTGGAAAGCTTGTAACGAAACTATCTCCAGTATACTGAAATCAATTGGATGAAATAATGTAAATTGCACCGTGGACCTTAAAGTGAAATATTTAGAATAGATGCCACCACTCTTACAGTGTGACTGGTTCTTGAAAATGGTGAATAGCAGATTCAAACATTTTCCAGTCCAATGTTCTTTTCACTTAGTTCCTGTGACAATTTAGAGTTCAACATAAACTAAGGGAAATCTAGAATTTGTTTGCAGGTGGAGCAAAATGTAAAATTTCATCTGTAATGCACTCTTCATATGTGGCAATACATAAATAAAAAACACAGAATTAGAAGTACAGTTACTACATAGGCACCACAAGTCTATGGAGAAGAAGAATTGTGTTCGGGACACCACATCTATGGAGATTAATGACCCAGGAAATGTTGCTGGAAATCGGCGAAGACATGTTCAGAAATTGATCGAAAAGTGGCCGGATAGGGCACCTCCTGTGGAGCAACTTCACGGGATTTCCATTATCTATGTTGGGGAAAAAATGAAGAAGTTCCCAATGTTGCTAGAAGTCAGTTGTGCCTGGACAAACGTGCTTGGAAATCGACCAAAAAGTGGTCGAATGGGGCGGGATTTCCGATCACTTACGTTGGGTGAAAAATGAAGGAAACTCATTTGGATTTCCGGTTACCATTTTGGGCATTTTGCGGATTTCCGGTCACTTAACGTTCAGTGAAAAATGACGAAAACTCGGAAGGATTAGGGTGCGTTCTCTTTGCTGTTTTCGGGCATTTTTCTGTTTTCGATTTTTCAAAACATTGAAAACGCGCTCTTTCCCATTTTCGAAAACGAGTTTTTGAAAACGGCTGAAAATTTTGTGAAGAAAACAGAAAACAACTTTTTTACGTTTTGGCTGTTTTCTTCACAAATCTGCCAAAACTCAAAAAATACAGGTTGAAAAATATTTTTTTCAAAACGACAAAAAGAACGAATTTTCAACAATTTCAAAATAGACACCCAAAACATAAAATACAAAACGAATTCAAAACTCAAAATACAAAATTGAAATATGAAAAGAACGTCCCCTTAAAGTTTCTATTTTTGGGATTTCCGGTCAAAAAGGACGGTTCAGAAGTGTTTTTCTCTCACCCAGCAAATGTGTTTTTGTTTTTCTCTCATATTTTGTCCTCCTTCCCTCCAAAATGGACTCTAGTAGTGCCACGTAAGATTTTTTTAAAACCCTGAAATTCAAGCCGTCAATAAAGTTGTTTAAGTAGAATAATTGAAGAAAAAAGATAAATTTTAAAAGAGGAGCTGTAGGATTGACAATATTTATTTATTATTCTATTCTTTAAAATAAGAAATTAAATTTTAAAACATAAAAACAATATTTTCTGGATTTATGCGAAATAAATTAATCTCTCAACTATTCACGAGCTTCTTGAATGCCCAGTCTGTACCAATTGTACGTTCACATAAATAATTTTTTATATTCATGTATTTTCAAATATTACTTTTACAATATGTTGACCTGTGACTAGCTCTAATAAAATATTTCAAAATAACGTGTAATGCATGTTGACCTATGACTAGCTCTAATAAAATCTTCTTACTTATCTCATGCACTTATTTTTCTTATTCTAACAATTTACTTGATTGTCAGAGTACAAACAACTGTCTCTCTTTTCTCTAGGACTATGGTTTTTGCATCCTAATAATGCTTTCGTAGTGTATAGAAAAAACCCAATTGGTCAAATTTTGTTGACCACTCGGTCAAACATATTTTCAGTCAACAATATGTATGAAATTATTGCCTATCATCTTTCATATCTTATTGAATAGTCAAGATCCTTTCACAATTTTGAAAATATCATTTTTATTACGATTATACTATATGTACATTATAACTTACAAATTTGTTTATCAATAGATGATGTGACAAAATATGAATGAGCCAAAATTTCACCAACCAACTAAAAAATAAAATTCACCAACTTTCTTTTTGTCATTTCACCAATATGTAAAAGAATTTGTAAATTGAGATGTACAATAAGCATTTTCAACAATACATTCTTTCAATAAAATAATTTCACCAACTTTTCCTTACTTATTAATAACACATTCTTCAAAAAAAACACTATTCCAAAATTTATTACCCAAAAATGGAGCTCAAACAACTTTGACAGTGCATTAGTCTCCTAAACACACCTGTACTCTATCGTCTCCATTTTTTAATTTTATTTTTCATGATTTTAGATTTAGATTAAAACTGTACATAGTAAACCAATTTGCATCTACCACAAGCAAGTCAAATACACTAATTTAACAAAAATCACCAAAACTAATTTCATTCCTCGAACGTTTCAGTCGCTATACAAACACTGATGCTAACCAGCCTGAAGCATTTATTTGAATAAAGAATCAAAGTCATCATACACAAATTAGAACTTACAAATTTACAAAAGCAAGGAGCTAATGAACGCAGAACTTACAAAAGCATCGAGCTCGTTCAATATAAAAGAAGCATCACAGTGAATAATTCAGCCGAATCAATAATCTTCTACAAGTTGCACGATTCATCTCATAAGCAACAACTTTTCATGCCTTTTTAATGGATATAGTCCAGAGAAGGTCCGAATCAGATTTGACAGTTACTCTCTCTCCTTTTACGATGTTTGAAGTACTGATCAAGCCACCAAACCTCATTTCTGTCTCAGCTGAAAGGCAGTACATTAACCACGTTTGTATTAGGCACAGAAGTATGAAATTTACCAAAAGGTGGAATTTTATTCAAGAATGATATCTTATTCAAACTGTCTTGACTTGACTAAAGAAAGGGAGGTCTTCATAGACCAGCATTTGAGAAGAGCCACAATCATTGAAAGGTTAAAAAGACTAGAATGCGTGTAATGACAAATACTTACTAAGATCCCACTGAAGCCCAGTGGTCGTAGTGCTTCTAGATGGTATGCCAATGGGAATGAGTCCACAATGCGGGCCCTCAACAGAGGACTGGATATGGATCTCATGATGATGACTACTTGGAAGAAGTTGGATTAGGCAATCATCCGATAGAAGTATTATTCGGGTGGTTGAGAAAAAACATAGTACGTTGATATTTCCAACCTCATGGTCAAACCTCCCACCAAGTGCTCCAGCAACAAGAATGTATAACTAAAATTTAAGCACAGCCATAATGATTAGAATGTCAATAGATGCTCATAAGTGAAAATAGAAGAAAAGAGAAAGGGAAGATCGTTCGGTATAGTGCGTAATTTAAGCTGATCAAACATACTTTTTATCCGTACATTTCGTAAGATCCACAACTATTGCCTACTTATTATCCACATATTTTAGGACTCACAGATTATAATCACTCCCAAGAATGCTCATAAATGTTTCAGATTCCATCAAGGTTGCTAATAACAATAAGCTAGCATTCATCCTATACGGTTTCAGTTTCAAGTTCCATTTAACACCTTCTCAGGTTTTTCAGTTTATAGTAGACATCTTCTTCAAGAAAGAGTACATCTAATGACAAGATGGATCATAAACAGAGATCAAGCATAAATATTATAGATATTGAGCATGAGAAAATGGAACATCTGAAGCAATATACATACATTATGATTCTCCAGATTTGGTAAGTCACGAATGTATGCTACACATTTATGTAAATCCGTGGTATCCTGATCATGAGAAGCATCTATTGTGTTGGTTCCCTGCATTTGACAAACAAGCTATAGATACTTAGAATATGGTTTCTTAGAACATACCAATGAATGAGTTAAATATGTAAAAATGTAAATTAATTAGTTCTCTAGAACTATAAGCATACAAAAACGATATCATCATATCCTAACTGAACATCTTGACCTGGTTACTAAATTTCAGTAGTCAAAATAAGCATCAATTGTCTGCAGTAATCAAATTTTAAGAATACACAGACATTATTTAAGTTAAGCAGTAACACAAAGAAGTAATTAAGAAAACAATGGTGTTTTATCAACTAGGCTCTAAAATTATTATGATTCGGAACAGCAGTAGGGAATTAGATCCTTAGTAACAAGAGCGAGTCATATCAACATAATAAGAAACTCGAATACTAAAATAAATGTTTTTTTCCAAATGGCACATGATGGGAAAAGCTTCACCTTATAACTAATGGCGTCACATCATGATCTAAATTTGCAAAACCTGGCCTTATATTTTCCTGCAGTGGATAGTGGCATTTAAGATGACGCATTTTTACGTGATCACACTGGGAAGAAAGTACCATTAACATGGGTTTTAAATTTGGTGACATCCACAGAAAGCAAAGATGCAAAATTAGGGTTCAACTCTACTCAAGCATATATATAAAAAACTTCGAAAGATTTGCTGCATTTTTAACAACAAAAGGATACAATTATATCACCAGATTTGTATAGAACTCCAATACTTCTGCTCTAATTGAATCCATGTCTCCTTTTATTACATCTGGCTTATACCTGGATCATCCAAATAATTGTAAGTTCCAATTGCTAGACAAATATCTTCGTTTATTTATTTTTATCTCTGGTTCTTTGAAAGTATAGGATAAAGATATTAAGAACCGGCTCCAATCACCCAAGTTTAACAATATAATCAAATATTCACAAGAATATTATCCGATCAAATTTGAGACTTGAAAACCAAGAAGCAATTCACTCAGTGCAGACTGCAGTATACCCTGAGCATACAATTCTGGAAATTGTGAGAATGATTTCACAAAGAAGAGTCAGCATAAAGACTAGGAGACCAACGAGCAAATGAAACTACTAAAGTTGCAAGAGCCACCTATATAAACAATCTTGATTAAAAAACTTACAGTTTCAGTATATTATCAATTTAAATGGATCCTATCAACAATAAAGACTAATAAAAGCAAATTCCGTCTTTTCAGCTGGCAGACTGCTCACTGAAAGCATTACACATGAGTTATCAAAATATATTATCTCCAAAAGCTTCGTGTTTCAGTGACAGGATGAAGTCCTGGACATGGGTTCACAACCATTAAACTGAATCCGTCAATTGTCCCTTTGGATTCAATTTCTCATAGGAAGGCCACCAATTTCATTCTTGCATAAACAATCAAGTGATTAACACCAAAGAGGACCAAATAGCATTGTCATAATTATTGTTCTTATACTCCTCTTTTTCCTTTCTTAGACACACTGATTGCAAGGAATAAGAGACCTCACCTATTTTCTTATTCTTCCTAAGCCAAGGTAGAGAAATAGAAAGAACGGGTCTTCATTTGATATTCACGACCCCCAAAACTATCATACTATAGAAAGTCAATTTGTTTATAAAACTACAACTGTAACGCCCCGAATTCCGCGGACCCGGAATGCTACGTCATCTTCTCTTTGCCCTAATTTAACTGAAAAGTTTGGCGGAATAACTAACTTTTAAAAATATCACATTTAAAAATTTGTGAATTTTAACGGTAACAAATGCCATTCGAATTAACTTAAGGAAAATTTGATTAAACATTAAACTCAAGTTTGAAAATAGCGGAAACGATAAGGTAAGTTTCATAATGTTTCAAAGAGTGAAATTTCGAAAGTAAACTAAAAACATCTAACTACAATTATTCCACCACTGCCCATCAGACTCGGCCGTCTCCAAAATCTGCAATATTGTTAAAAATAATAGAATGAGCATTTCGAAGAAATACTCAGTAGACTCATCGCCAGTAATTAATCTACAGAGTAATTTAACACATAATTATGCAATCTATACAGTGATATTCTCATGGGCTAATTTTCTTTGAAAAATCATAGGCTCTTTAAAATCATAGGGTGTGGGTAGTCTGTCTCATGCATTTAAGTACGTAAGTTATGCATAACATCATCTTATCTCATAAGAGATTCTCTTTCTTCTCATGCAATTAAGCATATAAGTTATGGCAAGCATAACAACATAATCTATCTCATAAGAGATTCTCATCTTATGCATTAAAGCATATAAATCACATAGAATCACATAATACATGCAATTACAATTTAAACTAATTAATGGGGGCGAGTCTACCTCAATTTATCGCGAGTCGTAAAAAGTTGAGCGGAAGAAATCTCAAGCTCTATCGTCCTTACGTTTCGTCTAGCCAAAATAGAAAAATAACTTTGAATTAGTGTTTCGAAATTTTTAAAGATTAAAAACGACAAAAAATAAAGTTTAGGGACTTAATTGGAAATTTATTAAAACTGAAAATAAAAGTTTAGGGGCTAAAATTAAACTTTTATAAAATAGGGACTTAATTGAAAATTTGCTAAAACTGAAAATAAAAATCCAGGGACTGAAATGGACTTTTTTCGAAATCTGTGGACTGATTTGTTTTTAAAACATAAATCTGGGACTGTTTCCTTTAAAAATCGAATTTTGGGACTGAAATAAATCATTTTAAAACTTGGGGGACTAAAATGAACTAACGCCTAAACTAGGGGCTTAAACATCAATTTTCAAAAATCAAAATTTTATAAAACTTCTCTCTCTCTCCTTTCTCGCGTTCGAGCAGAGAGAGAGGAGGAAGGCGACGGCGAAGGGGCTTCGCCCCTTCGCTCGATTCCGACCGGCGCGAGGTGGCAGCGCCACCGTCGCGTGGTGGCGCCGGCAGCGTGGAGGTGATGGCGGGGTGATTTTGGCGTACGGGTCGAAGGTTAACCGAGACTTGAAGCTCGGATTTCTTGGGTTTTCCGTTGGTGAACCGGCTGGAGAATAGGTCGGGGAGCGAGGTAAGTTTATGGGTTCCTTATTTCTGGGTTTGATTTTTTGGTTTTGGGTTGATTTCTGGGGCTGTCCGTTTTGGGTGTGGGTGGCGGTTCGAAGTCGGGGATGGTAGGTGAGTTTGGGTGTTCTCGTGGTGGCTTGCAGGTGGTGTTGGTTGTAGTGAGGTGGTGGTGGCTTTGGCTGCAGTGGCTGTAGGTCGGAGGTGGTGGTGTTGATGGTGGCTGCAGGGGCGGAGCCTGTGGTGTTGATTCAATAGGCTGGGTCGTGGGAAATGGATGGCTGTAGCTCGGGTGATGGTGTGGTGGAGTCGACGGTGGCTGTAGTGGTGGTGCCTGTGGGTTGGTAGTGACTGTGTGCAATGGTCTGTGAGTTGAAGGTGGTGGGGCTGATGCTAGAAATTGATTTTCTAGCATCACACATGAACTTCCAACATTGTTGATGCTAGAAATGGGTGTTCTAGCATCAGTTGTGAGTTTGAGATTTTCCAGCACGAGTTTCAGCTGGGTTGGAGGTGGCTGGAACTCACTGCCTTGAGTGAAAAATGTTTTTGAGAATGTAATGTCTTACCCAGTTGCTGGAGGCTGCGTGAGTGAGGGGAGGAAAATGAGGGTGGTATTTAATGAACAGTAGAATTTTTTTAGGGCACAGAAATCAAGGTGGTAAATGGGCCAAAATCTTGGGCTGCAGGAATTTTTGAATTGGACTTAAGTGAATTGGGCCGAAAAGAATACATTTGGGCTTAAAGGATTGGACTAAAATAACTTATTTGGACTAATAAGTAATTGGACCTTAAAAATTACTTAAATTATTAAAATGATAAGAAATTCGATACCTAAAAAATATTCGGGATTGAACTCGATTTGAATGAATTTAAATTGATTTTATAACGGCTAGACGAACGCGTTTTTATTTAAAACTCGGGATTTAAGATTTTGCGACACGTTTTTCAAGAAACTTAAATAAAAATTTCCGATCGCTACAACAACAGTACCTCATCGCATTAAAAACCAGAATTGCCTGCTTATTACTCTCAGAATTCCTTCGTGATCTTTTTGTTTTAAAGTCAAGTCTCCTCTTCTAAACCAGAATTGTATTCTTAATTCCTTTTTGATCTTTTTGTTTTAAAGTAAAGTCTCCTCTAATATATGAAAGCACACTAAAAGTAAACATAGCCAAGCTTCATTTGAGAATTTCCAGTAGTTGACTATAATTATAACTATCAGAAGAAAACCCACAACTTCCAAAGAAAAAAATACATCAATTATGCACTGGATATATCTCACATGAATCTGAAATTTAAACTTAAAAACTACAAAATACTAAAGCAAGTCTACTGATATTATTGCAACATTCATCAAATGTGTTAAATAATACTCCTCAAAGTCTGATGATCACAAGACGCAATTGCAAAATAGTTTGTAACACCGGATTGCTCTTTTTAAAATTGGTCACCGAAACTTGAACTCAAATCTGATGTGTCCATCTCATCTAGAAGCTTAACAACTGTTAGAGAACGGACAGCACGTGTACTCATTTAAACCTCATCGTATTCAACAATTTTGACGAACCTCCTTCGAATACCCAAGGCTTGTTCATCAGGAAACAATTGCGGCAACTCATCATACAGTCGATTCGCACCGCCATCTGCACACACACGAAGTCGAGCTGTTGTACACAGATTATCAAACTACGTTTTACCGCTGCCGCATAAAATACATGACCAAAGTAGAACTAAATTAAAAAACGAAAAAAATTGATTAGGAGAATGATAGTTTACCATGGTTCCAGAGCAGAGGAGTGAATCGAGGGATGGGTTGGTTTAGTACTACCAGAGCGCACAATTGAGAAGGGCCATTGTTGGCAGGAAAATCAGGAAGGAGGAACCTTGAGGAATGAATCATCAAATCCATCTCGAAAATTCAATTCAAATTGAGATTGTGGAAACACGCAACTACTTATTTATACATAAATGGACATTTGCACAACCGGTCCCTCATCTATTGTATAAGCTGAAAATTGATGTCTGACTTTTAAAATGAACAAATTGATAGTCAAATCTTTCCTTAAATTTACAACATCCGTCTCTAATAATGAAAGCATTCAAGTCATCTCCACCTAATTTTTACGTATCTAACATTTAAAATTCAAGTTTTGCTTTTCAACTTGATATGGTATCGAGTACTTTTAAGTAATTGACACTTTTGGTGAGAATTACTTGTCAATTTAACATAAGTTTTCATTCCTTGAACAATAAGTTGGAGAATAACAAATATGATAAATTCCATTTGCGTTGATTATACTTTTAATCTACATATCTCAAGTAATTGTTCCTCATTTTTATTCAATTACATAACTATGTTTTAATTTGATTTCAATCTAGTAACTCTATCTAATTCCGTCATTTGAATTGACGAAATCTGTGATATAGCCATATTTATTTCACTTCAGCATCAAAATGTCACTTGCTAGTGAAGCACATTGGTACCAGTTAACTCAAAGCTCTCCTATTATTAGAGCCTATTGTATAATGAAAAAAATTTATCTTAAATCCTACATTTTAACTTCTCATTTTCAATAATCAGATGATAGAATTATTCTTTCAAAAATTAGGTGTACCTCATCCCACTCCATGCCCATCCTACTCACACTACTCAACCCTAATTAATTCTCCACCCCAAACAAAAGTTCACTTCTCCGATGGTGTCTCTTTGAGGCGATAACTCGGCTTTCTCATGCACATGCACAACAACGTTCATCGTCATTGTTATAAGCACTAAGGAGCATCGCCGCGTAGGTTGTCGTTACTTCTTACGCAACAGCACTAAACAGTATAGCGATTTGCGCACTACATGGTGCTAGTTGCGACTTTGAATGATGGTTGTTGGTGCAGTTATTATGGTGAGGTGGCAATGGTGGTAGTTGGTGCACGTGGTGGTAATGCGTTAGAGGTGATGGTTTATGGATCTGAAGCGACGACGATGTTTTGAATGGTGCCAATTGTTGAGTGCAGGTGGTGTGATGTGGTGAAGATCAAAGGTAATTTGTAACTAGTTAATTGAGTTATTGTGACAAATTATTTTTACAACACGTGATCGATAAATAAGTTATAATTGGATAAATAAGTTGTAATCAATTAATTTAATAATTTATTATTGATAAATAAATTGTAACCTATAAAAATGTGTGATGTGTTGTTTGAGCCACATTCTTTCAAAAAAACACATTCTTAAATAATGATTTGACATCATTTCAATTCGCATTATTCAATAAAATAATATTACACGTAAATCCAAAAAAATTTCTCATTTTTTAACTACACATTCTCCATCAATCCATTATTTCAAAATACATTATTTCAAAATAATGTGCATCAAAACATATTAAAGTTACAATTTTGACCCACATTTTATTTGTGACATTGACATTCTACGATTGTGATAAATACGTAACTGTTACCATAAATTAAATGATTGTGACCTCAACATTTAATAATTTTTTTTATTAATACCACTTGATTTTTGAAAAAATTTCACTAGATCGTCAAGTTTAAAAGTATACCTTTAAAGATTGATAGTTACGTATTTTTCCCTGGTATAATTCCATTCATATTTTACTCCAGTCCAGCCCTTTTACTCTTGCATTAATTTCTTAGTATTTTATCATTTTATTTTTAGGCAAATTCGGCAAATATCTAAAAAATAAAAAGGTTTAAGTAAATATAAAAGGCGAATTTACCTTTTACCTCAAATAAAAAGAAAATAGCAAAAATAATAATAATAATAAGGTTTGACAATTTTGAGAGGTGAAATAGAGTTCGACGCTGTCCATGCATTCTATCCACACGATTAATTTGGGCTTGCCCTTTATTCTTCATTATTGTGTACAAAACCTTGCACTCTTCATATACTGTTCACCATCGTGTAGTCTTCCTAATGGTTAAAAACACATGGTGACCGAGTTACCAAAATTTTATCTTAATCACAAAACTTTATTTTGTTTCTCCCGTTACAATTTCATCTGCCCATTGACAAACAAATCATCTAACTGCCACACTATCTAATGACAAACGGACAAGACAGAATCACAAAATTATAACAGTTTAGTGTCCAATTTGCAATAAAATAAAGTTGAGTAGCCAACATGAAAGCGACTACCCATCTGCGTCAACAAACAAAATGAATCATGGAATATAGAAAAAGCAGCACATACTATCTTAATCAATTGAAATGACAATCATTCACTCAACAATTAGGCCAAAATATATATTATCTAAAAAATAAAAATACTTCAGAGCTTTCCTTTTGAGTCTGTTTTCACATATATGGCTTTAAACACAGTCAAATAGATGCTAAAAACTGTAAAAACACAGGAAAACAGTCAATAGAGAAAAATAAAAAGGATGAAACAATAGATAATCCATTAAAAAGTCGACCGAAAGTTCAGAAGATTTATGTACGCTTAAAGATCAAACTCATTGAATGTTGTCTGCAAAACAGATAACCCGTCCACATGAAGCGAGTCCAATGCATGTTTTGATCGACAAACAAGAGAGACCCCACAGAAAGAAAAATTTAGTCACACAAGATTGAGAAATACTTTAAAACTTTTATCAAGTCAGGGATAGATACTTTATAATTCTTATCTGGTAAGGATAGATAATTTATAACTTCTATCTGGTTCGGGAGAAATACCCATGAACTTAAATATGATACATGATGGCCAGTTCCGCAAAAGAGGGTTTTGGGTAAGAGGAACCTGAAACTGGATTTCCACAATCACAGGCCCCAACCATCTCATCAGATCCACCAAATAGAATAGATTAAAAAAAAAAACCGCCTAAACAAGGAAACACTATACAACTTTAGTACCTCCTTTACATGAAGTAGCTAAGTGATATCTTCTTTCTTGAACCACCTTCCCCATAAAGTTCATTCCACTGGAGAAGCTCATTCATGTTATGTGATTCTGACGAAACGCTAGCGCATACCTGCATTTGAATGAGAATCATTAATAGTAAAAAAATAGAGAGAAAAAAAAGGTCATAGTAGTCCCAAACATAATAGGAGTCCAACACGAACAAGCTTAAACCTCACTATCACGAGAACCATGAACCCAAGTTCAAGCAAATATACAGTAAAAGCACTGATATGTGCCGCATGTGATATTAAAAAATTAGACGGAAACATCAAGGACACATCGATTTGAATTCTTTATCCTTATTTTTTTCATAAATCAATAGTTTTGATTTCTGATGGCGAAATTTTTTAAGTAATAGTAGTATCAATTTGTCATATTAATATATCTTTGAACTAAACTATATGTTACTGTTGCCAAAGAAAGGAAAATGCATATCAGCATATGTAGATGTAAAAAAAGTTCAACATGAAGTTCATAGAATATTCTGCCCTTTTTAGACAAATGTTCTAACAATTTTCTTTACTTTTATATTCCATAATTTACAAAATGTGACCGTCTTTGTGTGTCACATGGCCTATTGAAAGTGCCCAAGGAGCATTCGTATATTTTATAATTCTTATGAAAAATCTTTGACAGTTCCATTTCCAGAGTAATTGAAGTGCACAGTTGGCCTCATCCACCCTCTCCTCTGTGTGGTGTTTTCAAGGGAAAAGGAAAAGTATCCCCCAAGCATTGAAGATTATAAAAAAATATTATGAAAAATAGAACCGTGTGGCATGTCAAAGACGTGTCCTAGCATGTCTGAAATGACACAACACATCGCACACGCCACCCTGGTAGAAGAGTCCATGCTTGGTATAATGTGTATGTATGAAAGGAGAGAAATCCAACAGATGACTTGGTCTTCTTCCCTAGGTAAACTAATTGCAACAAAAAAAGCTATGCACCATTTGCATAATGTGAGAGGTCCAGACACCCTTTCAAACAAAGCTTGTTACTCTTCAGAGGAAATGAAAAACAAGGACAATATTCTGACAGAAACAAAGAAAATACTTGTACCAAGTCAAGATAGATAACAACATTCACGAAAAAGCTTCAACGGGCCCACAAAACCAATCAAAATTGAGTAAGAAGCACGACTATGAACAGATGCAACATAAGATCATTTATCCAAATTTATTTCCAGCCAATATAACTACCCTTAAGTCCTATTCTTCAAGGCAATTCTGCCCACAAGATCAGAACCCCAGCCTGCCTCTTTTCCCTCTCATTTGCTTCTAAAAGAAATCAAGAACTCCAGTTTTTGGCCGTTTCTGGTTGGTGGGAAGTTTATAATCAATATTTTATAAGAGAGACATGCCCAGAGAAAATTTTTCATTTCCCCTATCATACATAAACAGTGAATTTCTCTTGATTAACAAGAAAAGGCAATGATTACATTCACCAAGTACAACACATGTACACACAGTAACAGAAACAAACATACCTGTTCGTGTGCATATCGAAAATCATCCGTACTCAGGGGACGAATGTCTGCACTGCTATGCAATTCAGGCAATGGTCTGTTCTGTGCCAGTGCCAAGGCTTTCTCCTACAAGTTTAGATATAAAAAATTTTATTAAAACAAAAATGCACATAAAAATAGTCGCACATGAATAATAATGAAAACTCCAGCATGCTTTAGATGAAAAGATTTAACACAAAGCATGAGCTTTTGAGAGAAAAGAAAGAGGACAGAAAAATAAAATGCTCAAACTCTACTCGGCTGATTTGTACAAGAGTGTTCTTGACAGAAACTGCTATAAATATAAAATTCTCCCTAAACTAAGAGAGATTAAATGATAAACAGATACAATTAAAGCATACCAACCTTCTTCTCCTTCTCTAAAATTTCTCTTATTGGGCAATGTGCAGCTGTTCCACAGAGATTCTGGAAAATGAAAATAATTAACATGTAAAAACAGATGTATTGCAACCATTAGAAGAAATGGTGATGATAAAAAGTAATTTTAACATAATCAAGAAAAAATAGGACACATACCTTTAGATCACTACTGAATACCCTGCAGTCATGTTAGCAACTACTTCAAGATCAACATTTGGAGCCAACTCTTCCTTTGCTAATATCACTTTTAAAATTTTCTCCCTGTTCTGAGCATCTGGCAAGTTCACCATCAGCCTGCACTTGGACACAAACAAAATTAACAAACTAGAGTTACTCCAAACTGTCCATATGCTAAAAAAATGCTAGTTCGGGGTTTCGGGGAGTAGTACTGCAAAAGATATGAATTTGGAAAAGATAAAACCTCCGGGGAAGCCTTCTAATTACAGCCTCATCAAGATCAAAAGGTCTATTGGTTGCTCCAAGTACCAGTACACGTTCCTTATCTTTTGTACGCAAGCCATCCCAGTTCACCATAAATTCATTCTTCATTTTGCGCATTGCTTCATGTTCTCCCGGGTTTTCACGTCTTCCTAACATACTGTCAACCTATAGGAGCATATATAAAAGGATATTTAAAAAGAAAAGGGGAGAAAACAATATGCCCTTGTTTGAGCCCATTTTTTGAGATAGATTTCGTAAAAAGTGAATTTAAGAAAAAATTTGGATTAACGTGCAAAATTATTTTATTGGGTGAATGTGTAGTTGAAACTGAGTTTAAAGAATGGGGCTCAAAGAAGGGCTAAGAAAAACAAACAGGAAATTTGACAACAACAGAATATTATATCATCACGAAAAGTAAAAGAAGAAAACGAAAAAATGTTGGCTGTCCCCAATAAATTAACCTCCCCCCTTCTTCTCTCTAAGGCACAGTATATACAGACAAGAAAAAGAAAAAAATTCACACACACACACACACACAGAGAGACCAATATGGAAAAATTGAAAGGAACAGCAATCAATCAAGAAGCATTAATTAATTTAAGAGATGTTATACCAACCTCATCAACAAAAATTACACTAGGAGCTATTTTACTAGCCAATGAGAAGACTGCTTTGACATATTTCTCTCCTTCACCAAACCACTGAATGCAAGAAAAAGAACGTTGCTCAAAAAAGAGAAATGACCATAAGAACTGCTAATTTTCAAGGGTGAACAAGAAAATGTACTTTTGATGTGATGCTTGACATTGAAATATTAATAAAGTTTGCACCAGCTTCAGTCGCAACAGCTTTTGCTAGCATTGTTTTACCAGTACCAGGAGGTCCGAAAAGCAATATCCCCTTGCAAGGCTGCCAAGAGCGACATGGTTAGAAACAAAAAAAGAATTGCCCTACATGACCAACGCGCCTAGGGAAGATTTGTTAATATTCCGAATAATAACTATAAATCAAGTCATTTTACCTTTGTCAGCTGTCCTTTGCTGAACAACTCTGGCCTTTGCAGGGGTAGCATCACTAGTTCCTTCAAAGTTTCCTTCACATTCTCCAATGCTCCAATGTCATCAAAAGTAACTCCAATATCACCAGGTGGAATAACATCCGCAAGGAGTCTTTTCTCAAATTCATTCTCGGTAACCACATCCTGAAAACTCAAGCAATCATTTCCCTATCTCAGGTCATGTGATACAAAGTGGAAAACATTTGGCGAACTCATGTGCAACTTAAGAAAGACAGCAAAGGGTTACCTTGAGAGATTTCTTTGAACTCTTGTTTTCATTTTGAATGCCCTGAAGAATGTTGAGCCCATATCTAATACTGCAGAATAAAGCAAGAAGATATAAGACACCCCGTACCAACATCAGCTAGTCATTTCATTTGTTATTTCTTATCCTTTCCCATTAATGCTCTTTATTCTATGTCTTCTAACAGTATTACTGTGAAAGAAATACAATATTAACTCACTTTTCACTTGAAATGATAAGTTTGGACTGTTCGACTGGTACTTCAGAACAGTGCATCAAGTGATCAATTAAAGCCCAGCCAACAATTTTTTCAACACCTATCATCATGGGAACAGCAATTAAAAAAACAATTAAAGTGCATTGTGCTCAATTTGACAATTCAAATTATGGAGAAAGGACTGACTTTCGCTTGCCAAAGCTTGGTCTTTGATGCATAAAGTTTCAAGATCCGGACAATCTAGACCAATTCGATTTAGAACCTGAAATCCATACAGATTAAAGTAGCACAGTGAATCAATGACAATCAACTCATCCAGAGATTCACACCATTTGGTCAAATTGTCATTTATACAATAGTAATCAATTTCTACATGGGAAATCCTTGAGAGTTCATTTACTATTAAATTAACCAATCACTTCATCAGTACACCATCATGACCACAATTAAATCATAATGAAGTTAAAACAATTTCTAAAAAATACTTAAAAGAGGAGGAGCATCCACACCCCCCCCCCCACCCACCACAACCAACAAAGAGGAAAAAGTAAAAAAACACCAAATGAGAATCTAGGCAGAAAATCTGCACATTTTAGTGCGTATAAAAAAGCTGCCCAAACCTAATTCATCGGATAACTCTTAGTGTTGTATAAAAACTGCAGCTACGTTCAAGAACAGATGGATATCTAACTCATATTCATACATACGGCTGAAGACCAACAAAAAAAGGCAGATAAATAAGTAGGTCCAATGAGCAGAGAAGATCAGAAGACTAACCGAGTGAATGCTACCAGTATTTGACTGTGATTTCATTGTTTCAATATCACGGTCTAACTGTTGTTTCCAGTCTAATAGTACTGTTTCGTCCTGTCATATTCTAACCATATCAGAAGCTGCTATAACATCAACAAAACACGCAATAAACAGAAAACAACTTCTAATTACCTGAGGAATCTGTATAGTTATTTTGTTTGGGAAAAGACGACTGAGCTGCTTCAGTGTCTTTGGTGTTTCTTTATTTCGATCATGCAACCTACCAAAGTTATCCTATAAAAAAAGAATGGTTGAGATCAATTTTGAAAGTATCAATAACTGCAATAAAGAAAAGGTGTATAGCATGCAAGGGGGTTGGTGTATTGCAGTAGTCCTGTCAATGAATTTGCACCTTAAAATCATTTTGAACTATACGATAACTGTTCGTGTGCAACCAGTGAGAGGAAAAAATAATGTTACCAGTATAGAAATGAAAGTCTATTAAATTTAGGTGGCCTTAAGACAGACAATGTGGACAATATCCAAAGTACAAATTTATTCATCAATCAGCAAACCGATAAAAAAATGATACATATCGAAAAAAATAGCCATGTACTGACCTTTATGAATAAACAAAAATATGATAAGCACCACACTAATTGTTTTCCACGTAATCATTTTTTATGCTCTTTGAGCGATGTTAATTAGCAATAGAACATACAAATTAATAGGAAAAGTGAGAAAAAACATAAAGATATCTTTACTTACATAGGGTTACAAACACCATTATCGCTCAACTTACATGTTGTTTTACTTTGGTCCCCGAACTTGTGTTTCTAAGTTAGACAACTAACATCCATATAAATTTTCATTTTAGGTACCTCTATCTACCTCCTATCTCCATCTATTCAATTAAAAGAAATGCTAGCATTGGCAACTGAAAATGATCTTAGTTTGAAAAATCTGTTTGTGATAATTTTCATCGTCCAATTAAGCAAAAAAACATCTTGTTGGAAAGACATGGTTTCTATGTTTCTTTACAAAAGCACAACTTCTCAATCAATACGCAATTTTCCCTAGAAAAAGATAATGCACTAATGGATTTTCCAAGCCATATTATCATTTCCATTTTTGACAACAGCATTTTCGTTAATTTAGCCAGACACAGTGCCTACATTGTAACAAGAATCAAAGTTCAATGACCAACTTGGAAAGTAAAAGGTTTGGTAGCCAAAGTGAAACAATGCTATAAACTGATTTATAACTTTTCATAAACACAAAAATGCAATAAGACAGTAATGTTGCCAACAGCCATGTGTATCCTTTCTACCAAACATACATAACATAAAAAAATAAAAATAAATAAAAAAAACTGGAATGTTTTCACCTGCAAAATCCCACACCACCACCCCTCCCAAACAAAAAAGAAAAACAATAATAGATAATAGAAAGAGAAATTCGAAGGGTAAAAATACCTTAACTTTCATTAGAAGAAAACATTGAAAAATCAAACAAGAGTGAGCACAAGTGAAACGGTCAGCAGGCTAAAAATACACTATCCACATTCATTTAACAGGGCATACCGGGAAGGCAAGGTCCAGCAATGCCGTTTGGTTGCTACCAAATTTTGTGAACAGCAATCCACCAGGATGGGACTGAAATGCACAAGTATTAAAGATTTTGAGTTTAACAAATTCATGTGTAATAAATGTGCTCGACAAGTTTCAATACAGATATACACAAAGGTCTGAGAAAGCAAAAACAAGAAAACTACAACTTACTTTCTCCTTTCTGTTGTCTGTTTGAGCATGAGAAGCTATGATAACAACATTTTCAGGTAACTTTTCAAGCTTATTTTTAAAGGCTGCATATGCCTCGGGATTTCCCGCCATGGACTTCTCTAAGTCTTTCATAAACAAAATTAGAGGACTACTTTTACTTTCTACGGAAGCAACCTACAAAATTACAAAATTCAGATAGAAAAATAAAAAGAATGACAATTGTAGTTGTGAACAAGATATAGAAACACAACATAAAAGCCATTAAGTTATGGCAAATCAAATATAATATATAATAGCATTAACCTCAAAGAGTTCATTAATGGCAAGCTTGTCAACATCATCGGCATTGGAGTTATCAAGACGTAATAAGTCAGCTGCACAGAAATAAAACAAATAGCCGGAGTTGATGATACTTGATCATGGGTTCAAATCTAACACATAAAGCCAGATAAGAAGAAAAAAGACCTGCACAAAAGAAACCATGATCTTCTTCGCAGAGGCCCCCAAGATCAGTACCTTCAGGAATTGTTCTATCGAACCTAACCCCAACTTTAGAAGAACCATTTTCCTCAAAAGTAAGTACCACCTTGCCTCTATAACCAGATGTTGGACCCCTGCACCGAAAAGAAGCAATACGTGTATGAAAAGGGTTGAATCACACATCGTAAACATTATATAATTAATCCCCCACCCCACCAAGCAAATAGTGGGTTTAGAACTCGTACCCTTGGTTTTGTAGATCAACGAGCAAAAATATATCAGAGACCTTAGTCTCGGAGCAAAAAGGTCGATCAAAAATGAAATAAGAAAAAAAAAAGTCACTATAGCAAGCTTTTTAACCATAATATCATGTGCACTGGCATTCAGTGCAAACTATTAAATTACAGTAACCTAGAATCTTCATGAGTGAACATTTTCACCACATTAAGGATCTTCTTGCATCAGGTACTTGTATAAAAAGAGCATTAATAAAGAGAAAATAAAGCTATTCTAAGTTTCACTAAATTCTACTGATATCATCATCATTGACTCCTTTATTATTATACATATGATGGCAATAATAAACAAGAAGAGAAACAGTATCCTGCTTTTATACTGTAGTCCACCCATTTTATATTGAGGGTGTAGTGAAAAAGCAACATTCAATTAGTTAGCCAAAGCAATCCAGGTCGTACGTCTTTTTAGTTGACGTCATATAACCAGATGACAGAAATTCAATATAAAATTCTTGTTGTAAAGTTACATCATCTACCCACCCTCAGTCCCATGTAAATCTTCCAACTGTTCCTTGTTTTGGCGGAACTCACAACAAACTCAAGAGGTTCTCCACGAGAGTTAGAGAAGACGAATACATTATCTACTAATCCTCAAAAGGGAGATAATATGATTACAAATAGTCTCAACAGGCTTAGAGAACATATCGTAAAAAGAGAGGCCACAAGCAACCCTGGCCTTGTATACACGCAAGAAGTAGACGTGTGAGTCTTCTGCATAAGCTGGAGAGTTAGAGAATGCATGCATACTTTACTTTGTAAGAGAAATAGCAGGCAAAACCGGGAAGAGGGGACTATCGAATTTCAACTTAGACCTAAGCAACAAATAAAATGGTCAATAAGACCATAAAGGTCCTTATAAGGTTTATGGATGCCTGGGTCTGGTACCAGCTCTATAATACTAATGGCAGGGCTTATATCCCTTCAGTAATTCCAGCAAATTTCTGCCACGTTTAGGTTGTGAACAGTGCTCATAAACAGTGATATATTCAACAGTATACATAGCATAAATCTTCTAAATAAAAAGGCATGCATTTGACTTGTCATGTGGGAATTTGATCTTAGTTAGGTAGCACATTTACCTTATTGGCGTTTGAGGAGAAAACCCTGATGGTAAAGAACCCACATACTTCACCCTATCACCTGACAAAACATTGAAGCACAATTCAACACAATCCTGATTCCAGATATCCACCTATGGGAATACTTCATCACCACCCAGGGAAAAACAAAAAGATCCTTTGGTCCTGTTGGCAACTGTAGGGGCTAATGGATGGTTTGAAAGATCCAGACACCTTTATGAACTGTAACAGTACTCTGACCCCAGTCCCCAGCCCCCAAATGAAAAAGGCAAAAGATAACAAAATATTAACAGCATAATACCTTTTTTGAAAGTGTAGTTTTTTGATGAAGCCGTGGACGCCTCCTGCTTTGGCTGAGCCTGAGAACTTACAGTAGATCCCCCAGTTATATCCGCCTCAACACTTGACGTTGGTTTTTTGAGATGTAGTGCAGCAACAGCAGCCCGTTTAGTAAATACACTTGCTCTTTCAGGCTTTGAACTTTCTTTTACAGGATCAGCTTCCTTCATTGTTGGTCCCTGAACAGAGTTAGAAAAGCAGTTATTATAAAGCAAAAACAAATTAACAAGAAAGACAGTTTTTGAACTCCTTGAAGAACGAAATTAGACAAATATACACATATTAGAAGGGCTATGATAGAATCTTACACCGGGCAATAGAATAGTATCAACTATAAGAAGCCTTGCACCAGTGTGTTTAGCAAGTGCCTTGGTCAATGTTTCCTGGTATATTTCTGAACCTGTGAAGGGAAGAAGTTAAAATGTTAATGGTGAAATCTGAAAGGAATAAAAGTAGGATGTGTATATTCATAAACGCGGAACAGAAATATGAGCTATTTACCTGCAGGTCCAGATAATAAGATTCTAGGACACACCGTAGGGAGATCAGACGTAAACTTCGCAAATGAATTAGACTTCAGAGGTATGTATGCCGAAGCAATCAGAACATTCTTCGTGATTTCACTGTCAGTAAACATACAAATCACTGAACTCAATCACTTGCAAAAACTATATCTTTTCTAGTACCTATAGAAAACTAGCCAAAATTCTATACTTAGACAAGAAATGGAAAGATAGAGACATAAACAGAAATTCAATCCATCTAATTACTGATAAGAGGGACCAAAGTACTGCTAATTAAAAAATGAAGTTTCTAGAAAAGCATAGTCAAAATATAAGACAAATGCTTCAGGAAAGTCAATTACCAAAAAATAACAAAGTCTAGCAGAAACAACAGACAAACATAAAGCTATTTTTAGCTGCCTTAACTAATTGGAAACGGTACCTTAGATAATAAGGAAAATTTTCAAATGAAACATCAATATATTTGGAATCAAGAATTCCCTCTTGTAAACCATCTCTGAATGCTTGACGCCTTGATGATACTGAAATAGGAGGATCAAAATCCTTGTGTCGATCTCTTACTCCCATATGCTCATTGATGATTTTTGAAATGCTAAAATTTATATCCAACTCAGGAGCTGTTGATCCTGCAAGAATGCGTAGAAATGGCCTCAAGTCACTGGTTTCAGATACGATCTTCCCTGTCTCAGCATCAATATTCAAGTTTTCATTGGCAGCGTGAGGGGATGGAATGGTGGTCTTCTCACCCAATGAAACGATAGGCTCATCATTATTGTCAGAGGAGTCCTTCATGTCAGCATCCAAGACACCATTATCTAACACCTCACAAGCAGCAGGTCCAGATGGCAATTCAGAACCTTCTTGTGCATCCTCATCATTCCGAGATGATGAAGGACAGAATGATAATTCTTTCCGTAGATTCGATAAAGATGCCAGTGTTGAAGCAACTGCAACAGCAGAAGGATCTCCTGATCTTGCATCAATATGTAGTCCTTTTATTGGTCCAACATGGGCCTCTAATATGTTGACTGGTGGCACGTCCGCAACAGATGCTTTATTATTTACGAGTTGTTGGAAAACCTGACAGCATGTTATAGGAAATTTTCTAGTGTTGAAGTTGGAAGATACATACTCATTCAGTAAATTTATATGTAGCAAAATGGAATATAATGACTCACTCTACAACTATCACAGAATGGTATTAACACAACTAAATCATGATGATCAAAGGATACATATGCATGTTTATCAGACGAGCTAAAGACCACCTCATCACCTCCCTTTAGTTGTACAGTGGAATCTTTAGTGCAAGACTTGCCATTCACTTGGACAGATCCTTTCTTTCCAGTTATTTCAAGTAAAGTAATTGATTCTCCACCCTGGACAGGGTTATACAAAAAAAGAGACAACAAAACTGAACAGGGAAGCCAGTACCATGATCAAAAGTACTTGAATTCTCTACAAAGGTTATGAACCTGTTTAAACATATAAGTTTACTACTTACCTCTGACTCCATGTGCTTCAGATTACACAAAGATTTACCAACTGATGGATCTCCTACCCACAAGTCACATTGGCTGCCTTGACCAACAGTGAAAGTAGGATGGTGCAGAACAACATGAGGATTCTGGAGGGAGAAATCATGGAAAAAATTACACATGGCACCATTTGAGTCAAGCTTAAGAACTATTGTAGAAATTGCAAGAGTAGAGTATCATAATTAACAGCAATTGAAAATACCATATGCCTCCCTCAATTTCCCCTCCCCTCCCCCCAACCTTTGGGTGTGTCTGCCCTGTCATGAGTGCACAGTGTACATGCACATATTTATACATTGAGAGGCTAACTAAAACGTTGATCTGTTACTTCAGAGCAAAAAAGACACCAACAATACTTCTTCCATTTTAAGAGAACATCTTGGCCTTGAAAACGGATTCTGGGAGCCTAATACAACAATTTTAAGACATTTTCTCAAGCTACCCTCTTGGTTTTCGAAAGGAGAATCTTCGTTAAAATTAGCTATAATGGCATAAAATGTTTAAAAGAGAAACCTAATTTAAGTTCTCAATCCACAGATTTATAATGATGTATCATACTTGTCTAAACATCAACCTAAAGAGTCAGATAATAACAGAAAAATCTTTGTTGGAAACCTTCCCTATGAGTACAGAGAATACCTACCAAAGTTTGTGCTATAAATTTTCCATTATATATAGTAACACTAGATTAAACCTCTTGACAGGTATATTTTGCACACTTATCCAGGCCTCTACTATTGATGAATTATAATTAATTGAGTGAATATCTACCTAATTTACGTTAAATATGTTAAATGTAAGAAAAATCCCAACTTGGATGCAATTGGCATGAAGAGATTAAATATGTTAATTGATGCAATTTTTTTTTCTTTTTTTATATTCTGTCTTCTTAGATTACAAAGTGACGGTTACATATAGCCAAAATAGGAAAGTTATAACTATCAACAATAACCTTCCCTATAAATACCTACCAAAGTTTGTGGTATAGATTAGCCATAATATGTAATATCGCTAGATTAAACCTCCATATAAGTGTATTTTGCACTTTTATCCGTGCTTCTAAACTTGATGAACTATGATTGAGCGAATATCTACCTAATTTAATTTAAATCTCAACTTAGATGAAATTGACGTGAAGAAGGGCGTCATTGAGCTTAAATAGAGTTGATTCGAAGCAATTGAAATTAACAGAATTGCACATGATCAATTAGAAGTAACTAAGAGGGCAATTGGAAGGCGTTAAGTATTATTATCTTTAACCTCTGACCCAGCTGGCTTGATGGAGCCCCTCCCTCAATCAAAAATAACCCAGCCACTGCACCATCACCCAACAACCACCCATCACCCACCCATCCCTACCGGTGCCAGCGACTTCCCATCGTCCGGCCAATCCCAAAAGTCCGGTCTCACGCTAGAGATTAACTTAACTAGCCATCACAAACACCCACAAGCGGCGGCCCTAGGTGTAAACCCTAGCACCGCCGCCCGGATTGCAACAGCCACCACCAGCGCGCCCTGCTGGGTTGAATCAAATGTGGTAGGCGCCGGCATAACAGGTGGAATACAGGGAGAAAGGGGCAGGAAAACTGGGACCCCAACACAGATCCCCCAGGCTCCGGCCACATTTCCGGCAGACGCGTGCGACGGTCGGCCCTTGCAAACCATTCAGACACGGGGTGGCTGTTCTACTTGGTCGCGTGCCGCTCCGGCCGCGCGTGGGACGGCGCGTGCGGTCCACGCGCCGCCGTCGACGAACCTGCAGCACCCTCTCGGTGATTCCCGATCATCGCACTTCCCTGTTCTCCCGTCGGAGATGCCGTTTTTACACAATCAGGGGAAAAAGCAGGTGGATGCACCCTTAATAGTTTTCAATCGTCGATTTAGGGTAGAGGCGAAGGAGTTTACCGTATCTGGAACGAGTCCGGCATCGTTAGGATGATAGAATGGGGATCAAAGTTAATGGACGCAATTTATATGGGGAGGTTTGGCGCACGGTGGATGGTGAATATGGTGGATAAAATGAGGACTAGTTCATTGGAGGGTTCTGTCTCTGAATTCAATGAATCCTCAAGAGCTTTTTTGGCACAACGTTGTGTGAACCGGTGTGGTAGATACTTGATAGCACAATATGGGGAGAGGTGTAGGAAGGGGGTTGTCATGGTGCCAGAAGGTGTGAATGGAGAGGGATGGACGTTAGTCTCGCATGTCTTTCAAGCAGTGGTTTCATTTGTTGTTGGGGATAAGGCCAAACGTCGAATAGTGGATGAACGAAATCGACAAGGGTTGACTTATGCAGAAGTTACAGCAAACTTACATGTCCCTCAGCATATTGATCCACTGGTGTCACGACAAAGGGAAAGGGCGGCCGATGCTAGTGTAAACGAAGGTCAACTTATGGTGTCCAAGATTATGGAAGCAAATGTTGGAGGTTTACATGATTGTTGTGTGGATAGGGCAGAAATAATGGCCCGAGTGCAGGAGTTGAAAGGGACGCTGGATGAATTAATGAGGCTAGTAGGAAGTAGGTCAAAAACGTTCTCCAGGATGCTATGCTGCTGCAAGTGTGGGGTTGGAGTAGATGAGTACCCAGTTGTTGGAGAACAAGGAGGAAGCTTGACGCATAAGGAGTTCTTATCAATTGCAGACCATACTAAAGAACCCATTTGTGAGTCTCAAAAGCGGTTTGAAGTGGGGTGCTCCAAGAATGACGACGATGTTGACTTAGTAGGGTTGGATAGGGATGATATAGACTTAGGGATTGAAGCAGAACGGGAGGTGGCACCTTTGCCTAAGGAAGGGCAGTCGAGTATCGAGAATTTGGAGATGGTGGCATTGGGTGTGATGGACACTAGGGTTGTGAACGCATATAACAGAAAGTACTCAAAGCCTCTAAAAGAAAGTGATATGGGGATTGAAAAAGCTTTGGTGTTGTGGGTAGATGATGTCAAGAAGGGGGGAATTGGCAGTGACGCACAGGTGGAGGAAGTGGATGGACAATCCTTAGATCAGTTGGAGTGCTATCACGAAGAGGTATAGTGAAAGTGAATGTGGTTGAAATTGGACACCCACCTACAAATTGGGTTCTACAAAAAATTCAGGATTTCAGTAAGTTGGTTGGTGTGTCCTGTGATGGATATGAAGACAGACTTTTACAATTATTTGAGGAACTGGTGGCTAATAAGGGACAGGAGACGAGTATACAAGAAGGTAAATCAAGAAGAAAGGGTGATCGTAAACTTAAGCGGCTCGAATGGTCAATAAATTATGATGGGAAGGGTAACGAGTCTAAGAAAGAAATACTGGGGAGGGATGACGAACTGTTAAAATGACACCTAAACTTATTAGTTGGAATGTAAGGAGGCTCAACGAAGTCGGGAAGAGGCTAGGTGTTCGAAATCTGCTAAGAGAATGGAGGGCAGATCGTGTCTACTTACAAGAAACTAAGTTGGAGTTCATTTCGAGGGCTGTGATTAGTAGCTTATGGGGGGACAGTATGTAGGGTATCAGTTTTTGGGGTCATCAGGTGCATCGGGAGGCGTGCTTGTCATGTGGGATTCTAGAGTGCTTGAGATGGAGGAGGTGAGTGTGAGGTTGTTCTCTATATCAATTTCATTTAGAAATATTGGGGATGGATTCAAGTGGATGTTCATAAGAGTTTATGGGCCTAATTCTGATATAAGTAGAGGGGACTTGTGGGATGAGTTGGCTGGTATGATAGCATGGTGGAACCTCCCAACGTGTATTGAGGGTGATTTTAACGTGATTCGATTTCCTACTGAGAGGTCGAGTGGTGGGAGACTAACTGGGGCTATGGAGAATTTTTCAAATTTTATTAGGGAAAATATGTTGGTGGATATGCCCTTGATTGGAGGAGATTTTACTTGGTCATCTAATCGGGACCAACCAGTTCTTTCTCGTATAGATAGGTTCTAAATTTGTGGAGAGTGGGAGGTCAAGTACTCAGATGTCACTCAAAGAAGATTGGGGAGAGTGTTCTCAGATCACTTCCCTATTTCGTTATCTAGGAACAAGAGGGGTAGTGAAACTTCACCTTTTAGGTTTGAGAAGATGTGGTTGAAAGTTGAAGATTTTGAGGAGCAAGTTCGGACTTGGTGGGCATCCTATGAAGTCAGGGGGTCTCCTAGTTATGTATTGGGTCAGAAGTTGAAGGCTTTGAAAATGGACTTAAAGAGATGGAATGAGGAGGCTGGGCAATGTGAATTGTCGTAAAATTCAGTACATTTCAGACGTAGAAGAGTTGGATAGGCGGGAGGAGAGCCGATGGTTGACTGGAGAGGAGATGGAGAAACGTAGAGTACTAAGGGAAGAGTTGGAGAGGTTGGTGAAAATGGAGGAAATTGCTTGGCGCCAAAAGTATAGGGTTACGTGGCTGAAAGAAGGCGATAAATGCACTAAGTTTTTTCAAAGAGTCGCCAATTCTAATAGGCGCAATAATTTTATCACAGTATTGGAGGTAGATGGAGTTACTTATAAGGAGCCACAACAAATCGGAAGTCAAATGGTGAACTTTTAACAGAATCTCTATCGGGAGTAGTTTGAGTGGAGGCCCAAGCTAGAAGGATTGAATTTTTCTACTATCACGGAGGAGGATGTCAGTTGGTTAGAGAGACTATTTGGAGAGGATGAAGTTAAGGATGTAGTATTTAGTATAAATGATGACAAGGCACCTGGACCGGACAGCTTCTCGTTCTCATTTTCAAAGACGTGTTGGGAAGTGGTGAGATCGGACATTATGGCAGTTCTCACTTATTTATTTGAATGTGGCAGGTTTCTGAAAAGTTCCAACGCTACATTTATTGTGTTGATCCCTAAGAAATCGGGAGCGACTGATATTAAGGACTTCCGCCCAATTAGCCTAATTAGTGGGGTGTATAAGATTATTGCGAAAGTTCTGACGAACAAATTAAAGGAGGTGCTGGGGAAAGTAGCTTCTAAGTTTCAGAATGCATTTGTAAAAGGGCGCCAGATATTAGACTCTATACTTATTGCGAATGAGTGCATTGACTCAAGATTGCGTTTGGGGGTTCCAGGAATGTTATGTAAGCTAGATATTCAGAAAGCTTACAATCATGTGAACTGGGGTTTCCTTTTGTATATGCTTAGACGATGTGGATTTGGGGATAAATGGTGTAAGTGGATTCAGTTTTGTATTTCTACTGTTTCGTTCTCAGTGCTGGTCAACGGTACACCCGAGGGTTATTTTCAGAGCAGTAAAGGATTGAGGCAAGGGGATCCACTATCTCCATTGCTTTTTGTTATTGTGATGGAGGCTTTCAGTAGGATGCTTGAAAAAGCAGTGGAAGAGGGTTTGATAAGGGGCTTTATGGTTGGTCACTTGCAAGTGTCACATTTGTTATTTGCAAATGACACGTTGATTTTATGTGATGCAGAGGATGAACAATTCAGGAACTTGCGCCGCTTGCTCCTATGTTTTGAAGCTGTGTCTAGATTGAAGATAAATCTGGGAAAATCTAAGATTATTTCAGTAGGAGAAGTCGCTAACATGGAGGCGCTGGCTAACATACTGGGATGTAGGGTTGCGGAGTTGCCTATGTCATATCTAGGGCTTCCATTAGGGGCACGGTTTAGAAGTACTCATATTTGGAATGGCATTGTGGAAAGGATGGAGAGGAGACTAGCAGGGTGGAAGCGTATGTACCTCTCTAGGTCGACTTACCCTCATTAAATCCACTCTTTCTAATCTCCCTACTTACTTTTTGTCATTGTTTCGCATTCTGGTTGCAGTGACAAATAGATTAGAGAGGCTTCAAAGAGAATTTCTTTGGGCAGGATTGGGGGAGGGGAGGAAACTTTACTTGGTTAATTGGGGTACGATTTGTTCCCCTATGACTATGGGGGGCTTTGGATTGAGGAGACTGGTTTTGTTTAATAAGGCCTTATTGGGAAAATGGTTGTGGCGATTTGGAGTGGAGAGGGAGAGCTTTTGGAGAGAAATCGTTGGCGAGAAGTATGGCGTAATGGAAGGGGGGTGTACTGTTGATGGTCGTGATTCTTATGGGGTGAGTTTGTAGAGGTATATCCAACAAGGATGGAGTGACTTTCAGGATAAATTGAATTTTGCAATGGGAAATGGTAATGATATTAGATTTTGGGATGATTGTTGGTGTGGAGATCAATCGCTGAGGGCAGGCTTTCCCTCCTTGCACCGTATTGCTTTAGTGCCTTCTGCAATGGTGAGTGATGTACTAGTCATTCAAAATGAGAATTACAGCCGGAACATTACTTTTGTGAGGTGTTTACAAGATTGGGAATTTGATGATTATGCTCAATTTTTGACCTCTCTGCATGAGATACAAATTTGGGTAGGAGAGGGCGATTGTAGCAGGTGGAGAATGACACGGGATGGTATATTCTCAGTTCGCACTTATTTTAGGTCCCTCTTGGGACCTGTAGAGAGCTAATTCCCCTGGAAGATGGTGTGGCAATGTAAATTGCCCCCACGGATGGCATTTTTATTGTGGACGGTTGTGAGGGGGTAGGTGTCAACGGTGGATAATCTCCGAAGAAAAGGCTTCTATGTAACTGAATGGTGCTACATGTTTAAGAGGGATGGGGAGACGAACGATCACTTGTTCATTCATTGTGATGGTGTTCGTTGGACGTGGAATATTCTAGCTTCCCAAAATATGGTTTGGGTGCTGCCTAGACGTATAGAGGATGTGTTGCGGTCATGGAGGAGAAAACTTCGTGACAAGGATAGCAAACTTTGGGCAATTGGAGGGGAATCACAAGTTTTTATACCTAAATGAAACATTTGGCTCCCATTAAATGAGATTATAATTTTTGGAAGTGTTTTTTTTTTTAAAGAATGAGTGGTTGAAAAAGAAAGAAAAGTTCAGTTTTCGTGTAATATTATTTTATTAGAGAATGTACGGTTGAAAAAAAAAATGTATTAAAATTTTAATGGGGCCAAACGGGGGCTTGAAATGTTCATGGGATTAGTATAGATGCTAGAATAACGATGAACCCTATGTTTTGATGTTTTCATATTAAATTCCAGATTTTGACACTTAGACCTTGTTTGATTCCCATTTTTGCAAAATGCATTTTTCTCTCCCTTCTTCTCAACCACATTTTTCAATAAAATAATATTATACGTAAATCCAAAAATTTTCCTTATTTTTTAACCACAGATTCTCCATCAAATTGCTATTATAAAATGCATTTTTTTTAAAAAAAAATGGACATCAAACAAGCTCTTAATGTTTGGATTAAATGGTTGTTAGAATCTTTATGCTTTTCAATTACTTGGCCATTAATATGGGATCTCATGCCAGGTTGCATTGTATGGTGTGTGTGGAGAGAAAGAAACAACCGCTGTTTTGAAGATCAAGCACGGTCGACAGAGCAGTTTAAGAAATTATTTTATCTGACATTATATAACTGGTTTAATGCGACGGCTACTAACCCGATAGAGGGACTGCCCAATTTTATTTTATTTTTATCTTGTTTAAACTGATAATGCATACCTTGTGTATTATTCTTTGATTAATAAAATGTATAGATTATCTATCCAAAAAAAAATTACTTGGCCATTAATTGAATCAATGTTTGATTTCTATTATCATTCAAAAGAAGGAATAGGAAATATAGCATGTGGTAACAGTCATTGTAAAATCCTATACACGTCAGAATTAATTGTCTATACTTTACATGGTCTCATTCTTTAGATTTAATGCATCTTCATATGTTCACATTTGGGATAGGAATATTTCGGGTCATGTGATGATAGATTTGATTCCACCAGAAAATTGTTATTAACTAAATTGGGAACATTGATCTTCGAAGTGTTATCAAATTGTGAGATTGGTATTAAAATGAAATAATAAAAGGAGATTCAAAATCCAAGTGCTTGCTGTTAATTGAGTTTCATAACCGCTTTCCAATTAATTAGATAATTAGATTAGTCATAAATTTAGGTTGTTAATATAAATTATCCAACTTTATATAATTGTGTTAATTAAAGTTAGTGTTAGTTAAAATCTAATCGAATACTTAATCCTCGTGTGATAGATACTTGAACTCACGTCCACTTCATAACTTATTTACGATATCGTCCACTTGTAAAATTTTAATGTAACACCTACTAAATAAAAAACAAAAACTCAATTCATCACAGATTTGACTGAACAAGGAAGGTCAAATCTTCCAACAATATCCCTTAAGCTAGTGAAAAGATATTTTTATTTTTAACTTATCTAGGATTTAGCTTAAGTAAAACCAAATATTCAACTCTCTCCTCCTTCAAACTCAAGATGGTGATGTAGAAACCAAAGTTATCTTAATTTTTATTTGAAAATTAATTTTAAAAGAGCTTAATATTTTGAAAGTGCTTTTAAAGAAAGTCAAATTGAACTAACTTCCTCTAAAGTTAGAAACACTTTCATAAAATTAGCCAAACGGGTACAAAAGCATCTTATGAGTCTCAAAAGCTCTTTTTAACTTTTCAAAAGTCATATCAAATGGGCTCGAAGTCCTCTTTGCTGCCTACAACTTGAATCCACAACCCAGAGCATTAAAGTTAGGCACAATTGGTCCAACAACTAGCAAATTTTCCCTCAGTGAAATCAAAGCACTACCAACATACCACCCAACCAAGGAAGATAAGTCTATTAATAATGAGTGCCTAAAGGAGACCCTAGAGCTAGATCCACAACGCCTAGCAACTAATCCAACCAAATAAACAGACGCCAGTGTAAAAGAACATCATCTTCCACAACAGCACCATGACAAAACTTGAGGGTACTTCCTAAAAACAGATTTCACACAGCCATAACCAAATTCTCATGTACCTTTTTACAACTAAAAGCCAACCAAGGACAAACCATGTCCGCAATAGCACTCCTAATGCCTGTATATTCAACCAACACTTCATGCAAAGACAAACAGTTCCAAAAACATGGGTTGAATAAGAATTACTTGACGAGAAAAGCTATTTGAAGCTCCTACATTGATTTTACTCCAATGGTAGATCACAATTTGATATGGCACCACTAATTCCAAAAAAAAATAGGAAAGGCTAACTTGGAACATACATTTCCAGTCTTCACTATTAATTTGAAAACTTTCTATTTTCTACTTTTTTGATATGTTTTATGTTGTTTATAACTTAAAGTTTTAATTATCTTAATTGGTTTTACTATGAATTTTTAACTCTGGAAAATATTTTGTATATTTTTTTGGAAGTATTTTTTTGGTTTTTCTTGAAGCTTACACTTTCATTACTGGAATGAAATTAAAACATGGCAAGCACTCATCCTAAAGATGAAATATAGACTAGCCTAACAAAACCTAGGCAATTCATCAAGTGAAGGAGACCACGAAGAGGGATATGAAGAAAAATAACTAAAATTTGACTAAACATTGCCTAGGCCAGTCCTTAGGAAGGTCAGCTAATTACTCCCTTTGAAGATATATATTATCAAATCTAACAAGTCGAAAACTTAAAACATGATGAAAATTTTGCAGGCGATCAATTAAATTGTAGATTTATACAATTTAATCAAGTGTGCAGCAATAACATCGACAAGAAATTGCTCTTGACACCACCACTACTTGATGCTACAAAGATACAATTGAAAGTGTGAGGTCCAATAGTAAAATGAAATTTAAAAAAAAACGCATAATATGAATGGCACAAGAGACGAGAGAAAAGAGCCAAAGAAAATTGAAGCTCATTGCTTGGTCGAACAAAAAGGTCAAGAAAAAAAAAATTTGTGCCAATACATAGAAAGTCCAAATAGATTGTCAGATCACACCCTCCTTACAATAATTAAATAAAAACCCAAAGTTCAAGTCAAACAAAACTGATAGGATATTGGCAACAGAATGAGGTCCAACAACAACAAAAAACTTTCACAAGTAGTGCATTTGAAGGAACAAGTACCAAAAGACTTAATAAATCCCAATGATTAAGACAACTTTCAAAAAGCCCAAACCCAGGGCAAGCCAAAAGGAGGCCATGGCTAGCTTAATAACTCAAAGCTTAATAGCCAAAATATTGAGAGCCCAAATAAAGAAAATTTTCTAAGATTAAGGAAGCCGAAATCAAATAACTAAAAGAAAGTTGGTTGGCCTACAACCAAGGAAAAGCCAAGAAAGAGTATAAAGAACTAGTTCACCGGTTTTAAAAAAAACAACCATCAAAGCACATCACCCAAGATAATACATATTGGCTAGACAAGCGGCAATATGATACCACAAACAAAACAATAAATATTAGCTGAGCAAGCGATACAAGGCCGCTTGCCGGAGAACAGAGGCAAATTCTAGTCTTAACTCGAGACAGAATCAAAACTCATTCTCATAACATGTCTGAAATTGTGAAATATAAGTAATTGAGACAAAATTATACAACGGAATAGAGAATTTGTATAACTCATCTTATCTTTTTGAATTACAAAGTAAAATACCCTATTCAAAGTTACAAATAACTAAAATTGGAAAGGAAATTAGATTAAATATCCTAAAAAAAGAAAGTAGATTATATATATTAAATAAAGAAACAAAGTAGAATCTCATCTTGTCTAAAATTTGACTCAACAAGGAAAGTCAAATCTTCCAATGATCTTAAAACATCATGAAATAAATAAGACAAAGCGATGTATTTTAAAAAGTAGAAGATAGTAGTGAACTGTAGACTTCCAACAGAAGCACAGACAAGACATCAACTTCTAAACAAAGAACCCACAAAAGATTTCCAAATATTTTCATTCTCTAACAATACAAACATAGTACCATAAAATATCCTCAGATAGAGGTGAATCGTAGACTTCCAAAAGAAGCACAAACACAAGACATCTGTCATGTCCAGAATTTTTAATACTAATAGTTAGATTTAAACTTAGGACTTAAGTGCGCTATTATTAAAATCTAATGACCTTATTAGTTATTGGCCTAGTTAAATGACCTTACTAATTACTAGCCAATAATTTGAGGACCTACGTGGAGATTTAATTTGGAAGTTAGACGGAATTATGTGTAAAATATATGTAAATATGCCAATTAGTCATGATTAAAGTGATTTATTTGACCACATGATTATTCACCACATTTAAGCAATGTAATGGATTTGACCACATAAATAAAGGTAATTGATTTGACCACGTACATTATTTACACCAAGTTTCAAGCCAAGTCAACTGATTTGACCAAATGATTAAAGGTATGATTTGACAACTTTCAAGACAATGCACCATTTATGCATTGACCATACCTAACATTTAATCATTTCCTTTCACTTTTCTATACATGGTCCAAGAATTTACACTATAAATATGAGATAAACCTCGACATTGGACTACCCCTCACCAACTATTTACACTCTCCCTCTCTATCTCTATCACTTTGTCTCTCCGCCTTTACTTTTTCTTTTGTCCTTTTCATATTAAACATAGTCGTACACTTACACAATCACACAACCCCACATGCGGCTCGAGGATCTCTCCAACAAGCACTTCTTCTATCATTTTGAATTGTCAAGTGAAAGGTAAGTGTGCTATTACATTATTACGTGAGTAATCTTATATATATTATTTCATGGCTATGTTAAGTTATGGTCCGTATTATATATATAATTTGTATGGACGGACTGGAGTATATATTAGCATTACACACGAAATTTTGGTATCATCTAAGTTATGTCCAATTTTCGTATCTCCCTATGCAAGTATGAAATTTTCAATGAAATGCATATACATGAACAAAATTTACTCACGCACACTTATTGAGATTTTATCTGACATTATGTTCTTTTTGTCCTTTTCAGAAAATTAATGGTTAAAGGCGGTCGATGCGGAAATGAATGCCATCGTGGGATATTCAAAATAAATTTCACGAAGTTATGTCAAATCTATTCTCTGTAAAATACGCTTATTATAAATAATGTTGAATTGTAATTATTTATTAAAAATTCTATTGATTCATTTCAACTCTTTTATTTAAGTTTAATTTAAATTTTAGTGATACTCAAATCGTTAAGAATCCGGGTTGTCGCAACATCAACTTCCAAACAAACCACAAAAATATATTCAAATACTTTTGTTCTGTAACAATACATAGTGCCATAAAATATCCTAAAATAGAGTATGTGACCATCATGTCAGGTGATGCAATCAAGCAAGCAAGGACATGACATTAAGATCAAAAGCAAAAGACTGTTTGAAAATCGGAAACAATATAAATAATGCAAAATGAGGATTGAGCATGGCAACTTTCTAACATTTGCTACATCACTTCCTTCTCACCTCCAGACAAATCAAAAGAAAAATTCAATTTAATAAAGCCTAATTCTATGCTTACATTAAGTTCACTACTTATTCTTCTTCGACCTCACCCAAATCAGGCCGGATTTCTGTTGTTATACCACAAATGTTTAAATTGTTCTTAGTTACTCATCGCATATGATTTTAAGCCAATCTTTCTGTAAGCTTTTCTACCGTCATGCCACAAATGTGCATCTTGCAAACTTAATAAAATGTGTACAACTATCTCAGTTCATTATCCACTATTTATCTTTAATTAGTACAACCTCAATAATAATTCTTCCACCAAACACCCCCCGTAAAGGAAGAGAGAGAGAGAGAGAGAGGAATATAAATAAAAAAACAAGCGTCACCAGATGTTATCACGATTTTCTTTCATAAATAATCTGAAAAGCTAGATATGTAACAATTTCAATAATTTCAAAAGGTATGCGAAATTCAACCTTCGCAGAGAATACACGTTGGAGTAAAATCATGAATAAACGAGGTTCATTCTCTACCTAATTTCAGAGGTAACAGAAAAGGTCTAATGTCATCTAACTCACTGTAACTCTTCTACAGTATGGAATATGTGTCAAAGCTAACCATGGTTATCAACAAGTGAAAGCAACTACAATAACGCATCAACTCAAAAGAGCTATAAAAAAATCCAACCAATGATTACATTGAATATCACATACTGACACATACGGCAACATTAAGCCCTTGTAAGAAACTGATTTTTATCAAAATCGCTTTTTCTCCACTCTCATTTTCAACCACACATTCTCCAAAAAAAAAAAAAAAAAAAACACTTTTTTCACAAAATTACTTCCCAAAAAATACACTTAGCTCTTGTTTGAGCTTCACTGAAATCAAATTTTGGGGAAAAATGTATTTTGAAGTAGTGATTTTTTTTTTAAGAATGTGTAGTTAAAAAATAAGAATTTTTTTTTAATTTACGTGTAATATTATTTATTAAAGAATGTGTGGTTGAAAAGAAAAGTGAGAAAAATGAATTTTAAATAAAATGGAGCCCAAACAGGGGCTTAATACATGGGCTAAATGTTAAAATAAGGGCAATACTTAATGCTAATAAGTATCCTCGCATCACTAAGAATTTTCCAGCAGCTAACCTTCTCTTCAATCTTATTACAATTGACACGATTATATGCATGTAACTGGAGTTGCTCTTAATATTATATCGAGAAAAGTTAAAGAATCTTCCTGGGTTTAAAAGGCTAGCATGATGTGACATAAATGACACAGGACATTATCCAACACCATATGCTGATCCAGTGTCACTTTATATATATTATGATATTAACAAGTAAAAATTTGCGTCTCTATAAATCCTGAACACCAATTAAATTACCCATTATCCTGGACATTTTTATTTTGGATGTGACGAACTAAACAACTTTAGAGACATAAGGTAGGATAGACCTTTTATAACCTCCATAGTAATAAATATGCAGAGATATCTGAAGGTGAATAATCTGAGGAATTGAATTTCAGAATAAATTCTAATGCATGTATAATAGCAAAAAAAAAGATTAGTCTTTAATCATTTAATGTAATGGTACCTACAAGCCATCAAATAGGGGATTCACTCCTTAGTCCTTACTAAGCAACTTTGAGTTCACGACCTTATACTGCATTTGACACTCATTTCTATTTCACATTTTTCCTTCCAAATTGACACCTTACAAAAGTGCCTCACACACCAATTAGATCCACTCGTGGGTAGAAATTACTAACACGGTTTCTAGGACTTCTATGATAGTCGAAAATTCAGTTATCATGATGGCATGAAGATAAACACTTTGAATTATTTGTGGATTCACTTTGAAGTCTAAAAGTACATGCCCTCGTCTGAGTCAAGGCCTACAGAGACATAAGATATCCTACTTTGACGTATTCCAATTCACAACTATATCCTTTCTTGATGACACAAAGGTTAGACTACTTATCATCTACCCGGTGTAAACGATGTTCACCCCTCCAAATTATTTTTTGATAACTGGTTGCAATTAATTTTTACCAAAATCCTTTTGCTTCATTTTAATCATGATTGCATGTACAGCAGGAAAACGTTTTTACACAACTCAGGAATAAATAACTTCCGGGTTTTTTAAAATAGACAATCAATTGCCAAATGCACCATCAGGATTACATTGGCCACAACCACAACTGGCACCCACAACCACCATTGTGCACTCATGGCTGCCTACATGAGGTGACCAGTACCTCCATCATAGTACAAAGCAACTTACTTCATGTCTTCTCACCACCACCACTGATCACTAATGTTTCATAGGCACACACCATTGGCTTTCACCCACCCAAACACAGAATCGAATCTTCACTGCCTTTCCTTAGCTCACTTCCCTTAGAGTGGGGAATCCAATGAAAGAATAGTAAAAGGACTAAGACCAGTCTATTGCCACTTAAGTTAATAAAGAAAGAGTGATTGGCTAAGGAAGACGTAATTTTCATGAAAAACAAAACTGTTTTCCAGTGGAACCATTTCGCTTAACCAAAGGGAGATGTAACCATCCTTTTCTCCAATATGAGCCATTGATCTTCTCATTGTTTTCTAGAGAGACCAATCGTTACACCTTGAATTGGCTTCATGCAACACCTTCATTAAGAGTCAAAGATTACATTTAAGTGTCAGATTGCAAGCCTTGACTTCTTGAGACGCGTGCCTCAGAAGCCATAAGGCATGCAATTCTCAGTCTTCGACAATTCTGGGGTTCAGTTCTTTAGAGCCTTAGCTTTTGGGGATTACATTTTGATAGTCTGCAATGTTTTTTAAGGTTTCTTAGAGTCTTAAACTATTAATAAAAATTTGAGATAAAAAATAGAACAAGATCGACGAGTGCCCTAGCCTCCTAAAGTTGATGTGCAATAACCCCCTACAAGGTGAAGTAGCAATTTTACAACAGCGAGTTACAAGACCTGCAGCACGAAACTCCGCTCTCCATTTTCTTTTACCCATCTAGTTACCTCTGTGATTTTTATTCTTTATCTCCAGGTTTCCTTTTCCTTTAAAGTTTGAAGTCAAAGGATTCAAAATGCTTTAATAGATGGTTAAATAATGTACACTCTGATAGCAACTAAATTCTTCTCTCTCATGGAACAAAGAGCCTTCATACAAGATTTAGCCGTATTAAGCACTAAACCTTTTCATGTCATCATTTCTTCATTAATGCTCTATTCAAATTTCGATATGATTCACTTTGAAATGATACAACAAAGGAAAAGAAAATGAAATTGAATAAGAAATCAACCTATCTAATCGTCCAGGAAATTAAACCTGTTATACTAAAAAATCCAATCACATTTCATCTTAATTCCAAATAAGTTGACATACAATTTTATATAGTTATGAATGTAAATCCAAGAATTTTAGCCTATTATATCATTGTACTCAAACGAAGTGGCAGAAAAAATAATCATTGAGGCCGTTCCCATATTTATCCAGATAGAGATCAGTTTGCTATAGTTACTGTAACAGCTTCATACCACGAAAATCACAGTTTTATCAATGTAAGTGATGAAACTGAGTAAAAAGTGTCAATCTACCTGTGAGGACTGAGAAAGAAGTTTTCCCCATGCATCCCCAGCATGCGATTTCGGTTGCCCCTTTTTTCCTCGATTCCCTGCTGGCCCATTCAATTTTGCTTTCTCCATGTCAGTTACAGAAGCACCTACATCTACGACAAAAAGAAAATGATAAATAAAATTTAAAATTGGCTAAAAACAAAGAAAATATCAGCAACTAAATCAAGTCATGGCACGTGCAAAGCAAAAGATCACAAATATGGTTATCGGAAAAAGCAAAGGCACACCTTCCACCGCCGCCTCTGGCGATTTCTCCACATCCGACTGCTTCGCACCATCGCCGTTGGCCAGATCAACGGATCGAACCTCATCCCTCGCGGATTCCTTCGCCGCAGCCTCACTTACCACTTCATCCACCGCGGGTGAATCATTCGTTGATGAAGACGATGCCTCTGCCGCCTAAGTCCAACCAACGGCCAAAAACTCAAAATTCGCACAAAAATTAAATAAAAATAGAAAATTCCCAAATTTTAAAAACTGAAAAATTCGAAAAAACCTAACCTTAGATTTTTCCCGTTAGGTAAAGAAGAGGAAGGAGACGACAGAGAGCGCTTAGAAGAAGACGAGCTTCGCCTTGTTTCAACCATTTTTTTTTTCTTTTCTGATCTAATCTTTGAAATAATAAAATTATTTATTTGCAAAATAAATAGAAATCAGGAATCTATAAAATCTGTAAAGATATAGGTATATGGATATGTATAGATAGATAGATACGAATGCAGGGAGGAAGAGGGGAAAAAATGGAGAGAATGATTACGGAATATCAGTTAATATGGGTGAATATATCCCTCACATATAAAAAAGTGAGTAAGATTGTACTGTAGAAACTACCAAACCTATCAAAATAAAAGCGGCAGTCAACCAAACCACTAAAAGAGGCAGTCAACCAAACGCAGTCACTGTACAAACCACTCCGTCTTCTTTTACAATTTTTCAACTAGCCATGCCTCTTTCTCCCCCATTTCCACCACACAAACACCCATCTTTCCCTCTTTTCTATTGCGTTCCACCCATCCTCTCTTCTTCCCTTTTTTCTATTTTTCTTGTGTACCACACAACCACCATCCTTTCTTCTTCGCTTTTTTCTATTTGGTTTTCTACTGTAATCATGCTATAATTTCCCAAAAAAAAATTGTTTCTACCATATCTGAGACATGTGCGTGTAGAGAGAGACATGAGTTTGCATTTGTGGCTACGTTTTGCATCTAATAGAAATGGAGGAAATTGGGTTGTTGGATGGGAATAAAGGGAAAGGCTATGTCAATGCTGTTTGGAATTATGCTCTGGCTTAGGTAAAATGTTTTAATGTATTAGTGTATAAATAAAGAATTTTGGGTACTTATTTACATATAAAGTACGTTGCTGGTGTGCGAGCACCGTGTAATCTCGCACGGTGCCTGTCGAGAGGCACCGTGCACACCGTGCGAGAGTGCACGAGAAGCACCGTGTGAGCAACGTGGACGGTGCCTGTCGAGAGGCACCGTGCACTCTTGCACTACGTGTTATTGCTTTGGTGAACTCTGATTTGTTCCTTAGAGTTATCCAAGGGTTTGAATTCTTAATCGAAGAGTTCAGATTGCCTATTAATTTTGCATCAAGATAATGATTAATTACATACTCATGCATAGTGGGCAAAGTTTGGGTTTTGCTTTTAATGATTTTATTTTACATTAGTCAATATAGGAGAACTTTAATGCTCTTTTTTTATTCTCTTTCATAAAAATAGTGAATTTTTACTTTGGACGTTTCAAAACATTTGTCATTTCTCTTATTATTATGTTTGTAGATAATGTCTAATTCTGGTAATGACTGCGATGGTGGTGGAACTGAGAAAGTTTTTTCGCCAAACAAAAAAGAAATACAAAATAAGAGAAGACGAGAATTATATGCAAAGAGAAAGGAATTCAATGGAAACAAGGAAAGACGCATTGGTCGTCCTTCACGTGCATTTCAATTACAAGGTTAATTACTATTTATTTTTGGCAGATAGATTTTATTGATGTTTTTTAATATCTTCATGGTCTACAAATTTGTAATAATTTTTTGTTGCCCAAAAAAAAAAAAACTCTGTTATTAAAATCAAAAAAATATCATATATCTAATTTGTTTTCATTATTTCTATGCCTTAAAGTATTTATATTGTATTCAAGTTTTTAGTTTTCTAAAATTTGTTCTATGCTGGAAAAAGTTATTTTTATTAGTTTATAGAATTAGAGTTATTGTACATATTATTTAAATTCAATGTAGAATTTATTTTTTGACTATATAGTATGATGTATTACATATTTTCATAAAAAATGTGTTATTTCAATTTTTAGTTTTCATTTTTATGAATGTGGTCACTTAAAAATATGTAATAATGAATAATTTTTAGCGCTCCATGCATTTCCATTTTTTTTGAAAAAAAAATAAGGTATCCATCATGAGAATATTAGCTTCAATTATTCATCTCATTTCTACTTTTTAAATGAAGTTTATTATTCCCAAATTGTGTCTTCTTGGAACCTACGTTTTTTTAAAATACACATTGATCTTTATAGTGTGTTTTTGTATGTGTGCTTGTAAATGAAGCTAATTAAAATCTATGTATTGTAGATTCACACTTTGGTGACAATGTTGGTAGTGAAACACTTGTTTCTTCCTCAATGGTTGTAGATCCTGAATCTTGTACTGACACTACATGTACATTTAACAACGAAATTCAACTTGAAGAACAGAGTAAATGTATTTCAACGTTAAGGTTACCTGCAATTCCAATTGAACCTTACATTTTACCATTGCCTGCGATTTGTGGTTACTGTAATGCAAAGAAATTCTACAAGGAATCTAAAACTTTTTGTTGTTCTGATGGGAAAATTAAATTATGCCTAGATACAATACCATCTGATTTGTATGATTTGTTCACATCATCATCGCCTGAAGCTTTACAATTTAGGACTATTTGTCGAAGTTACAATAACCATTTTGCTTTCACATCCTTCGGTGTAAAATATGACACTGATTTATGTAGGATGAATAAAGGAATTTATACTTTTAGAGTTCAAGGTCAAGTGTATCACTACATAAACCCGTTGTTACCACATGATGGCAAACCAAGTTATTTACAATTATATTTTTATGATACTGAAAATGAAATTCAAAATCGTATGAATAATTGTAATCGTTTTTTTCAGAATTAATGTTACAGAAATTGATAGATATTTTGAAGATCAATCCTTACTCAAAATTTTTCCGCTCTCTAGATAGTATTGAAGCTTTACACACGTATAAAATACAAATAAGATGTAATTCTGAACTCGATCAAAGGGTGTACAATCTTCCAACAACATCACAAATAGCTGCAGTTTGGGTTGATGATGAGGACCCCACTGCAGAAATTAGAGTTCGTGACATAACAAATTTTTGTCATTCTGGATCATCTCATAGAGTGCATTATTACTTTGGTTGTTATGATCCTCTTCAATACCCTTTATTGTTTCCTTATGGTGAACCTGGATGGCACGAGGGTATTAAAAGAATTACTAAAACACACCATTTTTGTTCTCTTGAAGCTGAAGATGTAATTGATATTAGAAATATCAACTGTGCAGAGGAACTAATTGAGAAAGAGAATGCAGGTATGTCAATACAAACTTTTTCTTCTCTTTTATCCATTTGTAATTATGTAATTTACAGTTAATTTGCTATGCCATTTAAAATATTGTCTGCTTTCTTTCTTTTAGGACATAGAAAACTGAAGAAAAGATCACAGGTTTCTTGCCGAGAGTACTATTGTTATAAATTACAAATTAGAACTTTGGGTAACTCAATCTTGCTTCATACTGGTAGACTTTTACAACAATACGTAGTTGATATGTATGTGAAAATTGAAACGTCTAGATTAGATTACTTTAGAAGTAACCAAAAACATATACGTGCTGAATTTATACCAAGGGATTGTTGATACTATTGGAAAAGGGGAAACTAGAGGGCATAAAATTGGGAAGAAAATTGTTTTACCATCATCCTTCACTGGTGGTCCTAGAGATAAGAAAAAAAGATATATGGATGCAATGGCTTTAGTTCAAAGATTTGGAAAACCTGATATTTTTTTGACAATAACTTGTAATCCTAATTGGCCCGAAATAAAGCAAGAATTACAACACAACGATGAAGTACAAAATAGACCTGATTTAATATCCCGTGTATTTAGATCTAAATTGGAAACTTTGAAGTATGACTTATTTAAAGAAAAAATATTTGGTCCTATTGCAGCTTACATATATGTGATTGAATTTCAAAAGAGAGGTCTTCCACATGCTCATTTCTTGTTAATTTTAAAACACGGATCAAAAATTACTTCTACCAATGTAATTGATAGTATTGTTTCATGCGAAATTCCTAGCCAAAATAATTACCCTTATTTACGTTCTCGAGTTATCAAACATATGATGCATGGTCCGTGTGGAATTTTAAATCCAAAAAATGTTTGTATGGAAAAGAACAACTTGTGTAAAAATAAATATCCTAAAGAATATTCAACAATTACCACTCTAGGCAATAATTCTTACCCTTTATATAGACGACGTGATAACGGTGAACAAGTTAAGGTTAGAGGACAGTATTTAGATAATAGATAGGTAGTGCCTTATAATCCTTACTTGATAGCTAAGTATGATTGTCATATTAATGTAGAAATTTGTTCAACCATAAAAGTTGTTAAATATTTATACAAATATGTTTACAAAGGTCATGATCGAATAAGTTTTTCTTTACAAAGTAATGAAGTTGATAATGATATTGATGAAATCTCACAATATCAAACAGCTAGGTGGATATCTCCACCATAAGCAACTTGGAGAATTTACGGATTTATTTTATCCGAAAATTCTCCATCTGTTATTCCTCTACAATTACACCTCGAAAATGGTCATTTCGTTACGTTTAACAATTTTGATGATGTAACTAAAATTGTTTCTAGAGATTATACACAACGTACAATGTTAACTGAATATTTTCGTATGAATTCTACAAATGAAAAAGCTAAAACATTATTGTATAGAGATTTTCCTATTCATTTTATTTGGGATGCTCAATCTAAAATTTGGAGTCCAAGGAAAAGCAGAGATGTAATTGGTCGAATCATTACTGCGAATCCATGTGAAGGTGAAAGATATTACTTACGACTTTTACTAAATCATATTAGAGGTTCAACGTCATTTGAAAGCTTAAAAACAGTTAATGATGTTAACGTATCATCTTTTCGAGAATCAGCTCTTTTACATGGCTTGTTGAATGCAGATAATAATTGTGAGCTTTGTTTAGCTGAAGCAATAGTTTATCAAATGCCAAGTTCTTTACGGAGATTGTTTTCCACTATATTAACTTTATGTGCCCCAAAAAATCCATCGACTCTTTGGTCTAAATTTAAAACATACATGTTTGAAGATTATGTTCAAAAAGGCATTTCTTGTGAAAATGCTGAATTAAAAGTATTACAATATATCAATAGTGTTCTTGAACCAATTGGAAAAAACATAAATGAATATAAATTAGTTCCATTTGAAATAAACATAGATGAAAATGAAAGGTTGGTAAATATGATTGCTGAAGAAATGAAGGATAGTTTCGTTGACATTGACACTTCTTCGTCAGTTGTATTAAATAAAGAACAGCAAGATGCATATGATACAATTTTACACAGAGTTTTCACTAATGGAATAGGGTTGTTTTTTTAGATGGCCCAGGAGGAACAGGAAAAACATTCTTGTACAAAGAATTATTAAGAGCTGTTAGATCAAGAAATTTAATTGCATTGGCTACGGCTTCTTCAGGTGTAGCAGCATCATTATTACCAGGTGGTCGCACTGCACATTCACGTTTTAAAATCCCATTAGAATTAAATACAAGTATAAGTTGTTCTGTTAGTAAACAATCAGCCTTAGGAAATTTTTTACGAATGACAAAATTGATTATATGGGATGAAGCTCCTATGACACATCGTTACGCTATAGAAGCTTTGGATAGAATGCTTAAAGATATTCATGAATGTGATACACCTTTTGGTGGAAAGGTAATAGTTCTAGGTGGAGATTTCCGTCAAATATTACCAGTTGTCCCCAATGGAAATAAGACAGATATAATGCAAGCAAGTTTAGTGTTCTCTTATCTATGGTCTTCATTTATTCATTTACATTTGATTCAAAATATGAGAGCCCAGTTAGATCCAATGTATTGTAAATATTTACTTTCCATAGGTAATGGACTTGAAGATGCGCATTTTTGTGGTATGATTGAGCTTCCATCTAATTTAACATTAACTTACAATGATGAATTACTTTCTTTGAAATCATTAATTGACATTGTATTCCCAAATTTACAAACATATAATGCCAATTTAGATACCATGATTAATAGAGTTATCTTAACTCCAAAAAATGAATCGGTTGATGAAATTAACAATATGTTACTAAAACAAATTCCTGGTACAAACTTTACATATTACAGTTTTGATGAAACAATTGATCAAACTGAACAGGGTATTCAAGAAGATTTTTTGAACACATTAGCTCCAAATGGTATACCACCACATGAACTTATATTGAAAGAAAATTGTCCTGTTATATTACTTCGAAATATAAATCTTTCAGAAGGTCTATGCAATGGTACAAGATTAATTTGTAGAAAATTTGAAAAAAATGTTATCGACGCTGAAATTGCTGTTGGAGAATATCGTGGAAAACATGTTTTTTTTACCTAGAATTCCATTCATTCCATTAGAAAGTGAAAGAGGTTCAGTCCCATTCAAACGAACTCAATTTCCAATACGTCCATGTTTTGCAATGACTATTAACAAAGCTCAAGGTCAAACTTTAGATTTTGTTGGACTTTATCTTCCTGAACCAGTATTTTCACATGGTCAGTTATACGTTGCATTATCAAGAGCGAAAACAAGTGATAGTATCAAAATTCTGGTTAAACCAACAAATATACATTCGTTATTACATAACAAATGTACAAAGAATGTTGTTTACAGTGAAATCCTTCAATTAGTCAATTTATCGTAATGTTTTTATTTTGTGAATGAAACTTATGTTATTTTTGTTTAATATTTAATTAATAGTAGGCCACATTGATTGTTTTAATTACATGCAAATTTCTATCATTGTTATTACTGTTGTCTTGATACCAGTTATTTTCTTCTCTAACCAACCTAGATACTCTTTCCATCCTTTATAGCATATATTTATATTTAAATTCATTACTGTCTATTTTCTGTGCCTAAAATTTTTTTTTTCAGCTAATTGTATTTATTATATACTTTTCTTAACCATCGTGAATACTTGTCAATACATTTTTGATGAATTTGATTTATTGCATACTTGTCCATTCTAATAATTTTAAATTTTTTCCTTTATTCATAAGCATTCTTAGAATATCATTAATTCTATGTAACTAATTCAGTGAATTCTAAGTCAATTAACAATTTAAATTTGCCATATTCATAAGTAGTCTTAGGATAGTATCATTTTGTGCAAATGGATTCAACCAATTTTAGGCACTGTTTATAATGTGAAATAATAGATGAAGAGAATACCATTTTGAATAAAATATTTGTGTATATAATTTAGACTTGGTAAATTTAATTTCATGTGCATTTTTGAAATGTTTAATACCGTTGTAAAAAAAACAAAAATTCTAAATGATGTTAGAAATGAAATAAGGTCGCAAAATTTAAGTGTATTTTGTGTCTGTTTTCCTTCCCTAAGTTTAGAAGGCTGTTTTCGTCTATAAATAACTTTGTTAAAAACATAAACTTAAATGTTTGGCTTGTTTTTTAACAACTGTAATTTATTATATTCCAATTGAATTTTGTGAATTTGGGGTGGTGTGGACATATGTTGGCAAGATGTGGTGAAATTTGGCTTTGAATGAGAAGCTTCTGTCCAACTCAGTTTGGTTAGCTCCTACAGGTTAGTTACAGATGACTGCTCATTCATTGTAAATTCAATTGCATGCTGATTATGATATCCATGTACTTCCCTTTTTTTATGCAAAAACATAATTAAAATATTTTATACAGTACTTATTCTCTTCCAGACTTTTTTTTTTACTTGTATCCATTCGGTATAAATTTTGATATTTAACTGTATTCAGCTTTAGTTATCCAGTCAAAACAATGGGGATGTTACTTTTCAGTAGTTTGTTTGTGCTTCTTTAGATCAAGATGGACACATCATTTCTTTAATATAAGATTTGGAAATAGAAATCAAAAGCTTAAATTATTTGTCAATGGATGCCTGGATTCTTTGAATACTAATGTAATAATATGTAGAAGATTAAGGTTAATAAGTGATTTATAAAAATGTGATGAATTAACTCCATTTATTTTGCTTCACACTGTCAACTTAATGGGTAATATTTATCCCAGTAAAAAAATGCTAATTCCAATCAAGGAGATGGCTGATCTTCTTTCACTCGAGAGCAAAGCTATTCACATTTCCAGAGATGCTTAAGTTGGAGTGAAAATTGGAACTTATCAAAAGAATGTTATAAAAGGTAATTACTTTCTCATTATACCCTCTTCCCAGTTTTTTTATCTTTGTCAGTAGAGTATTCTCATCCAGAATTAATATTAACACCGTATTTCTCCGTTCTAAAATTGTAGATATTCATAGAGAGTCACCAATTCATTCATCAATATTATAGATTTTTGGGACTCTTTGATAAATTCTATATAGAATTCTACTTTGTTGGTTCTTGATAGATAAATACATATTCTAACTGTTTCTAAACTTTTATTTCTCCATAAATACTTCTGTCTGATTGAATTAATTTCTTTTCTTATTGTATTTTTTTTTTTTCTGAAGTGTGCGTATGTGTGTGGTGCTAAATGCTTATTTTACCACAAAAACAAAAACAGGGCAAAATCTCACTCAAATGTTTTTTTTATTTGTTTGTACACTTCAGCAACAGGCTTAATTTTTTTCCTTCAATTTTTTATTTATCTTATATTTTTCTTCATACTTCATAGTTGAAGAATTCTGTTACAACTTCTTTATTTCAATTGAACAATTTTGTAGTTACTGTGACTTCACAAGAACTTTTTCCCCTTGGTAAGAAATAGATTGTTGCTACTAATCAATTATATTGTACAAATACATTACACACCAATTGTACCGAAAACTAATCAATTTATTTAATACTTTATACAAAGAAGCTAATGTTTATGTCATCATTAATATAAGTCTGGTAGTTAAACAATTTATCTATGTTGAATCTAATATTGCATGTGTTTTGTAATTGTACTTCAGTCCAACTACAGTATAATGGCAATATCTCCAACTGCCAAACATATTGGACAAAAAAATGCTACTAAGCTTGTAAAGGAAGTCTATCTGTCAGGTATACTCCTTTTACTATTGAACAAATATGAGCTCCATATGTTTTTTTAACTCTCATGTTGCACTTATGTTAGGATTATCATTTCCTATTCATTAATGAATTTCCTCTCACGTATCACTGTTTCATGTGAGGAGAAAAAATGTATTTTTCATTCATGTTTAATACTATTTCTGTTTTCCATTTTACCTTTCAATGCTTGTGCTATAATGCTATAAGAAAGAATGAATGTGGCTTGACACTGGATTCAAATACTTACCATTCAAAAAACAATGAATATGGCTTCATACTGGATTCAAATTTTTTTTATTTATTTATTCTCAAGGTGTGTATATTTCTGATTTAATTAGGTGGAATACCAGGTATTGGTAACACACACAACCGGGGTAAGTGGTGTCCCAAACTAAGTGTTTTTAGTTCATTTATAGTTTGTATCTTCTCTCTAAGATGTAATGGAATATCTAGGATTCAACTAGCAATAAATGTTCAAATACCAGCTGATTTTAACGGCCTTGAAAGAAAGGCAGTTTATATAGGTATATGTATGGTTGCTGGCATTTGTCTTCTATTTTTTCTCTGCTGTTCAGGTTACAGCACCAAATAAATCTCGTTGTTAAAATCAGTTTTCAAGTTTCTTCAAAAAGCAGTTCAATCATACTTCCAAATTTGTAAAATTGAATCCTTCACATAAGTCACTTTCTTCATCATATTGTTTCTTTTTTTTTATTGACAGAAAAAAAAGCTTTATTTTGCTTCGTCATGATTTTATTAAATGTTAAGAGGGGGTGTAGGATAAGTGGATAACTAGTAAAAGATGAATACTTCTCTATTTTGTTATTTTTAACATTTTTTAATTGCTTTGTGCGTGGTTATATATGATATTTTTGTAGATTTGCAAATTTGAGTAGTTGCCTTTTTTTTTATTTAAATAAGATTGATAATTGAATTTTTTCCAGTTGCGAGTTGCATTTTAAAAAATTCAACTAGACTTCGTCACTAGGTATTTGTGGTCAAGAGGCACCATACAAGTGTACAAGCATCGTGCACTGAGGCATCATTCAATCTCGCACGGTGCCTCTCGAGAGGCACCGTGCAAGCACCGTGCAAGCACCGTGCAAAAATCGCATGTGCTTGCACGGTGCCTCACGAGAGTCACCGTGCACTCTTGTACGGTGCCTCTCGAGAGGCACCGTGCAAGCGCCGTGCACTTTCGCACGGTGCTTGCACGGTGCCTCGCGAGAGTCACCGTGGCAAGTGCACGGTGACTCTTGAGAGGCACCGTGCAGATCTCGCACACTTGGCACGGTGACTCTCGAGAGGCACTGTGCAGATCTCGCACGGTGCGAGATCTGCACACTGCCTTTATTTTGAATTTTCTCGGCTCCCTGGCTTTATTTTTGTTTTTAAAATAACACGTGCCGATCAAAAAACAAAAAAAATATTATTATATATATGTTATTGTATGCTGTTTAAATTTTTTTTGTTATTATTTATTATAATAGAATAAATATTAATATTAATAAAATAAAAACAAAGTTTATTAGCTACATTTTACTTGCAGCATTACTTTTTGTCAGTACACCTCGCCTTTACCACTCATGTCAGATTTGAAAGACATAAAGTAACTCTGAGGTTCACCTTACCCTTACCATTATCATTGCCATTGCCATTGCCCATTCCTGATGTAGTTGTCATCATTTATCACTGTTTATTTCAATCAGAGTATGGTGCTAGATTTAAAAGACATAAAGTAAGTCTGTGGTTCAGCCATTGCCCATTCTTATCTGATGTGGTTGTCACTATTTATTTCAATCAGAGTATGGTACTAATTTACTGAAAGAAAAAAAGAACACGGTAACACATACTCTTTATCTTCTCATCATCTTCCTGCTTATATATATCGAGCACTACATCTCTTCGAATCAAAAAAAAAATTACTAAGACATCAGAAACTTCATCTTCTGCCAGTTTCTTCAACATCTTCCCACTTGTATTTATTTCAAGTTATCTTTCATTCATTTCAGATTTCTCTAAGTTTTTTCAATATCAATATCAAAACACAATTGTATTTACATTTATTATCTCTGTCTTATTTTTTTGCAGTTGCTATCACACACGATCAATGGCAAAAGAATACAGTTTTATAACAGATATCTCTCCAGGTCAAAGAAATTGGACGGCAAAAGTATTCGTTGCTGAAAAAGGACCAGCAAGGACAGCTCAACATATCCCTTCAAAATACCAGAACTTCATACTTATGGATGAAAAGGTATAATTTAGTTAACATAAACTTTATTTGCTTTCTTGTTATGCCAATTTCATTTACAGAGATGTTTTTTGCCATGTAATTATTAATACTCTTTAAATAGTCGACTGACTTATACCACAAATAAACTTCAAATTTCAACAGGGAAATAAAGTTCATGCCACAATTTGGGACAGTAATATTTCAGCTTTTGAAAATGAACTCACTCTTGGAAAAACATACTTGATCTCAAATGCATATGTAAGACATCCAAAAAGTGATTATAAACCGTATACTGGAGATGTACAATGGACTATTTCTGGAACAACTAGAATTGAGGAAATACAGGAAAACAATGATGCACTATTATTTTCAACGTTCCACATCACTCCATTTGAAGACTTTGAAAAATATATGGACAAGGATACTGACATAGGTATAGTCATCTTTGTCATTGTTTGTTTGACATTTTTTAACTTCCATTTTCTTATTCTTTTCATCACTGTTTCATACTAAAACATATAATTCTACTTTAGCTGTGCTTGCAATTGCTATTGACATACGACCCAAGAGGCTCATACATACACGAGCTGGCGGACAAGTATATGTTCAAGACATTCTTCTTATGGACAAAAGGTTAATGTTTATTTTGTTATACTTTAAATGTAGCCTATTCATGCTATGATGATATCATTCATTTTTTTAAATGTATGCCAGGTTTGAAACAATAGTTCTAACGATGTGGGATGCTTTCGTGGAGCGAGAATGTGTTCTTATTGCAAACAATATAATTAAAAAACCAGTCCTTGTGGGAAATCATTTGAAAGTTTCATCTTTTAATGGTTTGTTTGCTGAACTTTTTTGTTCTTTTTTACAACTTAGTTCTTACAGTAAAAAACCTAAAAAATCATTCATACTTTCCTTGATATATGTAGGCCTGTCTCTATCTACAAAGATCAATAGTTGCTTCTTCATTGACTATCCATTTCATGAAGTTACAGAGTTCAAGTCATGGTAATACTTATCTTCTATTACAGTTTATATCTTCTATTATAGTTTTCACTTGAAATCACTTCGGTATATGAATAAAACTCTCCTGAAATGTCCCTTTCTTGATCAAGCATTGCACTTTAACATTTAATTGATTGTTAGTACGCATTTCTGAAACCACTTGTAGCATTCCAGTCTACTATGATCTATTAGAAAAAAAAAGCCACCTTATACTAAACTTTTAATTTTTTTACTATCATTTACTGTAATGGAAAAAGTTCATTTGATTATAAATGTATCTTTCAATACATATAGACTGCTAATTATAAGTATTTAAATTTCCAAATTAAGCATTCCATAATTAGCCAGCTTTCACTCCATAGTCCCTGACATGTTGTATTTTTTTACTCCTTTCTTTAAGAATTAATAAACTGGTTTCAATAGATGTTTTCAACTATTTAAATTTAGTCTTCCATAATTTTTATTTTCAGTGAACTAACTTTGTATTTAAACCAATAAAACTAATCTACAAGGATTGCTGACAACTTGGAGGAATTGAATGACATCGCGTTGATGAAACCACATCTGGCACTTACACCATCAAAGTTATCGCTTCCATCTGAGGATAAGTACACAGATATTAGAGATATCCAAACTCTGTTAAATCTGGTAAATCATTTTAGGCTCAATTTGAATTAGTTTTTCTACAAATTTATTACAATACATTTATTTAGTTTATATTATATATTTGCAAACACTTTTAAATTATTTAATAATTATTTAATCTGCACTGCTTCATTTCCTTCTTTTACAGCAAAAATATTTCTGGATAAAGGCAACAGCAGATATCGAAATGAAAAAAACATCCTTCTGGTACCTATCCTGTAATAACTGCAATAGAGTTTCAAATGCTACTAAAGCCAGTGAGACATACTACTGTAGGTTTTGTAAATGTCAAAGTTCGACAGCAGTGCCAAGGTAAAAAAAAAGTCGCTATAAAATTTATGCACCTTGCACATTAGTTTCATAATAATAGAATATTTACAACTCCTTCATTATACTAATCGTGTTATCCCATAATTCTTTTAGGGCACGAGTAGATGTTCGACTACATGATTCAACTGGATATCTTAGTGCATCAGCTATGGGCGAAACAGCTGAAAATATTTTGCAATGTCGTGCTGAAGTTTTAATGGACAAAACAACATCTGTAAGCATCAATGATCGTTTTTTTTTAAATCACTGAAAAAATTACTTTAATCGCTACTAACACATCTCTAACATCTTCAGGAAAGTGAACCAAATCTTAGCGAGATTATTCGTGCAAAAATTGATACAAACCATGCATTCTATGTGAAGGCAATATTGTTGGTACCAAATCCTACTGAATTCAGTGCTACCGTACAGAAACAGTCAAACTCAACAGACCATAAGTATGAAATCGTCTTCATGCTCAACTCAACTGGAAAAGAACCAGCTATTGAAGACTTTTGTGAAACCGTTGTTGAAGACTCAGACAACAGAAAAAATTCAAGTCCAGTAATTGAAATGAAAAATGCAAATTCAACATCGCATCTTCCAACCTCATCTCCTCGTGTGTCTCCTCCTGTGAAGAGGTCACTTTTTCATAAGTCTGTTGACCCAACTCCAGCCAACAAAAAATTCGAAAAATGCACCAATGAAGATAACGAGACATCCATCAAAAAAATGCAGTAGGCATTTCGTTGTTCTTTTGTTTGAAATTATCTTTTCTCCAAATTACATGGGATAATTTTGGATTAAAGAACCACTGGTGATAGTAGTAATTTTTTGAAGGCTGCAGCAGATGTCAATTTGTAGCCTTTTTGTTGTGCAAGTGATGGTAGTAGTTTTTTGAAAGTTGGAGTAGATGACAATTTGTAGTCTTTTTCTGGTCTTGCACAAACATGTACGAACAAGCTGTAATGTTTGTAAATTTCATATGTTTATCCATCACCAGCTTATGACTTAAATATTACAATATCGTTCTCTTTTGGTTTAATCCATTGTTAGTTACATATATATATATATATATATATATATATATATATATATTACTATGCAACAAATGAATTCACAATTCAGTCTCATTGATATGTCTGTTTATTATTTACCAATGAACTTATTTAAGGCAAATATGTTCATGAATATTTTCTCATCCTACATATATCTCCAACATAAATTAATTAATATAAAAAATTAAAGCTTATATAAAATAGGCAGTTGTTCACTTATAAATGAATTTTAATCGTTTTAATAAGTTTATTGTAACTAATAAATTTTTTGCACAATAAAACTTTTCTAAATTCACTTATAAATCACTTAATGATTTTTATGAGTTTTTATAAGTTTATGTTAACTAATAAATTTTTTGCACAATAAAACTTTTCTAAATATTATCTTCTTTTATATTAAATTAAAAATTGTATTAAAAAATAAATTCTATTTATTCAAAAATATAACAAAAAAACTATTTATTACAAACATGTTATTAGTCCATTATTTTTCATTCTCTCTACAACTAAGTTATCTCCTCCAAACAAATCTGCAGCTACTGTGCAAACCAGTGTAAACCAGACAAATTCAAGGTACTGTGGGACCGTGCGTCTACTTAGTGCGAGATAAGAGGGAATTTGCACGCACGGTGCCTCTCGAGAAGCACCGTGCGAGATCCTCGGTGCCTCTCGAGAAGCACCGTGCGAGATCCTCGGTGCCTCTCGAGAGGCACCGTGCGTGCAAATCTCAGCTGGTGCGAGATCTGCACGGGCAGATCTCGCACCGTGCGAGATCGTATGCGCACGGTGCCTCTCGAAATCTTCAAAAAATTACTTTCATTTGTTCATATTTTGTCCCCTATGTATATTCAAGTTCAAAAATGCAGAATCACTGCTTTTTTTTTGAATGATTAGGTAGGAAGTGTAATTTAGGAAAAAACTACATCAACATTGAGATGTAGCCAATAGAGGAGTTTTATATGGATGTAGAGATGCTTAAAACATATAACCTTTACTATAATTCCTTAGAATCCAAGGTATTAGATGCTTCCCAAACCTTTTAAAATTAATTAATTAATGTTTCCTTTTGGAGTCTATAGTTTAGATGTTTGTCATGTTATATCTTTTATAATAACAATAAACTAGAATTGTGTTTCAAACATGATTGCATTTGAAAATTTAATGATAAAGACTTATGGATTTAGAATAGCAGTGAGCAACAATAGTCAATGTTGGCTAATATAGGTATGTTATTAATGAAGTTTATACCCATTATCTCATATAACATTATGCGAAGTTCTTATTGTACATTCATTCAATATTCAAATTTAGACATAAATTCTTGGAATTCTATGAACAAATTATTTCCTATTAATTGCATTATCGTTTAAATTGCTTCATCATCTGCAGATATGTATTATAACAGATACATCGAATGTGTATTTTATTTATTGATTTGTGTTGGAGTAAAATGAAATTTCTTTTAAACTACACATAAAATGTTCCATTACATAATATCTTCACATGGATACTTGTAAACTAAAAATTACATATGTTTCATTTTTTCATTTATCTTTCAAGAATTCTACATCTCTAGCTTTACAGGTGATGATCATACTTTTCTCCTTTTAATGAGAATGGTTAAAGTGATCTTCAATTATTGCATTACATTTTCTTGGTATTTCTTCCTATACTTGTTTTGTTACTGGCAGATAATAGCTGTAATTATTTATGCAGATGCCTTTGGAATATATACTCTCTCCAGACCACTGGTGTTCTGCTACCATCACGCAGTATCCACATCATCAATTCATTAAAGATTTGCTCGAAGTAATAAGTACAGAATACCAAGCCTCTTTACTGAGTAGTAATTTCTATGGATTTCTTTATGGATTTATTTACAGAGGAGATGAACAACAGTTTAATGGAAAATTAGTGCACGAATTTATATTGAGGTTTGTAAACTGTGGTAAGAAGAATGAGGTGTGGGTAAAATTAAAAGATCAGTTTGCCCGATTTGGTATGCAAGAATTTTGTTTGATTACTGGATTGCCTTGTCATGAATCCAACATCAATCTTCAATTAAATAATGATAGACTTAGAAATGAATATTTTGAAGGTACAAAAGTGATTAGTATGAGGAGGCTTTTTGAAGTATTCCACCTCTGCGAACATCCACATGATAAATTTAAACTAGGATTAGTTATGTTGGTGGAGTGTGTGTTGAAACCAACAAGAAGGATTATTGATTACAAAAGTCTTAGCATGGTTGAGAATATTGATGGTTTTCTTGCATATCCTTGGGGTCGAAAAGCTTATTTTGTTTTGTTACACTCGTTGCAACAACGGGTTCAGAAGATGCAGGACAATCAACAAATTGATTGTAAATATACATTGCATGGATATCCACTTGCATTTCAGGTATATTTTTTTTGAAATTTTTATAATTTATTAAAGTATTTATATAATATCTAATATTTGTATTTTTTAATATTAAAGTTCTGGATTTACGAAGCATTTCCTGAAGTTGGAGAAAATTTTGGACGACGTCGATATAAAACTTTACAAACTCCAAGAATGCATAAGTGGAAACCAAATAAAAAATTATTGGAAAATAATATTAGACACTTCTTAGCCACCAAAGAGGTACGTCTTCTTTTATCAAACATTTAACAATTCTATCATGTTTGTTTATCTTTTTAACAAAAAAATTTGAAATTTTTTTTTCAGATAGAAATACTTGCAGTGTTACAACCATCAGAAGAAGAATTACAAACACCATGGTACACAAGTCTTTCACTGCCAGTTGACAACCAACATACCCTGTTGGATGCCATAGTTAATCTCCAATTACATAACCTACCACACCTACCTGACGAAATAGCTGAAAGGGATATTCCAAGTGAGCATACACCAAGGGAAATACCTCAGGCAGATATTCCAAGTGATATTGGAGTTCAATCGACTTCTTCTTCTGGAAGCTCCAACTATGTAACTAGACAGCAGATGGATGAAATGTTCAACATGTATAGGCAACATATAGTGTCAGATATGTCTACTTTGTATAATAACATGTTTGAAGAATCAAAAAACAACAACAAGCTGACTATCTAGAAAAGCAAAGACTACTCTTTGAAGAAGATGAAAAAAAAGAAGACGGGAGGAGATGTCTTACCAAAGACAGTTATTTGAAGAACATGAAAAAAGAATTCATGATTACTATCAAGAGATGCAATACCAGCAAAGACAGCTATTTAAAGAAAATGCAAAGAGAGGACAAGATCTTGGTAATGTTTATCCAGTCCAAAGTAACCAGCCAACATCTCACCAAGCAGAACCCTCAACATCTCACCAACATGTTGAAGCATTAGAACAAATTGAAGGGCCAAAAACACAAAAGACACATGAAGAAAAAAAGAAACAATCTGATCGATATCCTTTAGAAGACTATAGTATGGAGAAGTACGAAATTATTAGAGATTGGATCGTCATGAATCCATCTGGGTAATGTTTCATCCTTGAATATTTCAATTATCATTGAATTTATCTAATGTTAAATCTAATCTATATTCTATGTAGATATTGGGATGATAAAAATGGCAATCTCTATAAAAGCACACAGTTACAAGATACAATGGATGTAAATGAAGAGATGACTATAACAGTAAGTCATACATAGTCATTATATTGAATGATCATAATCAGTTTCATACAATGGTAACATATCTAATTCCTGTCTATCATTTTGTTAGGCTATTAATTTAGAGTTAAGTCTTTTGAGACGGCGAATCCTTAAAGGTTGCAGCCGTTGTTCTAAAGAATATGCTATTATGGACTTTCGATTTGAAGATGAATGTCATAGATATGTGAACACTGGAGTAGATCTACAGGAAAAACCAAAAGCCAAAGACCTCGAAACACTTCACTACCCAATTTTCTTACAAGATTATATACTTGGTCGTTTGCCACGTTTTGGTCTTCAATGGACAAGTTGCAACTATCTACTAATTCCATGCGCCTATCCAAATGCTGTTTGGTATCTCTTCTTAGTTGATTTGCGTGAATGGAAATTACAAATATATAATTGTAGCAACAACCTTCAAACAATGGAATTGGTCATCGCCTATGCAAGACCAACATGGATAGCACTCCAGAAACTATTGAAGCAACCAGATTTCTTAGTTAGAGAAGATTTCAACAAACATAAAAAGAAGGAAATCGAAATAGACATTGTACCATACCAACTTTCTGCAAATAATGCGTAAGAATTTACTTCCATGTTATTATGCTACTTAATTAATTTCTTCGATGAAATTTAATTTCCTCCACCAATAAATATTTTTTTTTTTGTAATTGTGTATACTAATTTAGTCTGACGTTGATTGTTTCAGGCCAAATTGTGGAGTTTTCATCCTAAAATACATAGAATGCTTCATTCTAAATTATCCACTACAAACAATTCAATTGGATAGAATGACTATATATAGAAGGAAAATTGCTGTGGATATTTGTCAGAATGAATATTTTCTCCATCCATCCAGGTTTGTATATATTATTCATTCAAATTTTTTATATTTATTCTATGTTAACTTTTCATTTTTTAACTAAAAATGAAGTTCTATAAAAATGTTAAACTGAAGTGACACCCCAGATTTTATTAGCATCATCAATTTACTCTACAATCTTTTGTTATGATTATTTGTCGTTTTAACTTCCTCTTCATCCATTTGCTTCATCCATTTCCTAGGTAATTTTTACATTAACTTGCTGTTGGTATTCTGGTAATACATTTGTGTTGAAATACAGAAAATAAATGTGTTCTCTGCTTCATACAGTTATCGTTGCTTTAAGTTGGTAGTAGTATTTTGTGATGTATGTTTAACATACTTAACAAATTTATATTTTTTATACTTTCGTGTAGGTATGGTATAAAAATTAGTTGTTTAATTGGATATGTTTTTGTTGTGCAGTTTTTATAGGTATTTCCTAAAGATTTCTTAGTTTTTTTGATAGTGCCATAAGCTCTTTCTTGTGTTTGTTTTTTTACTTTTTACTTTCTGTCTTTTATCAGCGTGTATACAGTCTTTACATTTATTGTATATCCATTTGAAACATTTTTCGCCTACAAATATTGAGCGTTGCTGATTATTTATCAGTTGAACAATCTGGAGCTTGCTATCAATCTTGCCAAAAGAGTGAACCTTCCAGATGCAGAAAATTTAGTACGTCAATCCTGGCTCTTCATGCTCTTGTAGTCTGAGATTTGTTTCTGATGGAAAACAGAAAATGTTTAATAGATTTACAAGTGCAATTCTAAGAGGGAAGGATTGGGAGTTTCCTCTGCCACCATTTGGCCAGGTGATTATGTTGGTTTACCCTTTTCTCTACTTAATTTTATTTATCTATTTTCTCATTGTTATGTAGCATTTCCTGGAGACTAAATTCGACAAATAATAATGTATTTAACTCAAGTGTTCATTGTTAAATTCCCAAGTTATTGATGAAGTGAAATAATAGTAATCCATCTGAACTAAGATTGGTGAACGCGCCTATTCAAAACCAAACTTTTCTTGGCCGAACTCAACAGTTCTTGACGAAGTGAAATATTAATAATCAAGTTAAACAATGTTTGGTGAATTGACTTGCTCTTGTCGGAACTGAAAATGTTATTAATCGAGCTCAGCTGTTCTTGGCAGAAATGAAATTTTTATTAACCGAGTTTACATAACCTTCGCCAAATGTTAATAACAGAGCTTGCCTGAACCTTGGAAGAACTCACCCAAGATGGCTAGCTGACATATAATTGGCCGAGCTAACGTAAGAGGCCGTGCTGAATTGCTCATTGTGGAACTTACCTGTGTTTGTCTGAAGTGAATGTAAATAATCGAGGTGACACGTCAATTGGCGAGTTATCTGAATATCATCTGAACTTAACTAACACTGGTGTAGTGAACCAAAATTTTAACCAACAACCATACATAATAATATCAAAGAATAGTTTCAGAAATTTTCATACTGTTGTGATTGGGAAAATTGTAGTTCCAGTTTGAAGTAGCAGAAGGCTCTTAGCTTCTCTGTCTGAGCCGACGGCTGATAATTGTAAGTAGCGAGTACAGAGTAACCATGAATTGGGTAACAATCCAGAACCAACTTATGAATGTACCCACTAAAAGAGAATTTTATGGGTGAAGATGAAATCATAGTGAGAACTTCGATGGTCGCCTGTTCACCAATTGCAGCAAATGCTGAACTGTTTGTTGCTGGACATTGGCCGAACTGACCTAAGATGACCTAGCCTACCTAACATTGGCCGAGCTGAACTAAGAAGCCAATTTGAAATACTCTTAGCTGAACTCACCAATTCTTCCTGAACTGAAATATTAATAATTGGGCTGAACTAAAGTTGGCTAAACTCACCAGCTCTTGGCCAAACTAAAATTTTATTAACCAAGCTTGCCTATTCGTCGCCGAATTTGAAATGTTATTATCTGATGAAGTTATGCTGCTTTCGGCTATGTTATCTCAATTGTGTCACATATAATAAATAAGCAATCTGTTTTCCTTTATCTTCTCTTAAATTCAAAAGAGATTTCATTGCTATTGCAATTGAGGCTGTTGAGTAGTGAATGACTACGTGGAATCAAAGAATTGCAGATTGCGTGCATGTATCTGATTTCCTAAATTTCCTAAATTTATGACATGACTTATAAAATAGTACACATGATTACTCTACATAGTTGGTGCTTCCTAATTAGTTATGTTCTTGGATTTCTTCATATAATTTGTTTTAAATCATCATTAAATTTCTATATATCATTTAATATCTCACTTGTGGTTGCATTGATTGGACTTATGGTGGTTTGTAGGTAATATAGTTGTCGGATATACTTGGTTTCATTTTTCTCGCACATTACACTTCCTTTCTGTCGTATTCTGGTGATCTTTAGCTAAGGTGAGTTGTGAATATTTTACAGGACGTTGTTTGAATGTTGTATGCATTTTTCTTTTTGCTTCCTCTTATGTGTTTTTTTGTATATTTTTTGAATGGGATATTGGTGTGGTAACAGTGAAAATGAAAAAGGAAGTTAATGATTTGCCTCCATCTTACACCTGTGGTAGATGGAGGCACGTGTGGTATCTGCGTTTCAAATGGAGGAACCGTGTCTATGTGCAAAACTTAGTCACCTGTTTCCCTCCTCTCCATTTTGCATTTTTTCATAGTTTGAGTAGTTTGGAATCACTTTATTTGAGTTATAATCTTCTGTGTGCGTCGTAAAACCACGGATTGCTTATTTGAATGCTTTGGTTTTTTATTTTGATTTTTTAAGTTAATTCTTGGACGATTATTTTGAGTGATAGCTGGATGATAATTACTTATAGAGACAACCTAATTTTAAAGACATCAAATTTCAACAATGTTATCTCAGCTGAAACGTGTAGATTAAATTATGACTCATAGAACTTGTACTCCATTGAGAAGTTAGTAATGAAGTAACAGTGGAATAGGGCTTCATCAGTGTATAGATAACAACCACTATGCAGTAATATGATCGTCTTGGTTTACATTTTCTTCCAATATTTTGGTTATAGTAATTTTCCTTACATTATTTTATATTTCAATAGATAATTATCTACTTTCGTATACTAACCTTGGGATTTATTTGCTACAGGAATAATGTTGTACTGACAAATTGCATAATTGGGATTTTTATATCATTCACAATGGCGTTTGCATGGGTCAAGATGGTGAGACTATCATTCTGTTAAAAGTCTTTTATTGTAGGGAACTGGAACTAATTTATATGATGGAATAAAGACAATGATAGAAATATAGTTAGAATGGATTTTAAAATAAAGTCTAATTTGAAATGTGAATGTTTAGATGATTAGATTTATTTTAATATTTTGATAAAGTTATAATTTAGTAGAATCTCTTTTGATTTTAGATTAGTTGCGCTATATATAGATGGCTAATTTATTGTAACAGGTATGATTCATTATAGGGGATTACAGTATAACCTTCCATTTTCTATTTTCAGAACTTTATAGCAAGGATAGAAACCATGTCAAAATAGGTGCAAAAAACAGGGAAAGGTAATATTTTTTAGTACTTTGAATTCTTTCGTAATGCTATTATCACCTTCTTACTTTTTCAAAATATGGAAATATACGCTGTCGCAAATCATTTTGGGCCATACAATTGGTGAGATACTATAATTGGGGATTACTCTAAGAAAGATAATTAGTTTAGGTGTGATTTCATTTCAAGGCATTTGATATACTTCACTTTGTAGTTCACAATGCTGTGATTGCGAATAACTGCATGTTTTGTGGATAAGTTGAAATTGCTGGTTCATGACATACGTTACTCATTTTTATTTCCCAAAATTTTCATTTAACTTTTGTAGGTATGTGATTTAACCTCATGTTACAGTTTGATTAGCCATCACTATCTACAACTTCTTTTTCATTGTCTTACTTATAGGAGACCGTGTCACTTTAGGTGGAAGAGTTGTTATTCGAGATTTTGTATGCATTGCATCAAAGGTATCATACAATTGTGCAAGATCTAAAATTTAGCCAAATAAATTCAAGTTTGCCCACGTAATGCAAACACGAATCTATTTGGTCATATAACACTTCTGTTGTATCTCTTTATTTCTAAAAATAACCATTTAACCAATTTGTTCTGCTCTCGGCAAGCCTATGGAGACAATGAAGAAGGATGAAAAGGCTCCTCTCACAATCAAGCCACATTGTAATAGCCAAATTTGTAATTTGTTAAACTTTAAATTGGAAATCACATGACTCAAGTAGAGGTTTAAAAGAACCAATTCTGTAATTTGTTAAACTCTAAATTGAATATTACATAACTCAGGCAGAAGTTCAAGTCTATACATTCTTTTTGTGTTACAGATGAATTTGGCAAGAAAGGTAAACTAGCCTCTGATGGTGCTGGAGTTGTCCCACCAAATGCAACATTGAACATCACTATGGAGTGTGGAAGACAGTTTCCAATCCAATGTCACAGATGACTAGAAAGCTGTTAAGAAGACATTGAAAAAAGAGGAAAGATGTGAAAATCCAAATGAAGAAGTCGTTATAAAATGTAAGCATCTTATTACATCTTAGTGAGTTTTGTTCCCTTTATCTTGTAAATCATGTCTGTTTAATAATATCTTATTATTTAGACCTGTTAGTTAAATTGGATGGAAAGCGACAAGATGACACTGTTTTCAATTATTATAATGAATTCTGTTCATTGATTATTTAGGCTACATTTAACTCATGAATACAACAGTGAGTAAATGCACGCACAAACACAAATGCAATAGACATTTGTAAATTCATCCATTTAATTCTTTTCTTTACATTTTTCATCATGTTCAAAATATTTTTGTAATTGGCATTTGCTTTTATATAGGAGACGGGGATGAAATTAGTTTTCACTGATTGCATTTTTCCCTTCCACTGTCCTCTGTGAAATTCTAGACCCAAACATTGTGCAGTGAAGATGATCTTGATCAACTAATGAAGTACTTACTATGTTACACCGAGAATTTAAAATTGAGAAGTTGTATTTTTTTTTAGAGTCCAAACCCTATGCTTCAGACGTATGTTAACTCCTCAAGTAAGTAAATGATTAACAGAAAAATACTCATTTGTCACAAGTATATTTTTTATGTTTTATTAAGTAATTTTTTTATTTTTACCAGCAATTTCCTATTTCGCCAATCATCTATTTACAAACATTTCGATTTTAAGTAATTATAGTATTCTTTTTCTTTTTATAACATAGAATTTTTTCTTTACTTACATGTCAACTTCGTTTCCATATATTTATTATAGTATACAAATGCAATCCAACGCTAATATTTTATTGTAATATACATATACAATCCAACGCTAATATGTACAAAGAAAAATACGCTTTCACGTGCATCGCACGTGCGTTCACTAGTATTTAAAATAATAAATATAACAAATCTCTGGCCTAGGCTTTGGCTTTTGGAGTACATTAAATTGACTGATTGATTAGTTATTTTGCAGCCAAAGAATCATTTCCTATCCTACATATATAAAAAGAGTAGACATATTTGTTACTGTAGAAACTATGGTTATCCCCTTTCCTTTTTTTTTTTTCCTCTAGGTTATGTCTTTCTCTCTCTCTGGCCATTTCTAGAGTCTTCTGCGTCTATTCCCCTTCATTCTTCTCGATTCCTAGCAAAAATCCATTTATTGTCTATTCTTTCATTCATTCATATGTTAAAAAACCTAGCAAAAATCCTCTATTCCTTTTACCCGATTTCAGCTTCCTCTCCGACAGCGTCGTTAGATCGAATTGATTGAAACATGCAAAGATTAAGGACGAGGCCACGGGCTTTGCAAGCAATTTGGACAACTCCGAAGTTTAAGTTCAGGTGGGTCTTCCTATTTACGAATCAAAATCTACACCCCACTACCTCATTTTGATGTTTTTGTCTGCTTCTTATGCGTTAATCTTTTACTTGTGTTCATCTTTTGCCCCAAAGCATATCATCTGTTAGGGCATTTTTTTATCCATTAGGATTGAGTTCTAAAAAAATAATTGGCTGCTTCAGGGTTTCTTACGATGAAAAGGGAGGAAAACGCTTTTGGATTTTATACAACTATAGGTAGATAATTTAGAAGCTCCACTCAGTATTTGGTAGAAGAGAGAAAACAATTAGAGTACCCATAGTTGGATGGTTGAAAAGTTCATTTTAGTTTTTCTTTCTTTTCTCCGAGTCTTGTGCATTCTCTACATTACCATGCAAAGTATCAGACAAGGTGAGAAATTATAGTGAATAAGATTTTATTTTCTTTTTATTAGTGCTGTCTAATGTTGTGCAATACACCCGGTACTAAGAATATCCCTGGACAATTTGATGATTTTTTGATGAAATTGTCAGAGTGAGGGAAAAACTCTTGGATTTAAAGAGTACAATTCATAAGATTTGAACTTTATTTTTTTTTATTGATACTCTTTAATAGTGTCTACTCCACATGATTTAGACATGATCAATGACGCTTTGCCTATTTTCTTTCTTTTCAGAACCCAAATAGAGACTCTTCGAAGGAAAAAATAATGGAGAAAGACGTGAATTTTTAGAAAATTAAGCATGAAAATCCAATGGACACCAAAAAGGTAAAGCAGAGTAGTAAAAAGAAAGCTGACATTGACTAAAATAAGCTGTACTAAGATAACAAATTTCCACCAAGCACAGTACTAAATCCCCATTTTTGTCTCCTACAAATATAAAGCAATGAAAAAAATAAGAATGGAAACTTCTTGTTACTCAAATGGAGTCAAATTTTATATTTTATTCATTTATATTTTGGTGAGAACATATCTAAACTTTACTGTGGTGAAGCAATTAAACCAGTTAATTCATAATTTCATATATTGATCCCAACTTACATGGCAGGTGATTGAAATTGGAAAAGGCAGCAAAGTTAAATATGAGCTTGACAAAACCAGTGGCACTACTAATTATTTTATCTATTTGCCATGAATAATGAAATTACTTAATCCTTAAGAAATATATGTACTTCAAATGCCTGGTCCTCAGTTTGGTGTTTAACTATTGGATATCTCAATCTACTTTAATTTTGCGATAATATTGATAGAATGTACTTGTTATAACCATACCCTTTCGAAGAGATCTATAATCAACATATTGTTTTTTTAGTGTTTCTATAATCTTAGAAATTTGTGGTAGTCTTACCCTTTCAAAGAGATCTATAATCATCATATTGTTGACTTTTTTAGTGTTTCTATAATCTTAGAAACCTGTAGTAGTCTTAAAGTTGCTAGTTTTATTCTTCTCCCATGTAAATTTGGAACTGCTTTCATTCGGTTTGAACAATAATTTTTCCACTGAATTGGGCTACAGGTTGAAAAGGATGACAAAATAATTGTCGTATGTGCTGATGACCCCGAGTTTCGCCGTTAGTGTCGTCTGTATTAAAGGTATAATGTGCCATATCTTCAATTTATCTTTATCAAGAAGTACATAACATTAACACAATCTTTTTGTTCGTGGTGGCCAGACAATTACATTAAGGTTCGACACTATGATCAATGATGCTTTCTTGCTTCTAATTTTTATTATGAAAGTTGATGTAACTCTTTAAAAATGAAATTTTACACTATTATCTTGAAGCAATTATAAATAAAAGATAATGCTCTGTTTGTGTATCATGCACTTGTTACACGATTTAGAACCATCGATATCTCTAGAAGCAGTTTCTGTCGGATATTCATGGGGCATTCTTGGTTAGACAAATGAGATTAGGAAATTGGATTAAATCGAAATTTTGGGAGAATATGGAGGTGTTAGTGAGTACCTGAAGGATAGACATTAATGGACACATTGGGAAGGACCATGGAGCTTTTGATGTGATACATAAGGATTTTATTTTTTAAACAAAAATGATGATGAAGTGTGTTTCTAGAATTACCTTTAGGCTTGTGCTCTAATAATAATAAACACCTTTTTTTTTCCCGATTTTTGCTTTTTTAGGAGGATTACAAGTGAGACAAGGAGGACGAACATCATGACGGTCAAAGGGTGAGCAAAATGACAAACTCACGAAATAATTATTGTCATTGTCCTTATTCCAACGCATAATGTGTATTATATGACGGAATTCTATTTGCAGAATTTTATATCTTTTAACCTGGTTATTAAATACAGGAGCAACCCCCTTTTGAAAAAACGCAATTGGTTGCGCACTGTTAACACCAAAGCTCAATACAGAGAAGCAAGCACAATTAGAGAAGGATATTGAAAAGGCGACTAAGTTTCTGCTTTCAAAGCTCAGTGACCTCCAATTGTAAGTTTCACACAGCATTCTTTTAACACGTTTGGTAAGAAGGTGAACACTTACGTATCAAAAGGGGATGATGAAAATTCCCTTATGTTTCTTTTGGTAATTAATTTTAGCGAGGATCAATCTACTGAATCTTTAGCTTCACTTCTAATATCCTTTTTTCGGTTTATGTAGATGATATTCAGCAAGAATGATGAAGGACTTGTTGTATTTGGAACCAAAGGTATTTTTGAGTGTTTGAATTAATGTGATGCTAGATAGGTATTATATTATTTTTGGCCAAATCTTTGCTCACTCTCTATTGTTGTTGCTGGATTTTAGTTCTAAAGACAGGAGTCCCTCTCATTGTTATTTGTAAACATTATATGTGTGGTATCATCCAAACATAATCATGGAAATGTTCATATTTGATTTCATTGTTTTTTTAGTTCTTCAAAATGGAATGTTGAACCTTATAGTTGTATTTTCATTTCATTTGCTTCCGATAATTCAATTTAAATGTGATCATTGAAACCAAATTTTGGTTTTCGGATCCAATGTCCTTGATTGATTTGTCTTTTGCCTAGAATCTGGATTTGTAGTAATGACTTGTTTTGTCTCATGATCCAATGTGTGTTCTTCTTGTTCTGCTGATTTCAGAAAGCCTAAGTTTGAGTGGTGCTTTAACCAAGGAAGATAAGGAAATGGCAGGTCTGCTCTGTCAACTTTCATAGCTAAGGAAGAGGAGATTCAGAAGAGGGAAATGGAGGTTCAGGAGAGAGTTTTAGCACAGATGGGTCGTATTGAGTTTCCTTTAGGCTGGTCGTGCAAAATTCGGCATATTTAAGCACCAAGTTTGGTGGGTTCAGGTCACTATGCATTGGCCCTCTCCAAAAACTGATTGATTTCACGAATATGGGACCATGTCATTGAATGCATAAAGATCCAAAATATATAGTACAAGAAAATTAAAAGTTTAATCATGCTAATCTTATTGTTTATTTATTTATTCATTTTACTTAATTAATTAAAATTTTAGGTTGAGCTGAGATACAAACAATACCATCAACAAATGAAAATTGTAGTGGCGTCATTTGAGATGACAGCAAGAATTGGCTCAGTTAAACCATACACTCAACTTGCTTTAAAGACAATATCGAAGCAATTTCGATGCCTGAGAGATGCAATATCTGCACAAATAAAGGCAACAAGGAAGAGCTTAGGAGAGGTAGAAAATTCAGGCGAAAAGTTTGAGGGCTCGGGGCTTAAGTTTGTTGATCATCAATTCCGGCAAGAAAGGGCATTGCAACAGCTGGGAATGATTCAAAATAGTTTGAGGTTGTCACGTGTTTATAAATTTGCTTTCTTATAAACTTTATTGCTACCTGTCATCCAATATTAGCAATGTGTTTTTGTGCACTAAACTTATGTCGTGTAAGGAAATGTCTCAGATGCCTTTTACCATCTAAAACTGAGGCCATCATTACTGTTTCCATGCATTTTATACAATTTTAAAATATGAAGGTATAATTATGTAGAAAATAAACATCTTCAAGTACAATTTCTTGCACGATTTTCTAGATTGGGACTCTTATCTACATATACTTCTCAAAAAAAAGAAAAAAAAAATGTAGCTACCAATTATTTTCTGGTTAGATAGCTCATACTCTTTACTAAGCAGCATTTCTTGCAAGAACTATTATAGGGGCATCCAAGAGCATCTGCTTTATGTAGTGTTACTCAGCAGGGTTTTTGACCCTCACACTAGCATCATCACCACAAAATTTCTGGAACCTCAAGTTTTTTATTTTTATTTTAGTTTGGTCTTGATGTAAAGCTTCATCCCATAGACCTATTTTTACGAATGACAAAACTAATTATATGGGATGAAACTCGTATGGTAAATTGTTTCACCATAGAAGCTTTAGATAAAGTTCTGCGAGATATTAACGATTGCAATTTACCTTTTGGTGGAAAAGTAATAGTTTTGGGAGGAAAATACTCATCGTGTAACAAGTATATTTTGTGTGCTTCAATATTTACTCTGTTAGTTTCTTTATTTCTACCAGCAGTTTCCTATTTCGCCTGTCCTCTATTTACAAACATTTCAGTTTTAAGTACTTAAAGTATTGAAAATGCTTTCTTTTTCTTTTTGTAACAGGAATTTCTTCTTCACTTACATGTCATTCATGACTTTATTTTCATCTATTTATGGTAGTATACATATGCAGTCTCAACGCTAATATGCACAAGGAGAAGAACGCATGCACGTGCATCGCACGTGCCTTCACTAGTTTATGATTAAAAGGTCAAAACAAATTATAAAAATGTGAAAAATAATTTTATTTTTGAAAAACAAAAAAAGTGTGATTAAAAATGAGTGTGAGAAAAAAGTAATTTTGAAGAAATAAGTTTTGAATAGGGTAGGAGAAGAGCTTTGTTTGAATTTTGGTTTCAATTTTCAATTGAATAATGCTATTGTCCACAAACTTGAGCATGAGCTTCACTCCTTTAAAAAAAAATTGATTTTTATATTTAACTATATATTTTCCTATTAAAATAATTCTAAATTTATATTCTATTTTTTTTTAAACTTTTTAACCACATTCTAAAAAAAAAATTACGAAGTTCTTGTTTGATGTAGATAAAAATCAAATTTTGATAGAAGTTAATAGAATATGTAATGAAAAGTTATTAATTTTATAAAATATGTTGTTAAAATTAATTATTGATTTTAATTTTAATTAAATCAAACATGGACAATTATTAAAAAAAAAAAAAATTGGAACTCAAAGAGGAGTTTAATTCCTAACTTTCAAGTTGCACAGGAAATATAACTTGATTTTCTTCTTTATAACTTTAATATTTTATTCGTCCCACAAAGATATGCTTGTTTTTCTTTTTTGTTCGTCCCAAATTATAGATCAATTTTCTTGTCGAAAGTATGATTAATGTCTTAATTTTTTTAATATTTCCCTATTTAATGTACATTGTTATCAACAAATATGAACTATCATTATTCAATATAAGGGTATATTAGGAAAAATGTATAAAAATTTATGGTTCCAATATATATTATTTTTTTAAAAAAAATTGTGTAAAAATAGAAACAAATCAATCTTTATAGGATCGAGGGAGTAACATAATTTGTTTTATTAATTTTTACACTTATTAGGTTGGTGAAGTTTAAGAATAACTATGTACGAGCTGTGTATATTTTGGTTTTCTCGATACCCATCCTTTATTTATGTAGATGTTGAGGCTAGGAAAGACCCAAAAAAGTATAGGTTTGCTCTAAGCTCCATCTCGACCCGTATCCTATTCTCGGGGTGGTGGAATACAGGAATGAATAGGAAAATTACTTGGTTAGTCGATTTATCTGTTGCCTTTATCATTGAGTTTATTATGATTTATGATTGGTGCAATTGACCTATAATTACAAGTTATTTGGTTGGTTTCTTTAATCCACATATTTGTGTGATTTTTCTTTAGTTGTTATTTAAACATGCATTACTTTAGGATTATTTTCTTGAACCCATTTTGTTGATTTAATGACCAGCTCAAATATGTTTTTTCGTTTATAAAAAAATAGATTTGAGTGCTGACCCATCTCGAATGTATGCTCTATATTAGGTTTTATATGATGCGCTCTTAACATTTATGATTTTATGGAATAAATTGTGTGTGGAAAAATTATTTACCTCTCAACACTAGGGGGCAAATTACAACTTATGTGCATTTACTCACGTCTGTGTATTTTGAAAGTTATAGGATTTCATGAATTGAAGCTTTCATAATATGTTTGTGGAATGCAATCAATTTCATACCTAAAATCAGCATATAGTTTGTTTTGAGTGTTAGTCAAAGTTTCAACAAGTTTTAGGTCATATTTTCAAGTTGGCAGTGTTTAGTTCTCAAAATATTCATAGTACGTTCAATTAATTTTCTGCTAAATAAATATCTTGGTGATTACTTCAGGTAAACACATTAAAAGTTGATCATTCCAAAAGTTTGCCAACCACCTCACGGTAAAATGATTGATTTTTTTATGTTTCATTTTCTTTTCCTATTAGGGCTTCCCTGTGGATAGCAAACGGTGTCAATTCCTATGTCGTGTTAATGAGAAAAATATTTAAATCAATTTTGAGAATAATTTTTTTGTTTTCCAAATTTCGATACTAATTATTTATTATTTAGTTTGTTTTTATCATCAGTAAGTGTTTTTAGGTGTAAATTTGTTAAATATTTGAGTTCTTTGATGACAATTAATATGAAAAAAAAAATTGTGATTTTTTGCACAATCTGTAAATTGTAAAGACTAAGTTGCTTCATTACTCTGTATTAGGTGTTGTACAATACATGGTTGATTTGAGAAGGATGTGAAGTCCACTAATGAATAAGCAAAAAAGGTATCTGCCCAGTGCTCTATTTTGACACTGAGAAGTGATTAAATTTCATTAAGTTTATGAAAAAACAATGGTTGCAAGTGTTTCCTTTCATATATTTGTGTATAAAAGTTGCTTTCAAAATATGTGCTATATTTATTACTTTCAAATTATATCTTGCTTTTATTTTACTTACATTATTTGTAGAGGTTGACCCATTTTGATGAGATTTTTTGGGAAGTAGATGGTCCATTTATATTAATCCCATTGCTAAAGAACCCCTTTTTTTATAATGTGTTTCAAATAAGGCCAGACTATACAAGAGTACATCGAGACCATGCGGATCTGAGCTATCATTACTTTATTATGTTTTTAAAAATATGAACTTAACAAATGGTCACAATCGAAATATCATTCAAATTTCATTTGTATAACACAGTGCATAGAAAGTGGATTTTTTTTGAAACTCTGAAAAATTATTGGATGTGTAAGTTGCACTATCCATGCTTCATCCAATTCATTATATCAACCATTTTTTTCTGTAAGCTTGCTTAACTAGAATCAAGACACATATCCACGTGGTGTTTGGCTTCACTGTATTCAGTATTTTTCAAACTTTAGATGAATGACTTCTAAAAGTAGTGGTATTATTGTTATTTTAACAGGTGCACCTTGATACATCACCTCTACACTTTTAAATGGAGCATCATTTGTGGATGGATGGAAACATGATATTTTCTATCAAAATGAAGCATGCACAAGATGGTATGAAAATGATTACTGCTCACAAAGAGCTCCTATTTTGAGGACTTTCTTTCTCTATACCTATCATTCTATTTCCTCTCTTTTGTTACTTATGTAAGATCTTTGAACTTATTAACGATACCATCCCGATACCGATGGAAGTGGTTGTCTTCAAATGAGTGTCTTCATCATAAGCTACACTTTCTTGAGTTCTGTAGCTTTTAACATACTTCAACAGCTCATTTAAAGACCATAATGTTTACCTTTTTTTTAAATGAAAATTGAGTAAAAATATCAAGGTGTTTTATAAACCAATTACCTAAATTTATGTTTTTTCTATCTAAATCAAGTTTTGTTGTATTTTGTAACTAAAGTTAAATGACTTTGTATTGATTAGAAATCTTCGAATCTACTTTATTTATGTATCACACACTAACACTTTTTTGCTAATTTCTTTCCAAGTGATTAAATGTGCATCAATATACGAATCGATGGTCTGTCTAGATTTCCCTTGGGAACATATTCCACTTTTGAAATCTAGAGGAAGATGTATGATAATGATGGAAATCCCACTACCATGCTAGAGGCTTGCAATGGAAGTTGCATATCATTTTGATTTTATTTTTGTGAAGTTCATAAATGTCACAATGAGATCACATGTTGTTGAGCTCACAGAAGTATCAAAATGTTGTTATTAATAATTTGCTTTCTCTTGATAAATAGTGGTGATAAGTTTTTATTTTATTTTTTAAGTAACTTTTTTTAAATAAGTTTATATATAATGAAAAGTTACTGGTTTACCATTTTTAAAATTAGTGAAAATGGTGAAAAGAAGTTGGGGTCATAGTGAAACGTTATATGAAATTGAGTGGTCATTGTGAAATATTATATGAAATTGGGTGACCATGATAAAATAAAATCAAATTGGGTGACCATAATAACATTAAGTATAATGTTGGATGACCATGATGAAACAAAATCAAATTTGGTGGCTATGATGATACTATGTATAAAATTGGGTGGTCATTGAAAGATTTAACCGAAAAATATAACATTTATCTAAACCAAACTGGGGCCAAGATAAGTTTGTCGGTCCACGAAAGTCGTTTCTCACTTTGTTTCTTATTCTAAGCAAATCATGATCATTTTTTTATAGTAATTTATGGTAAATAATATGGTATCTGCAATATTAGACATGTGAATTGAAAGTGTTAATTATGCGTGTATCTTTATTAGTCTTCTTTAGACATTTTCGTTTAATATCCTAAATTTCAAAAGCTTAAGAACAAAAAATTTAGTCCTCCATTGATCTCCATTATTACAAAATATATTCTCTCTCTCTCTCTCTCTCTCTCTCTCTCTTCTTTAAATCACACATTTTTCAATAAAATAATTTTACACGCAAATTCAAAACTTTTTCTTATTTGTTAACCATACATTCTCCATTAATCTACTATTTTAAAATACATTCTCGAAAGAATATGGAGAACAAGGGAACTTCTGAAAATGCACACTCATCGTCTTAGAATAACACATTTAAATTATTTATATGATGTTATTGGTTAAAACAAAGAGTAAAGATCCAAATATTTGAAATTGAGAGTTGAAAATTTATTTTTTATATATTAATTGTTCAAAAGTACTATTGATATGAATCTCTATGTTTTTAAAATCGATTTGATCATTATTAACTAGACTAGAAAAAGAGAGATAGTCAAAGGTCATATCGAACTGATTATAATAAATAATTGAATATATACACTATAAAAAAGTGAGCAAAATAAGTTTAATTTTCAGATTATAAGTAAAGATATAGACAAAAGTTTTCATTATACTTGGGATTTTAATTTTCTTATCAATATCAATACCAAATAAGATTATAGTCAGACAAAAGCTTCAATAGTAAGCATTTTTAGGGTGTTGTTAAAATGAAATAAAATGATGAAGATAAAATAATGTGAAATTAAATTCAAAATTACTTTATTTTGGACTTTATATCTCTTCCAAACATTCTCAAATAAAAATATTTTAATTGCAACATCACATTATTTTTACAGTTAACCAAACTACTACCTACTATTATTTTGGAAACAACCATAACTACAAACGTTTTAGAATAAAATTTCAAAATTAACAATCTTATGAAATAATTTCAAAAATCAATTGATCACATCTGTGATATCTGATTAAAATATTATTACCTATAGTTTAATCAAACAATTAGTAACATACCTCACAATTTATGAGTCACAATTACATATTAAGTCACCATTCACACAACTAATTGATTACAGATTATTTATTACTCACAATCAAACAATTAACGGGATCTCATTTACTATTTTTCTCATCTGCCTCATCTCACCACACCACACCACACCCTATCTCTTCTCTCTCATTCTTTACTCTATTTTTCAATCTAGACAACCGTCACTTTTCCCATCAGGATTGGATTTGACAATCAGGTTCAAGGATGTAGCATTGGAAACCCCACTCGTCCATTGACTAAGGATCATCACAAACCCCAAATCGCAAATGCTCCTTTCCGAATGATGTCATCCGATTGCAAACGCAATGGTCAGACAACAATGGTCAGACAAATTGCAAAAGCAAACACCTCTCTCCACTGCTTTCATCCACAACCACCTTCATCATCATTCTTGCAATTCTCTGCCATGAGATCAGTGGAGAATGGGTTGCGCCACCTCGTGACGGCCAGATCTACAGTCACAATCGGAACTTCAAATCTACAAAGTCGAACCATTCCAACTGCAGCGCCACCACCATCAGAGATTCTAGTGTATATAAAGTCTCCACCATCGACACACCATAGTTGTTTGTGTTGGAATCTTATTGTTCAAATCTACAAAGTCGAACCATTCCAACTGCAGTTGTTTATGTTGGAATCTAGAGAGTGGATGAAACGAATTGGAGAAGAAAAAGGAAAAGGAAAATTTGGCCACGAAAACTGGCTTATGTGACCGCATAGGCCAATGGTCTATGCGGTCACATGAGACCATGCAGAAAATTTGGTGACCGCAAATGTTATAACTATGCGACCACATAATTATATACTATGTGGCCGTATAGAGAAAATAATATGATCGTTGTGGTCGTTTTTGACATTTTTTATTTAAATTTGGTGGCTTTTCATTCATTTTTTTGGCACCACTTTGTGTGAACTGATCAAAGCTTATAAATGGGTGATCAATGTTCAAGGCAAATACAATGGAAATTCATTCCTTGTTCATCCAAAATTCTATAGAGATTTTGTCTCATTTTACATAATCAAATTTTTTCACTTGTTCATTAGAAGAAACACTTTTTACTTTTTGTGTTTTTCACTTAGGGTTGTTTAATCCTACGAACTATTTGTCGATAAATCCTCAAAAGCATTGTATAGGAGACAAATATCATTTAAGGACAACGATACATTCTTCGTGTTCAAGCCTTTATTGGATTTCATATTCATATTCATCTTCTTTTTTCCTTTTTGTTCTCCATTTTTGTATTTATATTGCCACTAACATTGTCAAATGATATTTGGTCATTTTACTGGGATGGTGACGGAATCTACACTCGCTACAATCAAAATGATGAATCAAAACTTAGTGCGTTTGGACAGATTTGATGGTTCCAACTTCACAAGATGGTAGGACAAACTCAAATTCCTCCTCAAGGCATTAAATTTTTTCTACATGCTTGATCCAAAATTGGAGCCAATTCCCGATGCAACGGAAAAAGACACTGATGAAGTTCATGCAGAAAGAAAGAAACGAGAAGATGATGAATTAAAATGTCATGGACACATTCTAAATGCACTTTTGGATCAATTATATGATCTCTACACCAACACCACTTCAGCAAAAGAGATCTGTTATGCACTTGAAATCAATGCAATCCAAGGCAAAGTTCTGGACTAGTGGTATGACACATGTGCTACTATCCACGTTTGTTATGATAAGTCTCTTTTCAAAACTTATCATGACATTGAAGATGGTCAAGAAATCCAAATGAGAAATGAAAAAAGATCAAAGGTGATTGGCAAATGAAATGTGGAACTCATTTTCACGTCAGGAAAGAAGATCACTTTGGCAAATGTTCTTCATGTACCATAAATGAATAAAAACCTAGCAAGTGGGGTTTTATTGAGAAAACCATGAATAAAGTCCATTTTTGAATCTGGAAAACTTTGTGCTAACCCATAATGTGCATTTTGTTAGAAAATGGCTATTCTACTGAAAGAATTGTCAAATTATGTACTTTTGAGGATGAATCTAATAAAAACAAGTCTTTTGCTTATGTTACCGATTCATTTAATTTATGGCATGGAAGATTAGCTCACATAAGTGTTAGTACTATGAAAAGAATGATTAAATGTAGATTAATACAATGTGAAATTGATAACTTAGAAAAATGTGAAACACGTGTTGCATAAAAATGATTAAAAAGTCATTTCATAGTGTAATAAGATCGACAAATTTACTTGAACTTGTTCATTCCGATATATGTGAATTGAATTGCATGCTAACTAGAGGCGGCAATAGATATTATTTTAATTGATGATTGTTCTAGGTATACTTATGTATATTTGTTGAAACGTAAGGATGAAGCCTTTAGTGCCTTAAAAAACATATAAAGTTGAAGTTGAAAATCAATTAGAGAGAAAAATAAATACTCTAAAAAGTGATAGAGACAGAGAATACTTCTCTAATGAATTCAACATGTTTTGTGAACAAAACGGAATAATACATCAAGCTTCTGTACCTAGAACACGGGAACAAAATGGTCTAACAGAAAGAAAGAATTGAACATTCTTAGAAACAGATATTATAATAGAATCATGGGATGTGGAATTTTTTGAGAATAAATTAGTATCTAGAAAATCTCAAAATAATGGAGATATTTTGAATTTTAGAGAACCACAAGAAGAAACATCTACAATAGATGTTGAAATTGAACCTCTACGAAGTAAAGGAATCAGAAAAGAAAATGGTCTAGGATCGGATGAATTAGATTCCTAACTTATTTCTTTCTACTTAGTATAGAGAGATAGGAAGGACGTTGTAAGAACTTCTTTTGTTCTTCAAGTTGAAGGAGATCCTAAAACCTATAAAGAAGCAATGTCTTCTAGAGACATTACATTCTAGAAAGAGACGATAAATAATGAGATTATGTGGTCTCATAATGAAAATAATTGTAGACTAAGCAACCATAGTGAAAATAATAAAACCGTTGTGGCCTTTTTTATCTTTTTATTTAAATTTGGTGGCTTTTCATTTCTTTTTTGGCATCACTTCATGGAACTGATCAAGGCTTATAAATAAGTGATCAAAGTTCAAGGCAAATACAATGAAAATCATATGAAAATCTATTCCTTGTTCATCCAAAATTATGTAGAGATTTTGTCTCATTTTACATAATCAAATTTTTTCACTTGTTCATTAGAAGAAACACTTTTTGCTTTTGGTGTTTTTTCATAAGGCTTGTTTAATCCTACGAACTATTTGCTGATAAATCCTCAAAATCATTGTATATGAGGCAAATATCGTTTGAGGACAACGATACATTCTTCGTGTTCAAGCCTTTGCCGAATTTCATATTCATCTTCTTATTCCTCTTTGTTCTCCATTACTGTATTTATATTGTCACTAACAGTTTGGATTCTCTCGGGCCTGGCGGTTGGAGGAAAAGACCTGAGTATGTGAACCACCACTATTGTTAATGGAGGATGATTTCTACTTGTGGTGGTCAACGTGCAGAATTTTGATGGAGTCTCTTGTCTTGTACAATTTGATGGTTTTGATGGGAGTTCTATGGTCATCTCCAACTGTGCACCAAAATTTGCACCAAACATAAAATCATCTCTGACTCCTTACACCCAAGGTTGTACCAAATGAATAGAGTTTAATAAATTTCTTCATTTTTCAAATATTAACAATTTATTTTTTCAAAAATTATTTATTTATTTTATTAATGCATAAATTATTAAATAAATAATTACGTTTAGTTAACAAAAATATTGAATACATTAATAAATTTTAAAAATATATTACAATAACAGAATTACAATAACTAAGAAAATATTAAATCATAATGCTAAAAAAGAGTGTAATACATTTCGAATCACAATATCATGATATTACAAAGTCGAAATAGTATTCACAATTAATTATTATTGATTAAATGATTAAAATTTATTACAAATGCACAAAATAATAATAACAATATAATTAAATTTAGAACAAAATTTTATTGTATAACAAATGGACAATTATACCCTTAAAAAATTGGTGCAAAGTGGAAGAATGGTAAAAATGTATTTAACCATTTTGGTGCAAAATGGTGCCAATGAATAGTGTTGCATATATATGGTGCAGTGGGTTGGAGAAGGTTTGCACCAAATATTTGGTGCGATTTGATGAATTGTGGTGCAATGGAGATGAGGTTGGAGATGCTCTAAGGGCCTGTTTGATTGTAAGGGTGGAAAACAGGTAGAAAGAAAATGAATGGCAGGGAATTGAATTGCTTAGAAAACGTTTTACAGGGAATTGTAATTAATGGTGTTTGATTGGTATAATTTTCCACCTGACAAAATTTTCGTTTGGCTTTATTTTTTATACAAATTGTCAATTAAATGGATAAATTTTTTTACCATTGACTTTGGAACGTGTTCCAATTGCTATAAAAAAAGTCAAAAAGTTGGAAAACGTTTTCCCACCACTATGGTGAAAAAACGTTTTCTAGCTTTTGTGCATCAACCGCTTGTACCTTGGAAAACGTTGAAAAACGTTTTCTTTGGAAAATTAGTGCAATCAAACAGGTGAATAGTAAAAAGTAGGAAAACGTTTTTCACCTTCCACGAAAAACGGGTGACAATCAAACAGACCCTAAAAATTGGGAATTTTTGAAATATGTAGAGTGGAATAGGGTGGTGGGTGTAATGGATATACTTGATTTTTGAAATAATTTCATAGCACTTGATTTATGAATTTGAATCGATAAGTGTATTTTATACACTTATTTGAACCTAAAAATATAGATATTTAATAAATTTTTTATGCAATTATAGTCTAATTTATTGTATATTTCGTTTACTAGGTAAAACTTGATTATCGGAAGTGGAATTGAAAGAAAGAAGCGAAAAATGACGAAGTATTAAGTTTGAGAACCAAATTGCAAAAATTCAATCGTTGATTTGGACCACAAGATGATACTTCAAAGATTGCTAGGAATTAATTGGATGCAATTAGAAGTAAAAGGGGAATGAAATATGATCAAAATATTTTCATAAATCAATCATCATTCACATAAGATATCTGCCAGATATTTAGTCGAAGATTGAGTTCCATTTTTGGCATAATAAACATCCGAATTAGAAAAATCATGATGCAGCAAAATCGTAACCCTTTGAATTAGTTTTCCAACGCACTTTGAATCGTTTCAATCGGATATCGGGAGATAAAGTTATGATCAAAATACTGAATGTTGTGCAGAGACAAAAAAAAAAAAAAAAAATTGCGTGTGAATGCAACTTTCATTATTCAATTGGAACTCTTTTGGAAACCAATTTGGACGTGATTTTCATCCAATTTTATACTCTTACAAATACTTAATAGCGGAATACCAATTTGAGGACATCTCCTACACCTCTCTCTCTCTCTCTCTCTCTCTCTCTCTCTCTCTCTCTCTCTCACACACACACACACACTCCAATATTCATCAATTATTATCATCAAATGAGGAAAATTCGTAGTTTTTGTGAGAGAATTAAACTTGCAAAAATTCAATCAAGTGAAGATTTAAACTTTATTTTTGGGCAAAAAAAAAAAAAAAGATGTAAGTGGATATTCATCAAGAAACCATTGAAGAGACTCAATATTTCAAAATTCATCTCTATTTTCTCAATTGATAAAAAATTCGAGTTATGTCTTTTCACTTAAATATGATTTCTTATAATTTCAATATGTCGGGCTAGTTTTATACATTGTTAGGATGAGATGGACCATTGTTATGATATTTTTTAGTTTTTAATTAATTATTTTGACTTTAATTTGGTTTGATTTGTGGATGTTTATTAATTTTATCATTCTTTTCAATTGTTTGATCACCAATTGAATTGGTAGTGAATTTTATTATTTTCGAGAGAGATAATAGAGTTTAAGCACAATATAATAAACTTATAAAGTTCAATAGAGAATAGAGATATACGTATATACTTTATATAGTTTCAATAAGTGTTCTATAACTTCTTAATGCATTAATCATGTTCGTATCTTTCATCGAGAGATAGAAGGGTCACATGATGAGAATAAATTTGATTGCCATCGAGAAAGCCTTTCAATTAAATTAGGAATATTGACCAACATGAATGATTTCAAATTTTCACTTTAATTGTTACACTAAAAATGAAATAACAATGAGGAGTCGACATCTTAGCAATGCATCTTGTATATTTGGAAAACACATTTACTTGATTTCATTAGTTTAATTAATAATTTAGGGATTCATATAGAAAAATTATAAAACTTGTTTTTGTTATTCGATTAAAGTTTAATTAATTGTATCTCGTTCAAACACATAGTTTTCGTGTGTTCGACACTCTATTAACTACTTTATTACTTGTTCACGGTCCTATTCACTTGCGAAAAATCAAACGATCACGAATCTTGAAATGTAAAGTTTGAGGTAATTCTCCCTATTATTTTCTCCATTTTAAAACCACTCATTTCTTTTAATCAGTTTCAAGGCCAATTTCCGTTCATACGTCAATCTTGTTAATGCACTAGGACTCTTAATCTTTATAGGGTTGTAGGTGATAAATGTGTTTTTGTACACTTATTTAATACCTAAACAAACTAATTATTGATTAAAATGAGAGGATTTCTACTCACAATTGTGTAATATATATTTTTGCAGGCAAAAATCACCCAAAAGAATGAGAACAAGGCAGAAGGGATGAAAAATGACTAAAAGCGTACAAAATTTGTGAAGTTGGGGACCAAAGTGAACAAGCTAAAAGTTGGAAGACTTTGGATGTAATTTATGGAGGTTAATATTGAAATGAAAGTAAAAAATCCAAAGACTGAATTGTACAAAATCATAGTTGAGGGACCTGGTGTTCAATTATTCCTAGGGACGAAGCTACAAATTGCCCAAAATTGGGTCAAATTCCTGCAGGTTGCACCGCTATTGTTAAAATGGGATAATTTTAATTTATTTTCAAAAGCCCAAGGACTTGAGCAGTTGAGCTACAATTTCTGGATAGGTTCAATTAAAAAAGGGCTTTGCTGGGTCTTCTCCATTCTTCTATTCAGCTTCTTCTCTTCTGGCACGTCTCTGCTTCCTCCTTCTTCTCTTTTCTTTCTTTCATTTTCTTTTCTTTTCTGGTTCTTTCTTTTCCTTTTTTTTGGTGTATTTTTGGGAGAGAAATTAAGAGTACAACAAGGAGAATATATCAAAGAAAAGATGGAGAAATCTTTGGGGGAAATCATAGACAAGCTACAAAAAAAGGATTTTATCTATGAGTATGATTTTTCTCAATTATTTTCTATCACTTGCAAAGAGGAAATACCTTTAATAGTCTTTTCAAATAGGTGATTTGTAATAATAGACTTCAAAAAGCAAGAAATTTGAAGAATAGCCTTTATACAATAATCTTTCCAAAAATACCCTTAATTTAAAAAAATTGCAACCTAGTCCCTATAATGCAAAAAGAATATAAAACAAGTTATTAAATGAGAAGACCAATAAAAAATAGGTTACCACTAAAATATATAAAATTAAAATATAGATTAATACTAAGATTTTACATATCATTAATAAATAATAGATTAACTGAAAGAATGATAAAAGAATTTTTAGAATATTAAAATATTTTGAAGAATTTGTAGACGGTCTTAGTACCCCCCGCTATAATTGGTATCAGAGTCATAGATCATAACATAATAAAAAAAAATTTAGGAAATAGATATGTGATTAAAAAAGATTATTTTGGTATAATAATAGAAAAACCTATAATAAAGAAAGAAATCTTAAAAATCATACTTATAAAATTAAAAGATATACCTTTAGATATTAGAAAAAAGATAATAGAAAAAACAGAAATTAGTATAATAAGAGATCTTATGATATGTGAAACTATTCTAGAAACTATAGATCGAGAAGAAATAGCTGCTATGATAGAAAATAATATAAGTAATTATGAGAATTAAAATTAAGAAGATAGATAACTATTATAAATTAGAAGAAGAAAAATGATATAAAATATTTTATGAACCTATTCCTAATAAATCAAAAATATTAACATTAAATATAATTTAAAAATTACCTAGAGAAATAAAAGAACAAATACTACATAAATTAAGTATAGGATTTATAAAAGATAGATATGTATATGAAATGATTAATAAAAAATTTGAAAGTATTTTATATTATACAGAAATATATGAATCATCATAAACTATAAATAAGTAATGATAAAGTAGTTAGAAAACTTAATAATATTGTTAAAAATCTAAATAAAATACAAGAAAAAAATCTCAAATATACTAGAAACACCAGGAGATATAAATAAATCACAAGAAAAAATGTTAGGGAAACTAAAAATCGAAAAACTAGAATTAAAAACAAAATATTTTGAAACTGTAAGAGATGAATTATTTAATAATGAAATAGCAACAGAAATTTTTAATAAAATCATCAATGAAAATAAAGATAAAAAGTGTAGATTATCATATTTATTAGAAGTAAAAAGTGAAAAAATATAATGACTTTTTTAGAATCATTTGATGAATTAAAGAAATTAATAAATGAAATTAAGGAATTAAGAGATGAAGTAGGAATGTTAAAAATAGAAAATTAGATAAATGAAACAAAATATGAAACCAACAGATAAAAAAATAGATAAAGATAAAATAAAAGGAGAAATGACAAGAATAAGAAAGAAACATGTAGAAATAGAAGAATATTATGAACCTGGAAGTATGGATGATAGATTTAGGAAAGAAATATTACCAATAATCCTAGAACAAGAAAAAGAATTTGAAAAATATGCAGAAAAAAGAGAAAAAATAAAAAAGATGATGAATAAAAAATAGATAATCTAATAGAACACTTTGACCAATTAAATATAGAAGAATTAGAAAATTATGAGATATTAATGAATACTTGTGGAAGACCAACACCAGCACCAGGAAGTACAAGCAACAATCCAAAATTAGAATTTCCTGAATTAGAAGGAGGATATGCACCAATGCCACATAAACCTTATAGGCAGTACTATGATAGAATTATACCACAACATAGAATAGAAAAATATAAAGATCAATTTATCTCAAACTCAGACTACAATAAACCAATAAATCATGGAGGAGCAAAATTAGATTTAGATTGTAAAATAACTACTAAGAAAACTTTGTTACAATGGGCAGATGCAATGATATTATTCTTTTTATATAACCAAGATGATACATGGGAATCTACGGATAGAAGAATTGACTATTTAATAGCATTATTTGAAGGAGATGTAAGAAATTGGTGGGAAGGAGTAACTGAAGATACTAAATTATTAATGAGAAGAAATATACAAACAGAAATGCAAAAAACCTCACAAGAGGGAATAAAAAAGTTAGTAGAATATATATCAGATGAATTCTTAGGAGAAAATTGGATAAAAAATTCAGAAGAAAAAGCTAGAAGAGAAAAATTAAAAGCAAAATTAGGATTGATAAACATTATGATATGTGATATGTGTAAAATAAAAGAATATACATGTCAATTTAGAAATTTCTATTATACCCAATTTTATAGTAACGAAAATCAAGGACCATACTTAGAAATGTATTTTGCTAAATTACCAGGAACATGGAATATATATTTTAAGATAGAATATGAAAGATATATAAAGGATAATCCTGTACCAGATACATAAGGAAGTAGAATAAAATTCATATTTGAAAGATTAGCAGAAATATGTAAAAATAGACAACTAATGAAAAAGTCTGAAAAATTAACAAGAATCTATTGCGAAGAAATAGAGAGACCTATTAATTGAGGATGTGGATCAGAAAGAAAATATAAAAGAAAATTCAAACCAAAAAAGTATAAAAAATATAAACAGTTCAAAAAAAATATCAAAAACCAAATAGGCGATATTATAAAAGAAAATATCAACCAAAACGAAAAGAGTTTAAAAAGGATAAAAAAAAATAATGCAAATGCTGGAATTGTGGAGAAATAAGACATATAAGCCCTTATTGTACTAAAAAGAAAGTTAGAATTTTACAACAAGAATATGAAGAAATAGAAAGCGATTTAAAAGAAATAACAGATATTAATAGATATGAAGGAACAGAGGTTTACATATCAGAATCAGAATGAATCACGAAATAGAAGAAACTGAAACTATAGAAGAAAAACAAGAAATAGAAAATTTTGAAGGATATGGATTAAAAGTAACATTCGATAATAATACATTTAGAAAAATTGAAAAATTATCATTAGATTTAAAATTAGGAGAATGAAAAATATTTGATAAAATATTTAGAAGAGAAAGAGTATCTATAAGTGAATATCATAAGATAGAAAAATCAATAGATATAAGAACAACTTCAGGAAGTCATAAATTAACATTACTAACAAAATCCACAGTTGACCAATTAATGGTAAAAGTAAAAGGAAAACAAAAAGAAAAGATACAATATGTTTATCTAACAAGAATACAATTAATGTTCAAATCCCTATTTAGAGAAGGAATAGATTCACCAATAACAGTAAGTTTACATGATGGAAGAATACTAAATACTAATTATAGTCATTTGGGAACTATAGAAGGAAATTTAGCATATAAAAAATTAATATTTACATGTTATCCAAAATATTGTGTATCAATAAAAGATAAAGATTTGAATGAAGTATTAGGATTACATTTTAAAATACATAGAAATGATATTATGGAAGAAGAAAATCATATCATGACCATAGAATATAGAGCATTATATACATTTATTAATTCCAACTATGGAAACATTTACACTAAAAAACCTTATATAAAAATTCACAAAGAATGTAAAGACATATTAAATATTGTAGAACCAAACAAACAACTAAACCTATTACCAGAAATATATGAATTAGAAATATCTAAAACAAAATCATATATAACAGAAAAAATAGAAAATAATTCTTTAATAAAATTTAAAGATAGAAGATTAAGAAAAAATAATAGTACATCTATAATACCAAGAAAAAGCATAAGTCGAGAAATAATGGTAAAAAAGAATATAGGAAGTATACAAATATATGGAGAATATTTTAATGGAATAGAATATATAAAAGGGAAAAAATATCATAACTGATACGGGAGCGGCAAGCTGTCATATATCAAGAAATAGAGATAAAAGATTAACAAAAAGAAGGATAGAACCTTATAAATATATCAATTTTGATGGAAAAACACATACTAGTGAATTAGAAGTAAAGATATCAATAGTTTTAGATGGAGAAGAAATGATAATACCATGTTATGTAAATAATAGTATGGGAGATCATTACCATATATTATTAGGAATGAGTTTTTTACAAGCTTTAAATCATTATAATATTAATAAAGAAGGAATCTATATAACACATAATAATAAGACATTGTTTTGTCCAAAAAAATGAATAATGTAATAACATTTTCATTAGCAGTATATATACAAATTACTATTGTAAAAACTAATATAACAACATGTGTCTTAATAGATACAGGAAGTGATATAACTATTATTAAGACATTTTTGTTAAAAAATTGGAACAATGATAATACTACAAAAATAACAGGCGTCACGAGAATATCGACACCCATTACTAAAATGTGGAAATCCTATAAGGAAGTAAACAAATAACTATAAACAAAGTATACGCATATGATGTATTAGAATGTGATATATTATTAGGAAATGACTTTGTTCAACAATTCCAATATTACCAACAAAATAACTATATGATTATATTAAAAACACCATGTGGATATCTACTAAAAATTTCAAGAGAATTTAAACCATACAGAGTTCAGCCAGCCCAGCGTGGTGAAATGTCAATAAAAATACCAATAAAAACAACTATTAAAATGCAAAAACTACAAACAACAGAAAAATCAGAATTAATAGAAGAGATAATACAAAAGATAGGAAATGTCTATAATGAAAATCCATTAGTTTATTGGAAACCTGAACATCCAAGAGCAAAAATAGAATTAACTGAAAATGTAATAATAAGAGTAAAACCAATGATATACAATATACAAGATACTCAAGAATTTAGAAAACAAATTGAAGAATTAAAAAATATGAAATTAATCAGAGTTAGTAATGGACAACATAGTAGTCCAGCTTTTATGGTAATGAAACACTCTGAACAAGTACGAGGAAAATCAAGAATGGTAATAAATTATAAAGAAATAAATAAATATACAAAATTTGATGGATATTTTTTACCAAATAAAGATGTTTTAATAAACTTTGCAAAATAAAAAGAATATTATTCAAAATTTGATTGTAAGTCAGGATTTTGGCAAATTAAAATGGAAGAAGAATCAATACCATATACGGCATTTAGCACACCTCAAGGTAAATATGAATGGATAGTTATGCCATTTGAATTAAAAAAATGCACCTCAAATATTTCAAAGAAGAATAGATAATATTTTTAGAAAATAAAATGATTTCTTATTAGTATACGTTGATGATATACTAATATGTTCAGAAAATAAAAATGATCATGAAAATTATATTATAAAATTTCTAAAAGAATGTCAAAAAGAATGAATAGTCTTATCTGAAAAGAAAACTATTATAGAAAAATCTGAGATAGAATTTTTTGGATTAATTATATATAAGAATGGAATAAAATTACAATCTCATATATCTAAAAAGATAGAAAGTTTTCTTGATAAATTAGAATCTAAGAAATAAATACAAAAATTCTTTGGATGTTTAAATTATGAAGAAGAATTTATTGAAAATCTTTCAAAAAAGAGACATAAAATACAAATTTTACTTAGAAAAACTAGTACTAAAGGATGGAATGAATAACATACAGAAATAGTTAGACTACTTAAAGAAGAATGTAAAAATTTATCAAAATTAAGATTACCAAATGAAAAGGATAATTTGATAGTTAATACTGATACCTCAGATAAATATTGGGCAGCAATATTAAAAACAGATTTAAATGAAATATGTAGATATTCAAGTGAAACTTTTAATCAAGCAGAAATAAATTATATCATTCATGAAAAAAAATTATTAACAATTATTAGAGGAATAAAGAAATTTTCATTATTTTTATTATCTAAAAAATTTATTGTTGCAACTGACAATTCTCAAGTTGCAGGACTTGTTAGAAATAAATTACCAATGGAACCCCAGTATAGAAGGTTACATAGATGGCAAGCATATTTATCATTCTATAATTTTGATATTATTCATATTAAAGGTACAAATAATTATCTTGCTGATTTTTTAAGTAGAAATATTGAATTTGGAGATGGATAATATTAAACAAATGATATCAGAGATGAAATCCGCGGCAACATTTGCTAAAAAAGAAGCAGGTGATATAAAAGCTGGGATGGGGGCATTAGTTGAAATTTTAAGTAATAATTTCAACCTATTACTTGAGATCAGTGAATTCCACGTCAAAGTTGCCAATAAAATGAAAGACAAAATTGATGCTCTTGAAGCACAATTAATGTCTATTGATACAAATAAAGATACAAATGGTTGATGTCTTGGCACAATCCTATGATACCAAACAGGAATATCAACAGATACCAAGAAGTGATCCACCATGCGGAAGCAGCAGTGGACCAAAGAAAGATATTATTATCCAAAGTCCCAGAAAGATAAGAATTGGTGATAATCCTAAAAAGATTATTATCAATAAAGAGCATACGAGATCAATTCAGATACAATCAGATGAAGAAGATGAAATCCCTTTGTCTTCAAAAGAAGAAGAATATAAAAAATTTACTAAAATAATTTATGAATTACAAACAAGTGATTCATATTTTATTTCACCCGGTGAACACGTTTATCCGAGAATAGTTGTGATGAAAGAATCTGATCCAGTCATGGTCAAAATGGCAGCTGATTATGGATATTTGGATTTAATTTATCCAGATAAATCTCTTAAAGAAATAGATAGATTTGATGACATATTTAAATCTGAAGTCTCAAGATATGCACGTGGACGATCTATTTATCTAAAATTTTATAATATCAGTCCAGAAGTTGAAAATGGAACTTTCTATCCAGCAGAACATATAATTTTCGTTGGGCATGTTGGAAGAAATTTCAAAATGGATGAAGGGCATATTGATAAACCATTACTAAAGTTTACAAAATCATGGATAAAAAATAGAAGAGTGATTGGATACAAAGTCCTTTAAAACATAGGAAAAAGTTTTTATGATAGAAAATACAGATGCATATGCCAATATAATGGATGGACACTTCTGGCTAATGATGGGAATAAAAAATCTGAAGTTTTAAAAGATTTTATCACCAATTTTGACACGCATCAGATTTCTGGTACCATTTCAACATTACAGAGGGCATGTGAAGCAAGAGACTGCCCCACTTGCCGACAGAATTAGAAGATAAAGATGAAAATGATAAACACATGGAGGAAATGTGTCCAAACTGCTACAGGATAATCTTACCAGCTGTATATAAAAAAAGACTTGAAGGATAATTATAGAAGGATTGTGTCCTTTATCAAAGAAAAAGTAACAAAACAACAAAGGATGGAGGGGCCATGAGGCTCTTGATGAAAAGTACGAGGCAATAAAATATTATTAGTATGATATAAGTAATGATGTAATTTATCTTCAGAATTGTGTATAAATAGAAGCTTTTGGGCTAATGAAAAAGGTAGAGTTGGTTGAGCACTCAAACTGTGAGTTAGCCAAACAATTTCCTGTCTTCCATTGTAATCATATTTCAGCTTTTAGATATCAATAAAATTTCAAGTTATTTCATATCCAAATTATCTTTAAAAGATATCATGAGTTTCTAAACACTTCATCCCATAGATTCTTGAAAGATTGAAGAAGAATTTATTTCTTACTTTAACAGAAAGAGAGTTTTCTTTAGTTAAAATCTATAATCTGAATTCAAAGAATTGACACAGCAAATGTGAAAAACTGGAATAACAATTATCCCGTAAAAGTAGAAGGCAATTGAAGGGAGTCATTTGCAGATCCAGAACCTGAAGGTTACTCGATTCTAAGAATAAAGATTTGAGATCAAAATTAAGGTAAAACTATTATTTTTGTTAAATTTAGAAAGATATTTTCTGAAATCTTAAAGAATCGTTGGGATTACTTATTTGAATATTTGTATGGTTAAATTATCTAAATGTTTGTATTTAATATTTATTTTATTAGTATTGTTTATCATGTTAAGATTTATATAACATGCCAGGATATACAATTGAAGGATTAAATAACTTATTAGAAAAATTATTAGAAAAAATAAATAATATTATCTATCAAATGGAAAGAATAGATCAATCATCGTCTGAGGAATATTATATACTTGGAGAAAATTTTGATAGATATATGGAAGATTATGTCAATCTATTAGATCAAATGATGGATTTATATGCTAGAATCCGAGATAGGAATAATACAGGACAAAATTGAAAAACTATTCTAAGATAGGGATATATCCTGCTAAATAAAAACTCATTTCATTAAGGGTAAAATAGTATTTTTAATAATTAAGACCATTGTGAAAAATAGCACTAGTAAACCAGTCATTTAGAAGATTGCCCCCACTTGCAATGCATTGTATTAACTCCTTTGTTATTAATATATAAAATGAGCTAAAATATTTGTGTTTGGATTTGTGGTATTTGTTTAACCTAGTTTTTAATTAATTTCAATATTTTCTTTTTAATGCTATGTTATTTATTTTCATGTGTTTCTACCATGAAAATAAATTGCATTTTTATGTATGTGGCCAATGAATGAATGTGTTTAGTGATTTGTATATCATTCGAGAGAAAATTGTGCATTTTAGACCAAATGATAGAAACACTAGGTTTGTGTAGTGGATATAGATATACCACTAGTCCTAGGTGACCCAATGAGTTATTTTCACAAATATTGAATGCAGTTATTTGGTTATAATCGACATAGAGATATAATAGGTTAAATCAATCTATTAGGGTTAGTATCATTCGAGAGAGGTAATTAACTAAAATTGAAAAGTCGAATCTAACATCATAAGTGAGTTATTAGTTAATTGGCTTGTTGAGAAATTAATTAGACGACAGTTAAATGAAATCATGAATCCCAACCACGTTTTCCTCCAAAATCACCAAGCGTTTGTGTTTTCTTATTTTGTACATTTTTAGTTAACTTTTCTTATTTTCCAAAATCATATTTTAATTTTGTTTGTTTCTTTTCGTTGTTTGAATTAAATTAATTAGAGTTGTGTAATCGAAAGTATACATTCCTCGGGGGATCGACAACCCGGACTTAAAAGGTTTACTTTATTACTTGAGTGCGACCCGTACACTTGCGGCTTGCACTTTTAGCGAACAAGTTTTTGGCGCCCTTGTCAATGAATGTTTTTACTTTGATTACCACTTTGGTTAATTATAATTTTAAAATTTTTTATTATTTACTTTTATTTACTTTCTTTTTGTTTCCTTTGGCTAACCCCTTTTTGCTAATCTATCTTGTGTTTGTATTTTATCCCCTATACTTTTCATATATTTGCTTGATTCTAGCTTGGTAAAGTAACAAAATGTTTGCACTATCTAGTGTCTATATTGACTATACAAATATTTTTGGAGGTCCAAGATGCGATATTTGTCAAGCGATGCATTGTACTGGGCTATGCATGTATTCGTGCACTGATATCTTAATGTCAAAACTTCTTAGGTATAGGTATTATTTAAAATGTCGAAAACAAGCACTGGACAATTTCGATGAAAGTTACATGCTCGCGGGAGACTATGTTCCTGACAATTGGAACGAGAACATCAAATTTTCGGGAGATGGTCCTCCATTTTTGAATGATAATGTACTTGCAAAGTATTACAATGAACTTACCAAATTGGAAGAAGAGGACATGTCTATGGGAGATTACAAATATTGGGATGAATTTCAAAATTCAAAAGTGGGGTTACAATTCACTCTTGGGAGTTAATAGGAAAAACTTGTCATTGCCCGTCGACTATTGAAGAAGAATTTGATGAGAATGAAAAATCAATCACAGCAGAGCTAAACGAAGATGTGACAATCAACGTGGAGAAAATCAATTTATATTCATCTGACTTAGTTGATTGCCAATATATTGATTTTGTGATTAAACCCGATGAGGAGGTAGAAGTCTTCATAGTTGAATTTGAGTTGGATGGAAAAGATAAGTCCTATTATATGGAAATGGGCAATGTTGAGTTTTGGAGACTAAATGAAGAGTGGATCAAAACCAAACAAAGAAAAATGGATAAGGCATCTAAAGCCTTCTTTAGGTGCCCGTGATTCATTTGTCAAAATCGAGTTAAAGACTATAAAAAAGAGCTTGTTGGGAGGCAACCCAATTTTTTAACTTTTACGCTTTTTATTTACTTTTATGCATTTTCTTGCTTTTATTTAATTTGCTATCATTTTTTGTAGGAAAATTTTGAAATCCCACATTTCTATGGTTCCTAACAAGCTTGTGGATAAATTGTGTACAAGGTCACTCTCTCAAATCCATTCAAAAGTATTGCAAGTCCAAGTCAAGCATTGGTATCCTCTCACAAATGGCCAATTAGGAAAGTTTCGTTATTCCCTCTTCTCTTATCTTGTTCTTTTTCACATTGAGGACAATGTGTGGTTTACGTTTGAGGGTGATTGTGCTTTAATTGGTGATATTGGTTTGACATGTTAGATAGCCTTGCCGACTTAAGATGGTTTGATGTTTAAAATTGTTATTGATTCATGAGCTATGACCGATTATGCTATTTGTGCCTAATTTTATTTTATTTTTCAAAAGTGTTTGTCCATGTGAGATCTTGAGTTATTTTGAGCATAATAGTGATGATTAATTATTATCTAGATGTGAAAATTTTTGGATTGATGGGGAGATCTTTGAATTGGTAAGAACTAGATTGTCTATTCATTGAAAATTTGTATCATCCACTTCTCTTTCACTTACCTTATTGTAAGATAAGTTTGGAGGTGGTCTAGCCGACGAAGGATATTATCTAGAAGTATGTTGATTCCATATGTGTTGAAAAAAATATTTGTGTGGAGTGTTTTTTGCCAAGTATAAGCTAGGTAATGATCATATGATAGGGATCTAAGCCCCATGTGTTATGTTGTGCTTAAAAATATGATATTGCACTTGTTGAATCTTGGGCCTCACTTTGTAGCTTTTTTTACTCGAGTTAAGTCTATTGGAGTATCTTAAAACCTGATACCCTTTGGTCTAAACAACCGGGGACCTATCGACCTAAAAATCGCTACAAGGGTTTAAAAAAAAAAAAACCTTAAAGGAGTGAGATAAAATATGAGATTTGACTAAAAAAAAATTTTGTTTTGGTGCAAGTGCAAGTGTATGTGATATCTGGGTTTAGATAACTATTGGGTTTGAATTACTTAGTATAAATTTGAATGTGAAAGCACTCATTAGTGGAGAATCACCACATGACTAGAGATTGATATTGCCGATTTGACCCAACCGAACTAGAGCGAGAAAAGAAATGAGTGAATTGGAGAGCAACCTTTAGATTTACACCCTGGAAAATAAAAGAAATATTTATTTTAGTGTGTGAATTTCACGAGTGGGAAATGAAATATTTGACCACAAAAGGTCGGGTTGGTGCCAATTTTAAAATTTTTCCGTCTTGACAACTTTTTTCCCAAATTAGATGATGATTGAAAGTGACTATGCACCTACGCACCAATCGAACATTTGATAAGCTTAAAATTATTTTTGGTAGCATTATTTGGAGCATATTTATGAATTGATTATACAATTTTACACTCATGGATATTTTTGACAAGCTATTTAATGTGTTGGTCATTATCACATATGCATGATTGTGTTAGTAGATAATCTTACTCGGGACGAGTAAGAACTTAAGCTTGGGGTATTTGATAAGTGTGTTTTTGCATACTTATTTAATACTTAAACAAATTAATTATTGATTAAAATGAGTGAATTTCTACTCACAATTGTGTAATATATGCTTTTGTATGCAAAAATCACTCAAAAATGAGAACAAGGCAAGATGGATGAAAAATGATTAAAAGCGTACACAATTTGTGAAGTCGGGGATCAAAGTGAACAAGCCAAAAAGTTGAAGGACTTTGGATGCAATTTATGTAGAGTAATATTGAAATGAAAGTAAAAAATTTGAAGATCAAATTGTACAAAATCATAGTTGAGGGACCTAGCGTGCAATTATTCCTAAGGACTTAGCTGCAAATTGCCCAAAATTGGGTCAAATTCTTGCAGGTTGCACCGCCATTGTTAATTGGGGACCGTTTTAATTTATTTTCAAAAGTTTAGGGACTTGTGCTGCAATTTTTGAATATGTTCAATTAAAAAAGGGCTTTGCTGGGTCTTTTTCATTCTTCTCTTCGGGCACGTTTGTGCTTCCTTTTTCTTCTCTTTTCTTTCTTACATTTTCTTTTCTTTTCTTTTCTTTTCTGTTTCTTTCTTTTCCTTTTTCTTGGTGTATTTTTGTGAGAGAAATTAAGAGCCAACAATGAGAATATATCAAAGAAAATGCGGAGAAATCTTTGGGGGAAATCATAGACAAGCTACAAAAAAGGGTTTTATCTATAACTTTGATTTTTCTCAATTATTTTCTATCACTTGCAATGCATTGTATTAACTCCTTTGTTATTATATATAAAATGAGCTAAAATGTTTGTGTTGGAATTTGTAGTATTAGTTTATCCTAATTTTTAATTAATTTCAATATTTGCTCTTTAATGCTATGTTATTTATTTTCATGTGTTTCTACCATTGTATTTATTACATTTTCATTTATGTGGCAAATGAATGAATGTGTTTAGTGATTTGTACATCGTTCGAGAGAAGATTGTGCATTTTAGACCAAATGGTAGAAACTCTAGATTTGTGTTGTAGATAAAGATATATCACTAGCCCTAGGTGATCTAATGAGCTATTTTCACAAATATTGAATGTGGTTGTTTGGTTATAATCGACATAGAGATATAGCAGGTTAAACCAATCAATTAGGGTTAGTATCATTCGAGAGAGGTAATTAATTAAAATTGGAAGTCGGGTCTAACATCGTAAGTGAGTAATTTGTTAATTGACTTGTTGAGAAATTAATTAGGCGACGGTTCCTCCAAAATCACCAAGCATTTGTGTTTTCTTATTTTGTAGATTTTTAGTTAACTTTTCTTATTTTTCAAAATCATATTTTAATTGTGTTTGTTTCTTTTCGTTGTTAGAATTAAATTAATTAGAGTTGTGTAATCGAAAGTATACATTCCTCGAGGGATCGACAACCCGGACTTAAAATGTTCACTTTATTACTTGAGTGCAATCCGTGCACTTGCGACTTGTACTTTTAGCGAACAGTAGGCCCATTAACGGTGAAGGAATTCTTAGTCCTACTCCCGTCGTGACTCTTCTAAAATATCCATTTTCGATGAATAGTGCAGCGCACGTTAATCTACAGTGTCAAACCTCAATTTCAACATGAATACTAATTTGCTTTAAGTCAACAAAAACAGCCACATTTAAATTAATTTCAGATGAATAGTGCAAGACGGGTTTATCCACAGTAGTGTGAAACCTCGGTTTCATGATGAATTGCAAAATATCCAGTTTCGATGAATAGTGCAGCACACGTCAATCTACAATGTCAAACCTCAGTTTCAATATGAATACTAATTTGCTTTAAGTCAACAAAAACAACCACATTAAGAGTATGTTTGATGTTGATTTTAATGAGAATGAAATTTTTGGAATAGTGATTGATGGAAGAATGTGTGGTGAAAAAATGATGAAAAGTTTTAAATTTGTGTGTAATATTATTTTATTTGAAAAATGTGTGGTTGAAATGAAGAAAGAGAAAAAAATTAGAATGAGAATAAGAATGGAATGGGGGCCAAACGAACCCTAAAAATAATTTCAGATGAATAGTGCGAACAGGTTTATCTACAGTAGTGTGAAACCTCGATTTCATGATGAATAGTAATTTGTCATCCTCTCTTTTAAGGTAAATGAGGATTACAAATATGTGCAATATATTCATTATTTCATCACGCTCTTATTGTGCACTTTAAAATAGGGATAGCAAAGACCTATTAAACTCGATACTCGTGGGGTCGCACCTTGAATAGGATGGGTATCCCCTAATCGGGAGGTTGGGAAGGGCGAGAATGTCCGTGCATGTACGAGGAACATGGCCCGTTTAAAGTTCATTTTAAATTCTAACTTTTTATAATAAAATAATCATCACTATTTCTAAAGGAAACATGGGTTATTCTGCATATTGAAAAAAAGTAATAATTTCACTGACTAAGATGTAGAAAAATAAAAACAAACAATAAAACAAATAAAATTACAATAATAAAAAATAAACGGAGCATGGGACTTGTCCCGCCCCAATCATGTCCCGGCTTAATCGGATACGTAGATGGGACAATATGATAAAAATACTTGATGGGACGGGGGATGAAAATAATTGTTACGATCCTGATCTGCTCCATTGTCATCACTACTCTACAACTTTCTGCATATTTGTTTCCTCTCAGCCTTGGCTAATTCTTGCATCGAATGAGCGATGAGATCCAATCTCACAGTCTTTTACAATATTACGAAGCAACTTGTGATATTCATTAAAGTTTTACCAAGCTCATCTATGTCAAAAGGAGTGCTTGTTCGTGGTTATCCCCATCGTCACTTTTTCAACTTTCCTAGACAAGGCAATATCGATTTTTGGTAGTATTGTTGCTATTTATCTAGCGATGATTTATGTTCCGTTTGGCATCGTTTTTGAAAAATCAAAATGAATTTTTGAGACCTAAAAGTTGATTTTGGGCCTATTTAGATAATTTTATGAACGTAGTTCTTCTAGTTGAAAGAGTTTTTAGAGAAAGTTGGTCGAATGTGATTTCATCAAAAAGTATTTCCGGAATAGAAAACTATTTTAAAAATTAGTTTCAAAACAAATAATAAGGTAGTTTGCTCCAAAATCTGTTTTACATGAAAAAAAAATAAAAGTAAAAGTCATGTCAAATGAACTCTTTAATTGTCAATGATAAGCTACCTAGATTGATGGAAAACGTGATTCTTTTGCATGTTTGGGTATATATCTCTAAAATTGAAGATCCGTGGCATAAAAAGAACCCTATCTCGTGGTTTTCTTGAATTACATTATAATTTTCACTTTTTTTTCCCTATGGCAAGCTAAAAGCCCTTTGATAGGGTGAGCCTTGGCTATATCAATTACAGAGCCTTTTTTTCTTTTTCTTTTTTTTTTGGTCTGTCCTAAACTATAGGTCTCTTTCTTTATTGAGAGTATAATTGAGTTTTTAGTTTTCTGATAAGCCCCTATATAATATAATCTGTTATCCACAAATATGAATTATTTATATTTAAATTATTATTTAATATAGAGGTATATCTATAATATATTAAATATCACATCAAGCGAGAATCATTTTTTGGACGATTATAACTCTATTACAAATCAATTATTTAAACAATACCATACTTTTTATTTTTCAATATGTATTTAATTTACAAACGATAATAAATATTACAAAATCCTTGTTCAAGCATTTATTCTCTGTTATTAATTCTCAATTAATTAACATTCATATTTAATTAATTAATATTAATTAGAATTTCACATTCAAGAATACAATTCATTATTCACGTTTATTCATGCTAATTAGCATCCAATTTTACTTGATTGGAAATTAAATTATATTCATTTAGTATAAATGATTTAATCTTTATTGTCACGTATATATTTCTTGGTATTCATTCTAAATTAATTAACATTCACGCAAATTCATATATTTTATTTGTCATTCATCTTCATTTATGTATTTAGTTATAATCATAATACTCGCATTTAAGTACGCATTTCACTATTTAAGTGCATGTATAATTATTAACATTTATTTTCAGGGGCGATCATTTCTCTCGTATTTAGATCAAAAAGGTAAATTGAAAGTCAATTATTACTTTAACATCACTTATAATGCATTTCAGAATAACGTGTATCGCACGTTCAACTTTGACTAGTTAAAAAATATATATAAAAAATTTATGTTTCCAACTATCTTAATTACATTTCTTAATATGAGTGAAAATGAAAATAAGTCTATTATTGTGGGACGAATTGAGTGTTTTTTTTATTTAAAAAAATTGAATTTTCAAAAAATGAATTAAAAATATTAGTAATGTATGTCGAGATTGGCTATGAATAAACATAAATTGAGTTAAAATTGTACCTTGTATGCCGAGTTAATGTACATAATCTATCACGTTCATTTTTCATAATTTTTTGCAGCCAGTACTTTTGTTTATAGTATCAAAACTAGAGAATTTATTTTAAAAGATCAACCTTGTTAACATGGTAATTTATTCCTTATATGTTAATTTATTTTTTACTCGAATAGGTGAGGAATTCCCTCCCTTAATAGTAAAGGGGTGAGGACGGGATCTTGATCCCCGTCTTGAATTGTTTTATTTTATTTTTATGTTTTTAATTAAATTATATTTTTAAAATATAAATAATAATATTGAAAAATTAATTTATTAATTAAACATGACATTAAATGAGGATTTTTTAAATTTGATCTCTCTTCTTGAAAATTCTCAAATGGGTTGGGAATGAGAATGGTTGCTCCACTTCACTGGATTTATTCCTTAACATTCATACGTAAAAGTCAAAATTACTTTTAAATATTACGCAGGATACATAAGTACTACTTATTTTTCTATCACTTATTGATCCCTCTTCATAAACAATTTGTCAAGTCTAAAAGCGCTTTCCCAATGTTCTTTTGTGTAAAATATTCATGGTTGGCTAAAATCAAAAAAGCATTTTTTTGATTAAAAAAAAAAAAAAAAAAAAGACCAGAATTTGTTCGTACACAGATATTTTTATAATTATATGTTTCCAAACAACCACTTTAATATTTACTACACTTTTGAATTCACTAGCAGTAAGCACGTGCGTTGCACATATTATGTATCGAAAGAATGATATGAGTTATATTTTTTTAAGTATTAATAATATTTTTTTATTTAAGTAATTAATGTAATTGATATTGTTAAAAGAGAAGACATTAAGTTTAGTAAATGATTCAACCTTTCGTTTGTACGACATACTCCAGCGACCTGTACATCTAGAGCTCATAGTCACTACAAAATCTTATCTTCCTGATGGCTCCATTTTAGCAGTCAATCCATATTCTCGTACTCCATGAGATCTCCATTAATTTTCAAGTAATTGAAAATTTCTATCGATCAATACATTATCTACATTGTAGATATATTGATCATTTTGAAAATGATTTCTTCTCTAAATTATAACTGTTTCTTTTATAAGAAATTTCTAAATTAAATATTATCTACATTATTAATTGTATATATAATTTTGTTATATTTATAAATTTTATATATTAATATTAATTGATTTAATAGTCTATGTCATTTCATGTTAATTATATATGTAATATTATTATAATTTTTATTTTGAATTTATATAAGTTTTTATTAATCATATACTGAAAGTAGTAATAATAGTGTTTAGAGGAAATTAATTGACTTAATTTTGAAAAATAAATAATTTTAATTTTAATAATAATTGAATTTAGTTGAAATAAAATTAATTTTAAGGGTATTATTGACCATAAACATAAAAATGTAAGGGTAAAATGGAAAATTGAAGATATAATGATAAATGAGGATATATTGGACATATAACTAAATATGTAAGGATAAATTTGATAATAAAAAATTTCTCCTCAATCCACACTTTTAATATATTGTAGATAACCAAACAATCAATGGTTATTTAAAAGCTAAAGAGTTTTGCCAAATGGCAAGAATAACCCTATTGCTCTATGTCGGGCCATAGGGCCAAGCACAAGGGCCTGGTTCGGCTTGCGGATATGGCCTGGGATAAGGGCTTAAGGGCAGCCTAGACCCTTTGACACTTTTTTCACATTTTGTGATGATGCAATATACACCCACGATCAATGTGCATAAATATTCTTAAAAAAAAAAAAAAAAAAACACTTAGGGTCCATTTGACTGCAAGAATGAAATTTAGATAGAAAGAAAATTAATTATAGAGAATTGAATTGCCTAGAACTTGTTTTACCAGGAATTATCGATTAATTGATATAATTTTCCATCCGAAAAAGTTTGATATTTTACTATTGACAATTGGCTTTGTTTTTCATGAATATTGTCCATTAAAGTGATAAAATTTGTTACTTGGGGATAGAATTTGTTCCAATTCCCAAAAAAAAAAAAAATCGAATACCATTTGTTTGACTTTGTTTTCCATGTAAATTGTCAATTAAATTATATATATATATATATATATATATATATATATATATATATTTTTACAATTAGGGCTAAAATTTGTTTCAATTGTACCAAAACGGTGGGAAAAGCTTTTCTTCCATTTCCAAGAAAAGAGGTCACGTGGGGGTTGGGTGAGAAAACCAATTGATGAGAATTTTTTTGCTTATCAAACAAGAAACATTGATGGAATTGGAATTTAATTTTCATTTTCCATTGAAAACTTTTGATATCAAATAGGGCCTTAGTTAAGACAAATGAATTGAATCATAAGTAGAAACTTAACCCTAAGACGCCACTCTATTAGGGATCTCATAAGTAGGAGCATAACCCTGGGACGACACTCCACTAGGGATCTTGGATCGAGTCTTTACAAGATTGAAGAAGAATGCAAACAAAAGTGAGCGTCTTGACTCCTAAGAAAAAATTAAATGTCATTTCATAAAATATTCTTGAAATGCCTATTTGCCATTTCAAAATAATTGTTTGAAAAAAAAAAATTATACATGATAAAAGGAAAATCTTTTCATTCAAATGTCCCAAAAATAGAAATAAAGTTAAATTAATTTAGGGCTCAATGATGAAAATACAACTTGGCTCAAAATTGGTTTGTTAAAGCATGATAGATTGTTGTCGTGATTCTGAAAACCAATTTCAAGCCCCGTAAACACATGAGAAAATTTATGGGAAAATTTCCTAAATCCTACTTTAAGAATAGTGTGATAAGTGCAATTTTCGCACTCATTTAGACCGTTAAACTTAGATAGTTGTTAGTTTTCATTTATTAGTTTTTGATTATTTTTGTTACTTTTGTTCCTTAGGTGTTTGCCTGAGTTGTTGGTTGTTTATATGGTATTTTGAGCGTGAATTGAGCCAAAACGATTGAAGAGAAAATACTCCAAGATTTGGCAACCAAGTTCATCAATTGGGAGGAAGAAATGGGGGTTTGAAGGGTGATGAAATCAAGTTTGGCAAAAATCAGGAAGAAAATGAAAATGGCACAGAAATGGCCTATGTGTACGCATAGGCCTGCAGGCCGTGCGTATGCACACTTGCCAAATTCAACTACTGAAACTTAAATGTTTACACTATGCGTACGCACGTCCAAACCTATGCGTACGCATAGGCAAAATCTGGAGAATTTTCCGGGTCGTGCTAAAACGCGATTTTTAATATCTTTCTCGACCCATTTCTACCCGACCCGTCTCCTATCTTCCATCCAACATAAATACATCACTTAGGGCTCATTTCTAAGGTATCAAAGGGAGGGGGAGCAGCCCCAAAATCGAGCCAAAATATGGGGAGCTTCCATAGCCAAACCTTGAAGAAAATGAGGAAGATGAAGAAGAAGCTCCAATGCCATTGATCTCAACTTTCCATATCTTCATCCATAAGCTTTTCTCTTCTCTTTAATCTCATTTTCTATCATTGGGTTGTATATTTTTGTTTGCTATTATTGAATGCTCTATGGATAGATAAACATTTGTGATTTGGGGGTTATTTTGGAACCCTAGAAATGATGATTTAATCGATTTGTGTTTTATTGTGTTCTTGAGATTAATGTGGTTAATTCATTGTGCTTATAATGTTTATTGTTATTCTCGATTATTTAGCGGGCCAACTAGATGATTGGGTTATTTACAATTTATGCTATTTTGGGATTTATAGTCCGTAATTGCTATTTATTCCAAAACCTAGTGGCAACTACATTTCAATTGATTATGTGGAATTTTCGATTGTATGTTTGTGGATTAACACTTAAGTTAGTGAACCGAGCTTTTGAGTTTGCGCTTAATTCAATTCGTCTCTTTCGCCGAAATGCTTTCGTTGAATTAATTCTAGCGAGCTTATCCTAGGTTATTTAATGAATAGGGTTGGGTAACGATGCTTATCTTATTCAACTAATTTGTAAGAAGAGATTGAGGTAATGACGCTTGTGATTATTCTCGAATTGTTGTTAATCTTTTGAACGAAAATCCTTTGCGAATATCGATTAGAAATTCATTCTAGCGGCGAAGAAATATCCCTCAATCACACTCTCCCCATTTGATCATTTTATTTATTTTGTAATTCTTGTTTTTCTTTATTTTTAGCTTTCCGCTTCATTAGATAACCAACCAAACTCCCCCCATTTACTTATTTGCACATTTTTACTTTCTTATTACAATTGATATAATTGAAAACAATTTTCTGCGGGAATGACCCTTACTTACCATATTACTACTTGAACGACAAATTTCATAAAAGTAAGGAATAATATTTTTGACGCCCCTTTGGTGGCGATCATAGTGTATTTCCAAAGTCAGAAATTAAGTTTCAAAATTCCAAAATCAGATATTCATTTAAAAAATATTTATAATTTATCCAATTCATTATATAATTTATTCATTAAACAAATTAAGATCACATATTTACACAATTTGGTCACAGATTCACAGTTTGGTCACAGATCAAAATTTATTAGGTAACAAATTTTTTTCGATATCACGGATCGAAATTTATTAGGTCACAGATTTTTTTCGAGGTCACGGATCGAAATTTTAATAAATCACAATTTATTTTCAAGGTCACATGTCAAAATTTATTAGGTCACATATATTTTTCCAGGTCACAAATGTGAATTTTAATAAGTCACAATTGGTCACAGATTTGTTATTGGTCACGGATTAGTTAATTTAGTGGTCACAGTTAACCAAATAATCTGTGACCACCGCCCGACAACCGTCGCCGCCTCGCCACCACCTCACAATCACCATCGCCACCCCCTCACAAACGCCAAAGCCACCACGAAGTCGGATATGAAAATCAACACCTCACAAAATCATAAAACTACCCTCACTGCCGCCGCTCACAAGCACCACCGCCACCCCCTCACCAGCCAGATCTGGAATTGCCACCACTACCACTACCACTGCCAACACCAACACACAACCGCCAGCACCACCTCACGATCGCCATAGCCACCAACAGATTTACAGACCATAACCACCACAGCAAACCACCACCACCATCTCCATTTACACCACCCCCACCAACGAATCAACAACCCCCACCACCACCACCGCAGCCGCTACATAGTTCGCCCCACTCCACCACCGCCGTCGCCGCCAACAACAACCACAAACACAACCGTCCATTCTCTTCTTCGACTCCGATCTACAACAACAAAAATCAGACCGCATCACCCACCGCCACAACCACCACCGTCACCACCGCACAATAGATCAAATCAAAAACAAAACAAAATAATCCCTAAAATCAAAAACAAAACAAAAAAAAAATCTCCTCATTGCGGATGGCGCAACGAGGAACGCCTCTGTACGACTCCACATCGCGGGCTGCGATTGCGCCGAGTTAGGTTTTGGAGAGAGAGAGGCGCTGGAGACTAGAGAGAGAGAGGCGTTGGAGACGGAATTAGAGAGAGAGAGTTGGGAAGGGAATGATTATTGAATTAGGTTTGTAAATATTAATTAATTAAATTTCTAATATTTATTTTAATTAAAATATTAAATTAAACCCGATTTCAGAAATTACAAACTTGTTTTCGGAAATTACAAATCTTAAACCTGAATTAGGAAATGAGATCTCTAAAAGTAGGGTGTGGTGTAATTTCCACAAAATTTATACACATATAGGGCTACATGGGCCCACCTATCAGAGGGGGCTAGTGGCCCCCTGTAACATGGTCATGTACGCATAGCACCCTTCAATACATAATTGGATGCAACATGGATTTTCGGCTGGATTTCAAGATTTGATAATCGATAAATTGTTGCACAGGGCCTGCTTTAGAGTTGTTGTTGTTTTTTTTTTTTCTTTTTTTGGTTTTGACCATTTTTTAGTGACACCATTTATAAGAGAATGGGTAAATCAGCGCTTGATAGTTTTTTTGGGGAATCGATTTTAAGTGGATTAAAAATTATCCAAAATCAATGCAGTGTAATTTAAATCGTCTTTCTCAATCCACCAAATTGGTGAATTTGACCGTTTCCCAAATTCTCTTTCAATTTTATGCCCTATAAAATAATTATTTTCAACCAACTTATTTTGTTCAAAACTAACTTGTAAATAAAAATATATTAACTTAAAAAAAGTATTTTTAAGCAAAAATTACTTTATAACTAAAATTTTTAATTATAGATAAAAATTATTTTTAGAATAAAAATACCCCTTGTTTAAAAAATTGATTATAAAGTAAAAATATTACTAGTAAGACAAAAATTCATTTATAAAATATAAAAAAGTTACTTAATAAGTAAAAATCACTTGTGTAAAAAATTATTTAAAAGTACGAAATTAACTTATAACTGTAAATTTACTTATAAGTAAAAAAATACTTGTAACTAAAAATTTTAACTATAAATAAATATTTCATTTTTTAAGATAAAAATTAACTTATATGTAAAAAATTACTTATAAGTAAAAAAATTCATATAAGAAATTATAAATTGAAAATTTCACCAAGGGCATATATGTGATTTTATTCTTTTAAAAAACATTAAACTCCAAATATGGGTTGGGCTGTTTGAAAATCGCTATTAAAAACCACCAAATATCATATCTCTAATAAATATCCAAAATCAGTACTTTAAAAAACACCTATAATCAGTATCTCAAAACTCTCAAGCAAGCCCTAAGGGTGCATTCTTAATAGCAAGTTGATGTTGGGGTTCTTAAATATATTGCAAACCCAAGACAATTGATTATATACAACTCTCGAACATGCATGCTTGTGTGATATGTTGGGAATATTTCTCCAACGCACAACCAGGGGTTGGAGAAAAAACCTAAGAAATAGAATGACAATAAGATGAAAACGAATATGAAGGCTCAAACACGATATCGTTGTCCTCAAACGATATTTGTTCCCTCTTGGATGAATAATGGTGTTTAAAGAGTTGTTTGACAAATGGTTTGAATAATTAATCAAGCCTTGTAGAGAATCTAACACTTAAGTACTGGTGTAATTCTCCAAAATATTGAAAACACGAAGGGGAAGATTGAATATTGAGGGAATGAAATTTAATCCTTATTTGTGGAATGGAATAATGTATTCATTTGTTTTTTAATCATTTTGTATTTGATCATTCATCGCCTATTTATAGGTCTCAATCAATACCCACGAATTAGTCTCAAAAAATTAAAATCCACCAAAAAAGAACTGAAAACTGTCATAACGGCTAGTTTTTCTTTTCTATGTGATCGCATAGAACAAATCTATGCGACAACATAGATTAGTTCCCCACAGGCCTTTAGTCCCTGCATTAGACCATGAGACCACATGGCTGTTAGCCTATGCGATCGCATAGGCCAATATCTTGGCTTCCAATTTCATTTTCATTCCACATGAGGTTTTATTGATTTTGTGCAACATATTCAACATGATGAACCAATGTGGAAAAAAAAAGAATAAAAAAAAAAATAATGGCGATGACATGCCTCACAAGGGTAATCCATTCAGTGTAATACAAAGCCAACACTTTTTCTTTAAAATGTGAAAAAAAAAATCTCCAATCCCCAAAAGGGTCTCTAACCAGGAAATAGGAATATTTATTTCTTTTCAGGAAAATAGGCCCACGTGGGCTACAAGCACCAATCCATGAATCGGCTCATACTAAGGTTGCAACGTCATAACATGCACTTCTCATTTTACGGGCCGAGCCAAATTGCCATCCCTAATACCATCTTTATAATTATATAAGAATTTTCTACCCTTTCTCCTTCATGAATATCTTTCTATGATTAAAAAGTATAGGAAACTGTAACTTTTAAACTATGTTACCTCCACAATTCCTCAATTAGGAATTACATATACAATCTAGTAATGTTGTATCCGCAAGCCTTGAACTTTTCATATAAGTTCACAATTATTAATTTTTAACTCCCACATTTAGGGTTATACTTGAACTTAGAGTTCATCAACTCTTTCATAGTTCAATTCACTTATCACTTTGATAATATCCGTATGGAATGCTTCGTGAAAGTTTAAGTACTTTCAAATAACGATCGTTAAATCATATTGTACTTCAATCCAACTTTCTTCAATTTTGATCATACAATTTGATTAGATCATCACATAGACCAACAATGCTTTTCCAAGCACACACCAACGTAATTGATTCCACGATTGAAGTCTAATTCAACAATGAAGAAGATCAAGCATCTTGATTCACAAGACTTGCAACTTCTTCAAACATATGCAACTTTATCGCATTGTGACATTTCACAAGATAACATCATATCACATCAAATAATAAGGTATGTATTAATCGTAGTCAAACTTGAATAAATGAAGCAACTATGCAAATAACGATCGTTAAAAAGTTGTGTTCTCAAAACCACAACTTGTACTCCTATGCAAATATAATTTTGCATAAAATCATCTCACTTAATATCATCGAATTAATGGAGGCTATTATCATTAACGAAAGTTAATATGATTTCAACAAGACATGAAATTAACCAACTAATTTATCATGTCATTTTCATATTCCAATAAAAGAAATAGTCATGAAAGTGTATATACTTTCAACAAATGGTTGGCATTCTTCCAACATTATTACTCCATGCATATGAACTATTTCCAATTTTCACGATAAAGTGAGAATAAATAATTTATTTCATTTTCCACATGTAGTAACATTCATCAAAATGAAATATGTCATACTTTGGAAATCACATATTTTCATCTTTCTCATTATGACGACACTTCTTTAAAGTATTCTATTTATCACAATCTATAAATGATCAATCATAAAGATCAAAAGACATGTTCTACCATTTTATCCTGGTTTTAATTAACCAATTTCCGATTTCAACTTAAAACCACAAAGGAAATAACACATTGCTTCATAACTTTTGACATATAATATACACATATGTATTCTGACTTGATTAAACACAAACCAGAATATGCAAATTTAGAAGAAAAAAATGTCATGCATCAATTCACCTTTTCATATTAATAGTAATGTAGCCGTTCATATATTCTTTTCCATCAACAACCATCATTTGACCATTAAAATATAATGTACACCATTAATATCGAGTCTTTTTCCATTAACACATGTAAAAACCAGATTTAAAAACTGATTTTCAATCCATTTTATGCATATAAAGTCAAATTTCATATGCAGTCGAAATCCACGAAGATCGAACATAATTTTTACTCACCAAATGGAATTTGAGAAGGTGAAATGATAATAACCGAAGTCGAATACTTGATGACGGACTCAATCCTTCATTCTTCAACATTCTTTACAAAACGTTCCAGATTTCTTCAATGTTGTTAGAAGAAACTTCAACTTATCTTTCTATCAAAACGGTCCAAACAAGATCTTGAACCATCAACTTGATCATCGCCAAAGTGGTTTCGTTCTCCATCGTAGAAATATCGTTTGAGATTGTTGTGAATATTTCACAACTAGGGATTGGAGAAGAAATCTAAGAAATAGAATGACAATAAGATAAAAACGAATATGAAGGCTCAAACATGATATTGTCGTCCTCGAACAATATTTGCCCCCTCTTAGATGAATAATGGTGCTTAAAGAGTTGCTTGGCAAATGATTCGAAGGATTAATCAAGTCTTGTAGAGAATCTAACACTTAAGCACTGATGTGATTCTCCAAAATATTGAGAACACGAAGAGGAAGATTGAATATGGAGGGAATGAAGTTTAATCCTTATTTGTGGAATGGAATAATGTATTCTTTTGTTTTTCAATCATTTTGTATTGATCATTTATCACATATTTATAGGTCTCAGTCAATACCCAAGAATTAGTGTCAAAAAATTAAAATCCACCAAAAAAGAACTGAAAACTGCCATAACGGCTAGTTTTTCTTTTCTATGTGATCGCATAGAACAAATCTATGCGACAGCATAGATTAGTTCCCCACAGGGCCTTTAGTCCCTGCATTAGACCATGCGACCGCATGACTGTTGGCCTATGCGATCACATAGGCCAATATCTTGGCTTCCAATTTCATTTTCATTCCACATGGGGTTTTATTGATTTTGAGCAACATATTCAACATGATGAACCAATGTGAAAAAAAAAAAGAATAAAAAAAAATCATGGCGATGACATGCCTCACAAGGGTAATCCATTCAGTGTAATACGAAGCCAACACTTTTCTTTAAAATGTGAAAAAAAATCTCCAATCCCCAAAAAGGGTCTCTAACCAGGAAATAGGAATATTTATTTCTTTTCAGGAAAATAGGCTCACGTGGGCTACAAGCACCAATCCATGAATCGGCTCATACTAAGGTTGCAACGTCATAACATGCACTTCTCATTTTACACCTCTATCGACAATGACACAGTATAAAAGACAATGACATGACCAATTATAGAACAAGCAATAACTTTTTCTTCTAGCTTGCTGATTGAGCTATTGAATTCTCATGATTTGTAGGTAGAAAACGTACTTCAGTACATGGTAAGTCAGTACAAGCCTAAAGGGGCCGCATTTTGTGATCTATAGATCATTGTTGTTAAACACAAAATAGATTGACCATCTTGATAGTTCGACCTAGAAGGATTTAATAACTATCTTGTAGATAACATATGCTAAATCAATATATGGGAGCTGCATTTTATCAACATTGGGTAGCCAACTTATCACTATTTTTTAACAATAAGGTTTTCTGCCCTTGTTGGAAGTTAAATTTAATTTCTTGAAGGATATCCTTTTCCTACATGTTTACCCTTGCTTGACAATATTACATTATTAATAATTTGTCAGATTTGTATATCCCATTATTCGCTCAACTATATTTGTCCTTATTACAGCTGGCCTATGGAATCTTCTTTTCTTTTGAATAAATTTCTAATATATATTTCTTTTGTCATTGATTTGGTGCTAAAGTGAGATCAGCTGGACTTGGACATGGTATAAACTACTTGATTGCATTGCCTTATGACATGAAAGGGAAGCAGAATATATGAGCTGGAACACATCATCACTTACCTCATTGAAGAGTTCTATTCTTTCAACAAACTAAGTTGTTGCATCTGGTTTTGGTAAAAGTTGATCAGTAAAGTAAAAGTACTCTATAGCAAATATGTTAAATTTTTTAATTTTTCACTACGCGACTTATTGGTGTTAAAAAAATGGTTTTAGCTGTTGTAAAACTCGATTTTTCAAAGTGTTCGTCAATCATTTATGGCAATGAGAGGGTTTATACAGAGTGGTGGGTGCACATCTAGAGTTATTATAGAGAGATGAGAGATGGTCTATTGTGTCAATTCAAGGACAAGGACGAATAACTAGTTAATAGAACTCACTATTTTGTTATACGAGTTAAGGGATATTATCTCACATCGATTAAAGATGTAAACATAGGTCAATTTATAAGGTTTTGAGCTACTCCTCTTAATAATGTTGACCTTATAAGATGAACCCCCAAATCTTAACATGGTATCAGAACCCATTAAACTCCAACGAGCGATTCGATCCTTGTAAGACTAAAAAATATGAGCATATGGATTTCAAGATTGGTCTGCTCAAACGAGCCACCATCTTGCGGGACATGTTAAGGGATATAATCTCACATCAATTAAAGATGTAAACATAGGTCAATTTATAAGGTCTTGGACTACTCCTCTTAATAATATTGATATTTTTAAGATGGGCCCTCAAGTCTTTACAATACGAGCCAGAACTCGATTTTTCGAAGGGTGGTTTGACTAATGTTTTGTGGTGTCGAGGTGGTTTGGTTGAGGGTGAACGTCTAGAGTTGGTGCGGAGAGGGAGGGATGGTTTACTATGTTTATTTAAGGACATGAATGAGTAATTAGTCAATTAAATTCACTATTTTTGTAAAAGGGACCAAAAAATAAGATGGGCATACATTGATCGAGTCTATTTTCTATTCCTATTTAGACTGTCATTTACATAGTGACCTATTATTGAGTCTCAAAGCTCTCTGAAAAGCTTTTGTAATATAAAACTCAACTTGCCTTTCAACCTGCTTATTTTTATATGTAGTTTCTCAGAGCCAATCTGACTTCTTCCTCCCTTACAAATATCTTTCTAGGTATAAAAACATATTAAGTGTGTGTTTAATTGACATTATTTTTCATAAAAAAATATCATTTTTCACCAAATTTTTTATCTTTTGGGATGTTTGATTGACGATTTTTTTCATGAAAAATATTTTCCAACTTTTGGTCACTTAACCATACCATATTTTCCTTAAAAATAAGGAAAATATTTTCTTATGAAGTTATAGTTTTTATTTTTCAGATAATTCACTCACTTTGTCTCTCATTTATCCATTTTCTCTTTCATCTACCCACCAATAAAAAGTGGACAAGTATAATATTTTTTAAGTTGAAAACTAAATAAATCAAACACATTTAATTAATAATTTTCAGATAAATAAGTCTAGACAATTCAATTGACTAAATTTTTTTTTTTCATACAAATTTTATGCTCGCAATTAAACGCACCCTAATAGATTTTTCTTTTGTGTGTCCAATGGACTATATCAACTATTCAATTCATATTCAAACTAAATAATGACAACAACCAAGTTATAGGTACAGGGGGTTGACAGGTAATTCACATGGATGGGGCCTGCAGAATTTTTTTTAAAAATACAGGTAGGGTTCGCGTTACAATGAGGGGCTTGTCAACCCCTTCCTGTCAATCGTCCCTGTACAATCAGATTAATTTTAATGACAATTAGCCCTTGTTTGGTGCGGTCATTTTAGAAAATTTCAGACCATTGTACAGTACCATGATACAGTTGTTTGGGACCCAACATGCACACGTCCACTGTGTAACATGAAAGATTTTCTTGCCATTTTCCACTTCCACCCTCCCCCATTTGAAGAGCTAGGAGGTAAATTTGTGGATTGATTGGGTTGTTGGGGGGGTAAAAAGGGAAAAAGACAAGATAAAATTATAGGGGCTGGTAGCCTCTTGTCAGGATGTGTCAGAATAAAGGGCCGACCACTCTGAATTGCCATTGCAAACGGTCCAAATTTTTCTACAAGTGAAGATAAGGGTCTGTTTGATCGCAAGTATAGAGAATGAATGAAAAAAAATAAATGGCAAAAAATTAAATTGAATAAAATTTATTTTAGAGGGAATTGTAATTAATGGTGTTTGATTGGTATAATTTTTTACCTAATTCGTTTGACTTTATTTTTCATGCAAATTGTTATTTTTTGAGATAAATTTTTTCACAATCTGTATTAAAATTTATTTGGATTGCAAAAAAGTTATAAAGAAATTTAAAAATAATTTTTGAAATTTTTTTGTATTCGTTTGATTTATTTTTCATGCAAATTATCAATTAAATGGATACATTTTTTTACCATTAAATTTAGAATATGTTTCTATTGCCAAAAAATAAAAAAATAAAAAAATGAAAAACATTTTTCCACCATACCCATTGAAAAATAAAAGATGGAAAATGTGTTTTAAATGGTTGTACCTAGAAAAGATGTGAAAATGAATTTCATAAAAAAGTTATGCAATCAAACACCAAAATTTTTCACTTAATTCCACCCCATTCAAACGGGGCCTAAGAGTGTACTCCAAATTTTACATAAATTGACGATTGTCCTGCACTATCAGTGTTCACGTTCTTTTTGTCTTTTTCCCCAATGTATAATTAAACTCATACCTTTCCCACATAATTATTTATTGGAATCACGAAATCTAGACATCAATGCACTCGAAACTCAAAGTAATAAATTTTGAGTCGGTTTAAATGTATACAGGTTAGTAGTAGTTTTTTGTTGGCTCGCCCCCTCCAATAAGCTAACCTACCGTTCTACCTTTTAATTAGTTGCAACGTGATTTCTTTTTTGTTACTTTGTTTTAATTATTTCTAAGAAACTACAAAAGATCAAGATAAGGGGGAAAATTCCAATATATCAACAAATATATATTTTTCAGCCTTAATATTATCTATGAATAAATTTGAATACAAGCTAATCAAATTAAATTTAAAATATAATTAATAGACAACAAGGCACAAACCATGGAGTAATATTTGGAAATTTCAATAAACTTGTGTATATAAATCAGATATTTCAACACAAAAACGCCAATTATTATATACATACAGATGTATATATTAAAATTGACGGAAAACTAACTCCGGCACCGCGTGATGGCGGAGCACCCCCGGGTGTAGGGGTTAGCTTGGGCACCAGGACGGCAGTTGTAGTACGACGCGCCTCTTCTCGAGCATGGTACATTATTGGCTTGCAGCGCGCCATAGCTAATGTACTTGGTGGTTGCTAGAATGCGCCGATTGCTTTCGGAATCCATTTCGAACTCACCTTCAGCATCGATGCAATCTGCTATGGATCCATTGCACTGTGGTTTTACTGGAATCCAGCTGAACTCGTCGCCGCCGGCGTTAGCGGCACAGATGAACAGAGCCGCCACCAGCACCGCGGAGATTATAAAGCGACGAAAGAGAGAATTACGCATTGTTGTTTGTCAATGGTATCTCTTCTCGCGAGAATTGGTACTAAATAGAGCGGGATGGCAAGGGATTATGCAATTAGCACTGATATTCTATGTATTTTCTAAATTGCCACTCCATTTGTTAATTCCTTATTTATAGTCACGTAATCTCTATTAAATTTGGGATTACATTTCCATTTCACGACATTCAAAAAGATTTTTCTAGGGTAGATCAATCGAGATGGCTTGGAGGTCGAAAATCAAATGTTAAAAAGTGTATGACGAAATTAGTTGAGTATTCTAATGTTAGTCTAATCATGATAATTAGCAGTGATATTGATAGAATCACTTTAGAAAAAAATTCAACGCCACAATTTTTTATTTTTTATTTATCAAAATGGACATTACTAATTCTACTCTCTTTTTTCCATTTTAATTTACTCGATCTCATCCATCCTCTCACATGGAGGTCGGGCCCCACACATTTATTGGACGTGGAACCCGACCTTCATGTGAGAGGACAGGTAAACAAGAGGATACAAATAACTTAATTCATACAAATAATGGATCATTTTTTGGACATAAATTGGATAAGATTGAATTATACAATTACCAGAAATTTTATTGTTTCCAAAGCTTAGAAAACTGAAAATGGGTGAGAAAAATGCCAACTTGTTCATTTTAGATATGGAAACAACCTTCAACAGTATAGTTGTCCTAATTTTTGACTCGATTATTATAATAATCTACAAAGATTATGTACAATATTATAATCTTTAAATTAACTGTCTGCAGGCTGTGGTCTTATCATATTTGCTGTGAAGAAGTTGAAACCCTCAATGCTTGAACTATTCAAAACCTACCAAAACAATTGACATTTAAAAATTTTGGGATTACGTGTTTACTTTCAGATATTTAAATATAATTTTTGCCTTTAGAAATGGACAAGTTGATATCGATCAGATTGACAAAGAACGTGGAGCCAAGTCAGAAAAATCTCCTCTTAATGTAGTCAGGAAAGGGTATGTATAATGTATTGCATTTTTTCACCTCAACTAAAAAAAAATAAAAAAAGTTACAGTAGCAGTCAAGTAAATTACTGATACATTTGAGAATTTAGCACTGTTTAAATTCATCCACAATCATCATCATCATCATCATCATCACTATTCGATTACCAGATTTTCCAGCATATGAAGACGCTGAACAGAATAGAAACAAAACCTAAGAGAACTCCGTCCCTAGAAATCCCAAATTCACGCCATGTCAAAGGCTTTTTGACCTGTATTAGTACCTCACTGAAGCGATCGTTCAAATCATCCAGTGATCCTGAGTTATCAATCACAATATCTGCCTTGGTTCTTTTTAGATCCAGAGACATCTGAGCATTGATCCTGTTTTTCGCCTCTTCCTCCGTTGTTCCATCTCTAGCCGTAAGTCGCTGAAGTTGAGTCTGAGAATCAACCCAAACTACAATAATGGGTTTCGTCCACTTGTCCATCTTGGCCTCAAACAGTAGAGGCACGTCAAGAACTATAATTTTACAACCCTTCATCCATAGCTTCAACACTACGAGGAAAATTCCAGACGAAATATAAGGTGCAAGCAACCTGTACAAAAATGACAAAAATTATTCCAGTAATTTCATATGTGATTCAACCTGTGGATGAATATCAAGCAGACGTAATAGCACCGATATTTTCCTATTCCAGAAGAGAACGCCCTTCATTTAATGGGAAATAATAAGGAATATCAAAATTCAAGTGTGTAATATATTTAATAACTAGAGTCTTACTATCGACTCGGGATTAAACATTATTCTTTCACAACTTCGATTTTAGCAATCTTGCAGGCATTTCTTCACCATGCACTCAAGGTATCTGAAAATTGCACTAAGACCTCGAAAATCAGTTTGCTATATAGTTTGTTGGACATAACTGGTCTAACAAGATTTAGATGAATAATTTCCCTTAAAATACAGGAGATAAATTGTCCCTTATCAAGCATGTTTAGGTGGAGCTTATTGGCCATCACACAAAGTGCGGGGGGCAGATAATGGCTAATAAGTAACTGAGTTTTTAATTCGAAGAATCAGAAGTTCAAATCAAATGAATCTGAGATAGCTCAATCAAAATCTTAGAAATTTGTGAGTTTATAAACCCAAAAAATTAATAATTTTATCAAAGTAATAGATAACGTAAAGTTGATAGTCACCAGAACCAGTATGTGATTCATAAGAGAAGATATGAACTTTTACTTTTATCCAAAGAAAAAGAAAAAGGTCCACTTATGTAGTGTGCTAGATTGCAAGAACGAAACTTGCAATTAATTAAATGTGCATGAAAATTGCATAGAACTTATTTACATGAAATTTGTCAATCAATTATGTTTGATTGACTTAATTTTCAACCTAGAAAATATTGTATGTTTTCATCTTTTGTTAGTGGTTATATGAGAGAGAGAGAGAGAGAGAGAGAGAGAGAGAGAGAATTACTTGAAAAATAAAAACCTACCTCCCACTAAAGAAAATGTTTTCCTTGATTTTGAGGAACCAACTTTTAAAAAATATTTTTCATTAAAAAAATGTCAATCAAACACCACAAAAGTAAGAATTTGAGGGGAAAAAATAACATTTTTCATGGAAAATAAAGTCAATCAAACACATCCTAGGTATCACGATTTTCTTGTTAAAATTTTTCAAGACTAATAAAAACTCCGAAAAGTCAGAAATAATGTTATCTAAACACATTATGTCTGCATAATTTTCATGAATCAAACAAACATGTATCGTAATAAAAATAACATATCGGTTAGGGCATGTTTGATTGCACGTTTTCCCTCAAAGTCAGAATTTGAATTTCAACTTCCACTTTTGATTTGTTTGATTGGCCAAATTTTTCATGGAAAACGTTTTTTAACTTTTGAAAATTTCCTTGATTTCAAGGAATTCCTTTTCCCACCACTTTGGTGGAAATTGAAATTCCACCTTTTTTTCAGCAATAGAAACAAATTCTAAGATGAAGTAAAAAAAATACATCCCTTTAATTGACAAATTCCATGCAAAACAAAGTCAAACGAACTCCAAAAAATTTCCATTTTTTTTTTTTTTTTTAGCAATCTAAACAAATTGTCCCCAATGGTAAGAAAATTTATTAATTTAATTGACAATTTTCATGAAAAACAAAGTCAAACGGATACCAAAAGTATTATATTTTCCAGGTGAAAAATTATACAAATCAAACACTTTTAATTACAATTCCCAGTAAAACAAATTCTAGACAATTCAATTCCCTATAATTCATTTTCTTTCCACCCAAATTTCATCTTTCTATCAAACGGACCCTTAGTCTTTTAAAATGTCAAGAAAATGGACTCATATTGCATCCGGATCACTAGAGTGATACTTCGCCAGCATGGAGATGGAATTTAAGCAAATATCATGCAAAATACATCTACATGAGTGTCAAATCTATCTCAACTTAAAGAAGAGCGTCAAAAATTCAAAATCTGTGTGCGCGCGATAAAGCATGTTAGGTTACCTACCAGAACAACCCATCCATATTTACTCAACCCAGTCATCTAATTGACTAATTCCAACAACAATTTCCTTTGGAAAGCCTATATCAGAAGACATTACTGACCAATCAATAACTTACATATGCACCTATGCATGTACATGCTAAAATTTATACATTGATTTCTAATACGGTTACAGTTCACCAGAACCATTCTGTTGTTGACTGGAGTTCAATACTGCCCCAGATCAACATATTTCATATGAATTGGTCAAAACTACGTCTTTACATAAACAGCAAATTTCAGTTTTAGAATACCAGAAAAGTAAGTTCAAATGGCAGACAGACTTTTTGGGCTACCCTAATCACTTGAACAACTTACCTAAAGCTGTATATTTTAAACTACGCAGTATAGAGATCCAAGACCACTGACTATCAATTATCATACCAACTATTTCTAGACAAAATTTCACTGAAAAGGCAGTCGTTACCAAATTCTTACCCAGCATTCAACCGATTAAACAGTAAAGAACACTACATTTATAAGTCAAATTCTACCTGCATTGTTAACAGTGCACAAACAGTGGTACCTATTAAGAAGCTGGCGCTTATCAGGATTGGAGAAGACAATTTGCCCAAGCCTTGGGCGATCCACTTCTCCATTAGCCAGTAAAATATCATCCCCAAATGCAGCCACTACTTTTCTCCATCCCCCTGCACCTTTCTTCAATACATTCTATCATTCACAAAACAAAAACTCAGTTAATGAAAAAGAAGCATAAAGAATGGTTTCGGAATTGCATAAAGTGGAGATAAATTAAGTGAAAATATTGAAATCCTACTCGAGCAACAATGTCAGCGTCAACAATGGGAATACCGTGGGCTTTAAAAAGATTGGAGACAGTGCTCTTCCCTGAACTGATGCCTCCAGTCAATCCCACTATCCTCATGCTCTATTATTCTGGTCAAATTCCAATTGAATTGTTTGCCTTCTTCTTTCAGTCCGGCGAGTTCAGAATTTTCAGATTCCCAGCCTAAAGTAAATAAATAAAATATATTTATGTATAATCTATCACGATGGAAACTAAATTCAGATAATTACTTGAAACTCGTAGAGAATTAATTAATTTACATTTGAAAATTAGTCAAATGAATGGAATTAAACTTAATTCATTTCTAACTTGAGTCAAGTACCTGAATTAAGGATGGAATGTATCCAAGTATGCAAATATTTTGCTAATGCAACAATACCTCCAACAATAACAAAGAATAACCATTTTTATTTTTTGTGGGCTAAGAATGTTAGATACTCTATATAAGTGTTTCAATTTCCTCAACTTCTCAAGTGCGAGGTTTATCTTCATTCTTCAACAGTTCATGAACATGTTGATTTAGTAATGTTTGAGCCCCATTTTTGTTGAAAACGATTTTTGTAATAGTATATTTTTTTGGAGAATTTGTAGATAAAAAGTAGAAAAAAAGTTTTGAGTTTACGAACAACATATTTTATTGTGAAAATATATGGTTGAAAATGAGTTTGGGGGAAAAAATGAGTTTTTAGATAATGGGGATAAAAAATGGGCTTATTATTTGTGTCTATTAATTGATTCTATCAAGAGTTTTGTCTCCTCGATGAGTTAAAAGGTGATGGTTCTAAACTCAAGACCACATCACTTACCCTCAAGGGCAAGACAAGTCTATATTCAAGATATCTTAGTCCTGACCTTGTTTAATGTTTAAGATTATTGACAAACCCATGATGGCTTATGACATTAATAAAATATCACTTCTATTGTGTTTTACACGATCACACTCTAAATATGACAAAACTTGATTGTACAAAATTTGCATATACAAGCTTTTTAACAACTCAATATCAAGTCCAATTGATTTAACAACACCACAAACCCATTTTGTTATGTTATTTACTTGATTAAAAATTTACATTTCGCATGACACAACTGTCCTCGCAAATTCGTAAATACAATTTTTTTAACAATTCATGTTCAAGTTAATCAATTAACAAAGCTACATAATCTGTCTTTAGAATGGTGCCTTTCAAAAATTTGTCATCCACTTTTGCTATATCCAAGGGCGGACCTAGAACACTATGTTAGGGGGGCTAAAAAAATTTAAAAAGTCAATACAAGATTAAATTTTATATATCACACAAAAAGTCCAATATGACATTATAGACTAGAGCCTAACAAATTTTATTAGCATAAAATTCATCTATCAGAAAATCTAAATCTATTGCTCAGCAAATTATATGTGCTTATCAAGAGATATTGAACGGGGTAGCGCACTAGAAATTTGGATTTTCTTGTTAGATCCAGAAGGTATCGTCATTGGCCCCATCTGTCTTTTAAAGAAGGATGAATACAAGTTTTTTTCCTTCTTTATAGGAGGTTGATTGTGTGACATTCTAGATTCTAAAAGCAAAATAAAATGAATGAAAGATAAAAATTAAGATAAACCTCATACTGAACTCAAACTTCTTAATCAATTAAAATTGAACCAAGCCTGAGAATAAGCTGCAAGTCATAACTCCCGCTCATGATCACAATCAAACACTACTAATAATCAAAGTACTACTAAATTATAAGTACTATAATTCTCAATAATTAGTTCCAATAGGCCAAGTCCCAAATTAAATAAATAAGAAATCGATAATAATCAGAACATATTCTCTCTAAGTAGTTATTAACTGTACTGCTCCAACAATTTCACAACCCTTAATCCAGAACAAGAACCTTCAAATTGTTAATGAACTCGAGCAGATAAAGAAAAGTTTAATGTTCCCTTTAATAACAATGAAGCATAACAATTCCAGCATTTTCACATATAATCAAATAAACCCCCATATAAATTTCCAAAATATTTAGGCAGAGGAGTACAGGCAATGCGTTCTCCAATTAATTAGTCTTCATTTTGGATTAAGATGTCACAATTTTGCATGTACCAATTGTTCATGTTCCTGTCTTTTTTCTATATAAAAAATAAAAAAATAAAAAAACAAGGCCCAATTGCATTTACAATCAGCATTCAATTTACATTTGCAGGTTGAAGCATAAAAATTATCAGAACTTGCAAGTATTACCTGGATTCAAAACTTACTTTATCTAAGCAGATTCTTCAGCACTCCCATACCTTAATCCACTAAAAAACTAAAATGAGCCACGAATAAGTCGTCCCGGTAAAATCACAAGCAAGAAACTGAGACAGAAGATCTGCCGGCAAGATGATCAGTAGGCGGCCCAGCGAGAAGAACCACCACCTATTTTGAGGATTGAACTCAAATTTTTCTAACGAGATTTTGATCAATGAAAAAATTAATATAGGAGTATTTAGGGTTGAGGGATTGAAGAAGTTTGAGGGACTGAGCTAGGATCTGAATTTTGAGACGGGTGGACGCCCTTAATTTTGCTAATGGCCACAAACTTTAAATTAGTCACCTTAACCGTTAAATTTTAATTTGTTAAATGTTTCATTCATACGAGCGTATTCGAACAACATAGATCGATAAGAGAAGGCTTTCTTATCCTTCTCGAGGTGAAGTGTTTAAGTGAGCTAATGTGATTGTACTTATTGCTATCCAAAAAATAATAATAATAATAATAAGTGTCTGTATCTATTTATTATAAATTAAATACTGTTTGGGAATGGGTATTATATGCCTGTAGTCCTAATAATATTATGTTACAAATATAAGATATTGATTCTCCATAACATACGTACTTTACTTTTGATTTTCTTTATTCTCTTTCTTAAACCTTGTTTTTTCTTTATTTTATTATGTGTTATGAGCACGAATTTCGAGCAAGTTGAGATGCAAACAATAATTTTTTGTTCCATTCAAAGAAAGACAAGTTCTAGTAGATTTGGGCATTTTAATCGGAATCGAAAGTTTTGATCCGATTCCAAAAATAAATAAACTAGGAATTGAAATCAAGAACTGGCTGAGTTTGAGTGAATTCTTGGTTCATGAACCAAAACTATGGGTATTCTGATAAAATCTATATTTTATATAAGTTTTTTATTTATAATTTATAGGTTAGGCAAAAAAAAAGGTAATTAGCATACAATATTCATATATTTCAATGTTATTATGTAAAATATTCTTATCTTTCTTTCTTTTCTTTTTTTCTTTTTTTTATTATTAAAAGGATAATTAACACAAAACGTCTCAACTTTTCAATATTTTTGTGCAAAACATTCATACCTTCATTTTTTGACATTTTGACTCTTACTCATATTTCATTGCGAAAATCATTATTTTCATCCATTTTTTCAATTAAAAGCTGTAAAATGACGAATATACTATCTTATTTAAAGAAAACAAAAATAAATAAATGAAAAATAAAAACAAATTGAAACTAACTACTAAATTTTTCAAAAAAGTCCAAATAAATTTCAAATAAATAAATAAATATTAAAAATTTAAAAATTTCACTTTCTTTTTTGAATTATTTATTTGTATTTTTTTGAAAAAAATGGGAGTATATTCGCAATTTGTTCTTTATTTTTTTTATTTAAATATGAGTATATATTCGTCATTTTACAGCTTTTAATTGAGGAAAATGATGATTTTCGTAATGAAATATGAAAATAAAGGTGAAAATGTCAAAAAATGAAAGGTATAAATGTTTTGCACAATAATATTGAAAGGTAAGGACGTTTTGTACTAATTACATTTTTAATAATTTATTTGGACTCATTTATAGTTTTTTTAAATGTTTAGGAGTATAATCGCAATTTATTCTTTAATTTTTTTTATTTTATTTAAATAAGTGGGTATATTTATCATTTTACATATTTTTTTTTGAAAAATTGGATGAAAATAACATTTTTCGCAATAAAATATGAATAGAGTTGAACATATCAAAAAATGAAAGGTAATGACGTTTTGAACAATAATATTGAAAGATAAGAACGTTTTATGCTAATTATCCAAAAAAAAGTACAAAACCTAAAAACGGGGGCGTTCTCTTTATGTTTCAATTTTATTTTTGAATTTGTTTTGTGTTTTGGTTGTCCATTTTGAGACTGTTGAAAACTTGATCATTTTGTCGTTTTGAAAAAATATTTCTCAACCCATATTGTTTGAGTTTTGGCAAATTTATGAAGAAAACAATCAAAACATAAAAAAAAATTATTTTCTATTTTCTTCACAAAATTTTTAGTCGTTTTCAAAAATTCGTTTTCGAAAATGGGAAAGAGAACGCGTTTTCAATGTTTTGAAAAATCGAAAACAAAAAAGGCCCGAAAACAGCAAATAGAACGCCCTAATTTTGGTAGTAATTTGTTTAAAACTATAAACTCTAACACTAAAAAATAAGCCAAACTTCTACGTTTTTCCCACTCGTCTTATATCATATTGTTGCGTTTCATATATTAGTACATGTTAATCATTGTAATTTGGACTTTCTATGAATTAAAAAGTTCAAACTAGGTTGTGATGGAAGTTGATGAATTAAAGTGTTCATTCTTTACTATTAGAGTTTTTTATATATTTTTTTCATTGTTTACAAACTTAAGTGATTTCTTTAATATATATATATATATATATATATATATATATATTTAATGTTTAGCAATTAAACTTGATATATTAATAATATGGGTTGTGGTGTACTTCGTTGGTGATCTTGAGTTTATAATACTCTTTTTTTTTTTTCTTTTTTTTTTTTAAGCAAGGCGAGTTTAATATGTGGACTGTAATTTCTTGATTTTATATAGTCATGCTTCTACTTAGTATTTTTTATGTCAGTTCATTTTAAGAGTAAAAATTTTTAAGCATTATCCATAATTAAATTATACGCTCCAACACATCTCATTTATGGATCAAATAAAATTTATTAAGAAAAATAATTTATTCTCATGCTATAACTTATTTTTTGATGTTTTAATTTTCTCCTCTTTTCATAATTTTTTGTCTTTACTATTTTGCTTCTTAAGGATTTTTTAGCTGAATTTTCTTCCTTGCACAAATATTATCAAAGTAGTAGCGTGTTAAGTATATGTATTAAAAGGGCTCAGATGAAAATATTTATTAATGTATATAAAAAATAAGGGTAAAATTGATCCAAAGCCGACGATTCGGGTTTGAATTTAGTTTCAATAATTACAAATACCCTAATGGTTTCATTTACCAAATATCTCAATTATAATGGGTGGTTTCAGGTATTGAAATACTCCGACAACTCACAACGCCCAGACCCAAGTTCGAGTCAATCGAATTTATAAAATTAAAATATATATATATAATATCTCTCTTTCTTATGAAAGAAAATATGAGTATTCTCTTCACTTTGAATTACATAACAAAGTGGTTACGTAATTCGACCTAGCTATATCGTTCTAAATATATCAATGGGTAATTAGCAGAAATGGTCCCTAACGTTTACACTCATTGCTAAAATGGTCCCTATCGTTTTATTTTTGGCATTTACACCCTTGTTTCAAACGTTTGTTGCGGAATTGGTCATTCCATCCAATTCCGTTAAATCAACCGTTAACAATTTAATGGAATTTTTCGAATGGTCCTTAACATTTACACTCATTTGCTAAAATGGTCTCTATCTTGTTTGAGTCTAATTAAATTTTATTCTATTACATTTTATTTTTTTCTCTTTCCTATTTTCAATCACATAACTTTTAATAAAATAATATTATATGTAAATCGAAAATTTTTCATTCTTTTTCAATCGTTCATTTAAAAATAATAATAATAATATTCCACATAATTTCATTCACAAAAAGTGGGGGCCAAACGGGAAAATTCGTCAACTTTCCATATTTTTCTCCTCTTAAAATTTTCGATGAATATAATTCCTTTGGTTTGATGTAATTTACAACTTTATACCCCAACTCAAAACGTTGTCGGCAAAGGAATTATATTCACCGAAAAATTTAAGAGGAGAAAAATATGGAAAGTTGACTAATTTTTCCGTTTGGCCCCCATTTTTTGTGAATGAATTTATGTGGAATATTATTATTATTTTTAAATGAACGATTGAACAAGAAGGAAAAAAATTTCGATTTACATTTAATATTATTTTATGAAAAGTTATGTGGTTGAAAATAGGAAAGAGAAAAAATTAAAATGTAATAGAATAAAATTTAATTAGACTCAAACAAGATAGAGACCATTTTAGGAAATGAGTGTAAATGTTAGGAACCATTTCTGCAAATTCTATTAAATTGTTAACGGTTGATTTAACGGAATTGGATGGAAGGACCAATTCCGCAACAAACGTTTGAAATAAGGGTGTAAATGTCAAAATTAAAACGATAGGGACCATTTTAGCAATGAGTGTAAACGTTAGGGACCATTTCTGCTAATTACCCTATACATTAGAGACCATTTCTGCTAATTACCCTATATCAATTGATGCTAGACATATGTTTGTTTGAATGAAATTTATCGTTTTTGATAAAGTATCGGTCAATGTTCTAGAAAAATATTATTGCTCTTAATTAAGCAAAAGTTTATGTATGAATAGTATGTTGTTACTCTGGAGGAAAGCATAACTTTAGACTTAATAATATATAAACTATATTAATGCTCCCCGAAGAAGCTTAAATTTAAATTGTATGAATATTATATATCTTATCTGTTATTTAATTGAATAAATAATCATTTGCTGGTCGACTATTCATCTATTTAACAGGCGGTCTCATTTATTACGTGGCATAAACTTAAAAATAAATAATCATTTCCTGACATAATTTTACATTAACATGAATTTAAAAATAAAAAAAAACACCTTCTTGTTGGTTATGTAACGATCTAGACTTTGTACCCAAAGTGTTACATTATACATAATGTTCGCTTTGGGAGAAACTCGGCACATTTCACCCCTCATAACTTTCTATCGTATCTCTCAAGATTCGAACTATAACGACCTAAATCTTGAAATTTGTACAAAAACAACAATGTTCCTTTTGTTTTCTTTCAAAAATTAGGGTTAAATTAAAATTTTCATACTTTTCTTTTATCATTGTAATTATCCTTGCATTCTATTATATTTTCTTAAATTTATTGGTAATCAATAATTTAAGATAGATAACTTTGATTTGTTAAATAGTGAAACTAAAACGGAGAGTTCAAATAAACGTCATATTGCATTAAATGAGTTAAATTCAGTAACTCACTACCCAATGATCAAGCTTAGTCGGACCATTTATTGGATACGTATTTTTTTGAAATTTTTGTAGTATTTTCTAAATTCATTCAAGTACACCATAGTAAATTTTCAGAATTTTCTAAGAACATTTAAGAACTCCAATAGATACTCAAACATGTGAAAAAAATGTTCTCGGGTACACTGAACATAACACACGAAAAATAACATAACTTATCCTACCGACCTTCAATTGACTTGATTCCAAAGCCAGTAGATAGATGACTCATAGGGCTTTCAAACCTCACTAGTTTTGTCGAAAAATTCAAAGAATTCTATCCGAAATGATGTGACAAAGTTCAGGAAATAAGTTTTAAAAAAAATTGTTTACAAGTCTAACGTTTATCTTAGCTTTTTTAGCAACATTAATTATATGCATATTCAAACTAAATAACAATTTAAAGCTTCACATCAAGAAAAAGAATTAGGAAATCTTACCCCCCAAAAAAAAAAAAAAATAGCAAGAATTCAACGTAGGTTACATAACTAGCAAACGAATTCAACTTAGGGTGCATTTGATTGCAAGAGTGAAATTTGTGTGGAAAGAAAACGAATTGCAAGAAATTGAATTGTATAAGATTTGTTTTAGAGGAAATTGTAATTAATGGTGTTTGATTGGTATAACTTTTCACCTAATCCGTTTGACTTTTTTTTATGCAAATTGTTACTTTTTGGGATAAATTATTTTACAATCTGTATTAAAATTTGTTTGAATTGCCAAAAAGTTAAAAAAAATTCAAAATTAAAAACAATAATTTTTGAAATTTTTTTGTGTTTGACTTTGTTTTTCATGAAAATTGTCAATTAAATGAATAAATTTTTTTGCCATTGGATTTAGAATATGTTTCAAAAAAAAAAAGGATGAAAAATCACTTTCCCACCAAAACCATGGGAAATTAAAAGGTGAAAAATGTGATTTAAATGGTTGTACCTAGAATTCGGGTGAAAATGAATTTCATGAAATTGTTTGACAATCAAATACCAAAATTAAGCATAGAATTGGAATTGGTTTACTTTTTCCACCCATTTTTTAGGCTATCAAGCATAGCCTAAAAACTTTTCAAATGCGACAAACTACACAAATGAAGCACCTTTCTCATTTCGGATCCTCCGCGATCCACATAAATCCCAATTCCTCAATAAATCCTTTAATATAAAAAAATAAATTCAACATAGAAGATATGGACTTTAAACTCAATAAAACCAATATTACATGGTACACTCTTTTGCTCATAAACATATATACATATATACAAATTGATGGGAAAGAATTTATCATTTCACGTAGATGAATACCGGCAAATTCACGATTTTGAAGAATCCCTTGAGATCGTAGGAACCGATTATGACCATACATAAACTTCTTTATTCACAACTTCACAAATTCACACACACACACACACATATACATATATATACATATATATATATATATATATAATGAACAAAAAGGATAAACACTTAACACCGCTTACCTTGATTTCTTGAAATATAAAAGAACAATGTGTAAAAATCTTTTTCATTCATGCCTTTGGTGAAAAAGTGATTTTCCTCTTCTTGTAACCTCCATTTTTAGTGAAAAACTAAATGGGAAAGTTATATTATCATTAACCTTGTTAAATTGAGTTTTTAACTGGGAATTTAAAGAGTTTTAAACCCATAAAAAATATTTCTTATAAAAAGTTCTATAAAACATTTACATAACGAAAAATGTATGAAAATGATCTATTCATATTATTTGTAACCTATCTTTATGAATTCCCACTAATAAAATAATTATTTCATCCAATCAATTTGATATAATTGTTCTTGGTATGCAAAATGAGAAGTTTTTAACTAAAAAATAGTTTTATTAAAATATTTTATAAAAACATTTGGATGGTGATTTGAACCTGAATTCCCTATGCGTAATTCGATGCAGATCACCATTGTGGCGACCTAATTATTCATTAAATTTTTGTAATCAAGTTCACTTAAACTTAATATCTTAAATTGTTGGACTTTTAAATAACTTATGACTTGAACGTTCATAACCTTAGGTCGAGCTTCCATAACTCGTTTCTTAAATGAGTTACATCAACCAATTTAAAAATATAAGATTTGAGACCTTACACAAACTCAAGTATTCTGTTTTATGAGATATTTAAGTCGAACTTTGGTACCAATTAGGCAACTTGAATCTTGGTACCAATTTAATTATGTTATCAAGATCCTCACACAGTGATAATTATGCTCTCACTGATGATACATATACTTTTGAAGAATATATAAACATAACTAGTTGTAAAATCCCAAAAGATGTTCAGACATCTGGAACATTGAAAACAAAAATATATATCGTAAAGTTACAAGAAATAAATGAAACTGAAAATAAAAAGTTATCTACAACACGTTTGTTCATGGTGTATAACTTCATATTGTAAATGACAATGAGGGTATTTAAGAAAATCCTTCAAAAAATATTATTACATAAATGAATGGCCAAATAAAAGGATACAATCCAACAAATGAACTTACTTGAGAAATTTACAATTTTTTTACTTGCAATACAAACACTTAAAGGTATAATCAGTAGTACTCGTGTGAAAAGAAATGATAAATTGAAGTCACAAGATGTACGGTTTTTAACATAATTATTTTTGCAAATAGTTATACAAATAGATATTTTTTACTGTTGTGGACGCAATCATAAGGTGATAACTAAGGGTGCGTTCTATTTGCTGTTTTCGGACCGTTTTCTGTTTTCGATTTTTCAAAACATTGAAAACGCGTTCTCTTTCTCATTTTCGAAAACGAGTTTTTGAAAACCGCTGAAAATTTTGTGAAGAAAACAGAAAACAATTTTTTTTACGTTGTGGCTGTTTTCTTCACAAATCTGCCAAAACTCAAAAAACACGGATTGAGAAATATTTTTGCAAAACGACAAAAAGAACAAATTTTCAACAATCTCAAAATGGACACCCAAAACAAAAATACAAAACGAATTCAAAACTCAAAACATAAAACTAAAACACGAAGAGAACAATTATCTTGAAATACACGAAACGTGATATGGATGTGATTATAATCAATCCATTTGATATGACTAACAAAATCATACAATACACATCCTTGAAGGATATCATGAACCATATAATTCAAGTTTTCGAGACACTTATTTGGTCATAGTAAAAATATATTTCGCAATATAAAATTATGCATTATGATCATTTCAGTGAATATATGTTAAAAATAGGACACAAATGGCTTTACATCCATATATTTATAAATATCTGAATTTGCCATTATAACTGTTGATAATTTAAATATTATTGGAACTTATAGAGTTTCATAAGGCAATTGAACGTTGAAGGAATTCATGATAAAATATCTTGAAAAAAATAAAAAAATTCGTAGACCTACATGTCAAACATTTAGTCGATTGAATTTTTATTCATTAATCAACTTATATAGAAAGACGTAAAGATCTTTCATATAAAAAAGATGACGCGTCCATTTGATATACAATGATTATTTGTTTCTTGAAGTGAAAAAATGACAATTTTTCACTACGATATGATAGCAATAAATAATTTATTGGTCATCTACTCTTCGAGCCAATGAGGTGGACAATTCTAAAGTGCAATATCTTAGAGCTACAGATGCACTATCATATCTTACTAATAGTTCACGATTCAGGAACTAGTTAGCTATGATGCAATGCATTAACTGAAACACATAAAACTCATCAACCAGTGTATCCATTTACACATGGTTATGTTGTAGCATATATACTCATAAAGTCATTATCTACACAATATTTGAGTAGTTGATAAACACGACATACACTTCTCAATAGACATTATCATGAGGGGAAGTAAATATGCACTGTACTATTTTTCCTTGACACGGATTTTGTCTCATTCAATTTTTCTAACAAGATTTTTAATAAAACAATTTTTATAACATTGTCAAAATAATAATGTACTCTTTGTCATTCACTATAGTTTGTCCCACAAGATTTTTAAGGTTTTAACTAGGGAAATTTATTTGATGAATATCCATAAACTACATGACCTTTATCCTCAAAATAACTCTTATGGTTTTATTCTCATAGGTTACAAATTATATACGAAACTTCTAAAGAGAGCAACAAATTTACTAGACCGTCATGCTCACTACAGTCAATAAGATTGATGAATATCTTATATGGAGACGGTGATGTTTTGAAGCTATAACATGACAACAATATGGAACACCATAATTATTTTATACAAGTTTTTGGAAAAATGATTACACTGACGACGTTGACGCACAAGATCTGGATAACTTAATACAAATATTTTTACTAATTGAAAGTAAGAGAGTAGTTGTGCTCTTTTTCCTTCACTAAAGTTGTCTCATTGAATTTTCCAACAAGATTTCCATGAATTAGCATTTGATTACTCTAAATTTTCTTTTATAATTAATTGTACCATTTTTTTTCCAACCAGGTTTTTTTTTTTTTTTTTGATGACCTAGGAACCTGCAGCCGCTACTGGCAGAGCCCCGACCACTCTTAGAGCAGAGGCCCGACCACCAGTGCACACTGGATAAATCTGTGGGCTGGCACAATACCCGCAAACCATACCAGCTGGGTAAATCACCTCAAATGAGGCAGCGGATGCCTTAGGGGGGGATTGAACCCTCGTTGAGAGCCACTTGATTTCCCAAGCATACCCTTTTGACCAACTCGACTATATCCCTTTGGCTCCAACCAAGTTTAAACAAGGCAAATGTTGTGTTATTAGTGATTCAAGGAAAGTGTTGTAAATTAAATACTATTTTTGAATGACTATTGTGCCTCCAGCACTAATTATATGATTTATATCATATAAATATGGATCATTGATTCTCAATAAGATATATGCTTAAGTTTTGACTATTTTTATTCTTCTCTCTTATTCTTGTTTCTCTTAATTTTATAATATGATTTAAATTATATATAAATAGAATTAAGTGATGGATAAATGAATAATACTTGTATAATCCCGCAAAATGTATAAAATTATTTGACCAATTATAAACAAATTATAAGTAGATGCCAAACATACATTGTTCTTAAACTACTTTTGGCTACAATTTAAAATATTTTGTTTAATTTTAAGCGAGTTCAAATCTTGGCTTGTCGTAGCATTTTCTAACTTCTAAGCTAGTCAAATTCATTGATCTACACATTTCATAATATTTACAATTTTTATCCACTTTTTATTCATGCATACGTAAGACTTACAATTTATAATCAACAATTTTATTTATCAAACAGTGTTTAGGTAAAATTGTCTTGGTGCGCTTATTTTCAGAAATAATTGATTTTTGGAATGTTCAACCAGCCCTCATTAGTGTCATTTTGATTGAAAACCTGACACCACCTGACACGCCCACAACAGTTGAATAATCCAAATGCAATAATGCTACACTGCCCCTTTTGTTGACCGCGCACCTTACCGCATGACATGGAAAAGGTTTAAAAAAAAAAATGCGTGAAAATGGAAGAAAACGCCACAAACAATACCCGGGTTATTTTTTGATTTGAATTCATTTGAAATTTTAACCCGGCCCAAATCAACCGGGTCATGAAATGAAGATGTGGGTAAATACATTTTCCCACAATTTTTAGGGCAAAACCAATATTGAGGGCGCGATTTTGCAGAGCATTACCATTCTTGGCGCGTCTTCAAACGATCGACCAGTAGTAGACGCAGCGGTGGGAACTCATAATGGTTCTGGCTTGAAATCAACCAATTTGCAGCGGTCGGAATCCAGTGGTCTGAAGAAAAACCCATGATTATAGATTTGCTTACCACCATTTGTAGAAGCAGCGTTGGGAAGTCGTCATTCCCAGTGGCCTGAAGACAAACCCATCATTTTAGCTACTCCCGTTACCACATCTTTCAACCCCTGTGAGTGAGATTTTGAAATACCAATCTCGGCTACTTCCACTGCCATTACGGTGACTGAGAACCATACCAAGTTTCTGGCTTTCTTCAAGAATCGTAAGTCCCTTTAATTTCTTTCTTCTTCCACGGCATTACCTCTTGTGACCAATTTATTGATTACGTCTGTTTATCATTTTGCCGGCAATGAAACAGGGGAAAAGACTGCATCGAACATATAGTTGGCATATCCACTGGAGTGAAATTAATTCAGCCGAGAGATGACCGACAAAGGTAAGATTCTGGGGGATTAATTCGGTTAATAGCGTGAGGATGGCGTTTTTCGTCAATTTTTTTTATGTTAGATTTCATAGTTGAGCTTTTGATTCATGCGTGATGGCCCAGGAAGATGATTCCTGCGTGATGGCCTAGTTCTTGATTAGTATCACAATGTTTAGCATTTTAGATGTTATTTGTAGAATTTTAAAAGATTTTGTTAATATTCTTATGTTTGAATTTTGTGTTGGTCGAGTGCATCTACACGTGTTAATTATCAATGCGATGTTTTTCTAGGTTTTTCTAAGAAATTTGTGAGTAGGATTTCTTCTGTTGTTGGTTTGTGTTTTTTTTGGTTAGTTGTTGGACTTGTAGCTTGATTTTTGAGTAGGCACCATGTAGTGGACGAAACTTTGGAATCCTGCGATGTACTGTTTAACCAAAGAACGTAGTTTAAGAATCCAACGAAGAGATCTTTGATGCAAATTGTACATAATTATCAATTCTTCGGAAGAGTAGAAAAATAAATGCGAATTTGATTTATATTATTACAAGAGAAGAAACGCTTCGAATGCTGATGTTACATTTTACTGCATATGATTTATGAACAAATGCACTAATGATTTATGAACAAAAATTATCCAACTTGGTATAAAAAAACACTTTGAAGGTCAACTTGAAAGTGGTTTGTTTAGATTTGTTGAATTTTCTGACTGTGTAGGTACTTATTAAGTATGAAATTTAACCATGTCCTAATTGCGTTGCAGGGAAAGAAACTTTGGAATTTGGAGAAGGGATTAGATCGTTGGAGTTAGAAAATGAAAATGAAAATGAAAATGATCATGAAAATGTTGTGGATAATACGCTCATACCGGGTGATGATATGTTAGTTGGGGATGGTGAGAATGTGCCAAAAGTGGGTATGAAATTTAACGATGACAATGAAATTTTTGAGTTCTACAAAAAATATGCATACGAAATTGGTTTTTCAGTTCGAAAAAGAAATTCACGGAAGGACGATGATGGGGTACTCAGATCTGTAACAATTGTTTGTAGTCGTGAAGGAAAAAGAATTGCAAATACAGGCGGTTCTTTTAAGCCACAAGCAACCATTCAGAGTGGATGCAAAGCAAGGATCACAACATCCACTTTTGCTTGTGGTATATGGAGGATTAACACAGTACGCCTGGAACACAATCATAAGACAAGCCCTTCGAAATCCCGGCTATATAGATGCAACCGCGAGTTAAATGCACAGGTGAAACGACGACTGGAAGTAAATGACATGGCCGGGATTCCGTTGTACAAGAGTTACAATTTCGCAGTTGTTGAAGCAGGTGGATATGAGAATTTGACTTACATCGAAAAGGATTGTAGAAATTACGTCGAAAAAGTCAGGAGGTTGCGAATTGAACAAGGGGACGCAGCAGCAATACAATCATATTTCTGTAAAATGCAAGCTCAGTGCTCGGGTTTCTACTTCAGTATGGATTTGGATGATGACTTGCATCTAAAGAATGTTTTCTGGGCCGATAATAGGAGTATCCTAGCATACAGAGAGTTCGGAGATGTTGTCACTTTGGACACTACGTATCTCACAAATAAATATGAGATGCTGTTTGCCCCGTTCGTTGGGGTCAACCATCATGGACAGTCGACTCTCCTTGGATGTGGGCTTCTGTCGAATGAAGATACAGAGACGTTTGTTTGGCTGTTTCGTACATGGTTGCAATGTATGCACAGACAAGCTCCACACAGGATAATAAGAGATCAGGACAGAGCTATGCAAAATGCAATCCAGATCGTCTTTCCAAATACTAAGCACAGATGGTATTTGTGGCATATAATGAAGAAGTTGCCCGAGAAGTTTGGATACCATGAAGATAAGGGTTTTATATTTCATGCTTTACACTGTTTGATTTACGATTGTCAGTTTACTGAAGAGTTCGAAAATGGTTGGAAAGTGATGCTCGACAGGTTTAACTTGTATGGTAACGATTGGTTGGCGGGTTTGTATAAGAATAGATACCGTTGGGTACCCTGTTTTTTGAAGACCACATTTTGGGCAGGGATGTCAACAACCCAACGCAGTGAGAGTATGAACGCATTCTTTGACGGTTACGTACATTCGAAGACAACGTTGACACAATTTGTTGAACAATATGAGAGAACTTTGAGAAATAAGGTTGAGAAGGAGTTTCAAGCGGACTTCAAATCCTTCTCGTAAATGGTACCGTGCGCAACGAGATATGCACTGGAGAAGCAATTCCAGGCAGTATACAATTTCAAAATTCAAGGAAGTTCAGGAGGAATTCACGGGTAAGGTTTATTGCGACGTCATATCTACGTCTGAGGGATCATCGGGGACGATTTATGAGATATAAGAGGATATTATTTCTGACGAGCGTTCAAAGAAAAAAACGTTCTTTGTATCATTCCAAAGAGAAAACTGTGGAATCACCTGCAATTGTCACAACTTTGAGTTCCGAGGCATTATTTGTAGACATTCGATAGCAGTAATGATTCGAAATAATATCCAATCAGTGCCGGAAAGGTATATTTTACGGAGATGGCGTCGAGATGGGGGTAATTTTTTAAATGGCCGGTTTACTATTGCTATTTTTCACAATGGTCTTAATTGTTAAAAATACTATTTTACCCTTAATGAAATGTGTTTTTATATTGCAGGATATATCCTTATCTTTTAAAATAGTTTTTCAATTTTGTCCTGTATTATTTCTATCTCGGATTCTAGCATATAAATTTATCCTTTGATCTAATAGATTGACATAATCTTCCATATATCTATCAAAATTTCCTCCAAGTATATAATATTCTTCAGACGATGATTGATCTATTCTTTCCATTTGAGAGATGATATTATTTATTTTTCCTAATAAAATTTCTAATAAGTTATCTAGTCCTTCAATTGTATATCCTGGCATGTTATATAAATCTAAACAATACTAATAAAATAAATATTAAATACAAACATTTAGATAATTTAGTCATGCGGATAAGTAATCCCAACGATTCTTTAAAATTTCAGAAAATATCTTTCTAAATTTAACAAAAATAATAGTTTTACCTTAGTTTTGATCTCAAATCTTTATTCTTAGAACCGAGTAACCTTCAGGTTCTGGATCTGCAAATGGCTCCCTTCAATGGCCTCCTGCCTCTACGGGATAATTGCTATTCCAGCTTTCCACCTTCACTGTGTCAGTTCTTTGAATTCGGATTATAGATATTAACTAAAGAAAACTCTCTTTCTGTTAAAGTAAGAAAGGAATTTTTCTTCAATCTTTCAAGAATCTATGGGATGAGGTGTTTAGAAACTCATGATATTTTTTGAAGATAATTTGGATATAAAATAACTTGGAATTTTATTGATATCTAAAAGCTAAAATATGATTATAATGGAAGACAGAATATCGTTTGGCTATCTCACAGTTTGAGTGCTCAACCAACTCTGCCTTTTTCATTAGCCCAAAGGCCTCTATTTATACACAAATCTGAAGATAAATTATATCATTGCTTACATCATACTAATAATATTTTATTGCCTCGTGCTTTTCATCAAGAGCCTCATGGCCCCTCCATCCTTGTTGTTTTGTTACATTTTCTTTGATAAAGGACACAGTCCTTCTATAATTGTCCTTCAGATCTTGTTTTTACATACAGCTGGAAAGATTCTCCTGTAGCAGCTTGGACACCTTTCCTCCATGTGTTTATCATTTTTGTCTTCTTATCTTTGATTCTGTCGGCAAGTGGGGCATTCTCTTATTCTGCATGCCTCTTGTATAGTTGTGATAGGTCCATTGATTTGATGAGTATCAAATTTCTCAATGTATTCTTTCAGAATTGTTGATTTTTCTCCTCCATTGTTGGTGAAAAGAGTCCATCCTTCATATTGACACAAGCATTTGAATTTTTTGTCATACAAGCTTTTTGCCATTTTATATAAGACTTTCATCCCTAAAACTCTTCGGGATTTTATCCATGATCTGGTGATCTTTGGTAATGGCTTTTTATTGTGACCGACATCAATTTGAAACTCTCTACTAACATATCCGATTGTTATAATATGCTCAGCAGGATAAAATATCATTCCATCAATTTCTAGACTGATTGAATAAAATTTTATGTATATGGACATTCCTTTGGCAAATTTGGATACTTCAGATTTAAAAATTTCATCGAATCTTTCAATTTCTTTTAGATCTTTTCCGGGATAGATAAGATCTAAAAATCCATAGTCTGCTGCCATTTTGACCATGACAGGGTCTGCATCATTGGTAATTAGTAACCTTGGATAAACATGATCTCCTGAAGATATGAAATAGGAGTCATTTTCTTGTAATTCATAAACAATTTTGGCAAAAGATCTATATTCTTCTTCTTTTGCTGATAAAGGGGTATCATCATCTTCATCGGTTCTGATTCTAATAACCCTTGTATGTTCATCATTGGATTTTATGGTCAACTTTCTAGGACTTTGTGTATCCCTTTTGATAGTGCTGGGTCCACTACTGCTTTCGCATTGTGGATCACTCCTTGGTACCTGTTGGTATCCCTGTTTGGTATCATATGATTGTGCCAAGACATCAATCCTTCTATTATTTGTATCAGTAGACATTAATTGTGCTTCAAGAGCATCAATTTTGTCTTTCATCTCGTTTGTAACCTTGGCATGGGATTCACTGATCTCCAGCAATAATTTAATATTATGACTTAAGAGCTCAGCTAATGTCTTCATTCCAATTTTTATATCATCTGCTTCTTCTTTGGCATAGGCTGCCGCAGATTTCATTTCTGATATCACCTGTTCGATATTATCCATCTCCAAATTCAATGTTCCTGCTTAAAAAATCAGCAAGATAATTATTTGTACCTTTAATATGAATAATATCAAAATTATAGAATGATAAATATGCTTGCCATCTATGTAACCTTCTATATTGGGGTTCCATTGGTAATTTATTTCTAACAAGTCCTGCAACTTGAGAATTGTCAGTTTCAACAATAAATTTTTTAGATAATAAAATAATGAAAATTTCTTTATTCCTCTAATAATTGCTAATAATTCTTTTTCATGAGTAGTATAATTTATTTCTGCTTGATTAAAAGTTCCACTTGAATATCTACATATTTCATTTAAATCTGTTTTTAATATTGCTGCCCAATATTTATCTGAGGCATCAGTATTAACTATCAAATTATCCTTTTCATTTGGTAATCTTAGTTTTGGTAAATTTTTACATTCTTCCTTAAGCAATCTGACTATTTTTGTATGTTCTTCATTCCATCCTTTAGTATTAGTTTTTCTAAGTAAAATTTGTATTTTATGTCTCTTTTTTGAAAGATTTTCAATAAATCCTTCTGCATAATTTAAACATCCTAAGAATTTTTGTATTTGTTCCTTAGATTCTAATTTATCAGGAAAGCTTTCTATCTTTTTAGATATATGAGACTGTAATTTTATTCCATTTTTATCTATAATTAATCCAAGAAATTCTATCTCAGGTTTTTCTATAATAGCTTTCTTTTCAGATAAAACTATTCCTTCCTTTTGACATTCTTTTAGGAATTTTATAATATGATTTTTATGATCATTTTTATTTTCTGAACATATTAGTATATCATCAACGTATACTAATAAGAAATCATTATATTTTCTAAAAATATTATCCATTCTTCTTTGAAATATTTGAGGTACATTTTTTAATCCAAATGGCATAACTATCCATTCGTATTTACCTTGAGGCGTACTAAATGCCGTATATGGTATTGATTTTTCTTCCATTTTGATTTGCCAAAATCCTGACTTACAATCAAATTTTGAATAATATTCTTTTCCTTTTGCAAGGTTTATTAAAACATCTTTATTTGGTAAGAAATATCCATCAAATTTTGTATATTTATTTAATTCTTTATAATTTATTACCATTCTTGGTTTTCCTCGTACTTGTTCAGAGTGTTTCATTACCATAAAGGCTGGACTACTATGTGGTCCATTGCTAGCTCTGATTAATTTCATATTTTTTAACTCTTCAATTTGTTTTCTAAATTCTTGTATAGTGTACATCATTGGTTTTACTCTTATTATTACATTTTCAGTTAAATCTATTTTTGCTCTTGGATGTTCAGGTTTCCAATAAGCTAATGGATTTTCATTATAGACATTTCCTATCTTTTTTATTATTTCTTTTATTAATTCTGATTTTTCTGTTGTTTGTATTTTTTGTATTTTAATAGTTGTTTTTATTGGTATTTTTATTGTCCTTTCACCACGCTGGGCTGGCTGAACTCTGTATGGTTTAAATTCTCTTGAAATTTTTAGTAGATGTCCACATGGTGTTTTTAACATAATCATATAGTTATTTTGTTGGTAATATTGGAATTGTTGAACAAAATCATTTCCTAATAATATATCACATTCTAATACATCATATGCATATACTTTGTTTATAGTTATTTGTTTACTTCCTAATAGGATTTCTACCTTTTCTTTATTTTTAGTAATAGGTGTCGATATTCCTGTGACACCTGTTATTTTTATAGTATTATCATTGTTCCAGTTTTTTAACAAAAATGTCTTGATAATAGTTATATCACTTCCTGTATCAATCAAAGCACATGTTGTTATATTAGTTTCTACAATGGTAATTTGTATATATACTGCTAATGGAAATGTTATTACATTATTCATTCTTTTGGACAAAACAATGTCTTATTATTATGTGTTATATAGATTCCTTCTTTATTAATATTATAATGATTTAATGCTTGTAAAAAACTCATTCCTAATAATATATGGTAATGATCTTCCATACTATTATCTACATAACATGGTATTATCATTTCTTCTCCATCTAAAACTATTGGTATTTTTACTTCTAATTCGCTAGTATGTGTTTTTTCATCAAAATTGATATATTTATAAGGCTCTACCCTTCTTTTTATTAATCATTTATCTCTATTTCCTGATATATGACAGTTTGCTGCTCCTGTATCAATTATGATATTTTTTCCTTTTATATATTCTATTCCATTATAATATTCTTCATATATTTGTATACTTCCTATATTCCTTTTTACCATTATTTCTCGATTTATGTTCTTTCTTGGTATTATAGATGTACTATTACTTCTTTTTAATTTTCTATCTTTAAATTCTATTAAAGAATTATTTTCTATTTTTTCTGTTACATCTGGCTTTGTTTTAGATATTTCTAATTCATATATTTCTGGTAGTAGGTTTAGTTGTTTGTTTGGTTCTACAATATTCAATATGTCTTTACATTCTTTGTGAATTTCTATATAGGGTTTTTTAGAATAAATGTTTCCATAGTTTGAGTTAGTAAACGTATATAATGCTCTATATTCTATGGTCATAATATGATTTCCTTCTTCCATAATATCTTTTCTATGTATTTTAAAATGTAATCCTAATACTTCATTAAAATCTTTATCTTTTATTGATACACAATATTTTGGATAACATGTAAATATTAATTTTTTATATGCTAAATTTCTTTCTATAGTTCCTAAATGACTGTCATTAGTATTTAATATTCTTCCATCATGTAAACTTACTGTTATTGGTGAATCTATTCCTTCTCTAAATAGGGATTTCAACATTAATTGTATTCCTGCTAGATAAACGTATTGTATCTTTTCTTTTTGTCTTCCTTTTACTTTTGCCATTAATTGGTCAACTGTGGATTTTGTTAGTAATGCTAATTTATGACTTCCTGAAACTGTTCTTATATCTATTGATTTTTCTATCTTATGATACTCACTTATAGCTACTATTTTTCTTCTAAATATCTTATCGAATATTTTTCATTCTCCTAATTTTAAATCTAATGATAATTTTTCTATTTTTCTAAATGTATTATTATCAAATGTTACTTTTAATCCATATCCTTCAGAATTTTCTATTTCTTATTTTTCTTCCATGGTTTCAGCTTCTTCTATTTCGTGACTCATTCTGATTCTGATATGTAAACCTCTTCTCCTTCATAATTATTAATATCTATTATTTCTTCTAAATCACTTTCTATTTCTTCATATTCTTGTGGTAAAATTTCAACTTTCTTTTTAGTACAATCAGGGCTTATATGTCCTATTTCTCTACAATTCCAACATTTGCATTGTTTTTTTTATCTTTTTTAAACTCTTTTCTTTTTGGTTGATATTTTCTTTTATAATATCTCCTATTTGGTTTTTGATATTTCTTTTTGAATTGTCTATATTTTTTATACTTTTTTTGTTTGAATTTTCTTTTATATTTTCTTTCCGGTCCACATCCCCAATTAATAGGTCTCTCTATTTCTTTGCAACAAATTCTTGTTAATTTTCCAGATTTTTTCATTAGTTGTCTATTTTTACATATTTCTGTTAATCTTTCAAATAGAAATTTTATTCTACTTCCTAATGTATCTGGTACAGGATTATCCTTTATATATCTTTCATATTCCATTTTAAAATATATATTCCATGTTCCTGGTAATTTAGCAAAATACATTTCTAAGTATGGTCCTTGATTTTCATTACTATAAAATTGAGTATAATAGAAATTTTTAAATTGACATGTATATTCTTTTATTTTGCACATATCACATATCATAATATTTATTAATCCTAATCTTGCTTTTAATTTTTCTCTTCTAGCTTCTTCTTCTGAATTGTTTATCCAATTTTCTCCTAGGAATTCATCTGATATATATTCTACTAACTTTTTTATTCCCTCTTGTGAGGTTTTTTGCATTTCTGTTTGTATATTTCTTCTCATTAATAATTTAGTATCTTCAGTTACTCCTTCCCACCAATTTCTTACATCTCCTTCAAATGATGCTATTAAATAGTCAATTCTTCTATCCGTAGATTCCCATGTATCGTCTTGGTTATATAAAAAGAATAATATCATTGCATCTGCCCATTGTAACAAAGCTTTCTTAATATCTATTTTACAATCTAAATCTAGTTTTGCTCCTCCATGATTTATTGGTTTATTGTAGTCTGAGTTTGGGGTAAATTGATCTTTATATTTTTCTATTCTATGTTGTGGTATAATTCTATCATAGTACTGCCTATAAGGTCTATGTGGCATTGGTGCATATCCTCCTTCTAATTCAGGAAATTCTAATTTTGGATTCTTACTTGTACTTCCTGGTGCTGGTGTTGGTCCTCCACCAGTATTCATTAATATTTCATAATTTTCTAATTCTTCTATACTTAATGGGTCCAAGTTTTCTATTAGATTATCTATTTCTTCATTCATCATCTTTTTTATTTTTTCCTCTTTCTTCTGTATATTTTTCAAATTCTTTCTCTTGTTCTAGGATTATTGGTAATATTTCTTTTCTAAATCTATCATCCATACTTCCTGGTTCATAGTATCCTTCTGTTTCTACATGTTTCTTTCCTATTCTTGTCATTTCTCCTTTTATTCTATCTTTATCTACTTTTTTATCTGTTGGTTTCATATTTTGTTTCATTTCTCTAATTTCTATTTTTAACATTCCTACTTCATCTTTTAATTCTTTAGTTTCATTTATTAATTCTTTTACTAATTTCTTTAGTTCATCAAATGATTCTGAAAAAGCCATTATATTTTTCCACTTTTTCTTTCTAATAAATATGATAATCTGCATTTTTTGTCTTTATTTCCATTAATGATTTTATTAAGACTTTCTATTGCTATTTTGTTATCAGGTGATTGATTATCTCTTACAGTTTCAAAATATTTTGCTTATAATTCTAATTTTTCGATTTTTAGTTTTCCTAACATTTTTTCTTGTGATTTATTTATCTCTCCTGGTGTTCCTAGTATATTGGAGGTTTTTTCTTGTATTTTATTTAGATTTCTAACAATATTATTAAGCTTTCTAGCTACTTTATCATTACTCATTTATAGCTTATGATGATTCATATATTTCTCTGTAATATAAAATACTTTCAAATTCTTTATTAATCATTTCATATACATATCTATCTTTTATAGATCCTATACTTAATTTATGTAGTATTTTTATTTTATTTCTCTAGGTAATTTTTTAATTATATCTAATGTTAATATTTTTGATTTATTAGGAATAGGTTCATAAAATATTTTATATCCTTTTTCTTCTTCTAATTTATAATAGTTATCTATCTTTTTAATTTTAATTCCCATAATTACTTATATTATTTTCTATTATAGCAGTCATTTCTTCTTGATCTATAGTTTCTATAATAGTTTCCCATATCATAAGGTCTCTTATTATACTAATTTCTATTTTTTCTATTATCTCCTTTCTAATATCTAAAGGTAGATCTTTTAATTTTATAAGTGTGATTTTTAAGATTTCTTTCTCTATTATAGGTTTTCTTATTATTATCGCAAATCTATCTTTTATAATTTTATATCTATTTCCTAAATCTTCTATTATCATGTTATGATCTATGGCTCTGATACCAATTAATATGGGGGGTACTAAGACCGTCTTCAAAATCTCAAAATTTATTATTTTCATAAATATTTAATAAATAGCAATAAAATTTATAAAATTCACTATCTTTTGTTATGACCTTTTCTTCAATGATTATATTTAATTTTTCAATTCTTCTTTCTAGATTGATAATTTCTTTATGTATATTATTTTCAAATCTAATTGCTTGGCTATCTATATAAGTATTCTTATATCTTAATTTTGGATCTAAATAATCTAAAAAGAAACTTTTTAAATCTTCTTTTAAATAATTTAATTCTCCTTTTGTTGCAATTTTTAGGTCAATAAAATTTTGTATAATATTCGAATTTAAATTTATTAAAGATTCTGAATTTATATTTTCTTGGGGACCTAATTGAAGTATTTTATACATTATAATGACTTTTGTTGCAATTTTTATTTGAGAGTGTATTTTTGGAAAGATTGTTGTTCAAAGGCTATTTTTCAAATTTCTAACTTTTTGATGTCTATTTTCACAAATCACCTCTATGAGATGACTATCTAGAGGTATTTCCTCGTCGAGATGTCGGTAGAGCCCACACAAGAGTTGCAATGAACTACGATGGTATCGTTAGCACTCCTGGTCAAAAGAAGTACGAGAAAATGTGTGATAGTTTTGCTACATTGGCAAACTTAACTGCAGACGATGAGGTTAAATCCGACGCCATTATAGCATGGATCTACAATGAATGTCAACAATTGTCCACGGTTAAGTCCAGCAGTAATAGCAATATCTTGTCGACGCATATGACACATGTATCATCCGACTATGGAGCAACACAGGATATTGGAATTTGTAGCATAAGGGACCCCGAATGTGCGAAAAGAAAAGGTGCCCCTAAGAAACTTCGGAGGAAAAGCGGGCTGGAATCGAGTTCTAACAAAGTCAAGGTACTATCTACATTGTTAAATCCCAATATGGTTTGCAAAAATTATATATATGCATGAGAATATATTGGCCAATGATATTTAATGTTTTATAGGCAACCTCGAGTTCTGGAAAAGGGAATAGATCGAATGTTCGCACAAGTGGGGTGGGAAATGCGACACCAGTAATTCAAGCACCCCAGCAATTACAAATGCAGATGCCTTTCTCATATATAAACCTCATTATGTGAATGCAGATGCCTTTCTCAATTACAAATGCAGATGCCTTTCTCAATTACAATTACAAATGCAGATGCATTCGAGAATGCTTTACTTTTATAGGATATTATGTGTTTTTACCGATAATGTTATTTGAAGTAGGGCGGCGACCACTATCAGCAGTTCTCAATTCAATTGCATTCCGCATATGTACACCCCCGTCGTCAGGGACTTTTACATTCAATATGCACGGTAACGGAATCATTATTTATGGGATATGCAACACTTCGTTGTTATTATGCTTATCAATGTATATTGTCTTCTTATCAATGTGCTTGTCTTGCAGGGGAATGATATCTTTCATATTTCTTTGTGGAGCTACTAATGTTGGACTTGGCATCTTGTCCTGAGGTACTTCAGCACACAACTTCCTTACATAGATAAATCGATAAATGGTTACTTTCATGTCAATTGCAATGCATATCATGCTGTGTAGGATAGAAACCAAAACTTCTTAGGCAAAAAATACCTCTTCAATATACACCTGTTATTTGATGATATTGTGTTGTAGTTATATACACTAATTATGTCTGATTCTTTCAGGATTAATTGATTCGGGTCATCGCATTGGGTGAACGATGAGACAATAGAGCAATTGTTACGGTCGACATAGATTTTATCATTGCTCATAAAGTTGCCCTTTTTTGGTCGATAAAGTCCATTTGATGAGCATGAAGTAGTTTAAGTATTAGAATCTATCAATATTTGGAAGCTTCACGTATTATAATTGAAGGTTGTAAAGATTTTATGTAAAACTTAATATTCGGCATCCAAATTTCGTGACCATTTATTTCCTAATACTAGTAGAGCTTTACATTTGATGACCATTTAATAGCTTGTAACTATAATTTGCAGGTTGTGTGTTTTGGGCAATCAAATGGGTGATTGTGTTCATTTCCTAATCTGCTGTTGAAATGTCATTCCATTTAGTTTCAAATTTGTGTTCTACCATTTTTAGAATGTGCATTTATAAATTACTTGAAAGGCCCTCGCCGTCGACATTGATATGGAATAGAAAGAGAAATGATCAAAGGTTAAGAGACTTGAACAGAATAGGTGCTAAAATCATTCATCTTACTTGCACGGTGTATATATATATATATATATATATATATATATATATATATATATAGTAATTGAATGGTTACATAATGAAGGATAAATGTCTACAAGTTGCACAATGTTGGGGGTTAAGGGTTCCTGTTACGATGAATATAAGTAGAACACAAATGCCATTTCCATACGATGACCGAACTAGATTTCACATTCATAGTCATAGTTAGTGTGCAATCACCAATTTACTACACCATATATTTACATCAATTACATTACAAGTTCAGTCATCCAAATAGTTCAAAATCAGTAGAGTTAGTGTCGTCCTTTGCGTACAGTCACGTTCATAGAAATCTCCGTTGTTGAATCATCAATTACTCGACAACGTGCTTCGAAAATGCACGATAAAACTTGAGAACTCGTCCCTAAACTTGATGCAGCACCCGCTTCGTCCTCCTTCACCCACTCCCAATAACAACATTTAACGCTGCACGTATTGAATAGTTTTCCTTTGTTCTCGGTGTTCTTCTCCACCTCGAAGCACTTCATGAAGGCACGTTTGCATGATGTGCAGGGTCGTTTGTTTGAGCATTCAGAGAAAAAATAACCCTTAAGTCGACAGCTATGGCATACTCCATAGTTCTTTCCTCTCATTGTTTCCTGGGATTCAAATACCAAAAAAATACAGTATCAGTTATATTCAACAAGCTCCAATACAATTTCCTTATTTCCTTCTGCTGTTTGAAGACAGTAGCTGGAGCAAAATAGTAATAACCAATCATAGAATACCGTGTTTTTTTTGCACTTGTGAAATTAATTAGTCGTAATAGATTATTGAAAAATTTACTAATTGTTCCCACATATGACACCAAACAGTGGACATAAAATTATCACCAATACTCAACATGCATAAGACTCAGAAATTGCTGCCAAAGAAAATGCATTTTAGGATTCGGTAGGTTGTCTAACTAAGGTTCACAAACACTAAAATCAACGCCAGTGCATAGCACGTACTAAATGTCACTCTACTAGCATTTTCACATGTGAGTTAACTCAAATGTAACCACTAATACACATTTTTGGATCAAACACTCTTTCTCTATGTTTCTGGGATGGGAACTTTCCCATCAAACCTAAAGTCTTGTTCACTCAAACATGAAAACAAATTCTTTCTTGGTGCACAGAACAAGGACAAGCAAGAAAAACCACTCTCTAGTCCCAATAACTCTCTCTCTCGAAAATTATTTTTTGATTAATTACAGAGGTCTGTAGTCTGTTGAATATTTAGTATCGTTTCATTTTATTTGATTTTTTAGAATGGTTCATCATTTATGGAAACATATTGGAATGGATTCAAAGTAGACAACAGCAATCCAACAAAACAAATTTATATGCCCTCCAACAGAAGGCAACAATAGGAGATCATGATGTTTGATAATTATAAAGACATAACACAATTACAATCCAAGAAAAACAATTACTCTGCCGACAAGGCAACAACAATCCATAAAACTCTTTCAAATAAAAACTATTATCAATAGCAAATTAGTTCTTGTTCACTCTGCGTGTGTGTGAGATAGAGGGACAGAGGGGAAGATGACCAAACCAAGAAAAATCCATCAACATCCAAGCAAGAACCCAGAAGATTTTAGTGTTGTGCCTATTGTAACGCCCCAACCCCTAGTGGACCGGGACGCTACTTACTTTACTTAACTTAACCGGTGGTTTAGTAACAAGTGTACATATCTTAGCGGAAGCTTAGATCTTAACAAACATTCTTTTTGAAAGATATTGGATTAAATAACTTTATAACTTTCCAAAATCACGAAATATAATTTATTTGATGAAATCATGACTTGTTCAAGATACTCAAAATAAATAACGTTGGCAATAACATTTGAAACATTAAAGACTTTAAATCTAAATCACTTGTTCACGGGGTTCCCATAGGCTTATTGCATCTCCTTCCATCTCTTCCATCATCCAACCCGGTGCATCAACATTTAATCTGTAGATATAGGGTAGAAACCCGTGAGTTGAAAACTCAATAGGCGTCATAGGTGCAATCGTGATTAAGCTAAGCATTTCATAACAATTAACATTAGAACTTCCATAAAACATGCCGTACCCGGAGGTACCATTTGACATGAAAATGTATGCCGTACCAACGGAACCATTTGACATGAAAGGTGCATGCCGAACCGAAGATACCATTTGACACACAACATTAACCTTTAAATGTATGCCGCACCGACGGAACCATTTGACATGAAAGGCACATGCCGAACCGACGATACCATTTGACACACAACATTAGCCTTTAACATAGAATATTACTTGCTAGAAAATTATAACTTAAACACGTATAACAACTTTATGCACCTCTACCTACCTCGATTTGATGCTTGATGAACTTTGAAAAGAACTTTGAAAAACTTTGGATGAACTTCAAAACTTTGACGAAGCTTGGACGTTTGGGCCTTTCTTTGTTGTTTGAAAACACCTTTTGAAATCACAAAAACCTTCTTGCAGAATATTTTTGCCCACCCTTAAAACTTCTGGAAAACACTTTGAAAAATCACCTCCCTTTTCTCTCCCAAACTCTCTATTTTTCTCTCAACTTTTGAAAGCAAATTGAAAGTGTTTTTGGTGTGAAAAATCAAATGAGTGAAGAGGGTATTTATAGGTGAGGTTTGGGGTGGGTGAAAGGTCATATTAAATAGGGTAATTAAGTAGTGCAAGTAGTGGCCATTAATTCAAAAAAATCGTGGGTTTTTCTGCTTTTCCGGTCGACCGGTTAGTTTCTCCGGTCGACCGGTTGTCCGGTTGTCACTGCACAGCTTTCAGTATTTTTATCATAACGTTTCCTCCTGATATCCAATTGAGGTGATTCAAATTGCGTTGGAAAGCTAACTCAAAGAACTACAACTTTTATTCAGATATCATTTTCAAATTTGAATGATTTCTATGTCTAAAATGGGTCTCAAAGGAGACTAAAAATATTTGAAATGTAATTTTAACCATAAAATGAAATACTTTGCATTCCGTCCAATCTTCATCAAATCGTTTTTAAGAAAATACTTTATAAACATCATTTTACCTTTAAACATGTATTGGACTATCTTTTGGGCTTATATTTACTTTATTGGGCCTAATGTGAAGTTAATCACACAATTATGGGCCTAGCTTTATAGAAAAGATTTGGGCCTCTACATCCTTCCTCCCTTATATAAATTTCGTCCTCGAAATTTACCTTATAATTGGGCAAGGAGTGCGGAATACTTGACTTTAACTTCTTCTTCCTTCTCCTACGTAGCTTCTTCTATTCCGTGATTATTCCACTGTATCTTAACCAGTTGAATCTCTTTATTCCTTAGTTTATGCACTTTTCGATCCAGTATCTTAATCGGTGATTCCTCATAAGATAAATCCTTTTGTATTTCTAAGGTCTGATAACTTATCACATGATTAGGATCATGCACGTATTTCTTTATCATTGATACATGGAACACATTGTGTACCGCTGACAATTCAGGTGGCAAAGCTAATCGGTAAGCCACGTTCCCAACCTTATCAAGTATCTCGAAAGGTCCAATATACCGGGGTCGTAGCTTGCCTTTCTTTCCAAATCTAAGTACACCTTTCATTGGTGCTACCTTTAGAAAGACTTTCTCTCCCTCTTGAAACTCTAAATCCTTTCTTCTCGTGTCAGCATAACTCTTCTGCCGATCCTGTGCTGCCTTTATCCTTGCTCGGATCTGATCAATCGCTCCAACTGTCCTTTCAACTATTTCTGGTCCCAAAATTCTCTTCTCCCCGACTCGTCCCAATGAACAGGGGATCCACATCTTCTTCCATAGAGAGCTTCATACGGTGCCATTCCAATAGTTGCTTGAAAACTATTGTTATACGCAAATTCTACTAGGGGTAAGTATGACTCCCAACTACCACCTAGATCCAAAACACATGCTCTCAACATGTCCTCTAAAGTCTGGATGGTCCTTTCAGACTGTCCGTCAGACTGCGGGTGATATGCTGTACTGAAATTCAGCTTCGTTCCCATAGCTGCTTGTAGGCTTTTCCAGAATTTAGATGTAAACCTTGGGTCTCTATCAGACACAATAGACACAGGTACACCGTGTATCCTTACTATTTCTTTTATGTACAATTGTGCCAACTGGTCCATACTGAAAGTCATTTTCATTGGAAGAAAATGAGCTGCCTTCGTCAATCGGTCTACTATAACCCATATAGCATTGTGTCCTTTTGCTGACTTTGGAAATCCAACCACAAAATCCATTGTGATGTTTTCCCATTTCCATTCAGGTATCTCTAAAGGATTCAGCAATCCTGCTGGTCTTTGGTGTTCCGCCTTAACCTGCTGACATACTATGCATTTATGCACGTACAGTCCGATACTCATTTTCATGTTTCTCCACCAGAATGTATCTCGGAGGTCTCGATACATTTTCGTACCACCGGGATGTGCGGTGTATGGGGTGGAATGAGCTTCTTTTAATATCTCGTTCCTCAAATCCTCATTCTTAGGCACGCAGATTCTTCCTTTAAACATCAGTGCGTCTACGGCTATTCCAAAATCTTTTCTCTTATCTGTTCCAACTTCTTCCTTGATCTTCATCAAGAACAGGTCATTACCTTGTGCTTCTATAATTCGTTCTCGAAGAGTAGGTCGAATGGTCAAAGCTGCTAATCTCCCTGTGACTTGTCTTGGTGTGGTAACCACCTCAATCTTCAATCTTTCCAAGTCCTTTTCTAACTCCATTTGACAAGTGAGTAGTGACGTCAACTGTCCCGTCAATTTCCTACTCAAGGCGTCGGCCACCACATTTGCCTTACCTGGATGGTAGTGAATGGTACAGTCGTAATCATTCACTAACTCTAACCATCGTCTCTGTCTCATGTTTAGTTCTTTCTGTGTGAAGAAATATTTTAAGCTCTTATGATCCGTATAAATTTCACACTTACTTCCGTACAAGTAGTGTCGCCATATTTTCAATGCGTGTACTACCGCCGCAAGCTCTAAATCATGCGTCGGGTAGTTCTGCTCATGCTTCTTCAATTGCCTTGAAGCGTAGGCTACTACCTTTCCATTCTGCATCAGTACACATCCTAGCCCTTGCTTGGATGCATCACTGTATATAACAAACCCTTCTGTTCCCTCAGGTATTGTTAACACAGGCGCAGATATCAGCCTCTGCTTAAGTTCTTGAAAACTCTTCTCACAGATATCCGTCCATTGAAATTTGACTCCCTTTCTTGTAAGCTGAGTCATTGGGCCAGCTATCTTGGAAAATCCTTCAATAAACCTTCGATAATATCCGGCCAATCCTAGAAAGCTCCGTACTTCACCAGCATTAGTCGGCGCTTTCCAGTTAGTTACTGCTTCCACTTTTGCTGGATCTACTTCAATCCCTTGGGCAGTGACTACATGTCCAAGAAATCCAACTCGTTCAAGCCAGAATTCACACTTTTTGAATTTGGCATAAAGTTTTTCCTTGCGTAGTACCTCTAGGGCTACTCTTAGATGCTCTTCATGTTGCTCCTTACTCTTGGAGTATATCAAAATGTCGTCAATAAAGACTATGATAAATTGATCTAAATACTGATGAAATACTCGATTCATCAGATCTATGAATACTGCTGGTGCATTGGTTAATCCAAATGGCATCACCATAAACTCGTAGTGTCCATAACGAGTCCTGAAAGCTGTCTTAGGTATATCCTCTGTTTTCACTTTTAATTGATGGTACCCAGATCGTAAATCGATCTTGGAAAATACCTTAGCTCATTTCAGTTGATCTAACAGATCCTCGATTCTAGGGAGTGGGTACTTATTCTTGATGGTTAATCGATTCAACTCCCTGTAATCGATACACATCCTCATGTTTCCATCTTTCTTCTTCACGAACAACACTGGCGCACCCCATGGAGATACGCTGGGTCGTACGAATCCCATATCAAGGAGTTCCTGTATTTGCTTCCTTAACTCTTGTAGTTCCTTCGGAGCCATTCTATATGGGGCTTTCGACATTGGTGCCGCTCCAGGAATTAGCTCTATGGTGAATTCCACTTGCCTATCTGGTGGAATACCAGATAGCTCTTCTGGAAACACATCTTCGAACTCCCGTACTACTGGTACGTCCTCAATCTTTACTGTCTCCTGTTTCCCTCCTAGGATATTTACCAAATATCCTTGACAAGCTCCTTTTCTCAACATCTTCTCAGCTTGTAAAGTCGATACTAGTCGAATAAAATGTTTCGTCTTGATTCCAAAGAAAGAAAATGGTTCCTCTCCTGGTTTCTGAAATAATATTTCATTTTCCTTACATCGGATGGTGGCATAATTACTACCCAACCAATCCATGCCTAGTATTACATCGAAGTCATTCATCTCTATCATGTATAAGTTTGCTTCCATAGGTTTTCCCTCAACTTCAATACTAACAGATTTGGCTATCTTATCAGTACTCAAAGGGTTACCTGTAGGGATACTAACTTCTAACATACCTTCCGATTTATCACAGGTAATACTAGACCTAGCCATAAAAATCGTCGATGCAAAGGAGTGCGTAGCTCCTGAATCAAACAGTACATAAGCAGGCATATTGGCTATCAATAAAGTACCTGCTATAACGTTCGAGTTCTCCTCTGCCTCCTTTTGAGTCAGTGCAAAAACTCGTGCTTTCCCCTTCTGATCTTGATCCTTGCTGTCATCCTTTTTCGGTGTAGACATAGGACAATCCCTGATGATATGTCCTGACTTTCCGCATCGGTAACAAACATTCTTCCCTTGCAGACATTCGCCACGATGCATCCTTCCACACTTAGCACATGGCGCAATGACTGGCACTATGCTCTTATTGGCATTGGCTCCGCCATTAGCCCTCTTGTTCTGCCATTTGCTTTTTCCTTTATCTTGGTCGTTCCACCTTCGTTTCATGAACTGCCCTTTATCCTGTCGGTTGTCCAATTGAACCGATTTCTCCGCATTGGCCTTCTGATACCAGATTGCATGAGCTCGTTCCAACATTCCACGGTAAGACGTGAAATCGTGGGACATAAGGATCATACTCATGTCCGAGTTCAGCCCTTACCCGAACCTTCGTATTTTCTTAGGCTCCGTGTCTACCAAATGTGTAGCATACCTTGAGAGTTGGTCAAACTTCCGTTCATACTCCATCAAGGTCATGGTTCCCTGTTTGAGTTGAAAAAATTCGCCCTCCTTGAAATCCCTTAGAGATTGGGGAAAGTACTTATCCATCACTTCTTCCTTGAACTGTTCCCATGTTAGCGCCAATTGTTGCTCCGGAGTCCTAGTTCGAGACATTGATTCCCACCAGTGACTTGCATCACCGGAGAACATAAACTCAGCACACTGGACTTTTTGAGCGTCCGTGCACCCTATCAATCGGAATATTCTCTCCAACTTGCGAAGCCACTCCTCGGCTGCAAGTGGATCAGTTGCTCCATTGAAAGTAGGAGGCTTGTGCCTTCGAAATTGCTCGACCACTGAAGCATGGGTTTGAAGAGCATTAGGAGCTGGTGCTAGGGGTTGAGCTTGGTTCGGGTTCTGTCTGCCTAGGTCTTGGACTGTTTGGAGGAGATCTCTTATCAAGTTGTTCTGGTTGGCTCGCGACATTTTCCTACGGATAAGATGTAAGGTTTCTTATTAACTTCTTTTTTTTTATAAGGAAGAAAGATAAGATCTTTATTTCTCATACTTCTTGAAATCAGGATACATCATAGTTTGATAGACATAGCATGAAAGAAGACATCATAAGGAAATGGGAATATCTAGATCTCTAATCCCTATGAGTTTTACGAAGCTTCCTTGGTGGAGCTTCATCTTCGGAAGAATCTTCCGCCTCAGGCCCAGACTCTATATCTATCACCACTTGTGGTTCTAGTTCAGGCTCCTGCTCCTCCTCGGGTTCCTCTTCAGGGTCTTCTTCCTCAGCCACAGGTTCTTCTTCAGGCTCCTCATGGATTACATCATCCCATAAGTCTATCAGGGCATGGCAATATCTCTTGAACTCGAACAAGTTTGGGTTGCCTTCTAACATCTCATCTCTAACTGTGACTCCCATATCTCCCCATTGAGGTGGGAGGGAATGTATTAGGTTATTTATGGCTTCAATATGGGTGATCTCCATACCAGCATTAACCGCCCTCATGCATCGTTCATAGATGTCATGTACATGATCGCTAAGCGGTCGGTTAGGATCCGTTACATAGTTCTCATAAGCATGGATAGCAATTCTACGGTTTAAATCTGCCCTATAAGCCCTAGCCGTAGTCTTCCTTGCCGTTTGTAAATATCTAACCATTCTGTCACATAAATGCTCAATTATGCCTTTTATCACATAACATCATAACATACATTTCCTTTATGCCCATAACTTTAAGTTTTAGCCCAAGTCCAATACATATCTTTGAAACAACACATTTAACTTTAACATAAACATATACTTGAAAATGTGTCATAACTTATCAAAGCATCAAATCATAACTTCCATAAATATAACTTCCATAACTTTAAACTTTGCACATACTTGGGCTGTAGGATGAGATTCAATGGATGAATGCAATATGCCATGGAATACCTTAAACTTTCAATTTTTTTTTTTTTTTTTTTTTTGAAAACATACTTGGTCTACAGAACCGGTTTAAAAACCATTGCTCTGATACCACGCTGTAACGCCCCAACCCCTAGTGGACCGGGACGCTACTTACTTTACTTAACTTAACCGGTGGTTTAGTAACAAGTGTACATATCTTAGCGGAAGCTTAGATCTTAACAAACATTCTTTTTGAAAGATATTGGATTAAATAACTTTATAACTTTCCAAAATCACGAAATATAATTTATTTGATGAAATCATGACTTGTTCAAGATACTCAAAATAAATAACGTTGGAAATAACATTTGAAACATTAAAGACTTTAAATCTAAATCACTTGTTCACGGGGTTCCCATAGGCTTATTGCATCTCCTTCCATCTCTTCCATCATCCAACCCGGTGCATCAACATTTAATCTGTAGATATAGGGTAGAAACCCGTGAGTTGAAAACTCAATAGGCGTCATAGGTGCAATCGTGATTAAGCTAAGCATTTCATAACAATTAACATTAGAACTTCCATAAAACATGCCGTACCCGGAGGTACCATTTGACATGAAAATGTATGCCGTACCAACGGAACCATTTGACATGAAAGGTGCATGCCGAACCGAAGATACCATTTGACACACAACATTAACCTTTAAATGTATGCCGCACCGACGGAACCATTTGACATGAAAGGCACATGCCGAACCGACGATACCATTTGACACACAACATTAGCCTTTAACATAGAATATTACTTGCTAGAAAAATTATAACTTAAACACGTATAACAACTTTATGCACCTCTACCTACCTCGATTTGATGCTTGATGAACTTTGAAAAGAACTTTGAAAAACTTTGGATGAACTTCAAAACTTTGACGAAGCTTGGACGTTTGGGCCTTTCTTTGTTGTTTGAAAACACCTTTTGAAATCACAAAAACCTTCTTGCAGAATATTTTTGCCCACCCTTAAAACTTCTGGAAAACACTTTGAAAAATCACCTCCCTTTTCTCTCCCAAACTCTCTATTTTTCTCTCAACTTTTGAAAGCAAATTGAAAGTGTTTTTTTGGTGTGAAAAATCAAATGAGTGAAGAGGGTATTTATAGGTGAGGTTTGGGGTGGGTGAAAGGTCATATTAAATAGGGTAATTAAGTAGTGCAAGTAGTGGCCATTAATTCAAAAAAATCGTGGGTTTTTCTGCTTTTCCGGTCGACCGGTTAGTTTTTCTCCGGTCGACCGGTTGTCCGGTTGTCACTGCACAGCTTTCAGTATTTTTATCATAACGTTTCCTCCTGATATCCAATTGAGGTGATTCAAATTGCGTTGGAAAGCTAACTCAAAGAACTACAACTTTTATTCAGATATCATTTTCAAATTCGAATGATTTCTATGTCTAAAATGGGTCTCAAAGGAGACTAAAAATATTTGAAATGTAATTTTAACCATAAAATGAAATACTTTGCATTCCGTCCAATCTTCATCAAATCGTTTTTAAGAAAATACTTTATAAACATCATTTTACCTTTAAACATGTATTGGACTATCTTTTGGGCTTATATTTACTTTATTGGGCCTAATGTGAAGTTAATCACACAATTATGGGCCTAGCTTTATAGAAAAGATTTGGGCCTCTACACCTATACCACATTACCAAACACACACATTTACACAAATGAAACCACAAATTTACGCAAATGAAACCACAAATTTAACTAACTGTTGTCACCAAAATCCCCTCCAAATTCAAACAACAGTGAGGATATATGTACCTGGGTAGCCTCCAGATCTCGTCGTCGATATAGGGCTTCACTGACTCCTCGTCAACGACAATCCGCCGAATGTCTCAGAAGTGGAAGTTGTGCGGTAGCGAATCCTCGACCCCTAAAACCCGTCGACTACAACAATTATTGAGGGATGGCGTAAACAACTCCTCTTCAACTAAAACCCACCAAATCTCTCAGCTATGGACGCTGGGCGGTAACGACAACATGGATTTAATTGGAGATGGTTCAACTTTAGCGCCTTTCGGGTAGAGTCTTCATTTAGGGTTAGGGACCAACCAGGGCGCGCGATTTCGGGGAAGTAGGAAGAAATGGAGTGAATGGCACGATTTTTCCCAAACAATAGGGTAATTGTTTGATATGGGCCGTTGATTTGGGCCGGGTTAAAATTTCAAATGAATTCAAATAAAAAAATAACCCGGGTATTGTTTGTGGCGTTTTCTTCCATTTTCACGCAATTTTTTTTTTTTAACCTTTTCCATGTCATGCGATAAGGTGCGCGGTCAACAAAAGGGGTTGTGTAGCATTATTGATCCAAATGTGATTGCACTCTGCTCCAAATATCATTTTTACCCTTCATTGCTAGCTAAGCCCCTATTTGGGCTCCATTCAAAAATACATTTTTTCAAAATTCATTTTCGACTATACAATCTTTTATAAAATAATATTACACGTAAACTAAAAAAAAAAATCTTATTTTTAACCACAAATTGTTCAAAAAAATCACTATTTTAACTTACATTTTCAACCAAATGGTAAAGCAAAAGTGTTGGTTTGTTGCTTTTTAATTGGGGGAGGCAATCATGTCACTTTGCTAGAAATTTGGATGGTGAAATAGTTAGATAAGGTAAAATGTACTCCTAACCTACTACAATTAGTCAAACGATCGCCGCATTGGATATATTATTTTAGAGTAATACTATTTGTACATAATTGTGTACAGATTGATTAACATATTGAGAGAGAGAGAGAGAGAGAGAGAGAGTTAAATGAAATAAAATTAGTTAATCATCAATCGGTATATTATTATGTACAAGTAATATTATTCATTATTTTGTTATGAAAATTCTATCAAAATCTAATAGAATTGTGATTATAAGTCACACTAGCTATTAGTAACTTTTTAAGAGAATAGTATTGAATTTCCCAAAAATGTATAGTTATTTTATGTGGTTTAACTTATGTTTGACGGTCATATAGGTGTAGGTGTAGTTCCATTTTGACAAAAGTTTGACTCTTGATATTGATGTTAAAGCAAATTCTGCAGTGATTCGATCAACATCAAGCGCATCTAGTGTAGTGGTATCATAGTACCCTCCCACGGTACTGACCGGGGTTCGATTCCCCGGATGCGCATTTCCCCAATAATGTTTTTTCCATGAGATTTCAAAGTTCTCCATCTGCGATGAAAACCGCAGAATTTGATGCGACGAATCAAATTTCGTTATTTCTGTTCCAAATGCTTAATTTCAGCATTCAATTCGTGTTTTTTTTATTCAGAAACTTTTTGATCTTTCCGAATACTTGCCACGATCAATGACTCCAGCAACCAGAATTCTTCACCTCTTAAACTCTTGTAGCGTATCACCTGCGCACCTCCACCAAATTCAGGCCCAGATGATCCTACATAATCTCCAGTCCAACACCACCGTCGCCCACCACTTCATTACCGCCTGCCACTCCTTAAACCTCCTCAACTCCACCGCATTCCCCCTCTACACAACTCATTTTACTAAACCCCACACTTTCATATACAACAACCTCCTCAAAGCCTTCTCCCATTCCAAAACCCCTCAATATTCGTTAATAATCTACTCCCACATGCATAAAAACTCCATTCTTGTAAATAATTATACTTTTCCTTTTGTTCTCAAGTCCTTGGCGGAGTTGAGGTTGTTGAAAGAGGGGGAAAAAATGCATGGTCATGTAATAAAATGGGGTCATTTGGGTGATATTTATGTGGGGAATTCTTTGTTGAATTTGTATGCTTCTTGTGGGGCTATGGGTTCGTGTTTACAAGCGTTCGATGAAATGCTTCTGAAAGATGTAGTGTCGTGGACTGTTATGATCAAGGCGTATAATGAAGCTGGAAAGCACGACGACGCATTAATTATGTTTGAAAGGATGAGAGGTGCACGAGTGGTGCCTAATCGGGTCACTATGGTGAATGCTTTGGCCGCTTGTGCAGGTTTCGGAGGGTTGGAGATGGGGGTTTGGATTCACGAGTGTATAGAGAGGAGCGGGTGGGAATTGGACGTGATCTTGGGGACTTCTTTGATCGATATGTATGGAAAGTGTGGGAGAATTGAGTCGGGGTTGCTTGTTTTCGATAAAATGGGAGAGAAGAATTTGTTCACATGGAATGCAGTTATCAAAGGACTAGCCTTGGCCAAGAATGGCAAAGAAGCAGTGAGTAGGTTCCTCAGGATGGAGCAAGAAGGGTTTAATCCCGATGAGGTGACTTTAATCGCTGTGCTTTGTGCATGCGTGCATTCTGGTTTATTCCACATTGGTCGACAAGTATTTTCTTTATTGATTAATGGGAAATATGGGTTCTCACCTAATGTCAAGCATTATGCTTGTATAGTTGATCTTTTGGCACGAGCAGGATTTTTAGAAGAAGCTCTAAGGATGAGTAGAGGAATGCCGTTTGAGCCTACTAAGAGTATTTGGGGAGCTCTTCTCGCTGGTGGTAGAGCTCATGGAAGCCAGGAAATAAGTGAGCTTGCAGCGCATAAGCTCGTGGAGTTGGAGCCTGGGAATTCAGCTTATTATATTGTGTTGGCTAATTTGTATGCAGAAATGGGAAGATGGAATGATATGGAGAAGGTTCGTGAATTGATGAAAGAAAAAGGATTTAAGAAGGATTTGGGTAGAAGCATGATCGAAGTTGAACATCAGGACGACGCACTTCACAATTTGTTAGCCTGACAGATTTATTTACTTCTTTTGGAGTTAAGGAACAACTTATTGTCTTAGATCGGATGATCCAATGCAATGGCAGATAATCGGGTTCGGAACTCTTAACTGATTAACATTCATGGTTTATCATTTTATCTAGCTTCTTTTCGACCAAGAACAACTGCAGGCACCAGGTTTCGTCTTAACTTTTTGCTCACACGCGCTCCATTATATCCTGTGCTACAGTATCATTGAAGAAAATCCCTGCCGCCATACGGGTGTAAATTCGAGGTCTATATTGTGAAACGTTAGGCTTTGGAAAAAAAAAACATATATTTTGCCTGTCTTCTATAATCATGTCCATCCCAATGTATCTGATGATAGAAATCGAATCAACAAATCTTTCCATCTTGTCAGGACTTTCACATCCGAATCTCACTAATTTTGATGCTCAAATCGGAGCTAAAGACGAAATGATTATTTCAGTTAAGAATCACACTTTATTCATTAGCCCATGTAACTTTCATCGACAATCTGTAACTAGTTTGGATAAAGGAAATGGTTCGTAGGTTTACGGCTTGCGTATCTCTGTTCACTTCGCTAATAACTAGCCGAGTTCGCGGGTGGGTCAACAGTATCAAGCTTGGACATGGAATTTGATTTTCCATATGTTTCCATCCCCACACAGATGCATATATTAAAAATGGCAATAGTAGATACATTTTACATGCATACACATATTTGTAGTTATGGATTGACCAGTTTGAGACTGTTGGTTAATTTACACTCGGATATTTACAAAATGGTAATCCAAGAAACAAGCAGGAAAAAGTATTAACTACAGAAAAACATAAATACTGTGCATACATGAACAAGGATAGGTTTACATTATCCAGAGCTCAGCTGGAAAGCTTCATCAGGCTTAAGAAAATTATGATATTCCAGCTGAGTCATCTCTCCACCGGTTGCTGGGTCAAATTTGCACCTATAAAAACTGCAAGTATTTTCACTCACAAATCAATGATTTGTCTCAGGATACTTGCTGATACAAACATGCAAGATGCGGAAAGGGAACAATATGGGTAGGGTGATGTTAACTGACCTTCCATCCAAACCAAGAATTACCACCGTGTTCTTTTGATGACCAAATGCTACGATATATTGAGAACCTTCAATTAAATGAAACTGAGCCACTGACCATTCAGAGCTAAAATACTTAGGGAGTACTCCTGCCACAACGAAAATTTGAATTAAGGCTTGAAACCCAACAAAAACTGGTTGAACAGTCACCATGAGACAAGGTAGGATGTCTTCTATACCTATGCACGTGTTCATAGAGCCACACAGAGAGAAAAGCAAACCTTCCACCTACCCCATCCCACACAAAGAACAACTAGACAACCTAGAGTTACAAAGCAATTTCTAAACTCTGGCCACGACACTATAATGAGAAATAAAAACAGATCCATTATCCATACCATAGTAATGACCGAAACGGAAAAGGGCAAAAGCGGAGTTTCACCGGACAAATTCCATGTGAAAGATTAATTCCTTTTCCGCATTCAGTTGATCTTTGACAAGCATAGTTCACAAACAAGCAGACTTAAGGATAACTATAGCTTAATTGCACTTACTTTCAAGAAATATCTCACCCCCTTTCTGAGCAGTTATATTACGCATCTCCCATTGTATATGATGGGTTTACCTAGTGTTTCAATTATATCCATGACAAGGCTTTTTCGATTTTACTCATACATCAAATAAATGGGATTCAGCTCGTATTCTTGTCCCACTTTATCAGATGTTTGATGCCATTTATAAATAATTTATGAAGTATCTGTTTATTGAGCAATAACATTCTACCTGAAGCTAAAATGCAGTGTTAGATAAGTGAGTACTACTTTCAGGCTTGATTTAAATATATGCTATACCTTTAATGAAAGAGAGTGATGAGCTTGGTGAAGTCACGGCAGAATTTGAATCTGGAGGACTGCTTGACCCCGCATTTCCAAGGTTTTCTGCATTAACCTTAAGGCTGAAAACATGAACAGTGCCCTTATCACTAGAAACTGCAAGCCAATGGGCAGTAGGTGAAAATGCTAGGCTGTGTATTTCTGCTCTGTCTGCACCCCTCCTTACCTGCATCATATTTCCAAGGGCTTCTGTGAGATCTTTATATCAGGAATGCACAACTTGATTACGTACGAATGCATTTCAAAAAAAAGGTATAGTTTAAGGCTCATCGCTAAAGCGGAAAGACACATTCAAATACTTGTGAAAGAAAAATGCATAAACCAGAAAGGTTTCTCTTTTCCTGGATTTAATCAAAAATATAAAAAGACAATGGATTTTAAGTTTTAAAGAAGGCATGGACAGAAAAAACAACTACACAAACACAACCTCTCGGTTGCAGTAGAGGATCTTGAAAAGCTGAGTTGTTAACTTCGATGAGAACAAATACTTAGCCGTTGTTTGGCAAGTGTTTAAACTATAAACACTTTTGGTCAAACCACTTTGTATCCACACATTTTGTTGGATCCACAAGTATGGCCATCTCATCCACCACTCATTTATATTTATTTATAGCTTCACCTAATTATAAACTTTTTAGTTAACAGAACATCAGTAAATGGAAATAAATCCCCCCCACCCCCCACCCCTCCCAAAAAAAAAAAGCTTTAAGATGAATATTGCGAAAAACTTTCAAGCAACCTAGTTTTCTTTCTTTCATGAGTCAGATATTATAAAAAGCTTTAGAAGTGAGCTCTATAATCAGGGCGATAGTCATGTTTGAATCATAACAATCTCAGATTTCGCAAGAGTGACATGATCCCTCCCGATAGACCAACTTACAAGAGGAAGACCAAAAATGATATGATCTTACGAGCTTGAATACTACTAAATTTCACAAGACCTCTAAATCAAATGTGGCGCAAAAAAATTGATTGATACGTCACAATATATCAGTTTGTTTCAATGCAAATTTCGGTGTACCCTTAGATAGGATTTGGCACAAGCCTTGCCTATCTACAAAATGATGGATGAACTAACAGCAGTTAGCTTAAGATTTACTAATTGCAAAGCAACACTTGACTCGATGGTTCAAATTTGATTTTATTTTTTCTGAAGATTCCAATTCCACGACCACAATTCCACACCAACAAAAACTCAAAAGAAAAAAATAATAAAAAAAAAAAAAAAAATTAGTAAAGTTTTGCCAGTATTGACACCAGAATGAGAACCAACAAGAGGCCAGAACCCAATTCGAAGTTTAAGATACAGGGACATAATCGATCAAACAATGCAAGCTCCACATCTGCACCATTGTTCACAATTAATGGTACAACGACTATCTTACAAAAACATCTTCATTAACAACAGCAATTAAGCTTTAATTCCTCCAAAATAAACTTGATCCTTTTTTTATATCTTATGATTTATAAAGGGTCCATTTTCTGCAGCAACAAATTCTTAAAGCAATCTGATCATCCCACCAATTAAGACATAACAAGAACTCAAGTTAAGGACATATAATTACGAAAGCACCAAAGGCATCAAACTTGTGAACAAAAAGTTACCTCCTGTATTAAGGTCCCATCATGTGTATTGAAAATTCGAACCAGAGTCCCCTTTGAGCTGGTAGTGGCAAGCAAATTTCCATCTTGGGACAGCGTAAAGCATGCAATCCTCGAATCATGAGCCATAATAAACCTAGTCCTCTTCGAGGCATAATGCTCCACCCTAACTTGTCCCTTCTGCAGCCCTGGACACACCAACACAAATGATCCAGCCACGTGCGACACCGCACATAGCCCCTTAGGGTTTGCAATAGTCTCAATCTGATGCAACAGCTTCAGATCCGCAAAATTATACACAAATATCTTCTGCTCAAGGACGACCACAATCCGGTCCCTCCTCAACCGAACCCCACGAACCTCCGACCTAAAAGAAAGCTCCCCGATACACCGACTCTGATGATCATCCCAGATCATAACCTTATTAAGCGGATACTGAGGAGAATCACCACCGCCGACAAGGGCAAGGATATTACAACGGAATAGCATCTCAACTGCCCCGATTCCACCATTACCATCAAAATCCCGCCGAAAGATCTCGCGAAAGGGATCGCAATTGTATATACGGAATCCGCGATCGATGCCAGCAGCAAAGCAGCCATAGTCCTGATTGAACGACACATGGAGGAGCGCCCGCGTCGATCGATCACTCAAACCCTGATTCAAATTCGGATTTGAGACAGTTGAATTATTCGTAATAGACATGTGACTTTCGTTATCAGTTTCATTGGCAGTTTCTTCATCCGGCGGGTCAGGTGGAAATTGTTGCTGCTGTTCGAGGTAAGGCTGGAGCATGGGTGAGAGGAAATTCGGGTTCGTGTTAGGGTTTGGATGGGGGATAGCTGCCATCGAGAATGAGTGGAATTTTTGGAAATGTGAAGGGTAGATTTAGAACAGAATTTTAAAGAATGGATGGGAAGACTTCGAAAGTGAATGATTAGGTCAATTTACAATCATGACCTTCTACTGTGTGGGAGAAGATTTTGCAGCAAAATTTACAGTTGTGGTCCTCAAATTCAAAACGATACAAATTTTGGTCCCTACTCAATTTTTTATGGCATATGCATATCCAAACTTTCTATATCGGTTCACGACATCTTTGGGTGGGCTTATATAAACATCTTATAAATAAAAAAATATACATGTTTATAAGTATCTTATAAGTAAAATATGTAAGTATACATGTTTGAGATAAGATGTGCTTATAACCAATGGCGGATCCAGACAACGACGAGCTAGGACAATCGTCCTAGTTGGATCCGTCCAAAATGTTCAGTTGGCAGGCGTACCAGTTGCAGACAAAAGGGAAGGGAAGAACTGAAGAAGACAACCAAGATAGTGTTGGATTTTATTTTTTTTAGATAGCAGGCTTTTTTATTTTAGTGGAAATTACACATTCTAATAGATTTCAAGATCCCATTTCATAGCTAAGATGACATGTTTAATCTTTCAAAAATCAAATATTTTTTTATTAATTAATATATTTAAAAATTAATTAATTTATATAAACAATTTCAAACCCTAATCTCACTCACTCCCCCCCCCCCCCCCCCCCCGCCTCCCCTCCCCCTCTCTCTCTCTCTGTCTATTCTCACATGCACAGAAACCTCACTTATCACTCTAACACCCGACTCTGGCAACGGCAACCCACACTATCTATACTGGCGACGTCGCGTGACCGGCGACGCTACTCTTCTAGGAGTGTTGAGTAACCGCTTCACAGGACCACCGCAACGGGTTCTGCAGATCTGGATCTGTGTTTTTTTTTTTGTGGTGTTTGATGTTGGTTGAGATTGTGGTGGTGGAGGTTGGCAGTTGTGATGTTTGGTTGTTGGAGTGGTGGAGGAGGTTGACAGTGGTGATGTTTGGTTGTTGGAGTGGTGGAGGAGGTTGACAGTGGTGATGTTTGGTTGTTGGAGTGGTGGTGGTTGAGATTGTCGTCGTCGATGATGTGTTGCGGTGGTGATGTTTGGTTGTTGGAATGGAGTACTGTGTTATGCTCTGATTTCTGTTTGCACGACTCTGATTCCTTTACTGAATGGAGTACTGTGGGTGACAATGGTGATGTTTGGTTGTTGGAGTGGTGGTGGTGGTGGTAGCTTCCATATTTTGGCGATGGCGGTCGGCGGTGTGGTCGTGGCAGTGGGTGTGGTGGTAATGATGAGATGTTGGTGGCAATGGGTCTGTCGAGCGGATGTGATGATTTGTTTAAGACAGTGGTGCTCTCGGGTGGTGGCGATTGTGGTGCAGTTGGAAGCAGTGGTTGTCGCAAGTGTTGGTGGTGGTCACAGATTGGTTAATCTGTGACCATGTGACCAGTGATTTGGATAATTTGTGACTTAAGAAATTGTTAATCTGTGACTAAGAAATTGATAATTTGTGATTGTATATTAAGCTGTAATTTATAATAATTGTGATTTGTGATTGATGAACAAACTGTAACCTATGAAATTTTTGAATTTTGACCGTAAAATAATTTGTGACATATTAAAATTCTGATTTGTGACCTCGAAAATAAACTGTGACCTATAAAAGTTTTGATTTGTGATTTCAAAATATTTTGTAACTAATTAATTTGTCAATATGTAACCAATAAATGAATTTGTGACCAAAATATATATATTTGTGACTTTTATATATTTAATTAATTAAATCATAAATATATTTTAATAAAAATCTGATTTTTGAAATTTGAAATTTGTTTTCTTATTATTGAAATGGGTCATACTTAACATCTTATTTATGAATTTTTCCCTTTATTTTATACGAATAAAAAACATGTGGCCCAAAGGCCATTTGCATGTATCTACCCTAATTGAATTCCAAAATCTCGTTCTCTCCCTCTCCCTGAGCTCCCTGCCTCCCTCTTATGGTGTTGCAATTTGTACAGTTACTGATGTGAGTGTTAATGACAAAGGGTTTATTACTGCCTTCATAGCAGTTTGGAGCACTTCTCTGTAGCAGTATGTAAGTCATCTTTCCTTGAAGGCTTGAACTTGTATTTTGCCTTTATATGTTGATGTGGGTATGTTTGAGCAAAGTGCTGATAATAATGAAAAGTTAAATCAGTCTACTGACTTTGTGTAAATTTGCTTTCAAGGCTTAAGCATTGAGTTTATGTGCTATGAAGGATACAGAGCTTAATAAAAAATTGCATATTCTAATGTTAAGTCTTTGTTATTCCAAATTTATATTCTAGCTGTGTCATTTTTTGGTGCCATATTTATTCCTTTTTACAACATATTTTGAACTCTGGTGATTTGTATTTGATTCATGGTATTGGTAGGGTCTATGAATTGAGTTTTAGCGGGATTATATTCTGTTCCGGGTATCATTTAGTTGATTAACTCATAACCAACTTTAGGAATGCACATTTTAATTGAATTTACATTAGATTGATTCCTTGAAGTGAACATGTGTCATGCAATCAGAATGTAGATGTGACTCCCAAATATTCCAGAGTGATTGCTGTTTTAGTCCTCATTATCAGATTCAATTCTTACTTTTCAATGTATGTCTTAAGAGTTAGAATAGTCTTGCTTAAGGCACCACAATTAACGAAATCATCAAAAGGTGAGAAGTTCTGAATGTTCTTCTGCTTGTCAATCTTAAAATCAGTAACATATATTTCAGCCAGAAGTTAAGATAAGATTTATGTATTTCGATTGTAATGAACACTATACTTGTTTAAGAATTTTAGAAGAAGGGCAAAGGGGAGAGAAGAGGGAAGAGAAGGAGAAAGATAGAAGAAAGGAGAGAAAAAGAGAAAGGACGAGAGAGGAAAGAGGGGAAGAGTTCTATTTATAGTTGAAATGATCACTTCTCAAGACCTTTTCTTTAAAAAAAAAAAAAAAGGTTGAACCCCAACTTTGAGGGTCCCCCACCACCCCGCCCCTAGAGCATTGTGAAGAAGGTAAATCGCTGGATGTGCCTCAGCAGGCCAAGGTACAATAGCTGTCATACTGGTGCCCACAAAGAGTCCAATTTCAGACCTTGTAAGAGGCAGAAATTGAACCCTCACACTGCGATTGTCAACTCAGCTGAGACTACCTCACTCTTGTCCTTTGTACCATTAAGTTATGCCCTGAAGGGCTTCTCAAGACCTTTTCTTGATTTAATACCAAGTGGTGCATTACAAGCATGGGTCACCCTTTAGCTATGAACATGTAGATAAAGAAGAAATATTTTCCCGTTCATGCTAGTCCAAAGAAGAGGATTCAGTTGACAAAAATGAGACAAAGTGTGATATTTGACCTATGAATTAACTGATAAGTATTGATTTTACAATTACAATATTCTCTCAAATTATTATTGTCTAGGAAGAGCTTGGCACTTGTGACCCAGTAGATGATATGTAAATGTCTCTTAAGAATGCTCTTTTGTATTCAACCATCACTTTAAATTATTTTTCTGCAAGTAAATTTAGTAGATTAAGAATTGACATCAAATTTTAATAAACGACCGACTGAATCGGGCTATTACGATCTTTGATTGTCGACGATCAAAGTCAATTTTCGCCCTAACTGAACGTTCATGTTGGATTCGCTCATGCTTATATGCATGTTTATGAAAAAATATACATGTTATATAAGTATTTTATAAGTAAAAAATGTAAAGTATACATGTTTGAGATAAGATGTGCTTATAACTACATTAAGCACATTTATGTTTGAGAATCCATTTGTTTTTAAGCAAATCTATATGACAAATTATTAAATTATCCTGTGTTGTTTGGAGCCTGGTAGATGCAAATTTTTGAAAATATATTGTTTGAAAATTTAATTTTTGGGATAATGTGTAATTAAAAAGTAGAAAAAAAAAATTATTACTCTACGTACAAATTTATTTTATTAAGAAAATGTTTGATTAAAATTGAATTTTGAAGAAAAATGAATTTTAAAGATTCTCCACTAAACATGGATTTAATAATTTTCAAATACAAAATAGAAGGGTTTTTTAAAAAAATTAGTTGTAATATATAATACAATCATACTACATGTACATCTTATTTTACATCAGTGGCGGAGCCAGCACCCTACGAGGTGGCGCGGCCGCGCGTGTTGGCTCCGCTGAAACTTTTAGAGCAACTGCGCAATTGATCTGGGTTCTCAACCTCCGCCAGGTAGAAAAATGGGGAATGGCCAATTGGAGAAGATGAAGCCATTAGTCATACTTGGGCTTTTTCTTTTAATTATGATTGGAAATTTAGGGAAGAGTAGGCCTTTTGTTTTAAAATTGTGGTCCATTAATTTTGATAAATGCCCAAAATCACAAATCAATTCACAACAATACATTGCCCAAAGTTTGAACCGAAGCCACGCCATTTCATTTCAATATCGGAATCAGAGTTGAGACAACGATGGTAGCCTTGAAACCCTATTCTTCTACGTTCATTCCCGGTGTTCTCCCACCCACCGCGATGCCCGTCATTTACGGATTGCCACCTCTCGTCCCAGCCAGCTGGTAAATAGTTATATTTCATTCATCTACTTAAATGTTTAAAATTGAATCTTTTACATTTTAGGGTTTGTGAAGAGATTGATTTCAGTTATAATTTAATTTATTTAATTAAGAAAATTAGATTAATTGCAATTGGATCCTAGGTTAATGTGTGGATAGTGGACTAGTTGTTGTGGTTAGATTTTTATATTCACATTTGTGTATTTTGAATTTCTCTATTATTTGTGTTATGTTTTTCTTTGTTATTTTATTGTGGTAAGGTTTTAATACATTTAGATATTACTGAATAATTTTAAACATTATTTAATTAAATATTAATAAAGGACCTCATTATTATGGTCATTTTACTGTTGACGGTCAACGGTCAAAGCCGCCCTAGCTTACCTTAAGTGTTGAATTCGCAACTGTTTTACATCAAGTTTGATATCATAGGAGTTGACGAATTTTTGTACATTGATTTTAACAATATTTTTTTCAATCAATGACTAGATTTTCTATACATAGGAGAGATATCAAAGATGTTGTAAATCACAAGTGTACAAGAAGCATAATTCTATATAATATTTGGGGGAAATGGTAAATCTCTATGTCAAAGCCACAAATAAAGAACAAAGACTGTGTATTACCGTGCTTATTTTTTGGGCTTGCTTTTCAAGAAAAATTAAACCATCAAATTTTTTGGTAAAACATGTTTAGACAATTTTAGCTCTTATTTGATGGAGATTAAAATCAAATTTTGATGGAAGGTGGTGAAATGTGGGTTAAAAAGTTGTCAAACTCATAAAATATATGGTTTGACATAAATTAAAATATAGATTTTAATCTGTACCACACATGGGCTAGATCCGTAAGCATATTTGATTAGCTCTTAGCTCACTCAAACTTACATCTCTTGTTAAATCGAATACGTTTATTTTGCTTTTAAGGCAATGTTCTAAAATGTATAATACGTGTCAATACGTTTTGATCGAACATAAAGAGCATATACGTGCTTGTGCGAAGCATATATGTAATTTTATTTTTTCAATTTTTAATATTCTAAACTAATAAATAAATAAAATAATGAATTTTTTGAACTTTATATGTGTTCTTGAAAATTTCAAATAAAATATTGCTCAAAATCATAGACACTACAATTACTTGAAATTTATATTTATTCTTCAAAATAAAAAAAATAAAAACATATTACTCAAAATCATAAATATTACAATTAGATTATGCACAAACATTTACTTAAAAAAATTTAAAATCTTATTCTAGTTGTTTATGGGATTTCAGTTCAATCTCTTCTTGTTCATCCAAGTCATTTTTTGTGTCATCCAATACAACATCATTTTCTTCGTGCTCCCTTATTTCAATTCAAAAATATTACTTTTTGTAGATTGTAAGATATTATTGACAACCTCCTCCTCCTTATCAAAATCATCAAAAATTTAAGATTTACATATTGCTTTATATAATTAATGGGCTTAGTTAATTTTGGCTAAGTTGATACTTATTGACCTCAGTTTGCTTTTTTCCTTTTTTTTAGTTACTAGTGAGATGCACGTCTAAGGCACGTGCCATATTGTAGTTGGTTATATAATAGCGTAGACATAAAAAAAAATTATTTGTGTTAAGCATTAGGTACATCAAACTTAAAGAAGGTATTCGAGTGCAGAAAATATAAAATTGGGAATAAATCCCCCGAGGCCTTAAAGAAATGAAAACGATCTATGATTACTTAATGCACAAACTAACAAATTGCATTCTGACCATTTTCTCAGCAAATTTAGTTTGTAAATTACTCAATATCATTAAAAATATGAATGTACCTCTTGATGAGCAGATTTCCTGCAATGTTCAAGGGTTAATCAAATCTTCTTGAGAACAATCCTATATTTTTATTCCAATAGTATAGGCGATAAATAGAAATGCAGTAAGAATATTTTAGTGAAAAGTTATGCAAACTACATTGATTGATAAATAGTATAAATCTTGAAGTACAAGATTAGCTATAAGATAAAAAATCTTGAAACATCAATGGGATGCTTTCTAGCAGTAGCTCTAAAGTGTTTCTCATTCATATTGAAGAACCAAACAATGCACTTCATCATCACTTCAAGACTTGCACAAGAAAAATTAACAAATATATGACTCAGATATATCTTTCCATCTTCAAAAGTAAAAATAAAAATAAAAATGGAAGAGCTCATCATTTATTACCAAGTAAAACAGACATAGATATAGTACACAGAAGCACAACACATACTCGCTAAAATGCTACATAATTGATAGCCTCCCCACAAGTGTTACAAGTGTCAACCATTTTTAACCAAGATTGGTTTCATCTTGACTATTGACATTTTTTTTGGAAGTTAAAAACAAGAAAAGTGGAAATATAGAGGAATAAAGAAGCATTCTTTTCTTTTCTATGTTTACCTTACGAACATCTTCTGCATGTCGCGTTATTACAACGAAAGAAAATCAATTTCATGCAAAACACCCCATGTGGTAATAACCTGAACTAGAATTGAATTACAGAAAAGTTAAAATTGCATCTATTAAAGGCAAAAATAAAAGTGAGTGCAAAGTTCAATGCCCAGTTTAGAGAGACCAAAACCAATACATAGTCATTTAGGAAATTTTCGAAATTAATACATGAATTAAGAGACCATATTGACATCTAGAAAGACGCAAATATTATTACAATTTACTTACATGCTTGTCTTTATTAGATAGAGTGGGCAATTCAATACGTATTTAAGAAGCATGCATGGTAAATAATGACCCGGACAAGGTCACATAATTCTCTACCACATAAACCACATCATCACCTTTTACTTCATCTATCTGCCATGCCAAATCACAAACTTCGGTTAATTTGTCAAATTAAAATAAATTATCTCAGTTGGGTTATCCAACTAATAGTTATGTATACATGCTTAAGTTTTTTTCCCCTTTATGATCAAGTAAACAATTCGACACGGAAAGTAACAGAAAAGGAAGAAAATATAAGATAAAAGTTTTGTGAAAAACTCATTGGAACAAAGAAATCAACACAACAAGAAATTAAATAAATTTAAAAAGAATAACACGGAAAGAAATCAACAAATAGATTAATCTTGTTTAATTCAAATTAGGACTTCATTGGATTATGCTTGCTGGCACATATCCTGAAGAATCACCAAGAGTCATTAATTATTAATGAATAAACTTAACTATAATGTTAGGAAAACAGATGGTACCTTTCAAGTTGCAGTTGAAGTTCAAGACATGTCGTCTCCAACTAAATCGGAGTACAGAAAATGTTTGATTGGATGAAGTGGTATAAAAGAATAGAAGGGAAAATGTTTTAAGAAAGTTAAATCTCAAAATGGGTATTGTTTCTCATATGATAGCAAACAACAAAAAATGGAGGTTATATGAGAACTGGAATATGCATTTTTCATCCGAGTTCTTTATCCTACGAAAATCTGTCAATATCTCAATACCAATTGCTAACTGGTAGGTATGATCAAAAATTATTTCAATTAAAGGAAATTGACAACTTTTCAAGATTTCACTTTGAAGATAATGTCTTAGACATTGAAATAAAGTTTCTGCAGTAGAAGCCTCTTACATTGCTTCCATGGGCAGTCATTTGTGCAACATCTCTATGCATCAAGAGGTTCTGTATATTTAGAAAGTAAAGCTTTCCAATTGTAAATCTCACAAATTCATATCAAAAGAAGTAAATGTATCAAAAATATAGAAAAGCATATAGTAAATCAAGTCAACAAGAATGACATCCAGATGAATATTTCTTGCAATAAATAAAAATGTTCAACATTGTTTCCACCATCTACATCATCACAATAGAAATAAATGCTCATTTTATTATAGGTTTAATGTATGCATAAATTTCTTACTTTCTTGAGTAAAGTTAGTGACAAAATAATATTTTTTTTAAAACATGAATTCAATAATTGCTGATTTAATAAACTGACTGTTTGTATAAATAAGAGGTTATTATTAAAAGTGATTTTAAAGAAATTTTGACTGCCAAAATGAATAAAGACCAAGGTAACTAATCAAAGTAGTTAACTTTTCCGGCTTCCTTCTTAATAATGACCAAAGCCAGACGTTTGTCTTTGTTATCATTATTAAAGAGTTTTGTCACATGAGGACTCGTCATTTGGTAGAAGCTATCATCATCTTCCAGTTTTGAAATATTTGCAAGTTCATCTAATATTTTGGGCAAATGAGTAGTAAATACACACTCTAAAATACTACAACAATTTCAACAACAATAGAAGTCATACCATCAGGCTCTCGAAATAACCCAATTCTATTTTTTTCTTCTACAGTCAATATGCGTTTAGCCTCCTCTGTCGTGGTGATATTATACAAAGCAAGGTCTATCATCTTGTTCATCCAATTAATTATAGCATCTCTACAACATAAATCATGAAGACAAACAATATAGTCTAATGTAACATTCAATTCTAACAACATACTAACTCATAAATTGAATACAATTTAAATAATTCATTCTACTTTAAAAAGTATTGATCTCTAACATTTTATAGAACTGTTAGATACAGAAATTAAACAATTAAGATTAAAATAAAAAAGTTACTACCATTATAAGGGATAATCTAGTATTTCAAATTATGATTGACATTTTTCTAACATTTAGTTCACCCTAAATTCTTATTGTAGTTTCATCCCTGAATGCACACAATTCAAATCAAATCATCCACGAAATAAAACTATGTTTATCCATTCATCTTCGTGCATGAATGTGATGTGCGTCGGAGGAAAAATGTGAAAATATTTGAGTAATACAATGAGAAGAATGAGAACGAAATGTCAAATGGAAGACGAAACTCTGTAACAAGAATGAAAAATGAGAGAGTTATTGGTAAATGGAAGACAGTACATTGCTTGCCAAATAGAAACCGAAGACAAACGTATGACTATGAAGAAAATTGAATAATTTGAATTTCTAACATGCATTTCCCTTCTCACACGCAAAGAAAATAAATGGTAGTGAAGAAAATTGAATAATTTCTTACATTCATCTTCCTTCTCAGTTCTCACACACAAAGAAAATAAGGGGAATGTCAGTAAACAATAACATAATATAATTTAATAATGATAAGTGCAAATAAATTAAAGAAATGACAGTAAATAAGGAAAAGAAAAGAACACGGCTCGATCGCTCGACTCGTAAAAAAGAGCCACGAGCGGCTCGAGCTAGTAAAAAAGATGAGCCCAAGTACGAGCCGAGCACATGTGCCCAACGAGTCGAGCTTGGCTCGGCTTGTGGGCTCGTCAAAAATTAAATTTTTTTTAACAAGGAGGCTGAAAGCCTGAAAAATTGAGCTCGTGGGCTCGGCTCATGAACTCACGGGCTTGTGGGCCGAGCCTAGCTCGCCACGAGAACAGACAGAGCAGAAGCTCGACTCGTTTTATAACGAGCCCAAGCAAGTCGGCTCGGCTTATATGGTCATTCGGCTTATGAATAGTAACTTAAAACTCACTCTTTTGTTTATGTAGGAATAAAAATGGGTTGAGTTTTGCCATGCTAATTTGGATACAATTTTAACACAAATGCGTACATTTAAGTCTGCACATGCAGTCAACTAAATGGATTGATTGCATTATCACACGCATACCCCATATGTGAGACGTTTCGAAAACGCATTAAGAATATGCGAGCGTATGTGTGCATTTCAAAACACTGTTTTAATGTAGCAAATGACCTTTAATTTTAAGAATATTCATGGTAAATCATTTTTATTTCTAGTCAAATAAAGAAAAAGAAGTAGAAGAGACAAAATACGAATAATGTGCAAGGCACGTGAGGTTTGAAGATAGACGCATTTCACCTAGCGGTGACCCTTGTGCATTAAAATTGAAGTATAAGAATGTACAAGTCGAAAGAATTTAATGAAGCCCTAAGTATCATCTTTCTCAAAGTATGGGGTTCTAACTACAATTTTCTCTTAAAAGGTGTACCACTGGTACGATCAAGGGCAATTTATAATCGTGTTGATGCGTTACTTTGAGGAAACGAAAGTGAATGACGACGCTTTCCCACTCTCGTCGTTAACTTGGATCACAATCTTTGGGCTGAGTTCAGAAAGACATGAGACCATTTATTTAAAAGTAAAATTAATATGTTATAAAAAAATTAATGTTGAAGGGTAGTTATAAATTACATGTATGTATGAAATTTAGCCTAACGTTTGTCTTCCATTAAAAATAATTTTTTGGGGAAACGGAGATGAAAGCAAATTTCGATCTTACTCGAACTCAATCCCACTTTGACTAATGCACCGGCTTATTACCGAGCTATCTTTTCCTTTTCGAGGGGAGGTCAAATTCCAAACCCATTTTCTCGAACAAAAAAAATGGACGTCACTTTGGGACACATGCGGATAGCCGCCTGCGGAAGAAGGGGATTGGTACTCTTTTTTCCTCCCCTAAACAGACCAGTTCATGGATAAAGGTTCATCTTGTGGCGAATATGTCACTCTGAAAGTGTTTTTTGGGATAATGTATAGTTAAAAAGTCGAAATTTTTTTGAAATTTACGTGCAAAATAATTTATTTTGTGAATGTGGTTGAAAATAAGTTTTTTTTTTCTTTTTTTAAAAAAAGAGAGAATTTTAATTTAATGAAATACAAAAGTGGGGCTTAGATACAAGTACATGAGTTTCAAATTATAAATTTTCTATTTGTCAAAGTTGAGAATAAGCAAATTCATTATATTGAAAGTAAAGGTAATTGCACTGTCAAAATAATTAACTTTTCACTTAATAAGTAAAAAAAATGTAGCAATGTTTTTTGTCTTGCTAATTATTGCTGCTAATATTTAATAAATTTATAAGTGTGCGTACTGTTTTAATTATTCTATTAAGACGAGATGCTAAAATCTTGAAGATAATAGGTATAAACATAACATTGGCTTATTGGAATCACATCTTCTTTTTTTTTTTTTTTTTTTTTTTAGAGAGAGTGACGGAAAATAAATAAACTGGAGAACCACACATAAATAAATAAACTGGAGAACCATAATGTGTGGTTTATATGTAGAGACAAAGAATCAATCAACTGCAAACCAAAAGATTCGTAAGACCATAATAAGAACAATTATTATGACCCGTTTGATTCTTATTATTTGTATAATGAGAATGAAAAATAAAATCGTTTTGAATCTCACACAAAAGATAGAAAGTCAAAAATAGTGATTGGATATGACTGATAACTAGGACTGTATAAAAAAATCGCGAAATCGTAAACCGAACCGTAATCGTTTGTTTGAAACCGTTGGTTCAGATCCACGTGAACCCGCGATTTTTTTCCTCAAATCGAACCAAGCCGTTTCAAAATGGTTTGGTTTAGGTTTTGATTTTCAAAAACCACATAAAATCAAATCGAACCGCACTTTTTAATTAATTTTTTTTATGTAATTATAAATTTTCATATATAATTTTATTAAAGTATAATTTTAAGAATTTAAACCAATTAAAAATGATACCTCCAAAGTAAACCCAAAAATTCAAATTTCAAATTTATGTCCAAGTCCGAGCTAAAAAAAAAAAAAAAGAGGGGGAATAACTTAATTTTCGAATTTACGAAGTGCCTTCTTGGCGATGAGACTGGTACTACCGCTCGCAATGACCAAGGTATGCATACATGTGTATCTTATGCTGTAAAATTATAAGTTTTTTTTTACGTGAAATCATAAGTTTTGGGAATACAATTTGAGACAAAATATTAAGCTTTGTGAGTTTGTTCCCTAGTAATCAGTCGTTGGCTCTCTTTTAAGTTCGTTGATTTAGGGAAAATCTATAACAAGAAGGTAAGTTTGAAAACAATTTCATATAGGAATATATTTGACATAAGAAGTTCCTTTAGGAAGGAGAATACTATACCTCTGTTTGGGTTATGTATAAATGTAAACTAAAATCTTAGAAGTCGACAAATAACTTTTCAACTGCATGTTTCATAAACTTAGATCAAAATCTACTAAAAGTTAATTTTTCTCTAAACTAAACAGGGATAGGATGAAAATTTGTCATCTAGAATTTGAATTTTCTTTCTTTAAACCACTAAGAAATCCAAGTGGAGAGCCACCTTTTTGTCCAATAGTCATCATGTCAAGGAATGTTGAACTTTCTCTGTTTAATGGATCAAATATTGTCCGAGTAAATGTTTGACGCTGCTTTTACTTGCATGTTTCAAAAGTGATTGTTGATTTATCTTGTGTCTTAGTTGTCTTTATTTCAATCAATCATCGTGTGAATCTCAAACAATGAATCTCGTAATTTTCATTTGTTTAATGGATTATGGTTTACTGTACTCATCTAGTGACACCCGGTATTTGAGAGGTTAGTACTTTTATACTTATTCTGATATTGCTGCTTGTAAAAGTTTGAGTGATGCTAGCTTAATATTATCTTTTTTACCTTTTTGTTATATATCGAATTTCAGACAAATATGAATGTAATTTAACATTTAACATTATTAGTGTTCGTTTAAATTTATATGTTAACTTGTTTTAAATATATTATTATAATGTCGATAGGTAAACCGCGGATTAAAATTGAACAAAACCGCAAATAATAGTTTGGTTTGGAAAAATTTCAAACCGTTTGAAATGGTTTGAGTTGAAAATATAGTATAAACCGTCCAAATCGAATCGTGTTCACCCCTACTGATAACAGTCATATTTTTCATTTTTAAGCACTAGTCTATAATTTAATTGATTTTGAAAAATTAATCAAATGTCAGGGACGGAAGCAGAAATTTGTTGACCCCAAAAAATATTGTCAACAGATGTCGATATCGAACTCGCGACACGTGAATGGACTCTGGCGAGACACGACTAGAGACGGTGGTGAAAACGATGTAATATATCGAAATACATGAAACACGAATCGGAATACCGATGGATGATTTAAGTGTATGTTTAAGATAAGAATTCGGTTACGATCATCCTAAGATTATAAGATGAGATTTAAGCTCGTTAATAGTTGTAGAAACAAGATAAAGATATCTCTGAACAAAGTTGATTGTATATTGTAGAGAGTACTAAAGTACAATCCTTTTGAATGTATATTTTGGCATCCATAACAATGTTACAAGAATTGCTATTTATAGCAGGAAAATCGAGGAGTCTATCGTTGGATCATATCCACGTGGCTCTATCTAGTTGACCTAAACCTCTAATCACTCACTCAACAAATTAATTACAATGGCAATGGTTAGTCGATCTACATTCGTAAACTGACACTAATTAATGTAGACGTCTCATCAATCATTCTTGAAGATACTAATCAGATTTATCTTTGTTGAATGCTTCTGTGTGTGAGGTGGGGTTTGGATTAGGGATGGGCGTGCGTTGAGACGATTTTTTTCCAATCCCAACCAAACATAGTCGATTTGATAGAAAATCAACCCAACCCAACCCATTATTGATTTAAACCCAATCCAATCCAACTCAAATCCATCTTGATCGATTTGGGTTGGGTTGGGTTGGTCGATTTTGGCTTCGGCCCAATTAAAATTAGATCCGATTTATTTTGTTAAATTTGGACAATTTTTTAGAGTTTGAAATTACTCGAAAATCTTCACTTTTTAAACACACATATAAGAAATTTTTTCTAAAAATAATATATAAATAATTTCAAAATTTATGAAGCATTTTTTTTTTTTTATAATTTTTTGGAATTCATTCATTTTATCATCACGTTTTTTATTTTTATTTTATCGTTAAATAATATTATATTTGTAAATAGTGTTCATGTGAATCGGTATATGTGAAGAAAATTAACGTTTATATATATTGTAAGTTATTATCTTATTTTTACTATTATGTCTTTTTAATTTTTTTCATCTTAAATATTATTTTTTTAATTCATCGGGTCGGATTGAGTTTTAATTCATAACCCGAGACCCAACCTAACTCAACCTCAAATTCAATTTTTCAATCAAACACAATCCAATTGAACTTAAAAAAATCGACCCAAACCGATTGGTTTGGTTTGAATTGGTCGGGTCGGGTTGAGTTTGCCCAACTCTAGTTTGGATGTGGGGCAGTTAGGCAGTTCGATGAAATAAAATTATCTATGAAGAAACAACACTTTGAGGAGTCCGTCAAAGAAGTCCACTTGTGTCAAAGCGAAGTGACTTCAATGACAAGGCGGGTGGAGACTTCAAATACTCACCAAGGAATAACTGCTGAGGCTCTGGAGAAGGCCAACCAAGAGAATGTTGCTACCACTGCACCCCGCTACCACTTCCTGTAACAGCAGATTCACAACAAATCGCAAATCGCACCACACATAGATATACAGATCGCTGTCCTCCCCTTAAAATTGATAAACCACCAACATCTCCTACCTACCTTTTCTCCCCCATACAATACCACCTTAGTCCAAAATCTCGATGGAGACTCGGTTGTGTTAAAGTTTGCCATCCATTTCAACACTCACCTACTAAACTCAGTCCAAAATCTTTTTAACCTCACATTTTTTTAATAAAATAATATAACAAACAAACCTTATTTTTTTTTAATTTTTTAACCATACATTCTTCATTAATCTACAATTTCAAAATGCATTCTTAGCCAAAACGGAGTTCAAACATGTACTTAAAGATTAATGTTATTCGTACATAAGGAGTTGCATAATGATTTACATTCAGATGATATGTCAAAAAGGAAGTGAGATTTTTTTTATTTGGTTTGAGAAATTTCGATCCAATCATATCTCACCACATCATGTGTATGTAAATCATTATGTAATTTAGGCTCAATTTTACCAAAAATGTATTTTTTTAAAAACTCATTTTCAACCACACATTTCGTCATAAAATAATGTTATAATTAAAGTAATTTTTCTTAAATTTTTTAACCACACATTATCCAAAAAGTCACTATTTCAAAATACACTTTTCCAAAATCTTTTTTTAATGGAGCCCAAATAGAGACGTAAAATTAAAAAAATGGGTTTGTGTGTAATTTTCTCTATTTTAGCCCTTGTTTCGACTGCATTAAAAAATAATACATTTTTTTCTTTCTTATTTTCAATTATATATTCTTCAATAAAATAATATTAAACGTAAATCTAAAACTTTTCTTTATTTTTTAATTATTATTCTTCAATAATTTACTATTCTAAAATACATTTTTCTCAAAAACTTATTAAAATGAAGCCCAAAGAAGGGCTTAATTGATGAAAAGTTGAAAATAAAAATACAACAAAAAATGTAAAAAATATAGCCTCTATTTAGCCCCCTTTGATCCCCATTAAATTAATTTTTATTTTTTTTCTTCCATTTTCAATCACACAATCTTTCATAAAATAATATTACACATAAATTGAAAACTTTTCGTCTTTTTCAATCACTCATTTTTCCAAAAAAAACTATTTCACATATTGAGGCCTCGTTTAATTCCCATTTTTTTTTATAAAAATGAAAAATATGACTGTTATAAATCACATATTGCCACCATTTTTGACTTTTCATCTTTTATATGGGGTCCATAATGACTATATTTTTCATTTTTATTCTACAAATAATGTGGATCAAACAAGGTGTAAATTTGAAATAACGGGGGCCAAATGGGGAGTTAATGTGATTTTAGGGAAAATGTAGTTTGGAATAGTAATTTTTTTGAGAATGTGTGGTTAAAAGATAAGATTTTTTATATTTACGTGTAATATTATTTTATTGAAAAATGTACGATTGAAAAGAAGAAAAAGAAAAATGTAATAAAATTTTAATGATGCCCAAACAGAAATAAAGTGAAATTTTATTTATTTATGTTTTTTACAAAAAAGAGACCATACTAAAAGGAATTTTATTTTCAATCGTACTGAATGTACAATCGAGATTGACAACCTCTCACATTGAGAGGAGTTCCATAATAAATAAAAAAATTGTAAGTCCTTTTATATGAGTACATTGTCAATTGAAATTGTACAAATAAATTAATTCTTTTATTTTATAGGCCCGAAAAGCCAGGCTTTTTGGGATGATAGGCTCAACATCCATCATCATACACATTCCTTACACTAAACACCAGAAAAGGCTTACATAGCACGCTTATTCGGCATTCTATTCGGAAAATATAATTTATTTATTCGTCGCAGATTTAAGTGCCACACTATCAATCATATACCTCAGACCACTGGATCCTCTCAAATTTTCCCCAACCCGCCCAAATTTTGAAACTCCACTCGCCCCCTTTTCATCACTTCTAGAAATTCCAAAATTCATTTACATATACATATTTACATACAAAATCAGACAATGAGAACTAGAGAGAAAGAGAGAGAGAGATTCAATTGATGAAGAGAAAAACCCTAAAGAGGAGCAGTAGGAACAGTAATAACAAGAATTTGAATAAGAATTGTGGCATAATAATGAAGGGTTCATTAGCTAATCACTTTACGGTTCAGCTAGATCAAGTTTCTCTCAATTTGTCTCTTCAACAGAAATCCTCTCAATTTCAGAATCTTCTTGATTCCGAAGCTAATCCCTCAGCTGCTGAGTCTCTGTCACAGGATATCGATGCCGGTGACAAAGATTTCATCCTCAGTCAAGATTTCTTCTGGTGAAACTTTGAATTCTGGATTTTAATTAGTAAATGAAATAGGGTTACTCTCATGTTTTTCTTTTAATTAGCGATTTTTTTATTATTTTTATTTTCAATGCAGCACTCCTGATTATATTACTCCCGAAATGCCGGCTATGCCAATCAATGTAGACTGGAATAAGGTACGATGATAAGCAGGGATTGGGATTTCTTGTTCAACATTTTATCTGCTCAATATATTGGGAATTTTGTTTGCAGGAAAATATTCAATGTCCTGATTCACCAGAAAAAACTGTGAGGAGCAAAAGGCCAAAACTTGGTAAGAGTATCTGACTACTGCTTTTGCATTTTATTAGGTTGCATGCTTAATATGCCAAAAGGTTAGATTTTCCAAGGACTCTAGACGGGCCCCTTGCCCAATCATTTAGAATTTCTCTCAATTGCCTGTTCAATTATTTTAGAAATATGCTGAAGGTATTGATCTTATCTTTTCTTCAATGCTGAAGGCAGCTGTGATGATTGGAAATGTTCACATTTTTGCACATTTAAAGAAAAACAATGAACATCCAGGGGAAGGGGATAAATTTGACCAATTTTCATTGGGATGTCTGCAGAGGATTTAAAGGCATTAGAACTGAGTTATATCCATTAAAAAAATAATAATAATAATAAAAAAAAATCTAAATCTAATGCTGTGACATCACGAGTTAAATCCCTTCAGTTACTATGTTTAGATGAAAAATGAAGTCCAAGAACACATGATTGTTATGTCAGTTAATTTAGAAACAGTAATGATCCTAACCCTGACTCTTTTGGACTTTGAACTTGAGCAACTAAAAGAATTATTTTGAACAGTTTTTTTTTTATGTAAAAGATCTATCTTATTTGTGGATTATAAGCTAATGCTTTGGGTTTTTGATGCTTCTAGAAAATTTTTTGATTCATAACTTACATTTACTGGTTCTATATAATATCCATAACTTCTGAGAAAGTAAATTGAGAAGACATAATTTAAGTTGGCTTCTTTGAAATGGTCCTCCTCAAAAAGTGAAGTTCTTGCAGAAGTCCATCCTTTATTGTGCACCAATAGCTTATTTAAATTGCTTCCAAGCGCACACTATATTGATATGTTCTTGATCCATGAAATATTGTTTTAGTGTTCATCTCCTCCTATATGAGGGTGAGGCTGCTTGTTTATTTCTAGAGCAAGGAAGTAGTTGATTTCACATGCCAAAAGGCTTTGACATCATGTCCATGTATGACATGAGCACATGCCTTGCAGTAAAATTGTGACATAGCAAGCTCATTGCTAATGCTTATCCAAATTTCTTTTCTCCCCAATCATAAATGCCGTTCAACTGATATCTCATTTTCAACTGCTCTAGCCTGTCATGGACTCATAGAAAATGTCTCCTGATTCGTCAAAATAAATAAACAAATGAACAGTAATTTGTCTATTTGGATAGGATTACCATCATCAAACAAAACCAGAGCATGCTTTACTGCTTTGCATATGAGAGTTGCTTATAAAGAAATAACATTCTAATGGAATTGATAGTTTTTCGAGCTTTTGTTGTTGTTGTTTAAAAACTAATAATTTTTCCAATAAGCTAAAATTTTCCTATTAAAGAGTAAGATATATGAATTTTGATTTTCATCACCGTGTTGCAATCAACTTTTTATGTGCTAAAGATCTAATAATTTCAATGTTACAACTATGTTATATGGTTATAGCATGTTATTTTTCATCTTCTTTTGGGTTTACATTCCTGAAAAGTGGGAGGTTTGGGAGCTTTTCTAGGTCTACACAAGAAACTTAAGTCATTGTTTTTTATTGGTTATCGTCAATTAGTGCAGACTCTACTCTATAGAGATACCTGTTACTTATTTTGTCTATTCTAGTATAGCCCCACACATTCATGGTCAAATGATCATTTTGTTACACTCATCTTATTGATATTTTGTGGCTTATGAGCTCAACACTTAATCACTCTTCTAATAATCGTTCTGCAAAATTTTTCTTTCAATTTGATTAGTATCTTTTGAGTACATAGTTTGTGTGGCATTTCTTAGGTTCTTCATATTGTCCTATGCAATCTAATCTTATGCATTACATCCTATTCAAGCTTTTGCTCCTTATTTATAATTGAACTCAATATAAAAAAAATTACGCTTTGGGACCACAAGATCCTCTATTGTGACACCAACATCATCTTTATTTCTACTGTGACTAATTGGATATTCTATTTGCTTTGTGTTAGTTCTCTCTTCCTCAAGTGTATAGATTTCCAACTTCTCCTCCAAAGTTTAATTTGGGATCCGACCCCCTCTTAGTTTCATTAACTTAAACTATGCAATAAATAAATAATATACACCCAGGGACCTCATCTTTAACATGTCTCGGAAGTTCATTTATGAGTATAATGAAAAGATAAGGACTTAGGATGCAACTTTGATACAAGCCAGTATAATAATAAACTCCATACTAATAACCCCAGTAGGACTCAATTTATAGCCATATTTGGGAGCTTATTTGGCTTCCATATGCCATCAGAGTCTAATATGCTTCTACAATTAATTTTTTTCTTAATACGGTGCAGACTTCATGCTTAGTGTCATTGTCTTGTATAGAAGTGCTATAGGTAAATGCTTAGGCTTGCTAGTTCATGGTTGTGGAATAAAATCTAGGACAAGTACTTTGTGCATCTAATGCCAAGTTTACGTCCCAGTCTAGCTACAAGCACTCGTGCCAATGAGGAACCAAGATGTAATTTGTACTCATGTTTTATGCTTTTTAGCTGCTCTAGGAGACCTTTCCTTGTACATTCATTTTCTGTGTTTGTTATCCTAATATTGCAGTGGTCCTGTTCACTTTTTTTGATGCTATATGTTATCATCTCAGTGGGCGACATGGTGACATTCCCTGAATCTATCATTTCTGGCCATCAAGAGTCGATAGAAGTTGAAAAAGAAACACTTGATACAGACAAGATGAAGAAAGAAAAATCAGTTCAATTGCAAAAGAATCACAGTTATGTTTCACAATCTGCAGTGGCTTTAAGGTGTCGAGTCATGCCTCCTCCTTGTTTGAAGAACCCATACCTTAAGAATTCTTTGGAAATGGATATAGATCCTTTTGGCAATCAGAGATCAAAATGTGCAGGTGCATTTTCGTTAATCAACTTCTAAATTTTCAGTTTTTGGAAGAATTGATTTGTTTTATGGAAAGGATTTATTCTGGTTTCAGAGCAATTTTCTGTTATGTTATATAGGTCTTTAAAGTGAGTAAATGTGTACAGGTTGTCATGAAACTTTCTAGTTTGCCTTAGATCCTAATGAACACGTGTTATTGAGGTGCAGGTTTTTGTCCTGCAGGTATTGGTGGTGATGGTCTTTCACGCTACCGAACAGATTTCCATGAAATAGAGGTACTGAGGTACATTAGGAAACCAAGGATTTGTTGCTTTATATTAAGTATTGAACACCTTTTTCTTTTCAATGCTTCATTTTGATTGATTTGAGCCTTCTCTAGCAAATTGGCAGCGGAAACTTCAGTCGTCGTGTTTTTTAAAGTCCTGAAAAGACTTGATGGTTGCATGTATGCAGTGAAACATAGTATGAAGCGATTACATCAGGATACAGAAAGGTAGCTTATTCATTGTTAGGCAACTTGTAATTATTGACTCCCTATTTTTTATCCAGCTTGCTTATACATTAATTTACCAGGAGCAAGGCTTTGATGGAAGTTCAAGCTTTGGCTTCTTTAGGTTTGCCTGCACGCCCATTTTTGATTACTCCCTATCTGAAAAGCAAATGTAATTGTCCTGAAACTGTAGTATTTTACAGGGACCCATGCGAACATTGTTGGCTACTACTCATCTTGGTTTGAAAATGAGAAACTTTACATCCAGATGGAGCTATGCGATCACAGCCTTTCTATCAACAAACTCTCTAAATTATCCACAGAGGAAGAAGTTTTAGAAGCAATGCATCAGGTGAATAGTTTTTAAATGCATTACATGTCCTAAAGTATCCTCAATAGATGTCCTTTTACAGTAAAATGGGTTGTTTAGTAATAATTGCCACTATACTGGACTCACTCTTAATACCATTGCCAGAAGGATTCCAATGTAAGCTGAATCATTTGATTTCAATTTTTTTTGAATGGCATGTAGTTTGAACTCTTGTTTGCTACACGAGGTAGTTGGAAATGGAAGTGGAGAGTGATGTCACGCAGTTCTATTATCTAATGATACATAAAGTGGAATAATCATTCATAGACAAAACAAATGAGGTGCTTGTCAAAGTTCAAAATTTGAGTATGCCACTTTTTAAAATATTTCAATGCTATAAATCTGGTAATTTAGCAATCACCTTTATCTACTTGACCCCAGTAAATAAAAGGATTAATCTATTAAATAATGAAGTGAATTAACTATGTTAGACTTTTTCTCAATGACTTGTGCATGAGATTATTTCTGTGAATTCATTTATTTTACCTTCTGATGGCTTAAATGACTCGACAAGAAATGCATGTCAGTTTGTAGAATGTCATAAAATTTTACTTTTTTCCTACACATATTTCAAAACTTTGGAAAATCAAGCCTGTCTTGTCTGTCTTATGTAATTCCCGCTTATAAAAATTCTCAAATTTGCAGATAGCCAAGGCGTTGAAGTTTATACATGAGAAAGGGATGGCACATTTAGATGTCAAGCCAGATAATATTTATGTTAAAAATGGAGTTTATAAACTCGGTGATTTTGGTTGTGCGACTCTTGTCGATGGAAGCTTACCAATTGAAGAAGGCGATGCCCGGTTTATGCCCCAAGAAATCCTGAATGAGAAGTATGATCATCTCGACAAAGTTGATATTTTCTCCCTAGGGGCTGCTATCTTTGAGCTTGTCAGAGGGGTGCCATTGCCTGAATCAGGGCCTCATTTTCTAAATCTTAGAGAAAGAAAACTGCCTCTTCTTCCTGGTCATTCATTGCCATTTCAGAACTTACTCAAGGTAAAACAGCTTTCCTTCACAGCATATTCCAACATATCCTGCAATCAGAGGTTTCAGTTATGTCCAATCTTTTTACTGTAGCAGTATTTAGTTTACGTTTTTAACTGATCATTTTAGGCAAAACCATTACATTTCAATCTTTGGCTAATGTCCTAAGGAGCTAAAAATGCCTTTTAGTGGCTAAAACAATCTTCTTAAATAAAGAAAACCCAAGATACCACATAATTTCAGTTCGAAAGTAGTGCGTGTTGGTGATTTAGTAATGCCTTGCGAGAGAGGACTGATGTTTCTATTGGTTTCTTAATCATATTAGGTCATGATGGACCCTGATCCAACTCGACGACCTTCTGCTAAAGAACTACTCAACAATCCAATTTTTGTCCGGCACAGGAGAACAGCAAAAAGCATGTAAACTTGTAAGTTTGCGACTGGATAATTTTGACAGAAGCTGGAAGCTGCTGTTTCAATAGTATATTTTGGCCATTGCTGAAGGCAAACTACTTGGAATGAAATGTTCAGGGAAGGATTCAAAAATGAGCGGAATCCACAAGAATTCTCTCCATTTTCTGCACCAGAATTTTCAAATATAGATGGTGCTAATTTTGTATACACAAGATATGGGGAAGAAACTACTGCGTACTACTTTTGAGTTGACAATTGATAAATTCAATCGTGGAAGGACCTGAAGTTGGTCATCACTGGCGTTAAACTGGGACGGATTGTCTATGTGCAGGCTAGCTCATTAAAGACCCCTGCCACCCAGCCAACCAGTTTTTTGGCTAATGCAATTACTCTAATTGTATCTGACATTATTAAGGTTAAGCTTTTAGGAAAATTTCCTAAGTGTAGGGATTCTTTCACAGAATCTTTACAGGTGCTCTTGTGACGGCATCTAATTTGCAGGCAGTTTCTTGATTTTTTGGTCATCTGTCAATGAATCTGTGTCAGGTTGAATTTTGTAAAAATTCTGTGAAAATATCCTTGTATATGTAGCATTACTCTATCCTTTAAGTTTATAATAATTTGGTTATTCTATAGGTACAGAAAAAATTGGACAGAATTTTTATAGAACAACACTCGACAAATTTTCATTAATTTTGGATTGAATATGGGCAGAAAATGCACCATACATATGCTATGTTTTTGTGAATAATTCCCTCGTAATAATTGGGCAACTATTTTACAAGTTGATATTAAGGGTGACTTTTACTCAATGGGGTCGTTTGAGACTTACAACCAAGTTGTGGACTGGCCTACCTATGCCAAGTACTGTTATTCCTTTTTTTCCCTACACACACACACACACACACACACACACACTCTCTCTCTCTCTCTCTCTCTCTCTCTCTCTCTCTCTCTCTCTCTCTCTCTCTCTCTCTCTCTCTCTCCACACAAAAAGTAATGTTATCCTGTATTGGTGTTAAGCATCTGTTTATATAATAACTTCACATATTTATTTTTATTATTATTATTATTATTATTTGGGTTACGGTCCATTACTGGCCCCCCTGCAATGTCCTGGACTTTGATGGAGGGGTAAATTGCAGGTTATGCCTTCAAGGGTATAGGATGAAAGACTGTCATTTAACTCCCACTTATTAATGACCTCATCCATCTTTTAGGATTCGAAACCTTACCTGACAGTTGCAAACGAGGCCAGATTTTTTTAACCTTCCTCTTTCACCACTTGGAGATGTGCCCTGAGAGCACACATATTTATTTTATTGAATCTATCAAGCGTGGTTACTTATACCAGTGTTTTAGTACTGCATTTTAGGTTGAATGTTGAGCATAAATGGACTTGGTGCTTTAAATTATAGCCCGCTGCATTGTAATTTGTATTAAAGAGTTGTATGATGTAGTAATTAGATTGAACTGACACCAGAGATCATTTAAGCGTTGCAAAAAATGTGTCATTTTTCCCAATTGATTGATCACAAGTAACTAATAAAGTAACATAATTGATTTACAGAATTGGTTCATTAGTTTTGAATATCATTTTTTTTTCGCTCCACTTTATGACTCGAGTTATACGTAATGAATTGGGGGTTGATTTTATTGGGGGTACTGAAATTAACTCTTGTTTGCAATTGTGTCAATGAGCTTTAACTCAGAGCAATCATAGTACTTTAATTTGAAAGTAATTAGATTACTCTGTTAGCTTTTCATTCTATTTCTTAATAAAATTTGTGACGTGATGGTTAGAAGTAATGAAATTTTCACACTTTTTGTCAAGTCAACAAAGTAAATCTTACCCCTGGTCATTGAATTTAAGCCTTGCAATAAGACCACTGAAATTTTATTTGGGGTGATCACACCACTGAAATTCAATTTCGAGATCCTAAAAAGAACTTTTGCAATTTATTTTAAAACCATTAGATAAATAAAATAATGAGTATCAAATAACTAAAATCATAAATAATACAGTTAATCAATAATTTCTACAACTATACAATTTCTAAATTTAAAAAACTAGACAATTTTGAAATTTTCAACTGGACAATTCCTACTTTATAAAATCGGGGTCGAACTGTTAATAATAAATATAATGCATAGTGATATTTTTTGAAATATGTTATTTTCAAAAATTATATATCTATAATATATTAAATATCACATCAAGTGAGAATCATTTTTTGGATGATTCTATCCTTACTATAATTCAATTATTTCAATAATTTCTTACTTTTTGTTTTTTCAATATGTATTTAATTATTTCAATAATACCACACTTTTCGTTTTTCAATATGTATTTAATTTATTAATCATTTGAACCATTTGAATAATATTATCATTAATTATTTTGTTAATTATTTAGTTATGATGAATGTACATTTGACAGAGTCATTACACTAATTTTCATTTTTCAATATGTATTTATTTTATTTAATCATATTTGATAGATTCATTACCTTTTCATTTTCAATATGATTTATTTAATAATTTGAACAATATTACAAAGAATTATTTTGTCAATTATTTAGTTATGACCAATGCACATTTGACAAAATCATTCCACTTGTCCCGATAGTAAATTAAATTCTTTAATTTTTTTTTTTTTTTGAAAAAAAATGAATATTTTTAGAGTTTTCTTCCAATGATTTATTCAAGGAATGTTAAGATACATAGAAGGCGATTTAGAGAATATAATGCGTATATATAACAAGTAATTTCAATTGATATATTCAATGCATATTAAACGAATATGAAAAAACGATAGTATTCATTGGATTTTCAGTTTAGATTAAAAGGGTAAATGAATGGACCATTCGAATTGACTCAACTATTTAAATTGTTTTCACAAATTGATTTTTATTCCATTTGAATCAAAAGTTCATTCTATATAAATAATTTATATTAATTATTTTTTTTTTATATTCTCACATCTTCAAATATTATTTTTATAGCATTTATAAAACATTTCAAAACAACGGACAACACATGTTCAACTATGACTAGTAGAGACAAAAATCACTTGTTAAACTTAGCTGTAATACATTTTTATTATGTTAAATTCATACAACCATTATACACATACATCTTTTTACTTATTTTTTTATCTTACTTTCCATTGATATCAGAAGTGGACATAATATAAATTAATTGCAATCAATTTAGTAAGTGGTTTTTGTCTATAAATTAATTGCAATCAATTTAGTTAGCATATATTGAATAAGCTTCCTTCCTTTCCTTGACAATAACAATAATACTTTCTTTAATTTCACACAACAGTTTTTGTTTGCGGCATTATATTTTTAATGCAATGAATCTGTCCAATCTTTGTTCATTGTTGCATTCCTTATTTTCAACATTCCATTAATTAGCACATCTTATTTCAGATGTCGATTTCTGTAAAAAAAACATTAAAAGGGCATAGAAAGACTTATTTACCCATATATTTATATATATATATATATATATATATATATATATATATATATATATCATAAATACATAAGTTCGACAATTTATTTGTCATTTATTTTAAAGCAAGCTAACAAAATATCTAGACAAAAACCACCACAAGGGACTATATGCTAATTAATTGAAATTAAGGATAAAAATGTGACAAAAAGTTAGAAAAATAAATAAAGTTAGAGAACATTTTAATTGAAATGAAATTCAACGAACCGAAACGATAATTTGTACCCATTTCAAAAAACAAAAGGCGATTGCTCAAATTGCAATGCCTATGTTTGACTCTTGTTTATAAATTGTTTAATTTTTATTAACGCTCAAGTCACATTTTCCCCACATTTTGGGGGCTCATAATTATTATCCACTATTCGAATCTATCAATTTGTTATTTAAGCGTTAGATAAATACTTTCCAAAGATGCTTATATGTTGCTCATTTTTTTTTTTTTTTTTTTTTTTTTACCATTTTAGTTAGATATAATGTACGCATAGCATGGCCATTTAATGAAGGAAAATTGGTGCAAATGATCCGTAAACTTAAAATTTGACATACACATTCTTAACCTTCCACTTAATGAGTGTAATTAGTCATTTTGGATGGTTTTCATCCTATTGACCGTTAAAAATGTCAAACTTTTAATGAAAAAGACTAAAATATCCTTATTTTAGTTAAATAAAGAGAATACGGGGAAAATAATTATTAAAACTAGGGGTGAACATGATTCCAAGAGAAGCGAATTAAACCGAAACATGAACCAATGATTTTTTTTGATAATGGAACCAAATGATTTTTTTAAAGATATGGAACAAACTAGAATCGAACCATTTGGTTCTAGTTTGATTCTAATTTTATTTTTTAAATTTTCAGACTTGCACTATATCCATAAGTTAGCAATATATATTTAAATAAAAAAAAACATAAAGCATTCAGCAAATTCAATTATCAATCATCAAGATCACAAAAGTCCAAATCAACAAACAAAATATAGTCATAATTTGAATACACGAATTAATTTTCATTCCTGAACAAATAATTGTCTAATAAATAATAACAATGATTTACTAAATTAATTGCAACAGTTTTAACGCACATCCCTACAATAAAGGATGAATTGTGCAAAACGTTTACAAACAACCATTAACTGTATAATACTCCATGAATGTTTATTAGATTTTTCTCTATTTGTGAAGAACACAAATAATTTCTCAAACAATCAAGGTGAAAATACTGCAAAGGCATTCTAAGTACTCAGCAGTTCCATTTTTCGATCTTGAAAGAGTTTTCTCCAGTGACTAGATGAAAATGCGGTGTTGACTTGCTGTGACGTTGTGTAAATTGAAAAGGAGTGAAATAGAAATGATTCAAATAAATACAATGTTAGGGCCTACACAATTAATTGGATGTCTCCAATGAATAAAAATCGATTAATGGGTTGTCTCCAATGAATATAAAATTGCTGTCTCCACTAACTAATTAAAAAAAAAAATAAAATTAAACCCCTGTTTGGGCCACATTCTTACAAAATGAAAATGAGAAATAGATCCGTTGGAGCACACTATCTTAAGCCAATTGTGAGATGAAAGTAAAAAATGTCATGTCAAGTGGGGCCTTCCAACGACTCTACTTATCCTTAAATGGAGACAAAAATGTGGCCCAAACAAGGGCTAAGTTTGGTTCTGGTTCTGATTTTCGATTCTAAAACTAGAACTGAACCAGAACCTGAACCAATTGGTTCTCAATTCAAAAAACCAAAACCACTAAATTTTTTGTAGGATTCAATTGAACTGCTCGGTTCGGTTTGGATCGATTTGGTTTGGTTTGAATATTTTGTCCACTCCTAATTAAAACATATGACAAAATGTACAATCCAACCTATCAGCCAATTTCTCATAAGAGTATCTTCAATGCAATTGTAGATTGATTTAACACTAGTGCCATATAAGCAAAATAGAAGGTATTTGAAAAAATGTCTTTCTATTGCAGGTTGATAGGAACTCCCATCAAGATAATGTAATAAAGGAAAAAGTACATATCAAAATACTTTCAATCGATGTGGCACCATTAATGTTTAATGAGTATACTCAGTTCAAAGTTGATTTTCAATGCATTTTATGAATTGCGATTTACGCATCTTTTATTTTCTGAAAATAATAACTTATTCACACACACACACACACACATCTATATATATATATATCTGCATTTGAAATATAAATTTTGCTAAGTTAACACATCTAACATAACTTTTGTATAGATAAAGCTCTGGAAAAGATCTATATTTCTTTGCTACATCATTTGGACGAAGTTTCTATTAACTTGTAGAAATTTTTTAAACACATTCTTTTTGGCTTAGATGATTTTTTTTTTTTAAAGCAATCTACGATTGCATTGGAAAGGCTTTGATGGGGGATTGGTTGGTTGATAGGATGAGATAAAATTTCTTTTTGTGTTATAAATTTCGAGTTTTCTATTTCTACTTATTTTATTTAACTAAAGTAAGTCTCATTTTAGTCTTTATATCAAAATTTTGACATTTTTAATGGTCAACTGGATAGAAACCATCTAGAAGAACTAATTTTGCCTATTAAGTGAAAGATTAAATATTTGAGCTTAAGATTTAAGGGTTACGAAGCAACTCCATAGATTATGACCATTTGTGCAAATTTTCCTCTAATGAATACATAAGCGTCTTTGTGGCTGCACAATTTTAAAAGATTTAGGATATGAGTTTATAAATAGAAGATTGAAAACATGGCTGTCAGTCTGTTAAACTTGTTAAACGTATGAGATGTTAGAAGGAAAATACCCTTTCAGCTATGTCGCAAGGATTTTACACTTAGTACCCAAATATTTTTGGATTTGGAACCTCATTACAGTATCCAGGGCTTTTGGTCTTTTAGGTGAAAGGTGAGTTGGCTCTTTCTATTTTACAAATCTATTATCTTCCTCAGCAAAGTTCCTTCTACTTCAAGGGGAATCGAAGACGGCACTGAAAGAGATAGTGAAACTTCATCAGTCTTGTTAAGTACCTAATAGACCTCAGGCATTTTAATTATTAAATGATTAAGAAGTCTCTATCAACAAGATAAAAGAGTGGATTCTTCCTTTCATGAAATTAAGGTCTCCTTTGCTCCGGTTTACACTAAGCACACTTGGAGGAACTCTCCTGCGCTTTAGGATTAATAACCTTATGTATCGAAGGAGCCCATCCAAGAGGCTAATCGGCTGTGTAAAGGCTAGTAGTACAGTTAGCGGGCTGGAGTGTCTCCCGTCAGACTGGTATTCTACTCCCTGCTATTTCACTACCCGGCTAGCTTGAAGTGAGCGAGTGCTGCTCACTAAATTGGAAGCAGACTTCGGGCTACAAAAAAATGAGTGAAGTTTCTGTTCTAGAATGTCAAAACTATTTCGAGTAGATGTCGGCATTTCCTAAAGAATGCAATTGTAATAGGAGTAGCCATAATCGAAGGCGGATGCAATATCATAAGAAAAGAGAGTTTTTTGCATAGGGTAGATGAAAGGTGTTTAAATAATATTTAAATAAAAATGCTCTTTTTACGTCTTAGCCTCGCCCAGGCTCGTAAACCTTGAATTTTGGCTTTCACGTCTAGTCACACTTTACGTTCTTTAAAATACTGCTATATGTGGATCCCATGTGTTTGGAATTTTCATTCATCACTTCAAAATAGTTATAGATTTATTTTGAGTCAAGTTTCATATAAAGAGCGTTCAAATATATCAGTAAATTTGCTGGTCTACGTAATTTGAAGTGCCCGTATTGCAGGACATGATCGTTGTATCTTGTAGGACATGATCGTATTTTTTAAGAAAAAGAGTCAAATTCTTGTTTTGACCGAATTCATATTAATTTATTTCTCGTTTCTACTTATTTGATTTCGATAAGTTGAAATTTTGTCCGATTTTATGCACATAAAAGATTTGTTATTGAAATATAATTTATACACGCTAATTTTCCCAACAATGAATAGATAACGATCATATATACCAAAATCTTGAATATATATTGGGTAATAGGTATGCCATTCTAATGTACACTAGCTGCTCTTACATCACCATGTCTCCTTCAGTGAGGTCTCATTCATTTTTTTTTCAATCTTTTAGATATAATTCTTCCAAGTATTCTAGTCTCTTATAACATCTAATTAATTTAAGGGTCTGTTTGATAGAAAGATGAAATTTAGGTGGAAAAAAAAATGAATTACAGAGAATTCAATTGCCTAGAATTTATTTTTACTGAGAATTATAATTAAAAGTGTTTGATTGGTATAATTTTTCACCTGGAAAATATAATACTTTTGGTATCCGTTTGACTTTATTTTTCATGAAAATTGTCAATTAAAGGAATAAATTTTCTTACTATTGGTGACAAAATTTGTTTAGATTGCCAAAAATAAAAAATAGATAAAAAAAATAAAAAATTGAATTTTTTTTTTTTGTGTTTGTTTGACTTTGTTTTACATGAAATTTGTCAATTACAATTAAAGAGATAAATTTTTTACACTTCATCTTAGAATTTGTTTCTATTGTTTAAAAAAAAAAAAGGTGGAATTTCAATTCCCATCAAAGTGGTGGGAAAAAGAATTCCTTGAAATGAAGGAAAGTTTCAAAAGTTGAAAAACGATTTTCATGAAAAATTTGGCCAATCAAACAAGTCAAAAGTGAAACTTGAAATTTGAATTCAAAGTTCCAGGAAAAATTTGGTGCTATCAAACGCACCCTAGACCAATATTAACATGAAAAGGCAATATTGGTTTCTAACATATGCCAATGGTTTTCTTAACAAACTTAACCAAACCTCATAATAATAATAAGAATACAAATTATCCTGCACATCAATAATTATAACAAGACAACCACGTAGAGTTCAGATAAAACGAAATCGATTGTGATGTATATTATTCCTTTCTTTGTCAATTATTTGATGAAAATATCCTCAAACTAAGCCTATCATTTTCCAAGACAATTGAGTCAATATCCACACATTTAGGAAGGGTATATGATTAATTGCTCTGTCAACTTTGAGTATATATATATATATATATATATATATATATATATATTATACAAGTTGATAGGGAAATTAAAAAAAAAAAAAAAAAAAAATTCTCACGACAAACCAAGCAGTTCTAGACCAACAAAATCGTGTTTCTGGTATCTAGGGTTTCAAACAGGAAATTTTTTGTGCCTTTTGAGGAATTGTTGTACTGCCTTTACTCTATTTCATAACCTATCTCAAAAAAATTGTAACCTATCTGGCTACTTCTAACAGTAATAAACTTTATATATGCTTCAAGTGAGTCAAATCTCACGAACCTTGTTTTAGATAGACCTTCAAACATTTTCACGCACAAAATTTGAACGAAAGTGTACGCACCAATCACACACCATGTGCACACTTATCTCATATATATATATATATATGTGTGTGTGTGTGCGCGCGCGCGCGCCTTGAACAATCTTTGTTGCGGCCAATTAAGTTTATAATCTAAATGAGTGGCACTATTGAAAATACCCAAGGGAGCAGCCACTAGGCATTTCGCGAGGTATCTCTTATATGTCTAGATTCAACACTAGTCGAATAGGATCTCCGAATTTATATGTTCATATTTTTAATCAACCTATCAAAATGATTTTCAATATCAATTCAATATGCAAGAACACCTTAAAATAATTTAATTAACTTACCAAATAAGAGAAGGGAGAAAGCCAATAAAAGTATTACATGCAAGCCCTTATAATCAATCATATTAACTGCCCACTTATATGAATGTACAATAATTAATCCACACACAAACATGATAAATATATATATATATATATATATTATAAGCAAATATCAAGATTTATTTATATTATTGGAATAATGGAGACAAAGAGGTCTTACTTATTCTATATCTCGTGATCATGATCAAGCTTGAACCAAATGAACCAAATATTCCACCTTCAGCATAAATCCTGTTGCCTTTAATTGAATCAAAACCCCAAATTGAGTACAGTAGACAGATAAAATTAGACAATAACAGTAATACATAAACCCCTAATTTGAAATTATTTTAGAGAAACATAAAAGAATAGATCCCACAATTATCTGTGGACTGTAAGCTTATTACATCGAACTCAAAAATCACAAGCCTAATTATTGCAGAACACACAAGGATTTATTAGTTTCCAGGTCAAGGGTAATCAAAAGTTAAAATTTATAAGAAAAACAGGCAATTTTTAAAGGCATAGATCTGAACTCCCTTCAAGATTTCTTGTCCAAAATCCATAAAGAAAAGAAGTAAAGAACAGTAAAAATCTCACAGTATAACTTTTGCGTCAAAGTTCAACCAAGGGGAAAGCACAAATCCCATAACCTAATATATTAGTTTGGTGCATACTTCTACTCATATTACACTGACATTGGATGGGTGTGGGGTGGGGCCTGAAGGCTTCCTCTACAATTGTATCACCTCAAGTTTTGAACTATCAATCCCTTTCTTCATTGTTTGAAGATTTGTTCGGATTAGCCCTCTCTCCTTCTGCTTCTCTATACTTATGCAAATACCTCCTGAGTGATTCAGCATAATCATCAAATCCTAAACTTCCCAAAGCCCAACAAATGTCATCTCCATTAACTGTTTTTTCTCTTCTCCTTGTGGCATTTATCAGATGCTTCTCCAGTAACAAAGCTAATGAACTCTGATACACATTCTTGCATGGTTTCTTTAGCTTCTTTAGAGATTTTCGCGTTCGGAGGAAGGATCTGCTTCATTATCCGGCTGACATTCGCTATCGGTAGCAACCGATCTTGCTCCTTTATCGTGCCTTGATCCTCTACTGAGTCATGAATACTAGCATCAGCTGCATAAATATCGTACTTGAACCCTTCTGAACTCGACCCTATATTATCAACCATATTTCTATTAAGAGATCCTGTAAATCACAGACACGTTGCTTATGTCTTGCACTTGTCTCTCTATATAGACGAGTTACAGTTTTATAAAATTATTTTTGCTGAATCATCTCATTTAAAACTTTAATCTTTATATGGACGAGTTACCAATATATGGAATTATTTATTGAACCGCCTCATTTAAAAACCTTAAGCTATAGATGGATGAGTTATATGGAATTGTTTTCAATATAAGGTGCATAATTTTCATGAAAGTTTTGAATTTTTACTCGAGTATTATATTGAACCGCCTTATCTAAAAGCTCTAAGAGGAAATACATTTAGTTAACAAAAAAAATTATTCTTCAAATATTGAATGCATTAGTTAGTACACTATAATGATCCAATTTAATTAAAATAAATTTAAAGTTTAACATAACGTGGCAGTCTTAAGATGCCAATAACATAGTCAAAATCCTTGGGGAAGGGGTGGGGTTGGGTGGATGCAGTGGCAGACAAAATTCCATATACAGTAGGAGTTAGGTCACCTTTCTTTAGTTTTGAAATATTTGTATGATGATTTCTGGGAGCATTCCAAAACCCTAAATCTTAAAAAAACGACCAGAAATTTGATTAGGTCAAATGGTCCCCTCCCTCTCGAGTTGGCCATTAATCTTTAATGCACTGAGTCATGAATTTCACTGGTTATGCTTAAATATATTGTTCTTGGACTGTGTCTGTGACAGTGTGCTTGGTACCAAACAAAACCTAGAAAGATCCACAGCCGGATTAAAATCAAAATACACAAATGTTTGTGTGTGTGTACACACACACACACACATAACTATAATGATTTCTATCTTATTTATGAATGTGTTTAAGGACATATTGGTTAAAGTAAATTTTTCGATTGGATCAATCAAAACCCACTCCAAAGTCCAAACTATACAAGTTTAATTCTTCGTAGATGATGATATTTATACAAATGGGTGTTTTATATATATACCTTATGATCATATAATATGTACCATTTCACCACTCTAGTATACCTAATTTATAACAAATCTGATCTAGTTTTGTGTATAAAATTGTGTAAGTTGATCCATTCGAGGAATCTTTACACATAAAAGGAAATATAGTGACTTGCTGTGTTGTTAATGACATGTAGTTAATTTGTCGTTGAGTTATATATGTTAAACTAACATATTTACTTACTAAATATATCCTCTTAAGTTTCAAGATTTGACCTCTATAAGATATGGTTGACTACTATTACTATGCTTTTAGAATTAGTTTCTAAACTCAAGTTGGTTTTGACAACACTCTATGGAACATCAAAGAAATAAAATATTTTCAATTCTCTGTCATATTGCGATAGCCTCTAAATTCTCTAAGGTTATTGTCATAATAGTTTGATTCGTCTAATCTCCATTGTAACGTTGAAATGCGCCTTTTTTAACAATTTTTTTGAAAGGAAAGTTATACATTTCCGTCTTTACTTTTGGAATTTCTTTCTCGACTATATTCGGTTTATAATTGTTATATATAGAAGACGTAATGGAGTGGAAACAAGAAAGATGGAAGGGAAAGTATAGAAGACAACTCCTAAAAAACTTAGGTCCAAAGTAGACTGAAAACCTGTCATTCATATGACTCAAATGCTGACCCATGTTTTTGGATTACGAAGGCAATTAGGACATGAAAAGGAGTAATCTATTCTAAATTAGGCATACCAATTATTGGCGAAGGTAGATTAAGTAATTAAATATCACTATCTTATTGCTACTGATAAACTATATCAGCACTCAGCATTGTGGAAATGACTCATTGTTCATCTTAAATTTATCTGTTCAAGCATTAAAAAAAGCTTAAAATTGATCTGCTTATGAGTTAGTCTGCTTTTTTAATTTATTGAACATCAGGTGCTCATCTGTGCCGAAGATGTTATATTATTGTAGACATTGAATATCCATCTGGATAAAATTATTGACCATAAACATTGATTGCTTGTTAATTTTGCTTTGCCCGTTAGATTTGCTGTGATATTGATGTGCCAACACGACGTAGAACACAGAAGTGTCAACCTAACGTGTTACATCCCAGTCGAGAGGAGATTGTATCACGTCCTAGACCTAGCTTGGCAGCAACATCCCATGGTTAATCAAGACATGCACCATCAAGTTGGTATTGAATCACTTGATCTAAAACATACGCAGTTGATAGAGAGGATGCCACATATATATCATTTAACATACCAGGAATAGGAAAGGATGGTCAATATGAGATATTTAATAGAATGCCTGCAAAAAAGAAGATACGCGTCACCTTCTAATACGAGGGACACTTGGAGCCTCACTAGCTAGAGACAGAGAGATAAAGAAAACTAAGATAAAAGTAGGTAATTGAGCTTGAAAGTGTTGGAAGTCAATCTAAGCTTGTGAATGAATCTTAAATAAAATTCATGGTATTGAAAATCTTCAACAATTGCATAGATTGAGTCTTGAAGAAAGAAATATGAATTTATTATATTAGTATGTTACACGAATACGTGCCTATTGTATTAGAGCAAGAATGTATGTTTTCGAGCATACATGAATATGTAAGATTCATATACACATTAAATAAAATTATCCTACAAAGTATAAATGGGAGTCTTAGGTTTGTACTCAAAAGTATGAACAAAGTGTCAAAGTATTGGGCCTAACTCATCTCAAAATATCGATCCAAGATCGATTCAATGAGAAATGTTTGCCTTCTATTATATCAAGTGGATACTGGAAGGATCACCAGCAGATGTGGGATTTGACACACCCCCTCAGGCACAGAGGGAGGACAAGCGGGATCCGCTGTGACGGTCCATATTGGGGGACATCGGACTGGGGTTACTCTGATACCATGTCAAAGTATTGGGCCTAACTCATCTCAAAAGATCGATCCAATGAGAGAGATTTGCCTTCCACTATATCAAGTGGATACTGGAAGGATCACCAGCCGATGTGAGATTTGACAGAAAGATGTGAAGCGAATTTTGCAAGACAATTGTGAGGAGTAAAGAGTAGAGAAACAAATTCCAAGTAAGAAATGCACATTGTTTATGAATAACATTTTTCTCGTGGAATGCTCTCGTGAGTTTGGGTAAGAGTGTTCGGTTTATTGTGACTCCTCCTTCATTCATAATGAAGCGGTATCAGAGCTTTGCTCAAAGAACTTTTAGAAATAATATCAAACAAACAAATTTCAGCCATTACTTCATAAATTCAGTGGGAAAGAATTACAATCAATGATCAAAACATGCTTAAGGTAGACTCAGAAGTCTTCTTAAAGACGACCTATACAGATTTACACGATCTGAAACCACCCCCACAAATCATCAGCTACCAGGCGAAAAAAAAAAAAAAAGAAAAAAAGATAAAGTTTTGTCAAACATTTAAAAGGTCTCCACCATACAAGAATAACAGTGCAAAAGTAAACTTAGAGGTAAAGTAATCTAGATCCCTCTTCATCTTTTTCCTCCATTTCTTGGTCGTATTTCTGAAGAATATATCCTTTTTTGCTTTTAATTAAATATTTCAACTATCAAAATCCATGTTTTTAAACTATTATAATTTCACCAATAATCTTAGTTTGGCTGTACTGAAATCACTGTGCAAAGGAACATTTATGGTGGATGGCTGTGGTCCAAAACCCGTAAACAAATTAATTCTACTTTTGCTCTTATCAAGTAGAAGGACCACAACGTAGGATTCAAGTTACAATTAATTTAAAAATACTTTTGATCCACAAGTTCGATCTGAAAAGAAAAAAAAAAAAGAAAAAAAAGGTTAAAAAGAGAGATGATTTGTTTAACACATCCTCATTTATTTATCTACATTAAATTAAATGTGAATATTTATACTATTTATTTGTTTTGATAAAATGTATGTTCAGATATTTGGAGACGATTTTCTTGGGGGGCTCATAATTTTACTGTTAAAGAAGTCTTATTTAAAGAAAGGAGAGGCAATATCAACATCATATTGGGGACTTCAATCTTGGTTTAATGATTAAATTGATTATAAATTAAGTTCCCGCATCAAAGTTTTTTAGCATAGCTAGAAGTGTAAAACGGAACGAGATGGATTGACCTACCATGATAGAGGCCCAAGCAAGGATCATACCACTTCGGATATGTGCGACACGGTTCATCCTTATATCCTTACGTTCAACTAAGGATATATCTATTTCGAATAGTGTCTTTCTTCAATAAATGTAATTTTATAGGATATAATTATTGAAGTAAACTTGATAGCTCTCATGATGGTTTTGGATTTGTCGTCAATATCGAGTAGTAATAATAATAGAATATAATCTTATTTATTATGACATTAATGCTATCCATTCATGTAGTTTAAAATGCAATCTCTTTAGAAAGAAGATATTTTATACCATGGTAACTGCCCTAGCCCTCTTACGAAACTTTCGTTATTGATATAGCCACACGCTTCACATATTTCTAGCGATTCACATGGCATCATCGAATAATTCAAATCTTGGATAAAAATTTACAACACACTAGGACATTAAGAAAAAACTTTCCTCTTTAAATCCCAACTTCCAACCCTTTTTTGGGATTCCATCACACCAGTCTTTGCTTTAGTGGGCATCCAATCGATGTGTGTTCAATCAATTTTCAAGTCATTGCTTAGTACAACCGAGATGTCCATTTCCAATCCTAGTAGGGAGATGGAAAAATGCCTCCTCCCGTCCCATCCCGTATGAGGCGGGAATTTCCCGATTCGTCATGGAATCGGAATGGGGCAAGGAACATGTTCCCTCTTCGATTTATATATATTAAATTCCCATCGTAATTTGAATAATAAATAAATATATTTAAAAATTGAATAAATAAGTAAATGTGAAAATACAAGCAGGAAACAGGAATATTTAATCCCAGCCTGATTTCGTCTAGCTTTGTTGATATTCCTAAAACGTAGTCTTGGTTGAGGATTTTGGATGAACTAAGAATTCTATCTAAATTAAAGTTTTTATTTAAGGTTAATGTCGAATAACTTGAATTGAAAAAGATTAGACGTGACAATATTGAACATTTTTTTCCCCTTGTTTTAGTAAGCTAAATATATCGTGATATAATAGTGGATTAATTATTTCAATTCCTCAAGAGATTTGCGAAACTCTTCGAGCTGAAAAGGATTTTTGAGAACCTTAAAAGAAAATTGAAAATTCTACATTTTGTTCCCTTTGTCTAAGGCAACCTTCCAACTATATATATATATTCGAGATTCTATCACCTACATTCTCCACTCTAGGGGGCATCTTATGTCATGTAAACTTTGGATCTGAATATAATCTCTTTATTATTATGTCATCTACATAAATATAAAAATAAATTATAAAATACAAAAAAAAATTCCCGATAAGTGAAGAAAAAACATTAATTTGCTTGAATTAACCAAAAATAAATTAAAAAACTCGCCACCGTTACCAGGATCATATTCTAAGAACATTTTGCAACACTTTCTTAGTAAATGACCGTGCATTTAACCACTTTTAGACATGATTTATGCATAATGGAAGGAAAGGTTTTTTGTTTTTCGAGATTGTGGAAATGAAAATAAATGAATGTTTAGGTCTGAAAAATCATGTTAGGTGTGAAATATAGTGTTTTACCACTTCACATGTTGAAAAGTTAGATTGCATCTCACTTAAGGAAAATTTAATGCTAATCTTAATAGAATTATGTAAAAAGGATTAAATAAAGGAACTTAAGGTCAGAAGTACTGAAAATTCTAATTTTAAAGGTTGAGACAAATTTCCTTAAGCGGTAAAGGTTAAGGACTAATTGTAGAAATTTTCCAAAAAAAAAAAAAAAAAAACAAAAAGATTGTGACTGAGAAGATTTGAACCCTTGCCAACAAAATAGAAAAATGAAAGGTATTACCACCAAACTGCAATAACATTTAGGCCCCGTTTGATAGGCCTTTTTTTTTTTTTTTTCCATGAAAGATGAAATTCGTTTTCCATTTCCACCTGTTTTGGTGTTTGATGGACAATAGTGGGAAAGAATCAGAACTCTCTTTATTATTAACGGGAACTCCATCGTCCACATTGGGATCTTCTATATCCACAACATACAGAACTCCAAAATTATCCGCAAAACAAACAAACATCATATTGTTACTTATACCAACAATACTCACTCTCTTTTCCAAATCCCAGTAAAAAAACATTGCCAGCAACATTCAGTCAATTCAAATTATCATATCTAAGGCTAGACAAAAATCTCGAATTGAACTGAATCGAATCGGACTCATCCGAACCGAACCGAGCAGTTCTTTGTAAGTGAAATACCCGAACGAGTATTTGAATCAAGAACCGACGGGTTCGGTTCTCGATTCTAGACCTAGAACCGAAAAATCGAATAAGAATCGATTTTTTTTTAAATTTTTATATATGAGATAAATCAAATTATTTTAATTATTTTAAAATAAATTAGCAAAGATAGAGTTTGCATTGAAAAGATTGAGTTCTATGAGAATATTAAGATATGTAATAAAATATATATATTATATTTTTTCTTATTAAATCTTATTAGTTGAACAATTTTTAGTTTATTTATATTTGTTAATTGTGATTTTTCAATTTTTCTTATAGAATTTCTTAATATCTAGTATGACAAATCAAACAATTGATGGTTAAATCAAATAGTTGATAAGTACTACTTTATTAACAATATTTTAAAATATTTTATTTCTATGAGTCTATAATTTCTAATTTATATGGATCACCGATATTTTAGTATTACTAATTTATTATCTACTTTTTGTTATTTGTATACATTGAAAATTAATCTTATTGGACAACTTGTTATTTATATGTTATTAAATTGAAATACGTTAATTTGTAAAAACTAAGATTGAACATGTCAAACTGTAGTGTTGTTATAAATGTTAAAAAATTTAATTATAGTATGGAACCGAACAAAATCGAACCGAACCGAACCTGAACGGTTCCATTTACCAACTATCCGAAAATTTTCGGTTTGGTTCGGTTCTAACATACCTAATCATATCACCAATTGGAGAGTGGTCTTCACTCATTACATGTTTAAAACTTTAAAATTTTTACGTTGTCCTTAAACTCCTAATGTTTATGAAAAATAATTTATTTTTTTTATTTATCAGAAATTTCCTAAAATAAGATTTTCTCAAAATATAAGTTTCTAAAAATAGAATTTTCTTAAATCTAGAATGGTTTGAAATATTGTTTTTCCTCTTATTGATTTGAATAACGAGCAACAAAAAGGCTTCCAAATAAGGAGGGGGGTCACAAGAAGACCGCTTAAATCCAAAGCTCTTTTTAGACAGTTTAAGTCTTTTTGAAAAATCTTTCAATCTTACGAATACGCAAAGTAAGAAAACTCGAAGAATGTGTGAACTAAGATCTCTTAAAATATATTTTTCTAATTGACAAATTCCTATTAAAACTCATTTATTTGAATTTAAGGTCATGTTTGATAGCCTGGAAAATGGCAGGGACAAGAAAACAAATTTCAACTTTATGCCAAAATCATTGTTTGAAAGCTAAAAAGTTGACTGGAAAATGAATTTACCCCTCCTCCACGCACGCGTATTCCATTTAATGGGTGAAAATGATTTCCTACCTTTCTGGTGGGAAAGTCATTTTCGGCTTTTTAGCAATAAAAATAAATTCTATCTCCAATGGTAAAAAAAATTATCCATTTAATTGACAATTTGCATGAAAAACGAAGTCAAATGAAGACAAAAAAATTTCAATTTTTTTTTTACTTTTTTTTTATCCAAACAAATTTTAATACAGATTGTAAAAAAATTTATCCCAAAAAATAATAATTTGCATGAAAAACAAAGTCAAACGGATTATGTGAAAAATTATACCAATCAAACACCAATAATTATAATTTCCTCTTAAACAAATTCTAAACAATTCAATCCCCTACAATTCGTTTACTTTCTACCCAAATTCTACACTTGTAATCAAACGGACCATAATAATAATATAAAAAAGTCTGTAGAAAGGCGGACATGGGCTCTAATACCAAACAGAAACACCCCTAATTTTCATAAATCTTGAAGTGTTACCAAAAGTTCACTTTTCATTGTATTAAAGGTGAAACAAAAAAAAATTATTTATTTAATAAAAATATTGTATACCCTCGAATTTAAACTAAACAATTAAAATTGTATTTTTCGAAATAAAAAGATCCTTGAACATGAATGAAATTAATTAATCTATTAAGGATAGAAACCTAATAAATTTATTTCTTCAAATCTTTTTGACAGTCTGAATCAACATTCCGCCATAGTTTCAATCAGAGCAAACTAGCCTGAAAAATTATTTCAAGTGTGAATATTTAAAAATACCCTGTAAGATACGTGTAGTTTTCATAGACAATTATATAACAATAAAATAGACACTTCATACCACATTTTTTATAGAGTATATCAATGAGCAAGCGAGACACCCATTAGTCGACCCTATAGTCACATTCGTCTCACTTTTCATCTTACCCTTTTGCTTTTCGGATCGAGCCTTTGGACTTGATTGTTAATAACAATTTCACTTATCGACCAATATCTATGAAATTCAATCCGACGTTTACATCATAACCCGAAATTCATTGGGTATCAAAACCCAACACTATCTATTATGTTTGATTCTCAAATTTTTAGTCTCCGAGTGATTCTGAAAGCTTGAGTCTGCTTTTGCGACAAATTGATTTGTCCTCTGCATGTATTGGTCAATTCTTTTTATGAATAACCCAAAATGTCTTCCAATTAGGATTTCTTGTCATGCTGTGGAAAATAAAGAAGTGGTTGTTGCTATGTATGGTTTTGATTATAATTCGTAGAGAAGTTACAGTGATGTTGGTTTGAACTGGGTTGTAGGTATTGGAGTAAAGATTTTCTGCTAGAACTGAAAGTTTTGTACATAACTTATCACCTCAAAATTATATGAAAGAGGCGGTCCATGGACAATCTAAAGTTCGATGGTTCATCTCCACAACTTCATAAATTGGACTAGTATTGTGTACCAGGCTGATGGTTTGAGTAAGGTTATTCATTTTCTTTGTCATAGCTTCCATTTGAGTAGATAATACTGGAACAATGTCAGCATTGCTGTTCCTCCTGGAATTTCCATATCAAATGGCCTCATACACTCGTTCTGACCATTCTCTCAATTAAAACATGTCTCGAACAGTCTTTTATTTTATCGACCTGTTAGATGATGAATCGACTGTAGACCGTATGGCTAGAAGTAATCCTGCATAGAAATATTGGACCCGGGGTAATCACAAATTCCCCAACTAGAAATATTGATTGACTTTTTACCACTTGTGTAATCATAAATTCCCAACTAGTATATCATCCTCATCAATTATCGCTAGTTAAATGGCTTGTTCATGTGTACATTTGATATCCGGGTCAAATGGGAAAAATCAACATGCCTTGAATTATAAAGTAAGAAATGAAAAATGAAAAAAGAAAAAAGGAAATAAAATAATTTTGAAAAGAATGCAAAACTACAATAAAACAGTAGAATTCGAATTAAAACTAAATTTAAAAGAAACTAATTAAAGAAACTATAGTCTCCAACAACGGTGCCAAAAACTTATTCGTCTAACAGTATCATGACATGTAGTATTTTGAATGCCAGTCCAAGTGTCATTCCCTCAAATACTAGGCAATTTAATTGGATTCTATTTAAACTAACTTTAACCAAAATAAAATTTTTTATAGAAATTTATAGTGGCAAATTAAATTTATAATTAATTTAATTATCCGTCTTTTAAACTAACTAAGAAGCGTTTATGAAACTAAATTAATGTAAGTCCCCATATATTTTCTTAATTATCCGTTCTTAATTAATCTTCTTGAATATCTTCTTCTACAAACTCCAAGCAATTGTATTAATTGACATATATGATTATTTTCTATGTATCCAAAGCTTCTCCTTCTGGATGATTGATGAAAGTATGTATTTATAATCTCAAAATTAGGTCAAAATTCGCGCCCCCAATTGCATTTATTGTAGATGTTGAATTAAAATAGAAAAGAAAATTTGGAATGCTTCAGAATACCATGCGATCGCATGATATAACTTCTTGTAGTCGCATGGTTTGCCTTTTTCACGTACTGGTGGTCAATTTCCCATGCTCACGATCGCAAGGCATGTCTTTTTAATTCTCGTTTAATTTGGTCCCTGAATTTCTTCTTTGATTCAACTCGAGTTCTCTCTTATTTGTACCATAAGTCTTTCATTGTTCAATCTTTTTACTTTGATCCTCTTCATCCACAATTGTCTGAATTCGATCCGTATCAAGTTACAAAAGTTTACAATTAAGTCCTAAACTTTTCAAATGTTAAATTTAACTCTCGAAACTTGTGAATCTCCAATGATTGCTATCTTAATTATTCTTATTGATCACGTACAATCCAATTAGTCTTCAATAACTCTGAATCAACTCAAATTAAGCTCAAAATCATCTTTCTTCGCACCAGTTACATTCAAGTGCGGACTTTTCCTATTATTGACATAATTATACAAAATTATATATATTGCTGGTCACCCTTTATTGGAATTGAATCTCCCAATTTTGAGAATCTTTACATTCGAAATTGGGAAATAATGGGGGAATTTTTGAAAATAATTATGTTGCTATGTTGAACATATTTTTAAGTTTTGAAATTTGAAATAATTAATTTTCCTGATTTTGTAAAATCAAGTAAATTTCAGTTTGGCCCAAAAATTTTGTGTATTTTTTGCATTTTCCCCATTTTAATAACATTTCATTACATTATTTTTTTTTGGGCCAATTCATTAATAAATGGGGAATCATTCAAAAGCTCGTTGACATAAGGCTTATGAAAAATGTACATGAGCAAGAACAGTACCCTTGTTAAGATAATCGGGTTAAAATGGCACCCCTACGGATTCTAAAAATTCACACCTTCAATGTCATTTTTTTTTTTTAACAAATTTAAAATACCTTAACCTTAAAGAAACAAAAAAGAAACTACCCAACATCAGTACAAAATTAATTAACATCAACCCTAAACTTTTCAACCAAAAACATTTTTACCATCTCATTAGGACATAGTATCATTTACATAACCATACTCAAATCTCAAATTTTTTTTTGACTTTGTACAAGTATAAAAAAGCATATATCAACACAATTCCCATCCAACACCAACATATAAAGACTAAAATATTCAACTAATACCAACACCATAAAACAAAACATCGTCTCCAAATTTTCTGAAGACCACTAATCAAGAAAATTTGACAGATCCAAGTATCAAACACCATTAAAAACAAGAACTCAATTTTCAGTCAGCATTAAGATTCTATTATTAGTTGGTTTGTTCAGACAACCCAAAATGTAGAAAATGAAGGTCCAAATGTTGCCTCAGAAGTCAATTGCTCTATCATGTCCTCTGGAGTCGGCCGCATCCTCATTTGACACCTCTACCCTCTCCGGCCATGTTTTTGCTACTGCTACACTCACCAGATGCTTCCTGCCCCTGTGAAAATGGAATTTACGAAAAGTCAGCTTGTTTCCACTAGGCATAAAAATTAGAATTTTGATAGAAAAAGAAAACCAGAGTAAACGACACCAACTATAAGAATGAAGATAATGATAGAAATGTCAAAGAAACGATAAAATGGTTTATCATTACCGAGTTATTTTCATATTATAACACAGATGGATCAGACATGAAAAAGAAGCATCCATCATTCTTCATTATTCCTAGCATATAGCTGAGCAAAATCGATGTGTACAGAGCTTTTCATTTCTCTTGTCAGATAGCTTATTTCCATTCAGTTTTCTCTTAGATAGGGTCTATTCTTGACATCCTATCAATTTGTTCTTCCTATTTTGGATGCCAAGGGAATGGAAATAAAAAGTACAGAGAAGAGACAGAACTGGTTCAGCAAGTCAAACAAACACAAAAGCTCAGGGAGAGAAGGAGGTTATTAAGAAACAGCCAGGAGTAATTCCATAAAATTTCAGAAATGGAATGCAAAATGTGCTTAAATTGCACTTTGATACAGAATGGTAGGAAGATATTGGAGATGGAAGAGAAACTTCAACCTTATTGTCAGATTTTCTTCCTAAAAGGCTAAACAGCTAAGTTACTCAAAGAATTCACCCATTAGTCAGCAGCCTGGCCCATAGTATATGAATAAATTAATTCTGGATTTTTAATCAATCAGTTTTACTCGAGATCTGGTCTGGCTCAGTCATGGCCCCACTAGCATTCTGATATGATATAAAGATTACAGAAGCTACTGGTTCTTTATTTCATTAGCGGAAACAAGTGTTTGCAAAGGTCTATAATCAGACAATTGCCAAGTTGGGATCTCTAGGGCTAGCCTATCATCATCATTGTCCATCTCCTGTTCCAATCCTCTGTAGGATAAAATAGAATTACCTGAATAAGTCTTGTGCTTTTGCTGGATCTATTTTTCTGATCTCTCCAGTTGCTAGGATCAGCAACAAAATGCCAGTACTTAATCAAATGTTCTGCATAGAAGAAAGTAATATCTAAGGCTGAAAACATGCAGGAAAAGTTCACACTCAATAAAGTCAACCCACATGTTTAATGAGAATGTAAAGCATGTCGAGATAAAGGAGTGCTTTGAGATTCTTTGCATAAAATTCTTGCTACTTTTATTTGATGGAAAAAAACAGCACGAGCAGTTCCCAGTAAAAAAGCTTAATGGAAGTCAATGATCAGACAGCATACTGAAGTCAGAACACAAAATATTCATTGAAAATAGATTTCAAGCCGGTTTAGAAATTGAGTTGGTTGATATGTGGCACAAAATTATTTCATATCTTAAATATGTTCAATGTTTTCCAATCAAGTCACATGTCAGCTTGTATCACTGAATATCTATTGACAGTCTCGATTGGAAAAGACATTCATTTTACTTGGAAATCGCATTGCACATATTGAATTCTTTTGCATGGAACCAACAAATTTCATCTCTACTTGCCAAAATCACCCATTTGTTTATATCTTATCCTTGAATGCACAGTCAAGTGTCAGCCACTAGCAATTGCATGTGCATATGAAAATAGTGCATTTGGCCTTTCCACAACAGGTTTCAAGATGTAGCACCGAGGGGTAAGGGAGAAACAAGGGAAACCTTAACTTTCCTCCCAGTGGTACTTCATTATTTTTAATCCTGGATGATTCATTACGGACAGCAGAAAATGTTATCTAGCCAAAAGTTGAATAGGTATGTATTTAAGCAGATTGCACTAAACTGAAGCACAAAAAACATATCTAATTTTTCAATCCCACAACGTCTCACAGCCATTTAATTATTGAGCAGTACATTTTGTCCCGGCCATTGTAGCAGATTGTCAGAGGGTGGGCGTGGGGTGAGGTTCATTAGTCTCGACGAATAAAAGCTCTTCAGTTCTTGCACTATATAATGTCATTCTGATGGCATTATACTTGTTAGGCCCAATTTCACTCATCTTACAATGCGTCCATATGTCCTTGTTATTAATGCCAACTAATGTATGTGCATTAATCTTACTCCCTCTTATTATATAGAATATGACAGGAAGTGCCAAAGTTTTAAGTAAAATAGAGACGATTTGTCAAACGTATGACGAAGGCAAGTAAAGAAAACTGATCTTTTGGGCATATCAACACCAAAAGAAAGTTATCCTTTCTTCCATATTCATACATTATTGCTAAGAGGAAATGTAGAAGGATCTGAACAATAAAAACTAAAAGAAAATATACCTGGTATGAAGTCTGGGACCTGGTCTCTTCCTTCCTGCTGTGGAGCTTCATCATCCGAATCTGACAGAACTATGTATTCTTGATGAGGATCCTGTAGATCGGCAACATGGCAGGAAGCATTATCAAGTTCCTTATGTTCCTCGGGAATAAAGCCAAGCATAAGCTTTAGGTACTGAAAGCAAGATCCTGACCTTGGGGATCTTTACAGTCGTACTTTGGTCTGGATTCTCCACCATTTGAACTTCTCTGGGATCTTGAGTTTCTATAACTAGTTAAGGCAATCAATGGCAGGTAATTCCATGCAAATCCAAAGAAAGAGGAAACAACCAAAAACTAAATCTTATTCTCACTAAATTTAAGATTGACTAATTAATCTTTTTTCTCATTTCTATACTGTTCATTGCCATGTATACTAGAATACCAACTGGCAATGTTAGTTTTCACCTACCACTCCTTTCTTAGTGATCTCTTATGCACCTCTATGTTGAAGTTCAAACTGTTTGATGCTATGAAGCATGGACATAGACACGAGATATGGACAAGGAACACAGAGACATCATGTAACTTTTTGAAATGTTAAGACACAACACATCATGAGCACACCAACACATAACATTTCAAAAAGGTACGACACAAACCCGTTAGGAACACTGAGATTTGTAACCTGTCAAAAAGAAAAGCACAAACGCGTCAACGACAAGTCGATTAAAATACTTTAAATCTATATGCTTATATATTATATCTTTATTTATCATTTTTCCGTAAAAATAATACCTTTTGAACTTTGATTTTGAATTTTGTAGGTGAAGTTTTTGAACTGGAGTATATCTGTTATGCCAAGGTGATTTTGTTGCTGATGCAAGCGAAAGGAAGATGCATACAATTCATATAATACAAATTCAAGAATTCATAGAATTATTTTTCAAATTAATACGACTTTCTTTTACATGGATAATATAATAGTTAAAAAGATTTCCTAAGTTAAATTTCTAGTTATAACATTATATGAGCAACGAAATCGCTACACTACGTAATCCTAAGTTACTACCAGTAGGCAGCGGTAAGTAAATTCTTCCTTGGAGCGGAATTTAGCATGAGTGGGTGCACTGTCAAATGTGTCAAGGGATATAATCCCACATCGAATAAAGATGAAAATATAAACCAATTTATAAAGTCTTGGACTACTCCTCTTAGCAAGGTTGACCTTTTAAGATGAACCCCAAGTCTTTTCAAAATGCGTGCTCTAAATATGTGTACATAACAGAAGACGAGATGCACAAATATTCAATATCTATCTTGTATAATTTTACGAACTGAAACGGAACATTTTCCAACAGAAGGATACCAGATAATAAAACACTTTGGCTTTTACCATCCTTCGAATCCTGGCTCTTTGCAGACATATTGCTCCATTTTGTTAATAAGGATTTTGCACTTTCTGAGATATCTATTCCTAAAATCAGAAAATGAAACAATCTAGCAGAGGAACATTAAAAACCCCATTGCTAAGCATAAATGAAAGTTCTCTATGTGATCAATCTTCTAAAGAAATAGAAGTTGCATAACATAGAAAATTTATTTTTTTCTGGAAAGTACAAAGAAAAATATACTATCTTAAATAATATGTGGCAGAAAGAGCATATAAATAAGATCTCTCTCTTCCTCAATATCAATGGATATCATCACAAAAGTCCATATGAAGCAATTAAACAACTATCCTTTAACGACCAGTCTAGAAATCAATATTTTGATACCAATGCGTCCCATTTTACTCCTAAATAACATAATTCTTCATGACATCTAATCTCTAATCAGGGCCAATATGGTTACCCTTTGTTACTGCATTTATGAGAACTTAGACACATATATACAAACATACAGAGAGAAGGAGAAACATGATGGGGAGTTATGGAGAGAGAGATGGAGCAGATGGCATCAAGGAGCAATTACAAGCAAAAGAACACACCTGATGTCCAATAAAATTGCAGTTTAGTAACAATTTTATATATTATGGTTTTCTGCGCAAGGAAAGTCATCTGTAGTGGCAAGATATGAAGAACCTGGAAAAAGTAAACAACTTTTAAAACAATAGAGAAATATTAAAAGAAAGGCGTGTGGTAAATCAACATTATGATGGAAAAAGACCTTAAGAATAATATTAAGGACACTTGTTTGTTCTTCAATAACAGCTTGACTTAACCATGTTGCTAATATCATCATACCACCTTTAAGTAACAACCTGTATATAAGAAAGTAGAAGGAAAAAAAGAGTAACTCACGGTGATAATTGAAGCTGAACATACTTTTATGTCTTATTCAGAAGGGAAGAGACTGTACATTCATAGCAAGCTTTAAAGAAAAAGAAGGAAACAATTTCCTACATATCGGCCTTGAAGATTAGCGGGTCAGACTTGCAAAAAATAGATAACCTATCAAATTAGTCAATAAAGATACCACTTTTTGAGTGAGACACCTTGAATACCTAAGAAATACCTAAGTCTCCAATCTTTCATTTCAAATTCTTAGGTCAATCAATTTTTTCAGCCATTCCATCTCATCCTAATTATTTTGGTCACAGTATTATCATCTATGTAATCAGGTGTAATCAGGATTGCGACCTTTCCCAAGCTGGGGTGCTTGATGAAAAGATTATTATATTGTTGACTTCATTGGTGTTTCAACTCTACCATTGCCTTGGTAAACCTACCTAACTATGCTATAGGAGATTGCTTAAGCATACATAGTGCCTTCTTGAGTTGACCTACTTTGTTGATAAAATCCCATCAAATATTGGCGGGGCTTCCTAATAGATATCCAATTAGATTACGGCCAAGTCATCAACTATTCTAGAGTATTTTATAGTTAGTTAGTAAAAGGGTAAAAGGGTAATAGAAAGCTAGTAGATTGTCTATAAGGGAATAAGGGGGAATTGGGATAGGCATTCATTCAGGAAGAAATCTGGGGAGTCAATTAGGAGAGACCGGGCCACTCAAATAGCCTTGGAACTTGTTATTTTCATTTCTATTATTAATCAAAATTATCATTTACATTCCGTCATTTCAATCCTGTTTTCTTATATCTACATTCAAGCTTTTCTACACTACACAAATTACAGCAACACAAGAGTCGATCACCACCAGCAGGGGAAGTCTTCCAGTTGATTAGCAGCTTCCCAGGTCCACCAGTTCATCAGCAGCAACAGGGGTCTTATCAACTATTGGTATCAGAGCACTCGATTCTCGGGCCAAACGAAAACTGTTACCAGCAGAAAATTAGAAGAGAGTTGGAGCTTGATATTCAATCAATTGGAGAAGATGGTAATGCGACAGGAAGGAGTTCAAGACAATGATTCGGGAATAGATTCATATGGCCGACTCAATACATCGATATTCTATGGCGAAAACACAAACGAGTGGGTGTTAGAGGCGGAGAAGATTTTTTCTAAAAATCGGTTGTTAGAAGGGGAGAAAATAGAGGCTGCAATAGCATGTTTTGACTGGCAAACATGGAATTGGTTTCAGGAGGTCGATCGACAACGGACCGTGCAAACATGGGGAGAATTGAAAGAAAGGATGATGCGAAGATGGAATGGGCTGAAACAAGAGAAGCACAAGAAAGGGATGATAGAAAATTTACCGGAACTCACCATCACTTCTGAAAATTTCCTAAAATTGAAAGACGCTGGAGTAAGTCCCTTCACGTACTGCCGAGAGGAGCTGGACATGAAGGAAAAGGAGGTCGCAGTCACTTCGCTGGAGTCCACCATTAATTTTGAAATCGCACCAAAAATTGAAGAAATCGAAGTGAGTGAAGAGGGTCGAAATCACGAGGAATTAAGGAAGAAAACGAACGAGGAGATTGAGAAGAAACTATCATCATCAGAGGAGGCAAAGGAGACCACGATGATGAAGAACCAGGAAGATATTGGGCTTAAAATTAGGGCCGGAGTTCATATAATATATCACGTGGGCTCGGTTATGAAATTGGCCCAGATGGGAGAAGACTCAAAGGAGTTTCTGAAGCAAGTCCAAACCAATTTTTGTCCAAACAAGGTTAAATTTAGAGGAAATAGCTACAGCCCAAGTCCAAGCCCCTATTATTTAACTCTCCAAATAATAATAGTATCCATCCAAACCAAAACCAAACAACTGTGACCGCTTCCAAATCAACGGCTGTTACCGTGTCCCACCTCTCACCGACGACAAAAGGGGGGCACCGCCAATTAAGAAATTGACTTATGCTGAGCTACAGATGAACAGAGACAAGGAGCTATGTTGTAGTTGTGATGAAAATTTTGGGCCGAGTCACCGTTGTAAAAACAAGGAACTCCAGGTATTGGTAGTACAAGAGTTGGACGAGGAGGAAGAGGAAGAGGAAGAGATTAAAGGGGGTGACTTGGTGGAGCTGTCCATGAATTCAGTAGTGGGATTGAGCACCCCCAAAACCACGAAGCCAACCGAGTCCATTTTGGGGCATCCTGTGGAAGTATTGATCGATTGTGGAGCTACCCACAATTATCCTCAGACATACAATTTTATTCCGGGTCGTCGGGTTCAAAAATTGGAAAGCCCACAAAGGGGTGCAACCGGTTATGGGATTTGTCGGGAAAACATTCTAATTGTACGTGGTCGGAGCCGGAACTTCTTAATTGCTTTTGGATTGAAATATCCCATCTCGACATTTGCCTTGACGGGAATTATTACCACATTAACGATTCAGTTGTATGAAATTTCGAATTTTAAAATGGAACCACACCTCCACCTTGAGGACAAGGTGGATTTCAAGGCGGCCGGTAATGATAGATATCCAATTAGATTACGGCCAAGTCATCAACTAGTTTAGAGTATTCTATAGTTGGTAAAAGGGTAAGAGAAAGCTAGTAGATTGTCTATAAAGGGTAATAGAAAGCTAGTAGATTGTCTATAAAGGGAATAAGGGGGAATTGGGATAGGCATTCATTCAGGAAGAAATCTGGGGAGTCATTTAGAAGAGATCGGGCCTCTCGAATAGCCTTGGAACTTGTTATTTCCATTTCTGTTATTAATCAAAATTATCATTTACATTCTGTCATTTCAATCCTGTTTTCTTGTATCTACATTCAAGCTTTTCTACGCTACACAGATTACAACAACACAACAGCCGATCACCACCAGCAGGGGAAGTCTTCCAATTGATCAGTAGCTTCCTAGGTCCACAAGTTCATCAGCAGCAATAGGGGTCCTATCAACTATTCTATAGTTAGTTAGTAAAAGGGTACACAGATTACAACAACACAACAGCCGATCACCACCAGCAGGGGAAGTCTTCCAATTGATCAGTAGCTTCCTAGGTCCACAAGTTCATCAGCAGCAATAGGGGTCCTATCAACTATTCTATAGTTAGTTAGTAAAAGGGTAATAGAAAAGCTTGAATGTAGATACAAGAAAACAGGATTGAAATGACAGAATGTAAATGATAATTTTGATTAATAACAGAAATGGAAATAACAAGTTCCAAGGCTATTCGAGAGGTCCGGTCTCTCCTAAATGACTCTCCAGATTTCTTCCTGAATGAATGCCTATCCCAATTCCCCCTTATTCCCTTTATAGACAATCTACTAGCTTTCTATTACCCTTTTACTAACTAACTATAGAATACTCTAGAATAGTTGATGACTTGGCCGTAATCTAATTGGATATCTATCACTTCCATGTATACTTCTTCAAATCACCATTTTAAAATGGATTCTTGACATCGTCTCGTTGTTAAGGCCAACCAAGATTGGCTATTAAAGACATAAAATGAAAACACATTTATCGTTCCTTTGGAGCAAAGGTTTCTTGATCATCCATCCGTAGGCTTGAGTATAAACTTTAATCACCAACCATATTTGATACTTAATCTTCGCTACTTAACATTAAACACCCATTTACTCCCTCTCATCTATTGCATGAAAAGAGAGTAATCAAATCTTCGAGTCTATAACACTAGAATATGTTCTTCATGTTTCAAATTTGTCTTGCAATCTATTATCTATTAGCTAATTGACCAAAAGCTCAAATTGCTCTGTTTTTCATCTCGTGTTTTTTTATGACCTTTCATTGGGAAAGATAATTGGCAGTGCTAAAGACTGTGAGGAACTTTACTACTTTGAAGAGACTCATGTGAGTAAACGTTAGGTTGTAATTTTTTATTCTACATCAGTCTCTAGGAATAGTGAAATTCTGTTATGACATATAGAATGGGTCATCCTAATTTTCAATACTTAAGACATGTATTTCTTTCCATGTTTTCAAATAAAAGGACTACTAATTTCTAATGTAAAATCTTTGAATTAGTGAAACATCGACATACTTGTTTTTCAAAATCCAATCACAAACCATCGAAACCATTTAGGGCCCGTTTGGCCCCTATTCCACTCTCATTCTCATTTTTTTCTTTCGTCATTTCAACCGCACATTTTTCAAATAAAATAATATTACACACAAATCTAAAACTTTTCATCATTTTTCCACCACACATTCTTCCATCAATCACTATTCCAAAAATTCTATTATCATTAAAATCAACATCAAACACACTCTTAGTATGATTCACAGTGATTAATGGGACACTTTACGAACTCTTAATTATACTCACACAATGATTTATAGGATTTCATGCTTTTACATCTAACCTTGATAATATGGAAATCCCAAAGAATATTCAAGAAGCCCTAAAAGTTCCAAAATGGAGAGAAGCAGTAATGAAAGAAATGAGAGCCCTAATAAAAAATGAAATTTGGGATCTGATGGATATACTGAAAGGAAAGAAACCCGTAGGTTGCAAATAGGTTTTCAATGTGAAGTATAAAATTGGTAGGACAATAGAACGATATAAAGATCACCTTATTGCAAAAGGATACACACAAATATACGACATTGACTACAAAGACACGTTTACACCTATGATAAAGTTGAATCCAATTCGAGTTCTATTGTTTTTAACAACCAACTTAGATTGGTCTCTTCAATAACAAGACATTAAAAATGTATTCATGAATGGGGAATCAGATGTCCGCATGATATTACCACCAAATTTTAGTAAAAAAATGAAGAAAGACATGTAAACTCACAGCTGACCGCTCTACCACTGAACTACTGAGGAACAACAGAAGATTAGATCTCAGGGTTAGGGTTTCTCTCGCTTTTGGCGTAGCGGGCCCCCAGTGGGAGGCTCACACGACGAGCCAAAAAAATCTCTGTATGATCTCAAACAATCACCTAGAGCATATTTCAATAGATTTGCTAAAGTATTGAAAAGTCAAGGATATTGGTAATGACAGTTAGATCATATTGTATTCTTTCAAAAATCTAAAGACAAGACAAAGATAATTTTAATCGTATACGTCAATGAAATAATCTTAAATGGAGACAATTTAATGGAGATGGAAAGACTAAAGAAAATTGGCCTTCTCCATAGGGACTCGATCTTGTTTCCATCGCCTTAACCTTTGCTATGCCTCGTCTTCCCTTGCCTAGTCACCAAATTTGAGGTAAAGACTTGGGACAAATGCGATACTTCTTGGAAAAAGAAGTAACACAATCAAAAAAAGGTATCAATGTTTCAAAACAAGACTTTCTTATTGAAACTGACATTCTTTGATGTAAACTAAGCAACATACCTATTGATACTAGGAGAAAAACAAGACATCGGGAACCCAGTCCAAAAAGTCAAATATCAACGAATAGTTAGCAAGCTAATCCACCTAGAACATAATAGGCCTGACATTGCATTCGTACTTAGTGTGGTAAGCCAACACATGCATTCTTCAAAGGAAACTCACTTGGAAGCAGAATATAGAATCCTCAGATACTTCGTAGGCTTCTCCGAAAAAGACTGTTCTTCAAGAAAATTAAAAAAAAGAAGTAGAAGTATTCACATATGGAGATTGAGCCCTATCAATAAAATATAGAAGATTAACTACCGATTCTAGCACCTTTGTATAGGGAAACCTAGTGATTTGAAAGAGTAAGAAACAAAATGTAGTGGCCAGAAGTATTGCTGAGGTTGAGTTTAGAGCAGTTGCACAAGGAAATATGTAAAGAATTATGGTTAAAGAAACTCTTGAAAGAACTACAAATCACATCACAATAAAATTACCAATCAAACTCTATTGTGATAACAAAGCAGCCATCAACATTTTTCACAATCCAGTTCAACATAATCGAACCAAGCATGTATAAGTGGACAAACATTCTATTAAAGAAAATGTTGAAGATTGAGTTATTTGTATGACCTATATCCTTACAAAAGAGCAAAGTGCAGACATCTTCACCAAAGGATTACCTCAACACAATTTCGATGATTTCATCAACAAGTTGGATATGGTCAATATCTACCATCCAACTTGAGGGAAAGTGTAGAATACCCTGAAAATTATATGGGATAATTGTAATCGATTCTTCGTACCTTATTTAATTCTTCTATTGTTATGCAAAGTTTTCTTTTCCTAATTTAGGAGAGTACTTTTTCTTTTTTCTGTTCTTTTGTTGTATTATAAATTAAGAGCAATATGCTTGTTAATCATCAAGAAATACAGAAAAGTTATTCTGATTTCAATATATGATATTTTATTTATATACAAAAATAAAGGTGTGTTTGATGGATATGATGGAAAATGTGTAGTTGAAAAAGAAGGAAAAATTATTGATGTGATAAAAATATTATTTTATTGAAGAATGTGGTTAAAAATGAGTAGAAGAATGAAAATGAAAATGAGAATGTGGCTCAAACAGGGGCTAAGTAACCAATCTTCTAAATTAATTATTTGGATTAGCAGGTCAAATTTACAGAAAATAGAAAACCTAATGAAGTAAACTATACAGAATCAATCATAATAAATCAGAAATAGTTAAGATACAAACTTCTTGACTTTCCTATTAGGCAGGTATTCCATATCATTTGCCAACAGATTATATTTTGATTATTAGACTAATAAAGAAAAGGTGCAATACCAAGATAGGACTGACGGATTTTCTATTTGCAAGATTGACTCCATCAATTTGACTTGTCCAGAGAATGTTTCTTCTTTCTTCATTAACGCAATCTTTTCATCTATAAAATGTTTATCCAACTCTTCCAGATCTGGTTGGACTTCGTCCCAGGAAGGTCCATCATCAATATCTGCAGGAGCCACTTTAGTACAAGGAAACTGCTATTTATCATCTTAAATCATTTATCAATTAAAAACTACAATTGGTATAGGCTCAATCAAGAATCCGATATTTATTAGCCAACTGAACTACAATTGCCCAATTAAAAGTTACGGATTTACCAGTCTTAATTGATAGCGGTCCAGCCACCTGCATTAGTAGTTTTAAAAGAAATAGATGGGTAATTATCTAAAAACAGAAGTGAAAATTTTTCCATGAAAAAAGAAATTGGCATAAAAAGAGAAAAAAATTACCATCTCTTGAGATAGTGGGTTGACACCGGTTAATTCGCGATGGGTTTTAACCATGTATTTAAGCTGCTGGATCTGGCTTTTGAAGAGCTGCTTCTGCAAGTCCAACAAATCTTGATACGTTGTAACGGAGCTGATCAAGCAGTTCTGCTCTATCTCTTTCATAAATTCCATTCTCTGTTCCTGAAAATTAATTTTCCAGCAAATCGTACATGACCATTAAGAGTAAACTAGCAGTAAAAGAATAAAAGCATTAAATTACAAAATAAGGTTTTGGGCTCTGCCATCGGGGTGTGACGCAGCAAAGAAAGCTTGTTGATCCAGAAAACACTTTGATTCATGTGAATACCGAGCTTGGATCAAGAATGATTTGGAACTCTCCAAAAGACCTTATTTGTATAAACTTCAACCAAAAGGCGACATTCAGTTTTGCAAGAACATAAAACTCAGTAAACCATAGTAATAAAGCTATAAAACTTGACTAGACTGCCCTTATACCTAATAAATTAACACTAAATAAGTAGGCAATACTTATTACAACAAATGCAAACAATTAAAGGGAATAAAACAGCAGGTACATGCCATTCTTTGCTCAGGCTTCTGATGAGTATCTATTTACCAGCAAAAGAAAGGACAATACAAGGAATGAAGGCAGCCGTTTATAGATTTACTTGGAGGAAAATACAATATAGAAAGATAATACTAGATAGCCATTTGAGAGGGCTATCACTCTCCTATTCTCTACTACATCCAACTTTTGCCTGCCTAATCATTCCCCACTACTCTCTATTTATAATAGACTGTAACCACTTAGCCAGCTATCTAACAGAATGTTGTTATTCTCTTGCTTCTCCATTCTTCCTAGACCTTCTAGAATAAGTGTACTTAATGACCCTCATGTATCCAAAACGTTGTTTTATGCACGTCTTCCTTCCGTACTCTTATTTGATGATACCCGGACTTCAAGTCCAATTTGGAAAAAATCCTTGCTCCATATAATTCATCTAATAGCTCATCAATAACAGGAATGAGAAATTTGTTTGGAACAACCTTATTTAGAGCCCTATAGCCAATGCAAAATCGCCAACTTCCATCCTTTTTTTTTTTTACTAATAACACTGGACTGGAAAAATGACTAACATTAGGTTGTATTATTTCAGTTGCCAACATTTTCCTCACCAACCGCTCTATTTCATTCTTCTAAATATGGGGATATTTGTACGGCCTGCCTCCTACTGATCGTGCTCCATCTTGCAACCTGATTGCGTGATGAGTGTCTTGACTAGGTGGTAGCTCTACAGGCATATTGAAGACATGCCAGTATCGATGCAATACTCGCTGGATTTCCGCAGACAATTCTTCCTTACCCCCTGTTTCTTAGTAGTTGTTCCCATACTTCCAAATTCGGCCCATACTCCTACCCCCTCTTGTTGGGTTTAAGGGACACTCGTCTTTTGAAGACTTGCATCTCCCTTTAGTGTAAACCAAGTTTCTCCCATTTGAAATCTCATTGTTAACCTCTTCCAGTTCACTTCCATGTCTCCCAAACTCCCTAGCCATTGCATTCCAAGAACCACATTGTGCTACCCAATTCTAATGGCAAGAAATTCTCCACAATTGTCAGCCCCTGCAATTCGACAATCACCCCCTTGCATATCCCCTTTCCTTTCACAAACAGCCCCATACCCATGACCACCCCGTAATTACTTGTAGCCATAAGGGGCAGATTCAACTGTTTTACTAGTTCTTGAGAGATGAAATTATGGGTAGCACTGCAATCTATCAAGATTGTCACCTTCTTTGCACCTATTTCCCTTGTCAATTTCATGGTTTCCGGCGTGGTTAGACCAACCACAAAGTTGAGGGAGAGTTCAATTACCTTCGCCATTTCCTCAATCTGACACTCACCGATTACTTCCTCCCCAAACTCCCATTCCTCTCCCTCGTCTTCCCCATGGACGAGCAACATACAGAGTTCGCGATTTTTGCAGCAATGTCCCACAGAAAATTTTTCGTTGCGGTTGAAGCACATCCTTCTTCGACTGCCATTCCGCGTCCGTTAATCTTCTAATCGGACCTTCCCGTCGCATGTTAGGCGCCTTCTCCCCGACGGTAACTGTTCGCACAGGAAAGGGTTCGCTTAGCTTCATATCGTTGCGGTTAGGCCCTAATTTAGGAAACCGGCCAGCCCCAAATTTCATTAGTCACCTTAAGGGCCTTATTCCTTTCTTCGACCTACTGGGCCATGTCCATCATTTGGCCCACTCCATTTGGGCGATGCAATCGAATTTCAACCATTATTATTGGCTTAGCCCATTAATAAAAGTACTTTCCAATACTTTCTCCGGGATGTTTATAAGAGGCGCTGCCACGGCCTCAAAGTTTCGCCAGTAGTCTTCCATTGTTTCGGTCTGCCTGATGCCAAAGAATTTCTCGCATAGACTCCCCTCTTGAGTGGATCTGAAACGAAGCAGGAGAAGCCTTCGAAATTAATCCCATGTTTGAAACGGAGTCCTGGCTTTTGTCCAGTGTAGCCACGCCTGTGCATTACTGTCGAGACCGACTCCTACCGCTCCTAACTTCTCTTTTTATGTCAATCCATTCACCTCGAAATACCTCTCTACGCGATACAGCCATCCATCTGGGTTATCACCACTAAACACAAGCATCTCCAATTTCCTAACCTGACAGCAATCATTAATTTCTTTCCCTTGGACGATGACCTTTGTTTCTCTGCCAAAACTAGTTTCGCATGTGTTTGCTTAGCTCCTATGGCTCCACTGTGAATGTTAGTCGATCCCTCCATGATACTCCCAGACCCTTCCCCTTCTAAGTTTTTATCCATTACACCCCTTGGGAATGTTAATACCGCAACAGCCTTTTGAGTAGCTTCCATAGTCTGCATCATTCTGGCTATATTCTGCGTCAACTGTTCCACCAAATATTATATTCTTGGTAACCTCTGTAGCCCTGATTTTAGATCTTCCATTTCCTTCTCTATCACCTCCACCCTGCCGTCGGATTTCTTCTGAGTTATCAGGATTTTGTTGCTCTGATACAAATTAGATGAGTATCTACCTACCAGCAAAAGAAAGGACATAAGGAATGAAGGCAGCCGTTTATAAATTTACTTGAAGAGAAATACAATAAAGAAAGATAATACTAGATTGCCGCCATTTGAGAGGGCTATCACTCTCCTATTCTCTCCTACAACCAGCTTTTGTCTGCCTAATCATTCCTCGCTACTCTCTATTTATAATAGATTGTAATGACTTGGCCTGCTATCTAACAGAATGTTGTTACTCCCTTGCTTCTCCATTCATTCTGGACCGTCTAGAATAAGTGTACTTAATTGATGGCCTATCAACTTCTTGTTCCCTTGGTTGCTTTGTGTTTGTCCAGTTGGTCCTAGGATGCCCAAGCCTCATTATTAGCTGCATCAATATGGATTCTAGGATCAATTGGAGAGAGATAAATTAAGGTTGTGACAGAGAAATTTTAACAAAGAGGATTTGACGATGTATGTACGGTGTACCATGGTATATAAGAGGAAGAGAACTAGGGAAGTTGGAAAGTTTAGCAACAACTCGCTGCTTAGAGTGGAGAATGGGCATGTGCTTGCTTTAACCACACAGCTCTGCCATGTGGTATTGAGGGAAGGAGGGATGGGATGGGATGGGATGGGATGGGATGGGGTGGGAAATCATTTGAGATGGCAGAAAATGGGATGTAAAATTAACTTTTTCACTATGTTCCTCACAATAGCTAATTAGATATTAATTTTTTCAAAAAATATTCTAAAAAGTCCGAAGAGTAACAGAAAAGTAGCCTTCTTCAATTTTTTCAGGTACCTTCAAACAACTAAACATTCTTAAATACCCTCTATCCTTATTCTGCGCCCAGTGTTAACACTACAAAAAAATGGAAGAAATAAGAGGAGAAAAAAGACCAATTCACCAATGATTTCTCTGTTTTGCGTTGTCTTAAGCCCCCATGTCACCACACGGGGGACAGAGATAAAAAAAGGGGGATCCTATCAACTTGCTCCGACCTACAATTATAAGCTCATTAGCTTGGTTCGACTTCAAAGTCAAGAAATGAAAGAAGACTTCTATCTAGGGCTGGGAAAACCCGACCCAAACAGCTCAACCCGACCAACCCAAATCAAACCGATCGGTTTGAGTCGATTTTTTAAGTTCAATTGGGTTGGGTTGGGTTGGGTTGAAAAATTGAATTTGAGGTTGAGTTGGGTTGGGTCTCGGGTTATGAATTTTAACCCAACCCAACCCGATGAATTAAAAAATTAATTTCTAGGATGAAAAAAATTAAATAGATATAATAGTAAAGATAAGAACATGACTTATAATATATAAACGTCAATTTTTTTCACATAGACCGATTCATATAAACACTATGTACAAATGCAATGTTATTTGACAATAAAGTAAAAATTAAATACATGACAATGAAATGAATGAATTCCAAAAAATTGTAAAAAAAAAAAAAAAATGCTTCATAAATTTTAAACTTATTTATATATCATTTTTTGAAAAAATTCTTTATATGTGTGTTTAAAAAATGGAGGTTTTCAAGTAATTTCAAACTTTAAAAAATTATCCAAATTTAACAAATAAAACGGATCCAACTTGAATTGGGTCAAAACCCAAACCGACCAACCCAACCCAACCCAAACTTGGATTGGGTTGGGTATAAATCAATAATTGGGTTGGGTTGGGTTGATTTTCGATCAAACCGATCATGTTGGGTTAGGTTTGGATTAAAAAAATCGACCCGACCCTACCCAACCCACGTCCATCCCTACTTCTATCTCCCAGTTTAACTCAGACGTCTTGAGAAATAGAGATACATATCATACACGTTTCCGAGTAAAGGGGCACAGCCGTCATAGCCCTGTACAAAAGAAGAAAGGCCGAAAACATGCGTTTGTAGGTCCTCTGAGTAGAACCATCAATCATCAACAGTTAGTTGTAACCCCCATTTCATCTAGCAAACATATATGCTGAATAGTTGAATACTCAAACTCCACTATTCAATTCTATGTTGAAGGATTAATGTTACCGGGGCTTCTAATGAATGCTTATTGACATAACCACATTTTAACATGGACTACAAACACGCAAATGTATATGTTAAAAAGAATTCCTGATCATACGTGACCATCCACCGGGATTAACAATACATTCATAGTGTACTTCAAATTTTCAATGCTCTTGTAAATAAGCAATATAATTATAATGCACAAAGCACATCAAAAGTTCACTTGAATGTTGATAATATCTTTAATATCTTTTTACATGTTCCATGAGCATTTAAACTAATGTTGACATTTTCATTTAAAGACAAAAAAGATAACTCCATGAATACTTAAAATAGTTATAAATTAACCTATGTTGCAGGGACTCGGATGCGGGTGTCCAAATAGGTGTGTGCGCGCGCACACACACATTTGACTATAATTTTAAAACAAATTAAGTTGCAAATTGTAATACTTCATTAAGAAATGTAAGATACATATTAGAGATCATTTTAAATTTATACCAAAATAACAAGAATGGATAAAGGATTATCTTCTTATTTAAAGTATCCGACACGGATCCTATACCCTCATCCTTGTTCCGCGTGTCTATGCGGGTCTTCATCCGAAATAGAGTCCAAGCAACCTAGCTATTAACCAACATCTAAAGACTTTCTCTAGGATTTCCCTTCAGAAAAAGCACAATGGCTATGCACATAAAGATCAAAAACTATAAAAAAAAAAATTACATCAACAGATCTAAATATATATTGTTTCTTACCTGAAAACCAGCACGAGCAGGCCTTTTCTTGCCACCTTTTCTCGCCATTTCACTTGCCCTACCTAACAATTTTGGAAACAACAAATACAAATAAACAGCCAAGCCGTTAATTGCACCATATCAGAATAATAAATTGCTCGCGCAATATTGTAAATGGTCATCTCCCGTTTGTCTAATTCTCACAAAAAAATTTATGAAATTTATGCCTGTAAATTATTTTTCCGATTTCCTTCCTTTTTATTCTAATCCATGTAAAGAGTGAGCGACTAAAAAAGATAAACCAAGATTTTTTTAAACTCTACAGTAGATCTAGCTATTTAATCTATCAAGTCGACAGATAACCAAAAAAAATCAAACAAAATCCAGAGACAAGCTAATACCCTAGAATATCAGAAGCAGGGAATGAGAAGACAGTGGAAAAAATGAAAGATTATGTATTCTGACTGGAACAGGAGAGAACAAATTGAGAGAGATTATGGAGTGAGTCTAAGAGCAATTTATTTATTTTTGGTTTGGGGGAAGGGGGGAGGGTTTGTAGTTATAATTTATTTTTCTGGAGAATTTTGAGATGAGGGTGTGTAAAAGAGCAATTGAGGGTGTGGGGTCGGGGTCGGGGTTGGGGTTGGGGTTGGGGTTGGGGGGGGGGGGGGGAACAGCTAGTATTGATAATTACTTTTTTTCTGGGGGATTTTGGTGACTGTTTTTGGATTGGGAAATCATCTTCATACGTATGAAAAAAAGACGAATGCCGATGGAGTTGGCTAGGAAAACTTAAGAAAATCGACTCATACTTGACAGCTCAACTCATGGTCGAGTTGGACCAGCCTTTACAAGAAAAAATAGCAGAAACACATAAAGGCTGATTTTAATATATGGATATTCTACCTGTAAAGGCCTTTAACATGAAAAACTTAAAATGGGGCCATATTTCATTTTAACATCAAAAAATTCCTTTAAAGTTTTTAAAAATCTATTTTGATTGTCTCAAAAATCACGAGACCGGGCTTGCATCAAGATTAGAAGTGCAAAAACACTACTTGAGTTACGTCGACTCCGAGTTTAGCGGTAGCATCCTCCCTACCTATAGTACTATGACTCAGCTTGCTAGTCCCATCTAGCAGAATCACAACATTTTCTCCATCAAATTCTATTGAATCTAAGGATTTTATCCAATCAGCCCAGGATATCATCTAATAAATCATGACCACAATTTCACTCAATCAAAATTCCAATCACATCCAAAAAGAAGCAAGCACTCAACTACCAAGAAATTCACATTATCTATTAGTTTGTAGTCTTGTATCCACATTACCTGACTTATGTATTGGAGCTCCCTTCTTCCCTCGCCTTATTGTAGGTCTCTCATGAATTTGAGCAGCAGCATTTGACCTCCAAGACTACCAAGGAGTGTCCTTTTCCAAGAAACAAATTGACTTCATTTAGGGATATTTCAACAACATTTGGCGTTATCTATGGCAATCCAATACAAGAAGCCATGGAAAAAGCATATAATCCATCAACTCGTGACGGAAGTCACGGAACAATGGTACCTCCACGAGCAAGAGACCCTCTATCTCCCTAGCATGTAGAAGATTGTAACATTTGGCATCATGTGGTAATAATATAAAACAAGAGGCCATGGAAAAAGAATGTTGTTCAAATCTCGAGAATATGGGAATATTCTACATTCCTCAAGTAACTTTGTCTACTTAGGCAACTTGTAATTAGAAGTGATTGTAGGAAATTCATTTGCAAATTTAGATTATTTTTTTCCTTTTTAATACCGTTTGTGTACTATTAAAGGATGTAATTCGATTGTATTGTATATATGAAAAAGTAAGCTTCCAGACCGTCCAACTGTTGGTGTTTTTCATTGGTATCAGAGCAGGGGCCGTAACACACCCTGATGACGGAAACAGTCGATACCAGTAAGGGGTCGTTGATCTTCGAATCACACAATGGTGAAACCGAAGCCATCCCCACAGTTGGTTCGGGAGGAATTGACAACTCGTCCTTCCAGCTCACGCTGGAAAAGTTGGACGGAAAAAACCTTAGAGAATGAGCCCAATCCATCAAACTTGTGATCGATGGGAAGGGGAAGTTGGCGTACCTGACTGGTGAAACAAAGAAGCCCGCCTCAACCGATGTTGTCCGCTTGCAAAGATGGAAATCGGAAAACTCTCTGGTGACTGCGTGGCTCGTGAACTCTATGATCCCTTCCATCAGAAAAACCTATTTATTCCTACCAACAGCAAAAGACGTCTGGACACTGTTCGAGAGACCTACTGCGACTCTGAAAATTCCTCCCAGATCTTCGAAATTAAGAGCAAACTATGGCAGATAAAGCAGGGAGACAGGGAAATAACTGAGTACTACATGGAGATGGTGGCGTTGTGGCAGGAACTCGACTTGAGTACAGAGGAAGAATGGGACTGCCCTGGTGACTGCGCTCGTTACCGGAAAAAATAGAAAATGAAAGGGTGTTTGAGTTTTTGGCCGGACTTCACCAGAGCTTGGATGATGTCAGGGGGAGAATTCTCGTCCAGTGACCACTACCTTCGACACGGGAGGTTTTTCTCAGAAATTTGCCGGGAAGAAAGTCGGAGAAGAGTGATATGAATGGGGAACTTTTGACATTGAGCTAGTCAAAACGTCCCAACTTTCTTCAAAATTATCTTGTATATATTCATCTTCAATTTCATCTTCAATTTGATCAAAATCTGTAATTAATATTGTAATTTTTTTTTTTGACATTCGATACTTATATATCCTTCTTCATCACAATTCCAATATTTACATTTTTTTTATCTCAAGATTTTTTATTATAATTTTTATATTTTCTTTTAAAATATTCTCTTTTAGGTTTAAAGTATTTCTTTTTAAATTTTTTATACTTCTTATTTTTTGCTTTTCTTTTTCTTTTATATTCATAACATCCCCAATTTTCAGATACTTCAGTATCTCTACAACAAATTCTATCTTGTATAAATCATGATTGTTTATAAATCATTTGATTACTACACATTATACTTATTTCGTCTTTTATAATTCTTATTATAAATCCTAATGTATAGGCTTCTATATTTCTTCCAAATTGTTTTTCTCTAATCTTATTTTGAAAATAATTATTCCATGGTGGTGGTAATTTTCTAATAAAAACTTCTTTATAATAATCATTATCAACTCCTCTTCCGAACATCATATAATAGTATTTACTGTATTCACAACAATTTTCATTAAGATAACACATGTTACAGATTTATAAATATTTAATTCTATTTTTAGCATCCTCTATTTCTTTTATCCTAACTCTAGCACTTTCAGCTACTCAATCTTCTCCTGCAAATTCTCTATAAATTCTTGTTGCAACTTTATTTATTCCTTCATTTATACTAATTCCAAATCTTGCTTCAATACTATCTTTCCAAATACTCTTTGTTGTCTCATCTAATCCTAGGTACCAATTAGCTGTATTTCCTTTAAAAGTTGCTAATAAATATTCAGTTCTATTTTTGTTATCGATATTGCTACAGTTATAATTAAAGTGTGTTATCATATTAGTACTCCATTCATTTATATCTTTTCTATTATCTAATTCACAATCAAAGTATAAATAAGATCTTGTAATCTTTATTGGGTTTGATTCTCTTATTACTGGTTTAAATTAGTCTCTATACATTTTTTTTTTCTAGTTTTAAAATCAACTTTTGTATTAACATATCTCCTAGGATCAATTTAACTTCATATCTAGATGTGCTAGTTTCTCCATAATCTTTTTGTTTAACTGCCCGTGGTCCTCCTGTTCTTCCAACCATATGAACGGATGTGCTTACTTGAGGAAGACCTGAACGTGTGTTAACCATGATTTTTGGTAGCGTTTCGTTCAGACGGCACCAATGATGCTACAAAAAATCATACCTATAGACTTCCGAGTTTGACGACCGATGATGAGCACGAATGAGATCTTCATGTACCTAAAACAAAGACGTCGGGGTGTGTCATCATCGCCTCTCCGATACTTAAGTTGGAAAGAGAATTTGTACGTAAGGCTATGAACTGAAAAATAATGTTAAAGAGGCTTTTTTTTTTTTTCATTTAGATCATTCTTGAATCTAGATTGTGTTTTGAGAATTTGAGGATCTTAGAAATATGGTGTGGATTTTGTGGATGGCTTGCTCTATATAATTGGGCATTTGAGGTTCTATATAAATTCCAAGATTTCTTGTTAATTTAGATTCCTGAGAGGGAAAATGACATAGGAAGAAAATATCATAGGGTGCAATTTTAATACTTGTGGGAACAGTTGTGGCAACCTCGTGGGCAGTGGTGGTGGAGGAGGTGGAGTGGATGGTGGTGGTAGGAGTAGATCAAAAAAGATTAAGCAAAAAAAAAAATGGACAGAGAGGATTATGGGTTGCTCATCTTAAGAAAATTAGGTAAGAGGAACAATAGATAACCCCTGTTTATCGTGATTAGATCAAACCGAGGAGGTGGATAAAGGAGGAAGTACATGAAGTATTTCTTTTTACTTGGTTTTTCATTATATATTTATGACTCATTTATAATCTTGTGAAAATTTGGGACAGTAGTTACAATTAGTTCTTTATTTTATTTTATTTGTGTTTATTTAGATATGATGATATATTCTTCATTTTATCGCTTTGAATGGTTTGAACATAGACATAGCCAACGTGGTCGAATTGCAACATTACGTAGAGTTGGAAGATATGTTACATATGGCAATTGAAGAGGGAGGGAACAACAAGGTATTCTTTGGGTGCTTCACTTTCAAATTCATTTTTGAAATCGAAGTGGGACAACAACAAAGAAGATGAGATTGTTTCTAAATGTAGAGCTGAATTGTCAAGGGAAAATGATGAAAGTGCTAGCAAGAAAATGGAATCACAACCGTCAAGGAATCGAGACATCAAATGCTTTTGGTGTTTAGGGTCGGGGCATATCGCTTCTCAATGTCCAAATAAAAGAACGATGATTTTGAGGGATAGCAGAGAGGTAGCGTGCGAGAGAGAAAGCGATTATGACGGTATGCCGGAGTTGGAGGAAGATAGTGATGAAGACCGAGTAAAATATGTTGTTGGAGAGCTACTGGTCATGAGGCGAGCTCTCAATATCCAAATCAAGGCCAATGACTTAGAGCAACAAAGGAAAAATATCTTTCATACACGGTGCCACATCAATAATAAGGTGTGTAGCTTAATCATTGACGATGAAAGTTGTACAAATGTAGCTAGCACTAACTTGATTGAAAAATTAGTGTTGACAATGCTAAAGCACCATAAGCCCTATAAGTTACAATAGTTAAATGAGTATGGGAAAGTTAAGGTAAATTGTAGGGTGTTAATAAATTTTTCAATTGGTAGTTACCACGATGAAGTGATATGTTATTTAGTACCTATGCATACGGGTCATATCTTGTTGGGGAGACCATGGCAATACGATATGAAGGTGATACATGATGGATATAAAAATAGGTACAGCTTTGTCAAGAGTGGAAAGTCTATTATACTTACACCATTAACATCGGCACAAGTGTATGAAAACCAAATCAAACTGAAAAATGAGGAAGAAAAGCGTTAGAAAAGAAGAGAGAAAATAGTAAGCTCGAGAGTAAGAAAAAATAGTGAGTTGGCTAAACGAGAGAAAAAAAATAAAGGAGCCACATGAGAGAAGAAAGTCTTCCGAGAAGAGAGAAAAGCTGAGAGCCAATTTCTTCGTGAAAATTAGTGAGTTGAAAAAGACGATTATGGAGAGACAACAAATAATTCTTTTGGTGTACAAGGAATCACTTCTCAACTTTGAGGAAGTTAACACACCCTTCCCTAATTTGGCTATTTCTTTATTGCAGGAATTTAACGATGTATTTTCGGAGGACGTGCCTAGTAGGTTACCACTCATTCGAGGCATTGAACACCAAATCGACTGTGTACCCGACGCAATCATTCCAAACCAATCGACTTACCGAAATAATTCTGAGGAAACAAAAGAACTTTAAAGGCAAGTAGAGGAGTTGATGAGCAAGGGTTATGTAAAGGAAAGCATGAGTCCATATGTCGTGCCCGTGCTACTTGTGCCCAAAAATGATGGATCTTGGAGGATGTGCGTGGATTGCAGGGTCATCAACAACATAACGGTAAAGTATCGTCACCCTCTTCCTAGGTTAGATGATATGTTGGACGAACTATTTGGTGCATGCATATTTAGTAAAATTGACTTGAAAAGTGGTTACCATCAAATTAGCATGAGAGATGGAGATGAATGAAAAACTGCATTTGAGACTAAATATGGCTTGTATGAATGGTTAGTTATGCCGTTTGGACTCACTAATACACTGAGCATGTTTATGCGTTTAATGAATTATGTTTTGCGTGCATTTATTGGTTAATTTGTTGTGGTGTATTTTGATGACATTTTGAGCTATAGCAAGAATCTTAACGAACACATAGAATATTTGAAGTGTGTGCTTATAGGTCTAAGAAATGAACAACTATATGTTAATTTTAAAAAGTGCACATTTTGCATGGAAGAGATTGTATTTCTAGATTATGCAGTTAGTGCTAAGGATGTTGAAGTAGATAAGGAAAAGATAAAAGCTATTAAAGAATGACCAACACTTAAAACTATAACCGAGTTTAGGAGTTTCCATGGACTGACTAGTTTTTATAGGCGATTTGTAAAGAATTTTAGCACAATTACCACACCACTCACGGAAATTGTCAAGAAAAGTGTAGATTTTAAATGGGAAAATGAACAAGAGCATGCATTCAATACTATTAATGATAGGTTGTGTGAAGCACCGATTTAGCATTACCTAACTTTGACAAAACGTTCGAGATTGAGTGTAATGCATCAGGTATAGGCATTGGAGCAGTTTTGATGCGAGATAAAAGGCTGGTTGTGTACTTTAGCGAAAAGCTAAATAGGGCAGCGCTAAACTATTCCACATATGACAATGAGCTTTATTCACTTGTTCGAGATTTGGAAACATCGCAACATTACCTGTGGCCGAAGGAGTTCGCGATTCACACTGACCACGAGTCATTAAAACATTTGCGAGATCAATGTAAGTTGAACAAAAGGCATGTAACATAGATAGAATTCATCGAGACATTTTCCTATGTCATTCAGTACAAACAAGGTAAGAAAAACGTAGCAGCGGATGCATTGTCTCGAATGTATGTGCTTCTTACATCTTTAAGTGCAAAATTACTTGATTTTGAGTACATTAAGGACATGTATGTAAATGATTTAGATTTTTCCGACATATATGAATCATGTAATAAAGGAGCGGTAGATAAATTCTTTATACATGAGGGGTATTTGTTTTGGAAAAATGGATTATGTGTTCCTAATTGTTCTACGCATGAGTTGTTGGTAAAAGAAGCATACAGTGCGGGACTAATGGGTCACTTTGGGGTTGTAAAGACCTTAGAGATGTTATGAGAACATTTTTATTGGCCTAAGATGAGAGTTGATGTAGAACGAATTTGTGCACGATGCATAACTTGTAAACAAGCTAAGTCTAGGATACTACCCCACGTATTCTATACACCTTTACCCGTTCCTAGTGAGCCTTGGATTGATATCTTCATGAATTTTGTGTTAGGTTTGCCTAGGACTAGAAGGGGTCGGGATTCAAATATTTGTGGTGGTAGATAGGTTTTCTAAAATGTCACATTTCATTCCATACCATAAAATTGACGATGCCACTAACGTTGTGATGTGTATCCAATCCACCTCACATATTCTAGAAAGGGGGAGAATCATCTGGAAGGAATTATTAACTATATTATGTTTTAGAGAGCATGTGAGAGGGAATAAGTCTGTTAGAGGAGGGGTTATAAATAGGGGGTAGAAGGTAGGAAATAGGTATCGAATATTTTAGTGAGTGAAAGAGTGGTGTTCTCGTGTTTTACAGCCTTCTATAGTCTTTATATCCAATTTTTGTAATTTCCTTATTGTTCAATCAAAAGTGCTGTGTTCTTGTTTTAATTCTAGATTAGTTCTTATCAAAGTGGTATCAGAGCAACCATGACCCTTACAGACCAAGTGAGCTAGAGCAAAGAATGGAATCCCAATACCAGGAGCTTCATTCTGGGCTGGAATCACTAAAATCAGAATTCAAATTGATGCAGGAGGAGATGATGGTAAAACTCGATTTATTGTTACAGTCCCGAGACATTCAGGAAAGGGAACGGAAGGATAAAGGCCTATTAACACCAGCTACCTCTGCAGAGACGGTGATAACCCAACTAAAGCCCAGTGGTAGTCAAGTCAGTGGAGGAATTACGGGAGGCGATTGGCGGGGGATACTCGAATACGGCGGCTGGATATGCCCGTGTTCACAGGTGCTGACCCAGACAACTGGGTATTACCGATGGTGCAATGAGTTGGTTATGGTTTTGATTTTAATGAATCGATTCGTGGTGGGGCGGGTATGGTATTTAGCGACGGTGCCCCGAACCGAACTGATTACCCGTTTAAAAAAAATTAATTGAACAAATGAGATTCTTTTAATAATTCTTTGTATAATTTTGACTCATTACCTTACCGACTCATTAACATGACCAGCACGCTAATCCAATTTTTTGGCATTAACTTAACCCTACTCACACTCACTCACTCACTGAAAATACACAGAAAATAGGAAATATTAAAGTGACGGACAACGGCGAGAAAGAAAATTCGAAATTGAAATCAACAACACCGTCTCCTATGATTGTGATGAAGATATTTCTTGAATTGGTCTTGGCAAGTCTATTTTATATGAGGCTCTCCTTCCCTGAGTCATCCCTTCCATTTTCTTGGTTAGCGAATGCAAACGCAATTTTCTTGATTATGATCTTTCCCTATTTCTTTTATTGCTCGCGGGAGTTGAGCTCATTAATTTATTTGGTTCCCTAACTCCGTCCCTCCTTTTTATTACTTAATACATTGTTTACTTGGTTGTATACTTTAATTTTATTGCTAACAGTTTTGGTATGTCTACTGATTGTTAATTATCTGTATGTTATTAAATTAGTGCTTTTTAATCTGTCTATAATTATCTTATTTTGAGTTGTTTTATCTTAACTTCTCAAATGCCAAAGAAAGATCTTTTAAATTATTTGCATTTTCATTTGGGATATTGTTTGCTAAATTGACTTAGTATTGTGTTTTTTTTATTGATTTTTATTCATAATTTTTTTTTCAATTTGACGGTTGGACTTATAAATTTCGTGGTTATTAACCGAACCGAACCAAGATAGAAACCGAGCCGACTTTCGTGGTTATGGTGCGGTTATAGTATTGCAAAAAATTTGGTGGTGCGGTTATGGTTTTGGCCGAACCGACCCGTTGTCATCCCTACTAGCCTGGTTTAAATGGAAGGAGCGGCGCCGACCCATGAAGAATTGGGAAGAGCTAAAAGCTCAGTTACTGCGGAGGATCCGCTCAACGTAAGAAGGGTCCTGCTGTGCCCAATTTTTGTCTCTCCGACAGAGCTCCACTGTAAGGAGTACCGCCAGCAGCTTGAAACCTTGGCGTCGCCATTGACGGAGCTATCTGAGGAAGTGATGGAGTGCAATTTCCTTACTGGTCTTAAGCCAAAGATCAGGGCCGACGTCCAATTGTTAAGGCCCTTGGGCCTGGAACACATAATGGAGGTAGCCCAAATGGTTGAAGACAGAAATCTAATAATCCAAATGGGCCTATGGCAAGATGACCCAATAAAACCCAAGAGTATCCCCTTTCACAACCCAAATCCACCTCCTTCCCTCAACTCAAATCTGACCCAACTTTCAAGCCCAGTTAACAAACAAACAGTACCCTTAAATCTTCTTCCAAATCATCAAAACAACTTTACCAAATATCCCACCCCCCTACAAAAGACTCACAGCCGTAGAGCTTCAGGAGAAAAGGGAAAAAAACTTATGCTATCGCTGTGATGAGAAATTTACAACTAGGCACAAGTGTAAAAATAAGGAGCTGCAAGTTCTTGTAATTAGCGAGACGGAAGGGTCAGCAGACAGCAAAGTCACGACCGAAGACAGTGAGCTGGAGGAACTTGTTTCGGTCAAGGACGAGCCGAGCGAATTAAGAGGCTGGGACAACGACAATCAAGTATATTTTCCACCTTGAGAACAAGGTGGATTTCGAGGCGGCGGGTATTCATAGGTATCCAATCCACCTCACCTATTCTAGAAATGGGGAGAATCATCTAGAAGGAATGATTAACTATATTCTGTTTTGGGGAACATGTGGGAGGGAATAATTCTGTTAGGGGAGGGGTTATAAATAGGGGGTAAAAGGTAGGAAATAGGTATCGACTATTTTAGTAAGTGAAAGAGGGGTGTTCTCGTGTTTTACAGCCTTCTATAGGCTTTGTTATCCAATTTCTGTAATTTTCTTATTGTTCAATCAAAAGTGTTGTGTTCTTATTTTAATTCTAGATTAGTTCTTATCACGTTGCTGATTTGTTCTTTAAGAAAATAGTGCATTTACATGGGGTTTCTAAGAGTAAAGTGTCTGACAAAGATGTTATGTTTCTTAGTCACTTTTGGCGGGTTTTGAGGGGAAAGTTAGGCACAAAATTGTTATTTTCTACTATATATCATCCACAAATCGATGGTCAAATCGAAGTGGTAAACATGACTATAATTCAATTGTTACGCATTGTTGTAAATAAGAACTCAAAAAGTTTGGAAGAGTACTTACCTTTTATTTAATTTGCATACAATAGGATTATACATTCTACTACTTCATATTCACCATTTGAAATTGTTTATGATTTTAATCCATTGACACCATTGGATTTAATTCATCTACCTGTGAATAAACGAGGTAGTGAAGAGTGTTACATTTGAACTTGGTAATTGGGTTTGGGTACATTTGAGAAATGAACGCTTTCCTAAGCAAATGAAATCAAAGTTGCAACCAAAAGGAGACGGACCGTTTCAAATTCTTGAAATAATTTATAACAATGCTCACAAATTGGATCTCCCAGGTGAGTATAATATTTCAGTGACTTTCAATGTATCTGATCTCTTCACTTTAAATTGAGTATCCGTTTCCCTCGATTTTCTCTCTTTGATGCAGGTACAGATTGGAGGACGAATCCTTTTGAAAAGGGAAGGATGATGTGAGCACGGAGTCGAGTGCGTCGAAGTCGAGTCCCGGGAAAGATCCGTTGATTGTCGAAGGAGGTCCGATGACACGATTGAAAGCAAAGCACGTGAAAGAAGCGATGAAATTGCTAGCTCAAGCAACGGTGAATGAAATGTCAAAGTTAACAAGCCAATGAACAACTTTCATGAACAGCTCGAAGGCCAAAATCAAGTACAACAACGTGATTCAATTGGGCGAAGTTGGGACCGTTTTGCAAAGCCATGCAACCGCATAGCTTTGCCTGGCTTGGACGTGAAATGCACGATGTTTACTAGATTTTTAGGTTAGTATAAATAATTTCCTTCTTCATTATTGTAAGAATTTTTTACATAATTATTAATCGAGAGGCAATTTGCTTTCAACCTTTATTTTTCGTTGGACAAAACACGAACTTATCAAGATTCATTCTTGTGGCGTTCAAATCAATTGGGTGAGAATCTTAATTATCGACTCAAAAAAGGTCAACACATTGTACATGATTATTGGTTGTTTTTGGTTCGTAATTTGAATTAAAATCACTTTAACTTTCTTGAGTTCTAATTCAATTCTTTGTGGGTTTTCGTGGTTATTACTACACGGGTTCACATCACAAGAGTTCTCTTTACAAGCAAATTGCATACAATCTAGCTAGTATTTCATGGCTTTCATACAATTTCCTTTTCGCACTCAATACTTGCACAACTTTAGCGCAGACACCATAATAGTGACAAGACTTTGTAGACGGCAGTGAAATGTCTAAGAACACCTCATAGTAGAAAATTGATACTCTATTAAGCATCTACAACTCTCAAACTCTAAAGTGGCAAAAAAACAAAAGGATTTCAGTTAGAAATTTTACCCCTGGAGGAAAAATATAAATTGGCCTATCCAAGTGGTTCGAAGAGCAATAGATCTTCGACAAAAGCTAAACCATGTATCAACAATGGAACAATATACTGCAGTTGAGCATTTCATGCAAGATAGTTTAATCAACGGAGGGAGGATTCCAGATGAAGTAATACCATAATGAAAAGTTAACAAAAATAGTTTTATAAATTTCTCAGGAACAAGCAAGCTACCACCTCTCATGCCCCTGTAACTTCAAGAGAAGGGGGTGTCCAGTGGCTGGGTCAAGGCAACTGGTTACAACAACCGTCTCCACAACAACAAAAGCTAAAAATAACAATTGTTCCACTTCTTTGAAACAACTCAGGCCACAGAATAAATTGGTGCACAAACTGCCACACTAAATAACATTTTGTATAAACAAACTGGAGTGACCAGGAATGAATTGCCTTTATTTCAAATATGTCTCAAGAAGCATGGTTCTCCAAGACCTGTCCAGCATGATATACATCCAGAATTTCAGGCAAATCATTCTCAAAGTTACGCACAAACCTTTTCAGGAATTGCTGATCAGTCAAAGACAAAACGTTTGAGATAGAATATTTCTTCACCAAACCCTTCTCCATCAACATCTTAACCACACGACATCGTGGGATGATCCTTCTCTCCATATTGTAAAAAAGGATTACTGGGGATTGGGCAACATTGGAAGGAGAGCAGCTCATCTCGTTTACATAGAACTCCATTGCCCTTGTAATTTTTTCCTTGGATAACTTCATACAGAAAGGATGTGATCTAAAGGCCGACAGAATCTCAGTATGTGACAAACCAAAACTCCTATAGACCTTGATACTATTCTCCCACGACTTCTCGTTCTTTCCACACAACACATGAATTGCATGAATAAACATCATCCTCGAGGGGTCAAATCCTATTTTAATTGCCTCATTAACACTCCTCTTAAGCTTATCACATTTATTTTGCAGTGAATGAGGGTAGCGAATTAACATGAATGAGATAAAGCTCCCTTGAACCCCAGCGTCTTCCAATAGCTCTACATTGGTCACCATTACTTTCAAATTGCAAGTTAAAGTTCTAGGGCTGCGCTTTAGGGTCCGAACAATATCTTCATCAGAATCCACTAAAGTCTTGAGATAATTATAACAGGGGATAAACTGTTTTTCCATGCTTCCTGCCAACAATGAAGGATTGACCAGAATAACTTTTGGCAGGTCAGAGCTAGGGACTCCAATGGAGAGAAAGAATTTGAGTTTAGGCAAAATAGTGTTCTGCAGACTGTATGTGAAAATATTTTTTCTCTTGGAGGCAAGTTTGGAAATCTGAGTATCGCTAAATCCATAATTTTTAAGAAGGGTTCGAAATTTTTCAACTTTCTCTGGTTTAATCACAGAAGAAGCAGATAATGTACGAAGAAAAATACCCAGTGAGGATTTGTACAAGCATGTATCACCCAGATTCCTCCAGAACGGGAATACTGTTTTATTAAGTAAACTAAACATCGCTCCTTACTAAAATTCTATAACAGAAGATATGAAGATTAGACTGTGGACGAACTCACCTGTTCTTCTAAGTACAAATATGCTTTGCAATGCGCTCTATGTAAACAGTTTTTAAGAATTTACAGATTTTCCAATGAAGGAGACGCGTGATTTTGTGGTTCTCCGCACTGCGACTGCATATATTGAGGAATTGCTTGTGAAAATGGCGGGACGCCACGGGACGGCGCCGGTCGACGGGCAACAAAGTTGGAGAAGGGTTTAGCGGATACTGTCTCTTGGAGGATTTTCAGTTTGACTCGAAAACTTGGTTCGGCTCACTATACCGGTTTGTTATAGTCCAAATTTGAACAATTTGGAAAAGTTGTTCGGCTCACTATACCGGTTTTTGTTATAGTCCATACTCGTGACATTTTATTCCACACATCACATTTTACATCATTTTTACGTGGGTTATGTTATGTGTACACAATAACTTACACCCCTCTCACATAGAGGAAGACCCACGCATAATAAAATAGTCGTAGACCCTTCTTCATGTGAGAGAGGTGTAAGCTATTGTGTACACCATGAGGTGTACACATAACTTTATCATTTTTACTTTGTGACACCATACTATTTGATAGTTTAAAAGTATAAAAAAGTTTTTTCACCAATCAAATCTTACCAACTCGAGTAATGCCAAAGATCATATACACTTTTGATATACAAATGACTTTTCTCGAGAAAAAATATTTTCCAAATACAAATCGATTTCAACTTTGATAGATGATGTGATCTTTATCTTTATTTTAAAAAAAGTATAATTCTCAATTTAAAGAGTATTCTATAGAATTTTGAAAAATAAGGTGTACAAATGTCAAACAACAATCTTTATGTTTATCTTTCATAGAAAATTGTGAAATGTGGTAAGAAATTATTAAAATATTTATAAAGAGAGATGAGACTACTAAAATATTTTTTTGGAGATGTTCTAACGTGGAGTTAAATATTTCAACACTCGTCGAATTTTGGTGTGATTACAAGTTACTTATCGAACTTCTAGATGCTTCATGTTGTTCACTCAACTTTAAGGCGTTGCAATTTATCATCCATCCAACTTTAGGTGTTGTCACGGATTAGGGACTACAATTTAACACGTCCCGTCCCGCCCCGATTCGACGGAATCCCGTCCCTAATGGGATCCAAAAAACTCGCCCTGACGGGTTGGCGGAGCGGGACGGGATGTAAGGGATCGCCCCGTGGCGGGTCGTGGGGTGGGGCGGGGCGGGGCAGGATGAGGATGTCCCGTCCCGTGAAAAAAATAATTAAAAATAGAATTTTAATAAATAGTTAGTTTTAAAATATTGTTGAATGTATTTACAATTTTATAACATGTTTCTAATCCAACAATTATATTATACAATTGTCAATTTAAAATTTTACATAACTAACAATTGTTTATATTATTTATAAATTCGATAATTCAATCTTTTTATTATAATTAAATTATATAATTTGAAGTTACGAATCATGATAGTTAAATAACTATTTTTTGCTTATGAAAAATTTATACCAATTAATCAAAGTATGTTAATATCTTAATTGAAAAAATTAGAATTTTTTTTTTTTAAATATATGGAATGACCTTTAAATTTTGGGTTAAATGTTGAACTTTAAAATTTAAATAATAACATAACTCGAATTTTTGAAAATGAAAAAAAAAATTAAACAGGACAAATTCTTGCCCCGTCCCCGCCCCGATCTGCCCCGCGCCCAAGATGGGACGGGACGAAGTTGGAGGGAGGCGAGGCAGGGCGGGGCGGGAACTTCATAATGTTTCTCACTGATCACTCAACTTTAAAGTAATGGCGAGCAAGAAATTGATTCAATGAGATTATGAAACACAATTATACAAAAGAAAATAGAAATAAGATGATAGAAAAAATAATAAAAATATTACAATTTATATGATTGTTCATATGTTGAAATTTTTTAAACTCGTTGATATGATACAATGACATATTAATTTGTCCCTCGCACGGGTCAATGTTCTTTTGATCTGCTCTCCATCATTACCCAAAATGATCAAAACCACATAAAAGACCTTTCTAAGCTATAGTTTTCAACTTGATAAATAACAAAATAAAATGTTTTAAAATCACTCAAGGCCGGGATAATGTTGGACAATTTAGAATAAATAACAACAAAATAACAGAAAATAAGAACGTGAAATGAGTAATCTGTCTTAATTTTTTTCGAGTAATATAATAGTACATAACTTGTTTAATAGTATTTGATTTGTAAAATGAAACTAAACTATTAAATAAAATAAGCACTACGAAACTCGATGACCAATGAGAAGCATTTTGAAATTCGATTAGTAATCGTGAGCACAACGATGAGTGTTGAAATGTAGCGTCTTAAAGTTGAGTGACCAATGGGAAGCACCGTAAAGTTTGATAAATAACACATGATCACGCCCCACGTTAAGTGGGTGCTGAAATTTTAAGTCATAAGTGATGAAGTAAAACGCCTTAAAGTTTATTTACCAATTGAATAATTATTAGGTTCGGTAAGTAACTCGTGACAACACCCAAAGTTAGTTGGGTGATGGAGTGCAACATTTTAAAATTGAATGATCAATGGAAAGCATTTACTTCGATAAGTACTTGATCAATCTTCAAGATGCAATTTCTCTTTCAACATACAACAGCAGAGGAGAAGGTACCAAAACAAGTTTCAGCTGCCTACAGAGTTGTGCTTTCACCAACTCAAGGAGCTTGATGTTTTTGGCAAGGTGAATTATGATATCAGTAGGGTCGGCAATACCCAATAATGAAATTGCATCACCCCATTTCAGAATTCATACTCAGGGACTCATTGGCCAGGATATTACATTAACAGCAAGCGATTTGAATCAAAGAGGCAATGACACTATCCGCTAAACCTACAAGCTCGGCCTTTGAGAGAATTGGACGGACCAAGGGTTGAAAAGCGAAGAACATGTGATAGTGCATTTAGCCCACTATTTCCTCCTACAACTGCTATAGCTACCTGTCCCTAGGCTGGTGGTCTTATAAACTGACTCTCCAATCCTGCAATCCAGCATATATACAGCTTCTGCAACAACTAAAGAGTATTGAATGCTCAACATAACAACATGTACACATGAGTCTCTCTACAAGTAAATTGCATAAAATCCAGCTAGTATTTCATTGCTTTTCACTTGTTCAAGATTCTGTAGATGATTGTGACATGTCTAATAACACATCATAGTAGAACACTGACAGTAGATATTAAGCATCTACAGCAGTCAAACTCTAAAGTTGAATACAATAAGAGGATTTCACTTAAAAATTATCCCTGGAGGAAAGATATATATTGGCTGCATGTTACTTAGTGATAAGCTGGTAGGAGAGCAGCAAATACATTTCATCTAGTGTTAAAAAAAGTTAAATACTTGCCACTGAGAAAAGGACCAAATCCAGGTGGTTCGAAAAGAAATAGAACGTGAAGTGGATAAAATTTACACAATGCACCAGCAAGAAACAAGATACTGCAGTTGAGCATTTCATGCAGGATAGTTCAGTCTCTGAAAGAGAAGATTCTCTGTGAAGTAGCACCATAATGAAATGTTAACCAAGATAAAGCTTCATTAATTTCGTATGAACAATTTTAACAAAGGATTCATGAATATGAATGACGAGATCCACCACATGACAAACTGCCACCTCTAAAGCTCATGTACTTCAAGAGAAAGGGTGCCTCCTCCCAAAGGCTGGGTCAGGGAAACTTTCTACCAAAAACAAACGTCTCCACAACCACAAAATCTAATTATCACAATTGTTCACTTCTTTAAACCGACTCAGGCCACAGAATAAGTTGATGCACAAATTGCCACACAAAATAACTTGTTATATGAATGAACGGGAGGGATCGTCAATAGGTTACCTTTATTTCAAATATGTCTCAAGAAAAACCACTCTTGTGCACAAACCTTTTCAGGAATTTCTCATCAGTCATTCCCGAAAAGTTCGAGATAGAATAGTTCTCCATCAAACCCTTCTCTACACATGACACCGCAGGATGATCCTCCTCTCCATGCTGTAAAACAGGATAACTAAGGATTGGGTAACATTGGCAGGAGAGCAGCTCATCACGTTCACATAAAACTTCATTCCCCTTCTAATTTTTTCCTTGGACGACTTCATACAGAAATGATATGATCTAAAGGATGATAAAATCTCCTCATCAGACAAACCAAACATCCTATATACCTTGATTTTCTACTCCTGTGCCTGCTTGCTCGTTTCACATGAACTGCCTGAATAAACATCAACTTCCAGGAGTCAAATCCCATTTTAATTGCCTCGTCCACACTCCTCTTAAACTTATCACATTTCAATTGCAAAGTGCAGGGGTAGTGATTTAACAAATATAGGTACCCCGGCTTCTGCCAGTAGCTTTACATTGGGCACTATTACTTTCACCAAATTGCAGGAAAATATTCTAGGACTGCGCTTTACAGTCCGAACAAGCGTGTTTTTGCACACTAATTGTTAGAATTAGGTATAGGAATGAAGTAATTCTCATTAACCTTGAATTGAAAATACATCAAATTATTTATATTGGCTATGAAAGAAAACCTAAGCTAAACAAGGAATATAATCGGTAGAATAAATACAATGGATGGAAAAGGAAACAATATCTTTCAACATGGTAGGATTATTCTCAATACGCCCCCTCAAGTTGGAGCATGAAGGTCCGTAATGCCCAACTTGCCAATGAAGTGGTGAAAGAGATCCTTTCCAAGAGCCTTTGTGAGTATGTCGGCCAATTGGAGCTTCGATGAGACATGCGTGGGAAGAATGAGCCCAGACATATATTTTTCACGCACAAAATGGCAATCAATTTCAATATGTTTGGTGCGTTCATGGAAAACAGGATTGCGTGTGATATGAAGAGCGGCCTCATTGTCACAATAGAGCAAAATACGTTGCGGATGAAGAACAACAAGGTCACGTAGGAGAGACTTGAGCCAGACAAGTTCACAGGCGGTCATGGCCATGGCCCTGTATTCTGCTTCGGCAGAGGAACGAGAGACAACAGCCTGTTTTTTTGTGCGCCAAGAGATGGGGCTAGTGCCAAGAGTAATGAAGAAACCAGTCGTTGAGCGACAAGTGGTAGGACAGCTGGCCCAATCAGAATCAGAGTATGCAGAAAGCTAGAGATCACACTGAGCAGAACAGAATATGCCATGCCCTGGAGAGCCTTTAAGATAACGCAAAACATGAAGGGCAGCTGCGTGATGAGAATCCCTAGGGTGTTGCATGAACTGGCTCAACATATTCACAGAGAATGAGATGTCTGGCCGAGTAATAGTGAGATACAGAAGGCGACCCACTAAACGCCGATATGGAAGCGGGTCAGAGAGTAGAGTGCCGTCATCAGGAGTAAGCTTCAAATTCTGGTCCATCGGAAAAGAGGCTGGGCGTGACCCCAAATTACCAGAGTCGGCAAGGATATCCAATGTATATTTACGCTGGTTGACAAAAATACCAAGAGGTGATCGAGCGATCTCAAGGCCAAGAAAATACTTCATGGTGCCTAAATCCTTGATTTTGAACTTGTTATCAAGGGAAGTTTTGAGAGCAGTGATGGCAGAGAGATCATCACCGGCAACCAAAATGTCATCAACATAGACAAGGATAACAGTAAAAGAAGAGCCAATAGTCCGAGTAAAAAGGGAGTGATCAGCCGCAGATTGAGTGAAACCATCAGACAATAACACAGAGGAGAGTTTCGAGTACCAATTACGAGAAGCTTGCTTAAGACCATAAAGTGATTTAAGCAGACGGCAAACAAGTGTCTCTCCCTGTCGACCATAGCCGGGAGGAAGGGACATATAGACTTCCTCGTCTAAATCTCCATGAAGAAATGCATTATTGACATCAAGCTGATGAAGATGCCAATTGCGGGCAGCTGCAATTGCCAATACACAACGGACAGTAACAAGTTTGGCTACAGGGGCAAATGTGTCATGATAATCAAGGCCTTCAACCTGAGTATAACCCTTGGCCACCAACCGAGCCTTATACCTTTCAATGGAACCATCAGCATGAAGTTTAGTTTTGAAGACCCATTTACAACCAATGGGTTTCTTACCAGGAGGAAGAGGGGTAAGAACCCAAGTACGATTACTTTCAAGTGCTTGAATCTCAGTTTGCATAGCATCACGCCAGTGGGAATGCTTAACAGCGTGAGAATAACAAGTGGGGTCAGGGGATTGTGAGAGGGCAGAGAGAAAGGCAAAATGACCAGCGGAAAAATTACGATAAGAAACAAACTGAGAGAGGGGATGAACCGTACCTGAAGATGTGACCGCAGCAGTGGAAAGCGTAACGGATGAAGAGGACAGTAAAGTGGGACAGATGTAGTCAGCAAGGTGAGCAGGACGGTGTGTAGTGCGTCGAGGACGAGCGGGAGGAGGTACAGGAAGGGGCTATGGAGGAGGAGGGGTTGTAAGTGGTTGAGTAGAAGAGTCAGGAACAGGAAGGGGCAAAACAAGGGGCGAGGTGGACGGTTGAGGTAAAAGTTTGAAAGGAAAAACATGTTCAAGAAAAGTGACGTCCCGAGAGATGATGAGACGCTTGTGTTCTAAGTCGTAAACCCGATAAGCACTATGAGTGGAGGGGTAACCTGAAAAAATACAAGGACGAGCTCGAGGTTGAAACTTATCACGGTGAACAGAAGTAGTGTGAGCATAACAGAGACAACCAAAAACACGCAAATGAGCAAAGCGAGGTGCCTTGTTGTAAAGGCGCTCGAAAGGAGAAATATTGTGGAAGGAAGATGACGAGGTGCGATTAATAAGGTAAGTGGCAGTGAGCACACAGTCTCCCCAAAAAGTAAGGGGAAGGTGAGCTTGACGTAGACATCGAGCCACATTTAAAATATGACGATGTTTGCGTTCAGCAACACCATTTTGCTGAGGTGTCTCCACGCAAGTGCGTTCGTGAAGGGTGCCTTGTTCAGAAAAAAAAGCTTGAGTGGTGCGAGCGAGAAATTCTTGACCATTATCAGTGCGTATGTGACGTATCTTGGAATTAAATTGAGTGTGAATCATGGCAAAAAATGCACGTAGGCAAGATAATGTTTCAGATTTAAAATGCATTAAGTACAGCCAAGTGACCCGAGTGTATTCGTCAACAATGGTTAAGAAGTAATGTGCACCAGAGAGGGAAGCGGTATGATAACCACCCCAAATATCACAAAAAATACGTTCAAAAGGCATCAAACTTTTATTTTCAACTAATTGAAAAGGTAACCGGGTATGTTTTCCACGATTACATGCGTCACAATGTTCAATAATTTTAGGAGGAGAAATAAAACGCGGAATATTATGTAAAGAGGGATGACCCAAACGTTGATGCCAAATATCAAAAGAAATGCCATTGGATAATTGGAGCGCAGTTGCTGAAATCGGCTTGAAATGGTACAGTCCGTTACGCTCATCACCCATGCCAATCAGCATCTTCGTGGTTAGGTCCTGGAAAATGCAAAAAGTGGGAAAAAAAGAAACGACACAATTTAGCGATTTTGTTAGTTGACTGACCGATAATAAATTAAATTTAAAATCAGGGATTGACAAAACATTAGAAAGGGAGAGACGAGGTGATAAAACAATATCACCCATACTTGAAACTGAAGCCTGTGAGCCAGTAGGGAGACAAACAAAAGATGGGTTAGTGCAATTAGAAGAATTAAGGAGGGGTAAATTGGTAATGTGGTGTGTGGCACCACTATCTACCACCCATTCTCGACCAAAAGAAAGAGGAGAACTGGAACCTGCGAAGGAGAGGCTTGGGGTCTTGAGCAGCTCGATCAATTGAGTGTATTGATCGTTGGAGAGCCCAGGAATGGCACTCACAGTCGAAGGTGCACCGGTAGCAGACACTTGATGGGCAGCCGGCGAAGAGGAAGCTGTGGCGCTGCGTTTATTCTTCGACGGCCACCACTCCGGGTACCCAATAACTTCAAAGCACTTGTTCCTTTGGTGGCCCGGTTTACCACAGGCTTCACATAGGGGAGTCCCAGCCGGCCACACGCGACGGGGGCGAGAGGAATTGTTGGGCAGCGTCGAGCGTGCGGTTAGGGCTGAGGCATCCGGTTGAGATGGGATTAATTGAACAAGGCGCTGCGTTTCTTCTTGATGGAGGATGGAATAGCAGCGTCCAATGGAGGGAAGTGGGTCTGTAGCCAGAATTTGGGAACGAAGCTGTTGGAAACTTTCGTTCAGGCCCATGAGGAATTGGTAAACCCGGTCGGTGTCTTGAAGTTCAGCAAGAGATTTTGAAGCACCACATGTACATGTATTCGTTGGTTGTAAGGAGGTTAACTCATCCCATAACTCCTTCAATTTTCCATAGTATGCTGTGATTGATTGTTGTTCTTGGTGAAAATTGGCCAAGTCTCGTTTCAATTGGAAGATTTTGGTGCGGTTGCTTTGTTGGAAACGGGTTTCTAATTCCACCCACAAGTCGTTCGGTGTGGCACAGTAAAGGAAGCTGCCTGCAAGTGACCGATCAATGGAGTGTAGAAGCCATGACATTATCATGTCACAGCACCGGTCCCAAAGTAGAGCTGCCGCGGTATCATCGGTAGGGCGTTTGATGGTGCCGAGAGCAAAGCCTAATTTGTTCTTGGCATTCAATGCACGAGTGATTGCTCGCCGCCAAGCCGGATAGTTGTCGCCGTTAAGAGGTGTATCAACCAGAAATTGGTTTGGTTGATCTGAAGAATGCAGGTAGTATGGGGACGATGCATCTGTGAGAGATTTGTGGACGTTCAAGGCAGGGGCAGGGGCAGGTTCGGCCATGGCAGAGGTAAGGGTATGGATTTTCAAGACCTAATGCTCTGATACCATGTTAGAATTAGGTATAGGAATGAAGTAATTCTCATTAACCTTGAATTGAAAATACATCAAATTATTTATATTGGCTATGAAAGAAAACCTAAGCTAAACAAGGAATATAATCGGTAGAATAAATACAATGGATGGAAAAGGAAACAATATCTTTCAACATGGTAGGATTATTCTCAATACTAATCAATTTTACACGCAAGATATACATATATATTTGGCTAAAATACATGGATGAACACTGTTGGATTTTGATATTCAATAAATTCTCCGGACTATGAAGTAACTCGATTAATTATTTCAGTCGGCATCGACCATATGACTGAACGTTGGATTGACGGCACTATTGAAATGCCCTGACCCCGGAATTTATTTGTGTCATTCGAAGCAGCCTAATTTTAATTAAAGCTGCTCATGATCCGATCTCCACCTACTTTAACGGCAAACTAATTGGGAGCCTATTTATTATTATCCCACTCTTTATTTAGCACATATTGGATTATTGGGTCATGACCCAATTATTTTTGGCTCAACTACTTACCTATCCTAACTTACCTTATATGGATCAATTGACTTGGGTTATAAAAGTTTTGGTTTCTCTCTCTCATACCCGACGCCGAGCTCTCCCTTTTTGCAGTGATATCTTCGTGGTTCTTTTTTCTTCTGCTTGAGCCTCTGCTTTGTGCTACCCATACTTTCTTTTCTCTTTGTGAGTGTCCCTATATGGGTGTGATTGTGGGTACCTAGTGTAGCAATCGTAGGTGGAAAAATAGAGGTGGAAATGGTTGGTTTTGGTGATTCTTTGCGGTGTTAATCATTCGAAGTAAACTGAGCCCGATAAAGTTTTGGTGGTTGTCCATTTATACTCTACAAACACAGAAGAGAGAAAGAAGTCATTAAACATTCACATTGGAAAATATTCTGATGCAGTACATTTTTTTGGTAAATAATTTAAGAAGAAACATAAACCCAATTACCTGTGGTCGGTAGCTCTATTCAAAATAAATTCACGTGCTACATATACATAATATGTTTACATAATAATTTACATTCACGTGAAATATAATTGGTTCAAAAAAATTTCAACTAAATAAAAAAAATCCTCTCTTTTTTTACACCATCTGTATATAAACTATTATATAAGTACTTATTGATTTTATTTTAAATAGTTGTGGTGTAATTTTCACTTTTTTTTTTTTTTTTTTAAAGTATTGTTGTTTGGTGGTATGAGGTGTCCAATTTTTTGTGATTTTCAGTGTCAATTTTTTTAATATTCAAATTCATGCTTGAAAGTTTACTCGTCGCTAATTCTAAAATGAATTTTTTTGTAAGAAATTTTTTTACTCAAGTGATAATATTTTACATATAAGTTAATTTTTAACTTAAAAATAAAATAGTTCCTTATTATCAAATTTTTCAGTAATAAGTAACTGTTACTTATATGTGATTTTGCACTTAAAAATAAGATTTTATACATAAGTGATTTTTAACTAACAAGTCACTTTTTTATATTTGATAAATATATATATTTTTTTATTACTAGAATTTTTTTTTTATTTTACATGCAAGTTTTATACAAAATGCACTTTCAAATAATTTTTTAATTAATGATTTTATTTAACATCTAATGTTATTATAGTACGTCTTCAATGTCATTAACCTCAATTTTTATTACCATTTTTTGAGTAAAAAATTTAATTTAATTTAATTTTTTTTTTTTTATACCCAGGTTTCCCAGCTTACGCTAGACTATATCCTGGACCACCAGCCACCGACCCCTCAGTAACTGGCGGAAGTAAACCGCAGGTTATACCCAAGTTAACCAGGGTCCGTGCACCCTTTATACTCCTGGCCCCAAAGGAGCCTCCTCCATGATTATTACATCACCAATCTGCTCCAACCAATTAATGGTTATTACATCACTCAGCTGCTCCAACCAGGAATCGAACTCCCCATGCTAAGATTGCAAGCCCCGCAATGCCCGTCCTTTGCCAACTTGGATGTGCCCCGGGGGGCAAAAATTTTTTTTTTATTTATATTGCCGCAGGTTTGTGCGAGGAGGGTCGTGGGGGAGACTTGGGACTTGGGAGCTAGCTGAAGAGGAGAGATACTGATGCAGTTGCTGCATATGGGATTTTCAAATTAAATACGGATGCTGCCGTTTGAATGGCGTTGGGTGTCATTAGAGATCACCTGGCGATGGCAGTGGTGGTGGCGGCTCTCTATGATTCATAGGCAGATTATTGGTAGAAGAAGCAGAACATGTCAAAGATGCATAATAGGAAAAAGCAAAACAATTTAGAATCCGAATGTTTGTTCTCTACTGTCTCATTCTACTTAAGACACGAATTCCACATAGAAAGTAAATAACGAGGAAAAGGGTGTTAAATGAACATCTCTTTGGAATTACTTGCGCTCACCTTCCGTGACTCTGTCCAAGTGCAAAAAGGAGGATTATAAAATCAAGAATAAAGCTATTTGTACAACTTTTATGCACAAATTGGTTGACAACTAGATGGTTGAAAACATTCTGGTCATCAAAATGAATGGATGTGATATTTTCCAACTCATGGATTGTAAACCAATTTGTAAAAGAAATTATACGAGTAGTATGATTCATAAAATCAAAGCTCATCAACTGATGGCAAGAAGGGTTCGAGATTTTCTAGAAATTTTAGGCGCATGAGACATCTAAACAGTAACATAATTATAGCTTGATGAATACTATAAACAAATATGTTATAATCCATTCAAGACTATGAATCTTCCTCAACCTCTTTGGTCAACTCATCAAAGATTCTATTAAGTACTAATCGTGTTATCTAGCTCACATTATACATAAAATATTGTATAATACTGATATCAAGTGATCTCGCAGTTCAAATCCCAAAGAAAGTTGAGACCTGCTTTATAATGCATATTGAGGTCCTTTCTAAGTCTCGTGAGAGTCGGTCAAATAGCATCCCTCAAAGTTTGTAAAGTTTCATGTATGTATATTATCAATATTTGGAATATTGAATCCTTGTTTGGTGTGAATTAAAATCAAATTATAAAATATTTTCACAAAATTTGATGCAATGAATGATTAAAAAGTTGTGGATCTCATAAAATATGTTATTAAAATTAATTGTTAGTTTTGATTTAAATTAAAGAGTTTTGCTACAAGTACAATTTTTTTAACACTAAGTTTGACACTCTATTTACAATCAAATGGTAGAGCCCACAATTAAAAGAGCTGTGCTTCCTGTACAGGGGCCTGGTTCACAGGCCCCTGCCAGGCCACTCACAGGTGGGCCCCACTGTAATTTTTTTTTTTTTTTAATACATGGGGGGGCCCACGCTACAGTGAGGGCCTGTCAAGGCCCCCCTGTACAGCAAGAATAATTCCAATTAAAATAATGGTGGATCCTATGCATTGTGAGTACAATGTCAAAGAAAGTGTCAAAAAAGAGTGTACTTAAAGAATAATTCTAAATTTAAAATCTTGGGATTGAATCTCAGTGGAAGAGAGGAAGAATGCAAATATCCCATGGACCCACCACCTCTGATGCAAAAGACCAACCTCTGAGCATTAAGATGATTCCTAATAGAAATAATTACACAAGTAACATAAGTCTTGTTTGTCCCAACTGTTCCATAAACAAAAATATACACTTAAAATATCCAAATTTTTGCGAAACAGTACATTGTGTGAAGGTGAAATGGAGTTCATCATTGATCTTAATCAGATATTTAAGTTAAGATCAGTGGCTGCAGAAAATGAAACTTATCAGAACTTCAGGAAGAAACTTCAATACAAAATCGTAAGCCTTGTTGTCTAAGCAATGCAAAAGATAACTAGGACTTTCAGGACGTAAGATATCACAATTCCTCAATGCCAATCTTCCCTTCATAGAAATTAAAGAGTTTAGGTCATTGCTTCTCATATTTGGTCACAAACTTTTCGAAGAAATATTTCTACATATGCAAGAGAAGAGCACTCAATTTCACATCTTTATTAATCAATTCCCTTAAGAAAGCTCAACAAGACACACATACACGTACAAGAGTTCATTCTCTCTACTAGAAAATTACATACAATCCAACTACTATCACATTGCTTTCATAGACTTTCCTTTCTCTTTCAATACTTGCATAACTTGAGCATAGACACCTCATGATGTCAAGATTTTGTAGATTGTAGTGACAGGTCATTAAGAACAGAAAACACTTCAGAGAAGAAAATTGAAAGTAGACATTAAGAATTTACAAAATACAAACTCGAAGTTACTTGGATATAATGAAAGGACTTCAATTAAGAAATTAACACTGGAGGAAAAGTACACATTGGCTAAAGGGAGCTGTAAATACATTTCATCAAGGCTCAACCAAAGTCAAATACTAACCAATGGAAAAACCCAAAAAGGACCAAACTCAAGCGGTTCAAAGAGCAATAAAATGAGGACAAAAGCCTCACCAAGTACCGACATGGACCGAGATATTGCCGTGAGCATTTCATAGATACTCTAGTCAATGAAAGTGAAGATTCCAGGTGAAGAAGTATCATAATGAAATAGGAACAAGTTGGCGATTTTATGAATGACAACATACACCATATGGTAAACTACTGCCTCTCAAGACCCTGTAACTTCAAGAGAAAGGGCACCTCCAAAAGTGTGTCTAGTGACTGGGTCAGGGGAATTGGTTAACAAACAAAAAAGGTCTCCACAAAAGCTAATCATAACAATTATTCCACTTCTATGAAACAACTCAGGCCATAGAATAAGTTGCTTCACAACTGCCAGACTGAAAATCTTGTTATACATAAAAACTGGATGGATCATGATTTGCATTGCTTATAATTCAAGTATGTTTCAAGTAGCATGGTTCTACAAGACCTATGCAGCAAGATATACAGCCATAATTTCAGGCAAATCATTATTATACTTGAGCACAAAGCTTTTCAGGAATCGCTGATCAGTAACTGCCAAAACATTTGAAAGAGAATATTTCTTCACCAAACCTTTCTCCATCAACATCTTAATCACACGACACCTAGGTATGATCCTCCTCTCCATGTTGTAAAAGAGGACAATTGGGGATCGGGCAACATTGTCAGGAGACCAGCTCGTCTCCTTTACATAAAACTCCATTCCCCTCCTAATTTTTTCCTCAGACAACTTCATAAAGAAAGGATGTGATCTAAATGCCGATAGGATCTCAGTATCCGACAGACCGAACCTCCTATAAACCTCAATTCTGTTCCCCCACGCCTGCTCGCTCATTTCACACAACACGTAAATTGCCCGAATAAATATCATTCTCTTGGGGTCAAATCCCATTTTAATTGCTTTGTCCACACTCCTCTTAAACTTAGTGGGAATGAGTTGAGATGAGCACCCTTCGTAATGTTTTTGTTTAAATGGCCTTTGATCAAATTATTTAAAAAAAAAAGAAAATTTAATTATTTAAAATTATTAAATATCCATTTTACCCTTCCTTTATAACCAAATAAATGATGAATTTGGCCAAAATTATTTTACCCGATCCGGTCAAACCCGACCTAGTCTAAAAATTTTAAATCAAATTTTCAAGGTTCAAATATTTGAATCTTGAATCTCTAAGGAAAAAAAAAGTACCATCATCACCATTAGGACACTTAATAATGTTATTTATTTTATTGTAATAATTTATATATATCTTAAAAATTAGAGTTAAATTTTCAAAATTCAAGGATTTGAACCTTGAACCTCTAAGGAAAAAAAAGTACCCCTTCACCACTAGGACATTCAACAATGTTATTTATTTTATTGTAATAACTTATATATATATCTTGAAATATTAGAGTCAAATTTTCAAGGTCCAAGGATTTGAACCTTCAACTTCTTAGAAAAATGATGTTTTCCTCACCATTAGGACATTGACCAATGTTGTTTATTTTATTGTAATAACCTACATATATATATATCTTAAAAAATTATAGCCAAATTTTCATGTCCAGATATTTGAACCTTCAACCTCATAGAAAAATGATGATTTCCTCACCACTAGGACATTGACCAATGTTGTTTATTTTATTGTAATAACCTATATATATCTTAAAAAATTATAGCCAAATTTTCATGTCCAGGGATTTGAACCTTCAACCTCTTAAAAAAAATGATGCTTCTCTCACCACTAGGACATTAAACAATATTATTTATTTTAATTCAATAACCTATATATAATCTTATAGTTCTGAATGTCTTAAAAAGTTAGAGTCAAATATTTCACTTCATTCTATATATGTATCAGAAAAGATCTCTTTCCCGAATCAGGGAAGAGATAACTTTCCCGATTAGGAAAGTTGGCCTAGATGCCAAATTTTTTTATTTTTTTGAAATTTTTTTTGGCAATTCCGTCATATTCTATACCCAATTGTAAAAAAATTTATTCCTTTAGATGAAAATTTTCGTATAAAACAAAATCAAACGAACACGAAAAGTTAACTAATTTTTATTAACTTTTGGGGTTCGTTTGACCTTGTTTTCTATTGAAATAAATACCAAAAGGGATAAATTTTTTTACAATTGAGTATAGTATTTGATGGGATTGCCAAAACAATTTCAAAAAAATAAAATTTGGCCCTTAGGCCATTTTTTTTATTCGGGAAGAGAGCAGCTCTGATATATGTATTATGTATTGAAAGATTAATTTTAATTAAAATGAATTGAATGTCTAACAAAATTTATGACTTCAAAATATATAAATAGTTAGTGACATTTAACTTAAAATCTTTAAATTTATTTCAAATAATTTTTATACTTATTTATAATTTTTAAGTAATGACCAACTGATCCAACCACTAAATTTTTTGTTTTTTCCCTTTCATCCCCTACGTAAATTTTTTACGGCGTGCAAAATATAATTTTTATATACTCTAAAAAATATAATTGTCATTTCATATGCTCTAAAACGATATATAACTAAAGGTCATTCCATATATTTAAAGTATACTTTCAAAATTCGAGTTATGTTATTATTTAAAATTCAACACTTAACCCAAAACATAAAGGTTATTCCATATATTTTAAATTTTTTTCCAGTTTTTTGATCAAAATATTAACTTATTTTAATTAATTGGTATAAATTTTTCAAAAAGTAAAAAATATTTATTTAATTATCAGAATTCAGAATTTCAGATTATATAATTTAATTATAATAAAAAGATTGAATAACCGAATTTATAAATTATATAAACAATTGTTAGTTATGTAAAATTTTAAATTGACAATTGTGTAATATAATTGTTCGATTAGAAACATGTTATAAAATTGTAAATAAAACTAACCATTTATTAAATAATATAACAACTTTCATATCATTTTAGTACAAATTTGACGAGTTCGAAATCGTTCCGATTCAAATTATAACTACAACAACATAACTATCGTTTCTTTTCATAGAAAACGATAATTATATCATTCTGACTAAAAATAACGATTCGATCGTCCATAACCACTCGTCATGCCTTTAACATACATAGGACAATCAAAAGAGATCATCAAGCGGGTTGATACCACTCGAATGGTTTAGAAAGAGCGAACGAATATACTTGTTATCAGAATAGTTCGAAAGTGGTACACAATCATAGGAACACAAATGTTTTTGTAACTTCTTTAGAGTGAGATCGAATCCACTTGATGATTTATTTCGATCATCCTAAATATGTCAGATGCAAGTCTCGTGATCGTGGACGATCGAATCATCATTTTTAACAGAAACGATATAATTATCGTTTTATATAAATTATAACAATATATAAATCGTTTTAGTTAAGATTAAAACTAAAATGATATCAATGTCGTCAAAATTGTACTGAAATTATAATGACATCGTTATGTATCAAACCCACAAAATAATATAACGACTTTCATATCATTTTAGTACAAATTTGATGAATTTGAAATCGTTCCAATTCAAATTATAACTACAACGACATAGATGCCGTTTCTTTTAATAGAAAACGATAATTATATCGTTCTAACTAAAAACAACAATTCGATCGTCCATAGTCACCCGTCATGCTTTCAACATATATAGGACGATCGAGTTAGGTCATCAAACGAGTTGATACCACTCGAATGGCTTAAAAAGAGCAAAGGAAGATACTTTTTATCTGAATAGTTCGAAAGTGGTACACAATCATGGGAACATAAATGTTCCAATAGTTTCTTTTAAGTGGGATCGAACCCACTTGATATCGTTACAATATAAAAACGACACTATTTTTCAAAGACTACCATAACGAGTTTGAAATTGTTCTTGGAGCAAATAACGACTTACATATCGTTACAATAGAAAAAATTGACTTTTTCCACCATAACGACATTTAAATCGTTATCGTGCTTCGATAACGACTTCCATATCGTTACAATATAAAAACTACAATGTTTTTCAAAAACTACCATAATGAGTTTGAAATCGTTATTGGAGCAAATAACGACTTACGTATCGTTACAATAAAAAAGTGATTTTTTCCACCATAACGACATTGAAATCGTCATCGTGCTTCGATAACAACTTCCATATCGTTACAATATAAAGACTACACTGTTTTTCAAAGACTACTATAACGAGTTTGAAATCGTTCCTGAAGCAAATAACGACTTACATATCGTTTCAATAGAAAAAACTGACTTTTTGAACCATAACGACATCTACATCGTTCCCGAAAGATATAACCACCTCCATATCGTTACAGTGTAAATAATAAGGAAAACGACATTTATATCGTTTATTTACACAGAAAACGATAAGTATATCGTTATGCGTAGTAAAGTGTTCTTGAGCATCCACGATCATTTGACATACCTTCGACATATGTATGATGACCGAAAGAGAGTATTAAGTGGGCTGATAGCATTCGAATGGCTTAGAACGGGCCCACAGAGATACTTTCTTTATATCGAAACTAGTCCAATATGTTGGACTACTATAGAAACACAAATATTCCTCAAGTTTCTTTGGAACGTGATTAAACTCGCTCGACAACCTATTTCGATCATCATATACATATGTCGGAGGTATGTCGAATGATCATGGATGCTCAAGAACGTCTTACTACGCATAACGATATACTTATCGTTTTCTATGTAAAAAAACGATATAAATGTCGTTTTTCTTATTAATTGTATTGTAACGATATGTAAGTCGTTATTTTTTTGGGAACGATGTAGATATCGTTATGGCTCAAAAAGTCAGTTTTTTCTATTGAAACGATATGTAGTCGTTATTTGCTCCAAAAACGATTTCAAACTCGTTATGGCAGTTTTTGAAAAACAGTGTAATTTTTATATTGTAACGATATGGAAGTCGTTATCGAAGTACGATAACGATTTCAATGTCGTTATGGTAGAAAAAATCACCTTTTTCTATTGTAATGATATGTAAGTCGTTATTTGCTCCAGGAATGATTTCGAACTCGTTATGGACGTCGTTGAAAAACAGTGTAATTTTTATATTGTAACGATATTGAGATCGTTATCGAAGCAGTATAACGATATAAATGTCGTTATAGTTCAAAAAGTTATTTTTTTTACGGTAACGATATGTATGTCGTTATTTGCTCCAGGAACGATTTCGAACTCGTTATGGACGTCGTTAAAAACAGTGTAGTTTTTATATTGTAACGATATTGAGGTCGTTATCTAAACACTATAACGATATCAATGTCATTATGGTTCAAAAAATCACTTTTTTACGGTAACGATATGTATGTCGTTATTTGCTCCAGGAACGATTTCGAACTCGTTATGGACGTCGTTAAAAATAGTGTAGTTTTTATATTGTAACGATATTGAGGTCGTTATCTAAACACTATAACGATATCAATGTCATTATGGTTCAAAAAATCACTTTTTTACGGTAACGATATGTATGTCGTTATTTGCTCTAGGACCAATTTCGAACTCGTTATGGACGTCGTTCAAAAACAGTGTAGTTTTTATATTGTAACGATATTGAGGTCATTATCGAAGCACGATAACGATATCAATGCCGTTATGGTTCAAAAGTCATTTTTTTACGTTAACGATATGTATGTCGTTATTTGCTACAGAAACGATTTCGAATTCGTTATGGACGTCGTTGAAAAATAGTGTAGTTTTTATATTGTAACGATATTGAGGTTGTTATCGAAGCACGATAGCGATATCAATGCCATTATGGTTCAAAAAGTCACTTTTTTACGGTAACGATATGTATGGCGTTATTTGCTACATGAAAAATTTTGAACTCGTTGTGGACGTCGTTGAAAAACAGTGTAGTTTTTATATTGTAACGATATTGAGGTCGTTATCGAAGCACGATAACGATTTAAATGTCGTTATGGTTCGAAAAGTCACTTTTTTCTACGGTAACGATATGTATGTCATTATTTGCTTCAGGAACGATTTCGAACTCGTTATGGACGTCGTTGAAAAACAGTGTAGTTTTTATATTGTAACGATATTGAGGTCGTTATCGAAACACGATAGCGATATCAATGCCGTTATGGTTCAAAAAGTCACTTTTTTACGGTAACGATATGTATGTCGTTATTTGCTACAGGAACGATTTCGAACTCGTTATGGACGTCGTTGAAAAATAGTGTAATTTTTATATTGTAACGATATTGAGGTCGTTATCGAAGCACGATAACGATTTAAATGTTGTTATGGTTCGAAAAGTCACTTTTTTCTACAGTAACGATATGTATGTCGTTAATTGCTTCAAAAACGATTTCGAACTCGTTATGGACGTCGTTGAAAAATAGTGTAGTTTTTATATTGTAACGATATTGAGGTCGTTATCGAAGCACGATAGCGATATCAAGCCGTTATGGTGGATAAATTCACTTTTTTCTATTGTAATGATATGTATGTCGTTATTTGCTCCAGGAACGATTTCGAACTCGTTATGGTAGTTTTGGAAAATCAGTGTAGTTTTTATATTGTAACGATATGGAAGTCGTTATCGAAACACGATAACGATTTCAATGTCGTTATGGTGGAGAAAATCACTTTTTTCTATTGTAACGATATGTATGTCGTTATTTGCTACAATAACGATTTCCAACTCGTTATGGACGTCTTTGAAAAATAGTGTAGTTTTTATATTGTAACGATATAGAAGTCGTTATCGAAGTACGATAACGATTTAAATGTCGTTATGGTGGAAAAAGTCACTTTTTCCTATTGTAACGATATGTATGTCGTTATTTGCTCCAATAACGATTTCAGCAATGAAAAATGATTTTAATTTTTGTTCTAATAACATAATGACTAAACAATAAAGTTATAAGTCACGATAATATGACAAATTCAAGTTTCGCTACCAACTGTTTGGTCATTACAAGTGGAGCGAACATGACCGATTTCTTACTCATCATTCACAAGTGAGGGTCTTAAAGCTCCTAGCTGTAAAAGTTGATGGAACCATCGAAATGGAGGAATTTACTAATTTGCTACCGCTTATTGGGCTCAGGTTATCCTTTGTAGCAGAAGAGACAACATTCCTTTCTCGCGCTAGTTTAAGAGCATGAAGTTTTCCCACATTACTAGTTTTTGAAACATCAAACTTCACAAGCCCACCACGAAGAGAGTGGCTAGCAGAAAGTAAAGGCGAAATCAAATGCTACAGCTGACCCCCATTCATTTTTTGTTTATCTGAAGAAGTCAAAATCAGAGGGAAAAGTTCAACATGATTAATCATATCTTCAAATTTATCTAAAAAAATAAAGAACAAGATAATAAGTTGTTCATTCATATTATGCAGAATGGCCCCAAAAGCACATAAGGTGTGATGGAGATAATTGCAAGCTTAAAATAAAGATTCGACTATGCAAAATATTGGATTCTTGTTAACAAATGATGTGTGTCTAAGATGGAACTGCAACTGAACAGAATTCCCAATGGACAGGTTTCTTACCTTTGCATTTTCGTTGAGGAATGTGATGCAGAAAAGAATTAGAGCTCGGCGCCTTGTTTCATTTTGATTAATCCCATCAATCCGACTCATAGAAAAAGGCACTGTGGAAGATAAATATAAGTGTTAGGAAAAGGTATACTTGATGACCATCACTAAAATGTACTCTTTTAACAGGTCTTACATAAAGGATCCGCTTTAGATGCTTCAAAATGCTCCAGGTCTACTTCATGATTGCCTCCATCCCTAGAGATATAGATGCATGAGCTATGTATATTCAGCTCAAATGTTAGTTTACATTTTGGGTGCTTCAATTCTGTTAGAAAATGCAGCAATATGCTATTGTACTAAAAGTCTTGTGATCAGGTCATTCCACGAGGTCAAAGATAAATATCAGAAATTTTACAACACAACTTATTAACCAACTTGAGATTATTCAAGTGTCTTATCAACTTGCAAAACAATTCTAATCCCAGGTATCTTCCTGAACTTAAGGTTCATACAGAGTTAAATACAACTCATGATTTTGCTTGGGGGATGCATGTACTAGAATATATATATAATTTAACAATTCAACAATTCTACCCAATGATTCTTGGAAACAAGTGAATACAAAACTCACATTTATTCTACTTCAAATTTATATAATGACAGATTATTTTATGGCTTCTACCAGTTAGCACCCTAATTATTATGCTAAAGTAAAATTGAAGGCAGTAGTTTGGCGAGAATGATGAGAACTGAAAAAAGTAAGAAACAATACGTAATATATTCTCATTAATTAGAAGACCATCAAAATCGAAAGGGATATTGAAATTTAACATTACCTTCTCTTCTTCTCCAAATGCCCAACAAGAATATTATAAAATTTGGTTACCCACTTCAACCAAATTAATGTTCAAGAGAATGATAATAGATTTATGGGTTTTAGAAGGAGAGAAAATGATGACAAGAAAATGAGAAGAATAATTGTAGGGAAAGTCGACTGTGGAAGAAAGATGCTAAAATTGAATTAGGGCCAAATGAAAATTGAAAGGGGAAATAGGGTTTTATGTCTTTTTACATATAAGGATATTTTAGTAATTTACAAATTATATTTTTCTTTTCCTTATATCTTTAGGCTATCTAGTCAAAAAAAATAGTTGATAGTCTTTTTAAACTAATGTTTAATTTGACTAGGCCTATTAAATAAATCCCCCTTAAACTTATCACAAATCATTTGCAGTGAATGAGGGTAGTGAGTTAAGGTGTATGAGATAGAGCTCTATGGTACCCCAGCTTGTGCCAATAGCTCTACATTGGACACCATTATATTCAAATTGCAAGAAAAAAATTATAGGACTGCGCTTTATGGTCCGTACAATATCTTCATCAGAATCCACTAAAGTCTTGAGATAATTATAACAGGGTATAAACTGTTTTTCAGTGCTTCCTGACAACAATGCAGGATTGACCATATTAACTTTTCGCAGGTCAGAGCTCGAGAGTCCAATGGACAGAAAGAATTTGAGTTGAGGCAAAATATTGTTCTGGAGATTGCATGAGAAAATACTTGGGAGTACCTTGGCAAGTGTGGAAATCTGGGTATCACTGAATTCATAATTTTCCAGAATAGCACGGAAATTTTCAAGCTTTTCCGGTTTAATCACAGAAGAAGCCCATACATTACGAAGAAAAATACCCAGTGAGGATTTGTACGAGCAAGAATCACCCAGATGCCTACGAAATGGGAATACTGTTTTATAGAGTACACCCAACATCGTTCAATACATAAATGATATCACGGCTGATGAAGATAAACTGTGGATGAACTCACCCGTTCTTAGGAATACAAATCTGCGTTTCAACCCGCTCTCTGAGGATAGTCTTCAAGAATTTACAGATTTTCTGATGAAAGAGACGGGTGACTTGGTGGGTTCTCCGCACTGACACCGCGTATGTTGAGGAATTGCTGGTGAAAATGGCGGGCTGGAAGCGCGGCGCGATGGTCGACGGGCAGCCAAGTTGGAGAAGGGTTTAGGTGTAAAACACCACACAATCGCCTTTGTTTGTTTGAACAAGGAGTTAATATCTCTGTCTTCGAATATTAAGTTTTGATCACTAAAATTTGAAAAATATTGTACATTAGTCACTGACATAATTTCCATTTCAAGCCTATAACGTCGTGGTTGACGGAATGCACATGAGACAACCCATCACACTTTTAAACTTTGAGATAATTTAATTTTGGGCACTAAATTTTGAAAAATGTTTTCTATTGCTAATTAAACTTTGAAGTAGTTGAATTTTGGCTACTAAACTTTGATATAGTGGCCAAAATTCTATCATCTCAAAGTTTAACAGTGTAACGGGACACCACATGTGCATTCCATCAACCACGTCATCAATTTCGTTAGAGATTTGAGACGAAAGTTATGCTAGTGAGTAACGTACAATGTTTTTCAAAGTTTAATGGTCAAAACTCGACAATTAACACTTCAATGAGCAATCAAAGACATAGATATAAGTCCAGTGATCATAAGAACTATTAACTCGGCCAACAAGACCTGACTGTTAACTAGGCATTTTATAAATAAAACAAAAATCAAATTAGCTTTCATTGGCCAATTAAAGATGGCCCCACTATCACTTAAGGGATTTTTGAAAAGTCAAAAAAGAGTTTTTAAAACCAAATTGGTTTTGAATTCAGCCCTATTTGGTAACTATTTTTTTAAGATGTATTTTTCTTTCTCTTCTTTTTAACTATATATTTTTCAATAAAATAATATTACACGTAAATTCAAAACTTTTTTTTTAATTTCTAACCACACATTCTTTATCAATCAACTATTCACAAATATATTTTCTCCCTAAAATAACTATCAAATAGAGGTTCAATGTGAATTCTTTAAAAATCACTTTCGAAATAAGAAGTTTTTTTTAAAAAAAATTAGTTTTCAAATAAAAATTAAGGTAACTTTTAAAAAAAAATTCTACAATAAGTCAAAGCAAAAACAAAATTCATGTCAAACGAGTCCTGAGTAGCAATATTCAATAGTTTAGCATCACCTTAATTTGATTATTTATGGACGCTAATTGTTAACTGATTATAATCATGTGTTTTTATGATTGTCCAAACCTATTTACGAAAATTTGTTAAAGTGGACTTGATCAAATTTTACAAAATAAACCAAAACAAAGGAATAAAGAGACAACAGGTCATCGAATTCCTTAGGAGGATAAAACTGTGGGGACAAATTTCACAAAATTTTAATAATTGTGGGAACAAAATCGAAAATTATAAGGAATTTTTTGAAAATCTTAAAAAATTTATTGGACAATCTTGGATTTCAAATTTAGTGTGGAGCCCACCGTAAATCCGCCCACGATAACATCAGAGAAGATGCATAATCAGAAAAAGCAAATCAATAAAGGAATTTGTACGTCAGTTCTCCTCTACGGTCTCATTCTACTTAGATATATACTGTACAGCACAGGGGGTAATAGTGAGGAAAAGTGTATAAAATGGAATTCTATTGGGTCATCTCCAATGCTGCACCAAATTTTGCACTATTTTACACCGAATCTCGCACCAAAATTTGCAACAAACTAAAATTCTTCTCCAACCATGACACCAAAATTTACATCAAATGAACAGTGTTTAATAATTTTCTTCTCTTTTTTTTATTCGTAATGATTTATTTATTTTACAAATACATAAATTACTAAATAAATAATTACATTAAATTAACAAAAATATTAAATTCAATAATAAATATAAAAAACATAATAATTATAAATATAAATTCAATAATAATTATTTAATAATTTTAATTAATTACATTTCGTTAATAATAATAATAATTAATTATGTAATTAATTACGTTTCGTTAATAATAATTATTATGATTAATTATTAATTAATTAATTAATTAAGATTTTAAAATAATGTAAAATGACATAAATACCCTTGATATCATTGGTGTTCAATGGAAAAAAGGGCAACATGGACTTTTACCATTTGGTGCAAAATTTGGTGCAATGAATAGTGTTTTGGTTGGTGCAATGGTTGGAGGCTCCTGCACCAAAATTTTGGTGCAAAATGGGGAAAAATGGTGCAATGGTTGGAGATGGCCTTAGGTGTTGCTTTTTCTCACCTTCCATCCAAGTGCAAACAAGAGGATTGTAAAATCAAAGCTCATCCTCCCTCAGATAATGAAACACAGAAGCCTGTCTATAATAGTTAAAGATGGACCGTGAAGACAACTGAAAGGCACTTACCTACTGATGGCAAGAGAGAGTTCTGAAATTTTCTATAAATTTTTAGCGTAGGAGACATCTAAACAGTAACTGAGTAACATAATTATATCTTGATAAAGATTATAAACAAATATGATATAATACATTCAAGACTACGAGTCTCTCAAAACTCTTTGGCCAACAAATATCAAGTGATCACATGATTCAAATCCCAGACAAAGATGAGACCAGCTTTACTATGCTTATTGAGGTGCTTTCTAACTCACACAAACTTCAAAAATATTATTAAATTTCATGTATATTATCACTAGGTAGAATTTTGACCTCCAACAACCTATGTTTTGAACTCTCACAATGCACGGGAGGAATATAAGCTTACACCTTTCTCATAGGCAAATAAATTATTCATGACACTTGATATTCATATTTTTCTGGGTAGTGCTCAGACTTTCAGAGCTACAACGCAGATATTCTATTCCAATGGACCAACCTCAATGGACATTAAGCAAGTTTCTGCAAGTATACTGTTGAACAGCCTCATCTAGAACTAGAAGCTTAAGCTTTTGGACACGAGACAGTGTATTTATTTATATTTAGTCTTCAACAGCTACATGTTCATCAAAGTGGTTCTTGGGATCATATACTAAAGTTAAATGACATCTTGAGGAAGGAGCTTCACCAAGATTGACCTCAGTAAAACTGGGATTTGGATAAAGAAAAACACTACTCTTTTATTAATGAAAATAAGAAGCTTGCTCCATAGCATGAAGACAGCTACAAAACCAACACTAAGATGATTCCTAATACAAATAACTACACAAGATTAACCAAGTATGCATGCATGTTCGTCCTAACTATTCCACCAACAACAATATTCTTTTAGAAAACCCAAAATTTATAAAACAATACATCATGAGAAGGTGAAATGGAAATTCGATGTTCAACTTGGATCTTAATCAGACATTTTAGTTAAGATCATCGGCTGCAGAAGATGGAACTTATCAGAAACTTCTCTAATCTAAAAAAATGTTCTTAATACAAAGCAAATGGATTTCAAGACAAAACTGTAAGCCTTGTCTACGCAATGCAAAAGACAACTAGGACATTCAGCACATATGAATCACAATTCCTCAATGCCAATCTTCCCTTCATAGAAATCATAGAGTTTAGGTACTTGCTTCTCATGTTTGGTCACAAACTTTTCCAAGAAATATTTCTCTGTAGGCAATAACATGGTAGTCAATTTCACATCTTTCTTCTTAATCAATTCCCTTGAGAACAAAACCTGAACGGTGGAGCACCTAGGAATTATCCTATTCTCCAAATTGAAGAAAAGAACTGTCGGACAAGATACAATCATTTTGGACTCCCACCCCATCTTATTAACCAGAAAGTCCATTGTCCTAGTGATCTTCTTCTCAGACAAGATCATGCAATTCGGGTGTTTCCTAAATGCCATGTAGATATCATCCTTCGACCAACCCAATTTACTATAAGTCTCATAACACCGTGCCCATATTGTTTTATTGCCTTTTCCAGAAATTGCATGTAATGCCAATACAAATGTCGATCTCAAAGGATTGAATCCCATTTCTACTACCTCGGAAACAGAGGCTCTAAACTCTTCATGCCTTTGTATTATGGCCTCCGGAAAATGTGTCAATAATAATATGATACACGACTGTGGCACATTAAGTTCCTTCAAAACCGTAATATTTGGAGCCAGATTCTTCCCAGGATCCTCTAGAAAAACCCATGATGTCCGCTTGACAGCAGCAGCCACCTTTTCGTCAGTTAATAGCACGCTCTTCAGGTAATTATAGTTAGGAATAATTTGATTCTCCAAACTTCTAGTCAACAAAGTAGGGTCTCTTGATATTGTGCCCCCAAGGTAAGCCTGTGAAACCCCGATAGATTTGAAAAATTCAAGCTTGGGCAAAAGGGTCTTCTCAGGATTGGATAAAAGAAGCACGGGCCTTCTCCTAACAAGATTAGCGATATGGGTTTTACTAAACCCATGTTTCATTAAAAGGGCTATAACTGAATTTGGTTTCTCTGGGGTTTCAAAATGCACTTTCTCAGAAGCAGAAATAGCCTTCTCTGGAGATAGCCCACATGAATTTATCAAATAAGAAATCGTATAAGAACTCTCTTTTGCTAATTTCTTTGAAACTTTTTTCTTTTTGGGCGCAGTTCTTAAGTCTAACTCCGGAGAGCCCACATCCACAAGACTACAGAAATTGATAAAGAGATGATTTTTATAGCATTCTGATAAAGAAGTATTAAAATTCAATCCATATTTATGAAGTAAAGGAAGTGATGCATTTGAATCTGTAGCAAGTTTCTTGAACGGAAAGAGTTTACAATAAAGATTTACTGAAAACATGGCAGCCTAAAGCTCTCCAAAGAGAAAGAACGAATGAAAAAACTCACTTGTGCTTTAGTTTATTCTAATTGGTTTTGAGGGAGAATTTTATCTGCCGAGCATCCTCTACTTCAAAGTGGCTTCAGATTGAAGTGTTCATGCGGCTGTGCGAGAAAGAGATTTCATCTCATCTCATCAGAAGGAAAAGGGCGAAGAATTGACATAAAAACGGCTGCACAAAGAACGCGCTTTTCCAGAAGTCGGGTTGCTTAGGAAATAATTTACTACCATCCTGGTACATTATATTTGACATGAAGATTTACATAATTTTACGTGATATTTTATCACTAAACAATTTAAAATACAATCATATCATCCATCCAATCACCTTTCACCACATACATTTTTGGCACTAGTGGATAAAATGTTTAGTGGTGCAATCGTAGCATCCTATATGGTGCCTGAGGTGGTCTCATCTCATTGGGTGAGGGTGGCTCCCGATGAGGTGATGGCTCCCCATTAGGTAGACGCATTATGTAGGACGGTGTGATCACCTCACCAAAGTTTTTTTTTTCTATTTCTAGACGTTTTCTTCTGGTAAAGTTAGAGGTGGCAATCGAGTTGAACGGCTTGTGGGTTCGATCGCTCGGCCGAGTCATGAGCGGTTCGGGCTCGTCTTTTTGACGAGCCCAAGTATAAGCCGAGCAGGCCTGCTTGCTAAACAGGCTCGACTCGTCAAAAATGTGAGCCACGAGTTGAGCCGGCTCGTGGCTCGCAAAAAAAATAAAAATAAATAAATAAATAAATATATATATATATATATATATGTTTTTAGGTTTAGTTTTTAAAAACAAAAAACAAAAAAAAAAAAGGCTAGCTCGCGAGCCTAGTCGGAACTCGTCTCGTCCCCGGCCCATGAGCTCGTGGATCGAGCCGAGCTTGCCCATTTTTCAACAAGCCGAGCTTAGCTAGGCTCTTTGCAAAACGAGCTACGAGCTCGTGTGGGTAAGGGTCGAGCCGGCTCGGCTCGACCCTTTGCCACGTGGATTTTTCCAAAATTTAAGGGATTATATTCACACCACATTTTTTTATTGGGGGATTTTTAAAAATGTCTCATTCAAACTCATCAAAAAAAATTTAGGCCTAACTTACTTCAAATAAGTTTTTAAGGCCTCTTTTATGTTAAAATATCTAAAATATCTTTTTCTATATTATTGATATGTCTTAGATGCCCTTTACATAAAATGACTATAGTACCATTTTAATAACATTTTCAGAAAAAAGTGAATTACGAAAAACGACTCTAGTCGTTTAAAACGACTAGAGTCGTTTTTTTTATTTCATAAAAATCTCATGTTGTGATTTACATGGTCGCGGCCAACTCACAGCAAGTAGAAAATTCATTTAGATCACGATCAAAAACTTTTTTTAAAAGAAAAATGACTACATTCGTTTTTCATTTATTACTTTTGAGTTTGAATGACATCTCCCCTTTTTATTATATGTAATAGTGTAACTTATTCAAAATTAATTGTAAGTCATGTACTTAAAATCGAATACGGTATAATTGAACAATGTGCAGTGGAACATGATACAACTGTATATAACGAACTTCATCTTCTACTACGTTTAAAAAGCGAAACAGATTGAAATCAAATACGATTTAGAAGGTTACATGTTTGATTAGCCTCTCGTCTTATACATGAATTTACCGAAACCAATTGTAAGTCCTATGCTTAAATACTGATATGATATACTTGATCAATATGTAATGAAGTACACTGATGAAGTTTCTCTTCATATATTTTTTTAAACGAAATATGTTGAAATCAAACATATACTAAAACATTAGATGTTTGAAAGACATCGTCTTTCATTATAAATGATGGTTTAACTTATTCAAAATCAATTGTGAGTCATGTAATTAAAAATCAAATACGGTATACTTGAACTGTGTGCAATGAAGCACAATGAATTTATAGAACGATGTCATCTTCTTATACTTCTTTTTAAATGAAATATGTTGAAATCTAACACTGTATGAAAGTTTAGAAGTTTAATTGACATCTCATCTTTCACTATACACGATGATTTAACTTATTGAAATCAAAATATAAGTCGTATGCATAAAAATTGAATGCAATATATTTGAACAATGTGTGGTGGACTATGATGATGGAGTTCACCTTCCTATACGTTTTACATGAAATAGGTTAAAATCAAATATTGTCTAAAAAGTTAAAAAATTGATTGGCACCTCTTTCATCCTAAATTATGTTTTAACTTATAGAAATCAATTGTAAAATGTATACTTAAAATAAAATACGGTATACTTGAACTACGTATAGTAGATCACGACGACTTGTATATAACAAAATTCGTCTTCCTATACATTTTGCCACCGTTAGTGCGACGACCTACTGGAGAGTTCCCCAAAAGACACAAATGTAGTAGGTGTGCCACAACTGTGCACAATCGGCTAACATGTACAAGTCAGATTCCTTTAGCCGATAGAAGATCGGAGGATTAATATATTGTTTGTTTAGTTGATATCATGTCATTTAGATAACAATGCAAATTGATTTTACTTATTACAATTTATGTTTTATGTTATTAGTTTTTGTAGTAATTCAAGCCAAATATGTGTTTTATGAATATTGGGTAGTTTTCTCAGTCATTTATTTTATATGATAAGTGATAAATGGAAAACAACTCTAATAATTTTAAACGGCTGAAAAAACGACTACAGTCGTCTTAAACAACTGCAGTCGTTTACATGAAACAACTGGAGTCGTTTTAAACAACTATAGTCACATGAAACAATTGGAGTCGTTTTAAACAACTATAGTCTTTTTTATAAAACGACTTACACGACTTTGGTCGTTTTTCTAATTCACATCTCGTTTTTTCGAATATATGCTCATTTTTCTATACATTTTTGTAGGAAATAGTTTAAAATCAAACCAAACACGATTTAAAATGTTATACATTATGATTTCGCTTATCCAAACCAATCGATTGATTAAATACTTAGAACATTATATTTTAGCTTATCCAATTCAATCCGCATCTCATCATTCATTATACATTATTTATATTGAACATGTTTTAGCTTATTTAAATACGATATACTTGAACATTGTTAGTGAGCATGATGAATTGTATTTAATAAAGATCGTCTTCTTATTGATTTTAAACTAATAAGTCGAAATCAAACACGATTTATAATGAAATCAAACACGATTCATAGTTGTTTTAAACGACTCCAATCGTTTTTCTACACATTTTTGTACGAAATAGTTTGAAATCAAACCAAACACGATTTAAAATGTCATTTTCCTTAAACAATTACATTAAACAACCAATATTTTTCAAAAAAAAAATCGACATTATCTCCCCTATAATATAAACTAAATCAACATGAAAAATGAACCTGTATTCATATCACAAAAAAACCTCAAATCTTATCATACACTATAAAATTACATAAACACTTATAAACATAAAAAACACATCAAAAGGTTCTAAGGTTCATAATTAAAGGCAAAAATATCAGCATCCATCTTTTCCCTTCATTTACTCATATAAAAGCCATTAAATTGTTCTACAGCCATCAATGTTGATTTCCTTCAGAAGTAACAGAACAATGATACTAGCAGCCTTCAAGTCCTCTTTGAGTTGATCGCTCGTAATGCAACCCTTATCAGGATCATACACATACATTGTCTCTTTGCAAAAGTCAATCTCAACTGCGAGCCAGTGTCTACGAGTACATAACAGAAAGTATACATATGTACATTCCTGCCATTTCCTTCCAAATGATGGCTTTGCCCCGGTAATATATTCCATTAGCTCAACTGGCATTCTGAAATCAAATTATAGTATACACTCACAACATATATATACAAATCAAAAAGTCCTAGAGTTAATAAGTTGATAATTTGGTCATAGGTCGAGCCTTTGGGATGGGCTCCTTCCTTGGCCTCTTCATTTTTTCTTTAGCCAACTGTAACGCCCAGAGTTCCGCGGACCCGGAACGCTACGTCATCATCTTTTGCCCTTAATTTAACTGAAAAGTTTGGCGGAATAACTAACTTTTAAAACGTCACATTTAAAATTTGTGAACGTTAACGTCAATAAACCTCATTTGAATTAACTTAAAGAAAATTAATTAAACTTTAAACTCAAGTTGGAAATAGCGGAAACGACAAGGTAAGTTCATAACGTTCAAATGAGTGAAATTTAAAAGTAAATTAAAAACAATTAACTACTATTATTCGTTCATGCCACCACTGCCCATCAAACTCGGCCGTCTCCAAAATCTGCAAATATTGTTAAAATAGCGGAATGAGCATTTCGAAGAAATACTCAGTAGACTCATCGCCAGTAATTAATTTACAGAATAATTGAACACATAATTATGCAACTCATACAGTGATATTCTCATGGGCTTATTTTCTTTGAAAAATCATAGGCTCTTTAAAATCATAGGGTGTGGGTAGTCTGTCTCATGCATTTAAGCAAGTAAGTTATGCATAACATCATCTTATCTCATAAGAGATTCTCTTTCTTCTCATGCAATTAAGCATATAAGTTACGACAAGCATAACAACATAATCTATCTCATAAGAGATTATCATCTTATGCATTAAAGCATATAAATCACATAAAATCACATAATACATGCAATTATAGCGGAATGAGCATTTCGAAGAAATACTCAGTAGACTCATCGCCAGTAATTAATTTACAGAATAATTGAACACATAATTATGCAACTCATACAGTGATATTCTCATGGGCTTATTTTCTTTGAAAAATCATAGGCTCTTTAAAATCATAGGGTGTGGGTAGTCTGTCTCATGCATTTAAGCAAGTAAGTTATGCATAACATCATCTTATCTCATAAGAGATTCTCTTTCTTCTCATGCAATTAAGCATATAAGTTACGACAAGCATAACAACATAATCTATCTCATAAGAGATTATCATCTTATGCATTAAAGCATATAAATCACATAAAATCACATAATACATGCAATTATAATTTAAACTAATTAATGGGGGCGAGTCTACCTCAATCTATCTCGATTTGCGTGAAAAGTAGAGCGGGAAGAAAAATCTCAGTTCCTCAATCGTTCGCACGTTTCGTCTAGCCAAAAATAGAAAATAAATTTTGAATTAGTGTTTCGAAATTTTTAAAGATTAAAAACGATAAAACTAAAGTTTAGGGACTTAATTGAAATTTATTAAAACTGAAAATAAAAGTTTAAGGGCTAAAATTGAACTTTTCTAAAATAGGGACTAAATTGAAAATTGGTTAAAACTGAAATTAAGAATTCAGGGACTGAAATTGACTTTTTTCGAAATCTGTGGGCTGATTGGTTTTAAAACATAAAGTTTGGGCTGTTCTTCTTTAAAAATCGAACTTGGGACTGAAACAAATAAATTTTAAAACATGGGGGACCAAAATGAACTAACGCCTAAACCTTGGGCTAAAATCATAATTTTTCAAAAATCAATTTTTAATAAAAACGTCTCTCTCTCTCCTTCTCGCGTTCACACGAGCTGAGAGAAGAGAGGCGACGAGAGGGGCAACGGCTTCGACCCTTCCGTCGCTTCCGGCCGGCGTCGCGCGGTGGTGCTGGGGGTGTAGGGGGTGATGATTGGGGGTTTTGGCATTCGGGTGGGAGGCGAGACCGAGGCTTGGAGGTGCAATTTTCTTGGACTTTCCGGCGATGCACCGGTTGGAAGATGGGTCGATGTATAAGGTAAGTTTATGGGTTTCCTTATTTCTGGGTTTTGATTTTTGATTTGGGCTCGATTTTTGGGTTGATTTCTGGGCTGTCCGTTTGGTGTGGGTGGCGGTTCGAAGTCGGGGATGGTAGGTGAATTTGGTGTTCTTGTGGTGGCTTGCAGGAGGTGTTGGTTGCAGTGAGGTGGAGGTGGCGTCAATGCGGTGGCTTGTAGGAGATGGTTGTGGTGGTGGTTCGACTGGGGCTGTGGACGTGTGCAATAGACTGTAGGTCGGAGTTGATGGTGTGGATTGTAGGATAGATGGATGACTGTAGTGGTGGAGCTCGTGTGGTGTTGATGGTGTCTGTGGTTCTGGACGGCTGTGGCTGGGTTTGGAGGTGGTGTTGATGAAAATTGGGAGCAGATGTCTTACCCTTTGGACTGCTGGTTGCGTGAGTGAGGTTGAGGGGGGAAGAGATGGGGTATATATACAGTAGGAGTCTAGGGCACGAATCCCTAGGGTAGAAAACGGACCAGAAATTTGGGCCGGAGAGATTTTCTAATTGGACTTAAGGAATTGGCTTAGAATAACCCTAATTCGACTAATGGATTATTGGACTCGAAATAATAATCTATCGTATTAAATTCGGATTTAAAACGATAAGGAATTAAAATATTCGAAATTGGGTTCGTTTCTAATAGCTTTAAAAAAGTTTAACAACGGCTAGACGAACGCGTTTTTACTTTTAAAACTCGGGTTTAAGATTTAACGACACGTTTTTCAAGAAACATAAATAAAATTCTCGGTCGCTACTAACTGTCAAAATAGTTGTGTCAAAAAAAATGCAAGAATTGGTTGTAAAATCTTCTCAAAATTAGTTAACCTCTCGCTGTATCTCCCTTTATATCTTGTATTATTCGACAAAACTCATTTTTCCAGCCACCTTCATGGACACAAAGAAGCAAAGTATGTCACAATATGAGAATCTTTTAAAACTCAACATTCAACATACATTGTAATAAGTTGAAATCAAATTAGAGTATACACTCACAACTTACAACATACAAATACACATCAAGAATTCCCAAGGGTCAATATTAGGTGCCAAACCAAAGGTTTCATTTCCTTGCTCATCCATGGTCAATGCAACAAGCTTCGCCAAGATAACACCCTAGAAAATGGAAGCAAAACTTCGCCAAGATAACACCCTAGAAAATGGAAGCCCAAAATTGCTGGAAGAGCATGGTTTCATTAAATATAGAATGAAAAGGACAGAAGATGTAAACCAAAAGTGCAATTAATCAAGAAGAAAAGGGAGCATAAAGATTGAGATTATTTGAAAATGTAACTTAAAATTAAAGCCAGTGCATTATTTGCCTGCTTATGTTCACAATGGTTATGACGAATGGACTTAGGGCCGAATCAATCCTAACCAGGCACCCCCAATGAGCCAAACTCCATTTCAAACAAGTTGATACTGGACAAGATAAAGCATTATCAGGAATTTCACACTCCAAGCTAACATTCCTCAGTTTCCTCAAACGTTAATTGATAAAACATGGTAGCATCTCTAATTTCTGAGAGATTATTAACATTCCAATATTAACAACATTCTCCAATCTACTTAAGATAGTTCACAATAGCAAAAGAAAGTATTAACTTTAGTAAATTGTAATTTAACATCAATTTTGAGATCTTATCTACAGTTAAGAGTTGAAGAGAAAATTCATGAGTTATATGTTTTTGTTTGTGTCTAACCACAGTCATTTCTGTTCATCACAGTTAATACAGTTCATATTCACAAGATTTCAGTAATTTAACACATTATTACCTACTTTGCTGCAGATGACAGTTATGGAAGCAACGACAGAAATACTTGGTGGTGGACTACGTGTTGGTGTACTTCTTCAGGGAAAAAAGATTAGAGACGATAAACTAGAACATCAACACCAATAAATTACCATCTATTGAGTTCAAAAAAAAATTATTCTCCCAAATCAAGCTCTCACAATTGTTTTCATACAGCATAATCATTTTGTAAAATCCAAACCAAATGATGAACAAACTCTATCTTTATGGTACTGAAAATATGATTAAACATACATTAAACAAAAACTACCAGCAAACTACCAGAAGGTGGCAGAAAAATTATCCCCCACCTCCCCACCCACCCAACAACATAAAGTGACAATCAATTCTTTGCCAAAAACGGAATTGAGTACAAAAATGGGATTTAACTGTTAAGGCTAAAAACACTTGAGCTACAATCCTCACCTATCTTATATCAATTCAATCATCCATATATTCCTCCAATCCTCAAAATCCCCTTCTCCAAAATATAAAAGAACCAAAAATTCAAAAAAGAGTCCGTCAATTCATAGAACCCCAAACAATAATTTTCAGCAAAATCATACCCTAAATATTCTATCATCAACGTGCCCATAAAAAGATGAAGGGGATACATACCAGCTGCACAACTATCTTTCATTCTCAAAAACTAAATGCGGGGATAAGATAAAAGGGATACATACCAAAATCAGCAGTTGGAAAAACTGTGTCCTTTGCAACCACAACAACGTATTCTTTCTCTAAGAAAATGCCTGAATCAAACTCGTGTCTGAATCATTCGCCATTCGTTCGCTTCTTCTTCCGAATCTTCCCTTCGTTGATACGGTTACTTGGTTCAATTTGAAAGCCGTTAGTTTTTGTTTAGGGTTGAAGGGTATAAAAAAAACTTGGGAAAATTTCAAAAATCCTACTTTGAGAATAGTGTATTTTCAAAATCAGAAATTAAGTTTCAAATTTCTAAAATCAGATATTCATTTAAAAAATATTTATAATTTATTCAATTAATTATATATTTTATTAATTAAATAAATTAAGGTCACAGATTTACATAATTTGATCACAGATTCACATTTTGGTCACAAATCGAAATTTATTAGGTCACAAATTTTTTTCGAGGTCACGGATCGAAATTTATTAGGTCACAGATTTTTTTCGAGATCACAGATCGAAATTTATTAGGTCACAGATTATTTTCGAGGTCACGGATCGAAATTTTAATAAGTTACAATTTATTTCGAAGGTCACAGGTCAAAATTTATTAGGTCACAGATATTTTTCGAGATCACAAATCGAAATTTTAATAAGTCACTATTGGTCACAGATTTGTTATTGGTCACAAATTTGTTATTGGTCACGGATTAACCAATTTAGTGGTCACAGTTAACCAAATAATCTGTGACCACCGCCCGACAACCCGTCACCGCCCCGCCACCACCTTACAAGCTGAATATGGAAATCACTGCCGACACCACCACCACCACCGCCACCCCATCACCGCACAAATCAACAGAAAAAAGTCACAAACCCACCACAGATCGCAAACCTCCACCACTGCACCCAAACCACCTACACCAAAACCCTCCAGATCGGAAACCACCGCAGCCAACCCCCACCACCGCAGCCACCACCACCCCATCACCGCACAAATCAACAGAAACCACCGCACCCAAACCACCTACACCAAAACCCTCCAGATCGGAAACCATCGCAGTCAACCCCCACCACCTCACAAAAACCCACCCAAAAACCGCCACCACCCAAAACTGCCACTACCACACAACACTACAAAATCGCCACCAAACAACCACACAACACAGCCTACAACAACAATTTATTCACTGAAAATCGCCGCCACCACCAACACCGTGATCTGATTTTGTCCAGACGTCTGCAAATCTGAAAATCGCGATCTGATTTGGTCCGGGCGTTTGCTTCAGTTCTGTATGGTTGATGCAGCTGTCGCCGCACGTCGGCACAGTGGATAAATGGCTCGCCGGCGGAGAGGAGAGGTAGAGAGAGCCATCACAAATCTATCACGCCACACACAGATGAGAAGAAGATGGAGAAACCGGGGCGGGGAGAGAGAGAGAGAGAGAGAGAGGGGGAGATAAAATGGGGGGAAGGAATATTAGGGTTTGGGTAGGATTTGATTTAATATTGTGTTGAATTAAATAATTTTTAATATTTATTTTAATTAAAATATTAAATAAAATTTCTGATTTTTGAAAGATTAAACTTTCCATCTTATTTTAGAATTCATGATTCTTAAGGTAGGGAATGGTGTAATTTCCACAAAAAACTTTCTACCGGTTCAAAGGGCCCATTACATGTATTCTCGCTTTTTTATTTTTTGCACTACATTTTAATTGCATTTAAAGTTCTTAACATTTACTCATTATAACACTTGTGTCCCTAAAAGTTTTTCATATCATTCTTATCCTCGAATTTTCCATTAGTTAACATATTTTGTATTTGATAAAAGTTTTATGTCCAAAAGTCCGCTAAAATAGCGTAAAAAACTTATTTTTTCATCATATTTAAAAATAATCTACAATATATTAAAAGTGGGGATGGTGGAGAAACTTTTAAATACTAAATTTACCCCTACATATTTAACTATATGCCCACTATACCTCATGAATGGAATATCAATTTAATTAGTATTTATCATTTGATTTAAAATGAATATAATATAAGGAGTGAAATATTTAATTGATATTTATCATTTTGGATTGGAATTAATATAAGCAGTGAAACTAAAATTCAAATATATCAAAAATAAAAAAAATAAGTGACTTACAATTCAATTGACCATTTTGTTCTTAAAAGTTTTTTTTTTTCATCAACAAAACTCCTATTAATCTTCATGATTTACATTATAATTCATGCAATGAGTTTTTATTTTTCATCAACGGAGCAATATTTAATCTTCATGTTTTACATTATAATTCATCCATTAAATTATTAATTAATTGAGGTTACAAATATTTTAGAGGTTGCATCAATATATTAATGAGGAAGTTCAATGAATAAAAAAGAAATTACACACGGATATTCAATGACTAACATTCAATTGATTTTTTATTTTTATTTTTACAATTTTTAATTTTCATCAACAAAACCCTAATTACCAATTTAATTAATATTTATCATTTGATTTGAATTAATGTAAGTGATGAAATATTTAATTGATATTTATCATTTGGGTTGGAACTAATATAAGGAGTGAGACTAACATTCAATTATTATTAAAAAAAAAAAAAAAACAACAACAACAACAATGAAAATTTGTGATTTATCATTCAATTGAGTATTTTGTTCTTACAATTTTTATTTTCTGTCAAAAAAGCAATTTTTTATTTTTCATCACCAAAATCCTTATTAATCTTCATGATTTACATTATAATTCAACCATTGAGTTTTTATTTTTCATTCACAAAGCAATTTTTATTTTTATCAACAAAGCCCTTATTAATCTTCATGATTTATATTATAATCCATCCACAAGGTTATTATTTAATTGAGGTTACAAATTGAAAGGTTGCATTAATGTATTAATGATGTAACAAATGTGCTAAATGTTGCATTAATATATTAATTGGGACATTCGATCACTAAAAAAAAAAAAATCACACACGAAAATTCAATGGCTTATCTTTCAATTGATTAATTTTTCCTTACTTTTTTTTTTTATTTTTCATCAACAAAGCTCTTATTAACTTTCATAATTTACATTATAATTTATGCATTAAGCTATTACTTAATTGAGGTTGCAAAATTGAAAGGTTGCATTAATATATTAATGAGGTTACAAATATGTTAAAGTAAATAACTTCTAATTATTAGGGTTTTTAATGATTGACAATAATTTTTTCTACTTCCAATCACTTTTACCCCACGTATGAATGATTGGGAAACATTCAATTGATTATTTTATTCTGAAAATCTTTATTTTTAATCGACAAAGTCCTTATTGATCTTCATAATTTACATTATAGTTCCAACATTAAGTTATTATTTAATTAATATAACATTCAATTACTAAAAAAATATTAAACGAAAATTCAGTGACTTAACATTCAAGTGACTATTTTGTTCTTAAAAATTTTATGGAGAGGCTATTGTGTGGCAAAAAAGAATTAAAATGTGTGAGTCCAACTTTACATTCAAACATAGGTTAGACATTTTTTGATTAACAAAGTAATATTATTTATTAACTTTGGTAATTAGATAACATAATTATATTTTAATTAAATATTTTTTAAAATGGCCAAATAAGAATTTAATGTGAAAGTAATTATGACCATTATAGCTAACAAAACCAACCAACCTTTGTCATTCTACACCCATGCCATTATTGCTACAAAACCAACCTTGCTCATTCTATTCTATACTCAAAATTTACAAGTAAAAATCATCACAAAAGGGTAAGGACTATTGTTAATAAAAGCAATTTTTCTTATGCTAGAGTTTCTCAAAATCTATTTCAAAGTTGATGATCATTGTGAAGTTTTTTTTTTTTTTTTTTTTTTCATTTATCTTGATTTGCATTTCAAATTGATTTCTCATATCATGGATTTAATTGTATCCTTTTTAATTTTGAATGATGAAAACATCACAAATGAATACATTTTCGTCGAAATCACTAACATAAATGATGTTTGATTCATCAATGGATCAACAAAACAAGTCAGGCCATCAATTAATTTGAAAAATATTAACTTTTTCCCTTTTTTTAATTGTTAATATATAAATTTTTGTTGTCATATCTTAAATTTGTTTTCATATTTGTAGGATTAATATCACCAAACAAATTTTGCGATCATATTTTTATAAAACAACTAACTGCTTTTGAAGAAGAATGGATTATAAAAGCATCCTTACTCCAAAAAGGTTCAATCGAGATATACAATAACAAAAATGGCCATGTTGAAGTTTTAAAACTAATTTTGTGTGATGATGAGGTATTGTATTATGTTAGAATAATGTTTCTTATAGAATTTTCACTTTAGACTAATAGTTTTTTTTTTAATAATATTTTCAAGGTAGTAAACACAATCGAAAAAATTCTTTCATATGCTTGAGAAAGAAAAAATATACCGATTTCGAAATGGAAAAATAAGAGTAATTAACCGTCAATTCTCAAATGTGAATGATGAAATTGAACTCACCCTCACAATGAAGACCGAGATAGAGAAAATTGAAAACTTCATTCTTTATAACATGTCAACTTTATGTTACGTGGAATTTTCAAAAATCTCAGACTTTGTACATGAAGGAAAATTGTTAGGTACCATATCCTTATTCACGATTATTGTGCATTCCACATTTAAATTTTAAACTAACTAATTCAATTTTCTTAGAAATTGTAGGTGCGTTAATTAGTGTGAAGCCTTTTTTTTACAAAAAAATTTGTTGTTTGCAATGAAACTCCGCGAGAAAGTGCGACACACACACACACACAATTATACACACACTTGATTGTAATTTTCCCTTTAATAATATCATTTGTCTCTATTACTATTTTTAAAAAAATGTATTAGTAATTCAAAAATAGTTCATATATCATTCATCGATACATAAGATGTACAGCGCACGTGCTTACTACTAGTAATAAATAAAAAGTGCAATTTTTTTTTAATTTCAAATCATTAAAATAAAATATTTTGATATAAATCTTACGAGACGTACTAATAAATATGGATGACAAAAAATTTCGTTCAACCTAATAGTTGCGTGACCCGCCCGAATGGAGTGGGAATTACTTTCTAATTTGGTGAAGTGGGGCAGGGTGGAGGTCGTTGCCCCGAAGTGAGTAAGAAAAATATGATCATAGTCCTATTTAAAATTATTTTTAAATTTAATTTTTTTATCAAACAAAAAAAATGTTTTTATCATTTTCAAAGAGAACATGAGTTGTTATTGAAATAAATAAATAATATTATTCCCTAACTAAGTATATAAAAAAATAATAAGAAACGAGATGATAAATAGACCAGGGAACCTGCCCTCCCCGTCCCACTTTAACCAGGTATGGAAACAGGGTAAGGTAATAAAAATGTTACACAGGGTGGGGGATGTGATTGGTCGATCCCATCCCGTTGCCATCCATACTAACTAACAGAATGTTGAAAATAAGAATTCAACGAAAAAAAGCTAAGAATATAATTACTACAATGAATACAGATTAAGGACTTTAATTGTAATTAAAATGTGGTGTATCAAATAAAAAATTTGGTCACAATATAACCACACGTAATTTAATTCAAATTATTTTAAATTATTGTCAAAATAGTTACTTGTTTATTTATAGTGTAATTAGCACATATGCCTTACATTTCACTATTATTATGAAAATTGTTTTTACTTTTCATTTTTTAACATTTACGCTCTTATTTTCACCTTTCATTGTACAAAATGTCATTTTCATCCATTTTCTCAAATAAAAGCCATGAAATAACAAATATACCATTCTATTTAAATAAAACAAAAAGGATAAGAAAGAGCTAATTGCAATTATAGTCCCAAATTTTTTAAAAAAGTGCAAACAAGTCTCAAATAAATTAGTAAAAGGGTAATTTACACATAATATCTCTACCTTTCACTATTATTGTGAAAACCTTCCATACTTTTCATTTTATTAACATTTTCACCTTTAATTACACCTTTAACTGCGCAAACTGTCATTACTATCCATTTTCAACCAATTTTCTCACTAAAAAAACATGTAAAATGATAAACATATACCCTCCTATTAAATTAAAAAAAATGAACTAATTGCAAACATGGTCCCAATTTTTTTTATAAAGTGCAAACGAGTCCCAAATAAATTATTTAAAAACAAAAATAGAAATTAATTTTTTTTTAAAAAAGTGCAAATGGGTCCCAATTTTTTTTTTTAAAAAAATTAGAAATAAAAAAATAAAAAGTGCAAATAAGTCCCAAATAAATTATTAAAAATTAGAAATAAAGAAATAGTTTTTTTATTTAAATAGAAAGATATATTCGTCATTTTACAACTTTATTAAGAAATTTGGTGAAAATTGATAAAAATGATGGTTTGCGCAATTAAAAGTGTAATCGGAGTGAAAATGCTAAAAACTGAAAATGTAATTGGAACTATAGTTGTAATAAATTCTTTCTTTTTCTTTTTGTTTTATTTAAATAGAATGGTATATTCGTCATTTTGTGACTTTTAATTTTAAAGATAGATAAAAATGACATTTTTGACAATGAAATTTGAAAATAAGGGTGAAAAAGCAAAAAAAAAAAAAAAAAAAAAAAAAAGAAAGAAAGAAATGTAAAGACATTTTCTACAATAATAATAAAAGATAAGGACGTTATGTGCTAATTAGTAATTAGCCTTATTTATGCCTTCACTAATGAAAAAAAAACTTATTTTAAAACTTATTCACTTATATGATTAATAACAAACTTGGGCTTATTTTTGAAATCTAAGTCAGTTAGATTATTTGTTGCGGAGGTGATTTCATATCGTCATTGTCATTTCTTTAAGAAATTAGGTTTGGGATCACGGACTTTAGCTTATGCTTGGGAATGTATTTTTAGGTGTTTATAATTATTTTAGTCGAAAAACACGTTTAACAAATTATTCACATCTTTCGTGAGGTCTCACAAGTATTATTCACTTCTCGCTCGTTTTATCATTGATTATAAACATCTTACTAGAGATATTCTTAGTTAGCTCCATGGGAATTCGTAAGCACGTACTTGAGAATGGAAAAAAGTTCATGTTCAGTTAACTCTTAGTTTGAATAAGCAAAATCTAGTATTGTGTGATTTGTTCCTTAATTTAGTGCATGATCATTAAAAGACGCATGCATATTAATCGAGTGGACTTAACCGTTAAAATTGATGAAAAATTTGTATAGAAAACCCTTAATCTGCTGATTTCTCCAAGGTAAGGAACAAAAATCATATGAACTAATTGGGAACAAGATCGCGACTCTCACCAAATGTTGGAGATTAGCCATTGTTTGAGCCTCATCTTTTTTACGGTAATAGATTTTGAAATAGTGTTTTTATTGAGAAAGTGTGGTTAAAAGTAAGAATTTTTTTTTTGTTAAATTATTATATCGAGAGAAATATATCAATGCATAAAAATTAAAGTAGTGGACAAAAACTTCGTTGCAGAATATGTAACTTTCAAAGGCATATTATATTTTGAACTCTCATTTGCCAATTCACTAGATTTGCTAGTTAATTGTCCTAACAATTACTAAACTTATGTTTGCGTCTTCAATTGCTCGCTGAAATTTTAGATATTGAGTTTTGGTCATTAAACTTATTAAAACGTTAAATGCTACTTGCTAACATGTCATCTGCAGAGGCGAATCCAAGAAAATTTTTAGCACGAACTAATACGGGGAAAAAAAATTAACACGGGCTAATATATATAAAAATTACGCATAAATTTTTTTTTTAATTTTTTTTATTAGTATTTAGGTTGGAGGGCCGGCTACAACCCTAAAATCTGCCCCTTGTCATCTGTTACTCAACTCTAATAAAATTAGTGACATAGCAAATTGAATGCACAGATGACGTCATTCATGACACACAAAATTACCATGTAAGAAAATGCTTCTTGATTATTCACTGTACTTTAGAAGACATATTTGATTGCTCACTATACTTTCAAAGATGTTGATTGCTCGCTATACTTTTAAAAATATTTTTGATTGCTCACTATACTTTAAAACGATCAAATTTTGGCCACTATACTTGTAAAATTGACATCGGCCCGTCCTAGATATTCAATAATGCTTTATGAGTATCATTTTCAAACAATAAAATAATTTTGTAACATGTTACAAGGGAATATTTCAAGACATTTTGCAACAAGATCTATAATCTTCATTAACAAGAAGAAAAAATTTATGATTTTGATGATTAATTTTAACAAAAATATGTATGACGTTCACAAAAAAAAAAATTCATTATCTACATTAATAGCAAAAAATACACAAAAAAAAAAACATCCAATATTTTTGTACAGCAAAAAAGATACTACAAAAACCATCCAAAAACATACACCAGAAATATTTGATGGTTTTTGGTGTAATTTTTTTGTTGTTAATGTAGATTATGGATTTTTAGTGAATATCATACATATTTTTGTTAAAATTAATGATCAAAATCCTCAATATTTTAGCCCTGTTTGAGTTCCATTATAATTTAGTTTTTGGGAAAAATGTATTTTGTAATAATGATTTTTCTGAAGCATGTGTGATTAAAGAATAAGGAAAAGTTTTGAGTTTATGTATAATAATATTTTATTAGAGAATATGATATTGAAAAGAAGAGAGAGAGAATAATTTTAGAATTAATGGAGTCCAAACATGGGCTTATTGCTGTTAATGTAGATTATAGATCAATCATGTAAAGAATATCAACAAAACTTAAGTATATTACAAAATGTCTTGAAACATTCCCTTATAATACGTTGCAAAATTATTGTATTATATGAAAATGATAATTGGAACTGCATTCCTAATTTTTTAGGACAATTTGTCGTCAATTTTATAATTTTAGTAGCCAAAATTTGATCACTTTAAAGTATAGTAAGCAATCAAAGACATTTTCTGAAAAAATAAGGAACAATCAAAGATGTATTTAAAAAATATAATGAGCAATCAAAAAAGTTTTTTCAAAGTACAGTTAGCAATCAAATACACATTTTCTTATATGACAATTTGGTGTGCCGTGAATTATACCAACGTCCAACATTTTGATGAGTTTAATCGTCAAAACTTGACATTTGAAATTTCAATGAGCAATCGAAGACATAGACATACGTTCAACAATTATTAGGATAATTAACTCGCGATTTGCTTGTGTTAAGAATTAAAGTATGAATATTGGAAAAATAATTAAATTTTCCTATCTACTATAACTGAAGTACGAATCACTACGAACTTGAATGGATTTTTTTATTTTATTTTTATATAAAGTTAGACATAGATGAATGTAGATTTCTCATGCTAAAGATGACTATGGCTATGATGAAAGAGCAAAGAGGCAACGATGGTGGCAACAATGTGTGAGACTGTGAGTATAATATGTAATTGGTGTTCACCCGCTAATATTGAGTTTTGGCTAGAAGAGAAGATGACGAAGGTAGTGGCAGAATTTAGATCCGAGTGGTTAGTGGAGTGTTGACCTCAAAAATCTCCACTACATAATGTCAATAGGTCTATTGTCACCTCCATGCATGTATGTCATATGTACATTCGAACAAAAAATATTAGACATCAAGATCATCATTCTAAGTAAAATGATTAAGACAATCATTGAAACACTGACAATGAAATCAACTATCGGTATAAGTTATGGAAAATTGGATGTGGAAGAGATAACCAAATAGAGTTGTAGATATGATTTAGAATTTTAACCTTGATCTGACCTCAATCCGATCTCACCATCGAGCCCATTGTAGTGATTTAAAAAAATGTTGAGGGAGGGTCTCTAGACTCTTTACATTATTAGGCCATAGTTGAGAGGCTTGAACGCAAATCACCTCTCCTACGAAAAGTAACACCCTATGTACCCTAACCAATGAACCTACCACTTTCAAGGCGGACAAAAACCACAAGGACAAATGACAACCTTAAAATCTCCAAATTACTATCCTTAAATTTTCCCACCAAACCTTAAATGCAGGGACCATTGAGTAATTTCAAATTACAGTGTCGGTTGCGGGCCTAGATTCGGATAGCCCGTTTAAAGAAAATCCACTTCCAGGGTGTCTCCCTTTTTCTTCCACACCTTTGGCGGGTACCTTACAAACTGACGAATCACTAGAGAGAGAAAGTTGTATGTATATGTATGGAGCTCTGCTAGAGTGACAGGGCTGGGGACAAAGTTTATAAACAGGGGCTGAGGTGCATCCACCTGATGCACCTCAGCCTTTGATTCTTGATGCACCTCAGCCTTTGATTTGAATTCAATCATTAATGATATGTATGTATGTATAGAGAGAGAGAGTGTGCGTGACGTGTGTTGTATGTATGGACAGAAAGAGAGGGAGAGAGAGTTGTGTATATAGTGCAAAAAGGTAAAGTAAAATGCTTAAATACCAGGCCGTACGAACACTATACATACACCAACGCTCGCTCACTCACTCACTCGATCACACTGTACAAAAGTACTCATCAATCGCACTGTAGAAAAATCTCACTCGGACAACCCAAAAAACCCTTCTTCCCTCGTACGGAGTGGTTAGATATATATTACAAGATCATCTGATTTTTCGCGTCATTCAAGGAAAAAAGAATATTTTATTATATAAGTATTGATTATTGTACCTTTTAGCGTTTGATTCTGTCAAGTGATTAAGAATCAAGTGAAAGCGGGAATGGAGTTGTACGGAAGGAGAAGCGTGTCAGAATCGGGTCAGCAGCAGGTGGAATGGGCTCCGGGAGGGCAAGAACCCGGATGGGAAGGTGAGGATTTTGACTCTATTTTGGTTTTTTGCTGGTATTTTACGTGCATTGTCAAATGTTAGGGTTTTCAGTAAAGAGAATGGATGGTTTCTGAAAAAAGGGTTTTTGTTTTGATTGTTTAGAATCGATGCGAAGGTTGAATTTGTGGGAAAGTGATGTATACCCGGAGAGGCCAGGTACAGCAGATTGTGGGTACTATATGAGAACCGGGTCCTGTGCATACGGCACAAAGTGCCGGTATAATCATCCCCGTGATCGTGGAAGCTCGGTATGTGCTTGATCGTGTTCCTTGTGTACTATTCTGTAGTTTATTTTTTTATTTTTGCTGTATTTGTCAATGTAAATATGTAGTTTTTAGCCATTCTAATCAATTTGGGGTTTCTGTATTACACTCTTTCATAAGGGTGTTTCAGTTTTTGGCATCCTCTGGCATTACCTGGGCCGATGTGGCCCTGGTAATGTAGCAAAGTTCATATTATGATTTATATTTGACTTAAAAGTTGTGGGTCGAATTATTTTCTGAGTTCTTTGGTTGGTTGTTCATCAGATTGGGGGTGTGGTGAGAGATTATCCAGAGCGGATAGGGGAGCCTTCGTGTCAGGTACCCGGCTTTACCTTTTCTGGTGACTGGTTGTAGTTTTCACACATCGTGTTGTATTGACAAATGACAATCTCAGAATCATTATTATTTATCTGAAGCAATGCACGATCTTTTTATGTAATGAGTGAAATGTCAATGCTTAATGTGCAGTATTATTTAAGGACGGGGGCCTGTAAATTTGGTCTATCCTGCAAGTTCAATCACCCAAAAAATGCTGGTGGATCCTTGATCAATGTGCCTCTAAATATTTATGGATATCCATTACGACCGGTAATTATTGTGTTAAGGCATAATATATGCACATTGATTCAAGTTATAAAGAATTTTAATTGTCATGTTATCATCTTTTACCACAGGGTCAGCAAGAATGCTCCTACTATTTGCAAAAGGGGCAATGCAAATTTGGCCGAACATGTAAATTCGATCATCCTCAACCAGCTGGTTTATCAGTTTCAGCACCTGCACGTCCATTTTATCCGACAGTGCAGTCTCTTTCTGCTCCTTCTGAGCAATACAACGGCACATCGACCACTTATAGAGTTGCAAGGCCTCCTTCATATGTGCCCGGTGCTTATGCTCCCATGTTGCTTCACCCAGGAGTGGTTTCCATGCCAAACTGGAACCCATTCTTGGTAGGTCGTTCTTGTAGTATTTTTAGTTGATAAATTATCTTCGTCCCCACAAATAATGCCCTAATATTGTGTTGTTGGTTTACCTATGCAGGGACCAGTTAGCCCTGCACCATCACCTGGTGCTCAATCCTCAGTTGGAGGATCTTCTGTATATGGAATGCCACAGCTAGCATCTTCTGCACCTGCCTTTACAGGAGGTTATGCCCAGTTACCCTCTTCTGCCTCCCCTTTGAGCGCCGGTGTAACATCACAACACCAATTACCAGAAAGACATGGCGAGCCTGATTGCAAATACTACATGAGAACTGGGGGTTGTAAATATGGATCATCTTGTAGGTATAACCATCCACCAAGCTGGGATGATACAAACACAAATTGTGCGCTCAGCCCCTTGGGGCTACCTTTGCGTCCGGTATGTATAGTCTTTTCTTTTCACAAGCTCCATCTCGTTTTATCCTGAATGGGTGAACTGTTTTTTTCTTTTTTCTTTTCCACCATCTATCTATTGACTTTTTTTCTCCTTTCGTCTCTTTCCCAGTAAGTGTGTTTTTCTTTGGTTCGGAAATTTCATTTCAGCTGTAGTTGTGATTGATTTTCTCGTGTTCTTTTCATGGTGATTAGTATTATGAGCATGTGGCTTATTTATCTTGGTAATCACTTCTAAGTGCAAATTATGGTATGCTATTTAGTTGATAATGATGGATCTACACGTGCTTTTTAATACAATTTTACATTATCTTGAACTTATAGAAAGTTAGAATTTGCTGGTAATGGGGATGCTTAGGACCAAAAAGTTCAATTTTAAGCATAGACAATATTTTTATGGTTGTTTCAACAAATCATATCAATTTTAATTCTGGTCTCAATGAAATTTCCAGAAGGCAAAGAAGATCGTTATTTCATTTCTACATGGTTCTGGAGATTACAAACTACTGTTAATTCTCTTCTGATACTGGAAACTGTTTTACTCTGTTCACTTTTCAAAATTTTCCTTTTTTTTTAAAAAAAAAATTCTCTCGGGTACTTAGCTCCAATGATCTGTTCTTTTTACCCACCTATGCACTCCTCTTTCTCTCAGCTCAAGTGCTCAACTAACCCTGTCATATGATTTTATTTCTAATTATCTTAATTAGATGTTTCACTTGTGAATAAAGAAGCTCTTAAACATTTTTTTTGGTTCTGGTTTGGGGCTGCGCACTCCTACTTATAATGAACTAAAATATATTTAATTAATGTGAAGTGTTGCCCTGTACCATTTTGTAACTTATGGTTGCCCCTTCTAACAACTTTGGTAGGGTGATGGTTGGGCATTGATACTTCTATTTGCCATGTAACAAAATTGGCATCCCAATGTGATTTAACAAAAGAATATGATTTTCAAGGTCTCTGTCCCATAAATGTTACTAGATTATTAGCTACTGCTTGTAACTATCAATGGATTGTGACAGATTTCAAAAGATAAAAACCTGATTTCACATGTTTATATCCTGTGGTTATTTGCTTGAGAATCTTTGTTTAGGTTGTTTGTTGTGTGTAGCTACTTAGTTGACTAGTTTGTTCATCTGTTTTTGATTCATTATATCATTTTTTTTTTGGTTTATGTGATGTGCATACTGCTTTAGTTCTTCTTAATTTTGTTTATTCGAGGACTTCAGTTCTAGATTATTACACTCTTGATAATCTTAGATTTTTTTATACAAGGGTTCTAGTCATTAGTTTGTAATGCTCTTGCTTTAGAGGCATGTGTTACCAACTTCAACGAATAAAAAGAGACAATACATGAAACAGTACATACATGTGGTAGTGGATGGAGTTGAGAACATAATAAACAGCAATCTTAACAGTTGCCAGGTTTTGAAGGGAAATCACTAACTGAAAAAATTCGGTTGCTAAAGGCCATAATATATATTGTGGGTGTGAACATCCAGAAAATGGTGTCAGATGAGTTGAGTTATTCAGATATACAAAGTTAGTGGTTTTTCCTTTTTTTTTTTACAGTACTACTACTGTCACATGAACGTTTATAATTTTTTTTTAAATCTTTTTTAGTCCTTTTGAAGTATCACATATCGTTTCCCTCTTAGCTTTGTATCTGATTTTAGGACGAGAACAATCTGAAGCAGAAAATTTCAATTTAAATCTTAAAGCCCAATCACAACATCTACAGACAGGTTAAAAAAAAAAAAAATCTAAAACTCATAATACTTAGATAGTAGTTAGCATTGCACTTTGGCATTCAACATGTCGAGCAAAGGAGAGTCGCTGGCTGACGATGTTGAGGTACATATTACCACGACGATTTAGGATGATGTAACTTTAGGGTAAGGATGAGAAACTCACAAGGAAGTTTCTTATTTTCAATGAAGTCTTGCAGGTTGACCTGTAAAAGGTTGAGGTCCCCGTTAAGATAATAAGGTGAAGTAATATCAGTTGGAACGGATAAATATGCCACAATTTGCAATTTGGTGCCAATTACCTTGAAGTTGGGATCTTGTGGAGTGCCAGCTCCAGGTTATCAGGATTTGCACAATTTTTTCTGCACAAGGAGTTAAATCAACATGGATTTTTTTGCGTATAATATTCACGCACTAGGGTTCTCCCTCAGTGACGAAAAAGGCTTTCTTGTATTAAATCACAGAAAACCTTAGCTGTTATTTTAGTATTTTGATTTTTCTCTCCCTGTTCTTTTTTGGCTAAACATAGCAGCAAATGAAGCTGGATCCCTGTGAAAATGATCGACTTTTGGTAATGTGCTCTTTTACTTTTAATTAAATGAAAAGGCAATCTTCTAGAAAGTATGCTGTTCTAAGCTTATCATATTGAAGCCCATGCAAATAATGATATCTTACTTAGATGTTAGCTAATAGGCCGAGTCAATATATGTATGTCTGTAAGTGTTATTTAAAGAAGTTTACTTGTTAAACAAAATTCAATCTCTATTATTAACAAATGTTGTTCATCTGGAGGTAAAGCTTGACCTTCCCTTCTAGCATGTAGTTTCTCTATTATTAGTAAGTGGTAGGGGAGCTGATGCCAATCCATGACCACTTGAACATGAATTTTCGTAAACGGGTAAATGAAAACTTCAATTGTTTCTCAATACCTCGTTTTTTATTTGAGAGGTCAAAACAAGCCAAACATTGGTTAAGGAGCCATCAAATGCTTAAGGTAATAGTCCTGTTTTGCCTTGTACTCGTTCCATTACCCTGGGAAAAAACATTTTGGGTTGCAAACTGGAGCCTTCTTTACTCTTTTTAACTTAAAGTTACAGGTAATCTTGTAGAGTTAAAGATTTAACATGAAGTGAGGTAGGACCAGAGCGACTTCGATCTTTAGCAAATGAAAGTAATCGAGATTGCATCTCTGTTTGCTTTAATCTTTATTACCCAGTGTTAATGTATGCATGCAATGCATATTTGTATTTCTGAATGACTGCCTGAAAATGTATCATGTTTGTGTAGTTGCCTTTTAGCACACCTTTTGAACTAAACAGGTCAACGCAATCTTTTTTCTGACTCAATTTTCACCTATTTTTATTTTGACGAACAGGGTGTGCAGGCCTGCTCTTTTTATTTGCAGAAAGGACACTGCAAATTCGGGCGTACTTGCAAATTCGATCATCCAATGGGAACTGGAATTAATCCAGCTGCATCGTACGCAGAAATGCCAGGTACTTCTTAAATGCTCAATCTATCTTCTGCTACAACACTTGTACCAACTTATTCATTTGAGGAGATGCAGGCTGAGTATTTTGTAGGGTCGAAACTGGATCTTGGTATAATCAGGATGATGCAGCCTTCTGGAAACAAGTCCAGTGGTTCTGTTCATCTGATGTTTTCAACCTGTTAAATGAGATTTATTCTTCGAGTACATATAGAAGCACAAGAAAAGATAGGGAAATTCGCCATTCAATATGATACGCCAATCACCCTCTTATTTCAAGTTTCACCTCCAACATGTGTATCCTGACTCTTCTGTAGACTATTATTTAGTTTATGTTTCCGTATGGTTGATTAAAGTTCATCTACTATGTATAATATATGTAATTCAACACGGTATTGAATATGTTGATCTTTTGCTCCATGTTATATATCTTGAACATGAAATTGAATAATCGTTTTGGTTTTGAACTTAACCTTCAACTTGTTAAAATGTATTTTCTCGTTGGAGATTTGATCATTGGTTTATATAGCTTTTGTCGTAGCCTTTTCCTGAGCTGAAGATGGTGAGGTGAACAAACTGGCTTCTTGTTATATCCTGTGTTTGCTCTGTTTATTTCATATTGACTAGTATGTGGTTTGATTTCATGCAAATTTATCAGAAGGGCATTCTTACAATTGTTATGGTGGCTACCACTTAAGCATCCCTGGGTTTAAGAGAACAAACTTTTAAACGAGCTGGTTCAATAAAATATAAGAGTAAATCAGAAACTGCACTTCTATGCATAGGTTTTTTTATACACAATTATATAATAACATGGGCAGCATTTTGGGTACAGCATCAGTATGGTTCTTTGAAAAAAATGACGTATACAATACAACAAACTGAAAAAATAACAATCAAAATATCAAAAGTTAAAGCAGACTTTGCCTGATCACTTAACTCCATATTTCTTCCACCCAAACGATCCACCATGTCTGGTACAGATTCCCAATTCTCTAAATCTTGCATGTAGGGATCTTCAAGCTTCATCCTCATTTTCTGGGCTTCTCGACTCCCTGCTTCTTGAGCTAGAGACCAGTCGTAGAACTTACGTTTCTCGTCGTTGCTTAGAATGTCATAAATTTCTCGTAATTTCATGAACTTCTCTGATGCAGCTTTCAATGGAAGTTCTGTTGTGTCAGGATGGTATTCCTTCGATAGCCTCCGGTAAGCTGCTTTTATTTCTTCCAAATCCGCATTTGCAGCTACTCCTAAGAACCTGCAATATTAATACCAATTTTCTCTAATTAAAATGGTATTATTCAAGACCTCAATGTTGAATATCTGATCTGCCATTATGCACATTAAATCCTATTGTTAATTTGTTGAAATTACTTTATGATATGGGATGTCAGCACCATATGCATACTTACATTCTCTTTTACCGATTTCTCTCAATACTTGTTAGTCTTGCTGAAGATGTGCTGTACTCCAAAAATATTCATTCTTAGATGTCAGCTCAAGATCGACCTGACCTTATGAAAACCTTATATTTTTTTGTGGATAGGAACCACTGAAGATACTCAAGAAACAACAATAGCAACTGCTAATTCATCTGCAAGAATGCGTGTTCATTTGATCTTCCTTGTGGAGTGAAAGTGAGTTTATGGTCCAGTAAAAGGATTTTTATCTTCAAAACCTATTGAAAGGGGTGTGCATATCTAACTACTAACTTCGGTACACAACAAGTGTTATCGACTTTAGATAAAGGGTAAAAGAATGGGACCTATGGTTGCATTATTTCCTTCAAATGTTCATTGCTGATTCTAATATCAGTGATTGTTCAACTCTTGATGCATTCCACTAATTGAACTGTCATAGATGATGATTTTAATTTAATATCAGTTGCTCGAGAAACTTTCCAATCCCTTTATGACAAATTTGATATGGACATGATAATTATAAATTCCGTCACACGTCTCGACTAAGTCTATTGTACCTAACATACATCCATCCACCTGAATTTAGAAAATAGAGAATATCTATTTTTTACCATTTGCAGGAACATGAACTGCCAGCCAGCCAGCTATCTAAGTAAATATGAAATCTTGTGCACATAAATCAAATTCATAATCAAATAATAATAATAACAATAACTGAAACAAACCTAATTCAAACCAAGAAATTATAGATAATCATCATAATCAAGACTTACTGGTAATGAGAATCAGATGAACTGTTGAGTAAATCCGAGAATTTTTCACTCAGAAGATTCTCTTCATCTTTGAACTGCTGTGTCGTCGACTGCGAATCACTTTCCCCTAACCAACCCTCATTTTCATTCTCCCAATGAATTCTTGTATCAACTCCGGGAGGTGCCTTTTGCCGGCTGTTTGAACCTTGTACGGCATAAACCCTAAAATTTTCATTCCTACTTCTTTTTATTCTCACACAATTTAGTGCTTCGAATTCTCGAATTCTGCTTTGGCCTCTCAGCTCGAGAGAGAATGCTGCCGCCGGAGCTGCTGCTAGTGAAGCCATTGGAGCAGAAATATAAGTAAATTAAAAAGAGGATTTTGAATTTCAGAATTGGGCGTAGGGGTAGTTCACAGCCACGTGTTCCTGTGGCTGAGAATCAATAATGATTTTTTTTTATTCTCTTATATTTTTTCTGGTTTTTAAAATTTTGTAGTGAAATTTTTTGTGAACCCATTATAGTTTCACTTGAGTTCATTAAAGATATCATTATACCATACTGGATAATGTTATGTGTACATAATCGTATATATATAGCATTACACTCTCTCACATGGAAGAGTTTAACCATAAATAATCTCTAGTCTTAGCTAACCCATCAAGTGGAAGATTCATTAAACTGTGAAACGGAGATCTACACACAATAAAATATTCATGAGCTCCTTCTACGTGAGAGGTGTAAAACTATGTGTACATCATGAGGTGTGTAAATAGCATTCTCCATACTATTTTGGTGAAAAAAAAGAAAATATTTTTAATACACTCATGATTATTAAGCTCCAACCATTATTTCAAAACTCTTTCAATCTTATACACATTTATTTATATAATAAAATATTTTATACGTAAATTTTAAAAAAATTCATACCTTCTAGCTACGCATTCTTATATATATATATATATATATATATATATTTATTGAGCTAAGCATGAGGAATACAAACATCAAAGTGATCATGGTAGCTTCACTAGATTGACTAGTAAATGAACCAATCAAGAACCTTCTACACTGTTGCACTTTGAATGAACATTTTCTTTTTCTTTTTAATTACGTTTAAGCAAAATCTTTGTTTGCCAGGGCTGCCTACCTAAACAAAAGGAAGTTTTAAATGACATAACGAACTCCGTAAGAAGGTATGTGGTGGAGAAATCTATGAGCAGGCTCTAAACAGGAACTTCGATGTTTTTCTACCCAAAAATAAATAAATAATAAATAAAATTATCCGGTTAGACACAGTACTATTATTGAAAATTATAATTAAGGACGATTCCATCAATCACCACCCACTTAGATGATACTTTTTGAAGCATTTTTCAAATAGAAAAATGTCTCTTGTACAGTCCTAATAGGACTGTAAATGTACAGCACCCTCACAAATAGGGGAGCCCGCGCCTTTAAAAAGGCGCGGGCTCCCCTATTTGTGAGGGTGCTGTACAGTGTGCTGTAAGGCACACTGTACATGAAGCACCTCTCTTTCAAATATTAGAGCTCATTATCTTCTCCCGAATTAGTGAATTAGGACTGTAAAAAAGAACTGCAAATTAGTGAAGCATTTCTGAAGCCCCGTGTGATTAGCAAAACAAGAACTGCAAAAAAACGACCCAAGGAGATAATTGAGGCGGCCTATCTCCAAAAAGCTGTTGGTTTTATAGAGTGGTTGAACCCAGAAATTCTCCTCTTTTCTTACCTTTGGCCCTTTCCACAACCAACACACTCCCATCTCTTGAATACTTCTTTTCCTTTTCTAATTATTCATTACAATTAACCGTTAATTACGTAAAGAATTTATTCATCCAAAAAATTACTAGATAATTACATTTACGTAAAAAAGATTGATAGGTTTGCGATCATTCTAGATTTTGAAGAAGCGGAATGTGACGTTGGTTCAACTTTGCGTGATCATATCCTAATAATATAATGTAATTTGTGCCGGTCTTGATTTCAATTGATTAATACTATATATCTAGATTTTCAATTAAATAATACCATATACCTAGACTGATAATCATTAATTTAAGTGATATTTATGTGAAATTAATTGATATGGGTCACATTTAATATGATATTAATAAATACCAACCTAAACCGATGATGTGATGATTTAGATAGCATCATCATCATCATTATTATTTTTTACGGAGGAATTCGCAGTCGTTACCCTTTGGGTGCGCACTGAGTAAACCATAGGGCTGACGCGCAATAACCTGCAAACCACGTCAATCAGGTTAACCACACTATGCAAGCTCAGTGCGACAGACTTGACTGAGAAAGTGTTGATTTTCTTAAGTTACATATTGCGTAGGTGATGAAAAGAAAAATCAATTACCTTTGATTGATTTCTTTTTGTATATGCAGTGCTCGAATTATCATTATGTTAATATTGACTTTGTTGAATAAATTTGATTGAGAATTCCATTTTAGAGACACTAAAATGAGAAGACTTATGATCATTTCTATAGTTGTACGTACACTAGAAGATCGGAAAATGCTCCTTTTTAGCACAAGACTCGGAATAGAAGAGATTAAGTCTGGCCCGTAACCTCGTGACTACTTATTTAACATCTACATGGTTTCATTGTCGTAGTATTATTGTTCTTATCAACAACATCGTGGGCTTAAGGATTCTAAAGCAACTAGAGTCTTGACGAGCTTGCCTTGGAGAGTCATGAACTCTTTGGTCATACGAAGTATATGATTGCAAAAACAAAAACAAGATTAACAGTAAAGAAAAAAATTGGCAAAGGAACAAAGTGTTTTATTAACAATCAATAGGAGAAAATAATACAATATGCTTTGCCTAAACTGAATAGAAGAGCCACATATTTACAAGTGCATACCAAACCCTAAAAGTACCATAAAGATGGAAATAATATAAAAAATAATATGGAATAAATGAAATAATATTTTCCAAAAAATCCATCATAATTTGGGTCACAAAATCTAACACCTCGAACAATTTTTTGCCCAATGAAACAGTAGACCACCAGTCGCCCCCTCCAATAGAAGACTGTCACATCACTTGGGCAGTCTCTCTTTTGTCACCAAACTTGGATGAAATAACATTTCCCTATTAACTAAGTCGGTAAATGTGTCTCATCTAGGCCGACTACTATATTATCTTGGTCTGTAAATGTTAAGGCGCCAATCCCCATCAAATTCTTGGGCTAAAAATAAGATATCTGCAGACCCATTTCATTGTGGTCGGCAAATATGTATAATCTAGGCTGACAAGTCATTTTGTTGGTCGGTAAATATAGTTTTCGGTGGCTAATTTTAGGCTAGTCTGGGAAAATTTGTCGGTAATTATATTTTTGTCAAAAACTCTAGTCAGTAAAAGTATACCTGACTAAAAAAATTTATTGGTCAGTAAAAGCAGCTTTTTGCCAACTAATTTTTGGTTGGTTGGGAACAGCTAGTCGGGAAAGATATAATTTCTTGTAGTGTTATAATAAAATAAAACTACGTCTAAATCTGAATATGAAAGTAAAATATTAATTTTGCTAAGCCATTCCGTCTAATGGAGCTTCTTAATTTAGACGGAGCTCTAGACATTGTCTATTTTTTCTTCAATGTCAACTTTACGGATTTGTGTCAGTTTTCATAGGAGATAAAAACATTTAAGCATCATCTATGATTCTATTCTTGCTTATGTGAAATTTTTAAGCAATTACGCTCGCATTGGGCATGCTCTTAAAGTTGACTTTTGAAGTAGGGTTGACGATGGAAAATTGGATCTTGACAACTGGAAGATGAAGTATTGGCATTGGCAACTAAAAGGCTGCACTTGGAAATAACAAGTCTTGAATATTGATGGATGTAGAGTTTTCTTAAAAAAAAAAAAAAAAAACCTAAAAACTCTCCTAGTAAAAGTGAAAAAAAAAATGTATTATCACAAGTGTTTTAAGTTCTATGGTTGAGAATCAAGTGAAGTGGAAATGGATGTTTGGTGTTATCCAATTGATGGCTCTTTTCTTATGCTCAAGATTCTTCTCCAATTTATTACAGAGAGCCAGTCCAAAATAGTGAGATAATAGGTAAAATTATTTGCTAGAAAAGGATATGAGAAGATTTGGAGTGATTTTGAAAGTTACTATTCAAATATTTTTTGAATGGTTCTGAAAAATGTTTATGGTAAAATTTATTATACATATAGTTCTATATAAGTAGTGTTGACAATCGTGTCAAGTCTAGCCAGCTCAAGGTCAAATCCCTATATTTCTTCATGAAATAATATTACTTAGTTCTATTGATGACAATCTAGGTGGCAGTAAACCCTATCACTACTTCCAATCCAATGAAGTAATGGGATTCAATACTATCTAAATTGGTGATAGACCCGTTGTCCTACATAGCATTATTCATCCGTGTGGCCTAATCTATTTTTAGTACATTATAAATTGTCTCATACCTGAATCGAGACAATTTCACTAGACAAATCAATTATCATCTAAGATTTTATTTTCATTCAATTCTCTCTTATTTTTTTTATTCTTATTCTTATTTTTTTTTATGGGCAAGTTCAGCAGGCATGTGAGATATTATGTCAACCTAGCAGAGGTCGTGTTTTATCAGCATTTAAATATTTTTCTCAATCATTTTTGAAAATCAGAGTTGCAAACTTTAACGATTCTCCACTTCTCGACATATAATTAATGTACTAAATATGTGTTTTAAGTAGTCTTACATATTCTTATCATCACATAATTCTTTATGAAAGATGCCTATTTAGGCATCATATGTCGGCTATTATGGTTTAAAAAATTGAAATTAATTAGTACTAATAAAAGTTAGCCTTATCAGTTTCATGATAAAGAGCTCATTCTTTTTTACTTCTTAGTTTTTAGATAATAAATTAAGATTCTATCATTCTATTTATCTTTTGAGATATATGCCTTAATACTATTTATGGAAAATTCGAAAAGTTATTAATTTGATCAATGGAAGAATTTTTTTTATTTTTATAAACAAAGCTAATTACACTTTCTATAGTGGATTCCCAAAATCTTCAATTTTATCATGAGGGGGGGGGGGGGGGGGGGGATTAAATTTTATATATTTGGGCCCGTTTGATTCCCATTTTTCTTCCATAAAAATGAAAAATATGACTGTTATCTATCACATCCAGTCACCATTTATGATTTTACATTTCTTATGTGGGACTATAACAACTATATTTTTCATTCTCATTTTACAAATAATATGTATCAAACAGGTGTTTGATTATGCTTAAAAATAGTCAAACTTACTTTTGAGTTATTTATTTCTCAGAATAAAATTTAGAAGTTATGATTTTAATAATAAAATTGATTTTTTTTTTTTAAAATAAATCTTATCTTACTTGAGGCAACGAGGCGGGCCGGAACCGGGAGGCACTCTCTATACCCGCACCGTTGGTATTATTAGGAGGCAAGGTGGAGCGGAAATCGAAATATTCTTATTTACTTTTCTAATTCTTTTGGAGGGGACATGGTATTTTAACGGTCATATTTTACATTCAAGACAATGGATAAATCTTCGTATACATAATTTTATGTACATAAAAGTGTCAATACACTCACATGGGGATGTGACCCAACACCTTAAGTGATGTGTTCCGTCATATCATGAAATAGTACCTAAACAGAATTAAAGATAATGTTCTTAACAGTTGAAGAGTAGACCTCAACAGACAAAAAGATGATGATTTTGTAATTTAAGCACGTAAGGATGGCATCTGCCTATCTCATTGTGGTTGGATCTATATATTGAGTGACATGTGTGCCCAAAGCATATTAAAAATTCCTGGCTTAATAACAAGGCCAGGATTCTTATTTGGTGATGATCATCCAATTAAAAGAAGAAGATGCTGTCCGACTTTTTTGTCTTCAACACGTCCGTCAGATACAGATTGGATGTTATTTTTTATAGATGGGTGGTAGCAACACTGGAATCTAAGATTTTTGACGATTCTAATGTCATGTTAAATCATCTCGTCTAAAAGGTTAAGAAGAACGAGTTTATCTACTTAATCTTTCTCGTGAAGTAGACCATTTTCTTTTGCTACATAACTTGTGTTCTGTAATTGGGAGACTTTTAAGGGTTCATGACTGTGATAATGTTAAATCACTTCGTCTAAAGGTTTTTGTTCAACATAATATCATATCATAAAGGTTTTTGTTCAACATAATATCATATCATACATGTATTCAAAGTCACTCGGTCAGCATTTCATGAAAAAATCACACGTTAGACTTTGGATGCATCTCTAACCGTTTAAATATAGGTTGAACCATAACTTTGTTTCTGATATTCTTGTTTTTCTTATTCTTCTGCTAGAATTTTATGCCAATTTTTTTTGTTCTTTTATTTAGGTTTCCCCAAAGTTAAAGTGAGAATGAATTGGATAAGCTTTTATCTTTACAAATTTGTACACATCAGCCAAGGATTTTGTTGGGTATGCAATCAAAGTTCCACATCGATTAAAATTGGAGAGGATTATGGGTTTATAAGCATGGACATATATCCCCATGAGGAAATTACATAATTCCAGGTGTTTAAAGATTAGAATTAAAAAAATAAGAGACCAAGTTTTATTGTTCAAAAATCAGGTATGAATATAATAGAAATCCTAAATAATCTTTTTTGTCCCTCTTCTCTCTACCTCTCACTTCTCTCTATTCTTTTCTTCTCCCTCAATTCTCTCTCTATATTCTCACGTCTATCTACTGGAAGGACTCGTCGGAGTGAAGCCGGGCAAAGTAGTCCGACACCACCACTGCCAGTCACACTGCGAACGGCGAAATGAAGCCGCGCAAAGCAGCCTGACACTACCACCGCCAGTCGCGTGACGTCGAGCCGCCTCAGTGTCGCAGTGAACGGTGACGCTGCAGTCCTTATTTTTGTCTATAAATAGTTCATTCTTTCTCTATCAATGGCGATGCTGCAGTCCCTAGCGTGGGGATGGGGTTTGGGGGTTATTGGGTGTTATCTCTTTCTCTTTCCGATCTGCAGGTAACGGATTTGGGGTTTTGTTGGTCGGTGGCTATGGTAGTGTGGTAGTGGTGGTCACGAAAGTGGTGGCAGTGACTCACGAGACAAAATAAAAAATTGGCTACTGGTTCAGATCTGGGTTGTGGTCATGATAGTGGTGAGGTGGTGATGTTGGCGGCATTGGTGTTGTGTTGTGGGTGGGGGGGCGTGGGGTAGGGATGTTTGTTGGTGGTTGTGGTTGTGGGGTACTGTGATCAATTATTGGGGTTGGAATTCGAGGTTTCTGGTGTATGTGACCAATTATTTATTAATTTGTGACCAAGCATTCAACTGTGACCTAAAAATTGTGATCAAATACTCATTTGTGACCTAAAAATTTGATAATGTGTGACTGAAAAATTTCTGTGACCAACTAATTGAAAAATTGTGATAATATATGACCTTAATTAGAAATCTGTGACCATTAATTATATAATTGTGACTTTATTATATTTAATTAATTATATATAAACCTGATTTTTTAATTTTTAAACTATATACCTGATTTTTGAATTGGTGTAAACTATACACCTTAATTATGAATTTTTCTCACATCTCCATTGGTATAAGATATTTTGGGTAAGTCTAAAAGCAAATTTATGAGGGTCTAGGTCCAAAATGGATAATATCATACTAATGTGGAGATATGTGTAAGTCCATACTTATAACAAGTGGAATATATTGTGTTACATATTCCTAACAGATTCTAAACAATAGCAACTAGAAAAAGGTACTAAATCTTCACATTCCAAAACCCAAGTGGTAACTTATAACTGAAGAGTTCAAAATTTGGCATGCATTGTACACAGAATCACTCCTATGCTTAAATTAGTTGTTTGTGGAAGAACCGAGGGATCGACAACCATAAAAAGAACCCAATCCTGATGGTTCTCTAGGTTAAAACAATATGATTATACATGTTAATGGAATCACATTACAAGAATCGATAATAAAAACACCTAATCTCGAATTAAAACTAAAAATCAACAAGTTTCATCATCCATCCAATACAAAAGATTTAGCCTAGCATATTCATATAGAAATTACAAAGAAAATAAAAGAAAGACATCACCCGAATCACAAAATGATGAAGAAAATCTGGAAATCTTCAACTTTGCCTTCAAATCCGGATCCAAACGATGAATTCTCCCTTCTTCAATGTATATTTTTCTCTTTTTCTCTCAAAAAATCAGCTTAGAAGCTCTCCAATTAGGTTTTTCACCCTTTAACGGCCCTTGAGATAAGTAGGTCGAGCCCTCAAAACTGTCCAAAATATTTCCAAAAACAGAATAAGGAAACTGAAATTTTTCCCGGATTTTAACCATGTGTACGCATGGTTTTATGTGTGCGTACGCACAATGCATTCCACAAGGCTTTAGTCGAGCAATTTCAGCATCGTGCGTACGCACGACCTGCAGGCGTGTGCGTACGCATGGTACAAATTCTGGGAACCAATTTGGCAATTTGGTCCCTGAACTTTTTCATGTACGTGTTTTGATCCTTTTCCAAAATTTCTCGTCTTGTTGACTTCTAATCAATTCCAATTGACTTTTGGCATTCCCAAAATCATCATTGAGCACTCCGATTCAGCTTTTGAAGTATTGCATTTCAGTCCCTGAACTTTGCATTTGACGCGAATGAGTTCTTTTTCCGCTCATTTTCCTTGTTACTGTATCTTTCGTTGATTGTTACCTACAAACAATATATGGATAGAATTAAGTCATGTTTCATCAAATTTGGCAACAATTAATCAATTTTAAGTGCTCAAATGAGTGTGTAAAATACCCTTATCAGTTGACATTGAAAGCTATTCAATTTGGAGAATTAATCTGTCAAATCCACAAATAAACTGCATGTTTTTTTTTTAACATTTCTTTCTTGATTTGGTATCCCATTTATAGCAGTACCATAAGTCTCTTCATAAATGTAGGTCCATTTTAATAATATTAAGAGTAGTGACACATGTACAGGACAAAACTTTACAGAAGTTTTACAGACAACACCCATTCTTGTGTGGATGGTTTTTTTAAAAATAAAATATTCATGTGGGCGGACCCAGACAACTTGAGTTGAGGTCACAATCAAAATTTGTAATTATTTTCTACTAAAAAAAAGGAAAAAAAAAAGCTATATTTTTTAAAAATGGGCGGGGGGTCCCTTGACCCTGAGGGACCCCCCTAGGTCCACTATCCTATGAGAACCCTGTAAGATTTCTGTGAATTTTCTTTCTGTGCACAGGGCATAAACATAATATTAAATCTCCAAAAGTTGGCCTAAATACACAGAATTTCTCCCACAAAACAAAAGAATATATCCTAAGGCCCCTCGAGCACTTCATCCTGGTGTAGGATTCTGATTGGCTATATGAACATTAGTATGTGTCAATTTGTATGCTGCACAAAGGATCATTTTCAAGCAAATCATCAACACCCTTTTTCTTGTCAAAACATACTGTCTTTTTTGACATGTTCGGTACGCAGTATACGATATTGTTATATAGTCTATCTTAGGAAGCCAGAAAAATACTTTTTCTTTTTATTTCTGTATGTGAAAATTAATTTATAGTTTTTCAATTTATGAAAAACATTGCTCTCCACAACCCTTTTTCTTATTCCAACAAATGTGCAATTTATCTTACAAAAGCCAAGAAGGATTCTTTTCCTCCCATTGATGTATTTGAATATTTCTTATTGGTAAAATTCCGCTAGTATCGTATTCAAGTAATAAAGATTGAGTGGCTGTCTGCTTCTATTGTTTCAAGGAATTAAAATCAGGAATATAGCCGTTGCAACTTGCAAGTGGTTGGTGGGTCCCACTCGTGTCATGGCCAACCAACAATTGTGGGCTATAACGGTAGGAAAATTGATTCTTTCCCTTTGACTTTCAATCCTAGACAGGGTCTAAATAAGTTGTCCTTCTCATGAGGATCAAGTAATTAATCGGGTTCAAGTTAATACTAATTTTAATTGAATAACAATATATAAGTTGGTTGGTTTTTATAACTAATTATCTAATTACTAAACTAATTAGAAACTAAGAAGCTATTATAAAGTTGATTAAAGACAAGCACTAAGATTTTGAATCCCCATATTATTAATCTATTTTAATAACAATTCAAAACAATGACAACATTTGTATAATCTTGACGATCAACGTTCCTATTTTCGTTTAACATTCTATAGAGAGTTGAATTAAATGTATCCTCACACGTGACTCTTCTATATATTTTGAAGATGCGAACATGCAACGATGCATTAAAACACAAGAACATTTAATTAAATCATGTAAGGCATCTCGATATATCTCTATGCCGTATCGGATCTTCAACGATTGTTATCATGTGCCATATTCCTTAGTCATTCTCTCGCATAAAATAAAGATCACACATCAATTCAATTATTAGCTACGTAATTGAAATGCAATGAAAACTATAACAATCATTAAAGATAAACAAGCATCAAATGTCAAAGTCTCGAAATTGATATTGAAACTTCATAACAAACGGCTCTTCTACGTCCTAATGATTAGAAGTTTAGCTGAGCATTATAAAATTACAATAATATTTTTTAAATATTAAAACGTCATCGAATTTTAGTAGTAGACAGAAAAAACGAAAGACAAAAAGTTATGATTTCTCGAATCTATCCAATCATTTAGAACAATCTTCTTTCGTGACTTCTTCTTCGCCTAAAATCTAAGAATTAATCTTCAATTTCCGTGTAAGAATGATATATTATTGTTTTTATGCCTCTTGTTCTCCCTCTAAAGATTGGTCTCTCGAAATTATGCCTCCAAAGTAGGTTAAAAACGAGGTAGAATTACATTCGAAAAGGGAGACAATGTTTTCTATAGGAATGAACCATGGGATTGCATATTTATAGCCATTGTGATCTCATGGCTATAGCAATTTGCTCTTTTGACCTTTGCAGACCTACATTGAGATTGCAAGATATAACTTTGTACTTTTCTTTATTTTGGTACTCGATTTCTTCATCTTTTCATCTTTAGTCCTCTTTTGTATTTCCCACGAGTCATTCAACTTTTAATTTCATCCAATTTGATCCATGTCCTTTTTAACTATCCATCCCTGGTTTGAATCAATTTTTGGAGATTTACAATTTGATCCTCAAACTTTTACAATTCTTTTGCTTTAACCTCTTCTTTTTTTTTTTTTTTTTTTTTTTGCGCCTGTTTTCAATTCTTTTCATCAATGTCTTTCACATCAAATTTAACCTACAAGAATCGATATTCAACCAAATTAAGTAATAATTCCATCAAATTAACTCTCAAATTTCCACATTTGAAGGTCCCAGATAAGTGTAAAAATTACACTTATCAAGTTCTAATTTTCGTCTTTGCATTAAACAATGTAATCCATAACCTTATTCTATTTCAAACTAATATCTTTTCGATCAATTGACAATATATAAGTGTATGTATGCGAATATTTGTGTGTGATAACCGTATTCGCATAAATAAAATTGATGAGCATTGCTGGGGGCACTAAAATAATTGCTGGCCCCATCCCCTATTAGGGAGTGCTGTGCACCGATGCAGTACAATCAGAAAAACCCAAAATTGATAAGTGTATTTGTGTGGGACTGTGTTACTAGATTGTGTTGAAAAGCCCATCCTACCAAAAGACAATAACCTACTTTCTCTTTTCATTTTTATATATGCGAATATTTCTAGCTTTTCTATTCAGGATAAACAATGTAATCCATTACTGTCAACTGCCTCTATAAATGAGGATGATGAAAGGTCAGACTACACACAAATACACCAAGAACACTAAGAACAGTTTACGCGATGTTCAGCCGTTAATTAGCATCGTTCAATCAAGTTATCGATCCTTTTATGCGGATTTTTTAGCAGAAGAAGTTTGAAATGGATAAAATAAGAGATTTGGCTTCAAAAAAGGCAGCAGTGATTTTCACCAAGAGTTCATGTTGCATGTGTTACAGTATAAAGCAACTGTTCTACGAATTAGGTGCAAGTCCTGCTGTACATGAACTTGATAAAGAAGCAAGAGGGAGAGAAATGGAGTTGGCCTTGAAAAGCTTAGGCTGCCGCCCCACCTTGCCCGCCGTGTTCATAGGCGGCGTATATGTCGGCTCCGCCACGGATGTCATCTCTTGCCATGTTGATGGATCTCTAAAGCAGATGCTCATTAATGCCAAGGCCATATGGTTCTAGCTAGTTATCTCTTGCTAATAGCTCGTTAATCACCTTGTAAATTGTGATTATGGGCTTCCTAATTTTGTCGACTCCGGTGAACTTTTCTTTCCCTTTTTTTTTTTTTTTTTGTGTCAAGTCGTGTAAATCTGGGCATGCTGTCTGGGGAGCAAGGCCAGACTCTCTGTGCTCGCGGTCTGCACAACCGGTCCACGCAGACCATTTTAACCTTTTAACTTTTTCTTTTATCTTTGTCTCAATGCAAGTCGTGCCTCACTTTTTGTATACGGGTCGGCCTAGTAAAAAATACGAGTCATGGATCGACTGAAAAGGGTCTCAGTCGAATCACTTTACACTTTGTTGTGATGAGAAATATTGATTTGGTGAAATGGCCAGAGGACCTTTTTATGAGATTAATTTTTCAACAGGATGATAAGAATTTAGAAGGGGGCGAGCATCCAATTTTGGTTTGTATAATGTTAAACTTTGTACAATTTCACCCATTAAGGTTGGTTCTTAATTTATATATGGAAGTGACACCCCAAGTCCTACGAGTCTAGGTTTGCATAGACAAAACCTAGGTTTTTTTTTTTTTTTTTTAAATACTATTTTACTTATTATAGACCAATAAATAAATAAAATAACTCACACCTCTAAAATTTATATGAACTTTATACATATTTCAAATCAATAATGCTTTATTCGTGGGCAGATTTGTCGACTGGATTTGGACTAGGGTGGGTTCATTGTTTAAATTCGTTCATATTTAAATTTTAGCTAATGATTGAGCATTTGCTATTTGTTCATAAGCAGTTACATAATGATTTACATACATAATGATTTTTTTTATTTTTACATAGCTAATGATTGAGCATTTGCTATTTTTTTTTATCTGTCCAAAAACTATCTCAAATTTCACTAATAATAATATGATGTTTCTTGTACATCAGATAACATACTCTAATAATGAATTCTAAGTACTCAATACATTGTCAACGTCTTGATTCTTGATTGTTGAATGTGAAATAAATTGACCCATTCAATGATTAAGAAGGTAGAGCATGTGACCTACTATGAGTAATAGTGTGTTGGTCGATGGGCGATGCCTAACGCTCACAAGCCTCATCAAGATAAATGACCCCAAAAAATCTGGTTCGGTAATGCCACATTCTAGCCCCCGTCCGGGTTCAGGAGATCACTCACCAACTGACCAATGAATAATGTCGTAAATTAATCAAACATACAAAAAGTCGGCAGAAAAAATTGTCCTGCAAATTTTTAATTAATTTACCAACAGAGTGTTAACCTGATCATTCAAAAGTTACTTTAGTCTATTTTATCGCAAAAATTAATAATAATAAAAAAATAATATCTTGCTAATCTTGATGACCAGTGATTGTTTCCTTGTACATCAAATAACGTACTCTGATACCGAATGAATTCGGAATACTCAATACATCGTCAACATCTTGATTTCTTGATTGCTGAATGTGGATTAAATCGACCCACTTCAATGATCCGTGAAACTGAAAAGTCTAGAATGTGATCATACATTAATCTTCAATTTCTTGGATGTCAACAAAAAAGTTGAGCAACGGCATAATGTCAACGTATAGTAAATCAAGATCAGGAATATCTCCAGGAATGACATATTCGGAGAGTGGACGTGAAATCAAACGATCTCGTGAAGTCAATTCTTGATTTTTTTTTGAATTATCCATCTTTGTCTTGCTCGAAGTTTCAGTTCTTGAAACGATATTCTTTGAACTTGCTGTCTTGTGTCTCTTCGTTCTTGAGTTTCTTGGAATTGACTTAAAAAGATCTTTGATTGAAGAATGGACAACTTTATTTTTATGATTCTCGGAAGATCTCTGAGTAGACTTCATGATTTGAATGAAAAATAATTTTGGCATTGTTGATACAATAGATATATAAAGAGAAAAATGCTGATCCATCCTGGAAAAGGATTCTGCTTTAAAAGTACGTCAAGTTGTTTGACTAAGGAAACTAGAAGTATAGTTGAAATTGAATATTTAAGAAGTTGAAGCCAAGTAATATTTCTAATTTTATTAAAAGAATTATTTGTTTCTGTTGGTAATTTCTTTAATATATACAGTTATCAACAAAAGGCCAAGGAAAATGTCCTAAATTTTCTAAATTATTTTTCCTATTTATTTTTTCTTTTTACAAACAGAATAGTTAACCGGATCATTGAGAAGGCACTTTAGAATCCTTTTCCAAAACAAATAAATATATAAATAACGTCTTGCATATCTGTCGGTAATCCGTAATTAATAGGATGGTAATATGATTTCGTATTTGTCATAAAAATTTTCACAACAATTTTTTATAAGTTATCAATAGAGAAGTCTATTGCCCTAAACTTTGCTAACAGTTTTAGGGTGTGTTCGATAGAGATTAAAATTGGATTAAAATTGAAAAATTAGTCGTTATTGTTGACTTTTATTAGACGAGTGGGACCCAATAACGATCATATTTTCAATTTTAATTGGATTAAAATTGGTACCGAACACACCCTAAAACTCTCTCTTATTTCAGAAACCTTGTCCATCAAAATTAGGAATAATAACATACTCAGACAATGAAACCTGACACTAAAAAAATAAAATTATGCAAGGTATAATGTCACTTACTAGAAAATTTAGATCAAGGATAGATCCCGGAATGGCATATTTTGACAGCGGACGTAAACTCCAATAATTTCGTGAAGTCAATTCTTGATTTTGTTTTGTTCGAAGTTTGAATGTTTGAAATGATATTCTATAAATTTAATCTCTTGTCTTGATTTTATCAGATTTGATTTAAAAATATCATCAATTGAAGAATGTACAGCTTTATTTTTCAGATTCTCAGAAGATTTTCGATTAGAAGTCATAATTTGAATGAAGAATAAGTTTCACACTGTAGATACGATATATAAAGAGAAAGGATTATGCTACTTGTACAACTTTTTTGTACAACTTTCTTTTACAACCACTCACATAGGGAGGGGTCCCACAGTAAATAAAAAAATCTACTGTGAGTAATTGTAAGAGAAAGTTGTAAGATAAAATTGTACAAGTAGCATAACCCATTATAATTATGTTGAGAATTAGAAATTGACTGTTTTTCAAAAAGCTCAAGTCTAGTAATCCTAATAAATATGGAAAACCAACGACCCAACCCATTATTTATGGCTAGGGATGTCAAACGGGTTGAACGGCTAGTGGGCTCGATCGCTCGACTCGTTAAAATCCGACTCGTGGACAGCTCAAGCTGGTCAAATGACGAGCCCGAGCCGAGTAGGTCGGCCCTGCTTGGTGAGTCGAACCAGCTCTTCTTGCCCACGAGCCCGTGGGCTAGTAAAAATTGAGAGTAAAAATGTTAAAAAAAAAAATATTCTGCTCAACCCCCTTTTTTTCGATTTTCATTTCAAAAATCTGAATTTAATACATGGATAAATCTTCTTTATCAGGGCCACATAGGTTCTAACAGGCGCCCACCTATAGGGGCACCACTGGTAGCCTATGTGGGCCCTGGTAACCAAGCAAAGCCTTATCTCCCTACCTCATACCATGTCACCCTACTATTTATCATTTCTTCCAACTTCTAGATCCACACTGTCGATAACCCACTATTGCCCATCACCTGCTCGAAGTCCATTGCTGCCCACCATCTCCGTCGCTTCTCCCATTTTACATTTCTTTCAAGCTTGAGTTCTTTTCCATCAAAGAAATAGTAGAGAATGTAAGGTGTGACTCAAATGACGGCAACCCAAACTCTGAACATCCTCCCGTGGGTCTTGAGCTGCTTCAATGCCTCCACCCTGTCAAACTTTCTCGTGAACATTTTAAAAAACAGATTGGTTGTTGAAATCGAAGTCTCCTCTACTTCTTTTAGGCATGCTATAGAGACGAATATGTTTGGGCGTCGCATGTTGCTGCAGCTTGTGAGGTGATTTTGTTTATTCCTTTAGCTCTGGCTTTCAGATTGAATGTGGTTGCTAGTGGCGATTGAATGGATTGATAGAGGTGTTTGAAATTGAGGCAAAAGGGGTAATATGGGAAGATTGACGGGTGGTGGGAAGGTTTTCGATTAGATGTGCAAGTGGTAGTTGTACGTTGTAGGCGATGATGGTGCGTTGCAAATGCTGGCAGTGGTTATAAGGAGTTGTGGGTCTAAGACCAACTCCAATGCTAACACCAAAACATCCAATTTTACCAAATTTTGGTGCAAATGCTCTCTAATAGACTGCAAAATCAAATTTGCCATTTTTTTCCCATTTACCAAAGCAATTGATGGAGGGTATTTATCTTATTTGTGTTATATATTTTTTAATACAATATTTTTTATTTTTTTTATTTTTATTTTTATAATTATAATTACTACTACTACTATTATTATTATTATTTATATTTAAAATAATTTTATTTTAAATGTAAAAAATAAGAGTACAAAAAAAATTAAAATATAAAAAATACAATTATTTAAAATTAATATGAAATATATTACAACAATAACATACATACATTAATCTAAATTGAACGGTTGAGATCTTGACGTAATCAAATCTAATGATAAAAATTAATTTGCCTAGATATCCTATATTCAATGTGTATTAGGATATGATTTAATAATGAATTAGTATATATGTACATAATAATGTACATAATAGATTACACCCCCCTCATATGGAGGGGGGTCCACACATAATTAAATATTCGTGGGCCTCCCTCCATGTGAGGGGGTGTAGTATATTATGTACACTATGAGATGTACATGTAGACTAACCCTTTAATAATATAGAGATTGAATGTTTGAGATCTTGACGTAATTCAATCTAACGATTGAGATTAATTTGCCTATATATCCTATCTGATGGTGGATGAGTTATTCAGCAACAATAAAAGGCAATATTGAGGTCGATCAATCCTCATTCCTCAAACATACCATACCACTCAAAAATGAATTTCAATATTGGAGGTCCTTCTTATATGTCTGGTTCAAGTTCATAGTCATTGTCCAATGGAGAGAATTATAATGATTTTCTTGATGAACAACAAGAAGCTATTACTCGCATATGCTTGCAATAATGAAAGGACCATCAAGGTTTTGGGAAAACATGTATTACATGATATCATGACTGCATGTATAATTATGCATAATATAATTATCGAGGAAGAACGTGATGTTGATGTACCGGTTCAAGAATGGACGGAAGCGCCAAGTCCGGAAATTGAGTTGGTTGAAGACGAAAATCATCGTTTTCAAACATTCATTTCTCGTCATAGACAAATTAAGAATAAAGAGGCTCAAATTGCACTTCGAAATGCATTAATCGATCATTTGTGGGAATAACATACGAATTTCGAAAATTAAATTGCAATGATATTTCGACTTCATAATATCATAATATCGAAATTCGAAATGCATTGCACTACTTTTTAATGCCATGATTTAATATTTTTCATTTTTGTAGTATTTTTACTAATTGTACTATTTTTTTTATATTTATTAATGAATTTAATATTTTCCTTAATTTAGCGTAATTATTTATTTAATAATTTATGTATTTATAAAAAAATGAATAAGTAATATTTCAAATAAATAAATTATTAAGAATAAAAAAAATTAAAAAAATGATTAAACATTGTTCATTTGGTGTAAGTTTTAGTGTAATGGTTGAATGTGAGTTTTAGTTTGGTGCAAAATGGTGCAAATTTTGGTGCAGCGTTGGAGATGGCCTAAGGTAACGGTGATTTTGATGGTGACGACGGTGGTAAAGCAGGCTTGGTTGATAAGATGAAAGTAATTGTCAATAGTGAATTTGGTAATTTATGATTGTTGATAGTAAAAATCGAGTCAACAAATTCTTCATTTAACTATGATTTTCTCTTATTAAATTCACTAATTTCGATGCTTGAAAATTTCTTAATCTATTTATAGGGACACAAAATGGCCTTTTAATTTCTTAATCGGTTTTGGATTCGTAACAATCTCATTATAAGTAGGTAATAAATGTATTTTATGCACTTATATATGTCGTTGGTAGGGATATTTAGGAGTACTTTTGATAAATTATAGTTTAATCTTTTATATAAGTTGTTTGTTAAGTAAAATTCAATGATTGGGAGTGAATTTAGAAGAAATGAAAGAAATTCAATGAAAAATGAAGATTTTCAAAGTTTAAAGGCCAAATTGTAAATATACAAAAGTTTATTCGGACTAAGGAAGGAAGATTGATGATCATACGCAATCAATTGGATGAATTTGGAAGTCAATGGATGAGAATTGCTCGAACAAAAGACTCGAGGACAAAACTTGAGGACCAAAATTGTCAAACACCATTTTTGTATGGGTCGATCGCACTGGACAAAAGGATGTGATCGCATCCCTTTCTTTTTTACTAGTAGAATCCAACTGGAGAATCCCATACGACTGCAAGTAGACACCCCATGAGATCACATGGGGGTTAATTTTAACCAGACGAGCAGTTTTCTTATTCGATCAAAACTCTATTTGATAACCAATTTTGATGCGATTCTTGGCCTAATTCCAACCACTTTAAGGGCATAATGTGGACAACCATTGAGAGACCTCCCTCAAATCATTTATAGCTCACAAATCATACAATTAAGGGAAGGCAATCCACCACGATTGAAGGAGAAGAACTAACCTAACAAGGAATCCAAGACAAGAACTTGAAGAGTCAATGCTCGAAAATTGAGGATCAAGAACAAGAAATTGATTCCATACATTTCTTGTATTCATCTACATTTCGGGTAATGATTTTTCAATTCTTTTGTTGAACTTGAAGAATCAAGACTCGAAATTGAGGATCAAGAACAAGAAATTGATTCCATACATTTCTTGTATTCATATACATTTTGAGTAATGATCTTCCAATTCCTTTGTTGCATTATCATTAGAAATATGCTAAGCTAGATTTTCTTTTGTGTTGGATGTAGTTAGTTAATTGTGTTCTTGATGATATTATATGTCCTGTTGAATTATTTAAATGCTTGCACACTATTTAGGTAATTAATTACTTATTACAATTGTTGAATTATTTAAATGCTTTAAGTTTTCATTATACGGACAATAGATGTTACAAATAACATATCTAGCGTGTGTGATTATAGATAATTGTGAGATTTAATAATCACTTTGCATTTGAATTCGAAATAGGATATGATCGGATCATGCTTAGAATAAGTTCAAATTACCTCGGAAGAGATATGTTAAATAAAATTAGATTATCGATCTTCAAGAATACAAAAATCACTCTATATTACATAGGTCGAGAAATGTAAATAAAATAACAATAAGCGAATTCGAAATTCCAACACATAATTCGCATATTTAAGTATAAACGCCTTTAAATAATTTTTATATTTAACTTATAAATAAACAAACAAATCTCTTTATTGTTACACACATTCAAGTTTGACAGCTAGTTTTACAATTTAATTTAAAATTTATTCCATGTTGGACTATACCTTTGCTCGCTACATTATTACTTATTAATAACCTCCTAATGCTTGTGGAATTTTACTTAACAAGTTTTTGGCACCATGTCAAGGAATAAATGTTTTGAATTAAATTCATTAATTCGTAATAGGATTCAAAATATTTTTGTTATGTTTAGCTACTCATCATAATCATGATCTCTTTTGTGTTTTATCTTCTCGTTACTCTTCGTATATAAAGTTCTCAACAAATGCCACGTGGAAACACTATATGCGTACATTTGGCAATCAAAAAGGTCATAGTGAAGAAAGACAAAAAATGCATTTGAAGCTGAAGTACTCCCCCTTCAAGACCGAAGTGCTTCCTCCTGGGAAAAGCCTCTTCACATCCGAAGCTCTACGTTGTCGAAGTGCTCGCTGTCTTGATTTAGATTCGATGAGTATCTTTAGGAATGATTGATATAACGTTTGTATCAATAAGTGTCAGATCAGTCAATCTAATTGTTAGCTATAATCAACACATTTAAACCTCAACTCTCGTCCCTAAACGTTTAGTCATTTGGCACGAATGATCCTTGGTCCATTCGACCTTTCCACCATGCTGTTAAGGTTTCCATAATTGGTATAGTCTCATTCTGCTCCGTATTTAGATGATATTTCCGTAGACCGTAGCGGCATGGATTGAATTATATTAGAATCTGCTGGCCAAAAAATCTGGTTCAGCAATGCCACATTCCAGACTCCATTCGGGTTCAGGAGATCACTCACCAACTGTACATCGTCCCTGGCCAATGAATAATGTCGTAAATTAATCAAACGTACAAAAACTTGGCAGAAAAAATTGTCCTACAAATTTTTAATTATTTTTTTCCTTTTTACCCATCGGATGATAACATGATCATTCAGAAACTACTCTAGGCCCTGTTTGATGTATATTATTTGTAGAATGATAATAAAAAATATAGTCGTTATGAGCCCCACACAAGAGATGTATAGTAAAAAATGGTGGCCGGATGTGATAGAGAAATAATATCTTGCTAATCTTGATGATCCGTGATTATTAGCAACAATAAAATTGTCCTAACTCAATCCTCCTCATTTCATCGGAGTTACGGCTGTATGAAAAGCATAGGCATAATCATAATTTTGTGGAAATTATCGATAGATGACTTAAAAAACATATTATATAATTTCGTACTTGTCATAAAAAATTACGTCATCATCATACAAGTTATGAATAGACCCAAAACTTTGCTAACGACTTTTCCAAAAACCACCGCTTATTTCAGTAATATGGTGTTTCCTTGTACATTAAATAACATACTCCAATAATGAATTATGAATGCTCAGTACATTGTCAACATCTCAATTCTTGATTTCTTGATTGCCGAATGTGGAATAAATCGACCCGCTTCAATGATCCATGAAACCGAAAAGTCTTGAATGAGATCCTACTTTAATCTTCAATTTCTTGGATGTCATCAAAAAAGTTGTACAATGGCATAATGTTAACGTATAGTAAATCAAGATCAGGAATATATCTAGGAATGATGTATTCGGAGAGTGGACATGAACTCCAACAATGTCGTGAAGTCAAATCTTGATTTTGTTTTGAATCATCCACCTTTGTCTTGCTAGAAGTTTTAGTAATTGAAACGATATTCTTTAAACTCACAGTCTTGTGTCTCTTCGTTCTTGACTTTCTTGGAATTGACTTTAAAAGATCATTAATTGAAGAATGAACAACTTTATTTTTCCGATTCTTGGAATATCTCTTTGTAGACTTCATGATTTAAATGAAAAATAATGTTGGGAGCCAACGCCCTGTTGCGTCAAAGTGCCAAATTAAACGATCTTTCTTTCCGTGTAATGTCACTTAGAGACATGGTTTGAATCTGCTGGCCAGAAAAACTGGTTCAGTAATGATTTATACAGAATATTAATACAACAATGTTAAGTTATCAATAGAGAAGTCTATCGCCTTAGACGTTGTTAATAACTTTAAGAGTATGTTTGATGTTAATTTTAATGAGAATAGAATTTTTGGAATAGTGATTGATGGAAGAAAGTGTGGTGAAAAAATGATGAAAAGTTTTAGATTTGTGTGTAATATTATTTTATTTAAAAAATGTGTGGTTGAAATGAAGAAAGAGAAAAAAAATGAGATGAGAATAAGAAAAAAAGGAGGTCAAACAGGCTCTAAAACTCTGTTATTTCAAAAATATAATGTTTCCTTGAATACTCTCTGTTTATCACAAATCACAAAACATTGTCGACGTCACTTGATTCTCGATTTCTTGATTACTGGATGTGTTGAAAGTCTTGAATAAGATTATACATGAATCTTCAATTTCTTGGATGTCATCAAAAAAATTATGCAACGGTATAATGTCACTTAATAGAAAATTAAGATCAAGAATAGATCCCGAATGACATATTTCGACTGTGGACGTGAACTTCAACAATTTAGATGTCGTTCTTTTTGCCATTTTCGGATCGTTTTCTGTTTTCGATTTTCGAAAACATTGAAAACGCGTTCTCTTTCCTATTTTTGAAAACACAATAAAAATTATAACTAAAAACACAAAACGACTTTTTTTGGTTTTGGGTGTTTTTAGTTAAAAACACGCAAAATTTTCAAAACGCGCAAAACACGGTACTGTAGTAAAAAGTGACCCTCTCTTCCCACTGTTTCTAATCGCGTCTCGTTCCTTCTCTCCTTCCCTCTTCCACAAAGCCGGCGACGAAGCGATGAAGGAGATCACCACAAAGTCGGCACCGGCGTGGGTCGCGATGCTGCTGTGAACGATGTTGTTATGAACGATGCTGCCGACATGGGTCGCGATGCTGTCGTTCGACTCTACCTCCTCTCTCTTTTTGGTTTTTTGGTTTGGGGGTTTTTTTATTTGACTCTGCTGTGGTTTGGAGTTTTTTTCTTCTGATTGGGCGATTTTGTGGTGGTGTGTGACGGCAATTTTTGTTTGTTGTGGTGGTGGTGGCAGCCGTTGATGGCGGTGGTGGTGGTGTTGATTTTAGTTGATTTTGGTGATGGATGACCCTGATGGTGGTAGTAGTGGTTGATATTGGTGGTGGTGATGTTGATTTTGGCGATGGATGACCCTGATGGTGGTGGCAGTGGTTGATGTTGGTGGTGGCAGTGGTTGATGTTGATTTTGGTTCACTTTGGCGGTAGTAGATGGTGTTTGTGGCGGTCTTGTGGTAGTTCTTGAATAAAATATTGTAAACAAATATTCTCAAAATTCTCGAAGTAAACACATTTTTTGTGTTTTGATGTTTTGAGCAATCGTTTTTCAGAATAACAAAAAAAATGCATTTTCAACAATTTCAAAATAGACACTCAAAACACAATACGTATTCAAAACTCAAAACACAAAATTGAAACACGAAGAGTTAGTGAAGTCAATTCTTGAGTTTGTTCTGAATCATCTATCCTTGTCTTGCTCGAATTTTGAATACTCGAAATGATATTCTTTAAATCTAATCTCTTGCATGTCTTCGTTCTTGATTTATCATAATTGATTTAAAAATATAATTAATTGAAAAATGAACAAATTTATTTTTCTGATTCTTGGAAGATTTTCGATTAGAAGTCATTATTTGAATGAAAAAAAAATTTAAAAATCTTATTTTTATTTTCTAATCAAAAGTGAAAATCTAAACAATCCTACTATTGGTAGGATGTTGGAAATTATGGGATAGAAAATACATATTTTGTCAATGTTTAGCCTCTATTTCTTAAAATTCATTATCCGCCACTCATTTTATGGAATCTATAATTTTTATCGATTTTTCAATCCTCGATTCATTCATTTTTATTAAAATTTACTAAAATTTTGATGTTTAACAGTGAGTCAAAATTTTAATACCAACCTCAAAAAATGTCAAATGTACTCGATGAACGATAAATTGCTAGTGCCAAATTCACATCATTTGCCCCCTTGTCCAAACTGGAAAAGCAAAGATTGGGATTTCATAATAAGGGGATTAAGACTGTCCCAAGTCAAAAACGTTACTTTAGAACCATGAAAGATGGTGGTTTGACCCCGTGAGTTTAATGGAAAGTGTGATAATCATATTACCCGCCACTCCCTAAACTCATTAACTTCTTGTTAGTATATGACTACACGTGCGTTGATGCAAACTGCAAAGCACGAAGAAGAGGAAATACGAGAATTAGTGTTAGTTTGTTTATTCTTAAGATATCGATCAGTCTTATAGATCGGTTAACAAGTCTAGTATCATATTCCTCTTCTAAGCTTATATTTTACATTTTGTACTCCACTCGTCAAGATTTGGCAAAAAAAAAGGCTACAGCTAAACCAAAAGGCAGATTTTAGAAAGAGAAACAAGTGAAGATCGAATTCAGCATTTTTATTGAAGACCTCCCATCCACACATAAGGTAAATATTGAACTGTGAACTATAGCTAGAAGTTTAAGATCACAGAACGAAAAGCATATGCGTTAACCCAGTGCTTATGATATCAGTATGTTCGTACACAATTTGTTTATTTTAAGCCACAAAAAGTAATAAAACTCTGATATTTATAAAAAATTATAAGAATACCGAACAAATTGATGAAAAGAAAAGCGTAAATTAAAAACAGGAAATGGAATATAGAATGTAAATAATTATAGAAAAATGGTATGCGTGGAGGACCATCGGCAAATGATGAAAGATTTACCCCCACCCCACTCGCTTTCTGCAAAGACAGAAATGCAGCTTTGCTTTTCTTATTGGGTCAGTTTTCAGCCTTTTCTTTTCTGGTGGTGCCAATTCTCAGCTGTGTTACTTTGTTGAACCATGTGGATAATTTTGATCTACTTTTTTTTGTAGGGATCAGATCATATCGTGTGAATGAATGAATGATTATATTGCATTCATCTTAAACTTTTTATCATAAGTTACAGCCAGTTCAATAATTGATATATGTGATATTTTGATCGCGTAGAATTGTGCTATAACACTTAGATTTTGCACGACCCCACCAATCAAAATACAGTATATAATCGATCAAAACCTCGAGGACATGTTTGGTGGACACAATTAAACAGTACAATAAACAAAATTTTGACTCATTCAATCTGCCTTTGCCAAAACATACCTTAACAGTTGTGCAAATACAGTTCAAAATGCAGAAATTTGGTAATGTGAAAAATGAAAAAGATAACGTAAAATTTTATTGCGTTGGCAGGACAAAATCCACATAGCCTACTTAAAAATGGGAAAAGTCAGCATAGCATAAATGACGATTTCCAAAAAGATACTTAGCATGATACACGTACAACAACAAGAGATTTGCCTCTTTACTAATAGCTGACTGCTGCGAATAGCTCAGCCAAGTGTAAAATTGATGGCATTCGAGCTTCAAAGCTTCTCAATACCCTTGATGTGTCCCTCCCCCACTACTACCGGCTATCTATCGCATAAGACATTTTAAAAGTAATTAATGCATAGAGCATGTACCTGCTGCACCCATATGCAAGAACCACAGAGAATTTTCAGTTTTCATGTCCTCATGTCACTTAAGAAAGCCTCAAAACTGCATCTTCACCCATCGTCCATACAAAATTGGGTTTATCAACTCTTGGCCCTGCAACTGTCCTGTATATATAGAGTTTTTCAACAGGACAGGTTTCTGGCCTTGAATCAGGGTGTCCTCTCTCGTCTATAACTTCAACATTGACCTTGGGCATCTTCTGACCTAGAAGCTTACAAGCTCCATAACTTACGGAGCAAGATGACATCCAAAGGGATCGCATTGTCTCCAGTTTTGCAGCATTCGCCAAGAGAGCCTTGTCCCCAAATGGACAGTCCCTGATCTCCAGTTTTCGGAGTCTTTCACACCCGGACAACACGTGATGGAGGCCTAAGTCGCTATCCCCAGCGAAAGCTATAGAAAGCATCTCTAGTTTCTTAGCATGAGTCCCAATGTATTCAAAAACTCGATCAGTGAGAAGACCAGAAAGGGAAAGGCGCCGCAGTTCTTTACAGTGCTCTACAATGGCTCCAAAGCCAGTATCAAGTGGTTCAAGGGTTAGGTAATCAGGAGCTTGAGGCTCGATAATACATAAACGGAAGCGGATAAGGTTAGGACGATTCCTTGCAATAGTAATCAACGCAGCATTTGACATCTGACGGCAGAAGTATAGCACCGACTGAAGCTTAGGGCAACCTTCCGAAACTGTGACAAGCCCCTGTTCCGTCAAAGACACATTTGGTTCTGCACCATAAGGATCTGAAGGAAACACCCTAAGTTCCTGCAGATCCTTGCAATACGAGGAAAGGGCCTTAAGACCAGCATCCTCGATGTAATCCAGCACCTGAGTGGTCAAGTCTTCAATAAGTTCAAGGACATAATGCAACACACAACTCACGTCATAGACAACAAACAAGCAGCAAGAGCAAACAAAAAATACCTTGATAAAATATCCGTCAAACTTTATATAGCACAAGTGAACGAAATACCATTCCATTCCAACTTAAAAAGTACTTCTATCTAAGGTTTAAATTTACCTAAAGCAGCATAATAAAACCTTGAAATATCATTCCATTCCATCTTAAAAAGTACTTCTATCTAAGGTTTAAATTTACCATAATGAAACCTTACTCTTAGCCAATGTAGAAATATCAATGACACGACAGAATATAAAGATCACATACCCATAGACACTTTAAATTGGGACACTGGGTAATGAGGTCAACAAGATCTGAACTTTGAACAGTAGCATTGCTTAAGTTCAATGAATTGATTCTGGAGCACGCACAATACATTGCTGGAAGGTAAGCTGGAACCACGTCCCAAAACCCAGACAAGCTTTTGAGATGCTTGCAACCTGAAAAAGCTTCTACCAGGTTTGAGAAAATATCCGTTCGAATTTCAGCAGAATATGCACCTGTACCAAACTCAACCAATTGGGGGGCACGGTGAAGTAGGCTTGGGAGCTTCTCAACAGGCACCGCACGATTCAGACGAAGAGTTCTCAGGTTAGGACAACGTGAAACGAGACGCTCCAGAGCCGAAAAGCTCACCTCAGAGCCCAAACATGACATGTTAAGTGACACCAGTGAGGTGAAGTTGTCTGGGAAATGGCTAAGCCAATGCCCACTCAAGTCCTCCACTTCACAATCTCTCAAATCTAGTTCTCTGAGGTTCCTGCATTTCAAAATCAAGGTAATAATCAAAATAATGAAGTATCATTTATATACTGAAGCATGTTCCAATATAGTATTTGACTAGAGCCAATATCCCTCAGAGAAGGGAAAAGGAAAAAGTAACACAAAAAAATAAACTTAAACAATCACCACTCTGAAATGCTATAACATTCTCATAATCACTGCGGCAGCAGTTCTCTCAGAATTTTTTGAAGAGGTACCATTTTCATAAGGGAAGTTAATTATTCAAGGACAGTTGATTTCAATACAGAAATAAACAGAAGGGTCATGTGTTCTACCCTGTAATGGCAAATCAGAGACCAAAAGATCTACCATAAAAGAATCCTTAGGGACAAGTAAAACCAAAAGAGAAAACAAACGGGAACTGTGTAGTCATTCCTATTTATATTAAGCAAGAAGGGAGAAAATCCACTGAATACACTAAAAGATGTCCATGTCCATCGAAATATCTATCCAATAGGTAATATTAAGGGCAACCAACATAGAATCTTTCACATAGCTACAATTTTAACATTTAAATTACATTTCTTGTAAGATCCATGTAAAAAAAAAAAGTTCCACTAAATGCTCAATGCTTTCAAATGAGAAAGTCTAAGCACCCCAGAATTACGAGTAGACTCACTGTCAATGGAGAGATCTGAACCTTTCTTATACATTTCCCAGGTTAAAAGAAGATCAAATCCCTAAATTTTGTTATAAGATTCTATTCTGCTGACAGGAGAAAAATCACCCAATTAAGACAATGAAAAGAAAATAAAGTGTACCCAAAATATTTGACCCAGAAGAAGAAATACAAGATTAAAATGTTCCCTTTTGCTGTTCCTCACATGCCATGTATAAGATAAAAACCAAAAAAATAAATCATAGGTATAACACTATGTCTCCCACTAAAAATGCCGAGATTCAGAAGGAACCCTAAAAACTTCAAACTTTATACCCCGGCCTTTAAATCAACTCAAAGTTCCAAAGCCACTTTTCCATCAATAGTTCACCCATACAGAAAAGCGCACACTTTCTGTAACATTCGCATGGAATCTGCTCCCAGATACAGATTCAAAGTCAGAGGAATTAGAATTTCTACCTGCAATTGGCTGCAATGGAGGCAAGACCATCGGTAGTGAACCCCTCACACGACGAGAGCACCAAAACTTTAAAATTTTTGAACGACTTGGAGATCAGCTCCAAGCTCTCATCCGTTACCACCATGCGTTTGAGCTTGATTTCTTCGAGCCATGGGTAAGACCCAGCCATGGCTGAGATCCATGGGTACACATACGCACCCCAACCCTCCGGCACCAAGTTGAAATCCGCAAAGTGCGGCTTCCCCTTGATCTTCACCACCCTCACCTCCGGGAATCGGCGGATCACGATCTTTGGACTCACCGCATAACAGTTCCCGATAAAAATCCTCCTCCGGCACCACCTCTCAATCTCGTACCACGATTTGCACACTAATGAAACCGCGTTCCGGTCCTTGTCGGAGTTCAAGAACGCAAACACGTACTCCAGCACCTCCTCCGGGAACGAGTACGACATTGAAAGTTCTTCAAGGTTTGGAGGTCAAAAGCGTAAGTTCACTTCTGATCTGATAATTTCTAGAGGGAGAGAGAGAGAAGAAGAGAAGATGGGGAAACTGGCAAGTGCGCGTATATATATAGAAGATAAGGTTTTTTCAAGTTTATATGATGAGTATAACGTTACCGGCGGCGAGGTTAGGATTTAACCACGGTTTGAATCAATAGTCCTCAATCTAACGGTGCGGGTGGAGAGCGGAAAAATGGGTTTTGTTGGACGGGGCGACCCGGCGTGGGGATGAAAGTGAGGGGTATTTTGCTGATTTTAATTACGAAAAGGAATCTTGTGATTCTAAATGCAGGGGTGGATCTGAATTCTGATGGATGGGATTGCGAGTGTATTACGGCCGCCAAATGGTCTATTTTTATTATGATTGGTTAAAATTAAAACATCATTATCAGCGTCAAACTGTTTTTGGACAAAAAACCCTGCAATAATGAAACAAGTTTGTCGTAAAATTGATCATAATTTACAAATAAATGATGTGACAAGATAGCCCCCTTTTGATCTCTTTTTTTCAAATTTTAATATTTAAAATAATATATTTTTTTTAAATGTTTGATTAAAAAAGAAGGATTTTTTTTATTTACATGTAATATTATTTTATAAAAAATTGTGTAATTGAAAATAAAAATCCTGCTCAAACAGGGTTTGACTCGAGACAAAAAGGCATGTCAGGGTAGCAAGCTACAATTGAAAATAAGAAGAAAAAAAATTAAAAGAGAAAAGGGAGCCAAACATGAGCTTAATTATGTCAAAATTTCATCAATCAAATAAGAAAAACCTCTCACTTTTTTGACACTTCATCAATTTGTAAAAGATTATTTAGAATTCGTCTGTTTTTTATTATTTCAGTACCAAAAATGAATTTTTCGATCGTTATTTGACAGGCACATAGGTCCAATTGTGAGATAAAAAGTCAACAAAGGTGGCTATTTGAGATTGCAACGGTCCAAAATACAATTAAAATGAGCCAAAAAAATGTAAAGCAGACAGGTGCTTAAATAGTGATGTATAACAAGTATTTTCGAAGCAAAATTTTAATTTACCTCAAAAGATATAGTTAAATATAAATACAGGTGAAAAGTAGGTTGATTTGATTTATATAACTTTATATAAAATTATAATTGGCCTCCGTAGAAACTAATATATATATATATATATATATATATTTTAAATTAGGGTTTTTTGAAGTAATTATTAGGTGGACTATCGAACTCAATAAATTTTTCTTTTATTTCAATTTAATTGTACAATTTATATTCTGAAAGAAAATAATAAATTTAAAAACTTCAGTGGATTGGCGCAGAACGGCCCCCTCCTCCTTCAACATCACCGGGGATTTTTTTAGAGATGAGGACCATGAGGTTTTCTTTTTCAACCGGGTCCCCGGGAGATGAAGTTGAATTACAATATTTAGGCGGGAAACTATCTCATTGGTTCTAGAGTACAGAATTTTGTTGCATTGTAAAGTAGGCTGCAAACTATCCCACCCAACAACTCAACTCAAACTGTTAAACAAAGTTTGATTTGAATTTACATCCCCATATTGAACGACAAATAACAATTATAATATGATCTCACGAATTTGATTAGTGAAATGGAAGCATTGGGTACTGGTTTCTAGCAATCACGTTGCTCCACCAGGTTTTGGCTCACAGGATTTGTACAGGTAATAAAAAATTAATGTATGTGTCAGCAAATGAATAGAAAATGAAAACATCCAAATAAAAGGAGGAAATCTGCTTCATCAGCATCCCACCTCTTTCACTGTTACTAATTTTTTTCTGCCTTTAAATCTATCATCTTTCTCTCTCTCTTACATATACTGTTTTTCTCTCTCTCTAATCTTGTATATATACACGAAGCTTCTCAATATAGTATACTATTCATGGTCGAGCGATTTCAACCATATCATGTCCCACAACAAAGCAGAAGAGATAAGCTGAGAGTTACAGCTCAAACCGGACCTGGATGCGTAGAATACGTTCAAGAAAGTACAAATTTAGTCCATCACTACGATCCATCTCTTATGTCCTCCGATTTCATTGATTGTGCTAACTTACACAATCAACGCCTCAATCTTGGCACTGCACCCTGCAAGCAGAATTCAAACATAGGCATGGTTTCTGGTAGCGACGGTGTTAAAGAAAAGGGCATGAATTTTATGGAGTTTGTGGGGGAGAGAATACGATTCCTACTGCTGCTTCACCTTCTTCTTCTTCAGCTACAAATCATTTGTATTTGGATCCACAATCATCTGTACAGTTAAGCCCTAGTACTATTCAGGCTTTAGGCTTCGGCGTCGCCGATTTCTTTTGCTCGTCTTCTGATTGGAAATGGGAAAGAAAAGGTAGGGTCTTGGCTGTTCTAATTTGGGGAAAAAGTCAAGTGATGAAGCAGATTTCCCTCCCTTTATTTGAACGTTTTCATTTTCTAACACGTGGATTAATTTTTTATTACCTGTACAAACCCTGTGAGCCAAAGCCGGGTGGAGTAGCATTATTCTGGTTTCTAGTGCATCTGCACATAGGTTTGGGTTTGGTTTGGTTTGGTTTGGTTTGGATCGATTTCGACTCCAACCCGAAATCAAAATCAAATTAATTAGTTTGGATGAATTTCAACCCAAATCGATCCACTCTAACTCTTAAACCAAACCGAATCGTTAATCGATTTGAACTTTTAGTCCAAATTGAATTTTTTAATAAAAATGATTAAGTTTTGAGCCTGCCTAGATTACAAAAACCAAAATAACTAAATAAGTTAAAGAAACAAATCAACAAAAAACTTAAGATTATTATTATTTTTTTTAATGTATTATGTAGTCTAACTTTATGAGTAGGGAAAAAGACTAAGTATAACATAATAAGCTATTACTGCAGACAATATTATAGATTGAAGGAAATCAAAATATAGTTATGAGATTATGAGTTATATTTTTTCTTTTTCTTTTTCTTTTTTAAAAAAAAAGGTAAACATATAAATGGGTTGTGTTAATTCGATTAATCGACTGTTTGAGAGTCTAAATCATGACTGAACCGACCCACCATGATTTTGTTTAAAAAAAATAAATCAAACTAATTGCGCCCCTGTTTGGTACCCATTTTTTTTCATTCTCATTCTTCTACACATTTTCAATCACACATTTTTCAATAAAATAATATTTTCCATTACAACAATAACTTTTCCTTATTTTTCAACCACATATTTACCATCCATCACATCAAAAAAATTCATTTTCTCTACGTGTCAAACCAACCCAATTGACCTAAATTGATTTGATTTTGGACCCGTTTGACCCCCATTCCATTCACATTCACATCCTCATTTTTTTTCTTTCTTTATTTTAACCACATATTTTTCAAATAAAATAATATCATACACAAATCTAAAACTTTTTATCATTTTTCCACCACACATTCTTCCATCAATCACTATTCCAAAAATTCTATTCTCATTAAAATCAATATCAAATACACTCTTTATTGATTTGATCGATTTTTCAATTTTTTTTGTCCAAACCGCACTTTGGGCTAAATTAAAAAGTATTCACTTATTAAAAAGTTTATTTATAATTATATAGATAGGTTTTAAATCAGTTTTTTTTTTTATCAGAGTTTTTCATATAATTTTTTTATTATGAATTATAAAAAATCACTTAAACGTAACTTTCAAATTATTAGCTAAAACACGGGGCATATAAGTTGTAAGAATTTAGCCTTGTGAAACCATGGGGTATAATAAGTGATGAATAATGGTATTAGGATGGGCGCGGTTTGGTTCGATTCGATTTTAAAGGGAATCGAACCGAGTATCAATGAAAATATTTGAAATGGAACCATTGGTTCTATATTCAACTATAAAATCAAATCGAAACCAAACTGACCAGTTCTTATTCGGTTTGGTCCAGTCCGATAATTTATATTGAAAAAATTGTAAAAATAAAAAACGAAACTACTTGTGAGACTCAAAATAGATAAAATTAAAGTATAAAATCACTTGTCATTCTTATAATCTAATAATAGAAAAATCAATTAAATAAAGCAACAAACAAAAATTTACTCCAAAACTCAAGATCAACTCATGAAGGCCAAAAAAAATGAACAAACTATGAAACATATCATAAATGGTAAAATCTTGATCGAAAATTAATTCTTTCGAAAATCTATATAACAATAACCTGATTATCTTTAGTAATCCTTCAAGATCAAGTCTTAATGGTCGATCACTTTGAAAACAATGAAAAATTTGAATTCCTGTTAAATATTGAACTAAAAATATATATTTTTCTATCGTGTTGTATTAAAACTATGGATTTGTAAAGTATTTATAAAATTATTTATATTTAAATTTTGATTACCTATTAAAGAAAAGAATAAGAAGCGTATGAAAAATAAAATTTTAACATGAGATAATTTTGGAGTCTAATGCTTAAAGATTTAGTGTATCTCGATACAAGCAAAAAGTGAAATTCGGGAGAACAGAATTTAATACTAGTTCTCAAAACATGCCGAGAACCAGACCAAAATCAATTGATTCTGGACGTACATTCCAAAGTTGACCCATTTAGTAGATGAATCGAATCAAACCGATTGATTCTCCTTGGTTCTAGTTCTCTTCTACCGATTCCCGATAAAAAAAAATGTCCACCCCTAAATGGCAACTGCTAGATAATTTCTTAATCTGCCTTTTCATAATTGACTGCATATAATTGGCATGCATGCATTCTCAGTTGAATTCCAAATAGGCTAATAGTAATACATCAATAACAATTTGGACCACACCATCTAGCTCACAATAATTCGGAGAAAATAGAAAAGTGAAGAAATTATTAAGTTGGAAGTGTCCCACAGGCCACAAGATCATAGAGATTGTCGTCAGTATATATTGAAATATTTATTATTACTAAATTTTACATTAAATTTTATTTAATTAGAAAATATATTATTACTAAAATCGTTACATTAAAAATTATATTTAATAATTGATTAGAATTTTAAAATAAATGTTAAATAAAAATAATCATCGCGTTAAATCCAATATAAATAAATTAAAATAAATTAGTTCGGAAAGATTTTTTTTTTTTAAAAAAAGTTATAGATGGAACAAAAATTTATGGTAAAGGAGTGGAGAGGGGCAAAATGGGGAATGTTGAAAAAAAATCCAAAATGGAGATGGTCTAAGATTGTACACGACATTGCAGATATTTTTAATGCTAAATACATTCACAACATATTTTTTATAATCATATCATATTTTAATTGCATGAAAAGTTATTACGTTTATTCATTAATTACATTTATGTCTCAAATATTTTTTTTCATTGTATTATTATTCTCTAATTGATATAAATTATTTTTTACTATGATTTTTCTCCAAAATTTTCTTTAAAATAGAGTAAAAAGACGCATTTTTCCATTGTGCTTTTAAATAAGCAATAAAATAATAATAATAATAATAATAACATCTGACCTTCATTTTAAAACACCTTAATAGTATTTTGAATAAAAATCATGATTATGAACAATATTTTCTAATCAATAAAATATTAAAAATAACAATGCGATAAGAGTATAAGTGTGGAATGAATAAAGATTAATGATCTTTAAAATAATTAAAATGTGGTGCATCATCATGCATGTATAAAAAAAAAATGTGTTGTAAATATAATCACCCTATTTTTAATGGTATGAAGCTCTAAAGGAAAAAGTGCCCTTCTTAGTCGTGTACCAAAAGTTTGGTTGTTGGAGTAAATGCGGGGCACAATTGTCGGTCCACAAAAGAAACGGTATTATGGGTTGGCATTAGGGATGTTAACGAATCGGGCTGAACTAGCTCTCGGGTCGAAACTTGAGGCTCGAGTAAAATAGTACGAACTTTTTTTGGGGTTCGAATCGAGCCGAGCTTTCTACTCAGATCGGGTCGAGCTCTTTTTTTTTTTTTAAGGTAGTAACACGGGCCGACTAGGACTCGGCCCGGTTCTACCTAGTCTCGAGCACAGGCCAGTTCGGATTTTTTGGGGATTGGCCGAGCCGACAAACCAAATTGTCATCTTTAGTTGGCACTCAAAGTATTGGAGCCCACAGACCTGTCATTTTTATGTCCAAAGCTGATATTCCTAAATGTTTTAACGTTATATACTTTTCCTCTGAACGCCCTATATTTTATGATATTCTAATTTTTGTTGACGTCAAAATTTATTTCGCGACATTACATTAAAATTACATGAGAGGGATCTTTCGCTGATCAATAATTTCTCAAAATTTAAGAATCAAAATACAGACAAATCAATTAGCGACCCAATGGATAAATAAAGGTAGAAGAAATGTTTTGTTATTGCAGACGAATGAGTACGAGATAACGGAGTGTTAAGTGACTGAAATGTTATTGTTGGGTAGAAAGGTTGTTAATAAAAAATAAATAAATAAATAATATGTGTGTATGTGTGTGTAAATTTATTGAATTTGGAAACTTTGACTTTGCTATCATGCGAATAAGATCATTTTAATAAAATTTAACAAAAATAAATTACCTTAGAGAAATTTAAAATTTTAAAAAACATATTTTCCCCTATTTTGTATCCAAACACGTTCTAAGACATGTCTAAGCTTTTTAACATTTAACTTTTAATAGTAGAAGATCAAGAAACTAAATTACAAGAAAGAAAATAATTCAGAGACAACCGTAAAAAAAATTCAAGATTAATTAGGGAACATGTAGTTTATCTTTTTTATATATATACATAAAAGAAATCTATTTACAAGCACATAAATTAAGCTGCAAATCGAGTTGAGATCTGTCGTAAAATAGAGATTGTCCAACTTGCTATCTATTCAATGATTTATTAATACATCACTTTAAATTAAAGTATAAAACTTTTCTCTCACTATCATTTGTGTTTAAAAATAATCGTAAAATGATATGTTAATGAATCATTGATGCACAGCAAATCGAACACTCAAATTCAGACAGCAGATCTCAACTGCAAATCAGCAAGTGAATTTTCTTAATTACTTGTACAAGTAATTAATGTGCTGAGTTGTAATGCACGTAAAGTTGATTGTTTGGTGGTAAGATAATGGGATTAAGAATCAATTATTCAAAGTAATAAAATTAATTGATAGGGTTAAATAATTATGCCCACGCATGGTTCTCCGCGAATCTCTCATCCCCTCGAGTGGGATGGCATGGACTTTGCTGTACATTTTCTGCAAAAAAAATTATTATTATTATTTTTTTGAAAAATGAATTATTGGGAATATAAGAAAACCAAAAATAATAATTTTTTCACGTCCAACTTGAATACCATGTCTGTACTATCAAATTATTTTATTCGTTTTATGTTTTACTCCCATTCTTGGTGGTTCGTTGTTATTTCAGGTACATGGATTATGTGTTTCGATGATTTGTACTCGTTTGCTATGTTAAAGATGCATGTCAAACGAACATGAGCCCGTTATCATTCTCAAATCATACTATTTCTTTTTTTTCTTCTATAATTAGCTTTAAAATTTATATTCTTCAGATAATTATACGTTTCATAATAACACATTTGTACTTGGAGTTAGTATTAAAATTAGCAGCACGTGATTAGAAAGCAAACTTTGATTATGCAAATAGTAATTATTTGTCTGATTTAATTTATTTTTTAATCATGTCTCTGTAGAAGCAAAGTTAGCTGATATTGCATAATTATTAACTTTTAGCCCTAGTTTGAGCCCAATTTTCAAATGAATAAATTTTGTAATAATGATTTTTTTGGAGAATGTACGGTTAAAAAGTAAGAAATTTTAAATTTACTTATATATTATTTTATTAAAAGAATGTATAGTTGAAAATAAATTTTTAAATAATGAGGGTCACGGGGGATTAATATAATTTCTCTGTATATATGAACATGATTTTGATTGGTAAGGTTGACAAATTGGCAATACAAAATGCACTTATAATAATTAATAAATATTAGATTAGATTTTGCAACAAAAAGTCTGCTTCAAAAATCTATTGCCTGTGCATGCCTAGTAAAACTTTGAACCTCTTTCTAATCTCCTTCTACAGTTGGTCAGCAATTTGTTGGTACAACCATCCAATTATTTAACATGAATCATTTTTCCCCTTCCAAAGTAGCTTTTACTTTGAAATGTTTAGGTACTCTTTTGACCAATCTAAAAAAATATTATGCAAATAAATTTTTGAAATGAAATAGTGACTCGTGAATCACAATCAACCATTGATTCATTTTCAATTGAATTTGTGTTTCAAGACCTCACCAATAACACCTGATCAAAGAACACTGCAAATGTTTCTACGCGTTTTTTAAATTCTAAACCAACGTAATCTTTCTTGATGATCTCTCTCTCTCTCTCTCTCTCTCATAGCAAAAATTGGAGTAAGACAATTATAATCGATGTAAGAATACATGAATGAACATAAATACAGACATTTCTAGAGAAGTAAATATTTTCAATGTACTAATCATTCAATTCAATTCACATGATTTTAAAATAGTATCATTGCATATTTGAAAGTGTTAAAGTGAAAATGCATCCAAAGTTTAAAAGCTTTGTAGGTAGTCTAAGTAGGGGCAGACAATCCTAAGCCTATACATGTTTCTTAGGAGTGCAATGGATAAACAGAAAACAATCATGTTTGATGTCTACATCAAATTTTACACTCCGTCACGTGGTAACACATTATTCGATAGTTTAAAAATAATAAGGGTCTTGCTATGTGTACACTCCGATTCATCCTTTGATTGACACGGTCCCACTCGAACACTCACATGGGATCGAATCCCACTACATTAAATTTAATATTTTCGCTCCCCATGCGAGGGGAGCAAGTGGGGTCGGGTAAGGGAAAGGGTAAAGGAGAGTGTACAAATAGCTTATTCCAAATAATAATGTTTTCACCAATCAAATCTTGTCAATAGGGATAATGTCAAACATAATGTAAAAATGTGATTTATAAGAGACATTATCCAAGAGAAAAATGCATAGATTCACAATAATTTTTTGTTATAAGCAACTTTTTTTACTTCACTTTATTCTTTAACAGTAAAAAAATAAATATGATGTAAAGTAAGATTTATTTTGAAAATGGTATTTTTATTTTTATTTTTTTTATACTTCAAAGTAAGAAAAAATCTTAATTTTAATGTGCAAAAATAAAAAAGTTACTTAAAAGTAACTTACTTTTAGGCTTAGCCCGACATGCACCTAAAGTTCAAAAAATATTTTTTTTATATATTTGTTAAAGTAATTTCATTATTTACTTTAAAATATATATATATATATATACATATATATTTATAATATTGTATTAAAATTTATCCTTCTGTCAAAATAGTAGATCAACTCAGCCAACTTGACATCTCATCTATTGTGCGTCTATGAATTCTTTTAGTTTTTGTTTTTCAATATGTACAAAAGTTTATAAATAAAACTTTGTAAGTTAATTTTCTTACATTTTTTGTCATTTAAATCTTTCAAGTACCGTTATATGTACATGTTAAAGAGAAATTCAAAAAATTTAAAAAATGAATTTTTTTTAAGAAATAAAAAGGAGAAATTCTTTGGTTTAAATAAACATAAATAAATTATTTTCTCCCATTTAAGAAAATTCATAAACTTGTAAGGTAACATGGGCCATAGTAGAATTTCAGCAATGCAAAACAAACAAGCCCTATTCGACTATGAATTATGCTACTTTATCCAAATTGGATTACAAAAGGGGAACGCCCAAGTGATTCCCCCCCCCCCATTGGAAGAGGCGGCTAGCCTACCAGCCGCTTCTTCCAATGTGGGGGTGCCACATTACTTGGGCGCCCCCTTTTTGTAATCTAATTTAGGTTGTGTAGCATATTCCTTCGATTATTCGTCTAGCAGAGTTAGTAGAATTTACCTCAAAATTGGACCCAGTAGATCCGATTGGGGCCCACTGCCAGCTTTAGACTATCCTTGCCTATTTTTTCGATTCCATTAGAAACTTTGCTAAACTTCACGATCTGATGGAATACACGGCCTAATAGAATACAGTGATAATAGAGTTCGGGAAGATAAATTTCACCTTTTCCATTATATTTTTTTGAATAATTAGTACAGAACGTTCGTATCTTTCAATATTATTGTGTAAAATGTCCCAAATTTTCAATTTTTTAAATATTTTGCACCATTATTTTCACACTTCATTGCAGAAATTATCATTTTCATTGAATTTCTCAATAAAAAATAAAAAAAATAACAATTATACCCTCTTGTTTAAATAAAACAAAAAAAAAGAAATATTGAAGAACTAATTGTAATCATACTACCAACTTTTTTTGAAAGTGCAAATGAACCCAAATAAATTATTAAAATGGTAATTAGCACAAAACATTCATACATTTCAATATTATTGTGCAAATATCTTTACATTTCATTTTTTGACATTTTAACATTTATTTTCATATTTTATTTCGAAAATCATTATTTTTATATATTTTCTCAATTAAAAGCTGTAAAATGACAACTATACTCTCCTAGTTAAATAAAAGAAAAATAAAGAACAAATTGCAATTATAATCCCATTTTTTTTTAAAAAACTTCCAAATAAATAATTAAGAAGAGAAAGTGATTGTTGTTTTTTTTTTTTAATTTAAATTATTTATTTGAAATTTTTTCATATTTTGTTGAAAATTTTAGAAGTATAGTTAAAAAAAAATTTGTTTCATTTAAATAGGAGGCTATATTTGTTATTTTATAGCTTTTAATTTAGAAAATTGATAAAAATGATGATTTTCTCAATGAAATGTGAAAATAATGTTGAAAAATGTCTAAAAAAAATTGACGTTTTACACAATAATATTGAAAGGTAGTGACGTTTTGTGCTAATTACTTTTTTAATAATTTATTTGCACTATTTAAAAGAAGTTTGAGAGTGTGATTGCAATTTGTTCTTTAATTTAATTAATTTTTATATTATATATGATGATATATTTGTCATTTTATATTTTCATTGATAAATTGGATGAAAATGATGATTTTTGCAATGAAAAATGAAAATAAGGATGAATATATAAAAAATGAATGTATGGACATTTTTCACAACAATATTGAAATGTGTGAATGTTTTGTGTTAATTATCTTATTTTTTATTTTTGTTTTTTACATAGATAAGAAATAATTCATATTCTTAAAATTTTATGGTATAATTGATTTTAACTTTTAGTTGAATGAATATTCTAAATTTTAACATAAAATCTTCACCCTTTTAAGGTTACAAACTGCAACGAAGTGGGTTCGAAGTAGAAACAGCATTCTTTGTCTTCACCCCCATCGAATTTTTTTCCTTACCATCCCTACCTATATTCCTACTTAGGAATAAGGTGGGGGCGCGGGCAATCTAAATCCTTGTTTATTTTTAATTTTTTTGAATTTTGAATTTATATATTTTATTTATGAATATGGTACACTATTTGAAATTTATTTCTTCATTCGTTTATTTTTAGAAATTTAAATGGCAAAGAGATCATGATACCGTCCCGTCCCATCCCTTTCCATCCCATCCCTCCCCTAATTTAGCTGGGGTCGGGATATTGAGTCGAGTTCCCTTCTGGATCAAGGATTCTCATATCATTCCCATCCCCATTCATGGTTAATATAAAAGACAGTCTTTGAAACACAAATTCTCTTTTCATTTTATTGAATATCAGGTTGTTTTACATTTTTTTAAAAATCTCCCCTTAAGTCTTAGGATGTAAACGAGTCGAGTCAAATTTGCGGTTCAAGTAAAAATGGATCGTTGAACTTTTTTTTGGCTTGAGCTAAGTCGAGCCAAGCCAAAGCTCAATTAAAAAAATGGGGCTCGACTCGAACCTTTCCTAATTGAGCCGACTCATCTTTTTCTGAAATTCTTTATCTTTTTTGTGTTTCTATAAAGGCAATCGTACAACTACCTTAGAAATGCCTTTGCAAACATGTAGCTACTTTATTTCCAAGACAAGGGCCATATTTGGCCCATGTTGGTGTGGCTAATACAACTGACTCGAATTCGGGCCAACACTTGAAAATGAGCCTTGCGCAGAGTCTCGACTCAGTTCCATAGAGCCACGAGTCGAGTCAGCTATGACTTTTTCTAGATCGAGCCATGGACTACTCGAGTCAACTAGTCGGATTGATATCCCTACTTAAGTCTCTCTCTTTTTTTTTTTTTTAATATTACTTACGAATAAGTTGAACCATTATTTGTAGCTTTATTCCCACTAAAATTCTAGTTGAAAGTACTACTCAAAGTGGAGCATAGATTTTAAAAAAATAAAAAATTCGATTCATTTGACAACTTTATCAAAACCACGTGATTTACGATCCTTGGCATATCTTCATGGATGAAAAAGTTGTAACTCACCTAATCCTCATGGTAGCAAACACGTGTTAACTAAAAACTTTGTCAAATAATCTAATCATATGATTAGACTCTGATCAACCCTTGTCAAATCAATACTAGTTCATGTTTGATTTGTATTAAAATTTAATTTTAATCTAAATTAAAGTCAAACAATCAATATTAATCACATCATTTACGAATTCCAAAACTTTTTAACTATACATTTCAAAAATTTCTATCACAATCTTCTAATAAATTTAATTTTAATTCCCACCAAACACCTGTCTATTATCTACAAAACTAATTGTGTGATTAAGACACTAATTGGAAAGATAATCTTGGTACAAGTAATGGACTAAAAAACATGTGATCTTGGTCAATTTTTGTAGGACTGCCAAAAATAAAAAAATAAAAAAAAAATGGGACAAAACGTGTAAATTTTATCAAACTTTGATGATCATATAATTCTTAATGCTGTCCACCAAAAACAAAAAGAAAGATTAGAAAGATCACTATCTTAAATTATTGTACTTTTGAAGATCTTGCATTTTGAAAATGATAATGAGTACTTGTTTTAGAAAGAGAAAAGTACATGAGAAAGATCACTATGTTAAATAGTTTTCAAGGCTTTGCCCTTATTTTGATTTTCATTTTTATCAAAAAAAATATATTTTAAAATAATAAATTGATGGAGAATGTGTGATTAAAAAATAATTTTTTTTAATTTACGTGAAATATTATTTTAATAAAAAACGTGTGATTAAAAAAAAACAGAGAAAAAAAATTACATTTTAATAAAAATGAGAATCAAACGAGACCTTTATCTTAGACTATTGAGATAAGTTCAACCTCAATTTAAACTTTTGAATATCTGAAACAACGACGTTGAAATGTGTCCTTATAGCACATACGAGTCTTGGGTTAGTTCACGTGGAGAGAATATATGTTAGATGTTATAAACTAAATAATGTAAAGCGTACCTTAATAATAAACCTAAATCATGTATTTATAGTGTTTTTAGGTACAAACCTAAAAGGATTAGGACATTGCAACACCTCGTACATCTAATAATTCAGGATTTCTATCAGACTTTAGGAGTTTCAATGTAAATGAGGTAAAAGTTTTAGCGAGTTGTATTTTCAAAATTTTTGTTTGTAGACATGTTTACTTCGTAGTGGGTTGAAAAGTGTGATCAAATAGTGCATATTTTCATCATTTTAAGCATGTTATTAAGTTGTAATGACATAAAATTTACAATATTTATTGACATTGCTTTTGCATTCCTTTCATTCAACTAGGGTTTGGTGTTGATGACAGTTTGTTGTTATAATTATTTTTTGTCCAGAGGAAAAGTCAAGTTATTTCACCATAAATCTACATAACGATAGTATATTACTCACAAAGATGCGAAATTATGTATACGAGCATGGGAAGATAGCATATCTAGACTACGTACACCCTGATTGGTTTAATAGATTTTTCATGGACAATGCTATGAAGATGCTAGGCATTTTTTAGAAAATGAGGTATCTGTATAAGATTGAAAAAAAAGAGATTGAGTGAGGCATCCTTCTAGTAAATGAAAGATGTAGACTTTATGAATGTAGTTAGGTTGTTTGGTGAGAATATGCATGCATAGATGTGGGTGTGCTCGTAGTTGGAGTGTTGGAATTGTCATGGGATGACAAAGTAGGGTATGATATTGTAACAGTTGATGTTGACATTGGTGAGGTGTTGGATGAGGTGGAAGAAAAATGGAAAGTAGATGTTGACAAACGGTTTGAGCATAATGTATGCAATGCAGTAGAGGTGTATGATGATTTTCTAGAGGGGGATGACTTGTATGTTGTGGATGAGGGTGAGAGTAATGGTGCATATGATGAAATAGAAGTAGATGCAGGGAGTTCAGTCGAGTTCCTGCAGGTGAAGTGAGTGACTTACATGTAGATGAGGATCATATACCTGCAGGTGATGATTATATGAGTGATCAACCTATAAGTGAAGAACCAGTGGTAGACCTGCATGACTATAATGAGGCATATGCTATAAATCACAACGAAGATGCATCTGTTGCAGATAGGGAAGAAGAAGCACCTGCTACAGATCACAATGAGTTACCTGCTTTACCTTAAGCTGAGTTACCTATTGTAGTACAACATGAGGCATCCGCTGATGCATTCCTTGCTAATACACCACATGTAGATATACCAACTTCTCCTGCACCCCTGCAAATGCATCCTTTGCTGATACACCATATACAGATGCACCACATTCTCCTGTACCCCTGTAAATGCACCACCTGATGATGTAACCCTTGTTGATGAAAATGGGGACCACACTAACACTAGAGAATGAAATAGGGAATTTGAATTTGAGGAAGGCTTAATGTAGAAGTTCAGTAATCCAGATTATGAGCAAGATAAAGATGTGTCTGTAGATGATCATTATGAAGATATATTATTTAGGTTGTCTGACGGTTTTGATATTGGTGATGAAAATTTGAGGGCGCAGTTGGGCATGTAAATGGTGACGAAACATTTTATGATGAGTCCGATGATCTTAAAAGCATTTCAAGTGATACTGAAGAAGATGGTGGGTCTTCGAGAGCCATGAATGAGCCTTGGTCTAATTCTGCTACAGACATGCAAGATCTAAAATTCCAAATAGGTATGATAAAGATATTTTTGGTTTGTTGTATGTATTATAGTTTTATGTTTTATCATCAAAACTATATTGTTTGAATCCAAAGAGGACTGAGACTTGGTTTAATCATATAGGCTTCTGTTAAGAAAGAAAGGCAGGTCATATATGTAAAGAATGAAGGAACAAGACTAAGAGTCAAATGTCAAGAGAACTATCCCTAGGAGTTGTATGCCTACTAGCAACTAGACAAAAATTTTAGGATTAACACATTTAGAGATAAACATACATGCACAATGGTTTGACTGAATAAAAGAGTACATGATGGTTACTTGGCAAAAAAGTATATAAAGAAGTTCAGATCTGATCCAAAAATGTGGATGAATAGTTTCATAGAAATAGTGAAGGAGGATTGCATGTATAAGATTTCTAAGCATCAGTTTTATAGAACAAGAGTTGAATGTGCAGAAGTTGTTAATGAAATTGTGCCTGAACAGTATAAGATCCCGTGGGACTATGGTGAGGAGTTGAAAAGAACTAATCCTGGTAGTACAGTCAAAATTGAACGACAGGGTCATACATCCAAAAAGTCTATACATATGTTTTGGGGCTTGCAAAGAAAGCTTTAGAGCTGGGCGTAGAAATGTGATTGATTTGGATGGATGTTTCCTGAAGAGTGTACAAGGTAGGCAATTGTTGGCTACAGTTTGTATTGATGCCGATAACTGCATGTTTCCTGTAACTTGGGCTGTGGTAGATGCGGAGAACAAAACAAATTGGAAATGGTTCTTAGAACATTTGATAGTTGATACTGGGATGTATATTGCGAGGTCTTGGACCTTTATTTTTGACAAACAGAAGGGCTTGGTGGAATTCATAAATTTGTTATGTGAGGGTGCTAAGCATAGGTGTCGTGTAAGACATTTATATAGCTTCACCTTATTGACTAATGGCCAGACTTTGAATAGCATGATTTGGGTTGTAGAAAGGGTAACAACAGTGCCGGAGTGGAGAAGTGCAATGAATAAGATGAAAGGTATGAATGAAGCAGCGTTTAAATGGTTCGTTGAGAAACCAACGTTGCAGTGGAGAAGATTACTTTTTCAGGATTATTCAAAGTGCGACATCCTACTGAATAACTTGTGTGAGGCATTCAATTTATCCATATTGATTGCAAGAGAAAAGCCTATTATCTCAATACTTGAGAAGATAATACATTGACAAATGTTGATGATGAATGCCAAAAGGGAAGCTGGACGAAGATGAGATAATGCTTTTGGTCTCATAGTTATGAGTATTGTTGAGAAAGCAAAGGCAAATGCAAGGTTCTTGAAGGCTGACTATGCTGGAAGTAAAAAGTTTGAGGTGAGCAATAGGGATGGAATGAGATGGAGTGTGGACTTGATAAAGCGTGAATGTGCATGTAAAAAGTGGTAACTTACTAGAATACCTCGTGCGCATACAATGTCTAGTATGCTATCGAGAAACATTGGTATATATGAGTATGTAGATGACTGCTACAACAAAAAAGCTTACCTAAGGTCCTATAGCCCAGTCATCCAACTAATGTCAGGTCCCAAGTTGTGGCCAGAGCTGGGAAAACATTCTCTGAATCTATCTATAAAGAAGAAATAGGCAAGCAAACCAAGATGTTGAGAAAAAAGTCTCAAGCATAGCAAAAATGGCAAGGACTGGAATGAAGATGACATGTAAAAAATGTGGTGGGACAGACCATAACAAGAGAACATGTTCTCAAGCAGATACACAACAGGATACGCAGCTAACGCAATCACAGGGCAATGGAAAGAAAAAGACCTCTACATAGCAAGATACAACGTCGACTTCATCACAAGGTAGGGGCAAGAGAAAGACTTCTACTCCGACCAAGCCACATGCAAAAAAAAAAGAAAGACAAAAAGACAAAAGAGAACATAGTTTTTTGTATGAAGATCCTTTTGAACAAATTTTTGTATGATGAAGTTTTTTTGTGTGATTTCCTTTGGTAGAACAACATTGAAATTTCTTTCGTACGATGAACAACAAATTATGATGAAAAATGTGAATATTATAATGAAAAAATTGTTGTTGGAGTTCTTAATTAATGACTGTTGTTGGATGATTGCATTCTGGGTGCTTTGGAAGTGAAACAAGTTTGGAATAGGTACCTAAGCAGTCATACAAATATTATGACTCAAGTAAAAGGACTGGGACATAAGCTTCAACCCTTAAAAGGTTTGGGACTTTATGTGTGATATGATCCAGGATAGGTCTCGAGCGATCGAAAGTGCAATGTTCATTGAGAAGAAGTTGATGGCTGGTTCGAAGGTGTTTAGGGCTAGCAATGTGGTTAATGACGTCGCACAAAGCCATGCAAATGCATGCTTGGGAAACGGGGCACATGGGGTTGATGTCAACATGTCAAAGAACAAATTTCATGTTGGGGTCGAGGTCGAGGTCGGAAACAATTTGGATCAACACAAAATTGAAGGCCAAAAACGGAGGCAAAATAAAGCACTATGCGGTCACATAGTGCTGGAGGCATGCGATCGCAACCAGCTTTACAAGGACGCACAGACAGTGGAACAACTTGTCTATGTGACCGCATGTGGAACTACTATGTGGTCGCATAGTAGCTTTTCGAGACAAGATTTTTATTTTTTCGCGAATTTTCTTATTGCACTAAAATTCTTAATTTAGGTAACTTTTCTTATTTTAGGACTCTGGATTTCCGTTATTTCCATATTTCCTAGGTTTAGTATATATAAATAGGAATATTATTCGACATTGTATTCCAAGCTTTTGATTATGAATAAAAATTGAGAATTTTCTCTTCAATGGTTCTTGATGAACTTTTCGAACTTATCATAGGATTAGACATCATTTGTGGCGTTCGCCAATTGAAGTTCGTTAGTTTTGTAATCATGGGGTCAAGATATTAATGTAATTGTCTTGGTTACTTGGTTCAATAATTTGTGGGTCGAGATTCTACCGTCTACAACCTGAATTGGGTTTTCCCGATGTTTTCAAACTAATTCCGCGAGTTTCATGAGATTCCTCTACCCGGGATCTCATCAATGTGCCTTCAAATACAAATGTTTGGAACGTACTATGCGACATAGTAAAAGGTTTGGGTCCTTATCTATAACAAAATGCAAAGGTTTGAGACTTGCAATATACCATTTACAATAGGTTTCGCACAAAAAATTTCCTTCTTTTTGAGGCATTTGTTCACAGAGGGAGGGAGAATTGTGAGAAATGAAAATTAGGGCAATGCAGTTGAATCATAACATGTCTTATTTAATGAAAAATAAGTTACAAGACCATAGACACCACTCGATTTCTAACTCATAAACCCATGTTCCAAAACAAAAACACAACATCTGAGTTCAAACATAACACAGATCTATGCACAGACCCATTTCATAAAAATTCCATATACAAATCCTAAAATTCAAGTCTTCTATGAACAACGACTCCTTACACGTAGGGTGTTTAGTTTAGTATCCATCTCTTTTCTAACACGTAGAAATCTAGAGACTATCTCCCTCGATCTTTCGCACATTGGAGGGTCGTACCAATCAAAGAAGTTATATCCATCAGCATCCTAACGCTGTGAACAAGTGAGAAATCTTCTTCCTAGGTTCATGTTCATCCATGAGGTCTTCATTTGCACAAGGTTACTATATCTACAAACATTGTTCTCCATATTCATGCTACAAAATAATAATCTGAGATAAATGGAAGAGAGAGAAGAAAATATAAGATCTGAAAAATGAATAGTAAATAGGGAGATATAGAATTGGACGAAAATGCCTCTGTTTAAATTGTTCAAAATTTGCCCCTTTTTTTTTTTTTTGAGGTCAACTAATGGTGGAACTAACATTTTTCGTCATTTTGGACTGCATCTTCGAATTTCTCAAAGGTTTGGGACCTGTGGTGACACAAATTGAAGGTAAAGATAAAGTCTACAAAAAACTTAAAGGTTTGGGACCACGACTGAATGATATAATATATATTTGACTTTTAACATAAATCTTTACCATTCCTTGGTTAGGAATGGCAGGTTCGAGACGTGGACCACATTCCCTAGCCCTGTCAGTCGAGGATTTCGTCATCCCATCCCCGCTTAAGCAAGAATGATCCCAATCCTTCTCTCTCTCTCTCTCTCTCTCTCATGAATAAAGATGTTTTTTATATGAATATGATGCACAAATTGAAATTTTTTTGTAAAAAAATTATTCTTAAAAATAACTTAAATGGAGTAGGGACCATGAACCCGTTTCCCGATTCGGGTTGATTTCTTAGCCCCATATCCTCAACACATCCGGCTTAGTTGAGGGTTCCAACATCAATCGGGGTGGGTCTTCTCTTGAATCCGGTAAATTATTCGTTTCATTTTATTGGATATCGGATTGTTTTACATTTAAAAATAATAATTTTTTTCTCTAAAGTCTATTGTATAAGAAAATTGGCTTCAAATAAGCTGAACCATCATTTGTAACTTTATTCGAACTAAAATTTAAATTTAAAGTACTACTCAAAGTCAAGCATAGATTTAAAAAAAAAAAATCGATTGGTTTGACAACTTTGTCAAAATCATATCTTCATGGACGACAAAAGTTGTAACTTACCTAATCCTTATATTATCAAACTTGAGTGTTAAGTTTAAAAACGGTGTCAAATACATCTAACCAAATGTTTTTCCCCGGATAAACACTTGTCAAATCACGAGCCTAATTACGTGATTAAGCTTCTAATTGGAAAGATATTCTTAATACAAGTAATGGACTGAAGAAACATCCCATCTTGGTCAATTTGTGTAGGCCTGCCAAAATGTGGAAAAAAATGAAGTCCCAAGTTTAAAAAAAAAAAAAAAACGTGTGAATTTAATCAAACTTTAATTAAAAATATCAGTATAATAACTAATATAATATTTTTTATTTTTGAAAACGATATGAAGATAATATAAATTAACCTAATTGTGTGAAATCAACAACTATTTGGGGGCTGTTAGGAATTTTATGTCAAATTTAACTACATCCATGTTTGAGCCCTATTGTTTGTTGAAAACGAGTTTTGTAATAGTGAATTTTTAGAAAATGTACAGTTAAAAAATAGAAAATAAAATATTTTGTTGGAAGAATATATTGTTAAAAATAAATATTTTTTTAGATGATGAGGTTCAAACAGGATAAATTCTCCCTCCTCATGAATAATGCAAAATTGAATTACGTTGACAATAAGGACTTGACATCTATAATTGAGGATAACATAACCACATCGACTTTTACGAAGCACGAAACTTTTGAAAATATAAGAAAGGCAGGCAAAACGAATATGGTAACATCAGTAACATGTCGGATTTTAGAATGAGACAATAATTTAGTGAAATGGTGAGTCTACACGTAGAATCAAATTCGACAATAGTGGAACTTACTCGATTCAATGTGAACCCAAGCAAGTATTTTTGAAAAGTTCAGCTTAAAAAATAACTTCAAACATTTTAGCCACTATTTGACAATCGTTAAATAAGGAAAAATAATATTTTGAATAGTAATTTTCAAGAGAACGTGCGATTAATTAAAAAGTAAGGAAAATTTTAGATCTACGTATAAAATATTTTATTGTATGAATGTGTGGTTGAAAGTGTTATATAATTAGGCAAAATTTAGGCAAGTTCCGACTGAGCGGTGATCGACCGAAAATTATGATTCGATCAACCGAACTAGAGTTCCGGTCGACCGTATTAGGCTTAAATCCGGTATTAACAGATTAAATACCGTATATGCTGTTGGTACTCCAGAAATTCGATAAATTGCACAGAAATTCGGTATACGCAAAATTAGGTATGCAGTTTAGCAATATAATAACTACGATGAACGCAAATTCAACATACATATATCATGCTTAATACTATACACGTACAGAATGTAAACATGAACAAAGAGAAATCGCAGAACGAGTAATAGAATCGAAAACTTTTAACCCGAGGCCTGTGTTGCACACAGTTTCCTTAAAACAGATTCGCCCCCTCACCGTTCGTGCTTGAGGTTTACAACGAGCGTCCGTTTTCCAGGATACAACGGTAGAACCAGTAGCTTCCGAGCACCACGGGAACCACTCCGGCGAACTGAACTAGTGCCTGAACTACACCATCACCAAGACCGAAATGCAGAAAAAATCGAACTCTATGCAAATGAATTTCTTATGTATTCTAAACTTGAAAGCTTTTGCTTTTATGTGTTGGAATGAGGAAAATGAGCCATTATTTATAGGTTAGGCTACCATCAATGACAATGACTTTTGGAGTTTCTCATATTTTTCCTATGTGGGACAAATTCATTTTTCCCACATAAACTTCCTTTTGAGTGTTACACTTTGAGCCTCAATTTCTCATTCACCCGAGCATCAACTTTGACAAGTAAGTATATGATTTCGATGTACTCACGGAGGAGAACACAAATCAACTTTCATTTTTCAAATTGAACAACCGGGTCCCACTCAAAACTCGTGTCAAAGTCAGCCCATAAACTCAGTTTTTCCAATAATCCCCCACATGAATGAAAATTGGGAGCGACTCATACATGTGACACATGACGACTTATGAATGTGACACATGACGACTTGGTGATATAGTTCAATAGTTGAAACCTGCATAGGATAGGTAGGTGTTACCCTTTGAACCTTCCTTTGCGAAAGCATATTTACTTTACTGGCTGATCAGTAAACGCGATGTCCTTGAACTGTTCTGCTGTTTATGTAAACGATAATACACTTCACACAGGATTCTTCCTAACACATTTCAATTCTCATTATTATGTTCGTTTTGACCATGAACATACGCCTGATTCTGTGAGAGATCACTAGAATTGCACCCCACACAATTCCCTTAGAAGCGGCCCCACTTCTCTCTCACATAGGTGATTTCTTATTACAAGTAACCCGCATTACTTGGCTCAATTTCCGACGCATAAGAATCATTAAAAGTCAATTGCTTATCCTCCAACTTCACGAGCATCACTGTCGCATAACAAGAATGGACATGAGGTAATATCCCCCACAGTGATTACATCAAGTCTTTACAATTAGGTTGTCACTTTGAACCTAGATCTTGAGATCTCCAGTCAACTAGGTTGGGTTTTCCTTTGTATTGACTTATCCATTCAAGGGCTTAAGTCCCATTCCTCTCGATGATTTCTCAACTAACTCTCGATTTAACCCTTTGGTTAGCGGATCCGCAATGTTATCATTTGACTTTACATAGTCAATAGTGATAACTCCAGTTGAGAGTAATTGCCTTATGGTATTGTGTCTACGACGTATATGTCTAGACTTACCATTATACATGTTACTCTGTGCCCTTCCAATTGCTGATTGACTATCACAGTGTATGCAAATTGCTGGCACAGGTTTTGACCATTTTGGAATATCCTCTAAGAAGTTGCGTAACCATTCAGCCTCTTCACCACTTTTATCTAGAGCTATAAACTCAGATTCCATAGTGGATCGAGCTATTACTGTTTGTTTAGAGGATTTCCAAGAAACAGCTGCACCTGCCAATGTGAACACAAATCCAATCGTGGATTTTGAGTCTTTCATATCAGATATCCAATTAGGATCACTATATCCTTCAATGACCGCTGGATATTTGGCATAATGCAACCCATAATTACGAGCCAATCTTAAGTACCTTAGTACTCTTTCTATTCATTTCCAATGATCAGCTCCTGGATTACTCGTCTACCTACTTAGTTTACTAACTGTGTAAGCTTTGTCTGGTCTTGTACATCTCATTAAGTACATCAGACTTCCAATGATTCTTGAGTATTCTACTTGAGAAACATTTTCACTTTTATTCTTGGATAGGTGTTGACTCGTATCTATCGGTGTTCTAGCCATACCAATATCATCATTACTGAACTTTTCCAGAATTTTGTCCACATAATGTGACTGGCTTAGAACGAGTCCATCTGATGTTCTTGAAATTTTGATTCCAAGTATAACATCAGCCAAGCCCATATCTTTCATGTCAAATCTTGAATTTAACATATTCTTGGTGGATTTGATCATCTTATCGTTGCTACCAACAATAAGCATATCGTCAACGTAAAGACATAAAATGACATAGCCATTTTTCGTGTCTTTGACGTAAATACATTTATCACACTCATTAATTTTAAATCCACACTCCATCATGACACTATCGAATTTCTCATGCCATTGTTTTGGTGCTTGTTTTAAGCCATATAATGACTTCACCAATTTGCAGACTTTTTTTTCCTGCCCTGGATTTGAAAACCCCTCGGGTTGTTCCATATAGATTTCTTCATCTAAATCTCCATTCAAGAAGGCAGTCTTAACATCCATTTGATGTACTTCAAGATTTCGCAAAGCAGCAATATCAAGTATCATCATAATAGATGTTATTCTTGTTACTGGAGAATATGTATCAAAGTAATCAAAGTCTTCCCGTTGTCGGTAACCTTTTATTACTAACCTGGCCTTGTACTTTTCAATAGTTCCATCTGTTTTCATTTTTCGTTTGAAAATCCATTTATAGCCTAGTGGTTTACTTCCTGGAGGAAGATACACTAGCTCCCATGTATGATTTTGCAAGATGGAATCTATTTCACTTTTAATGGCCTCTTTCCATTGAGGTCTTTCTGAGGAGTTTACAACTTCTTGATAGTTTCGAGGTTCACTTTCTAGCATATAGGTCAGAAAATTTGGACCATAAGATTTTTCTGTTCTTTCTCTTTTGCTACGTCTTGGTTCAACCTCAACCCCCTCTTCTAGTTCTTGGTCCTGACTATCTTCAATCATAGTCTCATACGTCCGTTTAGAAGAGCTTGCCTCTTCTTTGGACTTATACGGAAATACATGTTCAAAGAACGAAGCATTTCTCGATTCCATTATCGTGTTTTTGTGTATATCTGAGATTTTCGATTCATACACAGGAAACCGATAAGCACTACTGTTATGAGCATATCCAATGAAGATGCAATCTACAGTTTTTGGGCCTATCTTCACCTTCTTTAGTATTGGGATAGCCACTTTAGCGAGACACCCCCACACTCGTAAGTATTTATAGGAAGACTTTCTTCATTTCCATAACTCATACGGGGTCTTTTCCATTTTCTTTCGGGGCATCTTATTTAAAAGTTAATTAGCTGACAACACAGCCTCCCCCCACATGTTCTGAGGTAACCCAGAACTTACTAGCATTGCATTCATCATTTCTTTTAAGGTGCGATTTTTCCTTCCAGCAATGCCATTTTGTTGCGGTGAATAAGGTGCGGTGGTTTCATGTATGATTCCGTGTTGTGCACAATATTCAGCAAACGGTGCTTCATACTCACCACCTCGATCGCTTCTCAACACCTTAATTTTCTTGCTAAGTTGATTTTCAACTTCCGTCTTATAGAGAATGAATTTCTCTATCACTTCATCTTTGCTTTTTAGCAAGTACACATAGCAGTATTTTGTGCTATCGTCGATAAAAGTAATGAAATATTTGTTGCCACCTCTCGTTTGTACAAATTTTAAATCGCATAAGTCACTGTGAATTAAATCAAGTGGTTCAGTATTCCGTTCAATTGATTTGAATGACGACCTTGTCAATTTTGCTTCAACACAAGTTTCACACTTATGTTTCGAATAAACATGAAATGCGGGTATGCAATTCAAGTTAACTAGTCTACGTAAAGAATCATAGTTAACATGTCCTAGTCTACCATGCCACACATTGGAAGACTCGAGCAAATAAGAAGAAGGGTTCACTTTATTCATTTTTGGCTTAACAACCATTACATTTAGTTTGAACATGCCATCGGAAACATACCCTTTTTCCGACAAACATTCCACTTTTGGACAAAATGACTTTGTCTGACTCAAATACAATACGAAACCCATGCTTATTCAAAAGCGACCCGGACACTAGGTTCTTGCGGATTTCCGGCACATATAGCACGTTGTTAAGAGTCAACTCTTTCCCTGAAGTCATCTTCAGAACCACCTTCCCTTGTCCTTTGATTTCAGAAGTTGCTGAATTTCCCATGAACAACTTCTCTCCATTGTCAATTGCTTCGAAAGCATTAAACATCTCTTTATCAGAGCACACATGCCTTGTAGCACCAGTGTCAATCCACCACTCTTTCGGGTTAGAACCCACCATGTTTACTTCAGAAATGACGGCTGCGAGATTCATCTCCGACACGAGCCGTCATTTGCCATGTAATCAACCACATTTGCTTCCTTCTTCTTCTTTGGCATTCTGCACTCCAAAGACTTGTGACCTACTTTGTCACAGTTGAAGCATTTTCCTTGAAATTTCTTTTTAGAAATTCCACCTTTTAGTCCTTGCTTGGTCCCTCTGCCACCGGATGACCCAGCTTTACTTTTGTAGGCCTTACTGCTTTGACCATGCTCTACCACATTGGCTTTAGCAACATCAGGACTGAACCACTTCTTCTCTGAACCCTTGTTGTCTTCTTCAATTCGAAGTCTAACAATCAGTTCTTTGACGTTCATTTCCTTTCGTTTGTGCTTCAGATAGTTCTTGAAGTCTTTCCACGCGGGGGACAATTTCTCAATAATTGCTGCCACTTGGAAAGTTTCACTCACAACCATCCATTCGGCATGAATTTCGTGAAGAATCACTTGGAGTTCTTGCACTTGACTGATTACTGGTTTGGAATCCACCATCTTATAATCCAAGAATCTGCCGACAATAAACTTTTTTGTCTCGGCATCCTCAATCTTATATTTTCGGTCCAACGACTCCCACAGCTCCTTAGCAGTTTTCATACTACTATACACGATGTATAGCGAGTTTGCTAAGCTGTTTAATATATAGTTTCGGCACAGAAAGTCTGAATGTTTCCAAGCATCAACCGCACTGATCACTTGAATATCTCCTTCACCCTCATTGAGTATTGGAGCAGTTTCAGTCAAGAATCTCGCAAGATTCAAGGTGGTCAGGTAAAATAACATTTTCTGCTGCTACCTCTTGAAATTCAAGCCATTGAATTTTTCCCATTTTTCCCCATGGTTAACCGGAACATTAGCCACATGTTGGCTCACAACACGACTTGGCAACTGAGCCACAGTCTGAGCCACAACAAAGTTAGACCCTGCACCCATAGCTGCACCCATACCCACAGTTTGGAAAACTTGGGACACATCCATGTTGGTTGGTTCGGTTGTCATTTCTGAAATAAAACAAACCAAAATTAGTTTCCAATAAACTAAATATCAACTTGTCTTTAAAAAAAAAACAAATCTGTTTTAAGTTTGTTATATAATTAGGCAAAATTTAGGCAAGTTCCGACTGAGCGGTGATCGATCGAAAATTATGATTCGATCAACCGAACTAGAGTTCCGGTCGACCGTAATAGGCTTAAATCCGGTATTAACAGATTAAATACCGTATATGCTGTTGGTACTCCAAAAATCCGATAAATTGCACAGAAATTCGGTATACGCAAAATTAGGTATGCAGTTTAACAATATAATAACTAAGATGAACGCAAATTCAACATACATATATCATGCTTAATATTATACACGTACAGAATGTAAACATGAACAAAGAGAAATCGCAGAACAAGTAATAGAATCGAAAACTTTTAACTCGAGGCCTGTGTTGCACACAATTTCCTTAAAACAGATTCGCCTCCTCACCGTTCGTGCTTGAGGTTTACAACGAGCGTCCGTTTTCCAGGATACAACGGTAGAACTAGTAGCTTCCGAGCACCACGGGAACCACTCCGGCGAACTGAACTAGTGTCTGAACTACACCACCACCAAGAAGACCGAAATGCAGAAAAAATCGAACTCTATGCAAATGAATTTCTTATATATTCTAAACTTGAAAACTTTTGCTTTTATGTGTTGGAATGAGGAAAATGAGTCACTATTTATAGGCTAGGCTACCATCAATGACAATGACCTTTGGAGTTTCTCATCTTTTTCCTATGTGGGACAAATTCATTTTTTCCACATAAACTCCCTTTTGAGTGTTACACTTTGAGCCTCAATTTCTCATTCACCTGAGCATCAACTTTGGCAAGTAAGTATATGATTTCGATGTACTCACGGAGGAGAACATAAATCAACTTTCATCTTTCAAATTGAACAACCGGGTCCCACTCAAAACTCGTGCCAAAGTCAGCCCATAAACTCAATTTTTCCAACAGAAAGTGGGTATGTAGAAAAAAGAGCAGAAACTTAATTAATTAATTAATTAGTTTTTAAATATAGTTTAAATTATAAAAATAAATTAGAAAGTAAATTAAAAAGATTCTGAACAGGTCCACGAATTCGAGAAGGGTAATATATTCATACTATAAAATTTATTTTTTGCACCCTATTTTAATTGCATTGAAGGTTCATAATCTTTACTCATTATAGCATTTATATCCCTATCAAATTTTCAAGTCATTTTTACCCTCAAACTTTTCATTAGATAACACATTTTATATTTGATAATAATTTTATATCCAAAAGTCTGTTGAAATAGCGTAAAAAACTTATCTTCCCATCGTATTTTAAATAGTCAGGTCGAAGGAGAGGAAAGGGCCGTTGCCCTCCTAAGTCCCCCTCGAGGGAAGATTCTCCTACTAAAAATGAATAAACAAAAAAGTGCGATTTTTTTTTCTCATTTTGAAGTATGAAAATAAAATATTTTGATATAAATTTTCATCAAGGATGAAAAATACTAATTAATAGAAGGTTGAAGATAAGAATTCAAAGAAAAAAGTTAAGAAAATAATTACTATGAACAAAGATGAAGAGTTTAACTGCAATTAAAATATGGTTAATAGATAAAAATTCTGGTGTCAATATAATAATCACCCATTCAAGAAATGATTAGTGAAGATTACATAGAATTGAATCTTTTAAGTTACAATTTAAAAAATCAGATTTAAAGTTTGTTTACACAAAAATCAGATGATAATTCAATATTAATAATATTATAATAAAATTTAAATTAATTTATAGATCAACCTACCTCCCTTCATCCCGCCTCATTTTCCCCAAACCATAAATTTCTATTCTCTCTACCTCTTATCGCTCTTGTCGTCGTCATTGGCATGACACCAACGCTCATAGTGGCGAACACCGCTTGCCGTTGTATAGTCGATCTGCTGGAGTTTTGCTTTGCTCAGTGGTTTGATTTTAGTGTCTCCTCGATTTAATCTATTAGAGTTTTGTGTTGTACGGTGGTTTGAGCATCATCTCAATCTATTCTAATGGAGTGGTGGTTTGCTGCATTAACACCTCGAGCGCAAGGGCATTGAGTGGTCTTTGGTGCGAGGGCGCTGCATTATTGCGCAATGGTGATCTTTCGTGTGTGTCATAGAAAAAAAATGATGAAATCTATGGTGGTGCGATGGCGATCTGTGCGTGCGGTGTCGTGCAGTGGTGATCTGTAGCGGCTATACTACTATGCAGAGATGTTGCGTTGCAGATTGCACCTGTAGCGGCCTAGATGATGATTGTAGTAGTGTAAATCGCGGCGGCACAGATCGAGTTGGTGATTTCCATGTTTCAGTGGTTTTGGGGATGGTCATGGTGGTTGTTATTATTGGTGGTGATTTGGTGATTCTAGTGGTATTTGGGTGGTGGTAGTGGTGATGTTGACAGTTTGGTGTGGTGATGGTGGTGATGTTAGTTGTGATGTTTAAGATGATGATTTTGTTGCTGGAAGGTGGTAATGATTGTTTCAGCCGTGCCGTTGGCGACAGTGATGAGGTGGTGGTCACATTAATGTGGTTGATTGTAACAATAAATCAACCATGCTATATGTACAACACCAGTTGATAGCCTCTCACATTGGAGAGGGATCTAAGATGAATAAAAAAATCATAGATCCCCCCTCATGTGAGGGTGTTGTCAACCGAGATTGACAATCTTGGTTGTACAAATAGCAAAATTCAACAATAAATTGATTGATGTGTGAATAATAAACAGTATGTGACCAATGAAATATATAAATTGTGACTAATAAATAATGTGTGACTTGAAAATTTATTAATTTGTGACCTACACATAATTTGTAGTCAACTAATTTGATATTTTGTGATCGTAAAATAAGATGTGATTTATAAAATTTGTGATTTGTGATCAAGAAAATAATATGTAACATATTAATTTGATAAATTTATGATCGTGAAATAATTTGTGATCTATAAATTTTTTAATTGTGACTGAAATTTTTTTTTTTAATTGTTTGTAACAAATTAATTTGATAATTTGTGATCAAATTATATAGAATTGTGACTTTATATTCAATTTATAAAATATACTTTTAATTAATTATTTTAAAAATATTCTAATTTTAAAAATTTTATCTTAATTTTGAAATGAGTTATATCTAAACACTTAGTTATGATTTTTTTCTCTTAGACCCTGTTTCACTGTAAGGAAATTTCATGGAAAATGGAAATGATTTTCATTCAAATTCCTGTTTGATAGTCAAAAGTTTCTTGACAATTGGAATTCTCATTTTCCCTCTCACGTGTGCGTTTTCTTGGATATTGAGAAAAAAAAATTTCATGATTTTGGTGGGAAAAACTTTTCTAAGCTTTTTTTTTTTTTTTTTTACCATGGAAACAAATTCTAACACCAATTGTAAAAAAAATATCCCTTTTAATTGACAATTTTCATGAAAAATAAAGTCAAACGAATGGTATTCAATTTTTTTTTTTTTTTTTGGCAATTGAAACAAATTTCAGCCCCAATTGTTAAAAAAAAAAAAAAAAAATCTATCAATTTTAATGGACAATTTTTATAAAAAACAAAATCAAATAAATACCAAAAGATTCAAAATTTCAAAAAATTTCGGGTAAAAAATTATATTAATAATACACAATTAATCGATAATTCTTAGTAAAACAATTTGTAAACAATTCAATTCTCTATAGTTTTTTTTTTCTTTTCATCTAAATTTTATCATTGCAATCAAACAGACCCTTATAGAAAATGAAATTTTTTGAACTTTAAATCATGGGAAAATTACCTACAACCCTAGAATTAAAGATTAGATTTCATAAACAAGTGGATTAAGAGGGTGTTTGGTAGTGATTTTTGGGTTAAAAATTGATTTTTGAATAGTGATATGATGGAACATGTGTTATTAAAAAAGAAGGAAAAGTTATTGATGTGATGAAAAATGTGTAGTTAAAAATAAGAATTGATTTTCAAAATCAATATCAAACAGGCTTTAAGTTTAAATTTCAAAATTCGAGTGCTAATTACAAATTATTAATTTAATATTATATTATATTATATATATATATATATATATATATATATATTACTAATAATTTAACCCACCACATTCAATCACCGACTCCCACACCCATTCCTATACGTGGACCCACTACCACTCCTCCTCTTTTTTTTTCTCTTCATGCTCGGCGTTCCTCTTCTCGCCCTTTCTCTCTCTATCTATCATCACTTCGGCAACCACCAACCTCGACGGCACAGTGAGAGCCGTTGACGGCGACTTGCAGCTCGGCGCCACCAGTAGATGCAGCTCGTGGTAAGGTAAATTTCCAGCTACCGGAGGTTCTAGATCTGGTGTCGGATTTAATGGTAAATAGTATATAGGTACATTGAATATCTCCTCCCATCCGCAGTTTGTCGACTTCTGATGAATAAATTTCTGGCTTTTTGATGTAATTGTCAATGGATTTATTAGGAAAAAAATGATAATTTGAGCTGTTTTTAAGAAGAATTTTTATGAATTTACTAAATTGCATGTTTAGTCTTGGGCAGAAACATATGCACACCCGAGGCTTATTCGGTGAAACCCTGTTTGCCTGAATCATTAATTGTAGTTGATTTGACTAAGATTAAATGTTTGTTGAGACAGAAATTGTATGGGTTGTGGTGGTGGTGGTGGTGGCGGTGTTAATTTATAATTGATGTGGATGTGGTGGTGGTTATGGTGGTGAGTTGGAGGATTGGAGGAGATTGTGGTAGATTTGGGTGTAAATGGTGGTGGTGGTGGTGGTGGTACTGGCATGGGCATCGTCGGATATGGTATTGGCCAAAAGACAGTATGTAGCTATCGATATTTTAGCCTGATTTTTGGTGCGTTTGGGAATGTATTAGGCCTGAATGTTGGTCGAGATTTATAGAGGTGGTGGCAATGGTATGGTGGTGGTGGTTAGGATTTGTTAAAGGTGTTGATAGTGGTGGTGGTGAGTTGTCGTGGATTGTGGTGTTTGTCTTTGGTGTATGCAGATTTGTTTGTGGTGATCTTATGTGACCAAGTATATATTTATTGTGTTTGGGTATGACCAACTCTGTATTCATTGTGATCGTTTGTGACCAGATTAACAGTGAGTCACAAATTAGACTGACTTGATCACAGACGGTCACACTGAAAACAAATTTGGTCACAATTAGTCATATATAATACAAATTTGGTCACAATTAGCCAAATTCCTTCATTTAGGCCTTTAAATTGTTATTTTGAGTATAATTCGTTTTGATTTTTCGTTATTTTTGACGCGTTTTTATATTTTCTGTTTTTAAGATTTCTTGTAACGCCTATATAAAAATCTTTTAGCGATTTTCATCTTACTCAAATATATGTTAGTTCTAATTGGTTGTGACCAATTCTATACTAATTGTGACTAATTCTGTGTTAATTGTGACCGACTGTGACTTGATCACATATGGTCACAATTAAAATTGAATTGGTTACAGACAGTCACACTAAACGTAAATTTGATCACAGACGGTCACACTAAACGCAAATTTGGTCACAGTCAGTCACATTGACTACAAATATGTGATTATGAATAAATTTGTAATTTTGACATACAATTTGTGTCTCGTGTGATAAATTAACTTGATAATTTATTACCACACAATGACTTGTAATCAGTTAACTTAATAAGTTGTCTTATATCATTAATTTTCCTTGACACAAATCAATTAATAGATCACGTTCACTAGTAAAAAATAATGTCACAATGTGCACAAGTTACAAATTCAATAGAACTAATTATCGATCATTGGTTAAAAAAAAAGTCCGCCGGACCGGAGCAGTCGCTGGAGTAGCTGTCGGAGCGATCGTCGAAGCTGATGGAGAGGTGAATGAAAGGTGGTGTAGTGAGGTGATAGAATGTGATAGGTGAGATGATATGAGGTGAAAATAATTAATATATATTATATTATAATTTAATATTTAATAAATTTTTTTAACATCTGATTTTTAAAATAATTTAATAAATTTGTTAATTTTGAAAAGTAATTCTTATATGTAGGGTTTGTGTGGTGTCCCTTGAATCATTCCAAAACCGCTACTTTGTGGGCTTCCAGCCCAATAAATACAGAACAAAATGGTCCACCCGCTGTTGCTTCCGGTGCCCTAATCCAGAAATTCTCTCTGATGAACTCTGTTAAAGATAAATCTTTCAAACTGTTCACATACACTGATAAAAGTCTGATGAACTTTAAGGATCTATATATTTTATTTTATTATATTCTTTTATTTTATTTTAATTTGATGTTGACGAACATAGATTAAAGATTTGCCGGTGATGACAGAGTATTGGCAAGAGCTGCAACAGCATATTTGCGCTTCCACGGTATGTATCGTGGGCTGTTGTTGCCATGATGAATGTGCCAATATGCTAATCTGAGGCTTTCGATATTTAGCTTATATTATTTTTGTTGAATTTTTTTGCACTTAATTATATTTTGCATTGGTTATTTGTTAATGCTCTTACTGGGATATGAAACCTGATCATGCTTCTTGCGCCTTGCCTGTTTGAATTTCCGTTTTAGCTATGAAATGTAATTTTGATATACATTTGTTTGTTTATTGTGCTTATATAGATCGTGTTTTCGGCTATTTAAAAATTTAGTTGGAATATATGTCTACAATGTGTTGAAACTCATTAGGATATTTCTGGTCATGATTGGATGATTCGGCTTGGTGCACTAATCCGTGGAGTTTATGTTACTTGATGTGATGAATAAGTGTAGGTTGTTTAGAATTTTGTGCATGTTAGGTCAGTTCCTTATCGATATCGAGAATACTCTGTGCGAATTGGTTTGTCCCATTGAAAATCTTCATCTACAGTTAGGAAGAAGAAAGAGGCTTTTGCATGCCTTTTGAATTTGATCTGATTGTTTGAATAAAGTTTGTTATGCAGACTTCAAATGGGATTTCATAAATTAAATCAAAACAATATAGTGGTCTATATTGATGTGTGGATCTAAGTATATTCTCTGGAGAAAATATATAATTCTATAGGATCAGTATATTGTTGATTAATGTTTATACATTATAGACATGTATGATTCTTAATGAAAGTAATTCATTACTATATTCTAGCAAGATCCACGCATCAATATGCAGTTCCAAATTGTTAAGATAAAATTATAAGAACCTCTCGAAGCCATGACTGAAGAGCAAGTCTTAAAAGAATCTGAATCAAATCTCAGCAGAATGCACGTGTACATGCAAAAGCTAAATCTTCTCTAATGTCTCAATTTTTTTTAAAGAGGAGAGGGTATCTACGCTTGATACTATATATCTATAGATTTCATGGTGGTAACGTCTTAGAGAGCATACATTTATTCATTACGTCAACAAATTAGGGCTAAACATGAGATGCATCTTGCCCAGTAATTTGTTTGTGGTCGTGAATGAATGTTCCAAACATTGCTCAGTTATAGTCCAATTAGTTTTAATAAAAACGAAAGCCCAATCGATGTTAGTTCAACTTTTTAGTTGAAAGCTGATACCAATTGGGCATTCTGCTAATTCAAAATTCACACTGAAGTACCTAAACTAGTAATTCTTTGTTTATCAGATGCTCTTTTCATCTTCCAACTGCATGATGATGATGCAGATGATTATAGTAATGATATACCAAAATATTTGTAAAAACAATATTAGTAACAACCATCAGTTCATATTGTTCCGTGTAAGGCACAAAATATATTTCCATGCATAAATGCAAATATCCAACTACATGTTTTCAACTTAAGTACCTCATAAGCAAGAGGTCTTAGGTTTGAAACGCTAGGGATGTGATAGAAATTCATGCTTAGGGAACTCCGAGTGGGCAATCTGTAAGCTAACCTTATGAATTGAATTTCACATCGATCATGTTGGGGCTCGTTAGGATACATTTGGTGAGCCATGGTCGAGGCTGTTTTTACTTGGGGATTCTTTTCTTTGTTTTTTATGGAATACATGGCATGACTTATTTAAGAGAGGGAGTGGGTTGCAATTCTTAACTCATTCAAAGCTTTTCCCGCAAGATTCTAAGAAGTAATGTTTATATCATTATATGCTTGCTAAATATGTAATTTGGTATGTCATATTTTTAACTATTATCCTTGTGGAATAAGAAGAAACAATATCAGAGGAAACAATAGCATGGTGGAAGGAAATCCTTTGATGGTTACAACAATCTGGTTGGTACCCTTTGATTGACATACTTGTTGGAAATTGGTTTAGAAAATTGTTTTGACTGATTATTTAAGTGGAAATCGTTAGTCAATATGGAGATTTGAAGACTAAATGTGTATTACACCGTGAGTAGATCATGTAGTTAATTTAGTTCAAAATCAATTTCGGGTGAACAAGAAATTAAAGTCAAAATTAAAAAGTATAAATATGTGAAATTGTTGGAAAATTGAGTTGAATATTATGGAATATTTTAGAATGAATTTGGTTGAAAAGTCCAAAAAGTCACATTTTCATCGTAGATCTTTTGAACATGTATTTTCCATCAAGATATATCATTTCATTGTGTTATATCTTTTGAGATACAATTTTTGGATCATTATATGTAGAGCAATGCTACATGTACATAGAGTTGTACATAATGTTGTCCATAATTATACGTGGCACTGGATCCAACCTTTAATTCAAATATCACACTTTCACATCAACAGTCGGATTGTTGCCCCCATCACATTTTGGACACCATTATGTACAAAGTCTATGTACAAGTAGATTTTTCCTTGTATGTAAGCCTCAATGTTTGAAATTTTCATTCATTCACTTCATCATTGCATTATCATACTGATCAGTATTCTTGTTAAAATATTTTTTGTATTTATTTTGATTCTAGTTTCATATAAGGAGATTAAAAAACATTAGTAGATTTGTTGGTTTATGTAATTGTGCGAGATGTGGTGATGAATGTCGAAAAACTAGCACTCATGCGAAGCATTATTGCCTCGACTCTTTTCTCGATCGTATTCATGTTCATGCGTTTCTCATTTTTATATTTCTTCTTGTTTGTTTGATTTCAATAAGTCAAAATTTTGTTTGATTTTATGCACATAAAAGTTTAGTTATTTGAATATAATTTATGCACGATAATTAGGATGCGTCAACAAGGATGAAGTTATTGAATGAATAAATTTTATATATTATGGTCTATGTAATGATCCAAAAGTTGTGTCTGAAAAGATACAATTCAATAAAAAGCCATGTTGGAAAATATATGTCCAAAATCACGTTTCTACAATGAAGCTGGATTGTTTTCTGTTGGTTGTCAAATGGTTGCATTTAATTCAAATTATAGAAGATCACTGAAGCATGTTATGCCTTTCCTTATATATATTGGTTGGATCATTGATTGGTTTATTTCTTGATTTCTCTTGACATAGCTTTGATTTGTGAAAGATAACTGAGCATGTATTTCGTGCTGTGTTTTGTTGATGGTAACAATATCCAGTTTTGATATTGGTATAGGGGTCATTGTGCTCAAACCCAAATCATTTTTCTTTTTGGTTTTTCTATATTTCTTTAAAAGCTTTTATCAATTACTTTTTATCTACATATTTCATAGGATTCACAATATTTTCAATTTTTATCTATTTATAATTTAAACAGTTTATAAGCAACTCCCATAAATGAGGCCTACACTTGTATCAAACCTAGCTATCCAAGCCAAACATGGCTGTGAATGTGTGTTGTGACTGGGGTAATATATTATTCACTTTCAACTACAATGACACAGGTATATTAGATTGGACGGTAATGAGAAAAAAGTGTGTTATTTATTTTGATACTGGTGGTTGGTTATACTGGTTACGAGAATGGCAAACTAATTTGTTGTGGTTCATTGTGAGGTGAAATATGTATTATTATATTATGATTCTTTAACAAAATTATTACAAATAGAAAAGGACACAAGTTATTTTGTATTATAAAAAAAAATTAAGAATTACAATTTTATTCCTTGCAGGTATAAAAAAAAAAATTAAGAAACAATTTAATTTTTACTTAAGAAAAATTCAAGAATTACCTTTGTAAGTTCTCGTATTTTGATGCTGATAAAATGACTCAATGTACTGAAAATTTTCATCATAGTTGACCAATATTTATTAAAATTGGAATATAACAAATTAAACGTCTTACAAATGACAAAAGTAATCAAATAATATGTGATGTATATAGGAATTACAATTTTATTTCAAATTTACCCGTGCAGCAAGACCTTCTAGTCGAGTACGATAACTATGGTCCATAACAATAGTTACAAGCTGACACTTTCGTTGTCCTTCATTAAATGAATGATGGTCAAGATTTACAAGCCAAAGGTCGCTTAAAATTTTTATGGGAGGAGTGGACTGCGATAGTTGAGGAATCTCCTCTGTCAAAGTTAAGAGTTCGAAGTAAATTTGGAGAATGAGTCGAGTACTAGATATCAGTAGCCACTTCACTTCTATAGTATCTATAGTATGGTTCGATAGAGATGAAATTGGAATTGGAATAGTGGATCCCCCTTTATTTTTTATTTCATATCTTTGGACTTCAAAAGAATGTCGATATTTTCAATTAAATCTTCTTGTTCCTAGATTTTCTATGGGAATAAGTTGTTATTCCTTTCCTCTACAAAGAAACCTTTCTTTCGAGTCACAAAATAAGAGCCATGGCCATTATCTTTCAATGATTACATATCAAGATGAATTTATATCTAAGTATGTTTAAATAGATATCTATCAGATCACGGAGTTCTTTGAAACTTGCATATCGTATTGCGGTTGTTGTTTATAGACATCTGCCTACATCGCTTTCATTGGGTGAGCGAGGCTAAACCCATATAACTGTACCCGTAGTTGCTTATAGATGGATCGTGCTCATGTGGTCTTACATTTCTCACATGCTACTCAGAATAACTTGTAGCTGTGGACCCGTGCTTGGAAAAATTAGGTGTTATCATAAACTGATTTGGAAGTACACGTTGGCAATAAACGTGATCATACATGCCTCGTGTACTAGTTTAAAACAACGAACAAAAACAAGAAATAAAAAGAAGAATAAACAAAATATGCATCTGGATGCGACATGATCCTGTTGGGGCCTTTCAAAGTGCAATGTAAGTCGCCAACTTAAGACACGGGGATTGAACCCATCCAGTTGAAAGTACAAACTCAAACTGTTACGTTCAGAAATTCACACAAAGAAAAGCTAACTTGTACACGATAGAATTGATTAGAGGTAATAATAGAAGATTTACTCAAAACTTCATGTAAATGGCAAAAATCTGCAATCCATGACAACTCTCATTGAGGTCACAATTGTAAAAACCAATTTCCAAAAGATAACTGGTAGAGAAGAAAAAGGTAAAAATCACACAGCCACATATCTAGGAGTTCATGAGACAAGCAGTTATACAGGAAGAAAAATTAAAACCAAAAGTACAAATTAAAAAAAAAAAAAGGGGGGGGGGGGGGGGGGGGGGGGGGGAAGAAAAAACGAAAAATCCTGCTGAATTAAAGAGCCACACATCAATAAAGTAAAAAATGCAGCAATTGAAATTTGCCGAAATCATATTCATGTAGCTCATTGCCTCCCAAGCTGTTCCTGCATGGTTCAAAACATGAGTTTAGAGAGCATAAAATTTAAAGCATTCCGAGGATTAAAATGCTTTTCATTAATAGACTATCAACCTTACGTGAGCTAATAACCATTGATAGTCGATTAAGCCCCTGTTTGTCTTCCTTTAAAATAAAACTCTTTATTTCTCATACTCATTTTAACCACATTAACATGACAATATTTTGCACGTAAACCCAAAATTTTTCATACTTTTTAACCACGCATTCTCCAAAAAATACTATTCAAAACATCAATTTTTTTTTTCTCAATAATGGCTATCAAGCAGGGATTAAATATCAAATGGCAGCTGGTCTCAATTGGCACTATATATCTGTGGGTATATCACCTAAGACTAGGTGTGAGTGAGTTGACAGCTGGACCATCAACCAGGGGCAGTTAGAGGAGGGCGTATGGCACCCAAGTTTCTAAAATTCAATGCATAATTCCTGAAAAAATCTTTTAGTAAAAATAAAAAAAAACCTAAAATTTTTGGGAAAACTGAGTATAGTTCTTGTCAATCTAGTTGACTAGATCAAACGTAGCCCTAATCCTAGATTCATCACTGCTATCAACTACGGTAACATAAGACCATTTTTTATGCCAAGTATTTTGCATTAAGATAGAAGTGCAATTAATACCAGAAGACAGAAGTAAAAGAATTAGTACATTTCAATTTTTTCCATTTTGATATAGGCATTAAGGATATAGCATAGAACCTGAAGTCATTCGCAGGCAATTTTGGTATCAAAGCTGCTGAGACAGATGGCGAATGCCTGGAAAGCGGATACTGGATACTGATAGTCCATGGTGAACACATCCTTTCCCACTTTCCCGAATTGGAGAATAACATTCTCGAGCTCTTGTCCACCAGATCCATTCCTAATTGATACAACAAGCTGAAAGTTCTTTACAGAAGCAACCGTCACACGTCCATTGAAATTGAGACACCAACATTGGAGTTGCTCATGCCATCTAGGTGCCTTGTTTTTCAAAACTAGCCTTTCATCTCTTTCAGGTGACAAAGATTCAGACTGGAAACTATGTGTACGAGTTGATTTTGATCTGAAAAATGGGAGGGATGGGAAGGAATCTAAATTTCCAGTCAGAAATTCAGTTTGTGTGGGAGCCACACCTCCAGATTCAACTGCAGAAGCAGGTATAGCATCCATGACACACTGCATCCGCCTCGGACCCCTATATCCACAATATATACTAACATCAGCAAGAAAAAAAAAGACTTCTGCTGAAGAATATAATCTTCTTTGAACTGTTCATGTCCAATTCATCCTTCAGAACCCTATCACACCCCAGATATTATAAAAGGCATACTAAAAGAGCAATGTATATCACAGCAATATTTATCAATAGACAAAAATGGGAACTGCACAATTCTTTTTCAAAACAAAACAAGTTTAAGAATGCTAGTCATCTTTCAGTTCCTTTGATGATGTCATCTTAAGATAATTATGCCAGAGGGACTAATCTCTCACCTTGAACCCAAGACGTTCAACTCATACGAAATGTGCGACACAGGATAGTTGCCAGCAGGGACCCTGGGAGAGACCTGTCTCATTCCAATCAACCTTGTGGAACGAGATTTAGCGACTCTGGCTCCGGCATTTGGTGGCTGTGCGTCGTAAATTATGAACTTGGTTCCCAAAAAATTAGATCTGCCATTGTTAAAAATGATGAAATTTCAATCTGCAATTACGTTTATGAAGAAATAATGAGTGTACAAGTCAATTTACCTCAACTTCCCAATGTATGTGCTGCTTCCCTTTGACACATTGTCAGCATTTAGAGATATTATGTAATCTGTATATGTAGGTCGTCGTCTACATCTTCGAGCAACAAGTAGGAATTTCCCGTCATCATTAGAAGCTGCCAAAAGACAAAAGGGGTCAAAATGCATATTAGGCGTAAAATGGACCTTGATATTCTAATTATATACTCAAATTGTTAGATGGACAAATGTAAGTGTAATATAAATTGAGAATGCACGGAAATATCTGGAGGCAATTCACCTTGATTCAAATTGAGGTAAAGGCGATATGTTTGGTTACTACGATCCCGCTTTATGAAACACTGAACTAGGGTGTTTCTTGGACCAGGCTGCAGACATAACAATCAAAGATTTTTCAGTACGCACAAGAAAGGGACAGGAAATAACCAACAAAATGCATCAATTAGTAAAATTCTGCAGCAGAAAATAACAAAGTGAAACTCTTAATGGGACTTCCAAATCCAATTTATTTCAATCCAATTAAACGATGTCTCATAAAGGAATGCAAGTTATTAGATTCCACAAGAGCTTCTATTCTCATTATTAATATTCTTTACCAAGCCTTAATTTGGTATTTGTGTAGATGATGATTGAATCAGCTTTAGCTGCGCTAAAAAAAGAATCAACTAAGGGAAGAATCAGTTAAGTGGTAACTAATATTTTGTTTTAGAATTGTTGTATGTTACAAAATCAACATTTGATGTTTGGTAAAAAATGCTTTTGGAAACGTGTTACAATGACAAAAGATGACCCCAAAATGAATTGCCAACACAAGTTGCTCGAACTCTCCACTTCGGAGGAAGTGCACGTGTCTATGTGAGATGACAAAGATAAATATAAGGGATGCGTCTCGGATCCTTTAAATCAAAAGAGGATGTTTTGATTTAAAATGATTTATAATTTGTATCTCACATTTCTAGACATGAAATTATTTCAATTAAGTCACCTTTGTTATCCAATTGCACAAAGGCCATATCATGCTAGATTGTAACTATTCAAAAAGTACAGAGATTCAGAAAGATAGATAAGAAACGGCATAAAACCGCATGAACCCTCCGACTTTGTACACTATCAATCTCATAATTTCGAAAGATAACACACATTAAACCACATCTATTGTTCATATGGAGAAAAAACCAAATTCTTAGGACCGGCTGACCATATTTAGCAAAGTAGGATTTTTAGACAAAATAGGTTTAGCTCATCTTGTTCTAGTAAAAGTTGTATTCAACTTCAAATTATCGAGTTGGATACATTTATACAAGTTTAGAAAATAAAGGTGGTAAATTCATGAACTCTTCTATTTCATTGCAATGCATGACAAAAGCATGTGAAAATAAATCATGCGCTGGTAACTAAAATTCAATGTCTACATCCATAAAAGTTACGAAAACTTTCCAAGTTAAGCTTTTTTATTTCTGATCCAACTTTGAAAGAACTATAAAAATGTTGATACTCTGCGAAGCTCGAGTTACTAATGCCATTGAAAACTATTTCCTTTAATTCTCTCAACATTCAACGGTCAATATGTTTAACAAAGATACACGTAGTATCACCCTCGGATATTTATAATTTCTTTAACTGACAGAACTAGCCTTGTTTATAGAAAGAAATAGTCGAGGAAAAAAATTATAGGAAAAACAAAGTTAAAAACTTCGACAAACATGATCAATCTTTAACTTACAGAAAGACTAGAAATACAAGGATGTGAACAGTGGTGATATTGTAACTAGAGATCTACACCAAATCAAGAGCATTTAGATAAAAACGAGTTTGAATAGTAGCAATGAGATCACACGAAGAAGGACAAATTGTTAAGGAAAGATACAGTGTAGATATTTAATGAGATCACCTGATTGCATTGTTCTACCAAAAAAAAAAAAAAATTCACAAACCGAACCCCAAGTTTATAGGAAAAAGGCTTAGTTTGTCGATTTGTTGTATTTAAAAAATAATAATACGATTGTCCACTAAATAATTTCAATGTGCTTTTTGGGAGATCCCTAAGACGATTGACCCCAACATATTTAGATACACTTTTTTGGAGTTAAATGTTTGGGTAACCACAGGCTTACTCATTGTCCTTTAAAACTTATCTCATTGGCCACTCAACTTTACTCCATCCAACTTCATTGGCCATTAGATGGAAACCATTAGTAAACTTGCCTACAAGGCTGACGGTAACGTGATGTGACACATTAAATGGTAACTCGGGTGCCACGTCAATGCCAAGTAAACAATGCAAAACGCGCCTTTAATTTTTGAGAAAAAAAATTAACCTCAAATCACGTCTTCTTCAACCGCATGAATCAATTAACCCAATAACAGAAACCCCAAATCCATTTGCTGAGCTGATTTCGTTTGTTTCTGAGTGCCAAGAACCATCTTTCTCATTTCTTCAAATCAAAAGCCCACAAAAAATCAAGAAATCTAAGCAGAAGAAGAAATGGCCAATCAATTGACAGATGACCAGATCTCGGAGTTCAAGGAAGTCTTCAGGGTATTTGACAAAGATGGTGATGGTCCGATCCCCCTTCTCTTCTATCATTTTATATATGCGTGTTTACGCTTGAGTATCTATGTATTATGCATATAAATTTAGATTTTTTGATATGGGTTTTATGTTTTCAAGCTGGATCTGCTTTGATTCAGGTTTGCTTAGGGCATGGCATTGATTTTGGGGGATTTTTATTCAATTCCAAAGAGAACAATGTTGGTATAATTTCTGAGACAAAGCGTGTTTAATTTTCTCTCCAAAGTTAAAAGGCACGTTTGCCCCTGCTTACTTGTCATTGATATGGCACATGAGTTACCATTTAATGTGCCATGTCACATTACCGTCAGAACAACTTTACTAATGATTTCCATCCTGTGGTCAATGGAGTTGGACGGAGTAAAGTTGAGTGGCCAGTATGATAAGTTTTAAAGGATAATGAGTAAGCAGTGACATATACCAAAGCTTAATGGCTACTTAAACATTTAACTCCACATTTTTGTATAGTGTTTATAGCAAGTTTATTGACCCCATCACATTTACACTTTTTGCATAGAATTTATAGCAAGTTTGATGCTTGAAATGATCATTGCCATCAAGCATTGAGAAACATTTAGAATATTATGAACAATGTCACCAATATAATTATTTAAAATAACCCAAAGTGAAATATTTTCGCTAGTTAATAGGGAGAAGGAGATGTATTTAGACACTTTTCATTTGTAATCATGGGGTGGAAAATCAGAATGGTACTTAAAAAATCCTCCAATCCCACCATTGGCAAATTATGGCAATGAATTAAATGAACGCAAGCACATTCCTAAACCACACAAGAATTCACTCCTCAATTCTCGATGATGGAATATAAATTGAATTCAGCATTTAAAACAACCCACATTTTCCATCATGATTTATGGAATATCCCAATACAGGTAACAAGTTCATGCACATAAAAGCAAAATGGGGAATTAAGAATAGTCTAAAAGTACGACAAATGCTCAATGAACCAAACCTGCTTCAGGGAAATGGGGAAAGTTAACTTGCTAGAGACCTCCAGGGTTCTGACAATTTCCTTCATGATTTCTCTCCAGCTCCTACAAACACCAGCACAAGCAACCACATTCTTTCTTGGAGGCCATGTACACTCAGACTCCTCAATCCGCATCAACACATCCCTCAAGAGCTCGGGGGGCATGTTGGCCCAACAACTCTGTTTCAAAGCATCAGTTGAAGTCATAGAACTATCCTGAACTACCCGGTGAGACCTTGACCTCAACCCATAACCAAACTTTACATCAAACCCTTTTCGAGATATGCTCCCAAACTCCCCCTTCATATCCTGGAGTATACTCTTAAATGACATAATTTACAAACACTAATATAAGCTCCAAACCAGATATTTCTCTATGCACAGTTGATAACAATGCTTAATGGGCAAATCCGACTCGAATGGATCTCACCAAACAATATGCCCTCTACAAAATTTCTCTTAAAACTACACTTTAACACACAGAAATTAAACTGCTATACCCAGAAAAAGAAATGGCTTTAAAAATTTCGACGAAAATTCTGCCAGTTTTATGAGCTACATATCATTAACAAATTAATCCATGTACAGCTCATAAGATATGTTCACACACAGTCCCAAAACTAAAGCTCCCATCTTTGACAAAAAATCTCTATAAATACACAAAATTATCGATCTAGAGATCAGCAAAAGTACAACAATCCCACAACGTCAAAATCATCATTCCAAACTAACCTTCGAAGACCAAGAGCTGTACAGATCTGTACATAACTGAGAAATCTTAGAAACAGTACCTTTTCCACATTTCTTTATAAATTTAATTACTATACATGGGCAAGAAACAAGGGATTTGATATTAGGGGTGTGAAAAGCTCAATTGGGATTATTAGAGTTAATTCACTATGAGGGATTGTGGAAACTCTAGAGAGAGTAAAGGCAAATGTTATGGGAATTGGGTTTGGTGTGAACTTTATCTGTGTTGATTTGCGACTTGGGTTTGTCCGCTCACACGTAACATTGTTTAACTCGTCACTTTCAATGTTTTTATCGGGTTGGATTACAGTGGATCCGTATATACCCAATTCCTGATCCCACCCTTGAGTGGGAGATGGCCGTGTCCCCTCACCGAAATGGCCGTTGATCAATAAAAAAAAAAATAATAAAACAAAAATGTTAAAATCCATAAAAAAACAATGAAAAGACAAATATACCCTCACAATCACCACAGACTTGAAGAGAGGAAATTACTGTAGCAAAACCCCCGATCCAAACAACGAGGAAACCGACGACACCGGAGATCACCATTTTCTGAAGAAGGTGAGCTTTCAAACTTTTATCTATCATTAATCTTTGAAATGGTGCAGGTTGGATGTTTATTTGTTGAAAAATCACTGTAAAAATGGTTGTGGAACATAATTTATGGATGAAACTACGAATTTTTGCTATGTTTGGGGGCGAAGATTGTTGAAAATGACAATTTCCGCCATACGCAGCCGCCCGTGATAACGCAGACAGCTTGTGGAGATGCCAGACGGCCAGACAACTGGGCCACCAGTTGACTTCTGGACGGCCCAGTTGACTGGGCCGTCGGTTATTTATTTATTTATATTTAATTTAATGTCCGAAGGTTGTGGATTTTGAAACTTGTGCATTATTTCTCGACCAATGAACTATGCTTGGGGCTTGCATGTGATCATTTCGACGAATACTCACTTCGCAAGCATGATCCCGTGCATACTTACTAATTACAAAAAACTCATTCGTGTCCATTTTCATCGCTCGCAAACGCCAATGGCAACTGTTGTCAATGCAGATAATTGTGTACGTCGACTTGTTTGATTTCTTCACTTTAAATTCGAATTTGTGTTTCAAAGCAATTCGATGCACAACTTCTTACAAATCTTTCTTTGTTTCAAACAATTGCTTGACATATATAAAATTTCATCATCAGGAACTACACGCGAACAATTAGAGGACCATGTATTCGTTCCAATATGTGAGCTCCCACCAAGCACATGTCTCCGACGGGATAAAGCAATCAAATTCTCATTTGTAAATGCATTTTCATTCTCTTGTATTCAACTGTTCAGAGAATTTTGTGCCTAACAGTGAGATCATGTTGAAGAACAACTGTATCGGGAATAACCACATTATCCTCACGAGTTATCTCCACTGTGTCCTAAATATCATTCACATTACAATCCACTCCATTGGAATCTTCATGTTCATACTTGGGGACATTCTTCTTCGCTAAAGTTACGCAAATAAGATTGGTGCGATTCCGTTTCATTTCAATTAAAACCTTCATTTCAGCTTTAGAAGTAACCATTATAGGTGGAATTAAAATGGATGTATGTTCGCTGAATAGAAATTTCAATTCTATGTCATACTGAAAGGGATTGACTTTGAGCATGTTCTGTAAATCATGGTACATTTTTGCATATGATGTACTCGATTTTATCACAATTGCAGTAGTACCACGTCTTTTACTCGTCCATTTCCACACTCATCGATCATTTTCATTTATTTCAAATTCACCAAAGTAACAAATCAGGACTGCGGCCGATCTCATATCTGCTTTAGGAAATATAATTTGTTAAAAAAAAAATTATAATTATGAAAAAAAAAGGAGAAAAAATATATCGGGTTGTTTGTTAACAGCTAGCTTCGTGCCCAGATTGCTTGGGTTGACAATTTTATTGACGATAATGAATTTTTTTTTGAAATAATATGCATGCTGATGACTTTTTTTCCTCGTTGTTGGTTAAAAAATTATAGATCCGTTTAAGATTGTAAAAAATTGTCTACCTTCGTCGAAATAAGATTTAAATATTCAAACAATATACTTATTTAACTAAAACAAAATTAAAAATATTTAATATACTTATCAATTCCGATTGATGCCTATAAATAATATTTTCTTGTTGAGCCTTTGATAATTTTATGTGATTTTAAGGTTGAAGTAGATGAAAAATGAAATGATTTTTATCTGTGTTGGAGTACATAGATAAAAAAAAGTGATTTGATTTTGAAATTTGAAGTGGAAAGTATTTAAATTTCTTTATAATTTAAAAATGATATTATTGTCTTTTAAACAATAACATATTTTTGTAATTACATAACATACATTATTTATGCATAAAAGGGTCTTTATGGTAAATGGCAAAAATAGTTTGGTAAAAGTGGAGAATGGTATTGTTGACTTGGCCTTTATAAAAAGTACCCCTTCCTGATCCGGAGTTTGTAAAATGTATATCATAATTAGCCCATGTTTGACTACTCATTTTTTTAGAAGAATGAGTGTTTGAATAATAATTTTTTGAAAAATGTGTGATTAAAAAGTAGAAAAAAATTGAATTTATATGAAGAATATTTTATTATAAGAATGTATGATTGAAAATAGGTATAAGAATTGTTTTTTTTTTTTTTGAAAGAATGATTATAAAATAGGAGCTTAATTGTAAAATAATGATATTCATAGTATATTAGTTATGCTACATGGTAGCTCATAGTTATTAAAATTGGCCCGATCTAGCCAAATCGACTCGAAACCCATCAAATTTGATAGTGCCGAGCTGATTTGTACATTTTGATTGAAAATCATATGAGCTGATCAAGAACCAATAAAATCAGTGAGTTTTTAAATAATAAATTTTGGAGAATGTGCGATTAAAAAGTAGAAAAAAAATTTAAATTTACGTGAAAAATATTTTATTGTGAAAATATATGGTTAAAAATGAGTATGAAAAATAATGAGTTTTAAAAGAATGATCGTCAAATATGAGCTCAATTGTAAAATAATGGTATTCATAGTATAGTAATCGTCCAATGTGGTAGCTCATAGTTATTAAAATCGGTCCTACCCGATCGAATCCACCAGAAACTAGTCAAATCGGAGCCAACTTCAATATTTTGACTGGAAAGCATATGAATCGATCAAGAACCAATAAAATAGGTCAAAATCGTTCGAACTGACGGATTTTTAATAAAATTCAGGAATCAACCCGACCCATATCGCAACAATTTATACCAAAATGTATGTTTATCTGGAATCTAGATTTGAACTTGAACAAACCATATATACCCTAACGCTGGCCACTATGCCATTATGACTTTTGTTCAAATAAGTGGTCACTAAACATACATACATATATATATATATATATATATATATATATATATATATGAATTATAGAAACTTTAAAAGATTTAATTTTAATTACTCATAACTTTTATTTATTTTCCTGTTATCCTTATCCTAATCCTAATCCTAATAAACTAAAAGAGCCAGTTTTGAGGGCATTGTTTCTATGAAATTGTGCCCTCCAATTTTCTTTTCCATTTTTTTTGACCCTTTTTATTTTCTCTTCACTCAACATTTAAAAATATCTTTTCCTCACAATTAATTAAAAAACGACACTGTTTTATGTACAATGTTTTTAATTTTAATCTTCTGACGCTCATATGACATATCTTCTCTAACATTCCATATTTGTCTCAGATGTCATATTGTTTCAATTTTCCATTCCTTCCATTTTTCTTCCATTTTCTTTTTCTTTAGCTTTCCATTTCCTTTCCTTATCTCTCTTTGAGTGAAGCTCTCACCAACAGCTCCACCGCAACTGTATCACCTCAACTCAACTGCTCCGCCCATAGTGGGGGATCCTTAAGCACTGGATTATTCGACATCGGTGGATGAGGAGTCTTGACGCCCCGACTTCCCGACCTTCTTTCGTGGGTCCCTCGTTCTAGGTTAGTTTAGTGTGTGATGGCTTTATTTTATCATTTCGAAATTGGGTTTTGTTTTCTGGATTTTGAGAAAATTAGATGATATTTGACGGGATTATAGCATTCATTATTATTTTAAGTTTTTCCATTTGTTATTTTCTTTTATTTTTAGGTATTTGAAAGTGAAATTAGTTTTTTTCGTGTAGTAGTTTGTTTGATTTTAGTGTCAAATTATTTGTGCAAACCGGTTTTGGAATTGAGGTAAAGGAAGGGTTTAGTTACCTGCAATGCAACAAGCTTAAGGTTAGGATTTGAATAATTTTTGGCTCTTTGCATCATATCTAATGATTTTGAAACAAAACATGCTACGATTTGTTTTCAATTTCTTCGTCAGAGGGAAACTTCCCTTGATGCTGAAGGTCAGTTGTAGTTGATTCTTTCTTATTACAATATCAGTTGTTATTTCATTAAGTAGTTTGCTGAGAAGGGAAAAATGAGGGACTTTAAAAAAACGCTGGGGAGGGTGATTTAGTGATACATTCAGAAAATTGAAAATTATGAAGAAGATAGTCAAGCCTCTTGACTACTCGACAATAACTTAAAATTTCTCTCAATTTGATTTAACTCTTACCTATATGAAGGTATTGGGTCTACTTCTCATTGAATTTGCTATTTACATGGTTTACCTTGCCACCATCCATATTACTGAAACTAGAGCTGATTTAATCTATAATAAAGACAATCCCTGGGATGACTATATATGGCGACTTTGACCTCTTTATAAACATAACTAATTCAAGTATTTTCCTCAGTTGTTTATGAAGTTTAGACGTGGGCAATATTTGATATATAAAAAAAAAGGAGGGTGTGTTGAATACATTATTAAAATATTTTATCAACCATTTAACCATTTCAACTTTTAGACAGAGTTCTTCGGACTAATATTTTTTATTGCTATTTAAATAAATATGTAGTCGATTCTCGGGGTTGGACCATTCATTGGAGCTGCTATTGCTGCATTCTACCACCAATACATTCTAAGGGCAACAACCATGAAGACACTGAGATCTTTCAGGAGTAATGCACAAGACAATTGTGCATTTCATTTTACAGATGAAAGTTCCAGGAATTTTTCCATCAGACAAGTATTTCAATTTCAATTAATGAGTCCCTGTTTGGTTTTTGATAAAAGTTTAATTTTTTCGTAATTTTGATCAAAGTTTATGAAATATATGAATCCATCAATTGTTATTAAATTAAAATTTTTATTTTGGTTTACATTTGTATCAACTTTTTTATACAAAAGGAGCGGCAACCCCTTTTTTAATTGGATACCTTTCTGCAAGTATTTAATGGTGATTCTTTGACTTTTAATACAGTAGACTTTCCGTGGTTGGGGAGGCAAGGAATACACAATGTTAATAGGTATCATCAAACAAGAAAAAGTTAAGAACATTGGTGAAACAAAGCTACTTTTAGGGTCTGTTTGATACAGTCATTTTTCATGAAATTGACAATTGAATTCCAGCTTTTTTCAAATTTTTGGTGTTTGATACACCAAATTTTTTTATGGAATTGAATTCCAACCGTTTTCTAGGTATAACCCATCAATGCACGTTTTACTTGAAAATGGTTTCCCACCTATTAGGTGATAATTGAATTCCATTTTTTTTTTTGGCAATGTGAACAAATTCTAGACTCAATGGTAAAAAGAATTTCATTTAATTAACAATTTACATGAAAAACGAAGCCAAACGAACACAAAAAAAAATCATTTTTTTTTTACTTTTTGGCAATCAAAACAAATTTTAATACAAATTGTAAAAAAAGTTATCTCAAAAAATAACAATTTGCATGAAAAATAAAGTCAAATGTATTAGGTGAAAAATTATACCAATCAAACACAATTAATTGACAATTCTCGATAAAACAATTTTAGGCAATTCAATTCCCTAGAATTCATTTCCTTTCCACCCAAATTTCACTCTTGCAATCAAACGGACCCTTATTCTCAAATCTCAAGTTAAAAGACCTTCAAAAGAATCCAGTTGACCTCAACCTAAAAATAGCAGACATTCAATTCTATAAAGTTCACTCTTATGTTTTTTGCAGGAACTAACATAGTTTCAGAGTAAGAGATAGAAAAAGTGATGGGGGAAAGGAAGTAGATTTTGATTATCTTTTTTATTTTACTAATTGTATTAGCTGCAAGTTCTATTTATCAAAAGCATAAGTAGAGCAGGAATTCTTTTGTCAAATTAATAGCCTTTGCTTTAGCTTATTTATACGACGAGTGTTGATTTATATTTTCAAATAAAGTACTGAACTAATTATAGCATGTTAGATAGCATTCTCATGAAAATATGTTATCATTTTCTCTAACAGAAAGAGAGTGAATCATATGAAGTTGTGGTTGAAAATGGAAAGCTCGTGTACAAACAGATGGGTTCCACCAATGACACGATTGAAGGTTCAAAATTGATATTTGTTTACAATTACCATCGACTCTCCTACTAGAATTGTGAGTTTTTTTTTTTGGTGTTGTTTTAATTATGTTTTGTACAGATGTAATTAGTTTTTGCTGGAATTAGGGATTTGATTTTATATTTATCGAATTTGATTGATATTCTTCAAGTGATTGTATTGTGTTGAATTAGTATTGATTTCGATAGGTTTGTATTTTCTTTTCTATCCAGGCATGAGATCATTAGCAGATTGGGTATGGAGCTTTTGGTTCGTCCATTTTTGGTAAATCACAAGTTTGAGGGAAAAAAAGTAGTACTTGGTTAATATTCATTTCTACAAATTTTGCAGGAAGATTTTATGAATACAAATGATGGATTTTTATCATTTTACTCATTATTTTTGGAATACAAATGTAGGAATGTTCCAAAGAAGATTGTATTAGCCTGAAAAACTGAATGTCTACTCATCAAGAGGTACATTGATATTTTTAATGATTTCCATCGATGTTATTTTGCTATTTTTTAATGATTATTGAGTAATATGCAAACTAAATTTGCTGGGAAAATAGTCTGAATGCAGTTTGTCAATTTGTACATTAAGTAATCGCGGATTTTTTTTTTTTTTTTTTTTTTCATTTCTATTAAGGCCTCAAGGGATTTACTCCCAATTTGTGGTTTCTGATTGTGTGCATAAGATGTATTTTCTTTTCCAAATGTATACTATTAATCACTCCTCTTAAAAGAGAGTGTGAGATTCACTATTCATTGTTGTCACATTGGTTTTCGATTGGGTGGTGGAATATATACTAAAGCAATTGATGTTGGAGCTGATCTTATTGGAAAAATAGAGATGAAATTCCTGAAGACAATCCTCACAATCCTAGACCAATCATACTAAAAGAGAATGCATTGTGTAGCGAATATCATTCTTTATATTTCCAAGAACGATAACATAATGACATACATTCTTTATATCCTTCTTTAAGCCATAAGATATAAAATAATACTAAAAGAGAATGCAATGTATAGACCAATGAATTCATTTCCTCTTCTATCCTCGTAATCCTAGAACATGTATGAAATGGAGCTTTTAAGATGTATAAATCACCATTTGTTTACTCATTATAGTATTATTTTATATTTTATCTTAGTATATGAAATATTTTTTAATAATACCACAAGAAACGTTTTTTTTATGCATACGTAATTACATAATTAACTACACCGTGTCACGTGCCTTGCACATGTGTCTTACTAGTATACTACATAAAAGAGCCAGTTTTGAGGATATTGTTTTCTTTGGCTTTTTATTTTTGTTTTCCCTTCAGTGCCCAGTTAATTTTTTTCCCACTCTTCCTTGCCAAAACGACAACGTTTCGTTGTTGCATTTTAATGTTTACATGTGAGAACCTTTCTTTTCTGACCTTGCGTTTGAAACGCTTTTTTCCTAGCCACACAAGTCATTTTCAGTGTGTGTTTTGTAAGCAACCTTTGGTCTTCCACTTCCATTTTTCTCACGCACTTTTCTGTCTCTCATTCTCATTCATTTGGCCTAGAAACCCTAAAAATGTCTTCTATTGTTAAAATTTCCGTCATTACTCTTCTGATGCACCCCTCTTTCGGGTGGAAAAGGTCATTTTCCATGATTTTTTTAATTTTATTTTTTCGATCAAACACACCCTAAACGATAAGTCGCCATAAATTAAAGTGGTAAGCGCATTTTCAATGGTGGTATAAAACTAGGTGTATATTGATATCTTCGAAATCATTTTTGAATCCTACATCCCGATAGATCTAAATTCAAATTTTGCTCCAATGAAAAGATCTAAATTTATATCATTTTTTATATTTTATTGTCGAAAACTACAATTTGCATTTCATAGAGATTTTCAACCAATATGAAGATCTAAATCACAATTTATATCTATTTTACACCATGATTGAAGATACTCTAAAGCTTCAACAAAATACAAGCATATTTTGAGTAGGTTAAAAACATTGATAGTTGAGTAAGGGTAGGGGAGGCTCAATCAATTTAGGGTTTTAGATAACTTTTTTGAAGAAGTGTTTTAAAAAATAATAATAAAGAATTAAATAAAGCAAATGATCATCGATAAAATTATTTCAATTATTGTTGAATATATTACTGCAGATGATATGACGAATATCAATATTATCGATGATTTTGGATGAAATTACGAAATTGATATCATTAGTTATTACTAATGCTCTTCTTTCAACGATATCATCAGATAATTTATGAGATTATTTAAATACCAAATACTGGTTCTTTGTCATCTAATGATGCATACTATTTTCTCTAACTTGTTATATGCTAATGGAGCAAATCTTGAACCATAAATTATCTAGATATTTCGTTGTGAATGTTTGTATAGTTCTTAACCACCAAAATAAAATACATGGTTTTATATATTCAATCTTGGTAGAGATGAAACGAACCACAATTATCCAATAACATCAAAGACTATTTTTAGTTTAGATGGATTTATCGTACAAATGATCAATGCTAAAAAGAATATATATTGGAGCATCTGTTATACTTGAAGGAATAATGAGATTGAAATATTGTATAATAGTAAAGTTGACAAAATGGAAGATAATATCTAGTAACTGGGATATTAAGACATTAATTACAAAACATTATAAGTGTTAATTACTAGCTTACCTCAAATTTTTTTTTTAAAAAAATTCTGTTTATTTAAAATTGCACGCACAATATTTTGTTGTTGTACAATTTTAACTTTGCCTACGTTCAATCGTAGTAGATTCCAAGTCTGTGAAAAGCACGAGGGTTGTAAATTTATAAATTGTACAATATATCATTGCCCCTGTTTGTTAACCATTTTTTTGAAAAAGAAAATGAATTTTCCTACAGTTCGGCTGATTTTGAAACCAACGGTCCATAAATTCATTTTCTTGGCGGTGAAAATGGTTAACAAATAGGGGCATTATATTTATCGTAATAAATTTTTTGCTGTAAATTTGTCGCATTGTATTTGTAATTTACTATGCAAATAACATATTTGTCGTATCCCCATCTCTGCCTTCATTGAATTAATTAATGTATTTGTCGTAAATAATTTTTTTTTTTTTTTTGGATAAATTTTACATTTATTAAAAATGGACATGCCCCGTGGGCCCAAACAATCAAGCTTGTCCAGGACACGATCTGAGCAGATCTTAGGGTCGGGCCCCATGAGCTAGCTTGGCTCTTTTCGTTGTCATCCCTAGGCGCGATGCTTGTTTTCTATTTTCTTGTTTTAATTTAATTCAAATAAAGGTACATTGATCATTTTAAGAAAAATGAACTCTTTTATTGCTGAATTAACAATTTCTATTACGAAAGATAACTAGATAAGTCTAGTTCACTGATGCGTTCAAATGTAGAGATGAATTTGTTAAATATTAGAGTTCGTTATTGAGTTCGCTGCGGATGTGAAATCACTCACATAATCATATTGTTTAATACTTCTTTCATCTAAAACATGATTTCATTAAACTTGTACCCATGAGCTCGACATCAAAAAAACCTACAAAATTAAGAAAACCAACCAAGTAATAGCTAACAATAAACTATGTTGCCAAACATATTTTGTGAACATTTAACTTGCAATTCTTGAATTGATAAATATTTCCATAAAAAAAATAACTTTCTCATTCTTATTTTCATTTTATAAAGATTTGAGTTGGGTAAGGGTGGAATGTGATGGAAGGACGCGTTGGAATTTTCTTTTCTTCTTGTTTATTTTAATTTTTAACTATTTTAATTCAATATAAAGGTATTAGTAGTGTTGCGATTTTCTTCAGGTTTCCCACCTAATGCATTTTTTCAAAATTTTATTTTCATGTCTCTCTTCACGCCCCATCTTCTATAATAACTATTGTCCCTCGATGATTTTTTGAAATCTCTTTTTATATATCCAACAATTCTCGAACCACAAATGAGTCACCAACAGTATTATATTCAAGAATTCTCAAAGAATTTTTCTATTTGACTTTTAAAAAAATGATTTTTTACATAGTGAAAATTCAGCCCCGTAACTAATAGTAATTTTTTTTAATGAAATATACAGGTCCCATAGTTGAAACCCGAACAATACAGAATGATAATGTTAATTAAATAAATTTAAGCATATATACATATTAAATCTAGTTTCATCGCTATCAAATTTTTGTTTTTGTTTATTTTAAAGGGGAGTATTCAGAATCTTAAAATCTTCCAGTATATTTCAGATTTGAGTTTCAGCCTTAGGCATAAATCAAAATTTCCCTTCTCATAATAGTTCTGAAATCCTTATCGTGCTCTTCTTAGTGTTGGCCCCAATTACCTATGCACGACTTAAGTTAATTTGGCCAAAAAATGTAAAAATTACAACAGAATGCATTAAAAGCACAGAGAAAAAGTGTCTAGAATTTGACAAAACTTACACTTATAATACTTTCATAACTCGGTGGTAAACACAAATTAAACGGTCAACTTAGAGAAAAGTATCATATATAGATAATTTGACAAAACTCACACTAATGGTGTTTTTAGCCAACCCCTAGCAGCAAACAAAACACTTCGATAACTTGGTATTAAGCACAAATTAAGCAATAAACTTAGAGAAAAAGTGTCATATATAAAGAATTTGACAAAACTTACACTAATGTCTAATGATGTGTTTTAGCTAGCGCCATAGGGACGGACAAAACACTTTGATGACTTGTTAGTAAGCATGAATTAAGCGGTCAACTTTGAGATAAAAAATGTCATATATAGAGAATTTGACAAAACTTACAATAATAGTGTTTTAGCCAGCGTTCTAGCAGCAGACAAAACACTTTAATGACTTGACATTAAGCACGAATTAAGTAGTCAACTTAGAGAAAAAAAAGTCATATATAGAGAAATTGACAAAACTTACACAAATGATGCGTTTTAGCTAGCACTCTAGCAACTGGTAAAGCACTTAGATGACTTGGTAGTAAGCACGAATTAAGTGGTCAACTTAGAAAAAAAGTGTCATATACTGAGAATTTGATAGAACTTAAACTAATGGTGTTTTTAGCTAGCGCTCTAGCAGTGGGCAAAACACTTTGATGATTTTGCAGTAAGCATGAATTAAGCGATTAGGAATGCCTAGATGCACTTTATTATTATTATTATTTGTTTTTTTTAAAACATTTTATTTGACTTTAGTTTATTAATATTTTTAATATTTTTTTTCCTTTTTTAAAAAAGAAGAAGCTTTTCTTTGATTTTAGTTTAATTTTTAAATGACATTATCTGTACAAAAGTAAAAAATAATTTTATCTGTTAAAGATTTAGATAAAATTTAAGTTACAGTGCTATTGATATTATATAATTATAATTTGGAGACTTACTATTTTGTTAGAAATTTTGAAAATATGTATGAAGATTCTACAAATCTATTAAGTAAGACTTGTTTAGTTGAAATTTAAAACTAAGACAAACAGTCTATAACTTTCTTATTTCGAAAACTTGAAATTTGTGCAAATGACTAATTATAGAAATTATTAAGTAAATATAGTATTTTATAATTTTATATATTTTGTATATATTATTTTCATTATTAATGACTTTGAGAATGATTAAGTATTTAAAATAATAATAATAATAATAAGTAACATTTTTTACGCCTAAATCTCACCTAAATCATAAAGTTTAAAGCTTGACCTCCGCACACAGTCACATTTTACGCTTCTTAAAACACTGATTTTAGCCTCATTTTTAAGAGTAGTGCTATTCAGTACCATTGATAATTAACAACAATCTAGGTAAGAATAGTTATGTCATTAAATTATAGATTTAATTAAATACAAGATTTTATGATTCATTTATTAGGACATATGACGTGCTGACGTTTAGACTAGTGTTTAATACCACTGATGTTAGATGACATTTAAAAAAAAAATGGATATTGTAATAATGATTTTTTTCGAGAATGTGTAATTGAAAAAAATAGAAAAAAAATTAGGTTTATGTATAGACTTATAGTTTCGAAAAAAATGTATGATTGAAAATGAATTTGATAAAAAAATATTTTTTTATGGAATGTGGATCGTGGGCTAAATTCAACCATTTGACTATTTTAACACTCTTCCGGACAACATATCATCTCAACAATAGTCATGTATACATAAGTAAGATTTGTTGGAAATAGGTTTAACAATTTGAGAACATTGATTAAGTGTTAAAAATCAAACATTAGAAAGTATGACTTAATGTCAATTTCGGCCAAATATTCAAACCCAATTTGTTTTTGCAAATGGTTTGCCGCTCTGTTGCTCCAAAACGGGGGTCGAGTGGACAACGCCTCGAAAGAGAATTCTGATTTTCGTGTATGTGTTGAAGAATATATTTGGCGTATCGAAACCAATTTCGAATGAATGAGAAATTGCGTTCCAAAATTTGGAAGAAAATTTAGAGGAAGTTAGATAACACTGTCGCTCGAGCGACATGTATTTTCGCTCTAGCAAAGGTGTCGCTCGAGCGACGTTGAGCGAAAAGCGGGTGAAAAGTTTCTGAAAGTGTCGTTCAAGTGAAAAGGCTAGCGAAGTGGACTCGCGCGTCTGTTTTCATGGTGACTCGCACTACTTCGTCCACAAACCTTCACACTCTATAAATAGGACCCTTGTGACGTCCTTTTCCACACACCAATGATATGCAATCATTAGCATACCATTTTCTCTCTTTTCTCAACCAAGATTTTGTATTATCTTGCATAAAATTTTGGTTTTCTTTCATTTACATTTTGGAGTACAAAACCAAATTATGGTTCTCTGTTCTTGTGTGTTGTAGTGCTACTCACACAAAAGGTTTGTCGTTGTTTCTTCAGAGTCAATTGCCATTAACTGTTAGCACCATTACGGGGCAAATTCGACTTAAAGAAAAAGTGTTCAACACTTACTTCGACTTTGCATTCATACTACACTGTGTTGCTGCACCCTTTTTGGCGGGGTTTTCAGCGTGATTTTGGTTCTATCACTATGCCCTTTGGTGAAATAGTTTATCCATTTCCATGCCGTTACTCTGTCAAAAGTTTCATAGGATTTGAAGGATATATTCTTGATGTTCGTGTCACTCCATACCACCAGCTTCTCCAACAAGATCAACTATTTGGTACTCTGAATTAAGAATTGATGAACAAATGTAATAAGTAATAACAAATGCATTTGGCACTCCATTTGCTTCTCTGTCGAAGAGGCCAACAGTTCTCGAATTCGACTGCAAAGGGCTCCCTCTTATCCACTGAGTTGAGTTTTATAAACTTCATATACTGCTGTGCTGCAATCTGACTCCACTTTCGGTATATATTCAGCCCATGTGCTTCAGCAAATCGCAGTCCCTCAAGTAACTCGCCTGTAAAAGGCATTACATTCCCATAAAATGATTTAGCTGAGGCCGCCACCATCTCGCCTTTCTCGTTTCTATAAATAGTCCCAATGCCATTGAATCCATGTCCATCTTTGACTTTCAATTCTGCTCTGCTATCCCTGCTAGTGACACCCCGCGGAATCCCACCAACAGCCTTGATTGTTTTTATTCGACAAGATATCATCTGGCCTCATTGTAAATTGATTAGAACAACGTTGAATTTCCTGAAATTTCCTCAAGTTTTTGGAAGAATGTGCGGTTAAAAAAAAAGGAATATTTTTTTTATTTACGTATAATATAATTTTATTGAAGAATGTGTAGTTAAAAAAAAATATATATATATATTTTTAAGGGCTAAATTTGTATGGTTTCTTGCGGGCGCGTAGTCTGATTGCAAAATAATAATGCCCTTTTTTTTTTTGTAATTTTTTAATTTTTCTGGTTAAAGGATGTCGTAGCTGTCATGTTGTATTCAAATCTCATTTTAAAATACAATTCAGAAAGGTCAATGTTGTGATTTACATTAATTTTGTATTAAAAGAGAATGAATAATTAGTGGCACCCGGGGACTTTTGCTGCACGAAAATTGGAACTATAATTTGGAAGAAACACACTTGGAAATGTGTCGCATGCAATTTTGAAGACTTGATGTCACGAGTCATCATAGTATTTATTGGTACACTATTGGGTACTTAAACAAAATTTAGGCATGCAACATGCTTGGGTATTAAGTCAATAATTATTTTCTCCAAATTAACATTATGCAAATTGCCATCGAAATTTTTTATTAAAATCATTCTTAATATTAATTTTGATAATTCTCTCCGCACCTTAAAAAGAAAAAGAAAAAGAAGAAGATGTTTATCTTATACTCAATGTACCAAATAACTCTAAAAAGACATGAAAATAAGTGTCAAGATTCTACTAGTCCGTGACACGTTTACTTGACAAATTATAATGTTTCTTTTTTCTTCTAATCAAGTCACTTCGTTGAACTTCCTTACTTTACTAGACATGGAATTTTGATTGACAGAAAATATTAATGAATAATTCAATTTATTATTATTCCCATATTTGATGTTCTAAAATCTAAACAATCTCATCTAAAATATTAAATTGTTAAGAAAAAAACTATTTATTCAAGTTATATTTTCAACCCACCTCATCATATACAAATTAAGGCCCCGTTTGATTCCCATTTTGAGAGAAAGAATGCATTTTGAATAGTTAATTGATGGATAATGTGTGGTAAAAATTAAGAAAAAGTTGAGTTTGCGTGTAATATTATTTTATTGAAGAATGTGTGATTGAAAAGAAGAGAGAAAAAAATAAATTTTAGGAAAAATGAGAATTAAACATGGACTAAGTTCATTTTTCGGTTTAAAATGCACATAACTTTCAACATTCCTTTTAATATGCAAGTTAAATTCGTTAATTTTTCCATTAAATGATTGAAAAATACATAATTTTCGTTAACTGGCCCTTTAATATCATGTTGAACTATCTCACTTGAAATCTTAACTATTTAAGGGAGATGATTCAACAATATAATCTAGTTAAACATGATATTATATTCAAATATGATCCCTTTTTGTTCTATTTCTCTTATATGTTTCTAGTATGAATCGTGATATCTCTGTATGTATAATCTCGATCAAAAAATACATCTACAAAGATAAATGATGTATATCATGATAGTGATTATGCATGTAGACCCATAAGGTGATGCTTTAAAGCAACTCAAGTTTTGATTTGGTAATTTTGTAGGTGGCAAGTAGACAACAAGTTTGATATTGAGAACATACTTTACAAGGAGACATCCTTAAAATTTACGTCATTCAATGAATTACAAAAAGAAAAAAAAAATGGAAAAAAGGAAAAAAAAAGTTGAAGCATTCATTTTTGTTTTAGAGAAAATGAATAAAAACCAATATTGTATTGAATTTTTATTAGTTGGTTATGTGTAGTTTCTTGATTCAAAATATTTAATTGTTTATTTTTTTTTCTTGAATATATGTTGGTCAACTCTTCCTCGTTTGATCAAGTCAACAGAATGTGGGAACTACCATCGAATTTCTTAAAATTTTAATATATGCAACTAAATACTAATGTTTATATTTAAATATTACAAACTAAATTTCACGCATATTCTTTAAGATGCATACATAAGGAATTCATCTTACCTAATCTTCATATTTCATTTAGGGAATAAAGTGTTAGGTGGTGTTAGCCTAATTTATAGCACATTAAATATAGACAGGTTATTATTGGATGTGACTCGTGATAAATAACACGTATGATTAATGTGATTTACGAACATTCTAGTATTGACGAATTTTTCTTTACTAAATTTTAAAATTCTATTAGTTGACTTTTATCACTTATGAAAAACATCTATCGAAATGCAACAATATCAATAGAACATCAGTATCATCGTTGAAAAACTTCAATTACATGTTATGAAAGATAACCATCATCGCAAAATAAGCAAAAACTACCTAGGGATAAATCTAGGGTTGGACAAAAGTTCCGAATCGATCCGAGCGGTTCTTCTGAAATTAAATACCCGAACGGGTATACCCGAATCTAAAACCGAAAGTTTTGGTTCAGTTCTCGATTCTAGACCAAGAACTGAAGAACCGAACAAGAACTGAATCTTTTTAAATTTTTTATTTTTAATATTATATAAATCAAATTATTTAATTTTTTCTAAATAAATTAGGAAATTAACAAATTATTTTCAATTAACAAATTAGTAAATTAATAAATAGTTGGTAAGTATTAACAATACTTTAAACTATTTTTATCTCTATGACTTCTAATTTATATTTCTTTATTTTATATAGATTTAAATATTTGAAGCAAATAAATTATTGATATAAAATGGATCACCGATCTTTTAGTATTAGTGTATGTTTTTTTGTATTTGTATACATTTGTAAATTAATCTTATTGTATAACTTGTTATTTATATGTTATTAAATTGAATTACGTCAATTTGTAAAACTAAGATTGAACGTGTCATTAGTCATTTTTATTATAAATGTTAAAAAATTTAATAATGGTATGGAACCGAACCGAACGGAACTCGAACGGGTCCATAATTATATCTGGACCCGACGGTTCCATTTACTAAATACTCGAAAATTTTTGGCTCGAAACTGAATCGAACTGGACTATGTCCAACCCTAAATAAATCTAGTATATATTTCCCATGCATGTGTACAAAAAAATATTCCGAAGCATGACGAGTATGTTTTCCTTGTGTTTTTTTTTCCCTCTAAATTACCGGCAGTCGGCAGACATATTTGTTGATAAATTTTAGATGATTTTAACATTATTTAAAAATGCTATAGTATAATTTATTTTTTTAAATAGTTCTGAGGTATTAATAATAATGACACGTTACCAACTCATTTATTACTAGTCTATTAACATCACTATTGAATATCAATAAATATCTTCCTCTAATATTTTGTGGCTAGCATGAATGACACACAAGTAACATAATTTGATGTACCTTCTTCACTAGCATTTTGTCGGTGTTTAATTTTGATTATATGAGTATCAACTGGCCAGGTCGGGTTTGCGTAAAACCGGCCCAGTCCGACCCATTTCCCACTCCTATGCTAATTTTCAATCACACAATTCTCGAAAAAAATTACTTTTTTTACGCTTTTTTTAAATAAAATTTTCTACCTTTTAACCACTATTTCACCACAAAAAAAAAAAAAAAAGCTTTTCAAGAAATTATTTATGGAAAAGTTTCTGCCAAACAAATGGTCAATACTTAAACAAGAAGCAAACACACACAAGAGAATTTGAACAAGTCTTCTCATCTTTCCTGTACAAACAAAACATTGACTAATATGAGATTACTTGCAGTTCCAAGTTAACAAATAATTTTTTTTTAGTCAATGGACACAATTCCCTAGGTGACAGTAATAGAGATCATTCCAATGTTGTCATATACTCCATCCGTCATTTGAGTTTCATTTTTCGTTTGTGCCAAATATATAGACTGATTTTTAAATTTAGAATATTTTGATTTATTACTTTACTAATATACTCTTATTTATTTTACATAGTTAAAATTAATATTCTCCACTTAATTTATAGTTCCAATGAATCTCATCAAAATAATTTATGAATACGAGAATTGAAAATTAAATCATTCAAATTTTTTACCACTTCCAACAATAATTTACTATTAATTGTTAAAAATTAAATTGAGGTAAACTAGGAAAATTCTTGACAAAAATTATTTTTTCAATAACATTAATTATGTTTTCTTAATCATGTGAAAAACTAAACAAGTCTATATATTTGGAAAGGAGGGAGTATTCACACTAATCATCTCCCTGTCTTCTTTATAGCATTGCATAATAATTCCCATTAATTAAACATTAAGCTCGCAGCCATGGCAGAAGTGCAAGAACAAGTGATAATAGTTGGGGCCGGGCCTTCTGGCCTTGCAACTGCTGCATGTTTAAGCCAATTCTCAGTCCCGTATATGATTCTCGAGAGAGAAGATTGTTTCGCTTCACTATGGAAGAAATATTCATATGACCGTCTTCATCTTCACTTGGCTAAACAATTCTGTGAACTGCCCCATTTGAAGCTTCCCAGTTCTTGTCCAACCTATGTTTCAAAAAAAGATTTCATACAGTATTTGGATGAATACGTTTCTCATTTCAAGATCCGTCCTGCATATGGAAAATCAGTCAGATCTGCTGTGTACGATGAATCCACAAAGAAATGGAAGATTCAGGCCCAAAATATCAGTTCGAATGAAGTCGAAGAATTTTCATGCAGATTTCTTGTTGTGGCTACCGGAGAAACATGTGATGCATTTGTACCTGAATTTGAAGGTCTGAATACATTTGCGGGAGAGAAAATTCATTCAATACAGTACAAGAATGGGGAAAAGTTTAGAGAGAAAAATGTTTTAGTGATTGGAAGTGGGAATTCTGGTATGGAAATTGCACTTGATCTTGCAAACTATGGTGCGAAGACCTCCATTGTTGTTCGAAGCCCGGTAAATATTATCTGCAATTTTGTCATCACTCACTATTTTTTTTCTGTTTACAATTACAGATCATAGGGATTGAGAATCATGTTAAATTTCATATTTATCATTGACCCTTTCATTTGCTTGTGCAGATTCATATATTGTCAAGGGAAATGGCATACATGGGACTATTTTTGCTGAATTATGTGCCCTTCAATTTTGTTGATAACTTATTGACATTTCTCAGCAAGTTAATCTATGGAGACTTGACCAAGTATGGAATCAAAAGGCCACAAGAGGGCCCATTTGCATTGAAAGTTAAGTATGGAAAGTACCCAGTCATTGATGTTGGGACCTATCAGAAAATCAAGAATGGAGTCATTCAGGTTTGTCATTGACTTCTTGTATTGGGTAACATATTTTTATTTTAGGTCGAATACCGAAAATGTTAAGGTAGACAAATAATTACTTAAAGAATTTTCGACAGAGGTAATAATGAATCGATTTGAACGAACAAAAACAATTGCGATTATGGATAAATTGTTTGTTTTGTACAAACAGGTGCTGCCCGGAATAACAAGCTTAAGAGGCAATGATGTGGTGTTTGAAAATGGGAAAGAACACCCTTTTGATGCTATAATATTTGCAACTGGCTTCAAAAGATCCACAAATCAATGGCTCAAGGTACATAGTTAATTTTTCTTGTCCAAAAAATTTGAACTCATATTGAAGTAAATTTTTTTTGAGCACTGTTAAGGTACAGGAAAATACCCACACAATCTTTACAGGAATGCAAAACACACACATATGGGGGGTGGTGTGTTTTTTTCAATATACAACTCACATGGGGTTGTCTAGCAAACCTTGTACTAGCAGAAATTTTCATTTTCTTTTCTCCCTTCAAAAGGGTTTTCCAGATATTCATGAACTTTTATGCATATCTCAATTTAGTTTTTAAAAATCCAATATTATAACTTTAGTCCTTTCCATTTTTCTCATAATTGCAATAATGCATGATATATGTGTTTCAAAACTAAATGAAAAAAATTTCACGAATAGCGAATAATTCGAAACTCCAAGGATTGAGAATTTTCAAAACATTAAGGGTTTTTAATATGATTAACACCTAATGAATTATTTGAAGTGTATTGTGCTCAACATGATTGATCCATACACTCATTCAATATTTTTTTAATTACCATCGCTTAATCTTAGAATGATGTAACAACATTTAGGAATAAAAGAAGTCAAATTTTATTATTATTATAACACCAGCTTGTACAGTATTGTGTATAAATCATGCGTGAAACAGAATGAAGTACAATGTTAGAAGAGTTGTGCTACAGGTATAGACCCTGCTTCACAGAGCATGTACATGGCGCCCCATCCATGTGAGGCATATGTAAAACATTTGTAAAAAAAAAGCTTATGTACATATGGCATTTCTCATGTTAGAATGAATGGGAAAAATAACTCGTGCAGGGTGATGATTATCTTTTGAATGAAGATGGACTTCCAAAGCCTAGTTTCCCAAACCACTGGAAGGGTAAAAATGGACTTTATTGCAGTGGACTTTCCAGGAGAGGATTCCATGGAGCTGCCTCGGATGCCCAAAACATAGCAAATGACATCAAAGCTCTACTTTGAAAAATCTGAGAGCTTGGTATATTTGTCGACTTATCCTTCTTTTCGGTTTCCTAAGTAATTGAAACTACGATTTTCCTCCGTCATAAGTAAGGGTTTCATAAATAAAGGACATGGAGGTGCTGCCCTCCTTTCTTTTAACTTTTTTTTTTCTTGAAGGCTGTATAAGAGTTAATTGTTTAATACCATTAATTTGAGTGACATTTGTACGTTCCTTCTTGCAATATTTGAATCTAGGAAATGGTTCTTTTTCACTATAAAAATACAATCTTGACAAAAATTATTCCTCCAACATCTCAACTAGTTGTCTAATGTAGCGGCATAGTGTTGTCCTTAACTATGCCACCACCATCACTTATTCCTTATTCACTCGTTAAAATATCCAAATACAAAGGCAAAAGAAAACCCATGTATTTGTACGAAAACATGTACTTTTGCACCAAGAGGTTCATCAATAAACAACTTTCGAATTAGAAACAGGGTTGATATCAAACTTGTGTAAATCTATAGCTTCGTCTTCTCCTCCTACTGAGTCGGTATATAGGTTTGGCGAGGTGGATCCAGGACTGGACTAAAAAGAATTTCAAGCTAGACTAATAACTAAATGTGACGGGGACTGAACCAGGCTACAGCCCAGCCCAATCCCCCTACATCCGCCCATGTTTCAGATCAAATACCGGGTGTTTTGCAGCTAAAGCAGGCATCTTTCCTAAATGAAGGAAAAATCCACAATTGTTAGCAATTCAAATGATAAAGAAATATTGATATGTGAGAGATGTGACTGCTTAAAATCAATTAGATAAGCCACAACTTATCAGTAATATATACCATAATACAGCACAGAAGTTGAACAATGTGCTTTCAAGTATTGATGAACTTGCAAATACAAACGACAAATGCGATATTAAGTATTAATGAACATAGAGATTGTTAACAAATAATCAAGATACTTAATAAAGTAACTTCTTTTGCACTGCCTCACAAATTTTTTTTGTTAATAAGTTTCTTCAGTTGTTTCAAAGAAAAATTATTAACAAATATGTTGTTTAGACTCGAGTGCGGAAACTTATCTAGAAAGCAAATCTTTCTTTCACAAAAATTTAGGATATGAAAAATCGGCTAAAAATGATACAAAATTTGAATGTGAATACTTGTCCATTGACTCAAAAGATTTAACAATAGGTATTTGATAGGGATTAAAATTAGATTTTTTAGTAGATTGTGATAGAAATTTTTGAAATGTGTGGTTGAAAAGTTGTGGGACCCATGGAAGATGTGGTTAATATTGATTGTTTGACTTTGTCTTACATTAAAATCAGATTTTAATTCGGCCCAAACAGGGCTAATTTGAAGGTTAACTTCAAGTCCATTTGTCTTCCCAATTAACTCAATTTTCTAATTAATTGTAAAATTGTAGATAATGGACAATGTGCTCTATCCCCTTTAGGGAAGGGTGATTATATTGGCATCTCAATTTTATTTATTTATTTTTACTTATATTATTTTCAATTGCATTCAAGTCTCCGATTTTTGTTAATGATATCTCCTATATATTTTTCGTCACATTCTTATTTTCAATATTCCATCAATTAGAACACAATTCCTAAAGACAGATTCCTCTAAAAAGTTCATTAGGAGAAAGAAAAGACTTATTTTTCCTTCATACTTTTAAATAAGCAAAAAAAAAAGTATAGAATAGATATTTGTCCCTCATTTTAAAGCACGCTAATTAAATATTTGGATAAAAACATCGTAAAAAATCAGATACGCACTACACCAAAAATGATCATTTGCAACACTAAAAAGGCAACATTTGGTATAGAAGTGTTGCTAAAGGTGTCAATTGTAACATTTTAATAAGTGAATGTTGCAATTGATTAATTTAATTAAGTTTTGGCAACATTTTTTAAGTAAATGTTGCTAATATAGTCGTTTTGCAACGTTTTTTAAATGTTGCGAAAGGGAAAGCTTTTTGCAGCGTTTAAAAAACGTTGCGAAAGGGAAATCCTTTTGCAACGTTTTTTAAACGTTGTGAAAAGCTTTCCCTTTCGCAACGTTTTTTAAACGTTGCAAAAAAGTATCCTTTCGCAACGTTTTTTAAATGTTACAAAATGGTTTCTCTTTCGCAACGTTTAGAAAACGTTGCGAAAAGCTTTGTAAAGTCCAAATACCTACGGCCCCAGACAAGTCCACACAAAGAGCCCAAATAACTCATCCCTAATAATCCCCATCATCGACTTCTTCATCTCCTTTCCTCAACTCTTCACAAGAAGTTGCCCATTTTCAACCCTAATCGAGCTGCGCGACCACGAGTAGCAGGGGCGGAGCCCAATGAAGTTTGGTTATGTAATTTTCCAATGAAGTTTGCCCTTGTTTTGATTATGTAATTTTCCAGTAAAGTTTGCATCTACGCTTTCGTTTTAACCCCTAAGAATTCTTTTTCCCATTCACGCGTCTACGCTTTCATTTTAATTCTCACCTACTGTCTATCTTTAAACACACACAGCAGGAGCACACATGGTAAAAAATAATCTTTGCTGGCTAAGAAATTGAATATCCTTTCGAAACTACTGTTTGCTTCGGATACCTGCATTTGAATCTTCGTTGAATTCTTGCCTAGGTAAAGTATTTTGCTTTTCCCTAATTTTTATTATCTATAGAAATGGGTTTGCTTTTTGAGAAACTGATTTGGCTGAAATTTTGAAATTTATGGGGTCTGCTAACAAATTTTCGTTTCGTTCTGCAAATTTTGTGGGTAGATTGGTTACTGGAACACGAATCATGGCCATGGAGCTAAAACAATCGGTTCAGAACTTTTTCAATAAAAGGTGAACAATTTATTTGCCTTGGTGAATTGTCAATTTTTCTATTGTGATTATTTTCTTTCTTGAATGAATATATTGCTTTGTGCATTGATCATTGGTGAACAATTATTTCTTTCATTTAGTTAGTTAGAAACACCAACGTCAGACACCTGGATCGGATGGGCCCTAGTTTACCACTTGTGCTTGAAGCTTTTGGAAGTGCAAAGATTTAGCCATAAGACTCATAGCTCATACACGAAGAATGAAAAAATCGCATTTTTGTGCGTTTATATACTTTTCTAACTATGTTCCATAGTTCTCTGGAGTATTTTAGAAAGTTCATATGCATCATAAGTGTGCATGGGGTTTTCTTGACATCTCGTGTCATGTGTATCAAATGGATAATGGCACAGTGCCAATTATGTCATGCAATTGGATCAATTTGTTTAAAATTTAGAATCCCAAATTTTTTTATGTAATCGTTGATGTATACATGTTTATGTGCGTCTGTAAATGACATTTATCATTCATTAGATTTAACATGATCTAAATGCTTTAATGGTAAGAATTTGATTATCAATAGCTACATTTTGTTTTATGATGTAATGTTTCTATTGTCTACTAGAAATTCAGTAGTTTAGTTGTTGAGATTAGCCGAAAATTGGACTTAGTTAAGAACAAGAATTCATTGCATTGATTCCTTGAAGGGATTATACACCAGAAAGTTTTGCGATTTTGTATTATAAATTTGTTGCCACTCAACACCAGCAAAATCCACATGGGATTCTCAGTATGTGATACAAAATAAGTTGTGATGCTATGTTGGAAATAGCCATCTGGCATCGCGTGCTTAGATGAAATTCCATTATTATTGATATGTTATTTAGAATTTAGAGGAATAATGCGGCAAGTCTTATCCAAAACTTCTCCTTTTAATGTAAACTTCTTCTTTGTTCACTGTGTTAGAAATCTGAAGAATCTTGAATGAAATTTGTGCTCTTTACTACTTCATCTGTCATGCTTGAGTTGATGTGTTTTTGAAATATAATTTTTTTTAATATGTTATTAATTTCGAAATTTAGGTCATTTTCTTGTGAAATGAATGTTGTACTTGAGTGGCCAAATCTTCCTAGTCATAACCTGCCCTCTGGAGTCTTTCCTAACCAGCCACAGAATTCGGAAAATGGTCATCAGAGGTCTGTTTTTTCCTTTTTCCCCCCTTAATGCTTGAGTGACTATTCTGACATTAGATATGTCTTTGCTAATGTAATTATTGTTGAGTTCTGAGCCTAGCTTTCGCGATAAATTATTGCTGGTTGTTTAATAATCTAATTTGGTAGAATCTAGCAAACCTCAGTTTTCCTCTTAAAAGCTTTTATTGCTTCAACTTTTCAACCTCAGTTGTTGGGTTTAGATGGAGCAGGTCCATCTGGATTTGGTCAACCTCATTTTATATATTTATATATGTTACACACACAAACATATATAAGGATAAATTTAACTTTGTATATATGTATTATAGGATTTCTTGTTATTTCTCATTTGGTTTTGTGAAGAGATACGGGATGAATTTATTACATAATTGCTCATTACAAACAAGCATCGACACTGGGGAAAATGACTCTAGCTGACCAGGTGAACCAATTGCAAACAAGGACCGAACAATGAAGTTTGAGTTTTAAAGGGACATGTCAATGATGATGGAGAAATTTGAGATCATGACGAAGAAACTGGACAGGCAGGAACGAGAGAGAAAGGAAAAAGGAGTGGTACTTAATTTTTTGGAACTCACTAGTTGTAAGCTATATATGTAAAAAGATTTTTTATAGATTTTTTTGTATCACATTTTAATGTTCAGGTGTATGGATTCAAAAATTTGTAATGAAATTATTAATTTTTATGCAATTTCAAAATTTGTTAAAAATGAGTCATTTTTAATTTTGCGAGTCAATTTACATAAATTGCTTAAAAAAAAATAAAATAGAGAGCTTTCAGCAACGTTTAAAAAATGTTGTCGAAAGTGACCCTTTCGGCAACGTTTAATAAACGTTGCTAAAAGTCTTTCGCAACGTTTAAAAAACGTTGCCGTATCCTTCCACTCTACGACAACACTGAGATTTGCAACATTCGTCCAAACGTTGCAAAAGGTCTTTAGCAACATTTTTTGAACGTTGCAAAATGCTTTTTTTGTTGTAGTGACGCTACTTAATGAAAAATTGGGTATAAAATTTAATTCAGCCAGAAGCACAAAATTTAACGAAGAACACATTTATACATATGTTGATTATTCGTAAGAACAATAGATAATTGATAATCAAGACATGTTGATTTGCGCATGAATACTGAAAATCAATTCTTGATCAATAAAATTTTTAATTACAAGAATACTATTATGGATTGATAGAAGTAGAACTGGAAAAATCCAAGTTCTACAATTTTGTTCAATAATCAACCAAGCAACAACTAATAATGATTCTAGCTTGCAAAGGAAAATAAAAACCCTAACTAATATTTTTAGCAATGACAACTCTAAGAAAACTAATATAAATAAACTTCTACTAATCTAAACATGGAAACAATTTATCTAGATAATATAAAAATAAGAACTAATTTTTGCTAGAATATAAGTAGTGGAAATTACACAAATACAGGTGTTTCAAATCCTGAGTGCAAAAAACAGGTGTAAAGATTTTTTAGTAAAAAATCAGGTATGAAATTAAATTAATATTATACCCACCCTACCTAACCCTAAATCATATTTCTTCCCACTCTCTCTCTCTCTCTCTCTCCTCAGACCGCCGTAGCCATTGAGAAGCACTCGTTGCTAAAGGGAGTCGAGCTACTGTGCGGCGCCGTCGTCGCTGCTACAATTGGTTGGGAAGACATTCGTCAGCAGCGTCGACGCTCTGAACCACGACGATCAATCACCGGTCTATGTACCCTATTTTTTCGACGACAATCTGAAATGCACGTTGTGGTGATGCCTGATCGATGTTGTGAAATATGAATTGGATTCGGTAATCGGTGGGTGCAATGCAATATGAATTGGATACGATGGTGGTGGGTGCGACGATTGATTGGAGATGGAGGCGGGTGCGGTGGTAGGTGGTTGTTGAAGGTGGTGTTGCAGATTGAGGTGGTAGTGTTGGTAGTGAAACTGCTGGTGTTGGTAGTGGCCGAGGTTGGGGGTGGGACGACGTTGAGGTGGTGGCGCTGGGTGTGTGTGGGTGCGGTGGTGGCGGTTCTGCCGGGGTGTAGTATCTCTGGCGATGGGGGCGCTAAACTGGTTTGTAGTGGTGGTGGTGGTGGTGGTGGTGTGGCGGGGTGGGGTAGTGTTTGTGACCAAGTATTGGATCGAAATTGGGGTCGGAATTTGGAGAATGTGACTAACTATTAAACTGTGACCATAAAATTCGATAATATGTGACTAAAAAAATAATCCGTGACCAAAAAATTTGAAAATATGTGATCGATCGATAAATTGTGACTTATAAAATTGTTGATTTATGACCTCGATATAATTTGTGATTTATAAATTTTTTTATTTGTGATTTCGAAATAATTTGTGACTTATAATTTTTTTTTTATTTGTGATTTCAAAATAATCTGTGACATATACTTATGTAACTGTGACCATTAATTGTATAATTTTGACTTTATTATAATTAATTAATAAAATATTTTTAATTAAAAAATAAAATCCGATTTTTGCATTTTGACAACTTTAAACATAGAAATTAAATTGTGCATATTTAATACCTTGAATGTGAATTCTTCCCATATAAGTATCAGTTGAAGAGAAAAGCCACTTGGCCAGACTCAATGTCAGGTTTCATAGCCAGGGGCACCCCAACAGTTGAAAGCCTAAGCGATAAAATTTGGCCACAAAAAAAAATGGTGCTACTTGTACATTATGACATATATGAGTGTCATAATGTTCAAGTAGAATAATTCACAAAAAAATTGGGCTCAAGCCTCAAGGTCATTTAGCCATGAGTTACGCTAAGCGACTCAATTCTGCTTGAAAAGTGGTATTATTTATCCAATTATGACACAATTGATTGGATCAAAGTATCCGATTATATCATTCTCCTTGGGTTTGAAAAGATTCATCATTGGATCTTGCAATGTATACTTTTTACATAGAATCAATATTTCATCCTCTAAAACACTATATTGGTCAATGATATTTGTAAGTTCCACATTCTCAATATGACTAATGTTACGCCTCATATCCGAAACTCCTAGTAGAAACCACATCAATGCCACGTGGAAGTAAATGTGACATGGCCACATGGAAGAAAATGGCACATCTGATATTAATGATAGATTAATTATAACTTAACTTCATGTAATCTCATTTTTAATTTAGAGTTCATTTTTCATATTGGAGTGCTCATAATTTTATATTAATTAAATTAAGTTTAATCACTGAAAATCAAAGCTTGTCTACATGTATAATTAAATTGTAATAAATATTATTTTATATTGTAACTAATCTGCCATTATATTAATGCAATCTTTAATATATTATAATAAAATTACATCTATAAATGTGAGTTTCAATTTTAAGTGGCAATCTTAATTTAAATGATAAAGTCATTGGTACACGGGCGTGCGACCCCACCCACTGCAGACACAAAAGGAGGTCGGGCCCCACGCCCAATTAATGCATGGGGGAGACCTCATGTGAGAGGCAGGTAACAGGTAAACCACCAGGTACCTATAGCAATGTCCTAATTTAAATAATATAATTTAAGTAATTAACTTAATTTGATTAATGTAAATTTTTAAGTACTCCAATATAAAACAATGAGCATTACACTTAAATGAATATTAAATAAAGTTAAATTATATTTAATGGTACCATAATAAATATATAAGGACAGAATTGACACATAGCTAAATATATAAGAGTAAAATTGGTATTCAAAAGTTTCTCATTAATCCACACTTTTAATATATTGTAAAAGTAGATTAGTCTGAGATCAAACTTATGTTTTAAGCATATTTTTTCATAATTAACTAATTAGGGAAATTGTGCGGTTGGTCCTTAATTTATTGGTGTAGTAGTCCAAACCTAAAAGTGAGCAAGTCGACCATCAATTTGAGGTAATTAGCACGAAATGTTCCCTTCGTTTGCATTCATTGCTCAAATATTTTCAATTATTTTAAACTTGGTATGTGGTATGTACACCCTTATTTCAATATTTTCTTGCAGAGGTGGTCATTTTCGTCTCATTTTGTCAAATATAGGTAATTGGTATAAAATGTCCCTATGTTAACCTTCATTGTGAAAATCACCTCTATCGTTTCAATTTTAACATTTGGACCCTCATATCAATATTTATTTGCTCAAAAGGTACTTACTGTTTTATTTTTTCCATGCATTATAAAATGACTAGTTTACATTCCTCTTTAAATAAACAAATACAAAATAAAGAAATAATTGCAGTCAAAGTCCAAATTTTTTTAAATAGTGCAAATGAATTCCACTTAAATAATGTATACAAGTTAACAAAAAAAAAAAATCTTTCCAACAAAAAAGGAAGATTTCTTTTCTTCTTTGCTGGGTTTGAAAGAGAATGATTAGGATTGGAGTTTGGATTAAGATCTTGAATAAACCTGGAAGAAGAAACTCCACTTTCATACATAATTTTGCAAGGCAAAAGAAAATTGTATAAAATTAGAGCAAAATTCAAAAGTTGATGTGGGGAGGGGGGGGGGGGGGGGAGGGGAGGGTGTGGGTGTGTGTAATCAACAACAAAAAGATAGAAACAAGAATTTGTTGAAAATAGCTAAATTCCTAGGAAACTCTTGTAATTTTGCTGAAAAGAAAAGGATATTGAAACATGAAACTTAATTAAAAAGAAAAATAGTTAAATGGCAGGATGGCGCCGCAGTGGAATGTGAATAATGGGTGGTGATGGTGCTGACTGGTGGCAGTTCGAAATTAGATGGGAAAGAAGAATTTTTATTTTATTTTTTAAAATTTTTTGTTTTTTTAATTTTTCATTCTTTTCCTATTTCTTTTATACTTTTAATTCTCTTTTTAATTATTTTGGGGTGGTGATGAAGGGTGGGAGATGGGGTAGGGATAAGTGAGGTTAATTAGGAAGACGAAATATCTTTCATTTGCTAGTATGTTTTAAATTGTTTTACGTGACACACGTTCATACTTTTAAAATTTTCAAACTCGAACTGCAATTATTTCTTTTTTTAATATATTTTTAAAGAGAAGGGTAAATTAGTCATGTTACAATGCTTTAATAAAGAAAATAGAGCGTAAGAACCTTTTGCACGAAGAAATGTTGATCTAAGGGCCCAAATGTTAAAATTGAAAAGATATAAATGATTTGTACAATGATGACAAATAATATGGACGTTTTACGCCAATTATCCATATTTGACAAAAGAAAGTTATGGAACGAAATGGAAATGACCAACTCTACAAGAAAAATGTTGAAAATAAGGGTGCAAATGCTAAGTTTGAAACAATATGGACGATTTGCGTAATAAGTGCAAACGATAAAAATGTTTGGTACTAATTACTCTCTATATTATATTATTTTTGCAGAATAAGTATAATATTTCAACGATGAAAATCATTCAAGTCTTTTCTAAATTGTCATGTGACCCTATACGTCTCTCTTTTATAAAGCTAAATTTAATTTTTCAACTTGATGTCAGTTTTTATGAGTGTTTGTTGTCTTTAACGAAGATTTGAACGAGTCACCATTCATGCAATCAAAGACTGATTTTACAATTACAACCAAAACTTTTGAACCAACTTACTATATACACAATAAGTTGGGGACCGGTGTTGCAATTTTTAAACTAATTAAGCGCATGTATGAGAGTGCTTTTAGAGTAATGCTAGTTTGCCCTTATTTGGATTAGCTAAAATTTAGATTTTTAATAAATTTTAATAAAAAAATGATGAAATATGTGATTAAAAATTTAATAAGAGTTGTGGATCCCATAAAACGTGTGGTTGAAAATCAATTTAAAAATATATATATATAATTTTTAAAATGAGGGCCAAACCTTGACTCTGGGTGCCAATTTAGTGGCATTCATTGACTGGCCATAGCAAATATGACTCTTATTTATACATTTAAGATATCATATCAATTAATGTTTACCTAAATATAAGTCTAGATAAATAGCATTATTCTTGCTTATAAGTCGTGAATCTTAGCATATTAGGATAAGGAAAATGTCTTTTGTACACCATGCTTTACAGCATGGTGTACAGCCCCCTCACATGAGAGGGGGCCCCACCATGAATAAAAAATTCGTAGGACCCCCTCTTGTGAGAGGGGGCTGTACACCATGCTGTAAAGCATGGTGTACATGTAGCATCATTCATTAGGATAATAAATAAGTAGGAAGTTGTGGGTCCCACTAGTTAAAAAATAATTTTTAGCCATCTAAAAAAAATAAAAATTAAGCTTTGCCAAAGCTCTAAGGTCTTGCTTGGATTTTTTTTTTTTTTTTTTTTTTTTTTTTTAAACTAATTATGATCAATTTTGGGCAATATCGTTTACGGGAGATTAGAACAATTGGTGCTTGGTAATTTTTTAGGCATTGGATTTGGACTGTTTAAAAATCACTCAAAACGGTGTAGTGTGATTTTGATCATTTCTCTCAACCTTCCAAATTGATTTTTTTTTTTTTTTTTTTTTTTTTTTTTGACAATTTCTTGGATCCTATTCTAATTTGACCTTTATAAAATATAATTTCTAACAAACATATTTTTTTTAAAAACTAACTTGTAAAAAAAAGTACAATAAGGCTACATTTGATATCACATTATTTTCTCTGAAAGTTGAAATTTGAATTCTATCTTCCACTTTTGGCTTGTTTGATTGACTAAATTTTTCATGGAAAATATTTTCCACCTTTTGAAATTTTCCTTAATTTCAAGAAATTCATTTTTCCACCACTTTGGTGAGAATTGAAATTTCACATTTTTTTTAGCAATAGAAACAAATTCTAAGATGAAGTGTAAAAAAATTATCCATTTAATTGACAAATTTCATGTAAAACAAAGTCAAACGAACACAAAAAAATTTCCTTTTTTTTTTTGGTAATTTAAACAAATTTTGTTCTCAATGGCAAGAAAATTTATTCATTTAATTGACAATTTTCATGAAAAATAAAGCTAATATTTTTCAAGTGAAAAATTATATCAATCAAACACCTTTAATTACAATTCTCAGTAAAACAAATTCTAGACAATTCTATTACATGTAATTCATTTTATTTCTATCCAAATTTCGTCTTTCTATCAAACGAACCCTAACTGCAAAAATTATTTATAAGCAAAAAATTGCTTTATAATGAAATTTTTTACTTATAAGTAAAAGTTACTTGTAAAAATAAAATTCACTTTTGCACAAAGAAGTTATTTATAAAATAAAAATACTACTAATAAGATGGAAATTCACTTATAAAATTAAAAAAAAATTACTTATAAGTAAATTATTTATGTGTAAATATATTCATAGAAGAAATTATAAATTGAAAATTTCATTAAGTAGCATATATGTAATTTTATTCTTTAATTTTTTTTAGAACCGATAGATAGGTCCTGTTTGATTCCCATTTGGGGGGAAATAATGCATTTTGAATAATTAATTGATGAAGAATGCATTATTAAAAATTAAGAATTTTTTTTGAATTTATGTGTAATATTATTTTATTGAAGAATGTGTTATTGAAAAAAAAAATAGAAAAAATGAATTTTGAAAAAAATTAGAATCAAATGGGGGCATAATAAACTTTTAGGTATGGATTTGACTATTTTAAAATTTGTTATTAAAAATCACTCAAGATTAAAATTGATTGTTTAAAAGCGCCCGTAGCCGAACCCCAAAACTCCCAAACACGCCCTAAGTTGAGGTTTAAGGGCAAATTTGGCGGGTGGCCCACATATGAACAAAAAAGTGACAGAAAGAAATCCATTGTATGCTTATCTTATCTCTGCATGCAAATTAATGGTGGGGAAGAAAGGGAAGAGAGGGTGGCGCACAGTGTATATCGGCGCATAATAGCAAAGCCCAACGCCAAAGGGTAGAAAAAGACGTCTGGCAGTTACAAAAGTCGACTCGTGTCTGAATGAACGAGTGTACTGTGGCAGAGACTACTCATCCCCCGCCCCACCCCCGTCCTGCACCAGCCGCCCCACCCAAACCCAACCCCACCTACTAGAGTCCTATAAATACCCCCACTCACAATGCAGCTCATAAAACACACACTCCATACATACATACACAGAGAAAGAATGTTATTTTCTCTAAATGTATGCCTATTTTTTGTTATGATGATGCACAAATAAAAGCTAAACTTACCAGTAATCAGTATCATTTATGGCTGTCATTGTGTATTATACTGTGTGTATTATGGGGGTTTTACAGTGACTGAATCAATGTCCTCTCTCTGCTCTCACAAGCCCGTATAGTTGTGCTTTGACCCTCAGTACTCTCTCCATCTCTCTCACTTTATAAAAACTCCGAAGATTTGTCCTTTCAAGAAAAAAGAGAGATAATAATGGCTTCTAATTCTAATGGCGAAGGGTCTTCTACCATGCAAACGGTAGTTGAAGCTCAAAAGAACAAACCATGCAATGAGCAAAACCAGATCAGTAAACTCAAAGGTGGGTTTTTATTATTGTCTAAATTAATATTCATTTTTTTCTGAGAAAAATATAAAGCTTTTCTGCTTCTATTATTATTTTTTTGATGGGACGCTTTTGGTAACGTGGGAGTTCATTGTTTTCTTTCTGTATTTTCTTACACTATTTCATCCGTTTTCGTGTCTCTAGACAAATATTTTCTCACCTTATTTATTTCAAGGTTTTAGTGATATTTTCTAATTATTTCTCAAAATGAACTTTCCCTTTTGCTGGTTTTACTTCTGTAACGGTCGAAAAAACTGTTTTTCTCAGTGAAAATTGTCTTGACTGGGCAAGAATCCTTTTTCATGTGATTTTGTTGAGGTTTAAGGGATGAGGTATCATGAGTTACATTTGCTATTTGATAAATTTTCTTGATTTCTTAGATTAATCTCTGTTGATTGTGTATTATACACACACACACACACACACACACACACACACATATATATATATAAGTTTAATATCAAATCCTTTGTTTCTGCATGCTATTAATTCTGGGATTTATGTATTTAGCTGAGGAGGAAGAAGTTCATAGGCAACTATGGCTCGCTTGTGCTGGTCCCATGGCTAACGTGCCTCGTGTTGGGGATAAGGTCTTCTACTTTCCTCAAGGTCACATTGAACAGGTTTTAATTTCTCTTTCCCACAATTAATTGTTTATAAAAGCAATTTTACTCTTTTAATTGTTGTTGTTGAAGTATCTGCTCTCTACTTTTAAGAATTTGGTGACTGAGATAAATAATAATTTGTCGCGTTCTCTAAATGAAAAGTAACTGATATAATTTGGTGGATCACTCCAAAATAAGTGACGATTTCTTTGGTTTCGCTGCTATTGTCTTTAATTTACCTTCTAGACGTATTTTTGGTAAAGGGTGTTAAACAATTTTGTCGCCTAGCGCCTAAATTTTTATTGTGGATTATTAATGCTATTTACCTAAAAAAATATTTTTTTTTTTCCATATTCTTGATTGACAGCATTGATTAGATGAGAATAAACACATCACTACCTTCTGTAATGGCTCAAGTTTTTAGATAAGTGGTTCAATATGATATTAGAGCACGCACAATTCTAAGGTCAAGTCGTGCTGCTATATATCTTTATAAACTTCCGCGTATAAGAGCTTTAAAGGGAAAAAAAAAAAAAAAAAAAACAAGGGTGCAATTTGAGGAGTGATGGTGATAATAAGTATTGATGATAAAATTTAAGTAAAAAATTGTATCTTAAACTTTTAAAATAGAAGCAGCCATGTGATGATTCAAGTTCACGGTAGCCCTAGTAGCTGGGTGAAGTGGCAGCGAAACATTCCATTCAACGGTATTTATAATCGAGTGGAAGTGAGACCTGTTAACAAGGAACCAAAATGGTTTAACATGGTATTAGACTAGACATGTCTTGAAATCAATTTTTTGCCGTTGTTCATTTATAATAATCGTGCACATATTAAATTTTAAAATGATATAGCTTGCATGTGGGGGGCATATTGATGGGAAAATCTAAGCAAATAAATGTAACCATTCTATAACAACTTAAACTTTTAGATAAGATGATTCGATAATAATATGTATAAACAATATAAATACTAACTTAAACTTTCAGAGGAGGTTGACCAACACAAACCTCTCTAGAATGCACTTGATTTATTATCTATATCATTAAACTTTGAAGTTTATGGACAGGTTGAGGCATGCACGAGCAAGGATAGTGACGTGCCAATGCCAGTTTATAATGTACCTTACAAGATCCTCTGTAAAGTCGTCAGTGTGCTGTTACAGGTATATCATTGGTAATGCCAAAGAGCTTAATGTTCTTTGGAAATTTTTCTTGCGAGGTTCTATACAAATAATTGGAGTATATATAGTAATTGCCTAAGCTATGTTAAGTAATGTTCATCACTATTATTCTTATATTATCTTTGTTTACCAATCCCTATTATGCAGGCTGAGCCCAATACAGATGAAGCGATTGCGCATATTACTCTGGTACCTGAGGTATATGAAATGCATTGACTGATGCAATAGGTTCTGTCGATTATATATTGCAGACTTCTCATCATCGTATATTTGGAGACCTTCATATATCTCAATGCACTTACTGTGCTTATGCGTTTTCTGAATGCTGAGTTGTACGATTTCGTTGTCAATGCTTTGCTTGCATATAATTTCAAAATCTCATTGATAATCGCTATCATCGAAAAGCATACTTATCCAATTTCTGCATCATCAATTGATTTATTTTCCTGACCTCTACATGTGAATGTGCAATTGTACTAAAAAAATTTGGATTTTTGCAGAAGGATGGAGAAAGCTCACAGCACCGCACCACTCCATCTATAGCTAGGGAAAGTTTTATACAATCCTTCAGTAAAAAGCTAACTCCATCAGATACTAGCGCACATGGTGGCCTCTCCGTACCAAGAAAATGTGCTGACGAATGCTTTCCGCCTCTGGTTAGTCTTTGATAATTTTCTCCATAAAACTACTTGATGGTATGTAATATATTGTCTAAAAAGGAATCAATGTTTTCTTCAATTCTATTGCCTTCATCTCGGTTTTTCCAAACTGTTAACTATTTGATCTTTTGATACACTTTATTATCATTTCAATACATGATGTTGATGCATGTGAAGACGTGGATCTTTTTTTGCACACTTCCTCAGCAATATTTCTTCTTGCAGGACATGTTTCAGAATCTCCCATCACAGGACCTGGTAGCCAAGGATTTGCATGGGACAGAGTGGTCCTTCCGTCACATATATCGTGGTATTAGAACAGGGATCCATTTATGGAATTTAATTGACAGTTGGGCTAGCTTTACTTGTTAGCGAACCATCCTTGAGTGACCAGAGAATCTTGTAACATCTTTTTTACTTCTTGAGTGCATGTTTGGTGCACAATACTGCCTTTCTTTTCTTAATACTGCTTAGTACTATCCAATCATTCCTACTAGACATGTCTTATCTTCTTTTCCACGCTTTCTAAATATAGGTCAGCCAAAGCGTCACTTGCTCAGCAGTGGTTGGAGTAGTTTCGTACATTCAAAGAAGCTTAATGCAGGAGATACTTGCATATTCTTCAGGTACTCTCAAACATCTAGTTCTTCCACCCTCGCTATCTGTCCTTCGAGGCTTAAGTAGTAATTTCTCGTTTCACAGAGGTAAAACTAGCAAACTTTTTATCGGAATCCGTCGTGCAATAAAACCGGAAAACAATACTTCAGTGTCTCTGTTATCAAGTCAAAGCATCCAACATGGAGTCCTCTCTGGTGCCTTCCATGCGATTTCTACAGAGAGCTTGTTTAATGTGCATTATTATCCTTGGTAAGCCATTATTCCTGAAAATAAGTAGGTGCTCGGTATAGTAGAATGTAAAGAACGTATTGTTTCGTTCTACAGAGAGCTTGTTTAATGTGCATTATTATCCTTGGTAAGCCATTATTCTTGAAAATAAGTTGGAGCTCGGAATAGTAGAATGTAAAGAACGTATTGTTTCGTTTACTGTTTGTATTATATGTTCTGTATGCAGGAAAAGTCCAGTTGAATTCATTATCCCTTATGAGCAATACATGAAGGCTGCTGAAATCGATTATGGTTTTGGGATGAGATTTAAAATGCAATTTGAAAGCACAGAGGGATTTCAAGTTGAAAGGAGCCCAAAGTAAGTGCCTTTGAAATATAAAATACATGTTAAAATAATTTGTTGTCAGCTCCTAATTTGCAGAGAATTCAGTTTGCTTTTATGTCAAAGTATTAGAAGTGATAAAAGAGAAGTTATTTCTTAATGTATTAATCATCTTATACCAGATGTGGGGGTACTATCATTGGTATCAAAGATATTGATCATATTAGATGGCCAGGGTCAGAGTGGCGATGCATCAAGGTTAATAACTCGTAAACATTTTTAAGAAAAATATTTGTAACATATGCATCTATGAATATCATATTACATCTACTAATTTACAATTTCTTTAGCAGGCGAAATGGGATTCTGCAGAAGAAGCTGCTATTTGCCCAGACAGGGTTTGTCCATGGAGCATTGAACTTGTTGAAATATACAAGAGGAAGCGAAAATTTATTCTACCAGACTCAAAGAAGGCACGGCCTTCCAATCCTTTGTTTCCCTTCTCTGTGAAGGATGGTAAGCTTGGTAATGGTTTTATTTTAGGGATCTCTTTCTCTCTCTCTCTTCCTGCTTAGAGTTGTTTGGCTGTGCTTAAAAAAATGGTAATTTACTTTCTTTTTTACAGTAAGTCGAGTAAGATCCTATACTGGAAATCTGATAAAAATTGCCTTTTAAGAACTTCGAACATGTTTGGCAAATAATTTACTTAAAAAATAATGCCTAAACAGACTCATCCTTGATCTCCTTGAAAGGCTTAACAAAGAACTCTGTTGAGCATATACATCGAAGACACTCAGGGGTCTTGCAAGGTCAAGAATTTGGTACCGTTGATGCGTACAACCAGCGACCATCAGCACGGGTACCAGCCGGTGACAGTGGGACGTGCATGCTTTTTGGCGTTAATATTCTTGGAAACCATCCCAAAGTTCCTTCCCCAAAATTTTTGGTTGGTGGTGAACTCAGCGGTTCCGATTTGGTCCCACCACCTTCATCTCAAGCAGACATCTTGGAAACCATTAATGTTCAGGAGCGATCTGATGGCAATCTTAAAGAAGAACTATACGGCTGTCTCCACATCAACCGGAGTTGCACAAAGGTACACTATCAGGATGTCATTATATAATAGGGATTAAACTTTGCATCGTGAAGAACTTTCTTATAGCATGCCTGTCTAAGCCTACAAAACATGTTTTGGCAATAACGGTTACTTATGTTTGGCTAAGCATAATAGTAACTTTTAATTACTACCTTTTTAGGCTTAGCCAGGATTAGCTTCCTTCATTCACTTGGCTAGATCGAGTTAATTTGGAGATAAATCTATAAATATTTTCTTCCAGGTAATGAAGTATGGAACTGCCCTTGGAAGATCCATCAACCTCTCACATTTCAATGGTTATGGCGAACTCGTGTCTGAGCTTGACAAGATATTTGAATTTAATGGCGCGCTCATTGATGGGAGCTCTAATTGGCGCCTAAGTTACACTGATGGTGAACGAGAGAGAATGTTTGGAGATTGTACCTGGAAGTGAGTACCAAATTCACATATAGGCCTAAATGTTCCTTGCATTGTTCCATTCGTTAAGTACAGGCTACTGCTGTTCTGATTTTGCTGATACTTGAATTACAGGGGATTCCGGGCCATAGTAAAGAAGATGTTCATCTGTCCTGAAGAAGTTGCTGATTCTGCACATGCAAGGGCACCGATTTAAGTTTGCGTCACTGCAAAGATGTGAATAGTTTTTGTATGTGCATAGGGCACTATAAATAATGGGTGAATCCTTGCGTGTTGTTGTAGTAAGACGAGGTACCCTCGTATGTGGTAATTAAAAAGACAAGGTCTGGATGTTGGGACTTCGTAAACAATGACTTGTGTTCAAATGTAAGCAGTTCCTTTTCCTTTTCCTCCTCGAGGGCCGGCCTTGAAATTTTAGGGGCGTCATGCCAACTTTAAATATGGGCCCTATAAATATTTATTATATATAATAATAATAATAATTTTAATGAAATAAAAATATTCACAATTTAAAAAATAATAATTTAAAACTTTCAAATATCTAAATTAAATTTACTCTTCTAGATGTTTTGATAGAAAATTCATAATTATATTACTACAATCAATCTGTTTTATTCAACTTTTCTTATGATATCATTAACCAATTGTAAGATTTTACCAACTTACCTTAAGAAGCTATTCTTGACAGATGTAATTGTAACTAGTATAGTCAATAATATTCTTCAAGCAATCCACATATCTGAAAAAAAAAAAAAAAAAAAAAAAAAAAAATCCATCATTTTAATATAGTCTAATACTTCAATCGTCTTTTTTGTCTCTTCAACAAATAATTTCTCAAGTTCACTACTCAAGAAAGGACTCTAACCCATACTATCAGAATTTCTACCGTGCTTCAAAAAATATTCAAACTTATTGCACCAACACTTCAAAGATTTATCATCTGCGATCTTCAATTTTTTATAATTAAACAAAAATTCAAAAATATTTTCATATTTTTTTGAAATTGTTCAAACTTTAACTTGAGTGAAGAAAGAGTTTGATCAACATATATGGGAAATAATCAACTCTAAATAATTCTTCCACTTAATGTATTATCTCATCAATGAGATTTTCATCAAAGTACTTATTTTCATAAATAATATGTTTTTCATAAAACGTATATTCAACTTTCATTTGAACAATAGTTTCTTTAGTAATAATCTTGTCAAATTCAAATTCAAATTCAAATTCAATTTCTCGATATACTTCAAAAAATAAAATAAATGCTTTCAAGAGACTAATAGAAACATCTATAGATATGTTCTCAGTTTACAAAATTTTGTTTACTCTATTAACAAGTCGTGTGTGTGACTGTGTGTGTGTGTTGTAGAAAATAATCATGTCAAATAAGAACTCAAAATTCATAATTTCAAAAGGATAAACTTTAGTATCTCTAAATGCTTTAAAATCATTACATATTTCTAGCAAGTGTTCTAAATCGACTTTTATTTGTGCCTTTAAAATTTTATTGTTTTAAGACTTTCAACTTAACTCTCTTCGATGTGTTTGTGATAGTGGCATAAGTATAAAATATTTCACATCATTCTAACATAATTTCATCGCTTTGTAGAAGATGAAAATAATATATACATATAACTCTACCCGCCTATAGTCAAGACCGCAGCTCCTCACCTTCTCCGTATGCTTAAGTTTGTAGACGTGTATGGTTAGTTTTACTGAGATTAGTGTACACTTTGGTCAAGTAAAGTTGACAAGATTGATGAACATATCAATCTATCAATGCCCAAATGAAGAACCAAGCAACATTTCTTAGATTCTTGGATGTAAGCTTTTCACTGGGCTATTCGTTTAAGTAACCATATGATTCCAAATCCCATTGATGAATTTGAAATTTAGTCTTCAAAGGTAGATGAATGACACACAAGAATTCGAAACAAGCATCAGGGAGAAGGGCCAATAAGATACAAACCATTCTTACCCTCTCGTGTAGAATGTTAATCCAGTAACAATTCTACTTTATATAGGTCAATGAGTGGATATCATATGAACTCATTGTCGAGAATTGGTAGAAAATTGGTTCTAAACAAGTGGTATTAGAGTTATGTATCAAACTTAGTTATATAAACGCACACAATAAATTTTTAGACGTGCATGAAAGTTTTGAATAAAACTATAAATTTTTTTCGTGATAATCTTTTGTAACAATCGATCGAACTTTCATAATATCGCGGACTTGACAGTTGACACTCATAACTTGACGGGGGACCCAAAGATATGTGGCCCTTCAATCTAAGGACTATTCGAGACCTCCCAACACGAAGTCCCATGTTTGCCACTCACAAGGTCTCCAAAGGGCTTTAAAAATAAAATAAAATTAAAAATCCCGACAAATACAATATCGTTAGCTTTAGGATTTTCTTATAACTCCCTCATCCACTAGCACGACAGGCTGTTAAAGTTCGTCTATTTGCCCCAATTTTCCCGCCATTGACAGTTTCCATTTTCAATCTCACTTCAAAATTAGGGGGAAAACCAAATTGTTGAAGAAATGGGTTCCCTAATATTCAATAACTCAATCACGATTAACCCAATTTTTAGGAAAACTAGCAAGGTTAAAATTGGAGAAATTGGTTCTCCGTTCCTTAAATTTCAATTTAGCTGCTTTCAGCAATGTCAAGGTCGATTTGCCGCAATTCCAATTATGTTTTCTTACTCTAGTCCACAGAGCAATGGCAGTGAAGACCCACAGAATTCGCTTCAAGACCTTAGGGTTCCGAACCATTGGTGTGACCCCTCCAAAGCGTCAGAGGTATTTCTTTTTCTTTTGAGCTCACTATTGCAATTTTTTTATTTGAACAAGGCTATATTAATTATGGCACTGTATTTGTAATTAAAGTAGTGACAACATTAATTGATTTTTAGTTTATAGTACTGTTAGTGTTATTAATAATGGGTTAAAAATAAAAAATAAAAATACTAAATAGTCATTGGACTTTGAGCAAAAGTATAATATTTTGTTTCAAGTTGACAAGCATTGCCATTATATTGAACTAGGTAAGATTAATCGAAAGAGTTGTGTGATAAAATTTGATAGTTGTCCTATTTAGTTCTGTTTTGTACAACTTACTAAACAAGCAGTAATTAGCTAAAAAATTTACTTAACGTGATTTGACGTAGTGGTGCCATAAACTGAATAGAGTTGCAAAATGGAAAAAAGAAAAGATTCTTGTACCTGAATCCGATTTTATTAATTGTAAGATTTTATCAAATTCTTGATTAAGTTCATCTTTGTAATAGAGTAGTGGCCACATACAGTTGGTTGAAATGTGTTTTAAAATAGCATTCAGTAAACAAATAAGCTTGCCTACTAATTGTTATCCATTTGAAGATAAGGGAACAATGTTTAATTTATTAAGACTTTATTAAAATTCTTTTGTTATTACCTTGTTTTAAAATGTTATTCTCGGTTAAATCAACCCTCACCCTGGGCTTACATTCCTGGCTTGCTGTTACCCTTGCCTAAATAAGACATTTAAGTGAAAAATTCAGGAGATGGCTATTTCACTCTTTGACCTTTAAACCATGACAGTTTTTGTAAAAATATCCTCCTGAACCTTTCCCTATCATGCCTAAAAACCTCAAATTGTTTGGTGAGTAACGTCTGGTTGTGTATTTTTGGAAGGAAAAAGTAAAAAATGTAATATATAGGTTTATAAGGGTGTATTTGATTTTAATACGGTCAACTTAGAATCAACAGCAACTTCATAATTGGTTAAAATTCTCTTTTATGCATAAACCCCAAAATCGTTCTGTGTAATGTATGGTTGTGTATTTTTGGATGGGACTGATAGAAATTGTAATAAAGAAGGATTTATAAGGAAGTAATTGTTTGAAAGTTATGGATTTAAGTTGTGTTATAAGTATAACTAGTAAAACTGGTCTTTAGATACTTAGTGATCTTTCAAAGCGAACTTAAAATTGTGGCCGAGTTAATTACGAGGCTTAGTGACACCCCTTTGGATGCCTTATGCTTGTTGAAACCCCATAATCTTTTAGTGAAAAAAGAACTGTGAAAAGCACTTAATCTCACAAGAAATTTTGAATTCATTTATTTGAACAAAATTAAAGAAAGATGCTATGTGCTTAGTCCAGTTGGATCATCTTCGAGTCAATTGAAATCATTAGCGAAGCCACTTTGGGTCCAGTTGTGGCGATGCCCCCACTAGATTTTGGGAGAAAAAATATGTACATACCAAGTTCTACATGGTGGGAGAAATGTGTTTGGACTTGAGAACTCAAAATGACAGGTATATGTATAAACAATCAGGCATATTTTGATAGTAGATAAGATTAATAATGTGTCATATGATAATTAGGAATGACAAAAAAATTCGTTATACCCGATACCTACAGCCCCCACCCTCAAGTGGGCTGGCAATTCTCCATCCAATTTCTTTAAACTTCGATTTATTAGACTTAATATATTCAAATTAGTTTTTTCTCGAGTCGAAGACCTCTAAATAATTACAACCTACAAAACGAGTCCAATATTGATATATTAAATCTTGTTCCATCAATATTTAATTATTTGGCCTAAATAAAATAGGAGTTTAAAATCTATTTCATTTTAGTCCTAAACTTTTCTGAATAAAACATATAAAACAAATAAATTTCATTCTAAAATTTTTGGGTGTTACATAAACATATTAGCTAATTGGCTTGTAGTGGACACGTAGGGTGTGCAGATCAAGCCACTGCCCAACTTTTCTTTATAAAGTGTCTGTCTATCTCGATGTGCTTAGTTCTATCATGTTGAACTGGGTGACAGGGATAAAAAACTGCAAGCAATAAAGGCTAGTAATCAGATCAAAAAAAATTCTTCAACCTTATGGCTATGATACCATGTGGTAAAATGAGAATAATTTTTTGTATATAATTCGGTCACAAAATAGGGGCCCCAATAAAGCTAGATACCAACCTAGGTCAACTAGCTAAAAGGAAACAAATAAATATCCCTACAGAATCAGGGATCATACTTTACCCATTCCCACAAAATCAAGGATATAGAGTCCTAGAATTTACATTATTTTACAACTAAATATGAAATTAAATAATATAAATTATTTTCCACATAGAACAATAGAAAAATCAGTAATAAAACAACAACCATATTTTTTTCATTGAAATTAAAAATAGCAACTAAACACCATATGAACTAACTGTTTGTTTTTTTTTTTTTTTTTTTTTTTGGGGGGGGGGGGGGGGGGGGGGGCTCGATTTTTTAAGCTAATAACAACTATTGCAAAACCAAATGCGTGTTTTGACATTTTTTCGAATTAAAACATAAGAAGACTCTATTGTTACCTGGTTATTCTATTCTTGAATTTTTGAATATTGGTGTCTTGGTTATTTGAGGCGCAATTTTTTTAAGCGAATAACAACTATTGCAAAACCAAATGCGTGTTTTGACCTTTTTTCAAACTAAAACATAAAAAGACTTCTACTGCTGCTACATGGTTATTCTATTCTTGAATTTTTGTATGTTGGTAGTTTGGTTATTTGAGGCTCAATTTGTTTAAGCTAATAACAACTATTGCAAAACCAAATGCGTGTTTTGACCTTTTTTCGAATTAAAACATAAAAAGACTTCTACTGTTACCTGGTTATTCTATTCTTGAATTTTTGTATGTTGGTGGCTTGATTATTTGAGGCTTGATTTTTTTAAGCTAATAACAACTATTGCAATACCAAATGCGTGTTTTAACCTTTTTTTCAAACTAAAACATAAAAAGACTTCTACTACTGCTACATGGTTATTCTATTCTTGAATTTTTGTATGTTGGTGGCTTGGTTATTTGAGGCTCAATTTTTTTAAGTTAATAACAACTATTGACTCATGGTTTAAAAAGGCGTGGTGAGGCGTGCCTCAAGGCGCGCCTCACCATGAGGCGTATGGTCCATGCCTCGAGGCGGTCTTGTGAGGCTAAACTACATGAGACTCACGTCTCTGCGGCTGAGGTGCACGCCTCAAGGCTCGCGCCTCATGGAGCATGAGGCGTGCGCCTCATTTAAAATTTGGGTTTTCAATTGATTGTGTTTAATTTGTTGAGATTTTGTTGGTGAAGGGGGATTTAAGAATTGGAGAGTGAACTAGCAAGAGACTGGAAGAAGAAACAAGTCAGAACCTCTGACCTTGTGTGAAGAAGAAGACCGGACCTGTGTGAAGAAGAAGGAGATGACCAAGAGAGAAAAAATGAAGAAAGTGAGCCCAAGAAGAAGACCGAACCTGTGGCTGTATATAATATAAAATTATAAATATCTTTTTATTGAGCCCAATAACATCTTTGACTGAAAAATGAAAAGTGTATAATTTCTGGGAATTAAATATATGTTGTATTTTAATTTGTGTAATAATCTCTTTTGTATAATTTTACAAAAAATTAACTATATGCTGTATTTTGTAAAATTTCCTTTACAGCATATATTTAATTTTTTTCCCAACTTTATTCTTTAACCAAAAAAAAAAATGTAAAATTTTATGTAAATTAATCATTTTACCATTTCACACTCCATTAAAAAACCAAACTTACTTGTATATGTGATGCAATAATTTTTTGTATTTCTTTATAACTCTTTTACTTAAATTCTTTTACATAAATTAATTTAATTTAATTTTTTTGTATTATTTTATAATTATTTTACTTCATTTTTTTGTTTTTTATAAGGCTTACACCTCAATCCGTCTCGAGGCTTACGCCTCGCCTCATAACGAAAAATCGCCTCAGTACTAAGTTTCGCCTTTTTAAACTTTAACTATTGTAAAACCAAATGCGTGTTTTGACCTTTTTTCGAATTAAAACATAAAAAGACTTCTACTGTTACCTGGTTATTCTATTCTTGAATTTTTGTATGTTGGTGGCTTGGTTATTTGAGGCTCGATTTTTTTAAGCTAATAAGAACTATTGCAAAACCAAATGCGTGTTTTGACCTTTTTCGAAATTAAACATAAAAAGACTTCTACTGCTACATGGTTATTTTATTCTTGAATTTTTGTATGTTGGTGGCTTGGTTATTTGTGTGTATGGTTTGGAAGTATTTGGGTGGATGGTTGATGTTGGTATTTTTTATTTTTTTTGTAATTTGAGAATGGAAGATGTTAGGCCAAAGGAAAATGATGGGCTCTGACATAGGAGCATACTACTAGGGTTGTAAACAAAAATCACCAAACTGGAAAATCGAACCGAAACTGCATTTTAGAAACTGTCGGTTTAGTGCCACGTGAACCCGTTAACGAAATGGTTTTGAACCGAACCAAACCAAACCGAACCGGTAAAAAAGGTTTGGTTTAGGTTTGAGATTTTTAATTACGATTAAAATCAAACTGAACCGGCGAAAAAATATATAAAAATAAAAAATGAATTTTTTTGAAAATTAATCCAAATTTACATATATGTAAAATTCAATAGTTTTGTCATTTGTGATTATTTTTTTTAATTTTTAATTTTATGCTACGTATATAGCTCTTGTTTGATTTCCATTTTTTCCAAAATTCATTTTTCTCTCTCTTCTTTTCAACCACACATTCTCCATCAATCAACTATTCAAAATGCATCATTTCTCCCAAAATAAGAATCAAACAAGGCCATATTATAATTATTATTATTACTTAATAATCATAATTTATATTTTATATATAAATTATTGTTATAAAATAGAGAAGAAGAAGAAGAAAGAATTAAGTCAATAGACTTGTGTGTATTTTATTAATGACCAAAGCCCTATATTTATAGGTAAGAATCAGGGATACAATGGTAATAATTTCTAGGGTTACAGGGGTGTAATTGTCATTCACTACAAACCCTAATAAACTTTCCTTTTACAACACTCCCCCTTGAATGACACATTACAAAATATCTGCCTCGTTAAAACCTTGTTTGATAAAAACCTAATAGGACAAAAAAAATCAAACGAAGGAAAAAGAGTACAGTTATTTTGGAGTATTAAAAATAAATGCTGCCTCATTAAAACCTTGCTAGGAAAACCCAGTGGGATAAAACCTATGCGAAGGAAAAAGAGTACAGCTACTCCCCCTGATGTTGATCACTAAAAATCTTTGAGTCGACGCATTCCAATCCCATGGACTAACTTCTTGAATGTAGATGTTGGCAGTGCTTTTGTGAATAAATCGGCCAAATTGTCACTTGAGCGAATTTGTTGAACATCGATGTCGCCATTCTTCTGAAGCTCGTGTGTATGAAAGAATTTTGGAGAAATATGCTTCGTCCTGTCGCCTTTTATATAGCCTCCTTTGAGTTGTGCAATACAAGCTGCATTGTCTTCATACAAAATTGTTGGACTATCTTTTGTTGAAATTAACCCGCATGATGCTTGGATATGATGGGTCATGTTCCTCAACCATACACATTCTCGCCCTGCTTCATGGATTGCAATAATTTCAGAATGATTTGAGGATGTTGCTGTCAAGGATTGCTTCACAGATCTCCATGATATAGTTGTTCCTCCCCTTGTAAACACATATCCTGTTTGTGATTTAGCTTTATGTGGGTCAGATAGATAACCTGCATCTGCATATCCCACTAAAGTAGATCCCGACTTTTGGGAGTAAAATAATCCCAAATCAATCGTACCCTTTAGGTAACGAAAAAATGTGTTTAACACCATTCCAATGTCTTTGACTTGGTGTAGAGCTATATCTTGCAAGGAGATTTACAGAAAAAGCTATATCGGGTCGAGTGCAATTTGCAAGATATGTTAATGCTCCAATTGCACTAAGATATGGTACTTCAGGACCAAGAACCTTTTCTCCATCTTCAAGTGGACGAAATGGGTCCTTTTTCACATCAAGTGATCGAACAATCATAGGTGATGCCAATGGATGTGCATTATCCATATAAAATCGTTTTAAAACTTTTTCTGTATATGTAGATTGATGAACAAATAATCCTTCTGGGAAGTGTTCAATTTGCAACCCGAGACAAAATTTGGTTTTTCCTAAATCCTTCATCTCAAATTCATTTTTCAAATAATTAGCAGTTTTGTTGAGCTCTTCAGGAGTTCCAATTAAATTTAGATCATCAACATAAACTGCGACAATTGCAAATCCAATATTAGTTTTCTTTATGAAAACACATGGGCAGACATCGTTATTTTTTATAACCCTCCTTCAACAAATATTCGCTAAGACGATTATACCACATGCGTCCGGATTGTTTCAATCCATATAATGATCTTTGCAATTTAATTGAGAACATGGTTCTCGAGTATGTATTGTTTGTTTCTGGCACTTTAAGTCCTTCAGGGACTTTCATATATATGTCACTATCAAGTGAACCATATAAATATGCAGTTACTACATCCATAAGGCGCATATCAAGTTTTTGTGACACAGTCAAACTAATCAAAAATCTAAAAGTGATGGTGTCCATTACGGGAGAATATGTTTCCTCGTAGTCAATTCCTGGTCTTTGTGAGAAACCTTGAGCTACCAGTCGGGCTTTGTATTTTGTAATTTCATTATTTTCATTTCTCTTTCGTACAAAAACCCATTTGTATCCTACAGGGGTTACATTTTCAGGTGTTCGAACTACAGGTCCAAACACTTTTCGTTTCTCTAAGGAATTCAATTCCGCCTGTATGGCTTCTTTCCATTTTGGCCAATCATTTCTATTTTGACAGTCTTTAACTGACTGTGGTTCAGGATCCTCATTTTGCATAATATCATGAGCCACATTAAAGGCGAAAATATTGTCTATAACAACATTTTTCCGTTCCCATAATTTATGAGATAACATATAATTTATTGAAATCTCATTATTTTCGGACACTAGTGATTCTTCAGGAACCATATTTTCAATATTTGATTGATCAATCTTTTCTAATGTTACTTCTTCCGAAGTTTTTGGTTGGTTTTTCTCTTGTACTTTTCTTTTTCGAGGTACAGAGTCTTTTTGAACCAACTGGTCGACCACGCTTCTGGCGTATGTTAGATTCGTTTGCTACAGCAGATTGTCCTGCAGGGACATCAATTTTTGCTGGAATATTTTCTGCTGGTATATATGACTTTGTCACTCTTTTCGTATCAACAAATACATCGGGTAATTGATTTGCAACTCTTTGCAAATGAATGATTTTTTCAATCTCTTGCTCACATTGATTACTGCGAGGATCAAAATGAGATAGAGTTATTTCATTCCAAGAAATTGTACCTTGTCTTTTAGAATGTAGTTTTTCCCCTCCCAAAATTGGGAAAGTCATTTCATCAAAATGACAGTCTGCAAAACGTGCAGTAAATAGATCACCCGTTAAAGGTTCCAGATACCTAATAATGGATGGTGAATCAAAACCCACATAAATCCCAAGTCTTCGTTGGGGACCCATTTTAGTACGTTGTGGGGGTGAAATAGGGACTTGGACAGCACAACCAAAAACCCTTAGGTGAGAAATATCAGGTTCATGACCAAATGCAAGTTGTAAAGGTGAATATTGATAATAGGCAGTTGGTCTAACACGAACCAATGATGCAGCATGTAATATGGCATGTCCCCAAACAGAAGTTGGTAGCTTTGTTTTCATAAGTAATGGTCTAGCTATAAGTTGTAGACGTTTAATAAACGACTCTGCTAAACCATTTTGTGTATGGACATGCGCAACCGAATGTTCAATAGTAATCCCAATTGACATACAATAATCATCGAATGCTTGTGATCTGAATTCACCAGCATTGTCAAGACGAATAGTCTTGATTGAGTAATCGGGGAATTGTGCTCGTAATTTTATGATTTGAGCAAGTAGTCTAGCAAATGCTACGTTCCTAGTGGAAAGTAGGCAAACATGTGACCATCTAGTAGAAGAATCAATTAATACCATAAAATAACGAAATGGTCCACATGGTGGGTGTATTGGCCCACATATGTCTCCATGAATTCTTTCCAAGAAAGTTGGAGATTCAACATTGACCTTTGTAGTTGAAGGTCTAATGACTAACTTGCCTTGTGAACAAGCTACACATGGATAATCATTAGGTAAAAGAATCTTCTGGTTCTTTAAAGGATGTCCATGTGAGTTGTTTATTATTCGGCGCATCATTATAGCTCCTGGATGTCCAAGTCTATCATGCCAAAGTATAAAACTTTTTTGGGGTCAACGAATTTCTGGTTCGTGACATTATTTGATTCAACCATTTTTATAAATGTATAATACATGCCAGATGGGAGTGCATGAAATTTTTCTTTTATCTGCTTCTTGCCAGATATAAAAGAAAATTATGCAAAGATATTCAACACTATTTTCTTGCATCGTCTCAATGTGATATCCATTGCAGCGGATATCTTTTAAAACTAAGCAAATTTCTTCTGGATTTGCTAGAGTAAAGTGCATCGTCAATATATAATTTAGTATTATTTGGTAAAATAATACAAGCTCTTCCAGAGCCTTCAACGATATTCGATGCACCAGATATTGTATTAACATTATTTTTTGCTAATGTTAAGTCCAAAAAATATTTTTTGTCTTGAAGAATTGTATGTGTAGTTGCACTATCTATCAAACAGGTATCTTGATAATCCATCATCAATCTATAAATACAACAAAGTACATATGCTTTAATAAAAACTTGAATTTAAATTTAAAGAAATATAATTCAATAATATGAAATTGACGATACACAATAAAGTTTTTTTTGTTTTGTGAAAAATAAAAACATATTTCTAACTAAATTTCTAAAATAAAGTGAAATCCTAGAAGCATAGAAAATAAATTAATCTATATCTTCCATCACACCACCCCCAATCAAGTGGTCAATATTTCCATTTGGATCGGCAAAGAAGTCAGAGACATCCAAATGAGTCACATCAATCGGACCATCATAATTAGCGAAATTTGTCTCAACTTTTCCTTTTCCCTTGATTGATTTTTGATAAAGATCCACAAGGTGTTTTGCCGTACGACAGGTACGTGTCCAATGCCCTTTCATTCCACATCTAAAACAATTTTCTTCATGCACCTTTTTGGGTGTGCTACTTTCGTTTGCTTTGTGCCTTTTGAAATTGTTGCCTTGCTGATGATAACTTTGTTGATTATTTCGTCCATGATTTATTCCACGTGCACGTCCGCGTCCACGTCCAAATCCGTGTCCACGTCCACGTCTTGATATTGCATTTGCTTCAGGAAATGCAGTACCATTTGCTTCAGGCAATGGTATAGAACCAGTTGGACGTAACCCATGATTTTTCATTAGAAGTTCATTATTTTGTTCAGCAATAAGCAAACAAGATATAAGTTCTGAGTACTTTTTGAAACCACGCTCACGATATTGCTGCTGCAGGAGCACATTTGAGGCGTGAAAGGTAGAGAAAGTTTTCTCCAAACTCAAGTTTTGTGATGTTTGCCATTTGATAACTACACAATAAAAAAAAAATACAATTAGTTTCGAAGAATACAGAATAATTGTTTAAGCAGTCAATATTAAAATGACATAAGTTATGTGTTTTCCTTCAGGGATAAACACTAATAATATGTTCTTCGAAACATGTGCTACTTCAGGAGCACATTGTATTTTATTATTGTTCTTCAAGAGCAATATTCTTCTGGAATATTAAAAATTATAATTTATGCTCTTCAAGAGCAAATAATATTCTTCAGGAATATTATTTATAATATTGTGCTACTTCGAGAGCAACAATAATTAAGGATGAATTTAGTAATTAAAAAAAAATGCATGGGAAGAATAATGATATGAGGGCAAACTTTAATCAAGAATAATAAATTTAACGTGTGGCAAGAACAGATTTTATAAAAGATACCCAGTAGTCCAAAGCAATATAGGTTAAATAGTATTTTATATATAAAGAAAACGCTCAAAACTTGAGCTTTCTGACGAGAAGAAATTAAAATTTAGAGGCAAACGTAATTATTGTGTTGAATTTATATATAAAGGGTTTGCACAGATTGAATTTGTAAACCATCAAATTGAGATTTTAAATAACAAATAGTTTAAAAAAATCATGGACGAAATAGGTGCTTGCTTTTCAGTTGGTGTCACGTAATTAGGCAATTATTACAAAGAAGTAATGATTACATGTATTTCATTACTGAATGAAAGAAAAGGCAATCATGGTCTGAAAGAAACGTGTATACATGGTGAAAAATATGATTTCAACATGAATATGAATATGTATTATATGATTTCAACATATGTAAAATCACGTATTATCAAATTAATTTTGATATACATGATAGATGATTATATAAAAAAATAACTACCTTCTCTACACTTTAAAGAATTGAGCTTTCGTGCTGATAACGTGTTATAAAATAGAGAAGAAGAAGAAGAAAGAATTAAGTCAATAGACTTGTGTGTATTTTATTAATGATCAAAGCCCTATATTTATAGGTAAGAATCAGGGATACAATGGTAATAATTTCTAGGGTTACAGGGGTGTAATTGTCATTCACTACAAACCCTAATAAACTTTCCTTTTACAACAATTATAATAATCTCAATTTTATGTTTTTCATCCTAATTGGAATATGTAATTTTCTAACTCAACTGCCCATGACCCCAACCCATAACGGCATAATCCATACATTTCTTATTTCAATTGAAAATCAAAGAGTCAATTATCAAACCCAAAACCTAATCATTTCATTCTTGTCATTCCGTTCCTGTTTCCACGGTTTCAGGTTTCCACCAGCGTCTTTTCCTCATACGCGACCTCGTCTCCGCTTCGCCTTCGTCCTCCCAATCCCAGCGCCTCATCCTCTCGTGACTACTCTCAAGGTCTGAATTCTATAATCTCAACAGTCGGTGCATCCTCCTTCGGTTTGAGGCTTCGAGTTGCCGGTCAGCTATTCATCTTTAAAATCGGTTAGGATTAGGTTTAAATGGCATAAAAGTAGACATGCAAAAAAATATATGGCGAAATCGACGGTAAAACCGGATCAAACCGTTAGGTTTAGGTTTAGGTTTAGGTTTGAGTTTTTTTTTCAAACCATTCAAAATGGTTTGATTTAGGTTTGAATTTTTCTCAAACCGGTTTAAATGGTTTAGGTTTAAAATTTGTCAAAAATCAATAAAATCGGACTGTTTACATCCCTACACACTACAATAAACAAAAAAATGAACAAGAAAGAAAGGGGTCAAAGAAGAGAGGAATTGAGGACAAAAAGGAAATCAGTTTTATTCATATAATCATTGGCGCATATTAAAATGAAGAAGTCTTCTCTTTATAGAGAAACTAATCTAAAATTAAAAGAATTTCTAATAAGCTAGAACTTTAACAAAATATAAATCTATTAGCCAATGCTTGAGACCCATTTATTTGGAAAAATGTGTTTTGGAATAGTGAATTTTTTATTTTTATTTTATTTATTTATTTATTTTTTTGAGAAAGTGTGGTTAAAAAATAGAAAAAAAAAACTCTGGGTTTACGTGTAAAATTATTTTATGGGAGAAGCTGAAATGAGTTTTGGAAAAAAAAAAAAGGGGGGGGGGGGGGGGGAAGGGGGTCAAACAGGTGCTAATCTAATTTAATAAAATATAATTTGAACTAAACTCTATTTTAAAATAATATCTAAATCCGATGGTAGTACTATCTCTGTCTCCATTAGTAGCACTCCACTGATATACACCATCAACAATGCCTTTCAGGCATGAGATCTTGTAAAGAATTAGGAAATCTAGCAGCTACTACCCAGTACTAAGAACCGTAGCATGGGGTGACATCTAATTCTTTTGTCTCTGCGATTCTGACCAAGTGAGAGTGACTAATCAAATATATAACTGATAAGAGATACCACTATTTTGTCTATTACTAAAGATTACACAAAATGAGCCTACTTGATCTTCATAGCAATGAATTATTTTGTTGAGGCATATGTTCATAATTTATCACTCGAGATTATCACCTCTATTTTGCTTTCTACAGTACTCTCTTGCAGTACATTACAAGGGCACTCGTCTCTTCATTCTTATTTCAAAACTAATGAGGGTCCAGTTATTGAAGCTGCAATTATGAGAAATTGATCAGTGATCATTTTGAATCCATTCATGCAGACTAAAATGTCCCAATCGATTGTGGAAGTTTGAACTTCACAATTTGGTTTCCTTCACTAACGTTAGCATAATATTTATGTTAAGACATGCTAATGAAACAAATTTAAAGTGGAATTTTCATATTGAAGCTGGAAGAGTCACAAGTTGACATCTGTTTATGTTTCACTTGTTACTTATTTGATTACTGCTATATTATGTTCACTTGTTACTTATTTGATTACTGTTATATGAATCATCACATGCTTGGGGCAATATCAAATATGTAGATCAGCCAATGGCTCGCTAACTCAAGGGCATGTACTTTTATTGTCTATATCTTTACTCTTTAGGGATATTATAAATAAGCGTCTCTCCGGAGGAAATTTTTGGTCTTATTTTAATTACTTTTCAAACCGTTGCAAGAGGAGACCGCTGAAATGTTTGACTCTCAATCTCTTAGTGGGACTCATGTGCTGCAAAGAAACGGTCACAAAATTCATTATTGTCAGGCCAAAAGTTGGAAACATACAGGCGCTAAATAATTTTTTATTTATGACTTACGAGAAACAAATATGTTAGAAAGAAAATATTTGTTATATACTTAGGTCCGTTTGATAGCAAAGGTGGAAAAGTAAACATTTTCCATGTAAGGTGGAAAATAAAAACCCACCTAAACCATAGGAAAATATTTTCCATGAAATTTGTTGAAAACAAGCTTAAAGTGGTTGTACCTTGAAAAATATTTTCTTCCACGTTGTAATCAAACGGTCAAAGTGAAAAATATTTTCTTCGGATGTGACATTTTTCATGGAAAATGTGGCAATCAAACAGGACCTTAGTTCATTTTATATTCTTGTTCTCCTTGTGTTGGATATCATTTGAAACATCTTAACATATTTCTGTTTCAATTATATATTGGTATTTTTCTTCCGGTAGTTTGACTTATAAGTGAACCTTATATATAAGTAATTTTCTATTAAAAAATTACCTTGTTAGTTACTTTTTTCGTAGTCAGTAGTAAAAGTTCCTTATTTTTCTATTTCTTTTTAACAAAAATTTAGTGAAATAAGTTATTTGCCAATCCTTGCCAAGTAGCTAGTGTAACTACATCCTATGTACTGTTTTGCATATTTTTTTAATGGAGACTTGGGGGAATTTCTTATTTTGTTAGCGCTTATGAAAAGTTGTATGTAAATTGTTTCTGAAATACGGTGTTTGAATTGCAATTACACTCCTATAGACTAATAGGGTGTGTATTCTAAATTTCCCATGTACCTTTACCATCTCGTCTCTGTTCTGGTTTTATACAAGACACTTTTTGTATCCTATGGAGATCCTAAAATTGCTGGAAGTCTGTAAAGAGTTTGCAATTGCCTTTTTGGCTTAAAATATGTGTCATATGTGGGCATATTCATGTTTTGCTGGTATAACTGCAGGAATCTGAATGGCTAAGACTGACTTTACACAAATGGTTAGACGATGAGTATTGCCCAGAGCCAACTAATGTCGAAATAAGCAACATTGCTGCCACGACTTACTACAAATCACTGGTTGAAAAACAAACTGATCTGGGAGAGATTTTGTTAAAAATGGCAGTAGAATTAGAATCCATATCCTATCAAGAGAGCTTCCATGGAGCATTTTCCTCCGCAAATGCAGCAGTGAATCTTATTATTCAGCGGATAGCGCTGGAGTAGTTGCTCGACCTTGTGAAGGTTTGAACCTTCAACCCGCATCATTTTTTCTGTAAACACGAGTTGGATGTATCAGTAACTAATTGTATTATCAGTTCGACAATAAATCAACAATGAATATGCATTTTTTTTCCTTCATATTTTGTGCTGTGACTTGAAAAGGGTGTTTATAGTAGTATCATTTATCTGAAAAACGATCGTCATAGCAAATTCTTCTTCATGGACTTGCGAGATAAAACATTTTGCAAGCCTTACAACTTGTCATTTGTCAAAAATGAGAAGCAGTTGTTTGATATGAGAATGATGGACCTCTTATCTATCACAACTAAAAAGAATCGAATTCAACGTCTATTATGAATTACCATTATGTTCAGACACTTAATTTCGTATGTATTGCGTTTAATGATAATGTGTTTACACACTTCGTATCTTGAAATAAAGATTTTTTTTTTCAAAAAAAAATAAAAATTGTATTCTCATAAACAAGTATCGATATGATAAACTCAATAATTGGTGTGAGTTGTGATTGAAAAATTTATTTAATGGGAAACATTTCGTGATTGGGATATTCTATCCATCAAAAATTGCATGAATCTACGTGTATCTAAAATCAGATTAGCATAAAATTGGGTTCTAGCTGAATTAGCATCAATGTTAAATTTTAGTTAAATAAATTAATTTTGGTGTTAACATGTAGTGGGCATTTGGTCTAGTGGTATGATTCTCGCTTTGGGTGCGAGAGGTCCCGAGTTCGATTCTCGGAATGCCCCAGTCTCTTTCTTTTAGTATCATTCTTTTGTTGGATCTTTTTATTTGCTTTTATTTTGTGTCAAATAATCCATCATCAGGCTAAAAAAATGGATAGAATAAAATTGATATTATAATATTCCCATTCATTTTTCTTTTCTTGTAAGACCACAAAATAGTAACGAAAACCAAAGGGAAAAAGAAATAAAAAATTAAAAGCAAAAAGAAAGGTTGAAAAAAAGATAAAGAGGGGCATTCCGAGAATTGAACTCGGGACCTCTCGCACCCTAAGCGAGAATCATACCACTAGACCAAATGCCCGTTGCGTTATCCATTTAATTTTAATTATTAACTTACGCAAAACAGAAATTAAATTCCCTCCAAAACTGGCGAATAATTTCCTATTGGTCTCTTCAAAAGTTCATAATCATATCTATAATAATCATTTTTTTCCCTCTAAAACACTATTTCTTAATGAGTGCGTACAATAATTCTAATCTTTGAAGCTGAAATGGCGTGCTTATGAAAAAAATTGGACAGTGGATTCTTCCATTTTGGGTAATCCCTGAGGTAAATGATCGTCTATTACTGAAGTGTAATTTCTTTGTTTTTTGATCATATCAATAAACGGCCTCTGCATTTTTTGGAAATAAAATTGAGATTTTTGCAGTGATTATTAGTATTATTACGAATTACGATTACTTTCAAGCACGTTGAATGATTTTATGCTGGACAAACAAAAAGGAAAAAAAATGAAGTATTTTTTAGTTTTATGCTGTACCCAAACAAGAAAAGAAACGGAAGTATTATTTTTAATTTTCGTATATTTTAATTACTATTAGATGGTTTTACCGATTCTTCTGATAACATAAGCTTTATTTGATTTGGAAACAGGAAAATTTAGGTTGAAGTTAGGATGGGGGATGAAGATCAATATACTGTTCCTTCTGGTGAAACCGTTCCATTGGGGAGTCCTGAGCCAGAACCCGAAGTTTTTAAACTTGGCACAGATACTGAGGTTTTGGATATACCTGATTCGCTTGAAAATTTTGAAGCTCAGACTGAAGACGACACAGCGAATGAAGTGGTACTTGACAGTGACGAGGAACGACGACACAAGAACGAGGCCATGAATGTGGTGAATGGGGTGAAAAGGAAGCAATCTACTGCTGGTAAACAAAGCCATTTGCTTTTCGAATTTGAAAATAAGTTGTTGAGAATTTAAAACAATTTCCTTGATTCTGCTGTTTTTAGTTCAATTTGCATTGGTAAATCATGAAGGATGGAACGTGTTCTTATAATAGTTACATACATATCATCTCACAATGAATAGTTTAAAATGTATAGATGAAATGTTTAAAGTTTTATGCATATTTGACATGAAATGATGTATCAGCAAAAATTGACTCAAGTACTTATGAACATGATGGAATTCTGGACTCATTTGTTTTTCATTCAAAATTCAGTTTGTAATTTCTCTGTCATTAAGTTGATTTAGTTGAATATTTTTCCTCTGTCGCAGGTTATTTAAGAAGGCTGCATAGCAGAGTTTGTGCACATTCGTTTCAGCACGTTGATTCAGCTAGAAGAACTAGATGTGATGAAGAAAGTGATGCTGGGCCTACTTCTCTTGACACTGGTACTAGATATCAGGAACAATCTATTACTATTAACAACGTACTATCCAGCACTACAAATCGAAATTCAATTCCTATGGAAGGAAAAGAATCTCACAACCAAGCGTTGAGGAATGTGGTGAAGGGAAGTTTTTCTGAAAAGTTGCTTGATGAGAAAAAATTGTCATCAGATAAGTCTCTGGACATGGAAATAGAGAAGGATGTAACTTATGAACACAGGTGTGCAAGGTTTAACCACGTGGAATCGCCAGAACCAGCAGAATTATCACAATCTAGGGCCTTAGACTTTATCGATCACTATCTGTCAGTTAGTGATTTGAACTTGTGTGAAAATGTTGAAACTAAAAGGACTAACAGAATAAAGTCACCAGCATCTTTGAGGTCAAAAGGGACTCAAAGTTTGGCGAGGAGAGTAAATCTTGGAATCATTGATTGTGACTCTGCAACTTTTGGCTGGGCAGGAAAGGAAAATGAGAATAGTGGGTACACTTTCCTGGGAACGACAGATGACACGATCTTTGAATGGGAAGGAAACAAATCAAGAGCTGCATCTGTCCATCAGGAATCTGATATTGGTCTGCAAAAGAAGAGCTTTCTTTTTCAGTCCAAATATCAGCTCACAGGAAATATTTCAAGTTCAATTAATTTAGGTACAAAATTAATTTGCCCCAATGAGGTTGACAGAGTAGCCTCAAACTCAGGAGTGACTGTTGAAAATAATTTTATGGAGTTGGACGAACAGTTTGGTGTCAGACAATTGGAGCAGCAGGTACAAAAGCTTGGCGATGAAAGGGACACATCAGAAATATTTGATGTCGGTTTTGACACTCAAATGGCTGCTGAAGCTATGGAAGCATTAATATCTGCGCCTCCACCTACATCTAATGCTGATTTTACTTGTCAAGGTTTTGATGACACGTTAGTTAACTCTTCTAAAGGTGCAAACAAGAAGCATAAATCAAAAGATTGCACTTATCTTGAGAATGCTTTTTTAGGTTCAGCAGACAAACGAAAACAGACAAAGCGTGTGAAGAGATCTGCTAAAATGGTAAAGGGAAATATATCTTGCTCGCTTAATGAACACTTTGAAGGCCAAAGGGGGGCTGTATCTCCATTATTACCAAAGAAAAATTTGATGATCAAGGAGCCATTGACTGGGAAGGACTTAAATGGTAGAAATCCTGGAAACAAAAAGAATAGCTACCATGGAAGGGCTCCTAGGACTGCAGTACAACATAAGGAAGATGGATTTACTGAAAAAGATAATTTGAAAGAGGCTCAAAATAAGTTTTTATTAGAATCTATTGGATGTAACTCAGATGGCCAATGTTCAAAAGACAAATTCAGCAACTCTTCGCATGCTGCACGGGGGACTGGGCACTATTCATCAGTGATTTCTATTGAAAGGACTGAGGATTCAATTGATAGTTCTGAAGAGAGGACAAATGTTATTATGAAGTCTGGTTCTCCTCTGCAAAGAAGAAATATGACTAGCTTTCATGAGGATGTGTGCAAAAGTGGAGTTAGAGGGAATTGTTTGAAGTTGGATTCTGTTTCATGTTTCAAGGATACAACCCCACCTTTGAAGCAAGAAATATTAAACCTAGTTGTGGGAAGTCCTTTAAAGTTAAATCCCTGGATTTATCCTAGACGGAAAAGAACACGACATAATGTGCCTTGCCACTCCAATAGTAACCAGCTTCCACCGAGCATGATAGTTCAAGAGAAAAATGAGAATAGATGTCATACAGTGAGTCACAAAGCATGCAAAAACGTAGCAGGGCTTTTAGTCCATTCCCGAGACTTTCAATTTTCATCAGAAAGAAACCATTTTGCAAGCTTGACAAGGCAGAATATAGATGATTGGAATTGCGTGGGATTTAATAATAATGTATCTGCTACCACAATGGTACAGGTTCCTGTCGACCTTGATAGATCCGTAACATTAAAGCACTCTGGTAAATTAGATGGAGGGTGTCCCATATCCTCTGTTGGTACTTCAGGTATCATGAAGTTGGGTGCATCATCCAATGGGAATTCTAAGGGATTGAAAGTATATGAGCGTGGTAAGAAAAGCAAGCAACCACGCAACAACTCCTCTAGATCTCCCCTAATGAAAGAGCTTGTGAGATTGGGATACACTGAATCTTTACCAGATATTTTGGCAAAAGATTTAAGAAGACGAAAAGTTGCGGCAAAGGCTTGCATCTTGTTCAGCCAGAACTTGGACGCCAATATACTTAAGCAGCAGAGAAAGGTACACATTTGCCACTTAATCAACATTCTTGTTGCTTCAAACCTAATGTTACAATTGACCAAAGGTCGTGTACCTACTGATAATTTTGTCTGGCAGATTGTGGCACGATTAGGCTTTTCGATTGCATCATGTTGCTCAGATGCTACTCATTTTGTAACTGATAGATTTGTGAGAACTAGGAATATGTTGGAAGCCATTGCTCTTGGAAAACCAGTGGTGACACGCTTATGGCTTGAGAGCTGTGGACAAGCTGGCTATTTCATTGATGAGAAAAGTTACATTCTGAGGGATGACAAAAAGGAAAAGCAAATCGGATTCAGTATGCCTGTTTCACTGACTCGTGCATGCCAACATCCACTTCTAGAGGTAATATATAGTTTCCATCCGGACAAAAAATCCATTGCTGCACAAAAGGTTTCGCATGCACTGAAAATAAGTGCTTTAAAACTTATTTTCTTCCAATTAATAGGGAAAGAGAGTCTTCGTTACTCCAAATGTCAAGCCTGGTATAGATGTGATATGTTGCTTGGTGATGGCAGTTCATGGACAGGTATATATTTGTCGCTTTTTCTTTGGCTACGGTGCATAGAGTTACTGTAAGATGTCATAAATCATGATCATCAACTAGGTTCCAGATATACAGTTTGTTCTGTATAAATTAGGAAATATAGCTTGACCGTTTGAGGATATAATTTTAGCACAAAGAAGACAAAAATGAAGCATAATTTCCCACACCATATATTTTAGTTCCTGAGAAAAGATTAATTGATTCTCCAATTCAATATGATTGCAGAAAATACTATGCAACTTCATGAAAAACTGAGTTTTTTTTATGAAATGTTCCTCAGGCAGTCCAAAAATTACAGAGTGCAAAAAGACAGGATCACGTAATTCCAGATGATTTGTTAATTCTCTCTTGTGAAGAAGATTATAAGATGTGTGTGCCATTTCTTGAGAAAGGTATGATTTCTTTAATTGTTTTCTTCTTCCTTTTGATGAAACACTACCTCTTGAAGAAACTATGTGGCATTATTACATTTACATCTGCAGGAGCTTCCGTCTATAGTTCAGAGCTTTTGCTGAACGGGATTGTAATCCAGAAACTGCAATTTGAGAGGTCAGTATAGCAGCAAAAGCATATCGTTAGAACTTGGATGCTTGAATTTGGCTTTTCAGGAAGGATCTTAAGTTTGTAGATTCAAAATCCTAGATTTTAGATCTATGGATCTGAATAAATTATTTTCATAACAAAAGGTTTGAATGAGTATTTAACATGTTATATGGAATAACTACAAAAGTGGATTTAAGAAATCATAGTGAATTTAGGTAAGATATCAGATTCAATAAGAAGAAAACACTTTGAATATCATCTAATTGAAATCCATAAGATACCTAATCATCGAAATGATTAAAAGGATCCATGTGTATATGCTAAACTTTACTCCCTGTATTACTCACACCGGTTTGCAAATTGTGATATGAAAATCATAGTTTTTCATGTTTGTCTTGCCAAACTCAAAGCAAGGTGGATCAATATTCATTCTCTAAATTTCTTTCTTAATCTATTATTTTACTCTCGGGTGCTATATTGCTCTCTGGCCTTCTTGCATCTGCCTCATGTGCTCGTGTACAGGTAATTATGTGTATAAATATAGGTAAATGGTTACAGATTTAGAATTTAAATACAAGAGTGGACTTGATCTTCTTTTTAGTGCTTTTTTCTTGCATGCACGATTAATTAGCACGCTGAAGCTGAAGACAAGGGCCACATGGCTTGATTCCCGTACTTTGATTTGGACATTAGACTTGAATAAACTTATAAGAATTTTGAGGAGACTCTTTACTCTTTGAATTTCCAGAAGCTAGGACTTCACAATGTATTTATAATGTAGTGTTTATAACTATTTAAAATAATAATAAATAAAGTTCATGAATCAAGATCCCATTGTGATGTAGACTTTATTGGGCTAATCTATATTTTACTTTTGAACTGTATACTGTTTTAATCATTTGTTATTTTTCACTAATGCAGGCATCAACTTTTCAAAGAATTTGCTAAAACAAGAAAAACGTGTCGATCTTAGACCTGACTCATATTTTTGCTGCCTCTTGCTTTTATTCCTCGATTATTTCTTTTGGAATCAACTAACTGTACTGGTGCAACCACCTGAGGTGATTGCTTCATTTTGTACAAAATGAAATCAATCTCTTTTTTGGGTTGTAACTCAAGTACATTTGTTGTTGATCTCTCGGCTACTGAAAGATAACGATATGGTAGTATGTGAATTGGATTGTATTGAAACAAATACTAGTTCACACTTGAGTTATGGAAGAGTTTGTTTCAAAAGGAGGGTTCCATTGAGTGGCAATTGTGGCTTTTAATAGGGTTTTTTTTTTTAAAGAATTTGTGTTCAACTTGTGATATTTGATTCATGAGCAAATTTTATGATTCTTTTTTCAACACCTTCAAAATTCTGCTTCTCCAGAGATGTTCAGAATCTATTGTTTATTTTTTTTTTTTGCAAGAAATGGTGAAAATACGGTTGTTTTTTTAGGTTTTATTTCTTTCTAGTCTACACTTGATTTAAAAATATAAAAAAAATACAACGTTTAGACTAAGCATATGCTCAATGATATAATACCTTATGCCAAGCAAACTTGGGATCTTTCAGAACCAGAATTTTTTTTTGTAACTTGTTATACCCTTTTATCTCTTCTTTTACAATAAAAAAATCTTAAAGGAGGTTGCGACAAAGATAAAAGAGAAATTGTGATTCTTAAATGCTACGTTTGGGTTGGATGACCAATCATTTACTCGTAACAAGAGCACGAAAAATCCAATGTTTCTTATCACACCTTTTTAAGCTTGGAAAACTGTTCTCTCATGCACACAGCTTAGTTCAAGGCCCAGAGGCCGTTTCCAGGTATTCGGTGGTTTGCTCTCGGCTGTGAAAAACATGTACGAACTTGAAGTCCCTGTTCATTTTTATGTATCATTACCCTGAGGGTGTCCTAAATTTTCCCCTATTGAACTCTGGTAGGGAATTGTAAGTAGTTTGACTTCTCTAAGAGAATGAAGAAGTTTAATTGCGTAGGAACCCTGCTAGGTTACCAGGGCCACATGGGCCTTGGTAAAACATATTAATCCATTGCATAGATGGTAGGGTTGTGTAAAGAGAGAAATAAGATTTAAGCTGGTTTATGGCATGTTTGTTACGCCAAATTATTTGTTGACACATGCTATTATTACTCTCGTCGCTGCTTTCACTTGCAAAGAAAATAGCAAGTTGAAGAATGAAAGCGAGTACTGAGCTTCCATTGAGAAATTGATGTTCATCCTTCCCCAGTGGCAAGCATTACCTAGTCCATATGTGTAGACGAATTAGTTTTGATTGATTGATTTTCAATTTTTGTTTGGGTTATTAGACCTATTGTAACATTAATTCTGTAAGCTCGGGGAATGCCCTGAGTAGTTGTACCCACAATTTTGATCTATACAATTTATTTACCTAATAAAGAAAAAGGTGACTTGGGAAGTCCCAAGAGCAGGGTCAAGATTGAGCTAAAGCCGGTTGTTCATCATTAAGGTGGTCTTCAGCACAAGGAATTATCGAATAAGAACAACAAGTTTAATGGTAGTAGCAAAAGTTACGGTGAACTGAACATGAGATTGGAAAATTTTCTCTCATACACCGTTCTTGATCCGGTCCAATCTCTTTTATTCTATGAAACCAAGCATATTTTTGGGATGTAATCTACAGCGAATATAGTATGAATGTTCAGTTAGAGCGGAAGTTGACTTTGACCGTTGACCGTCGACAGTTAACGATCGTAATAACCTGGTTCGACCTGTCGTTTATTACCTATACTTATGAGCTTTATGTACTTACCAAGTCACTTTCTAGATCCAAAAATAATATGCCTTCTTTAAAGTTCAAACTGTAAAACTTAAACACCATTACCAAATATAACTTAAACATAAGCTACCATTAAACTTAAACACCATTACCAAATATAACTTAAACATAAACTACCATTAAACTTAAACACCATTACCAAATATAACTTCAAAGTTCAAACTGTAAATTATAAATCTACATCAGCAATCTAAAATTCTAAATCCAACCCAAATTTGATGAAGCTCAAGTCTAACAATCAAAATCAAACCCAACTTAAGTCACGACTCACAACTTACAACCGCACATGGCACACGCACAACACAGTCACAACAAGTCACAAGACTCACAACACAACAAAAGTGATTGAACGGCGAAGACAGAAAGAAATCGAACTTACCGAAGTCGAAGTGGCGAAGTCCGAACCCGCAGCCGCACGCAGCCAGTAAATTCGTCACAGAAACGAAGAAACCCCACGCGACGCCAGCCTCACGCCTCAATCAGTGAACTCCAAGTCTCCAATACCGATTTTTGCTTTTGCCTTCGACTGGAAATTTAGAAATTTCGAATGGAAATCGAAATTTGGGAATTAGGGTTTGCGAAGAATCAATTCTCTCGGGATCTCTCCTCTCCTCTCTTCCTCAATCTGCCGGACTGGATTGCTCGCGTGGGTTGGAATTGGGGAAACTAAATTTCTTTATGGACTGGACTGGACTGGAAGTCTGGACCTAAATTATTTGGGCCTGTTGCCAAATTTCTTCTTCTTTTTTTTTTAAATAGCCCGCCAGCAGTTGAAAGCAGCAACTTGCTAACAACCAAAACAAGCCCAAGTCTGCTACTAGTTCTTTCTTCTTTCATCGTCCCAGAATCTCAATTCCCTCCATCCTCGACGCTCCAGCTCAAACTTCCGACGGGCCGCTCTAACTTGCTACTAGCTGGATCCGCCCCTGGATATAATCCCCAATACTATGAGATCATCAATTTATTTGAAACTCATCTTTGTGATAATAGTTGATGGTGAAATGAACCACTGAATTTTATTTTTTATACCCAAACCATGTGGCCTCGTCTCTCTTGTTTGTCTCATTTCTGTTCTCTATTTGCAATTCAAATGTGGTCTATGCCTCCTGCTTCTTTCAATAGATAGAACCCAAAGCTGAAGGTTAGAGGAAGAACCAACCAGTGCCACTAGTAGTGTCACCTAAACCGGTGTCAAACACCAGTAATGCTGAATAGCATTACTCTTTTTTAAATAATATTCAACAAACGTGAGTGAAGACAATTTAGAATTTCAATATAACAATTATCTCTCGACCTAGACTTTGCAATTTCAACTTAATATATTGTTCATCTTCCCCTCCCCTCATCTCGTCTTTCTTACATGAATCTTTATGATAATGCAAGGCCCTCTTTCATAAAGATTTCCGATTCAAGAACAGGAATAGGGATTGAAAATGAGGATGATAGACAGATCTCCTATTTGTGAACCAACTTTCTGATTTCCACCAGTTACTGTTGCTCACAAGATTTTATTGATGTTCCTGCACTTGGCGGAGCAGACAACTACGCAAAAAGGATACCACCACCTAATCAAGTTTGCGGAGCCAATAGTCACGGACCTAGAGAACTCCCCTACCCATGTGACATGGCAAGATTGCTTGTTGCGGGTTTATTGCTATATTTTCGAAACTGCACTAACGATATCCCTCGTACAGGTATGATGGCAAGCTTTCTACCTCCTTATACTATGCTGATGTTGCACATCTTAGCTTGTAGGCCACATGTGTGGGGAAGGCTGCCTTGGGATGTCCTGCAACCTCAAGGGCCGAAGGGGCTGTCCGTTACACAGTGCTGTTCAATATGGCTAAATGTCCATGTCTCGAGCCACCATAACACATTCATGACACAGCTGATCTTCCGGTTAAAGAAACCTGAATGTTTTGCAGTCCCGTCTGGTGGATAAATTTTATGTTTTGAACAAGGATAATATGCTGCCAACATTTCAAATTGGACACTTCTCCCTTGGGCACAAAGGCGTTATCATTCATAAGCTCTTGAACACTATCAAGGTTCAAAAATGAATATTACAACATATCATTGCTAACTTCTCATTTGGTAAACAGATCAGATTAACAAAATGGTTCATAGAATGTAGCAAAAATAAAATATAATCTTAAATTTCACAGGCATGGAGTAAGCAACACTGCTCTTAATATTGTGCTGGAAAATGATCTCAATTCTCAATACATTATAAAATACTTCCTACAACAATTTGAGTGAACCAAAAATGATCAAAATAAGCAGTTTGACAAAATTCCAAGAGGATGGCTATGTTTCTTCAAGAGGTCAACACTGATAATAAAAGAACAACGATAGAGAAAATTTCAAACCCGTTCTCATTTTCAAGGAAACCCCAGAGAACAAGAAGGCAGAGAAGTACCAAATAATCGAGACTGTAAAGTTTATCTCCTTGCAGCAATCCTAAGCATTGGAGAGATTATACCCTTTATTTCTAGCATGGACTGTTGTATTCTAATTTCCTCTTCAACATCTCTCTTCAGATTTCTAATATTACCTCTTAGTTGATCAGAAGCTTTTATATTATCAGCTCGCATTTCAACAACCTTCTCCGTGAACCTCATCAAAAACCCAGCATATCTTGGCACTGTAGAGTACTTCTGCAGAAATCCCAATAACAGTCTGAGCTCTTCTTCGTCCAAATTAGATACACATTTCAGCAACTTCTTCCTAGCCACTAACTCCTCCATAACAGCCACCACATTCTCCGGATTCTTCCCACTCAAAGCCGCCACCAACGCCTCCTTATGCCTAAACTTTTTCAATAACTTATCATGCTCGGCGAACTTCATTTTCCTTGGTCTTGTAATCAAGTAATCCCCTTCCGAAGGCTTCGTATTTTGCCCTCGATGGAAGTACCTAAAATACTTAGGCCTTAAAACCCTTCTATCAGGTTTAACTTCTACATCTCCCAAACCTACAACATCTCCCGGGCCATCACTCTCCAAGTTCGTTTTCCTCCTTCCAATATAAAAAGTTCCATTTGAAGTCCCAATCACTCGCGTTGAACAATCCGGTGAGAATCCCACTGATAGAAGAGGATTTGGAAACCTCATGGAATGAGTAATCTTGAACTTCGCATAATCGAAAACCTTCATATAACCATCTAATGAAACACTCAAAATTCTATATTGCTGAGCCTCTTCTCCACCTTCTTTTCCAATTTTTCCCACGCAAAGCGAAGTCACAGTCTTGTTATGACTCTCCATTGAATACAACAATTTTCCACCTCCAATCACATCCCATATCTTCACAAAATTACCACCTGCAGTAGCAATTAAGCCACCGGACGGCAAGTAAAGCACACTTTCAACAGGTTTTTCATGGTTTAGTTCCATAACAGACCCTGAATTCGAAACCCGAACATCCCAAATTCTTACCTTGTGGTCATAAGATCCCGATGCGAACATATCATCACTCACAGGGGAAGCATCACCGCACCGGACATAGTCCTTATGGCCCAAAAGATCAAATAGACACGTCTCAGTAGTAATATCCCAATACTTCACAACAGAATCATCACCACCGGAGAATAAATGAAACTTATCATCAGCCCGTGGGTAGCGCACAAGACGCGCCGCCGCGGAGTGACCCTTCAGACGGCGGAGATGGGTCCGGGACTTCGCATCAAAGACATGCACAGTCCCAGTCAAATCTCCGGCAGCAAGAAGCTTCCCATCACAGCGGAAGGCGGCGGAAGTAGCGGAATCGGCAAAGGCAGAGGCGATAGTTGACTTAGGCTCGAGGGTTTTGCCAGAAAAGATAGAAACAGTAGCGGAATGGGTAGCGGCGAAATCATGAGGAGCAATTGGAGAAAACGCAATTGAAGTTATAGGGTAAACTACAGACTTTGATAAAGTAAATTCGGTGTCTTTAGGGATTTTGAAGGATTTCCAGTACTTGGATTCCGGGGTTGGTGTGTTTTTATTTGACGTGGGTCGGAGCTTCGGCTTCACACGGAAAGTTTTGGCTATGGAGATTCTCGATTCGTCTTCCGCCATTGATTGAGCGTTAAGGAACAGAGGATGAAAATGTTTAGGGTTTTGGGTTTTGAGAAGAATATATGTAAGAATTAAGCCCAGTCTACAGGCCCTTCTTACCAGGGTTCTATATGTAATTGTAGCCGGGTGTGTTTGATACGCTGAAATTTTCTCTGAAAGTTAGAAATTTTGCGCTGTTTGATAGTGTTTTTTTTTCTATGGAATTGATTTCCACCCAATTTCAAGATACAACCACTTAAAGCGTGATTTCGTGAAATTCAATGACTTGCTATATGGATAGGAATTGGTTTTCATACTTTTTTTTTTTTTTTTTTTAGCAATATAAACAAATTCTAAGATAAAGTGTAAAAAAATTTATCCATTTAATTGACAAATTTCATGCAAAACAAAGCCAAACGTAAAAATAAATTTTTTTTTTTTAATTTTAAAATTTTTTTTTTTTGGCAATCTAAACATATCTTGTCCCCAATGGTAAAAAAAATTATTCATTTTATTGACAATTTGCAAAAAAAAATAAAGCCAAACGTATTATAATAGAAATATGGAAAATTATATCAATCAAACACCTTTAATTCAATTCCCGGTAAAACAATTCCCTGCAATTCAATTTTCTGTAATTCAATTCCTTTTCACCCATTTTTCACCATTGCTATCAAACGGACCCTAATATATAGACGCGTAAATTTTTCATTTTTTTTAAGTGTATTTTTATGGGTTTTGCTATAATAACGGTGACAGATGCCCTGATCGAACCAATAGGGCGTGGGGGCCAAATTTATGGCAGTTTAGCAAAGAATCATGCTAGTGGTACATCGAGATATACATCACGGTGTACATCCTCCTCACATGGATGGAGAGTCCACTCGAATATTTTATTCGAATGAATCCTCCTATGTGAAAGAATGTACACTTTAATGTACATTTTATTATGTACAACTAGCATAATTCATTTAGCAAAACCCTTAAAATCCACCGAACTTCTCGACATTGCTATATCAAAGCCAACAAATCCTCCATCTTCTAGGATTTTTAAAAAAGAAATAGAAAAATGAGTGCTACCGGCAATGCTTCAACCAAGGGCGGCAGGGGCAAACCCAAGTCGTCAAAATCGGTCTCTCGCTCCCATAAAGCCGGTCTTCAGTTCCCTGTCGGCAGAATTGCCCGTTTCCTCAAAGCCGGAAAGTACGCCGAGCGTGTTGGGGCTGGGGCCCCTGTTTACCTCTCCGCGGTCCTTGAATACCTTGCCGCTGAGGTAAAATTTTGTATTTGATTCATTGCCGTTTATAGTATTTTAAGTTTTTCGGTCCTGGGATTTGATTGGTTTTGATTTAGGTTTTGGAACTTGCGGGAAATGCTGCGAGGGACAACAAGAAGAACCGGATCGTACCAAGGCACATACAATTGGCCGTAAGGAATGACGAGGAGTTGAGCAAGCTGTTGGGGAGTGTTACAATTGCGAATGGTGGTGTTTTGCCCAACATTCACCAGAATCTGTTGCCTAAAAAGGCTGGAGGAAGGGACAAGGAAATTGGCTCTGCATCACAAGAATTCTAGGGTTTTATTTTTTATTAGTGCGGCTTGGTTGATGGATATATATGGCTAAGGGTTTGGAGCAATTATTCTGTTTGTGTGGTCCATGTGAACCCAAGTTTTGGTTTGGCTAAATACAGAACATCTATGTTAGTTCTTTGTGCATTTCTCATAACTATGTTAAAAAATTGAAAATTTTCTATTTTCAGTTTTCTTTCTTAAATCATGCAATTGGCAATAGCCTTACATTTTCCTAGTTATCTGTTGGGATGATTGTGGCTTTTGGTGTGTGGTTTAGATTGAATGATTTGGTTTGGGATATTGAGTTTGATGTTTGGCTTTGCTTTAGAGCACTATGTTTGTTCACTATCTCCTAACATGTATAGGATATTCTATTTGTCATAGAGCCATATATGTAAACCTTACTGTTTTCAATTCAAAGACCACTGTTCAATTGCATAATGATCCGTGACATCTTACAGAGAAATTTATGGGGGAACTCAGGGCTGCCATAAAAAGGCAAGTTTTCTTTTTGATCTTTCATGTTTTATCTTCAAATACCCAAAGAAAAATTCAATGATAAAAAAAATCAAGTGCAGTTCTTGTTGGATACTTGATTGGTGAATGTGTTGAATCTAGCATGGACCTGAGGATGGGTTGAGAGGTGACTTAGCCACGAGGGGACTGATAATAGGATGCGGGACCAGTCACAATCAATAGATAATTCCTGACTCCTTGCTGGTAGAGTTGAACGGAGAGGAGGAAGGAGAACTAGAGTAAACCCTACTTTTTATTATGTTCATCCATTTTTCTTTTGTTTACAGTCATGGACTTCAGGGGATAATGTTTTAAGCTCTTTGTAATAGTTACTGTGCTTCTTGCTAGCATGTGGGAACTTCCTTTGTCTTGATTTTTATTCGTGTTTTAGCTTTATAAACATGCTCATCTTTGTAAAGATATTTCTTGATTATGCATCTCTACACTGTCGAGGTATGATGTATGACATATTTGTAATGGTATATACTACTCTTTATGTTCTGTATGCAACGATTTAATTTCCATTGCTTTTGGGTTATGAGCCAACCAAACATAAGTCGAATATTTTTAATTTGATGTGAATGCTTTTGCCAAAAACTTTTAAGAAGATAGATGGCACTCCCGTAAACATTCAAAAAAATAGTTGAATGTGATATTAGTTAGAAGATAATGCACTTAGTTAGCAGGTGTTCGATATTAAGATCTTCTTTTTTGTTGCCAGTTTGCAACTTTTGCGGCCATTGGTGCGAGTGTAAGGAGCCTTGGTCTCGAGTCTAGGTAATTTCCCTTTTCATTCCTGCAAGGGAAATTAGTGCATCAGACATTTATAATGTAAAATAGTGTATTATCTAGTTGTTAAAAGAGTAAAGCCAAATTGATATCTCGTTATTTTTAGGTTAATTGTGGTAATGAGAACGATTTATAGACTATTTAGCTTGTGAGAACGTTGTAAAATGGAATTGAGGAAAAGTAGTTACATAATAATTCAAAAAAATAGAGGAATTTATTATTATTATTTTTTTTTTTAATTTTTTTTTTGGGTATTTGCTTGAAATTTGTTTTGATTCAATCATATTTCAACAGATTATGTATATGTAAATCATTATATAAAATTTATTATGTACATGTAGTACAACCTTGAGATGTATCTTAGTTGGTCAAATCTTGGATTTGCTCTTCAATAGTCACCAGTTCGAGTTCCCTCAGAGTCACTGAGATGAGTATCCGACTGTAAATTTCAGGACATCATGAAATTAGTCGAGATGCGCGTAAACTAATCCGGATATCTACGGTCATAAAAAAAAAATTATGTACATGTAGAATAATCAAAGTTCGTGTTAGTTCCATCAGAAGGAAAATAATAGTAAACTTATATATGTCGGCGTGGAGTGTTGAATTATCACATTATAAATGATAATGAGCAATATTTCAATTTCTATTATCCAATTTAAATGTATCAAAGTGACAAAACATGTAACATGAACTTGTTGGGCTAAAGCATAAACAATGTAAATTTATTTTTTCTTCCAAATATAATTTAATAACTTTTTTTAAATAAAAATTAATTAATTTTAAAACATAATTTTTTGTTATAATTAAGCTTCTGTTTGTCATCCTTTTACAAATTAAATTATTTGTTACGGTAATATTTTTCATCATACATTCATATAATAAAATATTATACACACAAATCAATAATTTTTTTTAAATTTTAATCATGTGAATTTAAAAAAAATACTATTGAAAACTCTATAAGTTCTCCCATAATGAGAGACAAACAGACTCTAAATTTATTGACAAGTAAACTTTTGAGCTCAGATGTTGGTCAATAAGAAGGCTAAATTCTCGTTTGACAATTATTATTTCTCATTTTTTTTCTCGTACTCATCTTCAATAATACATTCTTCTAAAATGTTCAGTGTTGCAGGAACACAAAGCCTCCATCTTATATACCGATCCTCCTGCAATGTGCTGAACTGAAAATGGTACGAGAGCAATTGATTTGAAGATTATTTTTTCGTTCAGACATTTGAACGAACACCTACCTTACAACGCCCTCAAGACATATTTTTTCCTGATTCTAAATTACAGATATATACCTAAAACTTACCTTTACAAAATGAAAATTCAATTGCAGAATCTATAGAAAAATGAACTTTAAAAGATTCCAAAGGAAAAAGTGTCCATTTTATATTTGATTTGATTAAAATTGCAGGGTTTGTTTTTTGGGTAGTGCTATGGGTACAGGACTACGGGTACAGGCCCAAGGTAACAGTTCTGTTACATGAATTCAAAATTTAAATGACGTGGAAGGCTACTGAAGAAAAAACATAAAGAGAAGGAAAAAGAATGACACGTAGCAAGTTTGATTGCATTTCTAGTTGTAGTATTCATTGGATTCTTTTCCTAGTCCTGCATCAGAAACTGAGGAAAGGGAAAACTGGAGAAGTGATAGAATGCCTATAAAATGTACGTCCTATTACATTTTTAAAGCACGAAGCCATACGGTGAGCACAGATCGAACTTTTATTTCGCCATATACTAAAGAATATCATGTGCTTGTTGCAAATAGCGGCATATACTTATTTTTGGATGGGTGGTCTTTTCCACTCTGGATTGCCCCCAACCAATTCTAGTATCAATTTTTTCTATCTTATGGCCAGTATTCTTCTACCTGGAGAAGATGAAAATGCAAGTAATTGGTTTGTTTATGATTTGATTTCTATAGGGAGAACATGAACAAGTGTTAGTCTATGACAAATTACTAGCGTTCAGATTGAATGCTTGAGATTGTATTCTTGCTTTAATTTCTTCTTTAACACTGTGTGCAGTATTGCGTAGTTAATAAGTCCTACGAAAGCACCAATAAGCAACTTGACTATCACAAGTTCACCGACTTTATTTGAAGTCATTATTGATACATTGTTCGTAGTGAGGACTGGAATGGTCTACAATCATTCGCAACCAACAAATCTTTTTTATTTTAGTGATACAATTTAAGAAATTTTTATTATAGTGTGCACTGATAAGGAATGGTAGGTAAATTAGCAATTAGATTACATTGGAGCAAGAATAATGGACTTCGTATGTAGTCTATCTGACAGTGAGATTATTGTCACATTGTCCAATGAATTAAAATGCATTTCAACTTAATTGAATAATGTGACAGGATATGAACTCTATTAGAGATGAATAACTTCACTTAATAAGCAATCACTGTGATTCGGTATAAAATCATAAATCTAGCATCATTTAAGGGAATATCTTCACAAACCATTGTGTGAGTTGAAGCACCAGAGAGATTGGCAAGTGAAGGATGAACTTACCCTTTTTCTCCCAGGTTACCCCTCCAGCAATTCCTCTACCAACAGTAACAATAGAAAAGAAAGAGATCAAACATTCAATACGCGAGTAGAGAGATTTCACCGCCACCTGGAATGTCTTGCTCATATTAGGCGTCTCAACAAATACCATAGTGCGCCTCCCCTCTTTTGCCTGCCCTCAAGACAAGATTGTTCCAGTTGAATGAAAATATGTCGTTGGCTCAAATGCAGTCTCGTCCGCCACCAGTGCCAACTCTGCCTTTATCCAGTTGTTCAGTATTGCAGGAACACAAAGCCTGTAACCTATTTTGGGGTTCCATTTTATGTACCGATCCTCCTGTAATGTGCTGAATTAAAAATGGTACGAGAGCAATTGATTTGAAGATTATTTCTTCGTTCAGACATTTGAACGAACACCTACCTTGCAACGCCGTCATGACATATTTTTCCTAATTCTAAATTACCGATATGAATCAGTCTCTATGTATAGGGATTTAAAATCCCTGTACTTACATAACACACTCATTCATTGGGGGGGGGGGGGGGGGGGGGGGGGGGGGGGGATTTTTTATAATATTTTATACATAGGATCCACTCCAATATGAGTGGAATTTCAAATTCCTATCCAAATTCTAGTAAAAATTCTCTGTACACAGAGAATTTTTCTACCGATATATACCTAAAACTTACCTTTACAGAGTGAAAATTCAACTGCAGAATTTGAAGAGAAATGAACTTTAAAAGATTCCCAAGGAAAAAGTGTCCCTTTTTATTTTTGATTAAGGGCCCGTTTGGCATCTATTTTTTTTTTCTTTCTTCATTTCAACCAGTATTTTTTAAATAAAATAATATTACACACAAATCTAAAAAAATTCATCATTTTTTCACCACACATTCTTTCATCAATCACTATTCCAAAAATTTCATTCTCATTAAAATCAACATCAAACACACTCTAAAATTGTCGGGTTTGTTTTTTGGGTAGTGCTATGGGTACAAGCCCAAGATAACATTTCTGATACAGGAATTCAGAATTTAAATGACGTGGCATGCTATTGAAGAAAAAAACATAAAGAAAAGGAAAATGAATGACATTGGCCAAGAAAAAGGGTACTTTTCAAAATGGTCTTGGTCAAATGGCCTAACTTGTTCTATTGCTAAAAAATCTAATTTACCCTTAATGAAATGAATTCTAATATATTGCAAAATATATTCTATTTTTTATAATAGGTTTTAAAACAAAACAAATAAAAACTAGTTTTTATCATATATCTCTTCTATTTTGAATTTCGAAGTATAAATCCATTCTTTAATCTAATAGGTTAGAATAATCTATAACATATTTTTCATATTTTTCTTTAAGTCTATTATATTCTTCTGATAGTGTATTTATATTTTATAATTGAGAGGTAATATTATTTATTTTATCTAACAATTTTTCTAATAAATTATCTAATCCTTCAATAATTTATCCAGGCATAAAACTACAAATATTAAAAATAATCTCTGCGATTTTAAACTTCTAATAAAAGTAATTAAAACTTCATAAATAGCAGAAAAGCAAATATTAATGCAAGTATATAACGTAAATAAGAAAGATCTTACAGTATTGGAACAGAAGGTAAAAGCAGATTAATATCGACGAGATTTCCCTTGAACTTGCCTCCGTATGTAATGCTCGGATATAAGTGATCGGTGTTGTTTGAGTTTAAGAAAGTGGGTTATGGTCCAACACGACTTCTGCATACTTATTGGTTTTCTCTCTGACTCTTTTGCATATTTTACAGTGGATCACACGGAATCACAGTTTTCCTTTCAACTCATTGTTAAAACATCATCTTAAATGGTAACAGGGTTTTCATGGCTTTCTCTAACAATACCTAAAACACATAACAACACAGCAACAAGATACTAGCACTAACCCTCAAGGTTTTCACCGTTGGAATATAAGTAAGATAAGAATTTTTGAGAAAATAATAAGGATAAAAAAATAGTATCTTAAAACAACTTTAATTTCATAAACACGTCACACAAATATCTCTTATATAAGAGTACACATACATACTTTAGCTACACTCTTGGTACTTTCTCTAAGAAAATTAGAACTCCATAGAGATTACTTTATTACACGCTTGACTTCAAAGAGAGAAATTGAAATTGTTACAAGACTCGAAATACTAGATAGGGAGATAAACTTTTGTTTTACAACTCATGCCTTACTTCTGAGAATTCGTCTTCAATTTATAGACTGAAAAAGTTCTACAGTAGTCTTTCATTATTGTTGCTTTAACCGTGTAAGATATTGGGAATCTTACTATGATATAAAGTTCTTTGTCTCCACATGGAAAATTATTGGGGTAAACCCACAATTTTTCTCTATCAGAGTGAATTTGATAAAGTAGTGATAAATGGGTCCATTATTTTTCTATGTGCGTTTCAAACCATTCATCCGAAAATTCATCTGGATTGAGAGAAATTGGTGAGATGATGTCTTCATTGCTACAACATTGGAGAGCTCATATTTTGTTTTCTGTGTTCCACTGGCATGTCCTTCAAATATATGATCACATCATGTGTTGAGATAGTGTCAATCTTCTTTTTTAGTGGGTGCTACAGCTTTACTGTAAATCATGTGATCTTGTGACTCGTACACCCAGATATTTTGTTTTTCTTCAATAATTTTCTGGATATACTTGAACTGTTCCTTGTATCCCTTGGCTCTACGGAAGGCTATCATGTTAATGACTTCTTCTGGTTTACTTTCAATGATTTCACTCTTCTCAGGGTTGAGATGCTTAGAAGTAGTGGTCATTCTTATGACATGGCTTGTTGGAAGCCATCTATTTTCTTCATTATCCCATTCATGACTTGTAGAAAAAAAATTGATATAGATGTTCTTATATTTAAGAACATGACAATACATTCAATAGCTTGGACAATATCCTTTGACAGCATAGAAATTTCTTTTAAAGATTTTGATGGATAAATACAGCTTGTATTTCCTATTTCAAAAAAAGTACGAACCCAATATGCTGGGGCTCCTGGATATATATTGACTTTATTATAAGTTCCATACATTAGAGTTTTCATCCATCCTCCTATACTGGTGAACCAGCAGCAGGTAAGATTGAACAATACGTATGCTAAAATAAAATCATTTTTATTTTTAATATCCATAACACTACGGGTGTTACAGGTTTTAATGATATTTGAGCGATTAAACTCTTGGATAGAGATACTTTCCTTTGTAAGTTTTTTCTCATGTGAGGGAGACAAAGTAGTATTCTCTTTAACTGATAATTTATGAATTTGATACTTCGTGTTCAATATTGGCATAAAGGCCTTCACATTTATTAGAACTAGGGCCTTCAGGTAATATAACCTTGTTGGCCTTCTCAGATATTGGATTGACAGCAGCTATCTCCATCAGTGTTGTCTTGGATTCTATAGCAAATATCTTCACATTCATCTCGAATTTCAATGTTTCAAGTTCCTTTTTTATTTGCTCCATTCCTAGTTAAAAATCTGGAATAAAATTGTATTTTCCTTTAATATGGACAATATCAAATTTAAATGGCGCAAACCACATTTGCATTCCAATAAGTGGTCTTTCAGTTGCACTTGTTCCAAATTTATTTGTCAACAATGGTTTTACCTGAGTAGTATCTGTTCTAATAAGAAACTTCTTAGGTAACAAATAAGGTTCAAATTTTGTTACTCCTTTTTTGACAGCTAAACATTATTTACGATTAATATCATACCTAGTTTCTGCATCTTTAAAAGCGTCTGAAGTATAAGTAACTAGTTCTTCTAGACATTTACATAATGGATTACAAAGAAAGTTTTTATGATTCTCCTTTCTTTTGAGGATTGCTCTCCAATGTAATAGAGATGCATCAGTTTTTAAAATATAAAAATCATCTTCATTTGGAATATTTAATTCAGGTAGATTTTCACATATTTTCTTTATTTTGTTTATCATTTCGATATCTTCTTGTGTCCATTCCCAAACAACTCATTTTTTAAGTTTTTTGGTAAAGTAGACTTTGTATTTTGAGTAGTTTTTGATAAATTTTTCAGAGTAATTTAACAATCCAATAAATTTTTGCAGCTCTTTCTTATCTTTAATTATTTCTAGAAATTCTATAATCTTTTTTCCCAATATAAGGTTGTTAAAGTATTTTTTTCTTCTATAAAAATATATCCTAAGAATTCGATTTCAATTTTAGTTATTTCTGCTTTTCTTTCAGATAGAGCTAATCCATATTTTTTAACAATATAATTGAATTTTTTAAGATGATCGATATGTTCTTTTAAATTTTTACTAAGAATAAGAATATCATCTACATAAGCAATGCATAAATCTTTTATTGGTCTGATAACCATATCCATTCTTTCTTGAAATATTGCTAGTGCATTCATTAATCCAAATGACATAACATTCCACTCGAATTGTTCTAATGGATTTGGAGTAGTAAAACTAGTTAAAGGTTTTGATGTTTCATCTAATTTTATTTGCCAATATCCTGATTTACAATCAAATTTAGAATATATTTTACTTTCTTGTAATTGTTTTATTAACAAATCTTTTAGTGGTAATTTATAACTATTTGGTATAGTTTTAGAGTTTAGGTCTCTATAATCCATTATCATTCTAACTTTTCTTCTTTTAATTTCATTATGGTTTCTGACCATAATTGCTGGACTATTATATGGATTGGTTGATTCTCTTATCACTCCTAATTCTAATAGTTCTTTAATTTGTATTTCGAATTCTTTTTTATCTTCTTCGCTATACGGGAATTGTTTTCCTAATATCTTAGTATCTGGATTTTTTAGTTCAATGGTTGTAATAGGTTTATTTTTGTCCCATTTAGCTAAGGGATGTTCACGATAACATTCTTTTAATTCTAATTTAATATTTTTTAATTCTTCTTCTAAATTGTTAATTCTTAATACATGAATTTTTTATTTTTGATTGATTTCAGTATAACATCCACCACGATTACTTGCAAAACTCTGATATCTAGGTTTATGGTGAATTGGTTGATGTGCAATTCCAATAACTTTATAAATTTTTGGTGTTCTAATTTTGTGATTACAAGGTATAGTAAATTCAAAACTATCTTTATATTGTGTAAAAGGACTATATGTATAGATAAAATTTTCTCCTAAAAGTACATCACGTCCAATTCTATTTGTTGCATATATTTTAGGAATAAAACATTCTCAATTTCCTATAATGATGGAACATTTTCTACAAAATCTCTATAGATTTCTACAATATCACTGGCTGTTTGACCATAAGTTGTTTTCTTATAATCTCTTTTATAATAATGTTCTGGGAATACATTCCTTTTACATAAGCAAATTTCTGATCCAGTATCAAGTATTGCATGAAATTTTATCATACAGTAATCTGGTAAATTGATAGTTATTTCAATATATGGACTAAGTATACTAGTTTTGATTGATCTGATTCTTTGTATCATATAAATTGGTTCTTTGTTTTTATTAACTGTAGGAAGTATTTTCTATTTATCATCTATAGTTATTTGTAAGTTATTTTTCTGGATAACATATGGTGATACGTTTTCAAGAAAATTCATTCAAAGTAATATTGGACTAGTATCTTTTCCTTTTCTATAATCTTTATGGATTTTAAGGTTTAATTTAAATTGTTCTCATTCTATATAAGTAAAACTTAGTTCAAAATTAACAAATGTTCTAATTTCATATTTAATTCTATAATAATCTGTAAGAGTTATTCCTTGTGGTATGTTTTCTTCTGATAAATGGTGAATTAAGTCTGCTCTTATATGGCTGGTACTAGCTCCTGTATTGACCATGGCTATGATTTCTCCGTAGTTATTTTGATTATTGATATATTCTGTTAAAATAAAAAAATTATCTTCCTCACACTTTCTAGGTCAATATCAATATTATTTCTAGGTAATGTTGAGTCGTTTTTACTAATAGATGGTCTACTAGAGTTTGAGAGTTCTTTAGTACTCATATTTCTTTCTATTCTCCTACTAGGCATTCTAACTACAAGTTGTCCAAATGTATTCAAAGTGGCTAATCCTTGATTTCCTACATTATTGTCTATTCTTCTAGCTCGTTGATGAAAATCAAGCATTATATCTTGTGGTAAAGAAATATTATTATCACTTAACATTCTTGGTGGTGTAAATTGTGCTAGGTTTCTAAAGTTTTCATGAATTTCTATGAATTCTCCTGAAATTTTATTAATATCTTTTTGGTGTGTAGTTGTAAAAGCATATAAAGCTTTACAATGTAAAGTTACGGCTTTACTTTTTGGTGGCATAATTAATCTATCAATTTTGTGATATAAATTTAGTCTTAGACTTAAGTTTTCATCTAATAAAGACATGGCAAATCTAGGTCTTATTTTTAGTAAATATAATTTTCTTATATACAAGATTTTCAGAGACAACTCCTAATAGGGCGTCCATAGGATCGTGAAGTATTTTGTTATCCATCAAGTATCTTTATATAGGAATATCCATTCTTTCTCTAAAGTATCATTTAATCATGATTTGGATTCTTCCAATCACTATATTCTTCAATCTTTCTATAGCAGATTTCTTTATATTTGCTAATTCTCTATTAACTCATTCTCTTGTTATTAGATGTATAGTAGTATTGCCTTTAACATTTTCGATATTAATAGGTACTTCATCATATTTGGCAATGTATATAATTTTGTTAAACCAAGATAATATTGGTCTTATAAAGACATCTTTATCTCTTAAAAATATTTGTTTTTCCTTTATGACTTCATATCTTTCTTCATCAAACACAATCGTTTGTGAAGTTTCTTCTTCATTATCTAAGGTAGTCTCAATAGTATCTATAATTTCTTGATTCATGTAAATCTGTTCATATTTCGGTTCTTCAATTTCTTCTATATCTAGCTCGTAAATTGAGCCTGTTTCAGATAATTCGTTTAAATCTTCAATTATCTCATATTCCGAGTCGGATTCTATTTCTTCCATTAATCTAATGGATTTAACATTTTCTCTTTTATTCTTATTAGGACAATTAGGAGATATATGTCCTATTTCGTTACATGTAAAACATTTACAATTTTTATAAAATTCTTCTTAGACCTCTTCTGAATTTTCTTATGTTGGTTATATTCATTTTCCAAGATTTTTTCTTCTTAAAATATCTCTTGTGGCTCTTAAATCCTTTATTTTTCTTCCAAAATTTAAGATATTTCTTAAATTTCCTTTTATAATATGATTTCTTAGATGTTGGTGAGAACCAAATTGTGATACAACAGTGATCTCTCCATAACAATATAAACTTGCTTTCTTACCATGTTTCCTAAATAGGTGTTGATACATAAATTTTCTGCACCATTCATATATTTTTCTCTTATCGGATGAAGTTCTCATTCCTAAGGTATCTGCTTTGTGGTTAGGATCTTCCCATTCTATATTTATTCAAATAAATTTTGTAGTCTTCAAATAATTTCTAACCTCATGGCCAAGGTAGTTTAAGAAAATATCTATTTAATAATTTTTTATCTTCTTCTGATAGATTCCATTCTTTTATGGATTTGGATGTTTTGATATATATCTTTTCAAATTTCTTAGTATATTCATTTAGCTCACACGTATCACATATTTTTAATAATTCCATTTCTATTTCAGCTTGTGAGGTTTCTTGAGTAATCATATATATTTTGGTTTCTGGTATAACTTCTCCTAATAGTAGATGTTTAAAGAGATTTTATATTCGTTCTAAAACATCTTTAAAATTGTCAGCATCTAAACTTTCATTACTGTCTATGGTAGTTGTAGATTTTTCTCCATATTTAATTTGATTTTTGGATTTTTCAGAAGTTCTTCTCCAGATATCTGAAGTAATTCCTCTAAATATATGGATTATAAAGTTATATGCTTGAGTAGTATTCCATTTATGGAAAGCAACAGGCAAATCAATAGTTTTTGCCCATGAATCAATAATTTCGCTTTTATTATTGCTATCATCAACATCTAGTCGTATTCTTATTGTATGAATTGATTCAGTAAATAGTTTAACTGGATTATTATCCCCAAGATGTATAGACTTGGTTGTCATAGTTTTAGGTCATTTTCTAAAATTGTAATCTTCTCATTCTTTAGTTAATCCATGTTCTCTTATCCATTCCAAATTTCAGTCATCATATTCGACTTAAGTCCAATCTGTAGTAATATTAGCTCTATTGGTTTATCCTACTAACGGCTCAACTTGTTCATTTAAAGGTGGAATATTAATTTCAGTAGTCTCTTCTTTAGGTGGATGATCGTTCATATATATATATATATATATTCTCAGTTTGAATTGCTAAGGGTGCGTTCTCTTTGCTATTTTCAGGCCGTTTCTGTTTTCGATTTTCCAAACATTGAAAATGCGTTCTCTTTCCCATTTTCAAAAACGAGTTTTTGAAAACGGCTGAAAATTTTGTGAAGAAAACAGAAAACAATTTTTTTACGTTTTGGCTGTTTTCTTCACAAATCTGCCAAAACTCAAAAAACACGGGTTGTGAAATATTTTTTCAAAACGACAAAAAGAACGAGTTTTCAACAATCTCAAAATAAACACCCAACACACAAAACGAATTCAAAACTCAAAACAAAAAACTGAAACAAGAAGAGAACACCCCCTAATTGTTCTAAGTTTTATTTATAAGCTTCTAATTCTTCTCCGGTAGTTTCAAAGAATTTAGTTTCTAATTCTTCTATAACATATGCCGGTAAAGGTGGTTCAATTGATTCATAAGAATTTTTTAAGTTTTGATTCTTTAAATTTTGATTCAATTTGTTTATATAAGATTTTTTTGCCCTATTTTAATATTGTCATTTACAATTTCTAAATAAGCTTCAATATTTTTTATATGAGTTATAACATTTTGACTTATAATATCCGATTTTTCTAAAGGTTGAGCATAATTATCATATTGTTCTAAAAATTCATCTTTTATTATATCTTCTTCATATTCGGGATATTCATCTACTAAAATTTGTAATATTTTATTTTTAATTTCAGTTAATTGTTGAGAATTATTTATTTTCTTTATCTCTTCGCTTAAAGATTTAAATTTGGTACATAGTTTAGTCGCTAATTCATGTAATTTAATTCGATTAGTATTAGTTAATATACTAATATTTTGTAATTCTTCCAAAATAATTTTATTTGTCCTATTCATTCTAAAGATTTTCTTTAGATTCGTTACTAGGCTCTGATACCAATAAAAAGAAGAGAGTGCGAGAGCAATTATAAATGAATTGAAATTTTGAGGGCAAAGTTGAAAACCTTATATATTATGATAACAAGATTGTAATTCTTATGTTTGAGGGTATTTTAGATAATTTTAAAAATCTAAAATAGTCAAAGGCCAATTAGGAAATATGATCTTTTATTTGGGCCAATTACACGTATTGCCTCCAAGAAAAGCGCCATCTCTCCCAAATGCCAAAAAAAAGTGTCATTTTCCCCAAATCCCGAGCTAGAGAAACCCGTCATTACTCATCTTCACATCTCCGGAAAACATCTCGTCGACCAACCCAATAAAACCTCCGGTCAAGTCTTTAAGGTCGAAAAACATCAAAAGAATGATGAAAAATCCAGTTTTCCTGTCTTTCTTTTGCTGTGAAATTTTTTCGACCGACCCAGTAAATCCAATGGATGGATTATGGCTTCCTCACTATCAACAAGCTCCCACAAGCAATGAACTGCTTCCCAGTTGAATAGTCATTCCTTCACCCACCGCTCTCATTCACGTCTAGCCTTGCGTACGTAGCCTTGTACTTTTTAGGACAATCATAGCCTTCTTGTTGCAGCCTTTTTTTTTATGTTTGTATTGGGAGGTATAATTATTGCAATTTGAAGTTACTTGTTTATGAATATTCAATCTTGAGTAACTAAATAGGCAGCCTTTCTGTGGTTGCTCTTGGAATATCTTTATGAATGTTGCTTGCAGAAAGAGCTCATTATTTACACAGATAGAAACATGATTTTTTTCATCTTAATAAATAATCACCTTTGAAAGCTCAGCAAGAATCCATTTAAGCTTAAAGACAATTGAATAAAAAGAGACAAATCCATTTCCATCTCAACTGCTAGAAGCCTAGAACATTTCAAATACTGGAGGCGTGAGTGGGTGACAAATGAGCTCCAAAAATTTCTCTGTTTCCTAAATCTGTAAAATAAATAATGAAGTACGACACAGACAAGATGAACTCCAAAATTGCTAGCTCAACCAAGAGCTTCTGGTGTCAAGGCTTTAATGTCCTCTTTAATTTCGGAATCATTCTTGTGCCCCATTTTATCAGCCTTGAGCTGGGAGGAACCATTATCCTGCACGGTACAGGGGCTGTTTCTGTTGCTTTAAGCGCATACAATATTTCTAACAGTTCCTGACAGTTAATTGCAGTCACCATCACAGCTACATTGGTTCTACCCCTCCAACACCCAATAGTAACAATCGATGCATGCACTTGCTGATCTTCTGATAAGTCCTTGTCGTCTGCAGGAAACAAACAAATACAGGATGCAAAGAAATAACCATAAATTGATCATCTCATTCTTCAGGCTCCAACACCAGTGCAGCCTCATAACCCAACCTCATAATCCATGTCAAAACCCATTATCCAATTTTATAAAACATAAACAACCTATAAAAGCTCTTCAGCATTTTCAAAAAATTCTATAGCATTTCCGAAAGTTTCGGCTTCTAAATAAAATGGCTGACCTTTTAGAAGTTTCTACACAACATAGAAATGCAGAATCACAGGTTGTGGAAGCGCGTATTGATTGATTAAAAATCTATCCATCACACATTTTTTTATTTTGGAATAACACACAATTTACACTGTAAAAAAAAAGAAGAAGACGAAAAAACAACGGGAGAGAGGATGCTTGCGATGTATGCTCTTCGTCTTTGTCGGCGCCGGTTGGCGGTGTGTTGGGTATGCGATCAAAGTCCCACATTGGATAGAAATGGGGAGGATCATGGGTTTATAAGTGTGGAAATATATCTCCATTGGTATGAGGCTTTTTGGGTAAGTTCAAAAGCAAAGCCATGAACGCCTAAGCTCAAAGTGGACAATATCATACAAATGTAGAGATATGTGTGAGCTCATGCTTATAACAAGTGAGATATGTGGTGTTACATATTCCTAACAGTGGTATCAGAGTCAAGCCCCAAAATTGGTCGTATTGATGAATCCTTGGAATGTCGAATGAAGGTGGTGCCTCGGTTAGCTCGCGATGGGATCCGTTGATGAGTTCTATTAGACAGGCGGTGTGCTCCGGATGCTTCACGTAAGGCGTGTGCTCGAACGTTGTGGAGAGGAGTTGATCTGGATAGAGCAAGCTATTGGTGAGGAAGATGGACAGATAAATGATTGTTTGAGAGGAGGCTCGATGGTCATTTGTTCGAGGGGAGGATTGTTGGGTATGCGATCAAAGTCCCACATCGGATAAAAATGGGGAGGATCATGGATTTATAAGTGTGAATATATATCTCCATTGGTATGAGACATTTTGGGTAAGTCCAAAAGCAAAGCCATGAGAGCCTAGGTCTAAAGTGGACAATATCATACCAATGTGAAAATATGTGTGAGCTCATGCTTATAACAAGTGGGATATGTGGTGTTACATATTTCTAATACGGTGACTAGGAGTGCGGTGATCGATTTTGCTTGGGGTGGGAGCTTAAGGCAAGAAGACTAGTGCAAATTTGGGGGGAAATGGGTCATCTCGTTTGCAAGGGGGAAATTTGGGAGAAATGGGCAGGCAACTGAAGACGGGTTTCCATTTTCTTATTCTTTTCATTTTCCTTTTACTTTTATTTTTATGCCAAGTCATCATTTTCAAAATTCTGTTGGTCTTCTGTTAAAGTCTTGTGTGCCCATAGCTTTATTCGAAAAGGAAACCATTAGAAAGGGATTAATTTTATTGGTGACCAAGGAACTTTTCACTTATAGTGTTATCTTAGCCGCTAAACTTTATTTCAATTCAAACTCATTGCTGAAATTTATACAATATTTTATTCAAATCACTTATTCAGTTTGATGTTAATTTTTTAATGTGTGAGAAGTCATAAAGCCATTAGAACTTTCACCTAAATCACAATCGAGTGTAGAATCTTCAGTTAAGGGTATGCCACAAAGTTCCGGTCCCAAAAAGTACACAACACATGAGATATTTCCTGCGCAACATACCAAAATTACGACAATGTCACTGTCTAATGCGACACTTCGACCCCTTAAGTTCCCTAACAAAAAGAACTCCAATCGTGTGACTTGGCGGGAAGCTCCAAACACCTTGGGAAAGCTCACGTCTAGTATTTCTTCTTGTGTAAGTATGCAGTATCATTTTCGCAATAACTATCTTCACTTGCCATGTGAAATGATAATGATTCATTTCTCTTAAAATCTCTCTTCTTCTTTTTTTAAACTCCAAAAGTTTGTTAATTAACACTTTCTCAGTATACAATGGAGCACCATTAAACATTTCTTGATTACAAGTTGGTTGGTCTAAATTGACAAAAATCTGAATGGCAGTATCTCTCATCTTTATAAAGTTTTAAAAATATATATTTCATTTATGGGTATTCAGTATCAATAATTTTCTTGTTAAATCGTGCTAGTGTTTCTCTAAATCATGAAAACAAAGCCAATAAGTTATATTAGTAGGTTTAATTTGGAAGAATGCTTAACCATCAACAATACTTCATATCGTTTATCGGCATCATAGTGCTATTATTGACCATTTCACTGATTGTGGAAGTTTTTAGCGCAGTTCTCTAGCACCTATAGTATGATTTGGGCCTAGATCCATATATTTCTACTTAATTGGATGGGCCAATACCCGAAAACCAATGGTGTTTTTGGGCTTAGTTTTTGCAATTTGATAAGTGGAAATTACATGGAGGCATGCTTTTCAAAATCCAACTTCATAAATAAGATTTTAAGTTTCATTTTTCATATTTCAGATTATAATTAATAATTTAATATTTATTAAATAAATACAATATTATTAATAAATAAAAAATATAATATTAATAATCGATCAAAATTCAATATAACACTCTCCCTCCCAAATCTCTCACTTTCTCTCTCTAATTCCTCACTAGCTACAACACTACAGTCGGCTGCTAGAGACACCATCATCGCCGATGACACCATCATCACACTCATCGCCTTTGCCCTGAATCAATGGCGCTTATCGTCGCATTCTTCTTCTTTGGGCGGCGCTGCAGATCTCCCACTGCAAAGATAGTGCCAGCACCGCGGCTCGACGTTCAAGACGTCGCCACTACCGTAGCAACATCGCTTTGAAGCAGCCAGTGTCGTTGCTGCGACCTCATCGACCAAATTTAGTTTTGTGACCAATGGTTATACAGTGATTTTGGATCTTGTTTTGCAGTAATTGTGCAGTTATTTTAGATCTGATTATGTGGTGGTTGTGGAGTGATTTTGGAGTGTGTTTTATTAGTAGTGATGGTGAGGTTGCGGTGGTGATTGTGGTGTTGATTTGGGGCGATGCTCTACGACATGAGTCGTTACTACAACGATGGCGGTGTCCGGGTGTGGTGATGGTATTGACGCTGCTTGTGGTGGTGGTGGTGGTTTGGGGTGAGTTTGTGACTTTTTTGGTAGGGGTGGTGGTTGTGTAGATGGAGAGGCAGTGGCGGTGTGCTGTGTGCGCGGTGTGGTGGTTTTGAGGGTGCTATGGTGGCAATGTGTTAGATTTGTTGTACGTGATGGTGGTTCCCGCGGCGGCTGTTGGAGGCAATGGCGAGGTGGATGTCACAAATTATTTGATTGTGACAAAAAAAATAATGTGTGATTTAAAAAAAAATTAATTTGTGACCGATATTTTGATAATTCATGACTGTCTAATAAGTTGTTACTTATAATGTTTGTGATCTGTAACCAATAAAGAAAATGTGATTTATAAATTTTTTAACTGTGATCAATGAACAAATTGTGACCTATAAAGTTTTTAAATTGTGACCGTAAAATAATTTGTGACATTTAAAAATTCTGATTTGTGATAAAAAAAATAATATGTGACTAGTCAAATCATTAATTTGTGACCAAATTGTATAGATTTGTGATCTTTATATATTAATTAATTAATTATATAATTAATTAAATCATAAATAAGTTTTAATAAAAATCGGATTTGTGGTGGTCTTAGTTTTGAAATAGGTAATACTTAACCTCTTACTTATGAATTTTTCTCATTTGATAATTAGGGTTTGTACCCTTTCCTATATTAGAATTTGCAAGTAACAATGATTAATCTGTACAAGCAGGGGATCCTGTATAAATAGATTTATGGTTGGATTTTTTTGCCAATGTTCAATGAAAAATTGTCAAGCGTCTCTCTGTACCAAACCTTGTCAAACTTCCCTGTATACATAGCATTTCTCCATTAACAATTATTATAATAATGCTACGTAGCAATACTAACGTTAAGCACGTGTCTACATAGCACATAGGTGCCATCAAATGATAAAACTTAATTAACAAATAAGTACATGTGACCTATTTAATTTAGAGTAATACTATTTATGTCGACCGATGATCAATATTTCAGGTGTGAGTTAAGTGATCAAACATCTCAAGTGTAACTCATTTCCTACATTAAAAGGTCCAATCACTTATCATCATTTAATTGACACCTAAACTTCTATCCATTTAGATATATAGTATTATTTTTTAATATAACTTGTCATTTAACCATGTATAGTGTAGCTAAAAAATTGATAAAAATTTAAAGTTAAAGTTAGACAATTAATTATTATCATCCATTTCAGGGATCCACAATATTTATCAATTTTCTAACTTTTATCAAAAATACTAAAAGTATATTTTTTAAATACACTAAAGAGGGTCTTAATGTCACATTGACTAGTGTAACATCAGTGGTATAAAATAGTATTATTACTTCAATTATTAACGTTGATACATAACTACTTTTCGTATATTTTGAATTTTACATCTAAAATCTCAAGTAAATTCGTGTTACATCCACTACAAGTTTTAGTACGATTAAATTGAGTGTAGAGAAATATCGCTTAAGCCTGAAAATTAACAAGATGTTGAGAACCAGGTTTGGTCATTTGAATTTTAACTTCATATGCGACACTGAATACGCCCTTCCACCTTTCAAATATCATATCATAACATATCATGTTTATGCATTGTTAGGAAACTTGACATTGCTTTATAACAATTTAATCACTTTTAGCCGTACCCAAGTTGGCTAGATCTAAATTAAGTGTAAACAAAGTTTAATTCCTTTTGTGATCCGAAATAAATGACATGAACTTTGTTATAATACACGTTACAAATGAATTTCTACTTTTCTAATATCATTAAGACGGCTATGGAATATAAATAATAATAATAATAACTGATGAGTGTGTTTAACTCGTGCATTTCGTACTATTTTAACTTAATAATTTGTTAAATTTTATGAGTTTAGAACGTTTTGATGTTTATTTTGGTGTTGTTTTATAGGTTTAGCGAGGTGGAGTAAATGGTGCAGAAGGTGAAAAAACAATTGATGTATGAATCAAGGAGAAAAGAGAACAAAAAGGGTAAAAAGAAATTTTTAATACACAATGGTTTAGCAAGGTGGTGTAAATGGTGCAGAAGGTGAAAAAACAAGTGATGTTGACATGAACCGAGGAGAAAATAGAACAAAAAGGGTAAAAATAAAATTTTAATACACAAACGGGGCATCCAAACACCACAACCCGATGCCTAAGTGCCACTTGACGAGCCAAGGACGAAAAGCAAGGCAGCAATTGGGCGCCACCCAACAAAAGTATGGCGTCCAAGCGTCACGACAAGCCAAAAGGAAGTAGAAAATCAACATCTAGGCACCAACCACGTACTACATCACAGTGCCTAGGCTCCACCAAGCCAACGCCTAGGCGTTGCGCCGTGTTTGTTAAGATTTGAAATTCTTGGCCCGTTCAAAGCCATAACGACTCCAAATTCGAGAAAACATTAGAGTGAGGGGACGGATACAGTGGGGGGGGGGGCTGCAGCCCAGCCAGCCCCCCACTCAGGTCCAATTTTTTTTTAAAGGTTTTTTATTTGTATTTTTTGAAAAAACTGCTTTTTCACAGGTCCAATTTTTTTTTTTTTTTTTTGCGTAGAAGCCCGGCTTGAAATTTTGTAGCCCGATTTCAAATCAAATCCTGGATCCGTCTCTCATAAATACATATGGAGAGGCACTTTTGAGGGAGTTACAGGACATGAGAACACACAATTTGTGAATTAGAAAGAGAAATCATTGAAGAAAGACAAGAAATCAAGCGTGGAAGCATTGATTTGAAGAAGAAGATTGTCATTTTGCAATATTCATCAACTTCTCTACATCTTAATTCAAAATTCGGTGATGTACTCATTTATTATTGTTTATTCTTTTTCATCCATTATGAGTAGCTAACCTTTTTGTTAAGGCTAATAATGTAATTTATTGAAACTCTTTAATTCAATTTTCAATAGGCTAGTTTTTTTTAATTTCATATGTTGATTTTATTTATTTAATGTTTGAATTCTTTGGCCAGTTATTCATTGATCTTGCAAATCTATTACGAATCGAGAGGTGAGTTTTATTTTTAAACCACATAGTAAAATTTGGAAACTAGTATAAAAGCGTAAAAATACTCTCTCTAGTTAATGCATGCAATCGTTACATGGATTCTTAAAAATTAAATACGTTTAACTAAGGTGTATCTCGATTCACATAAAGATATGAAATTGATTTAGTTAATAGAATGAATTTGAACTCGAGAGAGGTAAATTGAATGAATTAGAAGAATTCAAATGAGCACTACATTATATTTAAAATATTTATTAAAGAATTAAAGATAATCAATAAATAAAATTGTGTTCCCTAATATCCCTTTCATATTTTAAAAATCTACTTTAAATTTTGTGTGCATTTTGATACATTCAATTTTTTTTTATAAAGAGTTAGATCGCCAATCACCAAATTATTGTTTATTTTATTCAGATACGAGTAGAAATTATAAAATAGGAATAAATAATAGTTATTGTGGGAACGATTAACTAAACTCAAAGGTCCATTATATTATTTCTTCGATGTCGTACAATTACGATAGAAAAAAATGCAATAAAAATCTTTTGATTTTCAAGTTGATATGATCTGTAATGATACAATCTCAACTATGGCCTCCTGAATATTATCATTTTGCTAAATTGATATTAGCGTTCAACTTAAGTGTCACTTACAGGAAGTATTGAGTTAAACTCGCTAGAGACTTGAAAAAATTCTTAAGGACCAAGATGGGTGCATGTTCTTCTATAGTGACTGACAAGGGTGAGTAAATTAGGAGATGAATCTCTATCGTTACACAGTCCGTACTTCTAAAGTTGGCATTTTCATATGTCGTGTTAGTTCGATAGTAACAATAGCCGTATAAAATATACTGCACCATGTGCCAGTCCTTTTGTGATATATAATATAATTTTTTTTAGTTAAGTATGTTTGATTGGTGAAGTCTAAAAGTAAAATTACTTTAAATGATTATTAATTTCCTTAAGTGAAAAAGTTACTTTTTGATTATGTATTACTTTAGTATCAAATTAAGTAACTTTAATTATTCTAAGTTTTGTCAATAAAAATTATTTAACTTGTACCAATCTTTTTCAGTTAGAGTTGAAACAGTTATGTTCCCCCAAAAGTAGTGCGTCAAATGGTAAGAAGAAAGCCGGTGGCAGGGGCCATTATAGGTAAGTCCGGCCCATAAGAAAAGGCTAGCACTGGGCCCCACTCCAAGAAGAAAAAAAAGGGAAGAATTCACAAACCATGTATTAAGTATGTAGAGTTCAAAAATCAAATTTTAAGTTTGGTTAATGCAAAAATCAGGTTTTTGTCTAATTAATTAAAAATATTTATTAATAAAATAAAATAAGGTCACAATTATACAAATAATTGTCACATATACATAATTATAGGTCACAATTTAACTATTAGTTACATATTGTCAAATTAATTGGTCACAAATTATTTCGAGATCACAAATCAAAATTTTTATATGTCACAGATTATGTCGAAGTTACAGATCAAAATTTTTATATGTCACAGATTATGTCGAAGTTACAGATCAAAATTTTTATAGGTCACGGATCATGTCTAGGTTACAAATCAAAATTTTTATAGATTACATTTTATTTATCGATCACAATTTTCACATTTATTGGTCACATATTATTATTTTTAGTCACATTATTATTTTTAGTCACAGATTAATTTTTTAGTCACATCAATTTTAATCACAAATTATCGTCATTTATGGTCACGGTTCGATCCCGATCCCGATCCATCACCAATACTTGGTCACAAATCATCGTCCCGCAATCGCCGCCTATCCCACACCACTACAACCGTCAGCAAACATCCCTACCCCATGCCATCCCACCCACCACCACCGCCAGCAACATTACCTCAACGCCACCACACCATCACCACCAATAAACAGCCACCACACGACTGCTCCTACACCACAACCGTAGACCACCACCTCGTCGCCACAACCACGACCAACACCAACATCAATCCACAACTGGCACCTACACAACCACCACCACTTAGATCTCCAGCCACCAACCACCCCCAAACCTGCCACCACCTCACCATGTAGCTGCCACCAGATCCACCACCATCCCCTACGCCACCAACAACACCGGCATCACCACACCATAGCCATAGAACAGCCATGAACATTACATCAGCCACAGATCCACCACAACCACTGCTACAGCTACCTCCACCGTACTACCACCACCACCACAGAACAGCCACCATCTACACCACAACCATCGACTACACCTCGCCGTCGACACCTCCACCACTCCAAAAACCAAAAAACCCCCACAAAATACCTCAACATTATCGCTACACACCCTACCACACCACCCATCTCACAACATCGATTTCCAGCATCACCACACAAATCAAAAACCACACCGCCACCGTCAGACCACCACACTGCCACAGTTCTCTTGGATTACCGGCATCGGAGGTCTTGGATGCCACCACACCGGATCGGGAAAAAGGCTGTTGGGAGTGGAGCTGGTCACCACCACCTGCAACGGCGTCGATCAACACAGATCTCAGAGGCAGCGACATCGCAACGTCGATGTGAGTGCAGATCCGACAGCTCAATCACCAAACCTACCCCAAACCACCACTACCACCACCCTAAACACCACCTCCACCGCACACACCACCGAATCGCAGCAGGGCGACGCTGCTGCGAATCGCAGCAGGGGGAGGGGGAGGGAAAGAGTAGGGCGGGAGCGGCGGCGACGACGGTGGTGGTGGGAGGAGGCGGCGGGCGGTTGTGGTGAGAGGAGAGAAATGGAGTGCGAGAGTGAGAAGAGAGGGAGATGGAGTGCGAGAGTGAGAAAATGAATTTATTAGGGTTTGTCATACCTGATTTGTGATTAATTAAACTTGGCATCTCATTTTTGAAATGTGATGTTTAGATAGCTGATTTTATATAATTTTGCCAAGAAAAAATGTTCTCAAGCCTCGTGCGTTTTAATGCAGACTGCAGAGGGTCTTGAGGAGTTCTGTCTGAGGGTATATTTGGTAATTCGAAGGGAGATTGCGGCTATAGAGAGTCAAGAAGGAAACCTGTTGCGACCACCTATCTTGGCCTCGGCCGCACGCTGGAAAAGTATTGTCACCTTTCCTTTTTTTCCATACAAGTACGCCTATGGACAAAGCTAGCTCCAAGGTTTTCCTTTCTTTCTTACAAAATTCGGCACTATAATCCTCGATCTATACATAAGCGAGTAGTCGAGTCCCTTAGATCTAAATACCTAAACAATATTCGAGTCCATTGAAACACTTCATAAGTAAAAAAAAAATTATTTGAATCGAAATCAAATGTTAATTTATATAGAATAAATTATGGGTTTGTTTAAATCCCATTTTGTGGAAAAATAAATTTTGTAATAATAATTTTTTTGATAATATATATAGTTAAAAAGTATGAAAAGACTTTACGTATAAAATTATTTTATTGAGAAAATTTGTAATTAAAAATGTATATGACAGAATATAATTTTTTTAAATAATGGGGCTCAAATAAGAGCTATAAATGAATTTTCTCAATCAAGCTCGTCCCACTTGCAATCATCATGAATCATTTTTTAGTTTATACACTCATCATATGTGAAATGAGCCTCCAACGAAGGAGTTGGTGACGTTCAACCAACTCAAGTCCTCGTCATAAAATCTTGGAAACACGAGAAATTCGAGATTCACTTAACAAAGGATATCGGGTGAATATCCTCTAACACCAAACTTGGCAATAAGCTCCGTTTTCAAGGATCTCTACAAATGAGATAAAGAATAACTTGCACAATAACTTCTTTTTGCAAGTGGTTTCCTTAAAAAGATAGGTCACAAGACAAAAACTATGACATCTAGAGCTAACAAGTGGTTGTCGATATAGATGTCATTATCACACTTATTTTTCTTCATCACATTTTTATTTTTAACATTTCACTGATCAAAAAATTGTCCTCAATAATGATTTTAGTCAAAAAAAATATTATTAACGTGCTTTAAAATGAAGGTCAAATATTTAATCATTTTTTTGCATTATTATTTGTTTTACTTATTAAAAAATACATTGGACAAATGAATTTTTTTTAAAGGAAAATTTGGAGAGAAAACACAACCAGAAACGATTTATGTTAATTTGAGAATAAAAATGCGATGAAAAAAATGTTTAAGACATAAATGTGATAATGTGTAAAAGTTATGAACCTTCGTAAAATTAAAATGTAGCTTGGTTATCAAAAAATTGTGGTGTAAAATATTTAGCCATAACTTATTTATTATATTGTTTTTAATTTCTTAAATACATTTTTAACCACATTGGCATAATAAAATATTTTGCACGTATATACAAAACTTCTTCTAACTTTTTAACTACACATTCTTCAAAAAAATCACTATTTCAAAATTGACATCAAACAGGGGCTTAAATATTAGTTTTTAGAGTCTATAGTGTTATTATAACAACTACTATTACTCGGATAAAATTTACTTCAATCGTGAAATGTGGATGTTTTTATTTAAAATCTTATTTCAGTTTATGATTACATAAATATAATTTTTTATTAATAAATTTTCATTTCCAATTATATATACATAATATATAATTTGATTAAAAAATAAAAAAAATAAAAAAGTAATACTAAATAAATAATTAAATGGGACGATAAATGGACTTTTTAATCTTTGCTCTGTCCCGTTTCTCAAAAATTCGAATGGATGGTAATGACCACCTTGACCCACCCCAGTGTCATTCTCAAATCTCCACTAACATGCATTTGATAGTAATTTACATTTGTGTTACAAATTTCAAACAAATTTTATTAATCTCCACAAGAATTGATTTATATACGTTATATCCAATTTGCATGGCATCATTAAGTAGCATGTTGACCTTAACTACTTAAAAAGTCAACTATGGTTCATTCTTGTTAAAGTGACAATCAAAATTAACTTTTGCCAATTTACAAAGTTACAAACTATGATTCATTTCAGTTAAAGATCAACTCTAACATCTGATTTTACAGAAACATGCATTAACATGTAAATATTCGATATATCATGAAATTACGAACTATTAAAAGTATGCCAAACACATAAAAAAGTATGTCTAATTAACGAAAACCTAAAAACATGTGAGGTCGTCCCACCATAGATACGAAAAATATAACACACGACCACTAAATTCTGAAAAATTCGTTAGTTAGCAAGAGGAAACCATGGGGGCAATGTACTTTTATGGTTCTCCTCTAATTGGAACGTTCAACAACTTTGGAGCAAAGATTTCAAAGATTAAAACGACTAAATTACTTTATCATATTATTTATTGAAGGCGAAAAGGGTTTTACTATCAAAGTAAACTTTTCCTTACCTAAGATTTTCGTTTGGATGGATACGTAAAATATTTTGTCATTCAGTTCTAACAAAAGTAAAGGAAATGAAAATAAGTATAAATTAGTTAATTATCTCTATTTCTAAAAGACTAAAACCCAATTTCTTTTAAAAATAAAATAAAACTAAAAAATAAAAAATAAAAATCAACACCTAAATTTGGAAAATACATAGACGAAAGAATTTTGCTATTTGTACAACATTGATTGACAGCAATGATTGACAATCATCTCACATGAAGGGATTCACGATTTTTTTATTTATCGTGGGCCCTCCTTTCATGTGAGTGATTGTCAATCATTGTTGTCAACCAATGTTGTACAACTAGTATGGTACGAAATAATAATAAATATATAAAAAAATTTTACTACTTGTATAACATACTTTGACAATATTGGTTCACAATCATCTCACATGAAGCGGGTTCACGATTTTTTTATTCATCATGGCCTCTCCCTTCCTTTTTTTTTTTTTGATGACTCAAGAACCCGCAGTCGTTACTGACGGAGCCCGACCACTCTTAGAGCGGGGCCCGATCATCAGTGCGCACTGGGTAAACCTGAGGTCTGATGCAATATCCGCAAACCACACCAGACGGGTAAATCTCCCCCAAAGAGAAGGCGGATGTCTCAAATGTGGGTTGAATCCTTGTTGAAGGAATACCCAGTTTTCTAGGCGGTCCCCTTTTGCCAACTTGACCACACACTCTTGACATGGCCTCTCCTTTCCTTCCATATATGAGTGATTGTTAATCAATATTGTCAAAACATATTGTACAAATAGCATGATTCCATATAAAAGGGTGTGCATATCTTAAGTAGGGCCTACCTAAACAGTCGATATCGGCCGTCCCTTTTGTCGTCTCTGTCGTTCGCCTTTGACTCTATTCCCCATTTCTCTCTCCTCTTATCTATTATTGTAATTACCACACAACCCCCTCAAGCTTCGACTCTTTATCTTTAATTCACATACGTAAACATTCTCAGATTTTCCTCTCTATCTTTTATGATTTTTGTTCAGTTTTTCTTGATCTTTTTGTTCAGTAGCCCACATGTTTCTGTGATAAATAGATCCCAGAAAGTTTTTGGAGCGCTATGAATAGTAGTAAAGCAGAGATTGTTCAAGAGATTAGTGTGACCCTTTAAGGTTTTAGAAGTTTGATTCTTGAAATTACTCCTCATGGCCGGCATTAATGAAGTAAACGTTAGTGAATCAAAGGTAATCACTCGAATATTATTCCTGTATTGCTCAAAATTTATTGTTCTTTTATTTGGGATTTTATGAAAATTTCTCTACTTCTGGCTAATTAATCTCGTAGGTTTGAGACTTTTGCTGATGAAAGTTTTGATTTGTTGAGAAAAAAGGGTCTTATTTGTGCTGAAAATTCGAATATGTACCTTTGCATTTGCGGTGATCTTTATTTGTTTTTATACATTTTCCCCTTTTCTTTTATTTGCTCTGATTTGCTTTCGTTCTATGCCTATTTATGAATTGTTTTTAAGAATTTTCATTTACTGTGATTAGTTCTACTGGTTGGATAGTACTGAGGTCAGATACACATATATTATCAATCTCTTCACTCAGTTTTAGGGTTTCCACCTTTTTTGTGCTGCAATTAATTGATGAACTTGTAATTAGAGCTTGAAACACTCTTTTGCAGAGGGTGGTTCCACTGAATACATGGATTCTAATATCCAATTTCAAGCTTTCTTACAACATGCTTCGCCGTCCAGATGGCACATTTAACCGTGATTTAGCTGAGTTTCTTGATCGAAAAGTCTCTGCTGATTTGAATCCTGTAGATGGGGTTTACTCTTTCGATGATGTAGGTCGAGCCACGAGCCTTTTCAACCGGGTTTACTTGTCCTCCCTTGCGAATGAGGCTCAATGGGGGATTGTAGAAGTTGAAAAGCCACTGAGTACTAGTGAAATTGTTCCTGTAATTCTGTTCTTCCATGGGGGGAGCTTTACTCATTCTTCAGCCAATAGTGCCATTTACGATACATTTTGTCGTCGTCTTGTCAACATTTGCAAAGCTGCTGTGGTATCTGTGAATTATCGCCGATCACCTGAACATCGGTACCCTTGTGCATATGATGATGGGTGGGCAGCTCTTAAGTGGGTTCACTCTAGACCGTGGCTAAGGAGTGGGAAGGAGTCGAAGGTTCACTTATATTTGGCAGGAGATAGCTCGGGTGGGAATATAGCTCACCATGTTGCTGCACGAGCTGCTGAAGAGGGTGTTGAAGTATTGGGTAATATGCTTCTTCATCCGATGTTTGGTGGGCAAGAGAGAAAGGAATCAGAGAAAAGATTGGACGGGAAATACTTTGTAACGGTTCAAGACAGGGATTGGTACTGGAGAGCCTTTTTACCAGAAGGAGAAGATCGAGACCATCCGGCCTGTAACATATTTGGCCCTAGGGGTAAAAGCATCGAGGGACTTAATTTTCCGAAAAGCTTAGTTGTTGTAGCTGGGTTGGATCTTGTTAAGGACTGGCAATTGGATTATGTTGAAGGGCTTAAGAAATCTGGGCATGAAGTAAAACTCCTCTATCTTGAAAAGGCAACAATTGGATTCTACTTCTTGCCAAATAACGAGCATTTCCATTGCCTCGTAGACGAGATCAAGAGCTTCATCCATCCTTAACTGTTAATACATATTTACATAACTTCAATTAAACGCAGCTATGTATACATAACAGAATCTCGATATTTTACTCGGGGATTCATTTTCCCCTCTTTTAGCAGGTGTGTAGTTTATATGATGTGTAGAGTTATTTCGATGTTAACTTGTCGTTTCTTATGGAAATGAGATTAAGCATCATAAGATGAACAATCTCCGTCCGAAGATCATTGCCTTTGTTTCGTGGTTGAGAAACACATTCCATATTGGAAGATCACTTATCTTTGTACCGCAGAAAAGTAACTTATCCTCGAGGATTCGGCAGAGAAAGTACTTAGATTTTGTTCACAAAACATCTGGTAAAAGAGGAATTGTAAGTATTATTGTGTGTTTCATACCAGTGCTCTATAAATATATGAAATTCAGTGTTTATATGGAAACTACCTTTTTTTTTTTTTGGCTCTTTGCTTATTTTGTGTTGGTATTTATTGCTTGAACATGCTGAGTTTATCTAGTATTGAGTTGGAAAGATAAGCGTATCTATTTTTGGGCTGCACTTTGTGTTGTGGTGATAGAAAATTGATGCAATAAATATTTGTTGATTTGACCATGAAAATCATACCAAGCCCCCTGTTTGGTAGTCATTTTTGGAGAGAAAATGTATTTTTGAATAGTTGATTAATGGAGAATGTGTGGTTAAAAATTAAGAAAAAGTTTTGGGTTTGCGTGTAATATTATTTTATTGAAGAATGTATGGTTGAAAAGAAGAGAAAAAAATGCATTTTGGGAAAATGGCTACCAAACTGGGGCCAAATGATGCCAATACTCTGTTGCTGAAAGGTTTTGTTATAAAGTGCGATCATAACTTTTGTATTTAGCATTACGGGAGTTACAAACCGATTTAGGTGGGTATTAATTAAATTTAGGAATTGAGAATGTCGCATGGACTCCTGTTGTAGAGCCCTTGGTGTTAAATAGTATTACTATTTCTATATGTTGTAAAATTTAGAAGTGTCTAGGAAGGAGCACCATTTATTTGTTGGGTCTGCTATTGTGAAGCTCTGGATAAACTGTTGAGTTAAAGGAAGGAGAGGATGAAGTTGAGTCATCGTGTTCCTTGCGCTCTGGGCAACTCTTACATGTGTCAATTTTTTTTGATAATATGTTACATCAAGTGTTTGTCGTAAGTCAGTCTTTCTCTTTTGTGGTCTCTGCCGAACGAGGGCCATAAACCTCGAAAAAGTATTCTTTATCGCAGAAGTGTCTAGCAGCATCGAGAAATCAAGAAAACTGCATATTATGCATTGATGAATAATTTAATTTAGTATAAGAAAGAATTGCATTGTTCTCAAGGCACACCTTCAAGTGGTAAAAGAAGAATGTGGAGAAATTCAGCTTTACTTGAAACTATCGCGTCAAGAGTTTGAATCTTGAAATATGAATTTGACTATTGGGTAAGTGCAAGTGTACAAGCAGCCTTCCACCATGTATCATTGGAAGCATAACCTACAATTTATCTCTTTCACTAAGACCCATGACAGGACAGGTGGGGACGTCCGTAATGAAACGTAATCCCAAAATAAAAAAGAAAAAGAATTGCATCAAAATATTGTTCTGACAATTATGACTCTTCACATCACTCATTATCTTTAAGATTGAACTATCAACATATCTAGTTAAGATTAATAAATTATTTTTGAATTTTTAAAATCCTGAGACGGTAATGTAGGTCTAGCAATCAACACTAAATGAGATTAACTAACATATGGAAGATGATTTTGACTTTTTTTCATTTTAATTACTATTCAATAATTACTTACTTTACTTTTACCAAGGGTGATAATAGGAAAAAACTCCATTATATGGAGCAATCCATTTGGCTTTTGATAGCACCAAGAAAGTTTGTCATTTTACATTTTGTCACTGTTCTTTTTGTCCGTTTTCGGTTTATTGATGCTTTCTTACTCCTCAGAAAACTTATTATTACTATTATAATCAATTACCTGTAATCAATTCTGCTTATGTATTATGCTTCAAGACGATTTTCTTAAGTTGAAAAAATCACTAGTAAGGTTGGCAGATTCAGAAGTATATTCCCTTTCCAATGGTTGCTCTTGATTTTGAGGGAAACAAAAAAAAAAAAAAAAACTGCTTTTAATAAGCGATCACCGAAAAAAATGACCAAAATATACATAATTATTTACAAGATTTTGATATACAAAGAAAGGTGCGAAATGGGGTGAGACTCTTTTAACATGACACCACTCTATATACAAAAGGAAAGTTGTGTTATGAAAAAAGATTATTGTTTCGATAGAATTGTCGTAGTATCTAGTGCAGTAGACATTAAGTAATATATAATAACGACAATCAACCATAAATACGAAATTTAAGATACTCAATTTTTATTATAAGGAAAACAAACAACTATATAACTTTTCCAAAAAGAATTCACTGCATAAAAATAGCGACAAAAAAGTTGATTGCCAATTGAAAGATCTCTTTGAAAAGTCCAATCTTTGAATTAACAACCTCGATACATGAAAGCGCACACGTGATGTGGACCACAAAATTCTACACGTGCAATCTTAAATTGAGTTCATCGAAGCGCACGTTTCACATAAATAGTAACATAAAGTATATCCCAAGAGTCCAATATAAACTTCCAAATAATCTTTGTTACCCAAGTATCTTGTTTACACTTTACCCATTCTCACTCTAAAGTTAAAATCCCACACCCCACCAAAATACATCAAAATCTCAAGAAATAATGATTAGATATGAGTCCAAACATTGGATCTCTCCATCTTTTGACATTGATTTGATTAATTCTTGTCAATTCTTGATTGCTTTGATTATTATACAAGGTTGTTTGGAGTTTGAGATATACCATTGTTTCCATCATCAAGCATAACTCATTATTTGTTGACCATTTCTGTCCAAGTACAATGCTTTAGATTGCTCACACACCATTTAAAAGAAATCATTGGTTTAACATATCAACTGTCGAGTTATTAATTTTTGCCAAGTGACTCACTGTCCAAATTAATTTAAAAACTTAAAAGATTTAGATAGTTACAATATTATATATCTAAATTACATTTTTTTGTTATGTTTAAATGAACATTTTTTTTTAATCACTCCATTGTATTCATCACTGCATCCATTGAACATCCAAAAAAAATCAAACCGACCACATTGAAAATACCCATAAATCACCCTTCTAAATTATAGCTGTTGAGATTGGTTTAATTTGCAAGTATCCTAAGGACAACTAAACTTAGCCAAAAACATTAAAAAATAATAATAAAAATCAACCATGTTCATATTTAGCTTGATAAAAAATTTGAAAACGCTAGTTGGGCCCCAGAGCTTCACCATGCAAAACCAACCTGTTACCGAGCCGAGCCGAGCCAATTTGCAGCTCTAGTTTGATTTGGCACAGAAAAAGACACCATCTTTTACCACGACGAAACACCTAACAACACTATTACATAAATCATTTTAATCGTGATCATTATTATTAACCTTTCAGACTATAGTTCGTGTCGAACTACTCCAACAAAACCGAACATGCAAGACAGTGCTCATATGAATAATGCATTTCCTCTATGGAAATTAGTTAAGTTTAACCAGTATGGCAATAACTATATCTTTGGTATGTTGTCCTTTCATTGTCAAGGAAAAAATTATGTCAGAAGGCCGTGGTCTCTGATTGGTGAGATCTTGAATTCACCATAATCACAATGACTAGCCACCTTACCAAAACATTAGAGACATGGATTTACACTTCACTAGCAAAAATTTCAGATAAAAAATCAAATTAAATCTGTTCAAATACAATAGGATTTCGTCTAAACACGTTTTTCACTTTAGGTTTCACGTCCTTATCCTGGTCGAATTAGAATTTAAAGAAAAAAAATGCAGTTACCTATCTAAGATTAAACAAAAGGAACATGCTAGTAACATCTTCTACGAACAAGAGAAGAAACTAAAGTTTCTTGTAAAAGAAAAACACAAAACGGGAATTATTCTTGTTTTTCGACTGAATTTGTTACAAAGTGATGTCAACTTAAGGTACCACGTTGAGTGTCATAGCCATGAAAATGTAGTCGTCTCAAAATGAACATCAGTAGACAGAATGGCTAAGGAAAACTCGGAAAAGTTAATATGGTGTGTGGTGAAAGGGTAAAGAAATGGATTCTACATTTGCACAGGAATCATAATACCAGAAAAATTCACAAGAATTGGGGTCTTTTCACTAACACGAAGCGTTCAAAAATATTTTAGTTATGAGCACAAGGACCTAGTTTACACCTTTTTAACACTGACTCTCAAAATTTCCTCTCTTCGTTTTCACGTGCTTGAAAAATGTAACAATAAATCTTAAAAAATTCAGCCTACTAAACATCTACTCAAATTTTAGAACCCCTAAACGATGAATCTTGAAACCATAATGTATCATGATCATCATTACTAATCAAGAAAAAATTTAAATTTGTCTACATCATAACAAAAGAATATGCTGTCACTAGGAAATTTTGAGTTTGAATGAGATCGTTTTCATCACCATGTCATATTACTCATCCAACAGTTGGCATCACTATGAATACATCTCAAAACAGGGGAAATAAAAAGGTGCAAAGTTGAAAAAGTCACACTAAATTAGCTTGCCACCTCCACCCATCCCCACAAGCACAAATTTAGGCCAGCAAGAGAGCTTGAACAAGTCACATAGTGTATAATCCTGGGAATGGTACGAATGTTCTATGAAATTTTCATTATTTATTAAATTTGATCGACATTAGTCACTCTGAACCATGTAAATGAGGTTTTGTATACAGCATACATGAAACATACCACTACGACTCCAGGCATGATCTCTTCCAGGATAGCTTCTATTTCTCCAAAATCAACATTCTATTCATGTGCGGCAACTCGAATCAACATGCAACAAGTGAATGGGAGCTCTCTACAAAATTACACCATTGTCATCGAATTAGCAGAATTAATTTTGAGGTTCAGAGTAAGCTGTGCAGCCAGCTTTTCATAACAATTGATAAATTAAGCCCCCGTTTGGCCCCCTTTAAAATTTTAAATTGTTTGCTACAGAATCATTATCCACCATACATTTACATAATAAAATATTCTACACACAAACCAATAAAATTTCTTTACTTTTTAATCACACATTCTCCAAAAAATACTATTCAAAACTCTTTAATTTTTCAAATAATGTGTGTCAAACAAGGGCTAACGAACCTATTATGTATTCCTATCAGTAGATGAATTCGTGAACATTGTAAGAAATAATTATTGGCGCTTTAACATCCAAATAACATAACTTACATCATCAGCAAATCATATGGTATATGGACGGAGAAAAAGAATCACCGGTAGTCATGGTTGATATCTTCACTTTACAAAATATTGTCCGTTTAAACACGAAGCACAAAACAAGAACCTCTTGAGTTTATATTTGTGTTTTTTCATGCATCCAAAGCATATGTTTCTAATCCTCCAAGAAAGCAGCAGATTATCAATTGAATTTGGAGTGAACCATGTTATAAAACATGTTCTTAAAAGTCCCCAAAAAATGTAATAAATTTGACATTGTAATCCTCCCTTGATCAGTCCATATAAGGATATTAATCATCCAGCTTTAACATTAGTTTTATCAGTATACTAGTTTTAGGAATTTTGAAAATTTTACATGGTCCCTATTTCTGAAGTTATTGTAGTGCTGCTTTAACTCCTATTGGTGCAGATTGGCCAGAAACACAAGCTGCTTCATCATTATGAGAACCAGGTCTTTCTTTGAGCAGAAAGAAGAGTCACTCTTGCTAACTCAATTGGCTAGAACTTATGCTGACAACATGTCATAAAACTAGAGAAAATAAGACAAAAATAAGAGAGCATGAGAGTCAATACTAAATGCATGTATTCTATTGGGAAAACAACTCAATATTTATATGGCAGAATTATAGTTGCAGGGACAAATTCGCCATCCATAAAATATACTTGATTTACAACATAAACAAATTTATTTAAATTGGGAAAATACTTAGAAGATATAGATAAAAGTTCGTGTAAATATTACATAAGGTGAGGCCTACTTAAAAGTTGCTTTTGTAGTCTCTTTCTTTGCCTTTAACTCTATTCCCCATTACTCTCTAAAATTTTATCTATTTTAGTAATTTCCACACAGCCTCTCATGTTTCCCCTCTTTATTTTTATTCACGTACTTGTATATTTTCTTCTCCATCTTTTCTGATTCTTGTTCTGTTTTTCATAATCTTTATGGTGTTGAGTTGAAAACTGAGAAAGGAATCAAGAAAAGAAAAGCATCAGTGGCCCACATATTTTCATGATGAGTAGCGCCCAGAAAGATCTTGAAGCACTATGAATATTAGTCAAAACAGAGGTTTTTAAGGGATCAGGGTAACACTTTTAAGAGTCTCAGAAGTTTGATTCTTGAAATTACCCCTCATGGCCAGCAGTAATGAAGTAAAAGTTAATGACTCAAAACGTAATTTTTCAATTATTTTTCCTGTATTGCTCATAATTTGTTGTTATTTATTTATTCATTTTTTAATTGGGGTGGGGTGGGCAATAGTTGGGGAAACTTTTTTATTATTTCTCTACTTTTGGCTAATTAATCTTGTGAGTTTGAGTTTTCTGTTGGTTAATTTGTGATTTGTTGAGAAAAGGGAGAAAAGGGGTCTCATTTGTGGTGAATATTCAAATATTTACTATTGCATTTGTTGGTTATCTTTAACAATCATAATTATGAGAATCAGACATGCCTACCAAGTTTGGTTAATCCAAAATAGCAATCAAAATTTAGCATATGTAAAACTCAGAACATTTGTGACAGATCACCTCAACATTCAGTCATTAGCAACGAAAGCGAGACGGCTTGGTGGACTTCAATCTATGATGCACTAACACGAACACGTGTGTCCGACACGATATGTTTCGGATACGTTGACACGCGATTTTTCAAAAAATACTGACACGGCACTTAGTCGATATTTTGATTAAATTCTTTAAAATTCTTCATTTATGTTGTATAAATTTAATTTTATACTTGTTATTAATTTTTCTTGTTAAAATCTTTTAAATATGATATGAGTACCTATTTGTTATTTACTAATAATTTTGAGTTTAAAATATATAATATTTTTAATAATAAAAAAATGTTTGTGGTAAAGTGTCCGAGGAGTGTCGGTATCGACAAGTGTCGGACACGGACACGATACCCTAGTTGAAGTGTCCTTGCTACAAAGACTTCAACCATATTAAGGGAATCGTCAAAGCTACGAGTTCCAGCTCTTCAAGAAGCCTATTCCGCCATTTGTTAATGTTGTTGACACCCATCAGAGTTATTACTGTGTTTGCAATTTTTACCATTAAAGGATGCCACATGGAAGTGCACAAAATCCACAGCAGAAATCCAATAACTAAGTTTGAAAATTTTCTGATAGATACAATTTCACTAGATCTTAGTCGTCTCATGAAATTGATGGTGTCTATTGTAATGCAACAGGATTATCTATACTAAAAGGTCAAAGATACACAGCTAAAGCCTACAAGTACATTTAGTCTTGACATAAATTTGGAGATCTGCACATATTGCTAGCAAATAAATGGTCCAATTAAAAGAGGTTGCATTTGTAGTTATGTACCACAATTGGTTCCAGCAGTCTCGTGAAATAAAACCACTATACTATCATTCGTCCTCTAGTCAATTGGAATTGAACCATTTCAACACTAATACACACACATACTTCACGTGTCAAAAAACAAGAGGCAACTAACAGCAGGATTACAGAGGAGAAATTACCTTTAAATTTGATGAAACGTGTAGTTCGTCTCTCTGACAGAATGATCATGATTATTATTAGCTTAATTGTTTCTAAGAATTTCAACACGTGTTGTTCAATGGAAGGATTTTCTATGAACTTCGCGCATCCAAAGAAATTCCGTATCCATGCTTGCACATCATTCCTAAAACCTGCTCAAGTTTACTTCTTTGACCCCACCTAGAATAGGCCCTGTGCAATATCCAGAATGTTTTCTTCGTGCAGTGCATATTCACTCTATCCATCTCATCAAGAACCCTCTCCATTTCAGCAAGGCGCATCTGTGCTGAATACATAACCATCTTGCAATGATAAAGAGAACGGCAGATTTTCCAACCTGAAGACTCTGCACGCTTCACAAAATCAGAAAGCTTGTCCACTGCATTGTGACGGAAATAACTTGAAATAATGCATCGCATCACACCAGCAGTTGTGACGGATGCATTATGTTCAAAAGCCTGGTTGATTGAATTTTCCATTTGCTCTAATAAATCCTCTTTTGCATATACACAAATCAAGAGCACGTTTAACCAAGGTCTATAATCATTTTCCGGGATTAGTCTGAACAATTCCTCAATCCTTTTAACTTTATTGATATCAGAACTCTTACAATATGCACATATCATGGCTCTAATCAACGGAACTTCCTTTTGATTGACATGATCTCTTACCATCTCATAAACCTGTTCCATCTTTTCCAGATTACCACAGTGTGCATATCCTCGAAGCATCAGCAAATCAGTGTCCAGATCAGGCTTGACATCGCTTGCCTTCATGATCCTGTAAGTGTTCTCCATTTCTTCCCACATCCATGCTGTAATATACCCAGCGATCAAACCATTGTACGTATTGACATTTGGGGAGAGATTTAAACCCTTTATCTCTCGAAGAGTCGCCTCCATATGGTCTACAAGCATCAAACGGCCAAAAGAGGAAATAAGAATGTTGTATGTTACAATTGTCGGTGTACAAGTAACTTCCTTCTTCAACTGCCGAAACAGTGACTGACATTTCATGGCCAAACCGTTATATGTGTAAGCACTCATGAGTGCATTATATATAGATGCTGCTTTTAGCTCTTTATTGGCAGCCTCATTAAATAACTCAATTGCAAGATCAACATTCTTTGATCTACCAGCCATAGTAATTCCCTTTGCATACTCTTCTGCTGTCATAGGAGAGGCATAGTCCAATTGTTTCCTTCGCCAATTTAAAATCTGCCAGTAAGCATTTCATGGAGCTAATTCTGTTATTAAGAACCCAGTGTAATACTAATTACTAAAATATATCAAGCAAAAAATAATAATAATAATAATAAATACTAACAACAATCATATCATAGTTAGGTACCCAAATTTTCCCTACCATGAACAAATGGAGCATATAGAAACAAAAAAGAGTACCTCCAAAGCCAGATGGGGCGAAGGCTTTAGCTGAGAGTAGAGCTCCACTACAGCAGATCCATCAGAATAATTCCTAAACAACTCGACCCCATTTTCTTCTAACACTTTCCCTATCTTCTCCACATCATCATTTTGCATCAAAATCTCGTCTTTCAATTTTGAAACCTTGTCCTTCAAATCTTGCTTCAATTTTGAATAAATAGAATCAGTGCTCCACTTGTCAGAAAACAGCGTTATGATATCTGACCATATTGTTTGGTTCGAATTACAATATTTTCGGACAAAAGGTAATTGGATTGAGGGCTTTGGATTTATTTTTTGGGTTTTGAATGAATAAGGAGTAATTTTCCGGCAACTGTGGAGGAAAATTTCCATTTCGCTCAGTCGAAATACTCTCCACAGTCGATTCGTCACTGTCAGGGGCGGAGCCACCTGGGGTCTAGTGGGAGCAACTGCCCCCACTGGATTTTGGTCCTGGGTTTTTCATCTGTTACACTTGAGGGACAACCAGTTTTTAAGGAAATGGAAAACCATGAACAACCGCATCAAAAATTCAAGAGAAATATTGTTGAAAAAACCGCTGCTGCTAGAGAAAGATTTCCATCAAGAAACAACAATTCTGGAAAATTAAAATAAATTATAAGGAGTAGAGTTCAAATTAAATCGTTCACAACAAACAAATCGAGTCGATTTCAACAACATATGAAGCCCGTCTTAACACCAATACAATCCGATATTACCTTCCAAGTTCGGTGATGAAGAAGTTGAGTAGAAATCACTGCAGCATAAGATAAATTGGTGCCTTGAGGGGGATGAATATGTCACATTTTAAAATACCGAGAAAGAAACCTAGGCATCTCTTCTCCGTTTGCTAAACAGACACGGGCTATCCTTTCATGGGCCTGCCTCTCAATTGCGCTTGAGGAAATAGGGCCCTATACCCTCTCTTAAAAATGGGTAAAAAAATGGAAAATTTTCATAAGTAAGAGTATAACTTTGATTCATTTCAATAATAAAAAAATAAGTTTTAACTTTCAAAAATTAGATTTTTGTTAATTTTTATTTATAATTTAATTAATTAAATATATTAAGGTCACATATCTATATAATTTGGTAACAAATTCACAATTTAGTTAGTTACATATTATTTTCGGTCACAAATCAGAATTTTTAAATATCATAAATTATTTTACATCATAATTCAAAAATTTTATAGGTATCAATTTGTTCATCGGTCACAGATTTACAATTTAATTAGTCACATATTAATTTTCGGTCACAAATCAAAATTTTTAAATGTTACAAAAAATTTTACGGTCACAATTCAAAATTTTTAAATGTCACAATTTTTTCCTTGGTCACATATGAAAAATTTATAAGTCACAATTTCTTTATCAGTCACAGATCACGAACATTATAAGTCACAACTTAGATCACACGTTATTTCTTGGTCACAGTTCATTTTTTTCATTGGTCCCATTATTTGTTGGTCACAGATTAACCAATTTAATGGTCATAGTCAACCAAAAAATTTGTGACCACCAACATCACTTGCGGTCACAGATCACGAACATTATAAGTCACAACTTAGTCACACTTTATTTTTTGGTCACAGTTCATTTTTTTCATTTGTTGGTCACAGATTAACCAATTTAATGGTCACAATCAACCAAAAAAATTTTGACCACCAACATCACTTGTGACCACCACCTTATCACGGCCTAAATCACCACCACCTCCCAACAACACCACCACCACCAAACAAAACATGATCATTATCATCGACATACACCTCTCGTCTGAATATTGACCGCACTATCGCCACCACAGCCACCACCGCAACACCTTCACCATCACCATCGTCGCCCCACCGCAACCCCAACCCCGCCTAGCCCAGTCCACCACAACCACAACCACCAACCTACACCATCACCATCGTCTCCCCAACCCCAACCCCGCCTAGCCCAGTCCACCACCCCTCTACGACACAGTCGCCGTCACCACCGAACAGAGTCACCACATCTACGACACAGTCGCCGCCACAACCGAACAGAGCCACCACCTCTGCGACACATTCATCGCCACCACCACCAAATCCAACGCAATAGAGCCACCATCACCACAATTCGAAAACCGCGATTCCACCATCCAAATCTCTTGTCACCACCATACAAACAAAACTCAGATCTATCAAAATCTGATCTGATCCAAGCACAGCGATGATTTGCTTCACTTGTCGCTGTGCTTGGATCTGTAGGGAAAGGTGACCACAATTCGAAAACCGCAATTCCACCATCTAGATCTCTTGTCACGACCATACAAACAAAATCCAGATCTATCAAAATCTGATCTGATCCAAGCACAGAGACGATCTGCTTCACTTGTCGCTGTGCTTGGATCTGCAGGGGAAGGTGAGTTTGACCTCCCCAGGTTGAACAAATTTTTTTGCAAAATTGAATTAGAAGAATTTCAGAAGGCATCTACTAGAGCATCAAACGGGATAAATCTTAAACTTCTGGACGATCTACTTCATTGCACCGCCGACTTCTGCCCGACGACTTTCTTCTGGCCGGTGATAGTTTGCCTGAGAGAGAAATGAGAGGGAGGATACGGTTTGGGACGAGGTGGGTAGAGAGAGTGCAGGAGGAACCGATTTTCATGAGAGAGAGAGAGAGAGAGAGAGGTGGGTGGGAATTAAATTGGGAGGTAGGGTTTGTGATGTGTGTATTGTAGTATATATATATTTAGTAAAAAAATTATTTTATAAAAAAATTTAATTAAAATAAAACTTCTGATTTTTGAAAGATTAAACTTCATACCTTATTTTAGAACTCATGATTCTTAAGATAGAGAAGGGTATAATTTCCACAAAAAAAAATCAAAATTCAGGTGTATAGTTTACATCAATTCAAAAATTAGGTATATAGTTTAGAAATTCAAAATTCGTGTAGATATATAATTAATTGAAAATATTTATTAAATAAATATAATAAAGTCACGGTGATACAATTAATGGTCACAGATACATAGTATATATCACAATATATTTATTGGTCACATATTATCAAATTAATTAGTCACAAATTTTTTTGAGGTCACAAATCAAAACTTTTATAGGTCATAGCGTATTTCGAGCTCACAAATCAAAAAAATTTAGAGGTCACAATTTATCTATTGGTCACGAATTTTCAAATCTGTTGGTCACAAATTATATTTAAGTCACAAGTTATCAAATTTTAAGATTACATATTAATACTTGGTCATAGATAGTGTGTCACACATCACGCCACCAACACTACCGCCACCATCACGCCTGACCATCATCACCCACATCAACCGTCAGCACCACCTACACCACCAACAACACATACTACCATAACCACCATCAACAACACATGCTACCACAACCAATCGCCACACCACCTACCCTGCCACAAACACATTCTACCACAACCACCACCACAAACCAATATACACTACTACCTATTTGCAAAAAACACCAACAAGACCAATGAATAGGCTACCCACTTCACAAGCAGAAGTCGCAGTTGCCCTCGCTGCCCTTGCCACCACCACATCAAATCCAACATCATAACCCCCATCACCAAACTACAACCACCAACAATGCTACACTAGAACATCATACTGTCGCACATCCAACGATCACCAGATCTGAAGTCGGCCAAACGTTTCAAAGCTTCGATGTTTATAGCGCTGCTTGCGAGCACCGTTTCCTTCTGAGATGGAGAAGTGAGCGTAATTTGTGAAGGGCCTATTTATACGATCCTTGTGCACAGATCGATGTGCATAGCGCCGTCGTAGTGGCGTCGACTGGAGCGCGGAGGGAAAAAACACTACGTCCACCAAGTAGCGCACAAAGCGACATTGTAGAGCACGACGACTGGAGAGTGAGAGGTGAGATTTAGATAGATTCGCGCGAAAGGGAAAGGGAGAGTGCGAGTGCGAGTGCGAGTACGAGAGAGAATGGATTGGAGACAGAGAGTGAGAGTGGGAGAGAGATGGATTTAATTAGATTTAGGGTTTGAGTGTTTTATAATACCTGATTTTTAATTAAAAAATCTTAGCACCTGATTTTTGCACCGTGGATTTGAAATACCTGGAATCGTGTAATTTCCTCTTTAAAAATGTTTTGATTAATACTCTTAAATTAAGTATATATTTTATGGATGTAATAATTATGTCATAAATTTCTCTAACCAAAACCCAACCCGATTAACTATAGCAAGCCCAAACCTCTTTTCCATTCAAACATGTGCTCTTCTCTACAGAATTCCGAAAGGATAGATGAGCAAACTATATTGAGTTTACTTACTGCTGGAACTGCCCAATCTGATAGACAAATTATGTATTTGTTGGATAGAGTATTAGAAGTAGATCTTTCTTTTTGCGAGAGCTGCTCATGCTTGATGGATGAATGGGGTATGTCCAAATTTTATTGCAAAGGGTTATGAGAAATTACAAAATAACGCATTATATGTAGACATTGATGGAATATTGGGATGGCAACCGGCTCGGCCCATCCATCATCGGTTCGTGCGCTCGTGAACTCACGAGTTGAACCGAGTCCACGAGCTCTTTTTTTTTTTTTTGAAGATTTTGAAGATTTTTTGGTCAAAATTTGTCCAATTAACGAGCCGCTCGAACAACACAGCCCACGAGACGCTCACGAGCTTAGCTCGTTGGGAAAAACATGTGCTCGGTTTGAGCTTGTCATTTAATGAGCCCAAGCGGCCCACGAGCGATGGACCGATTCGACCCAATTGCCACTACTAATGGAATAAAACATCCTTTGCTGCTAGAATCTTCGCTGAGAAAAAATTTCGATCTTAACAAATTCAGTAGTTCATTGTCACATTTTGTTTCCGTCATTGAATTTGTGTCACTTTTTTTTTTAGGATTTGTAACTTTTTTTTTGAGTGTGTCATTTTTTTTTCCTTTTGTAGGATTAAAATTTAATAGTTCCTCAACAATGTTGATTTAAAAAAAGTCGCGCTATATTCTCCGCACGAGATAATAACATACTTAAATGAAAAGTTTAGATAATTTATTGAATTGGTTCCAATGTTTTAATTAGTGTTTTGTCACTTTTTTAGTGTGTCACTTTTTTTAGTGTTTGTCATTTTTTTTAATGTGTAACTTTTTTTTACTTGTGTCATTTTTTTAAATTTGTGTCATTTTTTTAAATTTGTGACATTTTTTTAATTATTAAAAAGTGACAATTTTTATATAAAAAAGTGACATTGTGTCATTTTTTTTAATATTACACAGTATCTTTTGCTTTTAAAAAAAAATTCATATAATTTTTCAAAAGACTCCCAATTTTAAGGGTATTTTTGTAAGTTGCCCATTACGCTTTCTAAATATTTTTTTCCAAAAAATTGACGTATAATCAAGAAAATAAAAATAATTCATGAAATACTATACATTAATTTATATATTATAACTACTTTACATCATAGAAAAGAAGGTAAAAAATACTTAATTTTTTTTTTTTTTGGTAACTGAACCATAAATAATCAAAGCTTACAAAACATTATTCTAGAATTAAGCAAAATTAATGACATCTCACAATTATTCTATTTTAATTGAAACGAAATAATAGTCAATAAATTATAATCAAATTGACTAATTCTTTTTTTAGAATCGAGTCCATTCAATTACAACTCTTAAAATTAAAAAACCCATTTTGTTCAAATCAATTTCAGTTGAGAAACATGGATTCAAATTTGTTGATAATAAAGTTCTACCGTTTATTTCAAAGATAATAGATTTGGCTATAATGCTATTTTTTGCATCTTACTTTTGGTTGGAAACATTGTTATTCACAAATAATTTTGAAATTAGATCAAATAAATTTTGGACAATAAATTAGTACCAATGCGATTACAATTAGAAAGCATGTTTGTGATACATTGTTGTAATAATTTTCTATAATATATGTTCAACTCGATAGATGATTTTATAATAAACCAAAATTTAAAATGGATAAATAATCACAAGATGCCATAGAGTCACGGGATATGTTACATTATATATTTTAATATCATTATATTATGAGTTCTTGAATACTATATATTCCGCAACTTCTAACTTGTTGTGACATATTTATAATAAATAACATATAATAAAATGTTGTACACGTTGATATAACAGAATATATGCTACATACTAAATAGTTTTGACTCGATTAACATGTTATGATATTCGTATTGTGATATGTTATGTATGCTTCGTATTTGATAAGATCTATAACATTATCCTTTATGGTCATTGTAGTTATGAAAGCTATTAAGTACTCGTGAGTTGTGGTAGAAAGATGTTCCAAATAAATAATGTCAAAAAGAGCTATTTGATATCATAAAAAGATTTGTTCGCCTTCTTCACATTCTTCATATTACTAACCGTCCTAACCTTTCACGAAACACTATCATGGTACATTTGACCATGTTATATCTCACTTCAAAATCAATTGTGATCATAATGTATATTTTAAAAATTATTATTAAACATATTATATTATGCCCCCGTTTGGCCCCCATTTTTTGGAATGAAAATGAGAGGAATAATATTTTTTTTTTAAATGAAGGGTTGAAAATGAAGGAAAAGTTTTCGATTTACGTGTAATATTATTTTATGAAAGATTGTGTGGTTGAAAATATGAGATAGAAAAATGAAATGTAATGAAATTTAAATTAATGGGGATCAAACATAGGCTATGTATCAAACTTGTTATCAGTGTAATGTAATGTAATATATTACATTGTATACTCGTATCAAGTCACATACTATACGTGTTACATTACACATCACGTTATTTCACATTATCAAGCATAACATATTGTATTACACATCAAACTTCTTGTCCATATAACATATTAGATTACAAAATGTAATAACACCAATTTCACATACTACATTACACGTATTATATTCATGTCAAATACTACAAATAGTATAGATCTCTTCTTGGCCAAGCCCTCATTATGACTCTCACTTTGTTCCATCAATCTAGAAGCAATAAGCTTTTGGCGCGCAGGAGCTTCTGACATAGTCTTGGCAATCATCTTCTTCTTATTGCCAATTCTGACTGTCTTCCTCTGCAAAGTCAAGGGAGTCATTAGCCTCTAAATCTTCGCTACATTTGGACATAATATCGACCTCTAAAGTTGGCTATTCTCCAAGACCATGACCATACCAAAAAAGGGACATAATATCGACCTACCACATAACAATAAATGCCATCTCATTGAGTGTAGGAAACAAAATTTCATGTGTTGAATAAAATTTTTGAAGTAAAAAAAGTTGAAACAGTTAAGTGTTATTTTTTTATCTTAATTATCCGAAGTACGCACAAATTTCGCCTTTCCTTGTTCCATTTAGACACTGCAAAAGAAATTTAGAATTAGAATATTAGCTAAAAGTAGTGAATCGATTCAAAATGTTGCCTGTAATTATCTTTTGCAACGGGCTTTCTACACATAAACCATACTTGGGAAGACATGCAGCCTTTTCACATAGCCTTTGGATGAATCTCTCGTGTGAAAGCTTTTGCCAAAAAACATATGTATTGAATTCTTACAAATGATAGGACAGCTAGCATATTTCTTTTCTTTGTAAAGTGAATAACCATACACTTGCTAAGAATTAATCCCAATGACATAATTTGTCACAAGACATATTCGTTTATAAGTCAAAAGCAGCATCTAAATGAAGATCCAAAAGAATTTAGATTGATGAATCAAAATATAGGATTCACTCTCCATTCCCAACTCGACTAATTTGAGATAGCCTATTTGTTATAGCAACTCACCAACACTTCTAACAGGTTTGGTTAAGTCACTCTCAATCACTTGCAATCGACAACCATCAAAACACATTAACATGGATAGGATTGAATATGTCTTGTGAGTATGTCTACTTCTGAGTATCAAAAGGTTGCAAAAGTGAAAAGTAGATTGTATATGCATACAAAACATATTAACATGGATATGAAAGCATCAAGTAGCAACATGACACTGGTCGAGTACTCGAGTTATACAAATTACATAAAAGAGAATTCTTGATGATACATTTGCCAGAGAGTAAGCCAATGAAAAATTGACTACACCAGCTCCAATAACAACATCTTATCATTTTCCTAGGATACATATTTTTTAGAACAAATCAGTAAGACAATGAGACTTTCGCTTTATGGGTAAGGGTTTTGAAGGGAACTAGAACTAAAAACAGAAAAGTGGAAAATGAAAATGAATTAATCTCTAATTTTGCATGAAATCAGAAAAGTTTTAAATAGGGAAAGATTTTGAGTGATTATGAAAATTTCATTCTTGACTGTTAATTGGGGGATGAAGAAAACTTTTTTTTTTAATGCTGTAAATTAGTATTCATGGAATAAAAAAGGTTGATATTAGTACATTTAAGATTTAAGTTAAAATTTAGGTACTCAGTGTAATTTGCACAATATTTTTCTAGGCTTATCGTTTAAAAATCAAAATTTAACTTTATTCTTCCAAAAATCAAATATATATTGTTACTCCACCCCATCTCACATCACCCCACATGTTCTTTTATCCATTTCCAAGTCATAATTCACACCCCACATCACAACGACTATCATCTGCCACCACCATTGCCCGCCACTTCATCACTACTGTTGGACTAAGCAGGACCAGTTACTATTCCCAGTAGCGTGCGATCACTTGGGATACCTTAAGATGGCACACAACGCGTAACTAGAGGTCGAGGAGAAGAAATTTAGTGTTTGGTGGAGGATTTGAGAATGAAGCTCTAGTGCAATTCGTGAAATTGCAAGCTCTTACTTGCAATTGCAAATCAAGGTCAGTATGCATATTGTCAGTGCAAGTGATGTGGTGGTGGTGGTGGTGACGAGGTGCATTGGGTGGTAGAGTGAATGTCTAGGATGAATAGCGTTTGTGACCAATTATTTGAGTAATTGTAACAAAAGAAATTGAGAATCTGTGACTGATAAATATACGTGGCCTAAAATAAGTGTGATTACGACTAAACTTGTAACTGTGACACAATTTGTGTCTTTGTGAATGTGACCATAAATTGTGTATTATTGTGATCTTAACATATTTAATTAATTAATAAGTCATGAAAATATTATCAAGTGGTCGCAAATAAGACCACCTCTTTTTAAAACTTTTTCACAAGTTTCTTAATTTTGAAAGTGTATCTTGAAACTTTTGTAATTATGTTTTTTCCCCATATTTTTCCTCGATGGAAAATATACCATGATGGGGTTTTATCGATTATAATTCTTTTTTCTCATGGGCTTCAATCAGTTAAGTAATAAATTTTATATATATATATAGTATTTAAATTTTACTTTTGACGTATTAGGTGATTAATAAGTTTTAGTTTAAGCTCCAATAATATGAAATTTGGGGGGGGGGGGGGAATGTACTATGAAATAGTGATTTTTTTGGAGAATTGTGGTTATAAAAATAAGAAAAAATAATAATTTACATGTGACATTATTTTATGTAAGCATATATAGTTGAAAAATGAGTTTTGAAAGATGCATTTGAAAAAATGAGCCCAAATAGAGGCTAAAAAATTATTGAATTGGATTTTTAGGAATTTAATTAATTCAAAAGTTTCATAATTTTTTTTTTTAATTTCTGAAATTGTTTCCACAATTATGATAATTTAACAATCTGTTCTCTTTTTTATTACTCTATAAAGGGAGAGTAAATCGTTAACTTGATTTGTACCGAAAAAAAAATTTATTATCTTTCCATTTATGTGATTCTGAGAGTCGTAAATTTGTGATCACAATTTTACAATAGAGAATGAAAAATCATACAAGTCATTATTGTATGATGCTAAATATCACGAGAAATATCATTGTGGTTACATCTGGCAATCATTTTAGACCACATGATACGAAATGGGATATTAGAGTCCTTTAACGGATAGTTATGTTATTAAAAATAACCACTATAGCATTTATCAAACGAGGTCTATACAACAAATTTAGAAAAGGCATTTCACTTGCATTTGAACCCTATTCTATTGATTTCCAATAAACTACAAGTAGTGAAACTTTTAAAAGTGTAAGAATTGTAATTGCATTATATAAATTTTGTTCTTCTATTTTATCACTTGTCAAAGAAGCTGACGTGAATTAAAATGAGACCACTCATTTTTTTATTATTGAACTCTATTATTTGTTGATTCCTAAATTGATATAGAATTTAAAATTTTCTTATCAACCAAAATCTGTAAAAATAAAATATAAATGTCCCTGTCAAAGCGAAGGCTGCAAGTTCGAGCCCCATTAAGGGAGCTATTAAAAGCCCTTCTTTAGGTCATCTAATATGTAGGTGTAATCTCCAAGGAATGTGTTGTCAATGTTGATTGCAATTTCACAAGTATGCATTTAAAAATCATAGCTACTGTTATAGCATATACTCGCATGTCATCTCCAATTTTCTCAAAAAAAAAAAAAAAAAAAGTAGAAAAAATATAAATGATAAATTGGGTTACAACATTTATGAAAAGTAAATAACTAAATAATATTAAATTAACCATGTCTTTAGTGAAAATTAAGAATTTATCTTAAACGAATAAGCTATACTAAATCTTTTTGTTACGTGATTATTGTGGATTTTAAAATGAATCGACTTGATTAGGTATTTTGCTATTTGGTGTATTTGTTTATGCTAATAATTATTGATCACAATTTAGATTGAACAAAATATTTTCGAATATAAATTGTCGTCTCATGTATGCAACCTTTTTTTAGTTACGCTTTTGTGATTTCTTGTATATGTTTATAATAATAAATATTGATCACAATTTCGATTGAACAAAATAATTTTTTAATACAAATTGTTGTCTTATAGATGCAACTTTTATTTATTTATTTATAATTGTGCCTCTAAATACAATCGACTTCGTAATATTATATGGAGCGTGCTTCACGTATATGGGGGGCATGTCAGGCCCCTGCCAGGACTTTCACATTGTGGGGGCCCGTCGCAATTTTTTATTTTTATTTTTTATTCATGGGGAGGGGGGCCGCTACAGTGAGTAACCTGTAGCACCCCTGTAACCCCCCCCCCCCCCCCCCCGTACTCATAGATTAATACATATTATATTCTCTTAACTTTTTCTTGTATTGTATTTAAATTTTACTGTAGAAGATGGAGATATCTAAGAATATTTATAATTTTAGATATGGTAGCAATATGTTATAATGTGGTTGTGACATAAAATGAAGGCCAATAAATGCAACTAACATTTGCACTCAAAAATGTCCTAGGATTGCAAGAAAGAAGCAAAGGGGTCAATGTGCTAGTTAGCGATATATATGCATGAAGTATATTTTTGACGAAATTTTATCGAGATTTACGAAAGACTTTAAAAACATACAAAAAAAATGCTAAAATTCTATAGATTGAGATGATTTTGTAACTAAATGTCTCATTTAAGAGGATGCAAGAAACTTGTCATAGTTGTGTATTGTTTAAACAAACATATTTAGAAAAAAAAATCTGAACCATTAAATAGAATCAATCTCTATCATTCATTTAAAAAATGTGAACTCTAGAGGTCAATAAGACCTTATTTGTAATCAACCAAATTAGAAGTAGGGTATGAATTAAACACTAAAGCTAAGTATATTATAATATTGAGATCAACATTTATATTATGCCTCAACTTAATCAAATCTTTAATTCCGCCATTGGTCACTGTAAACTAAAAAATGTGAGGCTTTTATTCATATTCTGAATTCGTGATTTATATGAAATTGGGGTTTTCGAAGGGTTTCTCATAAATCATAGGTCTGGATTGGGAGGGGGAATTGACTAGATAGCCTAAACTCGGCAAGTAAACTGCTACCCCGTCCCATAGATATGTTCCTATTTTCACACAAATTGAACAAAAAAAATGTAATTAATATAATTGAAAATATATTTTTTCTTACATTTTTTAATATATGCTTACATTAAATAATAATTTAAATAGAATTAGTTTATATTTATTGGTAATAATGTACATTAAATATGGACATATTAATTTTTTTTTACCTTTAATCAATCTTCATTGTATTGTTATTTAGCCATTGTTTGATGGCCATTATTTTGAATAATAATTTTTTGGAGAATGTGTGGTTAAAAAGTAAAAAATAAATAAAATATTTACCTACAAAATATTTTATTATGTGCACGTGTGGTAGAAAATAAGTATGAAAATTAAAAAGTTTTGCTTTAAATGGAGACAAACAAGAGCTTAATCTCATTCAACGCTATATTCTTAGAGCATCGCCAAGAGTCTCTTTAAAGATGCAATGCTTTCTATTTTAAAGAGTTAAACCTCCCATGTTTGATACACATTATAATTTTCATTATCATTCTTTTATTCATATTCAACCACACATTTTTCAATAAAATAATATTTTTATCATATCAATAACTTTTCCTTCTTTTTCAACCACATATTCACCATCACATTAATCAAAAAATGCATTCTTTTCAAAATAATGTGCATGAAACAGGAGTTTATGCTCCAAGAAATTCTTTAAATTAACATTTTAATTAAGAGAGTTGGTCTTACTCTCCAAATTTGGAGAGTCAAACTCGCTCTCTTTAATTAAATGTATTTAAAGTATTTCAATTTTTAATGTAGGAAAATAATAAAATAATCTAGTGAAAAACTAATTAAAATAAAGAATAGAGAAAAATAATAAATATCATTTGGGAGTAGTAAAATTAAGTGTTAAATATAAAAAGCTTGTTGAAGTATTTCAAAATTTTAACTCTCTAAATTTGTAGTTGTTCGCCAAATTATAGTATATGCTCTTTAAAAATGAAGAGTCTCTTAGACATACGCTTATAATTATATCCTATTTGTTCATATTTATCTTCAAAACTCATTATAAGCACCTTAGAAGCCAACATTGCAACATTTTATATTGGTAAAAAAATATTCACTTTCAAGTGTTCTATTAGTTTAAGTTTCATTTATTAGATAGATTAGCTAATTTTTACACAAATTTATTGGAGAAAATCTACATTTCGTGTTGTGTTTAGTGAAGAAGACCATTAATCAACTGTCTATTAAGAGGCAATCGGTTAACAAGCCATCTATTAACAGATGATTGTTTCGTCTATTAACAGGAGGTCGGCCAACCAATCACCTTCCATTTAGCAACCTGATATTAAGTTCAATTTTGAATAGTGGTATTTAGCAAGCTTCTCTGGATTTTACCTTGAGTTGTATGTATGTATTTGACACTCTTCGATGTTTGTTACTTTCTTGAGTTTGTGAGGAATGACAAAGGTCGATGGACATGGATATATATTGGGAGTAATGGAGAACGTGTTGCAACACTTTGTGTATCTACGAATACTTCGTAAAATAGATGTGGTTCATGATGTACAAAACCGCTTTAGTGTTGATTCGTCTGAATATGAGATGGAGTTCGAATTTCTTTTCCCAGACAATAAACAATTTTTTAGTTACACCGGTAAAGATTATATCAAACATAGAATTGGAGTGGGTGATTGACCTCAACGGAAAGCGTTATTCTACTATTTGTGTGACTCTTATGAGGAAAGATAGTGTGTTGGAATAAATTAATTACCGTTAATATAGCCAGATCTATCACATTGGATCATCAAGAATATGTAACCGAATGCAGAAGCGTACCTGAATCAGACATGGTTATTGTAATGAATAATTCCTGCGGCTTTAGTTTTCCAGATCAACACGTTGTTCCTTTATTTCTCTTTGGCGACGGGATCCAGAATGAATGAATACAGAACGTGTGATTCGGGGACCATAACCCTATATATATAGATTGCCTAGTTAACCTAATTCGACCCCATCATGAATTAGGAAATGGCATGGTCTCTACACATAAAAGTTCATACTTTAATTAGATCCATTAAAGCCCAGACGGGCTTAACCAAAATTAATAGTCTTTAATCCAATACACAATATTTCACATATAAGCCCACATAATCGATTAAAATCTTACAATCTCCCACTTGGGCTGAATGTGTTATCTTATAATTGTGCATTAAATATAACCTTATGAGTACTCAGAATTTTGCTATCATTACCGAATGCATCCCCAAACAATCCGATCCATCAATCATATCAACATAGGATCAAAGCGGCTTTCGCTACCTTCTATTGTAGCTAAACCCATCAATGGTCACATATATCAATACAACTGAATGACATGGATCAAGCATGGATGTGTAGCATGAAAATTGCATGTAATGTGGTCTTATCATGCCTATTTCCAATTGGTCCACCTTAATACCTTAGTGAGATCATTTTCAAACAAGTTCAAAGATAATAAACCAAAAACTTTATAACTGAAAATAACCTTAACCATAAACCATATCCAAAATGACAGTACATGTGTCTAATATAAAAAGCAAAAATAGACAAACTTCCACTGAAACTAGATATCCTCAAGAGATACTACACCCATATGAGCAGTGTGCTCATGAAAGACCTTGGGTATTAATCCCTTAGTAAGCGGATCCGCAATCATGGAGTTTGTCCTGATATGCTCTATAGACATGTGTCCACTCTGAACTCTTTCTTTAACAGCCAGGAATTTGATCTCTACATGCTTTGACTTCGTCGAGCTCCCGTTGTTATTTGAATACAGTACTGCTGATTTATTGTCACAAAATAACTTGAGTGGTCTTTCTATATTGTCCACAATGCGCAGTCTAGTGTCAAAATTTCGCAGCCATATTCCTTGGTTTGATGCCTCATAACATGCTATAAACTCCGCTGCCATGGTGAAAGTAGCTATGAGTGTCTGCTTAGCACTCTTCCAGGAAATAGCACCTCCAGCAAGTAGGTAAATATAGCCTGAAGTGGATCTCCTACTATCTTGGCATCCCGCGAAATTGGAATCAGAATAACCAATGATCTCCAACTGATCTGATCTCCTGTATGTGAGCATATAGTCTTTTGTTCTATGTAAATACCGCATGACCCGTTTGGCTGCTTTCCAATGATCCATTCCCGGGTTACTTAAATATCTCCCTAGCATCCCAACAATGTACGCTATATCCAACGCGTACAAACCTGAGCATACATCAGACTCCTTACAGCTGAGGAATAAGGAATCTTCTGCATTTCTTTAATTTTAAAGTCATTCTTGGGGCATTGACTTAAACTGAACTTATCTCCTTTGGCCACAGGGGTGTCACCTGGTTTACAATCTTGCATGACATATCTTTTAAGCACCTTTTCGATATAAACTTTTTGCGATAATCTAAGAATACTCCGAGAACGATCTCGGTGTATCTGAATTCCTAATACAAAGGAGGCGTCACCAAGATCTTTCATCTCATAGTTCTTTGCTAGAAATCTCTTGGTTTCGTGCAATACGTCTATATCGTTGCTGGCAAGCAAAATGTCATCGACATATAAAACCAGAAAAATATACTTACTCCCACTGAACTTGTGGTATATACAATCATCGACCAAATTCATCTCAAAGTCGAATGAGATGATTACTTGATGAAACTTGTAATACCATTGACGAGACGCTTGTTTGAGTCCATAGATGGATTTATTTAATTTGCAAACCATTTGCTTTGCATCATCCGATACAAAGTTTTCTGGTTGCACCATATAAATTGTTTCATCAATGTCACCATTGAGAAACGTTGTCTTAACATCCATCTGATGTAACTCAAGGTCGAAATACGCTACCAATGCCATTATAGCCCTGAAAGAGTCTTTTGAAGAAACTGGAGAGAAAGTCTCTTTATAATCAATACCTTCTTTCTGTGTAAAGCCCTTTGTGACAAGACGAGTCTTATACCTCTCTAAATCACCTTTCGAATCCCTCTTGGTTTTAAATATCCATTTGTAACCAATGGGTTTCGCACCTTTAGGTAATGGAACGAGGTCCCATACGTCATTGTCCTTCATAGACTTTATCTCTTCATTCATGGCATTGAGCCACTTCTGAGAGTTAGAACTTTCCATGGCTTGACGGAAGTTGATAGGATCATCTTCCACCACACCAATGTCAACTTCATGTTCTTGGAGAAATACGATATAATCATCTGAAACCGCACTTCTCCTCTCTCTAGTGGATCTTCTTAATGGCATTGGTTCTTGAGGCTGTAGAATTTGTTCTTCTGGAACAATTTGTTGACTTTTAGAGGGAGATACAATGACATTGTCTTGATCCGGAGTTGCTTCTTGAACAATGTCAGGGATAAAAGACTGATCATTGTGAATGGCAATTGGAGGGATTTCAACATATTCCTCTTCAAAGACAAAGTCTGTAACCCTTTCTCCCCCCACAAACTCAACATCCTCAAAGAATCGAGCATTTCCTATTTCGAAAATTCCCTTAGTTGTGGGATCATAAAACTTGTAACCCCTAGGGGTGGCAAAATGGCTCGGTGGCTCGGGCCGCCCGGGCTCGTCCGTGAAAAGCCCGGGCCAGGCCCGGCTCGCGGCCCGGGATACCGAGCCAAGGCTCGGGCCGAACCTCATTTTTGGAGCTCGACCCGAGCCGGGTCGGCCCGGCGAGCTACACGGGTCGGCTCGTATCACGGGTTTTTTGGGTTTGCGATCAAAAAAATGTAAAAAAAAATAGAATAATACTGAATTTTTTATAAAAAAAATTAAAAAAAATAGAAAATACGGGCCCGGCTCGGCTCGGGAAAAGCCCGGGCCGAGCCCCAAAATTTCCACCGAGTTTGGGCTCAGCTCGGCTCGGGCCCAGGAAAAGCCCGGGTCCTCCGAGCCCGGGCCTAGTATTTTGGCCTGCGGCCCGGCTCGTTGCCATCCCTAGTAACCCCTAGACCTTTCAGAATATCCAATAAAATAGCAACTGATAGTCTTTGCGTCCAGTTTCTTTTCATTTGGCCTATAAAGCTTTGCCTCAGCTGGACATCTCCAAATATGTAGATGTTTCAAAATAGGTATTTTGCCCGTCCAAAGCTCATAAAGGGTTTTATCAGTGGCCTTAGTTGGAACTCTGTTGAGTATATATGCTGCGGTCTTTAATGCTTCACCCCAGAGCGATTCTGGCAAGGTAGCATGAGCAATCATACTCCTCACCATGTCCTTAAGTGTTTTGTTTCGTCTTTCAGCAATACCATTCATAGTGGGTGAACCCGGCATAGTGTACTGTGGGACAATACCGCATTCCTCTAGGAATTTAGCAAATGGTCATGGACGTTGTTCACCTGAACCGTCATATCTGCCATAGTATTCACCACCACGGTCAGATCTGACGCTTTTAATCCTTTTGTCAAGTTGGTTCTCAACTTCAACTTTATAGTTTTTAAACACATCCAGTGACTGTGATTTTTCATGAATGAGATATATATAGCCATATCTTGAAAAATCGTCTGTGAACGTTATAAAATATTGTTGACCATTCCAAGAAGTCGTAGGGAATGGTCCACAAATGTCCGTATGTATAAATGATAAGACGTTCGAAGTCCTGTTGGCTTGAAATCTCCTTTTATTGGTTTGTTTTCCCTTTATACAGTTAACACATATGTCATAATCTGTAAAGTCAAGGGGATCGAGAATTCCCATTGGACACAAGTCTCTCAATTCTCCTTTTGGAGATGTGACCTAATCTCTTGTGCCACAATGAGGCATAATTCTCGTCGGTTAATTTACGCTTTACACCTCTAGTACTTACATGCAAGGATTCATTAAAAAAAGAAATTGTTTCAATTAAATAAAGATTATCGTAACCTGATAAAGAACCGACACCAACCAATTTTGAATAATGAAACAAACTAAATTTTCCATTCCTAAATGAACAAGAATAACCAGATTTGTCCAAAGCAGAAATAGAAATCAAATTCCGTCTAAAGGACGGTACAATAAATGTCTCATTAAGATCCAAATAACATCTAATTTTTAACAATAATCTAAATTTTCATATTGCCTCTACTTCCACCGTCTTGCCATCGCCAACATAGATGTGTCTTCACCATCACTTGGTTTTCGACAACTCAGGCACCCTGCATAGATATACTGATGTGAGTTGTTGCACCAAAATCAATCCACCATGTATGTCTAGGTACAGAACTTAAATTAACCTCAGAACAAACCAAATGAAAAAGAATACTTTTCTTGACACGCCACGCGTGGTAGTTGGTACAGTTCTTCTTGTTATGACCTACAACTCCACAGAAGAAACAACCACTTTCAGTTAGGTCCTTATGCTGTTTCTTGTGTGATGCTGTACCCGCAACTACCTTATCATTTTTCCTTTTCTTGTTCCTTTTGTCCTTGGAGGTGCTAGCCAGATGAGCACTTTCTATCTTATCTTGCTTCAATCTTTCCTCTTCTTGGACACAGTGTGAGATGAGCTCATTAAGGGACCATGATTCCTTTCGACAGTTATAGCTCACCTTAAATTGATTGAAATGTGCCGGAAGGGATATCAGAACCAAGTGCACTAACAAGTCTTCAGATAAATCCAACTTGAGTGCCTTTAGTTTTGAAGCAGTATGAGACATTTCCATAATGTACTCCCTTATGTTTCTTTTTCTTTTGTACCTCATTGAGGTAAGATTTGTCAAAAGTTTACTAGTTTCAGCCTTTTCATTCTTGGCAATCCTTTTCTCAAGGTCCTCAAGGAAACCCTTAGCTGTAGTTACCTTATCGGACATAGTGCCCCGGAATGCTTCTGAAATAGCACGCTTTATGACCATTAAGCTTATGCGATTTGATTGTTCCCACTTTTCCATCTCCCTCTTGTCATCAGAGGTACTCTTATCAGTGAGTGCAGCAGGTTGATCAACCCGTAAAGTAAGATCCAGGTCCATGACTCCGAGAACAACCATCACGTTCTCCTGTCATGCCTTGAAATTTGTGCCATTAAGCATTGAAATTGAATTGATGCTAGCAGAGATATTAGCAGCAGAACCTGAAACTGAATTGGAGAACAATTAAATTGAATAACTCACATGAATATCCTTAATATGCAAATAATAATAATAATCTCAAATAATGGTAGGGCACATCACAAAATACCTAGCACAACATCAATATTTAGTCTTTGGACAGAAATATTGACTTGTAAGTGGTATTCTTGATGTAGTGATCAAACATTGACAATAAAACAATATGTCAACCAATAAACCTTTCTTTGGACCAATTTATTGATCACACATTAAACCAAATAATTGTCACATGTTTATTACCACAGGTGCACGTGTAATTCAGCTGAATATTAATCTTCCTTTGGGCCGATCAAGTATTCTCATGAATGACACATGCACAAACACCCTTTAATAATCTAAGTTAGTGAATTTTCGCAAGAGAGGTTGTTTCGGCAACATGTTGCTTCAATTAATTCACTTTTGAATATTAGATCTCTTAAAAAGAGTTTTTTGTACCAAAATTTGAGAAGAAAAATCGTCAATTTTGCATATTTGATTTGTTTTATACTATAGGGACCTAAGGGTTAATAATTCAGAACTTTAAGGGTTGAAAATTAATTATTCAAAACTTTAGGGGTTAATAATTAATTATTGAAAACTTTATGAGTCAAAAAATTGATTATCAGAAATTTTAGGGATCCAAAATTGATTATTAGAAACTTCAGGGGCCAATTTGAACCAATTATGAACTTTCAGGGGCTTAATTGTAAAATTCAGAACTTTAATGACCCAAATTAATTAATTTTCAAACTTTAGGGACTGAATTATTAAACCCAAAACTTTAAAAGGCACAATTGGATGAATTTTTTTACCTTAGGGGACAGAAAAACCAAAGTTTACAATTTAAGGGACTAAGTCTATAAAATATTTAAAACCTAACCCTAATCTTAAATTGCATGGAGGTCCCTAAAATCACCTAATTTCCAGAAGAGACCCCCGCCTCCAAAATTTATCCAAAACCGTAAAGTCAAAAAAAACTAAGAACGTCTAAATCTACAAACTGAAACCCAGAATATATATATATCGCAGCCGCAATACATGACCTTCAATCTCAATAATAAATTAGTATATATATGTGTATCACATGGTAGCCTCATATACAATTCACATGGCAGCAAATAGAATTCAATTCATATTCACCAGAATAAATTTTCTCCCATTAGCCAGCCGTAATTATGGACTTTCAATTCCAAATGCCAATAATTGATTACAATCAATTCAACATTATTCACAGGCATACGACTGAATTCAGGAAGACAAAATAAATCCTATTATAATATTTCAAAGTAATACAGTTTATGCACGCCGTGTAAATTAAATATTTCTCAAAGGCAGCCGTATCAATGAATCGGATTCAACAACTTGATTCAACAATTTAATTTAATTCCAAATCTGAATTTGAATCAATATTCAAAATACATAATGTTCAATGATTCAACATGAAATTGGCTCTGATACCACTTGTTTGGAATAAATTAATTACCGTTAATATAGCCAGATCTATCACGTTGGATCATCAAGAATATGTAACCGAATGCGGAAGTGTACCTGAATCAGACATGGTTATTGTAATAAATAATTCCTGCGGCTTTAGTCTTTCAAATCAACACGTTGTTCATTTGTTTCTCTCTGACGATGGGATTCAGAATGAATGAATACAGAACGTGTGATCCAAGGACCATAACCCTATATATATAGATTGTCTAATTAACCTAATTCGGCCCATCATAAATTAGGAATTGACCTGGTCTCTACACATAAAAGTCCATACTTTAATTAGATGCATTAAAGCCCAGACGGGCTTAACCAAAATTGATAGCTTTTAATCTAATACACAATATTTCACATATAAGCTCACATAATCGATTAAAACCTTACATAGTGAACAATAATGTGGATGATTTTTGGACACAATGAAGATAGGTTGAGAGGACCATCTAGTTATTCCAAAGATAAATGCTACAAAAAAGCCCCTAAGATAGTTCAAAAGAATGAGGAAGAAATTCAATATACAAATGAGGATCTTGTTGCATTACCAAGAGACACGATCAGGTGAGAACTCTCATTCTGTACCTAGTTCACGATCTTTTCATACATCACATGTGATTGATAATGATGAAGATTTACAAGTTAACTAATTGTTCGATACCAAGAAAAATCTTCAAGAAGTTGTGCACTTGATTGTATTGAAACATGACTTCGAATTCAAAGTGAAAAAAATTAAATAAGATTAAGTACACAACTACTTTTGTAGCTAACAACTGCAAATGTCGTTTTCTAATAATAAAGTTCAACACATGTGATTATTTTATAGTGCGTTGTTATGCATGTAAACATACTTGCTTTTTGGTATTCGTTGCCATGATCACAGATTAGCAAGATCACGAGTTATTGAAAGACATAAAATGCACAAATATCAAGACTTCATAACAATTTAAAAACATGTGAACACCATTCATGATATTCGGAGGAAGTCCGCGATGATTATGAACTATCAAAAGGCTTGAAATTCTAAAGAACGAGCTCTGAACTACTTAATAGGTCATGATAAATGAGTTTTTTTTTCACACTTATCAGATATTTTTAACAATCTAATTATTGTTTAAATTGAGCGGATTTCTATCCACAATTGTGTAATTATGACTTTTGTAGGTTAAAACCCCAAAAGGAAAGAAAACAAGGAAAAATGAAGAAAAAAATGACTAAAAGCGTACAAAATTTGTGAAGTTAGGAACCAAAGTGCACAATTTAAAAAGTTGATGGACCTTGTGTTGCAATTTTTGGAGGGCATGATTGATTAAAGGTCAAATTTGAGGAGCAAATTGTACAATATCTAAGTTAAGGGAGCTAGCGTGCAATTATCTTGGGGACTTGGCTACAAAATAATAAAAAAAAGATGCAATTGATGGCAGAGAGGTGGAGCTTAGGCGTCGTTTCCGTTTTTAATTTTAAAAAAAGACCCGGTTCCATTTTGCTCACTTTCCAAATTTTGGGGACCAAAGCTGCAAATTTTGAATAGGGTTTTAAGAATTAAAACACGCAGCCCCTGTTTCGATTGCATTCTGTTTTTCCCTTTCATTTTTCGTTTCTTTCTTTCATTTTTCTTTTTAATTTCTTGATGTTTTTAGAGCAAATCGTAGACCACAAGGATAATACATTCCAGGAAGTAAAGAGATTTTGGGAAAATCAAGTTCAAACCTTTAACATCATCAAATATTCAACAAAAATAGTTGCATCTTGAATCTTGTATTTTCTTCATTATTATCTTCTATTTGCATTGTACTGTATAAAATATATAAAATAATCTCATTTTTATCATATATTTAACATAAGCTAAATATTTGTGTTGAGATTTATGGTAATGACTTAACATAACTTAGATTAATTTCAATATTTCCTTTTTAATGTTTAAATAATTATTTTCATGTATTTCTACTATTATATTTCTTGCATTTTCATTTAGATGAATGATTATATTTAGTGATTTTTATACCGTTCAAAAGAAGATTGTACATTTTAGATTAAATAAATAGTAGAAATCCTAGATTTGTTTAAGAGATAGATATATACCCCTAACTCTAGGTGATCCATTGAGTTATTTTCACAAATATTTAATGCGGTTGTTTGGTTTGAATCGACATAGAGATATAGTCAGTTAAATCAATCAATTAGGGTTAATTTCACTCGAAAGAGGTAATAAACTAAAATTGAAAAATCGAGTCTAATATTGTAAATGAGTAATTTATTAATTGACTTTTGGATAAATTAATTAAGTTACAGTTAAGCGAAACCATGAATACCAAACACGTTTTCTTCCAAAATTTTCAAGAATTTATGTGTTCTCATTTTATAGACTTTTAGCTATTTTCCTTATTTTCCAAAATCATAATTTTATTGCATGTTTATTTTTATTGTTAGAATTAAATTAATTAGAGTTGTGTGCTATAAATTAAATATTTCTAGAGGAATCGACAATTTAAATTCAAAATATCCACTCTATTACTTGAACGCGACCTGTGCACTTGAGGTTTGCACTATTTTTGCGAACAGGTCCAACTGAGAAGAGATTTTAGACTAACCTCGTATCGCCATAAATGGAGATAACTAATACGACTTATAGAGACTGATGCCAACAATCACTTCAAATACTTTTTAATGGCTCTTGGACCCTTCATTCAAGTACTTATCTCTTCAGTGCAGTGCATAAGAACCATGCTACAAGTACAACATTAATTAACAACATTAGTTGATAATCATCTTACATGAAGGGGGCCCACGATGAATAAAAAAATCGTGGGCCCCCTTCATGTGAGATGATTGTCAACCAATGTTGTACAAGTAGCAAAATTCAGATATAAACTCCAAACTTATCTTCCTTGCATTTAGCATAGTCGATGTCGAGAATTATGATTGATTGAATTGTTTTTTCACAAAGGTGAAGGAAGTAATGAGAACATTGAGGGTCTTATTCTTGTATCTGACCTAGGTGATAATATAATAAAGGGTGTGACAGATGTTTATTCGATGCACGTCATGCCCACTACATTTAACATATACAAGACAACATGAAAACTATGTATCGAGTTCATGGATCTTACCATTGTTTAAGAGAACAATAGAGAAATACAATTTTGAAGAGTTCAATATACATATGGAAGAGATATTGTAGTAAATCTAGAATGCATAAAAATACTTAAACGGCGTGTGGTTGAACATTAGGCAATATCACATTTTAAGGAAATTCAATATAATGCCCTTATTTGACCTCCGTTTATTATAACTTTTTTTTTTTTCAAATTCATTTTCAACCTTACATTTCATCACGTTTTATTAAAATATATTAGAAATATGATTTTTTATCAAAAAAAAAGAAAAAAGAAGAAGACAATATGATGATATTAAATAATACAAAGTCATTGAATTCTTCAAATAAGATTGGGAGTTACTAATGATTTTATAATAGACGTGTGGATTAAGAAGTGTACAAGAACGCTACCAATGATATAATATGTCGAACACAGTCGGTTAGCATTTACACTTAAAAACATGTATAAATTCATAACATTTAACATAAATTATAATTTACAAATCTTAAATGTATTTTGTAAAAAAAAAAAAAACATATTTACAACGTATATTTACAAGATACTATTGTTCGTAGTTACATATATACAAATTGCACCATAGTTTCGTCGTTCACATGGGTATGTGACGATTTTAATGAGTGACGATATCCAATGTTTAGGATTTTGAGTAACTTGATTTTCAATAAACTATAATCACCCGTGCAAAGAAATATTGAAGTACAATTCATATTTTTAATTTTTTATTGAGGAACTTACAATATGTTTTCTTATTTGTCATTTCCTACCCGAACACCCTCGTCGTCCCATTCGTCTAATGGTAAGGTTGTGCCCACTCAATAATTGCTTTTATATTTTTGTTTAACATCTTATTTTAGTATGCACAATCTTGTTAACACGCTCAAAATAGGAGTCAAAATAATATTCCTTACTTTTCTAAAAGTTGTCATTCAATAGTAATTTGGTAAGTAATGATCATTCCCGCAGAGGATTGTTTTCAATTACGCCAATTGCAATAAGAAAGTAAAAATGTGCAAATAAGTAAATGGGGGGGGGGGGTTGGTTGTTTAACTAATAAAGCGATAAACTAAAAATATAAAAGATGAAAATGACAAAGAACACAAGGAAACGAAAATGTGATCAATGGATTTTTTTGGCCGCTAGAATGAATTTCTAATCGATATTCGCAAAGAATTTTTGTTCAAAAGATCAACAACAATTCGAGAATAACCAAAAGCTCGATTTCCTCAAACCCTCCTTAGATTTTAGTTGAATAAGATAAGTATCGTTACCCAACCCTTTTTATCAAACAATTTAGGATATGCTCGCTAAATTTAATTTAACAAAAACATTGACACAGGAGAGTTGAATTGAATTAAGCGCAAACACACAAACTCGATTTGTTAACTTAAGTGATAATCTACCTACAATTAATAGAAAATTCCTCATAATCCATCAAAATGTAGTCGCCACTAGGGTTCAGTCAAATTAGCAATTACGGACTAAAAATCCAAAATTAGCAAATATTGTAAACAACTTAATCATCTAGTTGGCCCGCTAAATAACCGAGAAGAACAATAAACACATAAACACAATGAATTAATCACATCAATCTCAAGAACACAATAAAACACAAATCGATTAAATAATCATTTTTAGGGTTCCAAAAAAACCCCAAATCACAATAGGTTTTAGCTATTCATGAAACAATCAGAAATAACCACAAAACATTACACATATAAATAAAAATAAGAAGGAAAAGAAAAGTGTATTGAAGAAGAGATGAGTGGATGAGATCTTCTCTATCAATGGAGTATCCTCTTCTTCTTCCCAAAATCACCCAATGTAGTAGAAGGAGTTCCCAAATTTTTCTCTTGTGGTGGTCAACTCCTCCCTTGTCTCTTGCCCTAGAAATGAGCCCCAAGTGGTATTTAAGATGTGTAGAAGAGGAAAAACGGGTTTGGAATAAAAGGGGTGAGTTTAGAATTTAAAATCGGGTTTCGCGTGTTTTCCCTAGTTCTGCTCCAGATTTGTACTATGCGTACGCATGACTTTGTCTGTGCGTACGCATAGTGCAATCAAATAGGCTTCATTTGTTGATTTGAGCAAGCGTGCGTACGCACACCCTGCAGGCCTATGCGTACGCATAGGCCAAATTCTGCACTTTTGCATTTTTCTGGTGCCAACTTCATTTTCTTCCTGATTTTTCACCAATTTCACCTCCTTTCAAACCACCATTCAACCACCATTTTTTCATGATTTAGATCATCGAATCTTGAAATATTTCATCTTCAATTCTTTTGGTTCGATTCACGCTTGAAATCCTCTCCAACCTTCAATCACCTCGGGTTACCACCTATATAACAAAAGTAACAAAAAGAATCAAAAATTAATAAATGAAAACTAACAACTATCTAAGTTTAACGGTCTAAATGAGTGCGAAACTCGCACTCATCACTTTTCAGGTAACTCGTAATACTCTACTCCATCGTTGACATTTGTCAGTTCAAACATTTAAATAAACTATAGGAAGTAGTAAGACCATGAGTGTGCCATGCAAATTGAGATGAAGATCTCCGTGCCACATGATAACGCACCTAAGAAAATACAAACTTATTACAATTTCATTAGATCAAATAATACTAAATATATGATAGTTGCTCTCAAATAAATATAGATGACGATACTCCAAAAATTGGATCATCTAGTCAGCCAAGAACAAAAACAAACATTATCTATGCGACAAATTTTTTTAGTTGATTCATAGAGAGGAAAAACATTGTGCAAAATTTCTTCAACAAATGCATTTGAGTTTGCGGTCAAGGCATCGACACATTGTAGTGACACAAAAAATCTTATTTTAAGGAAGCGTGAAATTTATATGCTAAACAAACCCAAATTACTTCTTTAAATCTCATTGTGCGTCAATTACTTTTTCTAACTTTCTTTATCACATTCTCTTGTCGGAATAAAATATTACTTTTCGTTTACTTGAATATCTACATGATAGTTCAAATTTGTACGAGAATTTGTTGCAATTTTAATGAATTTGACATTTGACATTAAGTTATTTAGCATCAGTTTTGATAACGCTAAACCTAATTTGATGCTAAATTATTTCATATGCGTTGTGTTTGTCATATATTTAATTTAGTTGTGAAAAATGGTTTAAAGTTAATAACATCACAAATTTTAGAATAAGAGAGTTATTACTTCTTCAAATTCTGACAACAAGAACTTGGAAAAATCTGCACAAATTTTGGACTGAGAAAAAGAAAATTTCTTGATGACATTCCAAATAAATTAAATTCAACATTTCTTTGTGCTCAAGTCGTGTGTTTACTATGCAAATACTATAGTTTATGTTAATTTGAAGTAAATCCAATTTCATGTTGAAGATTTAGATTGAGAAACTACATTTGAGGTTTTGAAATTTTTGAAACCTTTCTGTAGAGTAACAAAAGTTTGTTCTCGTGTTTATTACCCAACAAGTTGTTTCATACTTAAACAACTAGTAGACATTGGTAAGCAATTTTCGAGTTACATGTACGATCAGTGTTTTTTTTTTTTTTTTTTTTTTTTTTTGTATTTTTTTACTGAAATCGTTTATGAGATGAAAGAACGTTTTTGAAAATATTATGAAAACATGCAACTAATTTCAGTGATAGTTGTAATGGATCCACGTGTTAAATTACTTGGGGTTCAATGGGCTATGATTTGGGGGCCCCCCCCCCCCCCCCCCCCTTCAGAAAACCTAAGTTTTAGCATACAAAAATTACAAATCTAGAATTGGAATTTTTTTATTAATGAATTCTATAATTCATATATTCAATTAAATATGCAAAATGATGAAAGTGTTTGCTCATCTACGAGCTCTTATACACCTTCTAAAAGCAAAACTTCTTTTCATTCCGATATAGATAAGAAACTTCATGGTGCACCGTGCATATAATTCTAATATTGACACGAATAATACACTTGCTGAGTTAGAAAGATATTATCAATTTGATCGCTACAGTTTGATCCCAGATGACGAAATATTAAATTTATATATCTTAAATTGGTGGAAAACAAATGAAAGGTCGTATCCATAATATCAAAAATTGCACAAGATCTACTAATGGTTTCTATATTAATAATGGCATTCGAGTCTACTTTTAATGTAGATGGCAGGGTATTAGATGAAAGAAGGTCAGTGCTCAAGAAAGAAATTTTAGAGGCTCTTATATGTGTGAAATATTGGATATTAGTAGTTAGGAGAATGCAAGATAAAATGATTAACAATATCACTGAAGATTTCAAAAACCTTAAAAAAAAGAAGTTGTAGAAGATTAATTTGCAAACATGAAATAATTTAAACAACTGAATTATAGTTAAGTAGGTGCTAACCAATTACCTTAATTATCACTGAACTTGGCATAAAGTTTTTACTGGTTCACTGAATTTTAAAATTTCCGAGTTAATCTCTAAACTTTGTAATTGTTTTCCCATTCATCACTCACTCAACAAACAGTTAAAAAATTGACGAATTTGTAGACTAGGCTGACGAAATTGTGTACGTGGAAATATATTCCAAGTGGTGGACCTCAATTTTAAAGTGCTACTGACGTGGACGTCAAGTGGAAAATCATTTATTTGTATAAATTTCATACATATGATTCTGGAAATCAATTTTATTTATATAAGTTGTTGGGAATTTACTTATCATGCACAACGGAAAATTAAATAAATTTCAATTCCTATCAAGGATCTGCTTTGTGTTTAGATAGAAACCGTGACAGGAATTATACCTTTAATCAGATCTGCAAATTTCTTTACTATTCTTGTAGTTCCAGCAATTCTGATCTGCCTCCCACAGATGTCCAATTGTCCAGTCTTTAATGGAATTCATACAGAGAACAAGATTGAGAGAGAGAACTAGGGTTTACTTTTATTGTGCTAGCAAGAGTAATGAAAATCCATCTCCTAATTTCAAATCTTAACAGTTTATTTATATAAACCCAAAAGGGTTTGGCCTGTCCTACAACTTAATTTGGCCCAATATTTAATTAATCCAATTAATTAAATTCAGTCCATGAATTAATTAATCTAATTAATTAACTCGGGCCCATTAATAAGCAATCCAATTAATTAATTATCCAACGTTTGTCAATTAATTAATTGGTAGATCCCAATCTTCTAATTCTCCTTTTGTGTGTGACCCATTAGGTTCCCAATCACGATATCTAACGACATGAATTATTATTTTGATCTAATTAAAATCGATAAATCAAAACACCCTTTTTGATTTATCACTAATTCACATCCGTCGTCCCAGATTGACATCTAATAATGTGTCAGGGCAATACATGTGACGAAAAATGTCACGTGGTATGACAAAATCAAACTTGTTCGTTTATCGTGAAACTATAATTCATTCGTCAATATGATCCGATCAATTACGAGATATGGATTTGTGTCAATCTCGATTATTGATCATATCTTTCATTCCACTTATTAAGTCAATGTAAGTCGAAAACTCATTTTCGACTTATAGGTACACCTTGGCCAATGATTTCATTATCAACTTAACTGGATGAAATGCAGATCATAAACTCTTACTATCTAAGAGTGACGAATCCTCTATTGATCATTCACAACCTTCATATGATTCTTGACATACCCGAACGATGCCGTATTAGCGGCCCTTGACAGAGCAACTTCCAGCATCACCAAAGTATGATTGTCCCCACATAAAGTACTATGATGATCTCAAGTCGAAGGACCAATTCCACTACCGAACGTTAGAGATTAACCACTAACACTCAGATAGTTATCCATGTGGAATCTCCAAGCGGGTCTCCAATAGTTTGTTCTATAACAAAACATTCACGTGTTCATTTAAGTGTCGCTACACTTTAGCTTGTGAGATCAGCTACTTACTTCACAAGTAAGGAATGCCACACGTGATGGTCTATCCGTAATAACGATATCTGTATCTCGTTATTACTTATGACCATGGATAATTTAAGATTCAATCATATGTAATTTGTATCTCACAACTACAACTCCTTGTAATTAACAAATTACCGAGATTTGAATCTACGGACTCTATTATTTAATATAATAGATATTGCCATAATAAATGTATTAAACGTATATCAAAAGTACTTATACCCAAAGTTGATTGGACTTAGGGCATAATACTTACATAAGTTTCATACATGTGAAACAATACCAAATTGATGAAAGCTGAAGAATAAAAGGACCCGAAGAACAGAAAGCATCTCAATCGTACTCACAATCTCAATAAAGAAGAAGGGTGTTGTGTACATGATATGTTCGATTTGCATAGAGAAGGGACATAACAAACGGGACCATAGTGTCAAAAAATAAATAGGAAAATGTACAAACAACACTGCAAGTTTGGAAGCAGAAAAATGAAGGAGATTGGAAGCAACCAGCACAATTTTTTTAACTGCAAAGTATGATGGATGTACCCGAAAGTAGGCTGGCTTGTTTTTTATTTTTAAGATATATCTTTGAACAATCGGATAGCTGTCATCTCGTTTTGGACCGTAGTTGTCTTATGCAATCAAGAGTAGATTATTGAATCAATGAATTAAAATGAAAATTCAGTAGTTGTCATAAGTAATTAGGAATTGAATTTGTAATGAATTTAATTTAGTTATTTTAGTTTTATGATGTACTTATTGCAGCATAAATTTGGTCATTTTTAAGGGTATATATTTGATTGAATTTTGAATTTGGTATTGTTTCACATGAAACTTTTATAAATAAAATTAATTCCCTGTTCATTTGTAGGAAACTTGTATAAATAAATGATTTTCCACTTAATGTTCACGTCAGTAGCAATTTAAAAAATGTGGCCTACCACTTGGAATAGATTGCCATGTACGCAATTCCTTCAGCCATAATTTTTTTAACCATTTGTTCAATAATAGATGGGATAACTAATTACAAAATTCATTGATTAACGGGGTAATTTTTAAAATTCAGCAACATGGTGGAAATTTTACACAAAGTTCAATAATGATTCGGGTAATTAACATTAAGTATATGCCAACCAAATTGGGATATACTTAAACTATAGTCACTCTATTTTAAAGAATTATTGAATTTTTTTCAAAGTTGGAAATCAATGTTATTTTTAAAGTCTATTAATGATAATTATATAAGATGATTGTTGTTTAAAATATAATTTTATTACCTCCAGAATACACAATAACCTAGATCTCTCAATTGAATAAGAGAAGACAACGAGAAAATGTTTTGATTGAAAGTAGTACGTCTACGGGGCTCAATCATAGTCAAAATCAGACTTTGAACACTTTAGATTAGGAAGGCAAGCTATATGCTTAATATAAGCCGAACAAAGTATTCTCGAAAATGATTTGAGATTCAGTAGAACAATTCTATAAGATAATTAACATAAAATTTAAGTTAGGGTCCGTTTGATTGAAATGGTGAAATTTGGGTGAAAAAATACGAATTGCAGAGAATTGAATTGCTTAGAATTTGTTTTAGAGAGATGTAATAAATTGTGTTTGATTGGCATAATTTTCAACTTAGTTCGTTTGACTTTATTTTTCATGCAAATTGTTATTTTTTTGGATAAAATTTTTTACAATCAGTATTAAAATTTGGTTGGATTGCCAAAAAGTAAAACAAAATAAATAAAAAAATATTTTTCATAAAGGATTTTACCATTGGGTTTAGAATTTGCTTCAATTGAAAAAAAAAAAAAAAAAAAAAAAAAAGAAACACTGGGAATTGAGTTGGAATGGTAATGTGGCGAGTTCGGTTCGGGGCGGGGCGGCACCTTCACCTTGCCTCGCCTCGCCCCTTGTCCCGCCCCGCCTTAAACGGGGCGGATCGGAGTGGCGACAAGACGAAAATTTTGTCCCGTTTAATTTTAATTTTAATTTATTATTTTTTACATTTTCAAAATTCGAGTTATGTTATTATTTAAAGTTCAACTCTTAATCCAAAACTTAAAGGTCATTCCATATATTTAATTTTTTTTTCTAGTTTTGTTGATCAGGATATTAACTTGCTTTGATTAATTGGTATAAATCTTTCAAAAAGCAAAAAATATTTATTTAACTATTATGATTCAGAATTTCAGATTATATAATTTAATTATAATAAAAAGATTGAATGACCGAAATTATAAATTATATAAACAATTGTTAGTTATGTAAAATTTTAAATTGACAATTGTATAATATAATTTTTGAATTAGAAACATGTTATAAAATGGTAAATAAAACTAACCATTTATTAAAATTCTATTTTAAAAAAAAAAAAAAAAAAAATTCACGGGACGGGGCGAGGAAGCCCCGCCTAGCCTGTCGGGGCGGATTTTTTTTTTTGTCCCCATTCGGGACGAGACTGGTTGAATTGTCATCCTTAAAATTGAGGCGTGTGAGTGGGTGGGGGTGGAATTGAAATTCTACCCCAAATTTGGTTTATCAAACTACCATAATTGTATAAAGTTGGAATTCTTTTTCCTATTCCATAGAATTCCAACACAATCAAACAGGGCCTTAATTTTAGCCTTTGTTTGTTTCTCATTCTTTTAAAACTTTTTTTTCTATATACTTATTTTTTAACCACATATTCACATAATAAAATTTTATGTATGTAAACTCAATATTTTTCATTACTTTTTAACTACACATCTATAATATATAAAATATCACATCAAGTGATAATCATTTTTTGGACGATTTTAACCCTACTATAATTTAATTATTTCAATAATATTTTACTTTTCGTTTTTCAATATGTAATAAATACTACAAAATCCTATGAATTTCATGTTATTAATTCTCAATTAATTATCATTAACATTAATCTAAATTCAATGAACTTTAACTTGATGAATTTTGATCTACATGAATCTAGACTTATTATGGATAAATTTATTTCTGTATGAATTTTAATGGATGTTTAAATTCATGTATTATTAATTAATTATTATGTACCAAATATAGTATAAAAATGTTGCTCATTTTTAGTATTTTATCATCACAAAAAAATTGAATAATAGAGGTCAAGTTTTGAGAGTACAATTTTCTTCTCTTTAATTTATATCTTAAATTTTAATTTCTTTAGTTTGCTTGAAACTCAACAAATCCTCCCAATAAATTAATTTCAAATATTATTTTTATAGCACTTATAAATTATTTTAATATAACGTGTAGTGTACATTTAACGGTGATTAGTTCTTAAAAAAATTACTATTCAAAACAATACTTTCTTGAAAAAATAGCCATCAAACGGGGCTTCGTTTTATAAAAGCAACTTGAATTAGTTTATTTTCGAAAAATATATATGACAACTTTAGTATTAAATAAAGAAGTGGCTAAACGACCACTCTTTTAAAGGTGGTCCGGTCCGGCCCGAGGACCTCTCAACAATTTTTTGGGTTGCAGCGACCTCTCAGGCAAATATATTTGGGAAAATTACCTAGAAACCTACCTTTAAAAACTAATTTTCATAAATAAAAAAAATTAATTTTAATTTCATAAATCAGGTGCTAATTAAAAATTATTATTTTAATAATTACAGATTTATTATAACAAACCCACTCACCCCAAAATTTCAATCCCACTCCCAGAATACAATCCCAAATTTCATATATCTCTCTATCTCTTTTCATCACGCTAGAAGCCTCGACCTCGATGGCGACCTCCTCCGGGCCGCATCGCCGGTATCTTTCGCGACGTTTGCTTCCACCCTTGAGAAGACTCCGATGAGTAGCCACTCAATCCTCCATGGCAACCCTCGTCTTCATCAGAATACCTTACAAGCTACATTCCCCGATCTCGATTTCGGCAGGTATTCCGTTGAGCACATATTGCATTTTCACCAAGCGAGGAGTACTGAAGATGAAGAGTACTGAAGAACCGTTGGTCGTGGCCATGGATTTGCCACGTGGCGGTGGCGGTGGCGGTGGCGACGACGGATTTCCAGCAAGACATATACGACGATACCGACCGAGGAAAAGCAGGAGGGGGTTGTTGTGCATCAAATTTCAAGCGATCTTCTCGGTCTCGGGTCTGGGTTTGTTTTCAGTTTTAAGATTTAATATATCTAAAGTTTGTATGGTTCATGGGTTACCGTGGTGAACATTTATTGTGCTATTCGATTGGAAATTCATAGTCATCAGGAAATAAGGTAAGATGATGCTATCCTTTTTACTTCTGTATTTGATTTAAATGTGTCTGTTTGAGTGATTCACAGTGTTTTGTCTCTGTAATCTGTAGAAGGGTGGTAGAGCATGAGCCGTGGAAGGTCAATAGGGCGATCGTCCTCCAGAGTGCAAACAACAGTAAACAAATGTTGAATTCAATCTTTGGATAAAACGTAAAGACTAATTTTCAACGGAATTTTTTTTGAAAGTGTTTGAAAGCTCAGTTTACTTTGGCTGCTATTATTCGGACATGATTGTAGCAAGCTCCTGCATTGTAAATAGGAAATATCTTATGTTTTTTGGTTGATAAATATTTTTCGAGAAATGATTTTTAAAAAATATCTTTATTTTGTGAATGTGTTATATATTAAAAATATGAAAGGTTATGAAGAAAGGTGAAAGTGCTTTTTTTGACGATATGCGATTAAAGGTGGTGGTGGTGAGTTGTCGTGGATTGTCGTGTTGGTCTTTGGTGTATCCAGATTTGTTTGTGGTGACCTTATGCGATAAAGTATGTATTTATTGTGTCTGCGTGTGACCAACTCCGTATTCATTGTGACCGTCTGTGACCAGATTAACAGTGAGTCACAAATTAGACTGACTTGGTCACAGACGGTCACACTGAAGATAAATTTGGTCACAATTAGTCACATATAATATAGATCAGTGATGGTAGTAATTTTGGTCGTAGATTTGAGTTGAATGTGGTAGTGGTGGTGCATTGTAGGTTATGCTTGTAAATGCAGGATGAGTCCAGCCCGCGCCAGAGGCATTTTGATCATTTATTGTGACGGCGTCAGAATGGACTGAAATTTGGTAGTTTGATTGGAAACATGCCGAAAAATTGGACTCAGGGCAAAGTCCCGAGATCTCAGGATTTTAGCCAAATTCCTTCATTTAAGTCTTTAAATTGTTATATTTAGTATAATTCATTTTGATTTTCCGCTATTTTTGGTGTGTTTTGATATTTTCTATTTTTAGGGTTTCTTGTAACTCCTATATAAAGGTCTTTTAGTTATTTCCGTCTTGCTCAATCAAATATGTGTTAGTTGTGACTGGTTGTGACCAATTTTGTACTAATTGTGACCAACTGTGACTTGATCACATACGGTCACAATTAAAATTGAATTGGTCACAGAGAGTCACACTAAATGCAAATTTGGTCACAGTCAGTCACACTGAATACAAATATGTGATTATAAATAAATTTGTAATTGTGACATACAATTTGTGTCTCGTAGCTAATAAATAAGTTGTGATAAATTAACTTGATGATTTATTACCACACAATGACTTGTAATCAGTTAATTTAATAAGTTGTCTCATATCATTAATTTTCCTTGGCGCAAATCAATTAATAGATCACGGTCACTGGTAAAAAATAATGTCACAATGTGCACAAGTTACAAATCCAATAGAACTAATCACGGGTAAAAAAAAAAAAAAAAATTTCGCCGGAGCAGCGCCGAATCGGAGCGGTCCCCGGAGTCGATGGAGAGATGGAGGGAAGGTGGTGTAGTTGGATGATAGAATGGGATGGGGTGAGGTGGTATGGGGTGAAAATAATTAATATATATTACATTATAATTTAATATTTAATAAATTTATTTAGCACCTAATTTTTGAAATAATTTAACAAATTTGTTAGTTTTAAAAAGTAATTTTTAAATGTAGGGTTTGTGTGGTGTTCCCAATATATTTTTTCATGGGCCGCCTATGACCCGACTTCCTTACGGCACGGGTTGTAAAGTTTATGGGTTGTTATTGCGCTTTCTCTTCCACTGCATCATGATATTCTATGGGTAAATGACTTTTTCTTCACGAGCGTAATTTTCAAATCTAAAGTTCGAATAATCTTCAAAATCTATTGAAAGAAAGGCCGATCCAATAATTGGCTCAATTTGTGTCGAGTCATGACTTGGTCGGGCTAGTTCGAATTGACTCGTACATTTTGACAACACTAATTGTGATAAGTATGTTTGTTTTACATGTGAGGGAGAAATTTTGTAATAATGATTTTAGTATAAAATACATTTATACGATAATATCTATAAGTCGGCTCATGATCTTTAATCGTTGGGTGTCGGGGGCCAATGACACATGGATTGGATTCTACTCGATAGTGTTGATGTTTGTTTATAGGGTTTCATCTTTCAACGTATGTAATTTGTAAGCGTACCATTATTTACTGTCAATCAATTTTGTAAGGGCTAAAGCGAACACAACTCGAAATAGGGATACTTTTTAGTAATTTATAGAAAGTTGACACCCCGACACCCCCAAATATGGAAATCATAGGGATGCAATACCCATATGCCCCTTCAGGGAGCGAGGAGAAGAAATTACACCGACGGAGAGAGGGTAGAAAGTACGGACCATTCGAATATGAAGATCAAGGCCGAGAAAACACCGATGAAGGTATTCTTCTTGATTTTTCACCCACCCACCGGGTGTAAGTTGTATATATGATTGTACGAATTACACAGTTTAAGAAATTCGCCGGTTGAATTTTGTATTTTTTCTTGATCTGACAGTAATGATGTTTCCTAAGAGATTTCCGGGTCAGAATCTTGTTTCTTGTTTTTTTTTTTTTTGCTTCGTTTGTTTTTGGGTTTCGTTTATTAAACCCTAGTCCAAGGATTTGTCTTAATTTTAGTATACACAAATAAATATATAAATCAGATGTTGCGTGTGTCTGTATATACACGATACAATTTTATTGTTCATAGAGTCTTTGTGTCAGCATCTTGTTACTTCTTTTTCTTTGCGGGTTATGAGACTTGTTTCTAAAAAGAATTAATCTATTTGTACACCTTATGGTGTACCAAATAGATTACACTCCTCTCACATGAAGAGAGGCCACACATATTTTATTATGTGTGGCCCCCTCTATGTGAGTGGGTGTAACACCGTGTGTACATCGTTGAGTGCAAAAAGAGATTTATTTGACACTAACTGATTTAAATGTGTCAGAAAATCTACATGTAATTGCTTATTTCTTTTTATTTAGCACTAACTGATTTCAGAAGAGATTTTTCATGCGGTATTTTGTTTCGATTTCTTATTCTCTTTGTGAACTGTTTCTAATAGTAGATAGTAACCCCCCACCCCCCTTCCCCCCCAAAAAAAAGAGAGAAAGAAAAAAATTAAGGGGAAAAAAGATTAAATCAGTTCGACCATTTATATTTGCTGAAAATTTTCCTAAATAATTATATCATTCTTGTTTCAGCGTTCAGGGGTTCCTCGCACAGCGGCGCCTCGCAACTCTATTAACGTATGGAGTGTGCAATGTCGGGATTGCCTCAAGTGGAGGATAATTCCAACCCAAGAAGAGTACGAGGAAATCAGAAGAAAATTCGTTGAAGATCCATTTGTCTGCAGTAACAAATCCAACGTAACTTGCAATGATCCTGCTGATATGGAGTACGATAACTCACGTGTATGGGTCGTTGACAAGCCAAATCTGCCCAAAACTCCTCCGGGATTCCATAGAGGATTGGTGCTGAGGAAAGATTTTTCAAAACTTGATTGTTACTATATTGCTCCCAATGGTAGGAAGTTGAGGGCAGGTACTGAAGTTGCATCATTTCTGAAAGAAAATCCGGAGTTTAAGGATTTGTCTACCTCAGATTTCAGTTTCTCTGTTCCAAAGGTCATGATGGACACTGTTCCTGTTGATGCGGCAAAGGTGGAGGTAAAGGTGGAATCAAGTGGTGGCAGTAAATGAAAATTTTTACCAGAATAATAGTGTTAGTTGCTGAACATTAAGAATCTACCTTGTTATACTTTGGATTTGAATTAGTGTATCTTGATATTGTTTCTTGTTGCTTCTGTAATTTATATATCATGTTTCCGTTTATCAGCATTATTAAAGCTTTTTTCCTGCTTGTTAGTAAACATGCATTGAATGAAATAGTCTTTCCATGTAAGAAAGTTCTCTATTATGTGGGAGGCACTAAAAAATGCAATTGGATGCAAATGGAGTGCAAAAAGTATCTTAATGGAGAGAGATACTTTTTTTTAACATATCTTTAATGATTTGTGCTATTTTTGAATTCAAAGATGCAATTGAGTGCAATGGCTTAGTCTGACACCTAAATTAGTCTCTAGTGATATGCATGAATAAATACTGGATACATTAGTAAATTTCCTTCAGGAATTTAACACGAACACAGGCTTGTTTTGTTTACATAAAAGACTAGTGCTTTATTCATACAGGTGCCAAGATTCTTAAAGACCGTAATTTTTGAAAAGGTTTCCTAATACATGAAGTGCTGCACTTCTCAACCCTTGTCTCCATTTTCTCTGACCCTTTCTTATTTGATCTTCTCCCTATTGCATGTTACATACATGTTATATTATATGTTGCACTATTGGCACCACTTTTGGGTTTGCACAATCTTAATCCAGTGCACTTGTTGCACAGAATGAAATGCGAAGTTCACTTAATTAGGTTGTAGTCATATTATTCGGTCTAGTTTCAAGTTTAGGTAATGATAGCACTTTGGTGCACAACGTTAAGAACCGTCTCCTATACAACGTGTCGATGAGTAAAAACTTAATTTTGTTGGCGTCTGGGTAGACCACGAATCCCATGAACGATAGGAAGCCTTAGAAAGCTAGTTATTGGTGGTGTTGTAGAAAACCTCTTCAATTTTATAAACCTTATCAAATCTTACCCAAAGCATTGGAAAAGTTAGGTATTCTTCACAAACTAGTCTCTTTTAGGATACCTAGTCTAATCTTAGGTGGTTCTCCTTTTTCCAATTAGGGAACCACAACCTTAGGTTAATTTACCCTTTTAACCTTTTCATTTGAGAAAACCCTTTTATAAGCACTTAATTTGTCTTATCTAGGTGATACTTTATATTAAACTTAAGGGGTGGCTTTAAACTATCGTATGGGACACTTTATTTTAACTATGCTGATTATGGGAACTATGAGACTTACTTCACTAGTAATGTTAAGTCTATTTTAAGCATGAACCCCTGGTTTATGTTGGTTAAGGTCTTCTCAGGGCCTTCGAGGAACAGATACGATTAAAGCCTACTTGCATCTGTGAGACCTTGAATTTCCTAAGTTGAAGGGGTACCTAATATCTTCCTGCCATGAAACGTAGCCTTGACTCTAGAATGTTTTTCTTTTCTTCTAAACTAGTTTACCCCGGAATCATTAATTCTTAGTTTAGGATTCTTACCATCGGGTATATAACATTAGTTTCGGGTTTTCACACTAGATATTCCTTTTTCTATCGTATAATTATATTTTTGTTGGTTGTCTCCGAGCTCATTCCTCTTATTTTGCCTTTGCAGTATCATTTTTTTTTGTTTTTGGCATATAGTAAGATAATTAATTCCACATTGCTGATTCTTTATCCTTAGTTAAGTATGGAATTTGTTGCTTTGTTAAATATGCGTTCTGTGAGTGAATGCATTTACCTAAAAAAATTAATGGTAATGTAGCCAAGTTAGACCATGTTGACTCTCTTTGTATTTATATGTTTATATCTTTGCAAAAAATTAAGATGCCCGAGGGGAAGAAGCTGTAGATAACTTTCAATGGAGCATTACACCTATTCTTACTGAAACTTCTTCATTTGTGTGGTGGATTTTGATTTTTTTTTTCTTGAGTTTCATGCAGCACTGAATTGATACCTAAAATGATGCATTGCTTGGTGGGGTTTGGTGCCTGTGTTCTACAGTGGGGATGATTATAATTTTCTCAATAGTGTTGTTTCTTGGTAAAGAAGGCATTGATAAGAGAATCAGAGAAACTTTATGGACTGATCAACATGGCCTCTAGAAAGATGCTTTTGTGACTAAATAATACCACTTTCTTTGTGCAATCACATTTAACTACAACATAGCGACACATATATTTTTTTGTTGAAGGGATTCACAGTTGGTTAAAGGAAATTTTTTTCCAAAATCAAAAGCAATTAGGTACATAAATTGAAAGCTTTCTTGTATATTATTATTTCTCTAAATAGAAGACTTAGAAGTAATAAAGGAAATTATCAAGCGATAGCATTTAAGTGTATCTGCACTTATTGTTCTTTAACTTATTCATTTTTGTTTTGGGTACTCAGGTTATAATGAATATCCCTCCTGATTTGATATTTTTTCGTTGCACTTCTATAAATGCACTTGTAAGAGAACCAATTGTGTTAAGACATTCTTTTTCTCTCTGGTTGCATCTTTAGAGCCAGTTTATGAGACAACTTGAAGAGAAAAGACAGGCTAGAGATCAAGGTGACAAGGTGCACGTATACTATTTTGCGATGTTGTTATATTTAAGCTCATTTTGTTCCATGGAACCAAGGACCCCAGTATGCTTATTGCATGTTCAATAGGCTTTCAGTTTGACTACTGCAGTTAGAAAAAGATGATCATTTATCTGTTTTTCCATAGAGTAGATTTTCCTCTTTCGTCACGTTTAGAGTTTAGCTCTCTTAACATTTCCTTGTTCATGCTTAGTATGCTTTTAATTGTATTTCATGTTCATACCCATGCTCTTGAACTTCTACTTCCTTTTCTAATATTAAACGCTTCATATGGCACTTTTACAGTGCACTAGTATGCCACTGGTCATTGTCTTTTTTAATTTATGTGCTGAGAATTGCAATTTGTCATGGCTGTTTGATAGTTGAATGATTGGAGTTTTCTAACTTGCATGTGCTAAATTTTTGTCCTAAAGTAGTTAAGCCTACAAAATATAATTTTGGCCAGGTGGACTTGTGAACAATAGAAATTTGAACAATTAAATAAACCAGTCTGAATCAATTTTTCAATCTAGCAAGGAAAACGAAACATAATCCTTCAAATAATACGTAGGCAATTTTAACCTTGAGTTTCAGTTTCTAGAAGTAAATTTGCCCCAGCTGGTAATCAATTTGAAAACTCGGCATTACAACCTTTAGGATTTTCCCTCTTTTGGCAATTTGAAAAAGGAAAAAATAAAATAAATTTATGTGTGACATAATATTATCTATAATCTAATACATACTAATTTCATTCAAGGTATGAACTAGCTAATTACGCAGAATTAACAAAGTATACTTAGAGATGCTCAACCGTAAATTAGAAAAAAATGGGGCATGTTTTTAACATTAGTATATACTACTTATGTACTTGGTACTTGGTACCGTTTTTCTCTTTTAACTATTCAGGAAACATTCCAAAATTCAAATCCCACAAAATTGTTTAAAATGTAGTTATGTGGGCTCTCTTTTCTTTTATGATGTTCAATTAAATGTAAAGGAATGGGAACCCATTGTGTTCTAATGCTTCAAGGGAGAACATATCTTGTGATTAACTTCCAAGCAAAAATATTTCTGCATTTAGCTCTCATGGTTATACTTGAAGTTAAATTAATTATTTTCTGCAATTTAATGCTCCTAGTTCCTTTTTGAGATGTGCATAAATAATACTGTCTTTTCTAATTTATTATCTAGTTTCTAATACTATTAATGTACCAAAAAACTGACATATTAGCTGTAGTTTAAGGCAGAAACAATTAAGTTAACAGTATTGCACATAACATTCTCCTTTTCATATCGATTCAAACATGGTTTAAAAATTGAGGCGCGCCTCGTGAGGTGCGTGTAATATGCCTCGAGGCGGTGTTTTTTAGGCTAAAAATATAATGCTCATGCCTCTAAATCTGAAGTGCACACCTCATAGAGCATGAGGCTTGCGTTTTATTTAAAATTTGAAAGGGCTCTTCTTAAAAAAGAAAATAACCCATTTAAAAATGTTTTTTGGGCCCAAACGAAACAATAAAATACCTAGAAAACTAAACGGCAGCCAGAAATTAGGGGATAAAAAACGGAAATTCAAAAGTCAGTCTTCAAAAAACTAATGGCTATATATTCTATTTATTATATGCTCCAACTTTGATTTTTTTGTATTTTGTATTATTTTATAATTATTTTACTTAGATTTTTTTTTTTTTTTTTTTTTTTTTTTTTTTTTGTGAGGCTTACGCTTGGTCTCATAAAGAAAAATCACCTTAGTACTTAGTTTCTCCTTTTAAACCTTGGATTTAAATGAGCGCAACAGAATATAGATGTGCCATTTAACCCATATGACTTAGTTTTAAACCATAAAATACCAAGAAGAGCAGGAAATTCTATCTAAGAATAGGCAGTTTATTATATTTACATTTATGCAATATGGTCGTGAAATGACAACAAGTCAATTTGTACTCGTGCGATTTCAAGTACTGACACTTTATATATGTTTTTGCAATTTCTTTGAGTCGCATATATGTGATGAAACTTTACATTTAAATCGGGAAACTCACTTGCAACTCATATCACTTGGATGTTTACAAGATGTATCAATTAATGAACTGATATTTATTTGTATTCGGAAAAATTAGAGGAGAATGATAGGCCACCGATTAAGTACACTTATTCTATAGAAGGTCCAGGAAGAATGGAGAAGCAAGGGAGTAACAACTTTCTGTTAGCTAGCAGGCCAAGTGGTTATAGTCTATTGTAAATAGAGAGTAGTGGGGAATGATTAGGCAGGTAAAAGTTGGTTGTAGTAGAGAATAGGAGAGTGATAGTCCCCTCAAATGGCTATCTAGTAATTTATTTCGTACTGTATTTCCTTTCAAGTAAATCTATAAATGGCTGCCTTCATTCCTTATAATTTTATCTTTTGTCGATAAATAGATACCTATCAGAGAAGCTACGGGAGGAACTCATCTTTCTACATTGCGATTTGCATCATTTTCTTGGACAATTGGGTTCACTCGATATTTTGAGCTGTGTGTTGCTTTAAGATGCACGTGTTTGAAGGTTCTTTGTCTTATCCCTCTCAATGTTGAGGAAATCAGAAGAGATGAACAAATTGTGATTGTTGGTGGGAAGAACTTCACAAATATGAGGTGCTGAAGAACTGGAAAATTACTGTGGCTTTTCTTATTGATGATGGTGTGACACATTGGTTTGCTTGATGTTCTATCACATGGTTGACTATTAAGTAGATAAAATTATGAGAGATCCAGAACTAAGCATTCATAGAACTTGAATAAAATAGCTGCTTCATTATAGACCACGACCATGTATCACTAGCAGTGACGTATCATCACCCCATATAAAGTAACTAATTAAATTCCTTTGATGTGCAATGATTGACGGTAAACTTACTATTTTTGGGTTTGGTTATGCATAATTATGGGGACATACTGTCTCTCTAATTTTATGCAACGGACTTTGGACCTTGAATCTATTTATGTTAATTGATGTACAATCCTAGTGACATTATATTAATAAGAAAACAAGTTGATCATTCATTATTCATTTTTGTCCATAAAGATTCTAGCATATGTAGAGAAAGAGGAAATGAAATGTAATCAACATAGTGCGGAGCAAAATGATAAGAATCTAATGGAGACTTGAACCCTTGTCAAAGCCATCATGAAGGCAGAGTCCTTCCTCCATGTCATAGTGCGTTGGCAGTAAACTTAGAAACTTGTCCCTCAAAAAGTATGTTTTTCTCAAGACATTCTCATATTGCAATGTCTCCAACATCGCTATCGTTATCATCCCAACTAGAACTAGTCTTTAAAAACTAATTGTTAAGGTTTGCTTCTCTCAAGGCATGGGAGGTTGCTTATCATATTTATTTCATATGTACGCATATACTGATGGTTATTGCACGTGCTTTGGCTGGTTAGATATGCATGCATATTGATTGTGTTCTAGCTGCATGGCATTTTTGTGTTGTGCTTTCTGAATATATATATATATATATATATATATATATATATATATATATCTTTTTAAAAATCTTTTGGAAGACGGTAACTTGAATTCTGAAATTGAGTTATTTTGCTGAGTGTTCTCTAACATTTTCTTTGTTTTGGTCATTCTGGCTTGGAAGCTAGTTAGTTATATGCATGTACTATTTTTTTTGGGTACTGGATGGCTGTTGCACTCTGTTTCTTGTTTTTCCTTCCATTTACAGTAATTACATGCTATGTAGCCTATTTAGAATTTGCCTTTCTGTACTTTTGGAACTGAATTTTGTTCTTTTCACTGTGTGGTAATTTTCAGTTATCTTCTGATAAATTGTTTCTTTGTTATGTGTTGTTTAATTATTTTGGCTTATGTTTTGGTTTGAACTTTTGCATTCTTGCTACTGCCTGTTCTTCTTATGGTTCTGGTACCCTTTCTGTTCATTTTTGGTTTTCTAAAAGGAAAGAATTTGAATCATTCATTTAATTTGTGGGTTCAGGAAATTTCATATACCTCTTACATATGAAATTTTCAATCTAAGAGATCTTTCTTGAAGCATTAGGGGGTGTTTTCTTCGTGTTTCAATTTTTGAGTCTTGAATTTTGAATTTGTTTTGTGATTTGGGTGTTCATTTTGAGATTGTTGAAAACTCGTTCCTTTTGTCATTTTGAAAAAATATTTCACAATCCGTGTTTTTTGAGTTTTGACAGATTTGTGAAGAAAATAGTGAAAATGTAAAAAAGTTATTTTCTGTTTTCTCACAAAATTTTCAGCCGTTCTCAAAAACTCATTTTCGAAAATGAGAAAGAGAACGAGTTTTCAATGTTTTGAAAAAGCGAAAACAGAAAACAACTCGAAAACAACAAAGAGAACGCACAGGTTTCAATGTTTGAACTCTTTAGTAGTGAGTTGGTTTTGGGGCTTTGTTCTGGGGGGAGTTATCCATTCATCATTCTCTGGATTGGGATGTTTTGCTAGATACACATAGAAATGTCTCTTTGTTTTCACTTAATCAATTCATCTATGTAATTTTTAAAACTACTCGAGTTTGAATCCATCAAAATAATAAAAAGAAAACGCACAATGCATATACATTCTTTCTTGAATGGCAATTTAACTTTATTATTTTGCAATTTATTGAAAGATGAGTTATTATGTACCTCAAACAAAGTAAAATTGATTCTTGTCATTGAAGCATCTTACTTTTAGTTATTTCTCAATAATTTGAAAGTAATCTTTTTTCTCAATGTAAGGAATATCATTATGCTAGTACCACCAAGGGTGAATCTAGTAAGAATGTTTAGTTAGGGCGGAAGTTATTTTAACCATTTAGTGCAAACCAAAATCAAATAGACCGCATAGCGAAGTGGATTAGCATGTTTAACTTCGGATCAAAAGGTTATGGGTTCGACTCTCACCGTGGTCGCTTTCTTTTATTTTTTGTCATTCTCGTTTACCCCTTTTTGCATCTGTTTCCTTGCCCCAATAAGAATCTAAGCCCATTTGTAATAAAAGTAGTAATTGTATCTCTTCACAAGCCAATTCATTAGTCCTAAAACAAATTTCACCTCAGAGTTTCCTCTTTCTAATTCTAATGCCATTGACACAAATGTTACAGTTCAAACCTTTCGTACCCCTATCCAGACCACCCCCGTGTCCCACCCTTCCCTTTCACAACCTCAATTTCTGCCCCTATAAAACCCAAATCCCTAAAACAATTCTCACTTCATTCACAAAACGACAACATAAAAAATAAGGGGACGTTTTCTTTGCTATTTTCGAGCTCTTTTTTGTTTTCGATTTTTCAAAACATTGAAAATGCGTTCTATTTCCCATTTTTGAAAACGGTTGAAAATTTTGTGAAGAAAACAGAAAATAATTTTTTTATGTTTTGACTGTTTTCTTCACAAATCTACCAAAACTCAAAAAACACAGGTTGAAAAATATTTTTTCAAAACGACAAAAATAACGAGTTCTCAACAATCTCAAAATGGACACTCAAAACACAACGAATTCAAAACTAAAATACGAAGAGAACGTCCCCTAACTTGCCCACCGAAACTCGCACAACGCCGACACAAATTAAAAGTATGGATTGGAAATTTGGAACCAATTTGGAAGTAAGTGTTTGCTAATTGCCCTTACTGCTTGCTGTCGGTTTATGTTAATTTAGGTTGGGGAGGGGAAATGAAATTGATATTAGGAATTTAGGACTAACTCTAAGGCTTGTTTTGATTTGGGCCTGGGTTGCTTCTTTTTCTTTTTTTAAAAAAGGCCCACCTCCAAAAAGCCCAATATCCTGTCTTCCTCACATTCACATGGAGGCAGCCCAATACAATATCCCGTCTTCGTCTTTCTTCCAGCAACTAGTCGGTGTCTTCCAAGCGTTCCGACGATCCAGTTAGAGCGGCCGTCCTAACTCGCCACCACCTAGATCTGCCACTAGCTAGTACATTTAAATATTAATTGCAGAGACATAAATTATTACATTAAAACCAACGCAAGGATAAATTACGGTCAACTAAATTTATTATCTTGTATAATACAACATTTATAATACAGGTTTAAATGCGTTTGATAAAATTTGTGAGCATTATGGGGATAGGCCGATAGGGTTAGCTAATGCGTGCCTTGGATCTTATTTCTGAGCATGGATTCCCCATTGGCTATAAGCTTGGAGAAATGAAATCTACCCTCTTTAAAGATCCTATAAAAATATAATAACTAATTGATCTTTTACATCAACGACATTAAAACAAGAATGATTATAGAGTATCATTATTCCGTAATTGTATATAAAGGTTTTGCCAACACACCGATGAACTACAACTTCTACAGTAACAAATTAGCTATATCTTCAATCCATGTTTGTTATGCAGTATTCAAGTGTAAATTATAATGCACAAAAAATTTAAAATTTAGTAACCTAATTGAGATTTTGCTGAAAGTTCAGTGACTGAGGATGAAATTTACTAATCACTTTAATGGGAGCGACGATTACGAAGGTGAAAATACGGCGTCGTACTATGGAAGAACGGCCTCCGCCAACTGTCATTCCATATCCATCTCGCCATACGTGCGTTATCTCCTCTTCGGTTTCACACAGTAACAACAAACGAAAATGAACACTCTAAGCTCAACGTGTCTCTGTAATGCTCGCATTTTGAAATTTCCATCAATCTCTTCATTTGCCAGAAACCCTGGGACGAAGAATATTTTACCGGGCAATTGTTTCAGAATTCGCGCTAGTTCAAATGAGGTAGATACGACGACTGAAGAGGATAGCGAAAATGACGTACAAGAGCAAGGAACTGCAGAAGCTAGTAAGATTTCAGTTGGAGCTACGTCAACCGGTCCTGCATTCGATAAAGAACTTAAAAAGGTTGAGTTAATTTCTATGCGTCTTTCAGTTTTTCAATAGGGTTTGTTTGATTTTTATTGGAATTTTAATTTGGGCGTGAAAGGAATTGTGAAGGGTTTCCCGTTAATGAAATGATAGTAGTCATTTTTCCGATTATATTCGTGGTTCTGTTTAATTAGCTTTCATTTGGAAACTTGGAAAGTTGTTTTATCCAGGTAGAAGTTTTCATATGTTGTGCTCGATAATGTTGAATAGAGTTCCTTATAAAGGCTAGGATCAGCATAAATTGTGTACTGGACGGGGTTCTTTTCCTGAATTCCTTCTTTTGACAGGTTGTTCAAAAAACTGCTGCTACTTTTGCTCCAAGAGCTTCCACCGCATCGAAAAATCCCGCCATACCTGGAACTGTTTTGTACTCTGTGTTTGAGGTTCAAGGGTATGCCTCTATGTTTTTGGGTGGAGTTCTCTCTTTCAATCTCATATTCCCATCAAATGAACCAGACATATGGAGACTAATGGGCATGTGGTCCATTTGGATGTTCAGTAAGCATTTCTTCATTTTACAACTCAAAGCTCCATAGCCTACATTCTAACGTTTCTGCAAAAGACTTATGGCTGATTGGATGTTCTTTGATTATTTCAATGTTCCGTATCAATTCTTAGATACATAAGGCCATATAACTTGAATTTCTTTAGAGTTCATATATATCGGTTCTTATATAACCATAAGGATAACAGTCGAGGAAGTTACAATAGATACATCTTACTAAACTTTATCTCATCTTTTTTCCCTTATAGCTTACTCAATAAGAATTTATCATTTCCAAGGAAGTTGAATATCTCTTAAACATTAGTTCATATTTCACACAGCATCTGAAATCACACTGGACATGTAGTTGGTGATTGTCCTTATGGCAGATTTCTTTTAAAGTATATAACTATTTCAACATCTTATAGTCCCTATATTTGTTTTATTGTTTAAACAGAACTATGAGTGTATATTGATGAGGCTGATCTTTGCTGTTGCAGCTATTCCTTCCCTTCGTGCACGGGACTGCTCAAAGAATGAGAAAGAAGCTCTCAATTATCTCTTTCTTCTTATTCCATTGCTTAATGTCATAATTCCTTTTTTCTGGAAATCATTTGCTGTTGTTTGGTCAGCAGATACTGTAGCCTTTTTAGGAATGTATGCTTGGAAGGTATGCATTTCATCAGCACTTCACGTTGGGACCTGATTAAGCCTTCATCTAAACCAATAATTCCTTCTTTTTCTCCTTTGGTACAGCTTGGATGGCTACAACAGAGCGAATAGTATATGTATTGAGCACGTGGGTTCTTCCTTCTCGATCCATATGCAGACATACATCTCAAATATCATGGCTTATGGTTGATTTAAGACATACTTTCGAGCCCTTTTGTAATCAAGCGACTTCTCTGAGATGGGTTGGTTAGCATTTTAGGCAAAGATGGATTAATTTCCCAAAATGACAGATTACGTGGGCACCATTTTCAATATATTATATACCCCTTGGTTGATGTTTGTGAATTATTGCATTGCTGTACAAATTGGCCTAATCCTTTTTCTGCTGTCAATAAAAATTATAGACAATTAAGCATAAGTTGTGCCGAAATCCAAGGTGAAATGAAACTGATCTGTTTGTGTTTTGAAGTTTAAAATTCATAATTTGTTTTGGCCCGAATCTGACCATGCTCAAAAAGATAAAGATCAAAGTGAGCCGAGTTCTGAATTAGAGATACAGAGGAAGCTTTATTACAAATTCCTTAAAGCAAATGGCTGAGTTCTGATTCCAGAAATTTCGAGATGGTAACTGTCGAACATGCTGTGTCGATATGATAGAGCGGATCAGGAATGTGATTTGCAGTCCACCGTGATTCTATGGGGAATCAGTGCAAAGATGAGAAGATAAATCCCTTGTACGAAATGTGATTGATGAAGTCACAGGTAAGCCCCGGAATCTTTTGGTATTAAATGTTGTTATTATTGTACATTTACTCAAATTTTCTCCAGCAACTGTGATTATGCTATACTAATGACACTCTCTATTCCTCTTTTTTTTTTTTCTGCTTAAAAAATCTGTTAGTCACAGGATTATATGATGTATTTGCTAGGTTTCATGAAGTTTCTGCCATTATATACTTATTTAGTCCAAGATCAGGATTTACATAAATATTCTTGATCACAACAAGTGGAATAGAACTCAGTCGTGAAAAATGGTATTAGTCTATTTGATCCTAATAACTTATTTTGCTCTTATAAGTTAAAAAGGGCAACAAAAAGTTTTAAGTAAATTTTAGTATAACGATACTTCTCTAGCTATGCTATTCTTGTATTTCGAAGCTTTTGTGAATTGTATGTCCCAAGTTAATCTCAATCTTTGGTGCTTCTTCAATGTCTTCATTGAAACTCTTTGTGCCATATATTGTGCATTTCTGGTATTCCTAGTGAGAACAATTTTATATCCCCCTGATGCAATCTACATAAAATGATTGAATGGCTCATATATATGGTTTGCCAAGTTTTTTATTTTCGTTGTCGGCATTTAACAAATACTTCATCCTTGTCGTGGTAGCTTCAAGCATGGATGTCTAACCCTAAGTAATCGAGGGACATGTGCAATAGTGGGTCGTTTATGACAAGATATCCCTACTACCTTTAGTCACTTCTATGGTCTCCGTTTCTTCTCAATATTCTTTGTTCCCTTATTAAGAAACGCGACTCTATTGAATTGTAATTCTTAGTCGTATAACATTGATATCGTAATGAATAATGGTGACGGGTTAATAATTGTTCGATTGGAAGTTGTTGGAAAATAATGATGAATGAAAAGTTACATTTTGAATACTGAACGAAAAACATCAATGCTTCAGTCTCATCAGGTTGAATACATTTTGTATGCTATGAAAACAACAGTTTCTTCCATTTGAAATACATCAGATTTACCCGTTCCTTTCATCTGTTCCATTGCATCAATGCTGTAACTCCTTATTCAATGTATTTATGAGCAAGCTCCTCCTCCATTGGTATAAATAGAGGATCACTCTCGGCTGGAAAACATAATAGAGATACAAGCTTTCTTTCCAACTACAAACCTCTTCTGTCCGAATCTAGATTTTCTTTCTTTGCTAAAATTTTTTAAGAGATAGACACAGCTAGTTCGTAGGGGAGTAACGTCGATTGTATCCTAGGAATCGAACACCGATCAAAATCTCTTGCACCCCGGTGAGGCGATGAATTCGATTTAAGGAAATCGTGTGAACACGGGCCTTCGATTTTGGTTTAATTTACTTTGATTCTCCAAATTTTTCCCTACAGAAGTTTGATGCACAAGGAAGTGGAAGTACTAAGGGCCAAGTAATGTCGAATTATATAAAGTAATGTATTAAATTAGAAAATAAAATAAATTTGAAAAATATAACTATATATTAGAACCCTTGTATCAAAACTTATGTTCGCCATTTTCTAGTGGATGCGACCTGGAATAACGGTTATTTAACTTATATTCATAAAATTCTCCAAAAAAATCATTTTCACCTGAAAAAATATCTATCAAATAACTTTTAGTTTCTTAATACATTGGTAAAAAGTATTATTATTTATACAAAAATATTAAATTAAATCAAAATGTCATAAAAAGAAATTATTTGTGCTATATTAATAAATAGTCAGTGAACATTTTTGTTACCAAAGTTGGTACATAATTGTGTCAAGAGGGACCCGTGAACTCGTTGTCCCATCACCTACTGAAGGATTTGCTGCTGGATTGAACACGAGAACAAAAGTTCAATCCATTAGGTTTTTCGATTTGTTCAAAAAAGAAACGAGAGATGTTCGTCTAAAATAATCAGTAACTTTTTTAGAAGAAATAATAGTAATCCAAGAAATATATGAATTAATAATTATGAATATTTAAAATTTTGAGAATAATATGTATGTGACTGAATTAAAAAAAGTAGATTATTAATAATTTTTAGTTCTTGTTTGATGGAGATTAAAATAAATTTTTTAATAGATTTTGCTAAAAGTTGATTAAATGTGTGGTTGAAAAGTTATGTTCCCATATGGTTTAAATTAATTGTTAAACTTTAATTTATACCAACTTTCTTGATTTCTATTTTATTTTCTGCAACTGGTGAAGCTTTCTGCAGTTCGAAAAGCTTCCTACTTTTCAACTGGTTGAAAAGTTATCATTCATTTATGCGAACACTTGCATTTCGTTAAGCTATTTATGTAACTGGGTGTTAAAATATTGTTCATAACAACTACCCGGTTTTTCAACTTGATTTCCGGTGCCTTTTGGATGAATTTTGGAATGAATGGTGACCAACAATTTGCGATCACATGGCTTTTGCCCTTGCAATTGTAGAGTCATAAAAACTAGCCGGTTTTTCAACTTGATTTCTGGTGCCTTTTGGATGAAAAGTTACATCATTTCAAGATGTGGTGATGGAAAATTATAAATAGGTGATAATTTTCCATACCGAATACAATTATACATACAATCATTCCATATAATCTAAGAGAGATTATCAAATTCCAATACATATTCATTTTCAAAGTTTTCATTTGTTCAGTAGGAAGAAACACTTGTGTTTTGGTGTTCTTCGTTAGGCTTGATTAATCTTTTGAACTGTTAGCCATTTGAATCCTTAAAAGCAATTGTAGAGGATGCAAATATCGTTTGAGGACAATGTTAACTACGTGTCCAAGTGTTGCCAATTACTTTATTCCTTTGTTGTTTCCATCTTCCTCCTTTTATCTCCATTCTTGCTATTATATCCAACACTTGGATAGTTTGAAGTGATTTTGTTGTTCATTTGCTCGAACACTTGGTGTGATGAAAGTTAATTAAGTAATTGAGATGAATAGAACCATGAAAATCTGTTGGCTCTATTGTTCCATTTGAGATTAGCCTGTTCGTCATGTAACAGCCAAAAAATTGGGAACAAGGAACATCAATAACCTCGAGCTTGTTACTTAGGATAGACTCCTTTGGAATGTATAATATAATCAGAAGCATAGTCAGTCATATCCTGTGTAGTTTGTGTTTGGAAAAGTCGTAACAAATATGCTGCTAATATTACATTTACAATTAGAATTTGATACATTAGTCTTTCATATACTAAAGCTGATGCTCTTTCATGTGCTTATTTGATTTATCCATCATTTGCCCCAATTGCAAATGACCCATGAGTTGGGTAGCACACCGTTTATGATTAAAGAAAAAGTCTGAAATAATCTTCAATAGAGTTACGCCAGACATAACAATTAAATGAAGGGAAATTTGTACTTATTGGGATTTGTAATTATATAACATCAGTACTAGTCTTGATCTTGGAAGAATACCATTAATTCAAGGATAAATTCATATGTACAGAACAAATTTTTACAGAATGTTGTTAGAATAGACTCATGATGTGGGGTCTATCGTGAATAAAAAATTGCCAAAAATTACCCTCCATGTGTGTGTTCTAACAGACTTCTGTGAGAAGCTGCATGTACATCAAGCAAGGCTCTTAATTCAGTGGCTCACTTGCAAATTGTAATCCACCGTCCAAATCTCAATAAAGGTCAATTCAAAACGTGCAAAAATGATAATTGTGGTATATACACAAGCACGTAGAGTGTTCAAAATGGTGTCGGTGCTTCACTGCTCATTCACTCATGTTTCTTTCCATTACTAGTTGTTGTCCGTACGATGTACGGATTAGGTTATTTTGTAGGAAGTGTTAGCATGTTAAATACGTGAAATTATGTTTTATTTTGAGGTGTGAGATAAGATAGAAAAAATTTTGTTTTTAACATATAAATACATTTTTTGATTCATTTCTGTTAAAGCAGTAGAAAAAATAATGTGTTATTTATAGAATGAGTGAAAAGATAATAACTTGTTCAATGTGAATATCTACATATTTGTACCTTATGTTATGTATGTATACAATAAGAAAAATAACTACATATTATAACTGTATAATCAATAAACAAATTATTTTGTAGACTGAATATACAAAATATAAAAAAAAAAATGAAGATTTCAATGAATATGAAGCCAACGGTTTTGAAACATTGTTCATTTATTTTATAACTATATTCAAATTAAAATGATTAAAAGTACAAGATAAAGGGGAAAAAATTCTGAATATTTATGGCTCATTACGGAATATCAAATGAAATTGAAATATTACATTCTTAATATCATTTTCAAATACTCACGGCCTATTATTTCACGACGTTGATGGTGTGCGAAACGGTCAATCGTAGCAAATGTTACGACACTTTAAAGTAGATCGTTTCAAACTAATATTTCGAGAATTTTGATAACAATCTAACTTTAAAAATTCAAACGAATTCGAAATATTATATTCTTAATATCAAATGAAGTCTAAATGATATAAAAAATTTATCAATTTGACCAGCGTATAATCATTTAGAAATTTGTAAAGTTAGCTTGTTATCGAAATTCTCAAATATTACTTTGAAACGACTTACTTTGATGGCCGTAACATTTGCCACGATTGGCCATTTCGCACACATTAACGTCGTGAAATGATAGCCGTGAGTACTTCAAAATGATATTAAGAATGTAATATTTCGACTTCGTTTGATATTCCCTTAGCCCGAAAATGAAGAAAAAACATAAGTTTTATTAAAAAAATAAGTTACACGTCTTTTTCAACACACACGTTTGACTTTCGTTTAACTATTTTTTATATTCATTTAGATCATATATCTATAATATAGTTCTCGAAATGAGTTTCAAGATAATATAGAAGATTTATCGATTCGACCAGTGTACAATTGTCTAGGAATTTTTAAAGTTAGCTTGTTATCGAAATTCTCGAAATATTACTTCTACTTTGACGTGCCGTAACATTTGCTACGATTCACCGTTTCGCACACCATCAACGTCGTAAAATAATAGACCGTGAGTACTTCAAAATAATATTAAAAATGTAATATTTCGACTTCGTTTGATATTCTGTAATGAGCCTGACAATGAAGACAAAAATATAAGTAATATATTCAAAAAACGAGTTATACGTCTTTTTTAACACACGCGTTTGACGTCCGTTTAACTATTTTCGATATTTATTTACATCATTCGATATATTTGTGATATAGTTCTCGAAATGAGTTTCGAGAGGATATAGAAGATTTATGGATTCGGCTAGCGTAGAATCGTCGAAGAATTTGTAAAGTTAGTTTGTTATCGAAATTTTCGAAATATTAGTTTGAAACGGCATAGTTTGACATAACGTAACTTTCGCTACGATTGATCGTTTCACACACTATCAATGTCATGAAATATTAGGCCGTGAGTTCTTCAAAATGATATTAAAAATGTAATATTTCGACTCATTTGATATCCCGAATTAAGCCCGCAAATGAAGACGAAAACATAAATTTTTGAGGGAAAAAAAAATACTCCTAACCTCGCACAGTGCGAGACATGCACAGGCATGTCTCGACTGCCTCGCACAAATTTTTTTTTTTTTTTTTTTTTTTTTTTTTTTATAATAACACTCACATTTTTTATTTTTTTTTATAAAAATATCTAGTTATTTTTTTGGAGTGTATGCAGCAAAATAAAAATTAAATAACAATTTTTTTTTTTTTTTTTAAGAAATATATAGTAAAAAAATCACACGACACTGTTTAATTTGGTAGTTTCTACAGTAAATTTTTCCTCACTCTTTTAATATATGTAGGATAAGAAATAAAATAATGAATTTGTCCACGTGTAAACAAATATAAAATATCTATAAATGTTTCAATTCCTACCCAGAATTCCATCTCTCTCTTTCAATTTCCCTCCAAATTACAAAAAAAATTAATTATTCTTGAGTATCCCAAAATTTAACTCTGATACAACATTGGGAGTCATTCGAATCCTTCACTGGGATTTTTGTTTGCTGGATCTGCGTATTTTGCAAATTCAAATTATTTCATCACTTGCCTTCTTATTTTTATCCTTCATTACTCTAAAACCATTAATTTTTTAAAATTTACATTTAATTATAATCTTCCATTTAGTTTAGTTAATTTAGGTCTTGCATTTATAAGTAGATCAGTGTATCACAATTTAGTTAGAGAAAAATCACTATTTTTTTTATATTTTCGGTTAAGGCTAAGTTAATTCGAATTTAAATTAGTATAATCTCTGTGGGTACGATGTTTGGACTCAAAATTTATTTTACTACTTGTTAACGAACCGTGCACTTACGGTATTTTTTATCGAACAATGATTTCATCAACAGAGAGCGTTATTAATTGTGTTTTAGATACAATTAGATAGATATATTAAATGTGAAATATTAGGGTGAGGTCTTAATGATTAATTGGAGGGACAATTACGCGGACAGAGTGTTGGAAATGGCAGATCTTCTACAGTAAGGACATTAATGCAATACAGGTAAAAGATTGGAGGCCCCAATAGTCAGTTTCAAAGGTTGAGGACCTAATTCTCTTCTGTGCATACGTGAGGGGCCTCATGTAAAAATTCCCCCAGTAAACAAGCAAATGACAATTTTGCACACTTACCAACCACAGTTGCAGAGGCTGAGCAACTTGTGACAAATAAACATCGGATTCTTCCACTACTTGGTTTTCTTGATTGCACTTTTGTTTTTCGCCACTGTTGAAGCTAATTCCCAGGGTAAGTCTTCGATATTTATACGTATTGAATTGTTCGATTTTAGATATTGAGTTTTGGGCTTTCTAAAAGGTCAAGGATTGCTTTTACCTTTAACAATTTACATAATTAAGAACATTAGTTTGTTGTTAATTTGTGAATTTGAGATTGAAATGCAGGGGTGCCAATAGTGAGGAATATAAATGAACTTGCTCAGGATAGTTATGGAATTCCTGGTTTGTCACACATAACTGTTGCTGGTTCTGTTTTACACGGTTTTAAAGAGGTACAGAAATTCATGAACAAGGATCTCACATTTTATTTATTTTTATTTGTTCTTAAACTAGCAATAGTTATATTTACTTTCCTATTGTGACAGGTTGAAGTTTGGCTAGAGACATTTGCTCCCGGAACTGCCACGCCGATCCACAGGCACTCATGCGAGGAAGTATTTGTGGTGCTTAAGGGAATTGGCACTCTCTATCTTGCCTCGAATTCAGATCCAAAACACCCCGGGAGCCCGCAGGAGTTTCCAATCTTATCCAACAGTACCTTTCATATCCCTGTCAATGATGTTCATCAGGTAGTGTTTCATTTTAGCTCTGATACATAAAGTGGAAATCGATGAAGCTTTTGCTAATGTGTGAATCTGATGCATAAAGTGAAAAAGAGCAGAAAATGAATAGTTATTTACATGTTCTATTGGAACTAGGCGCTGCAAGCTGATAAAGAAGGAATGACACTAAGGAAAGTAGTTCAAAAGGATAACAAATGAATCAAGAAACGTTTATAAATAAAACAGAAGAACATTTCAAATGGCATTGATTACCTTGAAGGATGGCATTCGAAATTACAAGTCACTAGTTAGTTCAGTGGAAGGAATATCTGTTGCATCATAAATATATCGCATCTAAATTAAAGAAACTTCTGAGCAGCGAACAAGTGCGGTAACATGAGAGATTGTCAGATAAACAATATAACAGTTTTCTCTAGAACGGACATGATTCGGCTTTGCACATAGAGAACTGGCCAGTCTATAGTGAAAAAGCAAAGCCGACCACAGTTCATTATTTTCTGGACTTGAAATTGGACTACATTGGGTATGTTAGGATATTGTTTGTTAAATTTTTAATTCATTCAAACTAATAAGAATATAAAATTTGAAATCGGTCCAGTTATCCATTTCCTTGCTATAAATACATAATACTCTTTCATATGCATATCTTCCATTCATGGCCAATGTGCCATATCTGATTTATCCATGAGTTTGGCAGCATCAGATTCGTGCTAGATGCTTAAAGAAAAAGTCTGATCCATAATATAATTATACTAGACATTACAGTTAAAAGTATATAACATCACATGAAAACGGTTCATAGCTTGTTGCATCAGAGTAGTATAATGGTTACATAATAACTTAATAAGTTTAGTGGATTTGATACTCAACATGATTTTTTTTTTTTTTTTCTTTTTCTGAGAATCAATAAAACGATTTCATAGATTCTTCATCCCCTTGAAAAGAGACCAATTATTAGATATTCTACGTCTTATCTTTTTGGTTGTGTATTTTATGCTTGATCATAAGTAGTCATTTTCCCCTGAATAATATATGCTCAGATCCCTTTGTGTTTGTCCTTTCGTACCTACGGCACTGTCACAGTTCCCTCTTCTTTGACTAAATGTCCCAAAATCTGGGGGGTTTTTTAAGATTGATCCGTTTGACCATGTCTTTTATGAATAGTGATAAAATGTCTATATTATCCTTAATGAAATAAATTTTTTTATATTGCAGGATATATCCTAATCTTTCGAATAATTTTTTAATTTCGTCCTCTATTTCTACTATTTTGAATTTTAGCATATAAATTCATCCTCTGATCTAATAGATTAATATAATCTGCAATATATTTATCATAACTTTCTGCAAGTATATAATATTTCTCAGATGATTCATCTAATCTTTGTATTTGATTGACAATATTATTTATTTTTTCCATCAATTTTTTCAATAAGTTATCTAATCCTTTAATTGTATATCCTGACATGTTATATAAATAATACTATCAGAATAAATATTAAACATTTAAATAATTTAGACATGCAAACATTCAAATGAATAATCCCGTTGATTCTTTAAGATTTCTGAAGATATCTTTCTAAATTTAACAAAAATAATAGTTTTACCTTAGTTTTGATCCTAGGTCTTTATTCTTAGAACCAAGTAACTTTCAGGCTCTAGATCTGCAAATGACTCCCTTCAATGACCTTCTGTCTTCACGGGATAATTGTTATTCCAACTTTTCACCTTCACTGTGTTAATTCTTTGAATTCAGACTATAGACAGGGGCGAATCTAGCGAACTGGTCCAGCTAGGGCGTTGACCGTTGACCTTGACCGGCATCCATCGACAATCACCGATCATAATAGCCTGGTCATTTATTAAAAAAATATTAAAAATTATTCAATATATATGTAAATTCACTCAAATGCAAAAATTATATACATATAAAAATATAGTTCAATACAACCCAAAATACTTAAAAAAAACTACAATACAACCTTATTCTGCAACTGTAAAATGTAAATACACTTATACACTAATACACACCTATGACTTGTGAGTGAGTGAGGGCCACACACACATAAGTGATGACAGACAGTAGATATTAAACAAAGAATCAGTTGCAGTTTCTTTTCTCTTAGTTCTATGTTATAAATCAAGATTTGCATAATGGAATTATAAAAGAAAATAAGGACAAAAAGACAGCAAGATAGTTGAAAACCATATAGTGCGATACACTTAATACAATTAAGTCTAGATTAAGCAAATTTAGAAAGGAAAAAAAAAATAAAAAATTAAGAGATGAACTCATGAACATAAAGAATCAAATTGCAATTTCTTTCTCGTGGTGATAAATTAAAAGGCAAGATTTCACTGAAATATTAAAGAAAAATTCTGTCAGAATCAATTGCATTACTATGTCAATTAACGTATGATGAAGACAAAAAAACAGCAGGAAAGATTAATACTATGAGCTGCAAGAAAACTTGATACAATTATAAAGTGTTTTTTCTTTTCTTGATTATAAGTTTAAAAAAAAACAAGATTTCTATAAGGGAATGATTAAAGAAAATCTATCAGAGAACAGCAATTATGAGATGCATCATTCAAAATACAAAAAAATGAAGAACATAAAGGACCTAAAAAAATAGAACAAACACATGTAAAAAAATTCACAAATCAAAGAAAAACAATATATATATATATAAAACGAATGAACTTACCAATAATGGAAGCCCTGTGTTCAAACAAAAAATGCAGTGAATGTGAGGCCCTTGCTTCAGTTGCTCACTTGCTTGAGTGCTTCGAATCGAGGCTGTTGTCTGTTGACCGAGTTGCGAGCCACCAATTTCTCCTCCTTCGTCGTTCCGGTTCGCCCCTGTCGTCTCCTCTCCTGCTCTCCAATCTCCCCCAATTCATAACCTAGACTTATGAACAAAACCAATTATATAGAAAATATGGATTATGGGTAACGGGTTATATCTCTTGGGCCATTCCATTTGGGCCTCTTTTAAATGAGGCCCAATTTAAAGGTAAGTGAAAAACAAAAAAAAAAGGCCCAAAACCTGGAAAAATTCACTCGTGCCACTGTAGATCGTCTTCTCCAGCTTCTCCGGCGTTCCTCTGGCTCCTTGCTTCCCGGCAGTCATCTAACTTCCTGAAGAATCCGGCGAATCCAGCACGAGCGGCCGCTCAAGCTCGCCAGGTGCTGGATTCGCCTCTGACTATAGATCTTAATTAGAGAAAACTCTATTTTTGTTAAAGTAAGAAATAAATTCTTCTTTAATCTTTCAAGAATCTATGAGATGAAGTGTTTAGAAACTCATGTTATCTATGAAACGATTTTGATATGAAATAATTTGGAATTTTATTGATATCTGAAAGTTGTTTACAATGGAAGACAGAAGATTGTTTGGCTATCTCACAACTTGAGTGTTCAACCAACTATGTCCTCTTTATCAACCCAAAGGCCTCTATTTATACACGAATTTGAAGCCAATATTATATCATTACTTACATCATAATATCAATATTTTATGCCTCATGTTTTTCATCAAGAACTTTATGACCCATCTATCACATGCAATTCCTTTATATCACATCTCATTTGTTAAAGGGTACAGTCTCTCTCTATAATTGTTCTTCAAACTTTGTCTTTACATACAGCTGGTGAGATTCTTCTGTAGTGATAGACTTTCTATCACTTTCATTCTTTGTTTAATTGGCAGGTGGGACACTCTCGTGCTTCATATGCACGATTTAGTGTTGAAATGGCACCGGTCATTTGGTGTGTATAAAATTTGTTGATGTAATCTTTGAAAACTTTAGATTTTTGCTTACCATCATTTGTCAAAAGTGTCCATCCATTGTATTGGCGTATCCATTTGTAGAGGACTTTATATCCAAGGACTTTTTATTTTTAATCCAAGATCTATTAAAATTTGGAATGTGTCCATTTTTACCTACATCCATCTTGAGATTTCGTGTTGAATGTCCAATTGTTATGATGTGTTCTATTGGATAGTATATGGAATCCTCCACTTCTAGACTGACTATATAAAATTTTAAATATATAGGTCTTCCCTGAGCAAATTTTGATACTTCTTGTTTGATGATATCGTCAAATTTTTCAATTTCTTTCAATGATTTATCTGGATAAATCAAATCAAGGAATCCATAATCGGCTATCATTTTTACCATTACTGGATCAGCGTCTTTCATTACAATAATTTTTTAGTAAACGTATCCTCCTGGAGAGATAAAATATGAATCACTAGTCTGTAATTCATAAATTATTTTGGTAACCATTTTATATTCTTCTTCTTTTGGTGACAAAGGGTAAGGATGACAATTCAAACCGTTAAAATCGAAAATCGCGGTTAATCGAACCGAATGGAGCGAAAAAAATCTAACCGATGGTGCAATGGGTTGGTTATGGTTTTGATTTTAATGACCCGATTGGTGGTAGAGCGGGTATAGTATTTAGCGACGTTGCCCCGAACTGAACCGATTACTCGTTAGAAAAAATTAATTGGACAATTGAGCTTCTTTTAATAATTCTTTGTATAATTATGGCCTATTACCTTACCGACCCGTTAACATGACCGGCACACTAACTCAATTTTTTGGCCTTAACTTAATACTACTCACACTCACTCACTCACTGAACATACACAGAAAATAGGAAATATTAAAGCGACGGGCGACGGCGAGGAAGAAAATTCGAAATTGGAATCAACAACACCGTCTCCTGTGATTGGGATAAAGATATTTCTTGAATTGGTCTTGACAAGTCTATTTTATATGAGACTCTCCTTCCCTGAGTTATCCCTTACATTTTTTGGGTTGTTTTATCTTAACTTCTCAAAGGTCAAAAAATTATCCTTTAAATTGTTTGCATTTTCATTTGGGATATTGTTTGCTAAATTGGTTTAGTATTGTGTTTTTGTTTTTATTCATAATTTTATTTTTTTTTCAATTGGGCGGTTGGACTTATAAAAAATAATTTATTTTCGTGATTATTAATCGAGAACCGAGATACGAATCGAGCCGGACCAAACCAACTTTCATGGTTATGATGCGGTTATGGTATGACAAAAAATTTGGTGGTGCGGTTATGATTTTGGCCGAGCCGACCCGTTGACATCCCTAACAAAGAGAATTTGTCATCATCTGATTGTATTCTGATTGATTTTAAATGAGATTCGTTTCATTGATTGTTATCTTCTTTGGACTGAAATCTCTTTTTATGACAAACTTTTTGGGACTTTGAATAATAGCATCTATTTTGGGTCCACTACTGCTTTCGTACAATAGATCACTGCTTGTTTGTATCTGTTGGTATCCATAAGATTGTGGCAAGACATCAACCCTTGTATCTTTATTTATATTAGTAGACATTAATTATATTTCAAGAGCATCAATCCTGTCTTTCATCTCGTTTGTAACTTTAACATGGGATTCACTGATCTCAAGTAATAATTTGATATTATTACTTAAGAGCTCAGCTAATGTTTCCATCCCAATTTTTATATCGTTTGCTTCATCTTTGACATAGGCTATCAAAGATTTCATCTCTGATATCATCTGTCTGATATTATCCATTTTCAAATTCAATGTTCCTGCTTAAAAAATCAGCATGATAATTATTTGTACCTTTGATATGGACAATATCAAAATTATAGAATGACAAATATACTTGTCATCTATGTAACCTTCTATACTGGGGTTCCATTGGTAATTTATTTCTAACAAATCCTGGAACTTGAAAATTGTCAGTTTCAACAATAAATTTTTTAGATAATAAGAATAATGAAAAACAAATTTATCCCTCTAATAATTGCTAACAATTTTTTCATGAGTAATATAATTTATTTCTACTTGATTAAAAGTTCCACTTGAATATCGACATATTTCATTGTCTCTTTTTTTGAAAGATTTTTAATAAATCATTCTGCATAATTTAAACATCATAAGAATTTCTGTATTTGTTCCTTAGATTCTAATTTATCAGGAAAACTTTCTATCTTTTTAGATATATGAGACTGTAATTTTATCTCATTCTGATCAATAATTAATCCAAGAAATTTTATCTCGGACTTTTGTATAATAGCTTTCTTTTCAGATAAAACTATTCCTTCTTTTTGACATTCTTTTTGATAAATATTGGGTAGCAATATTAAAAACAAATTTAAATGAAATATGTCGATATTCAAGTGGAACTTTTAATCAAGCAGAAATAAATTATACTACTCATGAAAAAGAATTGTTAGCAATTATTAGAAGGATAAAAAAGTTTTCATTATTCTTATTATCTAAAAAATTTATTGTTGAAACTGGCAATTATCAAGTTGCAGGACTTGTTAGAAATAAATTATCAATGGAATCCCAGTATAGAAGGTTACATGATGGCAAGTATATTTGTCATTCTATAATTTTGATATTGTCCATATCAAAGGTACAAATAATTATCTTGTTGATTTTTTAAGCAGAAACATTGAATTTGAAGATGGATAATATCAGACAGATGAAATCTTTGACAGCCTATGCCAAAGTAAAGCAGACAATATAAAAATTGGGATGGAGACATTAGCTGAGCTCTTAAGTAATAATATCAAATTATTACTTGAGATCAGTGAATCTCATGTCAAAGTTACAAACGAGATGAAAGACGAGATTGATGCTCTTGAAGCACAATTAATGTCTACTAATACAAATAAAGATACAAGGGTTGATGCCTTATCACAATCCTATGGATACCAACAGATACAAACAAGGAGTGATCTATTGTGCGGAAGCATAGTGGACCCAAAAGAGATGCTATTATTCAAAGTCCCAAAAAGATGGTTATAAAAGAAAATTTCAGTTCAAAGAAGATAACAATCAACGAATCTCATTCAAAATCAATCAGAATACAACCAGATGATGATGATGAATTCCCTTTGTCACCAAAAGAAGAAGAATATAAAATGGTTACCAAAATAATTTATGAATTGTACTAGTGATTCATATTTTATCTCTACAGGAGAACACGTTTACCCAAGAATTATTGCAATGAAAAACGTTGATCCAGTAATGGTAAAAATGATAGTCGATTATGGATTCCTTGATTTGATTTATCCAGATAAATCATTGAAAAATTGGATGATATCTTTAGTGATGGCAATGGGTCGAGTCGATTCGGCTCGGCTCGTTACCCTATGAGCTCGGCTTGTGCTCGGTGAAAATTCACTGACCGTTCTGGTCATCTCTGCAATTTTTTAATTTTTTTTGTTTGGTTTGGACGAGCCCACGAGTCGGCTCGGCTCGGCTCAGCTCAGCTCGTGAGCTCATCTATCTGACGAGCCGAGCTGAGCTCGACTCGTTCAAAATTTTTTTGTTCGGCTCGTTGCTCGGGCTCGTTTTTTACAAGTCCGAGCGGCTCGTGGCTCGTTTTAGACGAGTCGAGCTCACGAGCTCACGAGCGGCTCGACTCAATTGTTATCACTAGATATCTTCAAACAAGAAGTATCAAAATTTGCTCAGGGAACACCTATATATTTAAAATTTTATAAAATCAGTCCAGAAGTGGAGGATTCCATATAGTATCCAGCAGAAAACATCACAACAATTGGACATTCAGCACGAAATCTCAAGATGGATGTAGGAGAAAATGATGGACACATTTCAAATTTTAATAAATCTTGGATTAAAAATAAAAGAATCCTTGGATATAAAGTCCTCTACAAAATGACAAAAAATCTATAGGAGAGAAAATTTTGATATATATGCCAGTACAATGGATGGACTCTTTTGACAAATGATGATAAGCAAAAATCTGAAGTCCTCAAAGATTACATCAACAAATTTGATACACACCAAATGACTAGTATCATTTCAACACTAAATCGTGCATGTGAAGCACGAGAGTGTCTCACCTGCCAATTAAACAAAGAATGAAAGTAATAGAAAGCCTACCACTACAGAAGAATCTCACCATCTGTATGTAAAGACAAAGCTTGAAGAACAATTATAGAGAGGGACTGTACTTTTTAACAAAAGAGATGTGATATAAAGGAGTTGCATGTGATAGAGGGGCCATAAGGCTCTTGATGAAAAACACGAGGCATAAAATATTGATATTGTGATGTAAGCAATGATGTAATATTAGCTTCAAATTCGTGTATAAATATAGGCTTTTGGGCTGATGAAAAAGACAGAGTTAGTTGAGCACTCAAGTTGTGAGATAGCCAAACAATTTTCTGTCTTCCATTGTAAATAGCTTTCAGATATCAATAAAATTTCAAGTTATTTCATATCAAAATCGTTTCATAGATAACATGAGTTTCTAAACACTTTATCCCATAGATTCTTGAAAGATTAAAGAAGAATTTTTTTTCTTACTTTAACAAAAATAGAGTTTTCTCTAGTTAAGATCTATAGTCTGAATTCAAAAAATTGACACAGTGAAGGTGAAAAGTTGGAATAGCAATTATCCCGTGAAGGCAGGAGGCCATTGAAGGGAGTTATTTGCAGATCCAAAAGCTGAAGGTTACTTGGTTCTAATAATAAAGACCTAAGATCAAAACTAAGGTAAAACTATTATTTTTGTTAAATTTAGAAAGATATTTTCAGAAATCTTAAAAAATCAACGAGATTATTCATTTGAATGTTTACATGTCTAAATTATTTAAATGTTTAATATTTATTCTGATAGTATTATTTATATAACATGTCGGGATATACAATTAAATGATTAGATAACTTATTAGAAAAATTGATGGAAAAGATAAATAATATTATCAATCAAATGCAAAGATTAGATGAATCATCTGAGGAATATTATATACTTGCGGAAAATTATGATAAATATATTGCAGATTATGCTAATCTATTAGATCAGAGGATGAATTTATATGCTAAAATTCAAAATAGAAGAAATAGAGGACAGAATTAAAAAATTATTCGAAAGATTAGAATATATCCTGCAATATACAAAAATTCATTTCATTAAGGATAATATAGACATTTTACCACTATTCATAAAAGACATGATCAAATTGGCCAATCTTAAAAAATCCCCCGTAGAATGGAGTAAGTGTCAATGCTTTTTCATGTTCAATTTGTCTGATAATTAAATCATTTCCAAAGATGACCTTGCAATCTCGGAGATATTTTTCTAAAAACAATTTTGCATTTTAGATAATCTTCTTCTTACGTAGGGATGAAGTCTGCAAAACATTTTTGATTGATAAAGTCTGCAAAACGTTGAAGAGCTGATTATGAGATATCCATGCAGCTCGATTGATTTATTGACTCGAAGACTTTTTTGCTTGCTTCTTTCCATTTGTTAAAAATATTTAAAGATGTTCAATGATAAAGATAAATGCTATAGAATACTAATAGAGATTGTTTATTTTCTATAATTTCATTTGGGATTTGTTGTTGTTCCCATCACAGGTCTGGAATACTAACGAAAGTGAGGATTTATAGGTGTTAGTGATCATATCTCGACCTCCAATCAAAGTGTAAGTTATTTATTCGTAGATTGCTATCAATGCATTTTACTTGGGTTTTGGGGGTATTTGAAGTCAAGGCTACTTGCTCATTGGTTTCAGGTTCATATATGATGATTGGCTCATGCCACATACTGCAGCCAAATTGAAGTTCCCTATTTTTTGGGATGAATACCAGACACAATCAGTGAAAGATGAGCTTTAATGATTAGAAGGTTGATTTACTATCGTGCATAATGCCATCCCCACATGAAAAGGAAGATTGCGACTGTAACAAAATCTATGTTTTGGAATTGTTTGTTATCTTTTCTCAAGAACTAGTTGTGGTGAATGTACCTTGTACGTTACTTTTTAAGAGTTTTTTTTTTTTTTTTATTTATAAAGTATTGTTGGAATGTTATTTTGAGATGGTGGGTTAGTACTGATTGTTGATGATATTGCATATACAAGATATTTTGTCAAATGAAAAACTGTGATTTGACTAAAATTTTCGTTATTTGAATCCAAATTCTCGTGTAACTGAGTTGTTCGTGAAATAATAGATGTAGCATTTATATTCCAAAATTAGTCGTCATTTGTCCATCTACCTCATTGATTATTATTGGTGTTGAGTTTGTGACCCAAATTTGTTCTAGGATTGCGTGATTTGGAGTCCTAGTTGAAGTGATCTTGTAGAGATTAAAATTATGGACCGAGAAGAAAAGTCGTCGAATTTTCGTTAGCCTATCTAGTTGGTCGCTCAAGCAATAGGCAAAGTTTTGGAACAGAACCATTGTCGCCTCTTTTAACCCTTGTCTCGCTCGAGTGACAGGTCTATCAGAATTTTTCGTTTTATGTCAGTTTCATGCGTATTTTGACCTAGTTTCCATTTAATTAGGTTATTTCTAGGGTTTTTGATGTCCCCTATAAATATGTCTCTTTATTCATTTTTTTTTTTTAAAAAGTCATTATTGTTGTGTTGCAATATTCTCTCCATTGGTTGTCAATAAAATTACTTGGTTCCTCTGTCAATCTTCTTCTTTGCTTTTAATCTTGTTCTTACTTGTGCGATCAATACTTCATATTGTGTCATTAACCTCCCTAGTTTTGAAAACGTCGGAAAAGCTCAAATTCAAGTTGTAAAAGATAGGATCTTGACCCGAGCCTCACGAACCAAGAACCTAAGATATATTAAACCTTATAGCCATTGATATGCGGAAACAAGAACCTCGATTTGCGAACACCACAAAGAGTGTCTAATCCTTTGATAAATTCTAGGTTTTAGATTTGAATTCAACGAAGTGAACCAAAAAATTCAACGATAACAAAGATGCGTTGAACCCCTTGATTACACAATGAAGAACCCACGATCTGATATTTGAATGCCACAAGTATAATTAAATATTTGATAAATTTGATTTGTGTTCTTTTAAGAACATTGGATAGAAAAATCTCAATTTAATTCATATTAAAGTTGTTAATGTTTACAATGAAATAAAAACCTATTTATATTAAAGCAATAAACCCTAAGAATTATGGAAAATACGAACTCAAGAATCCTAAAATAACAAATTTGCCAAAAATAGGAAATCTAGAAATAAATGAAATAAATCGCGTGAAAAACAATTCTATCTGACGACCTTTCCGACGTCCGGTACGGTGCGTCCGGATGCACAGAGAATTCTACCGGACGTCCGATAGGCCATTGCTCGTCCAGTTGGACAGAAAATTCTTCGGTTAGCTTTATCATGTTGATCCAAATCTTTTCGGCCTTCGACCCCAACATGAAACTTACTCATTAACATGTTGTTTTCAACCCCATGTGCCCCTTTTTTTGAGTAGGCATTTGTATGACTTTGTGCAACGTCGTTAATCATGTTATTGACCCTAAATACCTTCGAACGAGCCCTCAACTTCTTCTCAATGAACATTGCACTTTTAATCGTCCGGGGCCTATCCTGGATCATATCAAAACAAGTGGTTCAAAGCGAGGTTGAGAATTTTGTCTGAGGTTTTATTATCGATGGCAACCATGAAGTATGATATTCCGCTTTTGGATCCTAATACAAGATGAGAGTTGTTTTAGCGCAGATGAATTTGGATGATGCGTTATTAGTATTTCACAAGATGTCCACAACTAAGACAATAGAGGAGAAGCAACAGATGGATCGAAATGCACTTTCACGGATACATCTTCATCTATCTAACAACATTCTTCATGAAGTTTTGAAGAAGAAGACAACAACTACATTATGGTTGAAACTGGAACAACTGTGTAGGACTAAAAGTCCGACAAGCAAGTTGCGTCTGAAGCAAAGACTATATTCTCATCGCATGGCAGAATGAGGATATTTGAAAGACCATCTGGCCATGTTCAAGGAGATCGTCATTGATTTGGAGATGTTAGAGGTAAAGTATGATGATGAGGACTTGGCATTGATCCTATTGTGCTCATTACCCACTTCGTATACATTGTTCAGGGACGCAATTTTATACAGTCGTGACACACTCACCATTAGAGACGTATGATGTCTTATTCTCAAAGGAGAAGATGAAGTATCTGGTTAGATTTGAGTTTAAAGATGGAGAATGTCTTATGGTTCATGGTGATCAACGAAGGGGTAAGTCGAGGGTGAATTTCAGCAATCTAATTTGTTTCTATTGCAAGAGAAAAAGATACACCAAAAGGGATTGCAAGAAGTTGCAGAATATGGGTAATTCGGCTGCAAATTATGGGAAGCAATCAAACACTTCGGACAAGACCAATATAGTTGAGAACTATTTGAGTGATTGAAATCTCTTGGCGATTTCTGACATAGAATCCAAACCTGACGAGGAGTGAATTTTGGATACTGCTTGAAGCATATGAAACGATGACGCAATGTGACGCTGTCATGGGAAACAATGAACATTGTCTGGTAGCTGATGTCGATAGAGTAAGATTGAAGTTGTTGGATGGGACAATTAGAATACTTGGCCAAGTTCGACATGTTCCAGATTTGAAGAAAAATCTCATCTCGCTAAGTACTTTTGATTCGAAGGGTTATGAGTTCTTTGAAAGATGTGGAGTCTTGAAGGTTCGGAAGGGTGTCCATGTTGTATTGGAGGGGCGAATGAAGTCCCGGTTATAAATCTTGCAAGGTCGTGTAGAATCGATGGAGAATCATCAACACGAGTTTAGTACAATGGTGGATATACAGTACCTTTGAGATTTGGCTCTGGGTTATTATTGAAGAATACTACTTGGGAAAGTTTGGGAGATATGGGTAATTCCGCTTTATCACCATCGTCCGCAGTTCCATCTTGTTTAACTGCTAGGAAATGACTCATTAAGAATAGATACGGTGCAGATGTTGGTGCTTATGCTTTCGGGATGTTTGAAGGTATCGAGACTAGCAAAGGGCCTTCAGTTAAAGCATTTGGAGTTGATTCTACTACAGGATGTGCTTTGACCCTATTTGGTAAATCTTGAATTCCTTGTGGAATTTTGGGAACCTAGTGTTTGGGTTCAGGTATCATTTGTGGATATTGTCGAAGAGAAAAAGTATTTTTCGTGAGGTAGAGAAGTTTTGGTTCTGGTTGAAGAGTTCATGTTTCGTTGCAGTCAGACTTATTTTTCTTGGTGGAGAAATTTTGGAGTTTCATTCGTTGCACCGGAATTTGTGTAATCTGGAGTTTGTTGGGTTTGTGACCTAAATTCGGTCTAGGTTTGCATGATTTGGAGTCCTAGTTGAAGTGGTTTTGGAAATATCAAAATTATGGATCGGAAGAAAAGTCGCTAGATTTTTGCTAGCCTACTACTAGCTGGTCGCTTGAGCAATAGGCGAAGTTTTGGAACAGAACCATTGTCACTCGCTCGAGCGACATGGTGTCGCTTCCCTCGCTCTCGACGTTGCTCAAGCGACAGGTATCTCTGGATTTTTCGCTTTATGTCGATTTTACGTGTATTTTGACCTAATTTCCATCTAATTAGGTTATTTCTAGGGTTTGTGACGTCCCCTATAAATATGTAACTCTTCATTCAGTGTTTTTTTTTTTTTTAAAAAAAAATATTATTGCTATGTTGTAATATTCTCTTCATTGGTTGTCAATAAAATTATTTGATTCCTCTATCAATCTTCTCTTTACTTTTAATCTTGTTCTTGTTTGTGCAATCAATACTTCATATTGTATCATTAACCTCCCTAACTTTTCCCAACAAGTGGTCCGAATTTCATAACAATTGAAACGAAAGCTTATGAATTTGAAGGTAGTACAACATGAAGAATTACTAAGGTCTGGAGAAAGCTGCAATCAAAGGATTCCCCTAATCCTCCGTTCCCGATTGGAAGAGCGTGAATTTTTTTCCCTTTCCGCAGAAACTAGGAGATTGAATCTATAGTTTCAATATTTCTCATGTGTAATCCTTTGTATAACGTTGTGGCAGGCGGAGCTAAGATGGAATAGACCCGCTAATATGCACAACGTCCCTATTACAACTAATATGCACAACGTCCGCTAATAGGCGTAATCCTTTTTAAAAAGGTTTTTTATATATATTTTTTGAAAAAATTGTTTTTTTTTTCATGTGTAAAAATTTTTCTTTCTGCATAGTAGCCTGGCTTGAAATTTTGTAGCCCGATCTCGAATTCAATCATGGATCCGTCCCTGATCTGAAGGCAGTTCAATACATAATGTTGGAAGCTTTTGGATTCATCAACGCCCAGTCACCAGCCGAATAGAATGATATCTCAATTTTGCAGAAATCGTTTGTCATAAAATGACGGAAGAAGATTATTTTGAGAAATTGAGGAAATGATTGGTTATGGTATGATTCATTGGGAAGGAAATGTTATAGCCAAATAATCGTGCAATGATACATTCTAAGTTCAAACTATGCAAGCAGCTGAACATTCTAACCTACTATACACCAGGCCCACAGCTAGAATTGCCATCCGACTTCTTGAAAAAGAAGCAGAAACAGGGGAAAAAATGAAGACAATGGATTTATGTAACCAATTTGAAATGGGTTAGTTTCAGAAATGTTTCAGAAATGGTCACTGAAGTTATATGAAAATTATAAAATAGTCACTGAAGTTTAAAACTTTTATGAACGATCACTCAAGTTTCAAGAGCTTTCACCAACGATCACTGAAGTTTAGGGGATGTTTCACTAACGGTCATTGAAGTTACAAAAAGTTTCAGGAACGGTCACTGAAGGGTCATGCATTTTTTCAAATTTTTGGGCGACTTTTTCGGCCACTTCCGACCACCAAAATCGTCGAATTTTGATACCGTAGAAAAGCCCACAATCTCCTCTTCAATTACAACCCAAAATCTCCCCCAAACTTCAAATGATTCAACCGAACAATCGCCGCAAAATTCGCCAAAAAAATTGAAAAAATCTGGGCAGATTTTTCCAATTTTTTTGGCGACTTTGTGGCGACTTTCCGACGACTTCCGACCACCAAAATTGCCGAATTTTGATACCGTTGGAAAGCCCACAATGTCCTCTTTAATTACCATCCAAAATCTCCCCCAAAATCCAAAAAATTTGATCGAAAAATCGCCGCAAAGTCGATATGAAAAATATGGGCAGATTTTCAATCTTTTTAGGTAGCTGACTTTGCGGCGATTTTATGGTCTAATCTTTTGGAGTTTGGGGGAGATTTTGGGTGGTAATTGAAGAGGACATTGTGGGCTTTCCAACGGTATCAAAATCAGGCGATTTTGATGGTCGGAAGTTACCAGAAAGTCGCCCAAAAAATTTGAAAAATCTGGGCAGATTTTTCCAATTTTTTGCGGCGATTTTCCGGTCGAATCGTTTGGAGTTTGGAGAAGATTTTGAGTGGTAATTGAAGAGAAGATTGTGGACTTTTCTACGGTATCAAAATTCGACGATTTTGGTGGCCGAAAAAGTCGCCCAAAAAATTGAAAAAAAATGCATGACCTTTCAATGACCATTCTTGAAACTTTTTGTCATTTCAGTGACCGTTAGTAAAACAACCCCTAAACTTCAGTGACCGTTAGTGAAAATTTTAGAGTTCAGTGACCATTTCTGAAAGCGCCTGATACTTGAGTGACCGTTTATGAAAGTTTTAAACTTCAGTAACCTTTTTGTAATTTTCATGTAACTTCAGTGACCATTTCTAAAATTAACCCAATTTGAAATATATTTTAGCAAATAAAGTACACATGATGAAACTTCAAGTGATACTTTTGCTACATGAAATTACCAACCACACCAACTCATTCTATGTCACAACGTGTAATAACCAGACAGGTAGAAGACTTCCTATTGATGCATTTTTACGCAGCAGATGGAGAGAAGTACATCGTAAGAGAGTATAAAACCTTGTAAAATAAATAAAATCACAGAATGATCATCTCTTTTTTCCCAATGAGCTTCGACGTTCAACTTCTTTCTCAGCAACTAGTACATAGAACTCTGGCCCCAGCATCTCGTGTATATCCAGATTCAAAGACGTGCTCAGATTTACTATTGCCATTATTACTTCCACAGTAGTCATGAAGCCTAAAGTAGAGAGTACTCGGATGGCATTTGCAGTCCTGCATATGTTTTGCCTAGTTTCAAGTGGAGTACAAGTCTCCACTTCATCAGTGCTCATTGGATTTTCTGAATCAGCATTTTGTTGCTCAGATTTGTTCGATTGATCCTCTACTAACATGAGATCTTTCACTTCAACGTGTTCACCAACCCAAACATAACCATTGCAACCAAGAATCAAGTCAATTCCATATTGTTCCAAATGGTGGAAATGCTGCTTGCGCTTCTTCACCAGATAGGGGGGAATTGTAAGTAATTGACCTCTTTCAAGCTGTAAAGAGGGGAAAAAAATGTTGTTGATGTGTCTCAAATTGCTCATGATAGGTTAATGGGACTAGTTAGATTCAGTAAAGATCAAATATTTACACACTCAGAGAGGTGTCAGCACCCCATCCCCAGTCCTCTCTCTGTCGAACATATAAATAAATTCATGTACAAATTTCTTGACATGCATAAGCTCTTACACCGTACACAAGGTCTCCTTCTCTTGCTTCTAAAGGTAATAGATCCTGTATGGTTTGAGAGCATATATCCAAAATGAAATGACATATACACACCTTTCCATACTTCTGGCTTCTTGCTTGCAGGTGTAGACAACCATCATGCTGGAAACCACGTACTTCAGCCTGAATCAATACATTCATTATTAGCAACTTTCTTTCCTCTGCCTCACCTTAGATCAAGGAAGTCAAGTATACTCCATTAGGAACTTTAAATAAGGGTAGATGCAGGGTATGATTGAGAAAGGGCAAACTGAGTCAGAACACCTGATGCAATTTGCAGGCATTAAGAGCATAAGAAACTATAACAACCTTATCTATTGACCAACCAAAAGGATGAACTGCAACCAGAATGGTCAACAAATAAGAAGAGACGAGTAGCTTACACAAATGACATCATTTTCTTCAAATATACTGCGCATATTAAGCTCATCAACTGCAGTTCGTCGCCTCTGAAAACAAAAGGCACAGGATTAATTAGAGCACAAACCATTTTAGAACACATATTACTTTATCCAACCTCGATATATAAACCCATGATAATGAATTTCAAGTATGAGATATGGAAGCAAGCATCCCAATATGTATTAAAATGGATTGCTTTCAGTCGCCCAGCAACAATAACAGTAACAGCAACTTTAGTTCAAACCGCAACCATTAGAATAGTGGAGCGTACACAGAAGATTCACATAGTAGGTGGATCTGCAATTCCCATCTTAAACACATCTAACAAATAATTCGACTGTAACCCCAGGATTTGTAGGTCATACAACTGAAATTTCACTAATCCAGGTGCTGGCCTTGCTCTACATTCCCAGGATCATCCATATTATCCAATTCCAACATGCATTGTATCATCCAAACAATGATTAACATCTTATAAACCTCTAAGCAATAGTTAACAGGAATCTAAAAATAACAAGAGAGAAAATGAGCAAACTAAATGAACTTAATGTGCGAAGCATAAATCACACAGCCATATTCTAGCTCCACGAAAAAAAATTGGCTAAACAAGAGGGGAAAGTCATCTACTTTCAATTTCTAACTTGGAAACGCACACATGGACGCTAAGTTGAAAAGTAACTAAACTTTCACAGAAATCCATATAGTCCACTAACTATGGTCTCTGATACTTCTTCAGAGGCTGTCCACTACAGCTAAAATCGCAAGGTTTACGAAAGCTACCTGAATACCATCCGGTAAGTTCATGGAAGAAAGCATCAAAACTGCATCCTGGCTGTAGTTGATCTCCAATCTCCAGCGCTTTGGAGCAACCTTGACATAAAGAGAGAAACTCAAGTTTTAAAGTTTGCAAATAACACAGAACTATAAATTTTTGGCCCAAAAAAAAAATGACAATGAAAATTACATGTTCCTCAAAATTTATTTCTATATGGAGATTATTATACACAACGTCAATGCAACTTATGAAATTATATTAAAGTTAACATTACGAACTGGTACAAATGGCAAAAGCAAAAGAGAGAAAGAAAAATGTGAAATGGGCAGATAATAAGGACCCTCAATATCTGTTGGAATATACATAAGCAAGCTCCAGCAACTCAACACTTCCAGCATGCACATGCACCAGCATCACGTAGTCTTCCATCACAGCAAATCAGATTCACTCTTCCAACGTGAAGCAACAGATTTAGCTCCAGCTATCTCTATTCTAGATCCTTCTTCTGTTTCTATGTAGTTAGTTAGATATCTTTCTCTATAAATAGACAAGCTGTGTAATTCAGATCTTAAGTTGAATGAAGCATTTCATTTCTTCTTCCCTGCAAATCAGCAGGTTCCTATCCTGTTTCCAGTTTTATCTTTTCGTATCTTTTCCTTTTTCTTATTTCTAAGATGGTATCAGAGCAATAAGATTGCTTCATGCTGTTGCCACTCTGATATGTTGATGTTGCTATTGATTTCTACCGCTGGTTTTTGCTTTCCAGCATTCTATTGAAAATGATCCTTTAATTTCTCTCTTAGGCAAAGAAAAATTATTGTCAACATTCTGCAATGCTGTATTAATTGTTGGTTAAATGTAATCAGAATGCAGTCGAGCCTCTTCTTCTTCACAAATCTGCAACTCTGTCACTTGCAGAGGCATAGAGATTGCACTGGTGGTTTATTTGCAGTCCTAGCTAGAGTTTTGTTTAGCATTTCCAGTTTTTCTTTTACTCATCAATGTTGATGATGACAGTCTTCAGCAAATGCCCGGTTTTAGAGCCATGGATGCTCTTTCATTCCGTTTGAATATTATTGTTGTTTCTTTTCTCTGGATTGCTTCTCTGGTGGACATTGTTTTCAACCCCACGCTTCTCTTGAATCTCTGATCTTCTCTCTACAATTCAAGATGTTCCATCTTGAGGGGAGAGTGTTGGAATATACATAAGCAAGCTCCAGCAACTCAACACTTCTAGCATGCACATGCACCAGCATCACGTGGTCTTCCATAACAGCAAATCAGATTCACTCTTCCAACGTGAAGCAACAAATTTAGCTCCAGCTATCTCTATTCTAGATCCTTCTTCTGTTTCTATGTAGTTAGTTAGATATCTTTCTCTATAAATAGAATTCAGATCTTAAGTTGAATGAAACATTTCATTTCTTCTTCCTTGCAAATCAGCAGGTTCCTATCCTGTTTCCAGTTTTATCTTTTCATATCTTTTCCTTTTTCTTATTTCTAAGAATATCCTTTCACATTACAAGAAACAAGATAAATCTTAATGCAGGGTACTTTAAAAGATTAAAAATAAATAAATTATAGACTTCTACTTTTCACCTCAATAACTCGGCCCACTATGATATCACCAATCTCAGGCTTGTACCTATAACACAAAATAAATCATAATTTCCAGAAAATAAAATTGATATTACAAAATTAATAAAGTGAAATTTAGCTACTATACAAAAAAAAACCTGGCCCTCAAAGCCCGAACGTAGACGAGCTTATTGATGCGCTCCACAACTCCACACAATGTCGCCACCACATGCCCGTCTAACTCCGTTGTCCCATGTCCCCTTCAATCCAACATATCAAAATTAGGGTTCACCAACATTCAGTTTTCTTCATTTTTTCATTTTTATTTTTACAAAAGAAATCACAACTTTATGTGGGAGTGCACGAGCGTACTTAAGAATGGCATCTTCATAGTCAACGGAAATGTTGTCAGCGACAGTGACAGAGGCATCAGAGTTGGATTTTGATGAAAGAGATTCCAACTGCTCTAATGCTTTCTCTAGTCTCAGCTTCTGGATTTTGTTCAATGACAATTGCATGCCTCTCATTGCTCACTGTTTGTGTGGGAAAGAGAGTATTTGAATCAATAAAATCATTCAAGAATTGGACAACTTTTACTTCAGAGGAACCCAAAACCCTTTTCCTCTCCCACCATTACTCCAATTATTAGCAGGAATAACTGCACTGAAAGCACAATTCTTCAAGCATACCAAGCTTTGATGTTTTCTAGCTAATGTTTTCTTTGCCTTGCTTTTAAGATCATTTTCTACTTGTGCCACATAAAACTGGAAACTGGGAAAATAAGTAATTCATACATGTTAAAATTAAAAATTGAGATCTATACAGATGAGTGGAGGTGGTGAGGGTGAGGGTGAGGGAGGGTGCCCATGGTCAGAAGGTACATGGTCCAGAGAGCAAGGACCAGTGTGTTTGAAACGGTTTCTCAGTCCATATTTACCAGTTATGTGAAAAAAAATCAGAAGAATGCGAAGGAAATGACAGAGAACTAATCTTGATTGATATTCAAAGAAAAAAAATCCATACTCTTAAAAGCTCAATGAAGATGTGTATATTAGCCCCTCAGTTCAGTCTATTTATGATTGTTAATTCCTTAAGTAGCAAACAAGAAAATAAAGATAAATAAAAATGTGACAGTAAATTCAAAGATTCTATATTTGCAAGTAAATATCAATAAACAACCACATTCATATGGAAAAATCTCAATATTTGACGCAGTTTGTAAAATGCCCAAGGCATTGAGGATTCAGGGACGGATTTAAAAAACAAAGTCACAATCATCAAACAACCGCATACTACGATTTCTTTTTTATTCTTCAAATTTTGTTCCAGAAATTATATAAGATAATAACCGACTTGAATTAGCAAAATTTTCTTAAATCCTAAATACTATTTTTCAAATTCGATTCTTCAGGAAAAATTATCAAGCTAACAACAGATATTGGATGAAATTTTTACAGTAAATGGCGTATTCATTCACCCATCTCTTGTTTGATTTCTGGTACAGACTTAAGTTCTTTTGTTCAAATCAACATCTATGTAAGGCTTCCCTTCGACTTCCTAAGTATGCTAGAAAAAACCTATTAAAAAAATGCAATTCCCAACATTCGTGATATGCTTCCATTTCCGACAAATGATTTGTTGTTTTACTTTCTTGAATAACCACATGATTTAAGAAGCCAAAATTGAAACACGATATGCGTTCATTGAGTAAGAGAATAAGTACCTAAGTATGGAGGAATCAAACCGAAGAAAACAGCGGAATGGTAGGGTTTTAGGTGCGTGGGCGTTCGTTGCGGAGTTCAATCACGGTAGCGGGGTAGGAGCACTCTTTTAACCAATGTTTTAAAAACCAACCCAAAGATCGACCCGAAAAAGGAAAATGATCAAGGTCAAATGGTCGAATCGAGATTGAATCGAGGTCAAACTGAATCTCAAAATTAAATAAATAAATACTTCAACAAAATATAAAATATTATAACAACAATTTTTTTAAATTTTAGTATTACTAATTCAAAGTAAATATAAATTAATATTTGTCAATTAGATTTATTATTCTGTAATTTATTTTAAAACATCCAAAACTAACAATTAATGTGTTTTAAATAATTTGATTTCCACAAATTGAAACTATTTGTGATCTAGCGGCCAAAAGGACAATTAATAAATATATAAAATTGCAAAAGCTTATACAACTTATCCCATATTGGAAGTTGATGAAAATTTTATATACTCTAGTCTTTTAAAAGCAACACTTAGATTGGAAGGAATACAAAATAGGGCTCACCAATGTTCGAGCCATTTATCAAGTTATTTTTTTGGAAAAAAAAATAATCTTATTAACGGATAAAAATCAAGACCGATTTTTCTCGATTTTTGGTTAAAATGGCAGGTTCAACGGGTTATTTACCAATTGTTTTCATTTTTGGTTAATATGTTATGATCGGACTAGATTCGAGATCGGTTCTCGATTTTTTTTATTGAATCGGCCAATCCAATCCGATTTTCAAAACATTGAATTTAACTCACAATTTACAAATTTATCTATCAATAAATATTGTAGCTAGATTTAAATTAAAAAAACTCCAGTTTCTTTTTGTACGTTACATAAGTATAACTATTTTAGCATTGAAGAGATTTTGACAATTAACCATTTAAGCAGCGAAGAGATTTTGACAATTTTAATTCAATTTATTGTCACTCATCAATCTGTAAAAGAATATGTCAATGATAATGTACAACAATTATTTTCCTATAAAAAATTATTTTTAACTACTTGTTTTTTTGTTTTTCTTTCTAAAGACAATAACAATGACAAACTCAATAAATTTTAGATCGAAAGCATGAATTGTTTTTCTATTTATTTCATTAATTACTAGACTCTTTAAATGCATGATTTTATTTTATTTTTCACAATGTGTGTTTGGTAATGTTTAAAAAGTTGAGGTTAAAATCAATTATTAATTTTAAACACGTATTTTATGAAACCTACAATTTATCATTTTCATACACAAGTTTATTTCATCAACTTTTATTTAAATTTAGACTAATTGGCACAAAACGTCCCTATCTTTGAAGTGAATTATGGATATCGTCTATATCTTTCATTTCTTGACATTTATGTCCTTACCTTCATTATTTCTTGACATTGAATGTCATATTCACTGTTTTTTTGACAATTTGACCCCTCATTCAAATAAAACAAAAAGAAAAGAAAGGAAAAATAATCGAACAAATTGCAACTATATGCCAAAACTTTATAAAAAGTGCAAATAACCACCAAACTTTATAAAAAGAGCAAATAACCCACCTCCTCCCCTGACAACCTAATTGTGCCCTCAACTCCCAACTCCTCTCTCCGCCGCTACATACGCCTCACCGTCACCACCCCCCATCGCCGACGCCACCATCTTCCCTACAAATATTGCCACATTCCACTGCCAACCCGCCAAGAAATTACCAAAATGCCTCCAAATTACCACCCTTCATCATTTCCATCTCTCCAACCTCTCCAAAACCCACTGAATCCCAAAAAAAGAGAAAAAAATACCGAAAATCTAGACATGGGTCTAGAGAAGAATAAAAAGGATCTTGAGGAGTGCTAAAGGTAATGCTATTAAAAGTAAGAAGAGAATGTATTACAAGAAGGTGGTGTTTGATGGTGTCGAGTTTTCGGCAGGAGATGACGTGTATGTGAAGAGGATGGAGGACGCGAGCTCGGATGAGGGAGGACGTGAGCTCGGACTACTACAGCTAATTGAGCACAACAGATCGGACACCACATTTCCGTCAATTTCCACTATTTCATGTTCGAATTTCTAGTCCCACTGCTGAGTGTAGGTTGAATTTGCCACTTTGGTTGAGAATTTTCATTACTTCAAGTAGAGTGATCACGATGGGTGGTTCACACAGTCGCGAAGGCCTCGAACTTTCTGACTCAAAATATTCCGGCGAGGATGAATCAGAAGTGGAGAGTTCGGAGAATTAAGCCAATGCAAAAGATCATACTCCAATCCTTGAAACTGAAATACCCAAAACACGCATCCTCTTCCACGTCAACTTCCAACGCCAATCTTAAAAATGCTGTGAAGCTTTATCTTCACATCGATGGCGACATGCCGAAGGCGAAATGGGTAGTTTAGGAGAAGTTGACTTTTTACAAATTTGTCAAAAAACATGGTGGTGATGATGATGGGGGTTGGTGGTGGTGAGGCGTATGGAGCGGCGGATAGAGGAATTGGGAGTTGAGGGCACAATTAGGTTGTGAGGGGAGGAGGTGGGTTATTTGCTCTTTTTATAAAGTTTGGTGGTTATTTGCACCTTTTATAAAGTTTGGGCATATAGTTGCAATTTGTTCGATTGTTTTTCCTTTATTTTCTTTTTGTTTTATTTGAATGAGAGGTAAAATTGTCAAAAAATAGTGAAAATGATGTTCAATGCCAAGAAATGATGAAGGTAATGGCATAAATGTCAAGAAATAAAAGGTACGACGGTATCCACAATTCATTCCAAAGGTAGGGGCGTTGTAACTCCTGAATTGGTGTGCAGCACCGCTTGTTTAGCAATGCTACCTAGGCAAGTTACCCTTTTTTCAATTATACACTAAAAATAATTAAGGTCACGTTTGATTCACATTATTTGAAAAATGAGAATGAAAAATATAGTCGTTATGGATCCCACATAAAAAATGAAAAGTCAAAAATTATGGATAAATGTGATTGATAACGATCATATTTTTTTTTTTATGGAGGAATAATGGAAATCAAACATTTTACACTAAAAATAATTAAGGTCACGTTTGATTCACATTATATGAAAAATGAGAATGAAAAATCTAGTCGTTATGGACCCCACATAAAAAATGAAAAGTCAAAAATTATGGATGAATGTGATTGATAACGATCATATTTTTTATTTTTATGGAGGAAAAATGAAAATCAAACATTTTACACTAAAAATAATTAAGGTCACGTTTGATTCACATTATTTGAAAAATGAGAATGAAAAATCTAGTCGTTATGAACCCCACATAAAAAATGAAAAGTCAAAAATTATGGATGAATGTGATTGATAACGATCATATTTTTTATTTTTATGGAGGAAAAATGGAAATCAAACGGGCCTAAATAAAACATGATAATGTACAAAATTTTGCGCTTATATAAAGCTCTTGTTTGGTATAGTTTAAAATTTTGATAAAAATATAATTCAAGGTCAATATTAACACATTTATGGGATTCACAATTTTTATAAAATTTTCAATTCTACATATTATCAACTTTTATTAAAATCTAATTTTTAATGGACATAGTAATAGGCATTAGAACCAACATGGACATTGCACACTGGGGTCAATAATCAAACCGCTTAGTTAATGCTCAGAAAACTATTTAAAATTTTCTAAATAAAAATTTTTCTTTGAAACAAAATTAACGTTTTTAAATCAGTTGTCACTAAATCATTTTATTTAGATACAAACTTATTGTTACTATAATGTCTACATTTTTATTTCATAATTTTGTATGTTATAGAATTTCTTGTATTTTATTTCATGTGAACAGAATATTCTCATAAATTGATTACTATTTTCAAGTGACCTCAACAAATAAGTAATGCAATTAATGTCAAGTAGCATTTTTGTAGGGTGTAATGTTACGTAGTCCTACTGGGATTGTAATTCCGTGTGAAAGGTGCAATTAAATTAGTCATTTAATTACATTTATCGTTTAATATCACGTTAGCGTCACATAAACTGGAGTTGCAACTCTAGTGGGACTAAATAATATTACTCTTTTGTAAGACTGGTTGATAAACACTCTGTCGTATCAGACCTATACCTTAGCAAGTTTGGATAAAAGTTGATGAAATGTAGGGTTGAAAAGTTTGTAAAATTTGTGAATCACAATTCCAAAACTTATTTTTCCTAAATTACTTTGAACTAAGTAAATAGAAAATACTCATGAAAATTCATTGAGATAAAGAGGCGAGTCATAAATCCAGGGAGACAAAATTTCTCAGTCACAAAAAAAGACGTTTTGATTTTCCTATTAATCGTGAAATGGACAAATCTTCCTTGACATTTGTAATTTTCTATTTGTGAACATACTGTACTCATTTAAGAATATTTGTATTGATGCATCATGCATCATGTTCTGTTCTGTTCCTAATAAGGAAATGGTCCGAGGTTTTTTCTCTTCCTCACAATTTCCCTAATCTCTGTCCGGTAGTTTTCAACCTCTCCTCCACCTCCAGTGGCTGCTTCAGGTTTTTTCCCTTATTTTTCTCATTGTCAATAATTTCACAGAGCCAGGATGGCCTTCTTCTGGAGCTTTTCTTCTGTTCCATTTCTTGGCCTCCTGTCTCTCTTCCTCACCACGACCCTTCCGCCGCCCTCAGCCGTAGCCCTCACCACCACCAGCCTCCGCTTTCGAAAGCCATCCACCACCGCAGTCAATGTCCCAGTCTTCCGTGAGGCCCCGGCTTTCCGAAATGGTGAGACGTGTGGATCCCCCTCCATGGATCACATTCATGTTGCAATGACACTTGATGCAAGTTATTTAAGAGGCACAATGGCTGCTGTTCTGTCAATCTTGCAACATTCTACGTGCCCTGAAAATGTTATGTTCCACTTTCTTTATGTGAGAAATGAACCAGAAGTTTTTTCAAGTATCAAATCCACTTTCCCTTATCTCAATTTCAACGTGTATCGATTTGATTCGAGAAGGGTGCAAGGTTTAATATCGAAGTCGATTCGCCAAGCTTTAGATCAACCTTTGAACTATGCAAGAATTTATCTAGCTGATATATTGCCGGTCGATATTAAGCGCTTGATTTATCTTGATTCGGATCTTGTTATGGTGGATGATATTGTGAAATTATGGGGTGTCGATTTGAATGACAAATTATTGGCTGCACCAGAGTATTGTCATGCAAATTTCACTAATTATTTCACCGATGCCTTTTGGTCCAATCCCGTCTTGTCAAGAACATTTGAAGGACAAAAACCATGCTATTTCAATACCGGAGTAATGGTCGTGGATATGAATAAGTGGAGACAGGGGAAGTACACGCAAAAAGTTGAGTATTGGATGGTTGTGCAAAAGAACAAAAGGATATATCAGTTGGGTTCATTGCCACCATTCTTGCTTGTTCTTGCTGGTAATATAGAGCCAGTTCATCATAGATGGAATCAGCATGGACTGGGGGGAGACAACATTGAAGGGAAATGTAGAAGTTTGCATCCCGGTCCGATAAGCCTACTCCATTGGAGTGGCAAAGGGAAGCCATGGTTGAGGCTTGACTCAAGAAAACCTTGCAATGTTGATCATTTGTGGGCTCCTTATGATCTTTATCGCCCATCGAAACATTCTTTTGAAGAATGACAATAATCGATGGCATGTTTAGCTTTGCTTAATAATTGTCAAAAGAAGCCACATCTTGGCTATTACTCACCTTACGGAAAGCCGATGTTTATTTCTATCTTTTAAGCACGGTCGAACATGCATACTGGGGGACTTGGAAATTGAGAGATGTGAAAGATATAGAGGGACATATTGGGGAACAGAAAGCTCGTATTCATTTTCATTTAGAAAAGAAGTTCAAAAAAATGAAATATTACAAAGGGAAAAATATTACGAATTTTCGATATTTATTTTTTACTACAGAACAGAGAGAGCAAAAGGTTTTGTTTTGAGGAAGAAAATGGAGGGTAAGCATAAATGCGAATTTCTTCCTAGAGGCAAAAGAGGGGAGAATAATATTTCAATTTTTGACTTCGACAATCAGATAATTCATGACCCTCGATCATGTTGCCGATATATTTTTAGATTTTCATTCATTGTCTTCAAAAAAACTCAACTAACCAGTATATTATTACTAATTATAAGCACTATCATTGTTAAAGAATATAATTCCACATCGAATAAAGATGAAAATATAGACCAACTTATAAGGTATTGGGCTACTTCTCTTAACAATGTTGACCTTTTAAGATGGACCCTCAAATCTTTACATGGTATCAGAGCCCATTATGCTCCAACGAGCGATTCGATCCGATTAAGACTCAAAAAATGAGCATACGAATTTCAAGATTGGTCTGCTCAAACGAGCCACCATCTTGCGGGCATGTTAAGGGATATAATTCAACATCGAATAAAGATGAAAACATAGACCAACTTATAAGGTATTGTGCTACTTCTCTTAACAAGGTTGACCTTTTAAGATGAACCCCCAAATCTTTACAATCGTACTATCATATTGATATTTTATTTATTTTTTCGCTGATGCCTTTTTCTCATTTATATCATTTGTTTTGTTAATATATTAGTTTAGTAATGTAGATTTCACTGCCTCCAAAAATCTAAGGGCGCGTTTGATCGCAAACATGAAATTTGCATGAAAAGAAAATAAATTCTAAGCAATTTAATTGTCTAGAACTTATTTGTATGAAAATTAATAATTAAATGTGTTTGATTGATTTAACTTTCGACTTAGAAAATATTATATTTGTTCATTCTTTATTGGTGGGTAGATGAAAGAGTGTAGATAGATAAGAGAGAGTGAATTATCTGAAAAATAAAAATCACCTCTCTAAAAAAAATATTTTTCTTATTTTTGAGGAAAATATGGTCATGTGATCAAAAGTTGAAAATATTTTTCATGAAAAAAATTATCAATCAAACACTCAAAAATGAGGAATTTGGGTTAAAATGTCATTTTTCATGAAAAATAAAGTCAATCAAACGCACTCTAAGAATTTCTCCACAATGTTATCTTGGAAGGTCGAGTACATTTTTTTCATGAATTTGGACCGATATGTAGCATAATGAGAAATGCGGGCCCCATACAATATCAAATTATAGGTTCAATAATACTAATAATTACATGTAACGATTTTGTAATAAACTAATAATTAAGAGTCTGTTTGTTTTAAATTAAAATCTGATTTTAATCTAAATTAAAGTCAAATAATCAATATCAACCACATCTTTTTTGAGTCCCACAAATTTTTAATTACATATTTTAAAAACTTCTATCACAATATATTAAAAATCTGATTTTAATTTTCACCAAACACTTTCTAAATTCGTTCCAATAATACTTAATTTGTAAACCCAAAAAAAAAGAAAAGAAATTACGAACGTTTTTGAATGAGCTATGGCATGCAGTCAAGAGCATCAAAAAAATATAAATAAAGAAGTTTTTCGACCATTGTAAAGTATGGATACCAACGAATCAAGCCAAGCTTTTGTTCGACCAAAATATCAAGGCTTGACTCAAGCTTTCAGCTCATGTCTTTCCGAGCTAAACTGCGCTAACTAGGTTTTTTTTTCGAGCGCGTCAATGGGCTCGGCCTACACCCCAAAATGGGGCTCAGTTCTGCCAATCCTAGAGTCGAGCCGACTTTGGCTTTTTCGGACGGAGCCATGGGCAATCCAAATTGACGAGCCAAATTGTCATCCCTATTGTAAAGTAATAATATAAGAACATTATTTATTTGATAAATCATATTTAGAGCTTGTTTGTTTTAGATTAAAATATGATTTTAATCTAAGTCAAAGTCAAATAATCAATATTAATTACATATTTTATGAGTCCTACAACTTTTTAACAACACGTTTCAAAAATTTCTATCACAATCTACTAAAATATGATTTTAATTCACATCAAACGAATCTTTAGACTTTATTCATTGACGGTTGATTTTGGAACTGAGAAATTATAAAATTTCCCTCCATTTGATTTAGTTAAAAATTAGAAAATTAATATATTTTAATGAAAAAATAATACTATATGTGATTAAAAAGTTAATAAAAATGTAAATCCTAAAGTTTTGACCGAACCTTTTTGTGCTCTTTACACGATATTTCCTATAACCCAATTATCAAAGTGGAAATTACACAAAATCCTACTTTAAGTATTGAAAGTTCTAAAATCAGATGGGATGTTTCATTATTCAAAAACCAGATGTTTTATTAATTAATTAATAATCAAATCCTAAATTAATTCTCTCACTACCCCCTTCACTCTCGTCTCACCCTTCTCTATCTCTGCAACGTCAACTCTCTCTCTCACTGCCGCAATTGACCGCCGGTGTAAATCGCCAGCCAGAAGAAGCAATCGCCGCTGTCGCCGAAGACCACAGCTCGATGGAACATCTCGGGTGGAAGGAATAGGTCCAGTTTGGGTCGGCAATTTCAATAGGTCCAGTTCAATTGGCTCAAGCTCCATCCTCTCTTTCTCCACTCCTCTCCTCTCCTCTGCTCCGTCGCGAGATTGTAGTGTATGCGGTGACAGTTTGGTGATGGTTGGAAGTCGTGGTTATCGCAGTTGTGTTGGTTGGTCGTGGTTATCGCAGTGGTGTATGCGATGACGGTGTGGTTGGCCGAGGTTGTGAGTGTGTGATGTGAGTGCGGTGGTTAGGTGCAGTGGTGGTGCGGTGTTTGTCATTGCGTGGGTGTGTTTGTTGTGGTTGCGGTGCTGTGTGATGTGGGTGTGGTTGAGTGCACAGGGGTTGCACGATGATAATGCTTGGAATGGGTATGGTGGTGGTGACGACGACGGTGGCGCCGTGGTTGTGGCTGCGGTGGTAGTGATGTTTACTGCGGGTGTTAAATTTTGTTTTGTTTTGTTTTGTTTTTTGTTTTTTTTGGCTGGGATGTGGTTGGCGTAGAGCGATGGTGGCGGTGGCGGTCTTGCAGTGCTGGTGGTGGTAGTTTAGGCGGTAATGAGATGGTGGTCACTAGCGTTGCTGGTCGTAAAAAAATTTTGGGTTGACTGTGACCATTAAATTGATTAATCTGTGACCAATAAACAATATGTAACCCATGAAAAAGATGAACCGTGACTAAGAAATAACGTGTGACCTAAAAATTTGTTAATTTGTGAACGATATTTTGATAATTTATGAACATTATAAGTTGTAACTTGTAATTTTCGTGATCTGTGACCGATAAAAAAATTGTGATTTATAAATTTTCACCTGTGAACTAAGGAAAAAATTGTGACCTTTAAAATTTTTGAATTGTGATTGTAAAAAAATTTGTGACTTTTAAAAATTTGATTTGTGATCGAAAAATAATATGTGACTAATTAAATTGTGAATCTGTGACCGATGAATAAATTGTAACCTATAATTTTTTTAAATTGTGACCGTAAAATATTTTTTGACATTTAAAAAATCTGATTTGTGATCAAAATAATATGTGATTAATTAAATTGTGAATCTGTGACCAAATTATATAAATATGTGAGCTTAATATATTTAATTAATTAAATTATAAATAAAATTTAATAAAATTTTTAATTTTTAAAATTTAAAATTTATTTTCTTATTATTGAAATGGGTCAAAGTTATACTCTTCGTTATGAAATTTTCCCATTTTCAAATGTGAAAATTACACCGTAACCCGCATTTGAAGATTACATTACAAAAATCAGGTCCAAAGTTTAAATAATCATAATTCAGGTAACCTAAATATCTATCTCTCACTCTTCACTTTTCCGTCCCACTCCTCTCTCTCTCTCTAAACACGCAGAATAAAATTGGGGGAACTATACTCGCGGAATCGACGGAGACGGCGACGGCGCCCGTCTTCTCTTCTCTCTAATCTCTCCTCTGTCAACAGTAGTAGTGCCTCTCCTGGAAGAGAATCTCGGGCGTGGCTGTGTTACCCTCGGAGTTGAATCGGGCGTGGCGGTGTTTTCGCCGCTGCTGCAGATCGGTGGTGATGTGGTGTTGATTGGAAAATATTGGTTGTGGTGGTTCGAATTTGCAATTTTATATTCGAATCTACAATTTTTTTGGTGTATGTGGTGGAGGTGGCCGATCTGTGTAGAGGCGGCCGAGTGTCTTCCCAGTGGCTCATTAAGTGTGTTCGATGGAAGTGGTGGAGGTAGCGGCAGTGTATTTGGTGGCGGTATGGTTCGGTGGAAGTGGTGGAGGTGGTGCGGTCTGGTATTGTGAGTGGTGTTGACCGGTGGTTCTGGTAATGGTGGTGCGATGGTTTATGACAGTGGCTCATTCATGATAGTTGTGACTTTGTGGTGGTCGATGGCGGTAGTGGTGGTGGGGCAGCGACAGTGGATTTGGTGGTGGTATGATGCAGTGGAAGTGGTGGAGGTGGTGCGGTCTGAGTGGTGTTGACCGGTGGTTTTGGTAATGGTGGTGCGATGGTGGTGGTGCGGTGGCGGGGTAGTGGTGATGGTGTTTTGGTTGTTTGAGTGGTGGTGGTGGTGGTGGTGGTGGGTGGCTGTGACTTAATATTTGGTTATATGTGACCAAGTATTAAACTGTGACCTCAAAATTTAATATTCTGTGATCGTAAAGTTCGACAATCTGTGACCATAAAGTTCAATTCGACAATCTATGATCATAAAGTTCAATTCGACAATTTGTGACCATAAAATTCGACAATCTGTGACCATAAAGGACGATAATTTGTGATTAAAAAAATTCGTTCGTGACTAAAAATAATAATGTGACCAATAAATTTAAAAATTGTGACCGACAAATAAAATGTAACTTATAATTTTTTGATTTGTGACCAATGAGATAAACTGTGACCTATAAAAATTTTGATTCGTGACCTCGATATAATCTGTGATCTATAAAAATTTTGATTTACGATATCGAAATAATTTGTTACTTATAAATTTTTTGATTTGTGACCTCGAAATAATTTGTGACCAATTAATTTGATAATATGTGACCAGAAAATAAGTTGTGACCTATAATTATGTATCTGTGACCTTTAATTGTATATTTTTTACCTTATTATAATTAATTAGTAAAATATTTTTAATTAAAAAATAAAAATTTGATTTTTGCATTTGAAAAATTTGAAACATGAAAATTGAAGTGTGCATAATTAATGCCTTACTTTTGAATTTTTCCCTTTTCAAATTTATGAGCCCAATGAGGAGTTGGGCCCAGAGCACAAAGTGGCCCACGAAACGTAATGTGCGCGATACACCTAGTGCGTGCGCAAATCTATTCGCTTGTTACAGCAATCATCGTTTATTCTTTCTGTACGGTAGATTCATTCCATAACTAGAAACCCTAATACTCGATCCTTCAATTCATTTACTCACACTATGAATTTCTTCAAATCCATTCTATCAGAGGATTCAGATCCTCCAACACCCGAAAAGCCCCATAACCTGGAATCCGAATCCCCGCTGAAAAGGAATCAAAATCCGGATGATGTTGGACAGGACCCGGATTACATCTCACCGCCACCCAAAAGCCCGAATTTTGATTCATCTAGTGGTGGTAGTATTAGTGGCGGAGGGTGGAGTTTTGGGGGTCTGATCAAGACTTTTGCGACCCAATCTGAGTCGGTGCTGGAGACGTACAAACGGGATCTTAAGGAATTCGGATTGGGTCTCAGGAAGGAGTCGGAGATCATCGGAGAAGTCGCCAGCCGCGCCGTGAAGGACCTCCCGGCTTCGCTCGAGGCCGGTGCGTCGGCTGCTCATGGTTCGCTGGAATCTGTCGGACAGGCGCTTGATGGGGTGCTCAAATCAACTGCTGATATAATTTCACAAGGGAAAGAGAGCCTTCTTTCAGGCTCGGATGGGGAATCTGAAACGCCTGACATTAATAAGAGCTTGAGTTCGGGTCGGTACAGCCGGTTTGATGCCCAATTGAATGCAATCCAGTCTGATGCGAACACTTTCAGCAAAGATCCAGAGGATTTGGGGGAGTATCAGAAGTGGAAATCGGGGTTTACATTGGTGGAGAAGAGCAATGACGTTGAGGGGCTAATTGGAGAAACTGGGGTTTTGGAGAGCCTTTACAAAAGGCTTGTTCCTAGTACTGTTGATCACGAGACATTTTGGTGTAGGTACTTCTATAAAGTGCATAAGCTCAAGCAGCAAGAGAGTGTACGGGCTAATCTTGTTAAGCGGGCAATTTCTGTTGACGATGATGAGGAATTATCTTGGGATATAGATGATGAGGAGGAGGATAATGGATGGGAACAAAAGGGTAATGCGAAAGCAGAACATAAAGATGATTCAAGAAATGACGATTCTAATGATAAGAATTTGAGCCATGTTGAGAAACAAAAGGATCCTAGCAATGAGTTGCAAAATAAGGACAACGGAGATCATTCAATTGTGGATAATGTTGACAAGAATAATGCATTTGACTTGAGCAAGAAGAGTAGCGACAATGTTTCGTCTGATGAGAAGGCAAAGTCTCGAGAAATAATTGAAGTGAAAGATGATGAGAAAGTGGAGTCTGAACAAATAGCTGAAGAGAAGAATGATGAGAAAGTGAAGTCAAATGAGAAGGCTGATGAGGAGGCAAAGGGTGAAAAGAATGGTGCTGGTAAAGAAAGTGCGGTATCAAGTCATCAATCTGCTGCAGAGGAGGATTTGGAGTGGGATGAGATCGAAGATATTGAGAGCCATGATGAAACGAAAATTAGTATTACTCATGGTGGGAGCCCGAACAGAGCTGAGTTGAGGAATCGGTTGAGCATTGCAGAAGAAGATGAAGATTTGAGTTGGGATATTGAGGATGATGATGATGAACCAGTGAAGGCTTAATGTTATATCAACGATAAAAACCAGAAGATAAAGATACCGATGAGCTTTGTGGGGGCATGAGCTTATCAAAAGTCAATCGTATAAATGTTGGAATTGGGAGCTAAAGAAATCATAATGGTGTTGCGGCTTTTTACCCCGTAAATATAAAGAACATAAATGTATTAACTTACGCAATTTGTTCCATTCTTTTGCTTGTTTGTTCATTTGGCTCTTTGTTTGATAAGGGGGAAGGTTAATCTTCCCTCTATCCCATTGTGTTTCAAAGCTACACTTGTTTCTTTGGCCCTCTGTTTCTGTTTGATAAACAGAAACAATTGTATTCATAATTTAACACTGTTACTGTTCTTCCTCTCGGGGAAAAAAATATATTTTTCCTTCTTTAATAATTCTTGCCATGAGCTAGTATTTTGTATTGCAGCTGCTGTGGCACTGGTTTTGAAGGTGTTACCGGCAATAATGTTGGGTGTATTGTAGTTTCGCATTGCTCCATCTATGAATATTTCTTTTTCAAACTGTTTCCCTCTACAGTTTGGTTTATATGGTTAGATTCTCTTCATAAACTTACTCTCTCATTTCTCATGTAACTTGCAAATCTGAAAAACTTGCATCTTTTTTGAAAACACGTAGAACTTATATGTATATCATGATGTTTTCTTCAGGCATTTACATTAAACTAAATTATGCTTGTTGATGCTATTTTGTGCTCTCTTGCTAGTCTTAATTAGTTATACCACATTTTAAGTATCGCGACACATTTTCCCCTTTATCTTCCCTTCATTTCCTTTTTTCTTTTGCATGATAGCTCGAGATCTTATACTAAATCATTAGGCAAAGAAGTTTTCAGGCCTAATTCAATGAACCCAACTGCAGTGATTGGACCACTTTATATCAATATGTTAATGAAGGATGTATTGATTTGCTTTTATAAGCAGCTATCCAGAGAAGATTTGGTGGTGGTGTTTGGGGAAAGGAACAATGGGTCGGCTTGCTTGGCTGCAAAAGGAGGAAGGAGTATATTTGTAGATGCTGGATTGTTGTTTACCTTCTCTGCTTCCTTCTTTACTACCACGAATGAGTATCATTGGTTTCCTCTTATGTGATTGAATTTGAAACAAAAAATCTTCATAGCTGATTATTTTGCATGTTTGCAATAAGTTAAAATATTTTTAAGAAAATGGACCAAGATAGTTATTTGAGTTCGGAGAGAAAACTGTTAGAGAGATTCAGGTAGAGTTGAGTGCACTTAAAATTCTGAGAGTTTGGAGAGAAAATTGTTAAGAGGAAAATTAAGAAAATAACTGCACTAGGTGGGATTTTTTCCCAACAACTCGTATAAAATGCTCACGCTTCAAACTTTGAAATTAGCGTAAAGATGATTACAAGTTCTAAGTTGAGTGACGGGAAAAATAGTTTTAATAAATGGCGTAGCATTTTGCAAGATGTTCTCATGCAGCAAGTACTTCTTATGAGGCGTTGGAAGGTAAGATGCTAGAGCAGCATTAGAATAAAAAATAGTTGTACCATCAAATTCGCTCTTGCACCCAACTTAAATAAGAAATCTCCTTCTAAAGTTTAAAAAATGTTAGAAGAGTTCTATATGTTTACGTCCCTAACAAATATGCTATATTTGAAGAAACAAATATATGATTTTGAATATGGATGAAGATTCTGGTGTTAGCCAACTGAGTTACTTAATATTGATGTTAAGATTGAGCATGAAGATAAGCCGATAATTTTATTTACTTATTTGCTTAAGTCATATAAAAAATTGGTAACATAATTATTAGTTTAAAAAATCTACTTTGATAGTGAATTATGTTTGACTGCTTAGTTAAAGAAAATCAACTAGTATTGTCAATGGTGATCGAGTTCTTTTGGCAACTTCAGAAAGTAGGCGTAGTAGAAGTGAATTATGAGGAAGGAATATGATGTGATGAATGATTGTTCTCAATCTCGTATTAGGAGAGATGTGGAATGTTGTTATTGCCGCAAGAACTGACAAAGCATCTTGAAGTGAAGATAAATCAAAGTCTAAAGAGGATTTAGAGAACGTGAATGTAGTTGAAGGTGATGTTTTATGTATGGTTGATTATGAAAGTCTAGTATGATGTTTTTATCATGTATGCCAGCACAAGGGTTGTTTTGAGGACAATGTCATATGACAGGTATAATATTTATTTTTATAGCTCAAGATCAGAAACTTGAAATTAATGGTTCAAAACTGTGAATGCTAAGATGTTTGATGGAGTGGTGAGATGACTAACAAGTGTTATGTACATCTCAAAATTGAGGCGAAATTTGATACTGTTTGGTGTACTGGACACAATGAATTATGAATATGCTGGACGAGCTAGTATAATTAGTGTAAAAAAAGGGATAAAAAGGTTGGCAAACTGTACAGGCTCATAGGGAAGATAGTTCCAAATAGAGTAGCGTTAGAGTCACACGAGGCTAGTATTTTACTATTGTCAAAGGTTGTGAAGGGACCAAGACGAGCTCTGTGGCTAATATCCAACGGAATGAAGTTCGAAGTTCAAAGATGACAAATTAGAGGATTAGGTTTAACGAATCTTTGAACACAATTCATGTATACTAAAATTGAACAGGCCGGCAACACATACTAGTGAAGGGTGCAAAAATGGGTGTCAAAGCTTGTCATGATAGGGAGATTTTGGGTCAAGGTAGAGATTGTTGGGTTTGACCAAAACTTGAGAAATAAAAGAGTCCTATTGTGAAAAGAAAAAGAATTTTTTATTTTCAATAAAAAAAAATATTGCAATAAAATAAAATAATTCTATTTCATTAAGGAAAGTGACCAAAATGGTAATTTCTAGAAGAATTGTACTGGAAAGAGAATCCTTTCGCAATTAAGAAAAAGACTTCTAATGCAATAAAGAAAAGAAATTCACATCCTGGGGGAGATTTTCTCCCCCAAAATAGAGATTATCTGACCGTTGGGTTGGAAATTTCTAGCCCTTGAGCATGACATTGTTGACTGCTTATGTGAGGCGTGGATCCCCTGCTTGGAAAGTAACGGTCCAAAAATCGATAGGAGAAGCAGAAATAGACACTCCCTCAATGTAAGTGCTTGAAAGTTTTTTCTATAAATTCATGACATTGCATTGAAAATAATTGTGCTTAGCACCAAGAATAATTCGAATATAGAATTACATGCATCTACAATTATGAGATTTTAGAGAGAGACAGATGTTAGAGAGAAATTAAGAAAATAAGGTACCAATCGATTATTCAAGTTTTGTACAGGGAAAAGTTGAAAGAATGAGGACAATACTGTATTTTTCAATTTTCTTTGCAAATAAAAGTCTTCTACAAAATGCAATTGTCGTTGATTTATCGAATCACGTTTAATTTTTAAATTTTTTTTCCCTTTCTGGCTTATTTTTGTATTTTTCGTTTCTCTGTTTTAGATGCGATTTTTACCCTACATGTTGATTATTTGCATATAATTGCACGTAGTTGGTTTGTCGTCTCAATAACATGTTCAAGAAAATTTTGAGAAAATGACATTATAAAGTGATAATTTTTTATAGAGACAGCAGCCGTAAATTACAAAAGCCCAGCATGGTGTGATAATGACATATTGGTAAGCAATTGTAAATTTCATTTTCATTTTGGTCCTCGAACTGTCCAAAACTATGATTTTTAATCCGGTGACCATTTAGAATATTTATAAAAATTCAATTAACTATTTATAAAATAATGTTAGCGATTACTAGGGGCTTGTTCGGTAGAAATTTAATCCAATTTTAATTAAAAATATAGTCGTTATGCTTGACTTTCATCTCAGACATGGAACCCACTAACGGCTAGTTTTTCAATTAAAATCTCCACCAAACGGGCTCTAGATTGTACAATGACAAGTCGGTGCAATTCAACGAATGACTAACTTAAAGCCTACGAGCACCAACACGAGCACGTTTAGAATTTTTGGGCTTGACAACATAAGATGGGCTAATTGTGGTAGACTCAATCTCACATAGCATAGAGAAGGAAAATGAGACTAATTTTAAGTGAAATGACCACTTTCAATTTGTATGAAGCTTTTGTGTGAAAGTTCAAAAGCACAACCGTTTGGGTATTGCCCAAAAATGAACTATATCATACATAATAGATTGAGATGTTACATGTGTACACGTATTTAATCATAAATATAATATTGCTCGGGTCATTTTCATCACACATCATTTTTCTTGTATGAAAGACATAATCATAGTTCTTTAAAGACCTTTTTTTTTTGTCAAAATTGCAATTTTAGAATTTTTGTTAGTACCTAACGGCGACGCGTAGAATTATAAGTTAGTGATTATGACAACCTTAGTGATCATTTGGGAAACTGTGAATTTAAATTACTTTAATAACCATTTCTAAATTTGTTACAAACTTCAGTTACCATAGGTGAAATTAACTCGTTTTCTGTCCTTCCTTCTCCTCTCTTCCTTTGCACCAAACATAAAAAAGGGTTGTGGCCCTTGAAATGCCAGGGTGCCCAACCCTATGATAGTTGGGGACGAGAAAATTGGCCACCTTAATGAACCCCTGGATGTCCAAGTGATTGTTCATGAAGAATAATGTCATTTGACTCGTACGGAGGATGTTCTCAATGATCGCGCCCTCACATGGGATGCGTGATTTTCGTGCGAATAAAATAATCCCGACCTCCCATATGCGTGTGTGCAATCATCCCCAAAGTCATTCGTGCGGGTCGTCTAGCACGGTTGGTTCATGAAAAAAGGCCTGAGAAAATTTTCTTCCCCCCACCAGGGGCAGATCCAGCACTCGACGAGCCCTCGCGACCATTTGTGCTGGATCCGCCGAGAATGATTTTTTTTTTTTTTTGAAAATAGAAAAACAATTTATATTATATAACTGATAATTCATTTCATTTGCTAACATTCTTGTTAGCCCAACCGGTTGGAACTTGCACCATGAAACTGGACGTTTTGGGTTCGAAACTCCAATAGCATATGTTTTGTAGTTTTTTGTATTTCAATAATTTTACCAAAACAAATGGCAATTATTAGGATTCGAACCTGGCACCTCCCTTAAACATATTGCCTACTCCACCATCATAGCAATCATTGATTTGTGACAATAAGAGAAACAAAAAATATATGTTCAATATTACCGGATTTAATGCAATTTAACCTATAATGTGTTTCTCTTCTTGATTTTTTTCTCTAATAAATTGATTTAAGAGTTTGGTTAATTAATGACAAATTTATTATTATTTTTTTTAAAAAAATTTGACCTTAGTGTCATATGGAGTCTTTCAACAAAAACTTATTTAATTAATAGAAAATTACAATTTTCAATCACAAAAATCGGTTGCGAAAAAGTAGGATCACACAAACACATAAAATTGATATAAGCACGAATAATTTCAACTTTGTTAATATAATAATACTTGTTTAATTAACTTTAATTGTAAACTAAATATTGATATTTTTGTTAATAGATATTGTATCTTTGATTGAAAAATAATTTATGATATTTTGCAGATTATAAAACGATTTTTTCATTCAAAATGAAAGTTCGTACCTAATTCTAGTCTAGTTCATACGATTTTTTGAATATTATTTAACTAAATATTAATAAACAATACCGTTATCACGAACGTTGACTGTTGATAATAAGTGTTCAACGTTCGGTATTCGTTCTAGCTGAATTTGAACTCTAGATTCGTTCCCGCCTATCACAGCGGGCCAGCTGGTAAGCATAGTTCCGTAAAAAATCCCTGGCAAGAAATCCATAAAATCCCCGGCGAAGCGTTTCCAAAAACCGTAATTAAAACCCCTGAAACCTCTTCTCTAGCCTAAGTGCCGAACGCATTCCTCGTTTCTCACGCAGGAGTAGCATTACGAAATGCTTTCGGAGTGTGGCATACAAGAGTTTTAAAATCCAATTACGCCAGACTAAAGGTGCTACTTCAAAGTTTTGGATGCTCTACGGATACGATTCTCACTCAAAACCAATCCCATAAGCACGAGTGAGTGTTTTTCCCCCTTCCTATGGGTAGGGCTATGTCTTCGGTATATAAATATTGGAAACAGTTCTTGTCTAAGAAACTTACTACAGATTCAACTGCATCACTTCCTCTTCACAATGGATTGATTTATAATCTCAATTTACCAGAATTCTGCAAAAATCAATTCTTTATCAATTTATGTAGTCTTGTTGATGCGGGCTCAGCCGAGTTGGACTCAAGAACTGCAACTGCTGCACTTGGAAGGAAACCTAAATCTGCAAAGAAATTAGCAATAGAGAGTTCGTATACTATCTCTTACTTGATAAATTCATGTGGTCTGTCTCGAGAGAAGGCTATCTCTGCTTCTAAGAAAGTGCATTTTGAAACACCAGAGAGACCAAATTCTGTGCTTACCCTTTTAAAGAAACATGGATTTAGTAAAACCCATATTGCTAATCTTGTTAGGAGAAGGCCTTTGCTTCTTTTATTCAATCCTGAGAAAACTCTTTTGCCCAAGCTTAAATTTTTCCAATCCATTGGCCTTTTAAAGGCGCGCCTTTGGGGCACCATTTCCAGAGACCCTACTTTGTTGACTAGAAGTTTGGAGAATCAACTTATTCCCAACTATAATTACCTGAAGAGTGTGCTTTTGACTGATGAAAAGGTGGCTACTGTTGCCAATCGAACATCATGGGTTTTTCTAGAGGATCCTGAAAAGAATCTTGCTCCAAATATTACTATTTTGGAAGAACTTAATGTCCCACAATCGCGCATCATATTTTTACCGACACATTATCCAGAGGCCGTATTGCAAAAAAGTTATGAGTTTAGAGCCTCTGTTTCTGAGGTGGTGGAAATGGGGTTCAATCCTTTGAGAACAACTTTTGTATTGGCGATACATGCAATTTCCGGAAGAAGCAATAAAATGATATGGGCTCGGTGTTATGAGACTTACGGTAAATTGGGTTGGTCGAAGGATGATATTTATACGGCATTTAGGAAACATCCAAGTTGCATGATCATGTCTGAGAAGAAGATCTCTAAAACAATGGACTTTCTGGTTAACAAGATGGGGTGGGAGTCCAAAATGATTGTATCGTGCCCGATAGTTCTCTTCTTCAATTTGGAGAATCGTATAATTCCTAGGTGCTCCACAGTTCAGGTTTTGTTCTCGAGGGAATTGATTAAGAAGAAAGATGTAAAATTGAGTACTCTGTTGAAGCCGGCTGAGAAATATTTCTTGGAAAAGTTTGTGATCAAATACGAGAAGCAAGTACCTAAACTCTATGATTTCTACCAAGGGAAGGTAGGCATTGAGGAATTGTGATATAAAAGTACGGAAATAGGCAAGGCTCTTAGTATAACGTCCAGTTTAATACATTTAAAGCAGTACTGACATAGATGTCTTTTGCATTGGATATATGAGACTTGCAGTGTTGTCTCTAAATCCATTTACTTTGTGTATTGATATCATTTTATTTTATTGAGATTAAAAAAGTTCTGGCCCGATGAGTTCCATCGATACCCGTACTTGGCCTGTGTTATGAACTTCCTTTTCTGAATCTTCTATGGTATACCAGTGGTTCATCCTGACAGCACTCTTGTGATCACTATCAATGGCATTGGCCTCACCTTGGAGCTAATTTATCCAACCATTTTGCCATTTACACCACCAAAAGGAATAGGGTAAGCACTCTTTCTTATTATTAACCCCACCTAATGCATATTTAACACGGCAGTGGTCATTAAGACCACTTGTTAAGTCAAGCCCCTAAATTTTATTTCATAAATGAGTTTCCTGGATCAGGAGATGATGATGTTAAAGGTTTCCCTCCCTATTAAACCATGATAGAGATGTCAAAATGAGTCTAGTCCAAGTCTATGTGGCCCCGCATGTGAAAACCATGGCCCTATATGACAGGTAGTGTCGTGGATCAGACAAAGCACTAATTTTGTTGACCAAAATATGTGAAGCAAATACCTAAAACTCTATGATTTCTACTAAGGGAAGATTGGCATTGAGGAATTGTGGTATAGGTGATGCTGTTAGTGTAAAGTCCATTTTTTTTAATGCATTTAGAGCAATACTGATTTAGTTATTTGTTGTCTTGGATTTATGTGGCTTACGGATTTGTCTGTAAATCCAATTCTTCTGTTTATTGATAATGTTTTATTTTATCAAGACTAGAAAAGTTTTGGTCGAAAATGTCTTATTAAGCTAAGCTCCTGTCAAACATTGAATTTCCATTTCTCCTTCACCTAATGTATTGTTTTGTAGAATTTTGGACATTTTTAATGGAATATTGTTGACTATGAAATAGCTAGAACTAACAGGCACAATTGATTAATATCGTGTATTTATTTGTGTTTCTGGAGGAATCCCCTTAGCATCCACTTCGTAGTTTTATCGTGCTATGAAGCTTTTTTATAGCCAAATTGCATTTGCTTCTGACTTTGATTGCCCAAAGATTAGCGTTTCTTCAATTCTTGAGGATACTATGTGGTGTACTCTGCCTCTCGACATTGAATTTCCATTTCTCCTTCACCTAATGTATTGTTTTGTAGAATTTTGGACATTTTAATGGAATATTGTTGACTATGAAATAGTTAGGACTAACAGGCACAATTGATTAATATCTGTGTATTTATTTGTGTTTCTGGAGGAATCCCCTTAGCATCCACTTTGTAGTTTTATCGTGCTATGAAGCTTTTTTATAGCCAAATTGCATTTGCTTCTGACTTTGATTGCCCAAAGATTAGCGTTTCTTCAATTCTTGAGGATACTATGTGGTGTACGCTGCCTCTTGACATTGCTCCATGCATAACATGTTGCTTAAGATTGCAAACCCGATTTGATTAGGTAGCACACTAGCACTTGCAGGAACAGTTGCCACTGTTCGTAGTGAACATGGTACATCAAACATGGGAAGAAGTGGAGGTCTTGGAACTGACGTAGGCCATCACTATCCTAGGTTCCTAATTTGAAAGTTAATTTCCGCTGAACAGTTTTTTGACAGTGTTTAATTTGCATCGAGTTAGAGTCGATGTTGTTAACAGGTGGATTGTTGCTGATCAAATCCGACAAGGCTTTCCACTTGTAGCTTCTGTTGAGCCTTGTTAGGCAGGGGAGTGAGTCAAAATCCAGCTTTTGAAAAAGCATTGATACCCAGAGAATAAGGAGCTATTTTCGACCCTGAAGCTTTCTGCACTGACAAGGAGTTGATAAGGAAAGATAACCCTTGTATGAAGCTGAAAGCAGTCTGGCACAGTAAGTTGCTTCTGGTTCATGGACACCCCTTAAGTGTTTTATTCCCAGTTGATCCTATAATATTTCTGGAAATTAAAACTCTTGGAGCAGTGGTGGACGGATGATCTTTGGAGGAGAGTGCACTACCGGTGGAATAATTTATTTTGAGATAAAACTTTTATGCTTTTGGTAGAATAGGGCTAATTCATGTTAGATTGAAGTCCATATGACTTTTTATAATTTTTTAATACTCGTAATCATATATTGGACATATTTAATTCAAAGATAGATTTCTATACAAATTTTTCGTTCTTCTGATTGAAAAATAACTGAGAATTCACTTGGAGATGATGGGAAAAACCATCGCGCCCATGTACCCGACCCCACCACCCCCTCACAAATGAGGTCGGCCTCACGCCCAATTAATGCGTGGGGTCCATTTCCATGTGAGAGGTAGGTAATTTAGAGTGTAAAATTTCGAGTGTCTGTAGTTCGGTTGGGAGATGATAGCTCTACGAGTTATCTAACTTCTAGCTTTGTATGTTTTGGGGTAGTTTATTTTGAGTTATTGTTTTTTTTGTCAATTGCGACTTTTATGCAAATTTTGAGTATTTCATTCATTTATATGGACATATGGTTATTAAAATATGGTAAAATTTTCAAGTTTAAATTAAGTTTTTGCTTATAAATTTTTTGCAATAATGGTGAAATGTCTCGAAAGCATTTTCAATTTCAACATGATTTTCAAGTTAATGATTTGTTTATTATTTGAGTTCTTTAGCACTTTGAAAAAAAAAGCAACTTTTCTTTCCGCACGTAATATGATTCCATTGTCACTAATAGTCGTGCCTTAGTAAATAAATATTCTATTGTCACTAATATTCTTGAAAGTCATACTATAATTGACTTCTTTTAAGACTATCCACCATTATCGTGAAATTTTAGTCACTTTTTGACGCTCTTTAAAATAAAATAAAATAATTTTTTTCTCATAATTTTTTTAATTAAATATTCATGAAATAAAAATATTTTCCAAGTAAACTCAAATTATTTTCGGGGTACTTTTAAAATTGGTTAGGTCAAATCATTCAGTTTTTATTTTGACTTTTGAACAATTGAATATTTTCACAATGACCTCTTAATTGTTAAAAAATAAAGATGCCCTTAAGTATGTTATACAATTATAATATATTATTTTGTTTAAAAGACATTACTATCATTTTAGTTAATAAGTGAAAATAAAAAACTTAACACTTAAAACTTCAAAACTAGATAATTTTTCTTATCTGTTTATTTCAACATAGATAAAATTTCTCTTATCTCTCATCTGTTTCAATTTCAAAATCTCATAAATTTATCGAACACTAAACAGGGAAATATTTTTTTATATCAATCACTTCGAATCGGTAAATATATTTAAGTATATTTTATTTTCGTTTTCGTTAGATTAGTATACGTTTTAATCAATAAATCTTATTTCGACATAGAATAACATGTAGAATTTTTTTTAACGGATCTATAATTTTTTTAGTACGATCAAGAAAAGAATTCATCTGCATGTTGAGACTGGCCGGTTGTATTTCTTATTTTTTAAAATAAATTTTGCGGAATGGGTTGAGCTAAATTTCTGATTATTTTTCTTTTATAATTAAAAATTCTGTTTCATCGTGCATATATAGTTGTAATCCCAGTTTATTTTTGGTGATTTCAAATTTGACGAAAATGATTGATGTGTATGAAAATGGACGAGTAATATGCATGTTGGTATTCCAAATTTTCGCAACAGATAGGACATCATACATGGGAATGTACTATGATTTACAAAAGAAGCTGAACGTCGATTCCTCTCAATACGATATGGAACTGAGATTTCTATTTAACGAGCATTCATCCATTCTGATTCCACCTATGAAGGTTACTTCTGATGCTGAATTATCTATTAGAATTGAACAAAATGCATACGACCCTGACTCCTCTTTGTGTGACTTTAGTGAGGAAGGGTGTCGTTAGAGCGGATAACAATGCAATAATTTTTGAAACACGATGGAGATAGCTCGTGAGGATGATGTAGTCGTTCCCAAGACAATTGCACATTATCGTGATCTCGCTATTACGCACATAATTTCGTCGGTTGTTCAAGACAACGAAAATGAAAATGAATTTACAAATGAGGATTTGATTACTCTATCCCGTTAAAGACATGAGCAAAGTGAGAGCTCAAGGGTTGGATCAAGTGGACATTCATCTAATTATTCACATGTGGTTCTCAATGATGAGGATTTGCAAGTCAAGTAACTGTTTGAAATAACGAAAGATTCGCAAGAAGTTGTGCACCAGATGACATTAAAACACAACTTTGAGTTCAAGGTAAAGAAATTAAACAAGTCATTGCTGACAATTGTCTGCGTCGACGATAGTCGCCGTTGGCGCTTGCGAGCGACTAAGATGGACACGAATGAGTTCTTTGTGGTTTGCAAGTATACACGGAAACATACTTGCGAAGTGAGAATTCGTCGAAACAATCACAGGCAATCTCGAGCATAGTTTATTGGTTGACAAATAATACACAAGCATTAGGACCTGTAGACGATCTAAAACTTTCGGACATCATTAACGACATCCATCGAGAGTACGAAGTAGTCATGAGAGTTCTGCTAAATTGGCTAGATATTGCCATAACATAGAGAAAACTAATCTCGGCTCGACATTTTTTATTGAGACAGAAGGCAATGATTGCTTTAAGTTTTTCTTCATGGCTCTTTGATGATGCATTCGAGGATTTCCAAATACGATGCGACTCGTAATTCTAGTGTATGGTACAACTACGAAAACTAAATACCAAAGCAAGTTGATTATTTATACATGTTAAGACACCAACATCCAAATTTACCTTCTTGCATTCAGCATAGTCGACACTAGAATGATCTTTCGATGCGTTGGCTCTTTACAATGCTGAAGGAAGTGATCGGGGAAGTCGAGGACCATGCCTTTGTAATTGATCGGTGACTGTCTATAATAAATGGTATTACTGAAATTTTTCCATGGCACATCACATGTATTATATGTGCCATATACAAGGCAATCTGAAGATTAGGTATCGGAGCAAATATATCGTTTCATTGTTCAGGAGAACAACCGAAGCTTATAGTGTTGAGGAGTGTAATAAGTTCATGGTCGAAATAGAAAGTAAATCATTTCCGCATGGGATTATCTAACAAAAATGAGGATTGAACATTTGGTGCGATCACATTTTTCAGGACGTTGATGCAACATGATGACGTCGAACAATGCAAAATCTCTCAATGCACTGTTCAAGAAGGATCGAGATTTACCAATTCTCACAATGATTAAGAACATTCGTAACTAGCTGCGCAGTGGTTTCACGACTGAAGTGCGGAATCACAGAGTTGCACGAGTGTGCTAACCCCAACTCAAGAGGACAAACTCTTTAAGGTTGCAGAGGTTGCAAAAAAGTTGAATGTGGAACCATTGGATGAGTTGCGCTTCTCTGTGAAATGTGCGGTAATACGACATACATGGTGGACTTGACTGATAACACATGCATTTACAATCGATTTCAGTTGGAGAGTATTCCATGGAAGCATGCAGTCGCAGTGATTATGTATCGAGGCATTGCGGTAAGAACATTATGCTCTCCTTATTACACGACTGATTCTTGGAGAGTAGCGTATACTGAGACTATATTTTCTCTACCGAATGAAGTCGAGTGTGAAGTTCCCGACCATATTTTTTCACTTAATACATTGTTTTCCACAAGTTGAACCGCATGATCCTAGACGTCCACTTACGTCTAAAATACCATCTACCATAGAGTTTTCGACAGGTGCAGAACAATAGGACATATTCGTCAATTTTGTACTTGTCAGATTCCCCTAAATGACAATTATAATGGTTTTAAATGAACAGTATTTATATTTATTTTAAAATATTCAAAATTATTTCGTAATTAAATAAACAATTATTTCATAATTAAAAAAATTCAATGTATAATGTTTACATGAATTTTACAATATTTATAATTATTTCATAATTACAAAAAAAAAATCAATGTAAATGTCTATATAAATTTTAAAAAATTTACAATTATTTCATAAATAAAAAAATAAATTCAATAAAAATATTTACGGATCACAATTAAATTCATATAGATCACATGTTAATTTATTCCTCCAAATCTGTATCCACGATAAGTTGATTTCATCAAATTTATGTGTTGTACTAAAAAATTCAATATACTTTATGACGAACATGCAACAATCGTCCTTGTAATTGAACAATAATGTATTAGTTCGATACCGTGTAGCTAAAAACTAAATTTTAAAGTTAAAAAAATTACAAACACTTAAGATATTGACTGTCTCGCCGCCGTCGTGTCCTACACAATGCTAGTTTGTCTTGAACAGTCACTCTTACTCGTTTAGTCATCAAAGGAATGATCACAGCCAGTGACTCCAAGTTTTGCTCAAGCTGACTCTATATCGAACATGAATGATAGGAATCGTACATATATACAGTCGAGTCAGCGAAGACGATATCCACGACAATGCAGTGATGATTTGCGATCATTGGAATGTACATATGTGTACAACCCTCCCATGACTTTTTCCCGACACACGGCGACATTTCGATGACCCACTCGAGCATATATTCAAGCACCGTGTACTCGTTACCCATAAGTTGGAGCGAGTGATACTCAATGGTTACGACACGTACGAACTCGGTGTTCAATATGACTCGACCAGGAATGTGAAATTATTTTGGACATCTTTGAGCTTGTTTGCTCAACAAGCTCATGGTCATGTTGATGTGCTGCATCAAGAAACACCAATAAAAAAAAGGGAGTTATTTCATTTAATAAACAAAAAATTATGTATACATAAAAAAAATATGACTCTGTCACTTACATCGTCGATGAGCCAGACTTCCGGAGTGATGATGTCATCGAACCACTTATAAGCATCTGAGATGGTCATTTGAGCTATCGTACTGCTAGCTCTAAAAAAAGAAATAAAGAAAATGTTAAATGAATCATATATGAGTTAGAGTAGCGTACTTTACTAAAATTATACAATACTTACCCAGACAAAATTCTTCTCCACACCATCTCGAACGCTTTTCACTTGGCATGGTCCCATTGACGAACCTCCTCATCTTCGCCTCAGTCGTGAAGGGAGAGACGACGTATTGTGACGGCAATCTCGGCCTCTTGTCGACCACCTGCTTCGACACGTTAATAGCACACTTCTTACTCTGAATCACAGCGGACATCATCTCCTCCTCTACCCCGATGACCGCCACCTCCTCCGCTCTCTCCTACTCCGCAACCGTTCGTGTCTTTATTGGGCCGACCCTCTCCATCTACCCCTTCCCATCTGCCACCTCTCTCGTCCCTGATGGGGCCACCTGCTTCCTCTCTACAGATAACAAAAGCAATTCTAATGCATCATCTGACCACAACTGTGGGTGACCCCATCTTCGTCATCCTCCCGATCACCCTCTCCAGTACCCCGTCATTTGCATACTATATCACTTCGGAGCACTGTGACCTCATCATCAAGGTCTATGAAGTGGCGACGCAACACTCTAAAATCATTTGATAAATTGTCGACTCATCGTATCAACTATCGTTGCAGCATACTGACCTCTTCCACTATAAATCCAGTCAGGCAGACATACAAATCATTGAAATGACCCTGATTGTGTGCAGGAGATCCATAAGAGAGGTGTCTGGACGGGAGAGAAGAAGATCTCTTCAACGGAGGTAATGTCCTCGATGGAGGTAATCGTTGATCAATTAGACCGCGCTGCTACACAAATAACAATATTAAAAATTATTAACTTAATTAATAATTTCTAACTCATACATAACGACATTCAATAAATTATATTCAATTCATATACACAATTAAGGGTCTAGGATCGAATCAGACATCTGGTCATCTTGAGTGTGCGGAACGACTATGGAGAGAAGAACGTATGATTAGCTTTTCGGGAAATTTCCAAACGAACAATTTCAATGAAATCTTTCAATTTCTTATTTTACCCGTAATAAAGAACTTGCAAAATGGATCTGTTTATTATAAATAGATTCATCGTTCATCTGGTTGTCCAATTGGTTAAATGCTATTAATGAAAATAGTAATTCATTATTCTTGACATTAGGTCCTGGAGACTTTTTGGTTCATCATGCTATTGCTCTAGGTCTACATACAACTACATTGATCTTAGTAAAAGGTGCTTTAGAGATCTTGACCCTTTTCCTCCATCGACGATGACACAGTTATGACTTCAAGCAGACATATTGATATTTCAACTAGTTAATGATCGTGTAATGGATTTTAAACTACATACAAAATAAATCATAAAATGTTTAATACTCACACGAGGGTTGTTGAAGAGAGTCGATAACTGTTTCCTGGATCGACATTCGTTTGCTCGGGATGCTCATCAATAATGTATCTGAGGGTAGCATGTTTTCTCTGGCTTCACAAAGCGGGTACCCAATAGAGAGACGGTATAATATACCATGATCTGCAATGCATGCAATTATTATATATAAATTCAGTATAAAAAATATTTAAATGTTGAATATCTTAAACATTTACATGTACTGCTAGGGACATGAATATCTTAAACATTTACATGTACTGCTAAGGACAATCCATAAGTATCGTACTTACGCACGAACCCCTTGGGCTTCGAGTGTGGTCTAATGAAGACGTGTATGGTGTCCTCAAAATATCTTCATCTCCCCGGATAGTTGCTGAAGGCATCGATATCATCGAAATCTACATGTGGCAGAGGTCGATTGCAATCATTTTGTGATGATACCATACCACGCTCTCAAGGATGTAGACCATACCTAACTTTAGTTTGTCTAATATCTGGGTGCACGCCCTTATTGCGTTAATTAGTTACGGCAGAAACACTATCCCTATCCCTGCAAAATAAGCCTCGTGTAACATGTTGCTTCTCTGAGTACTGTCATGAGCTACTTCATTGCCCGTAATCTTTAGTCCAGTCATCAGGGCAATCTCGAACAAGGAGAACATAGAAACCTTTCCCCCGAGGTCGAAATGGAAGACTCTATCGTTGACTGGCTTGAGCAGCTGACACAGTAGTGCATCGATGATCAGCCCAAAGTACTGGACCTCCCTCAGCTGATATATGGGCTAAAGGAAGGATTGACGTAAAATATCCGTCTGCTGGTCATCTAGCAGCTCCAGTAGTGTAGTGAAGCTGTCAAAACTACCGTTTCAAGTGGTTTTGCCCAGCATCCGTTTCAACTCCTCATCCAGATGGTATTCTATCCTACAAAAATTCAAATGTTAAAACATTACACAAGAAATAACAGAAAAAGTATGATCTCAAAAAATTAAACAAATCGAATTGTAACTATTTTATGCAAGATGTAAATTCATTTTACACCGATACTAATAAAAAACAAAATGAATTACAGACAAAAATAAAAATAAAATTATTACAAAGTTTTTTAATTAGAATAGAAATAATTAAAATTAAAATTAATTTTATGATAAATCGAAAACAATATATTATGAATTTTAAATCTAACAAAAAATTATATTTACAATGTGAAGAAAAAAAAAATTAAAACAATTTTTAAAAAAAGTATAATACAATAAAAAAAATTAAACGAAAGGAAAAAAATAAAAAATAGGACAAAAATAAAAAAAAATAAAAAAAAAAGTCAGTTTGGGCCAACTGTTTAACGCAGTCGATTTTTAACGACTGTCTCGCTGGAAATGAGGATATTTCCACCATTTTCTATCTATCTACAATATATTAAAAGTGTCGATTAAAGAGAAACTTTTGAATATCAATTCACCCTTATATATTTAGTTATATATCAATTCTACTCTTATATACTTAACATAGTACCATTTAATATAATTTAACTTCATTTAATAACCATTTAAATGTAATGCTCATTGTTTTATATTGGAGTACTTATAATTTTAGATTAATCAAATTAAGTTTAATTAATTAAATAATATTATTTATTTAGTATACTACTTAAAATCGAAACTATCATATACAGATGTAATTTTATTATAATTATATAATATAATATATTAAAGTTGCATTATTATAATGGTAGATTAATTACATATTAAAATAATTGTCAGCCCCCAACCTCTACTCTTAACATTTTTATTTTTATCGTGTTATTTTATTAATAGTTTTTATAGCAGACTAAGATTTAATCCAAATAAGCATCTCACAGTATAATCAAGACGTGTCACAGAAAATCAATATAAAAAGTTAAAAGAACCGCCAGATTTTATATTATACCAAAAAGAAAATTTGTTTTACAAGAGACATCCCCTCCAAAATTTGTCATATGACTACCCAAAAATTTTGGTCAAAAAAAATGCCTCCAAATTTTCAAAATATTTTTCTCTATATCTATTTAACAGCAGGCAGATATGGCGGTATGTCAAAGTCAGTCAAGTTTATTTATTTTCTCTACATTCTTTTCCTAGGTCCCATTTTCCCATTTTACATAATATCATATGACAGTCTATTTCACGAACATTACGGTATTCACATAACGACAAGTAACCAAGTCATAGACCTCAATCATGACCATCACAAAGTCTTCATCGTCTTCAAAAGTTTCAATACCTTCATCTTCATCAATCACTGTATAAAAGCGTGTGTAGTGGATGCGTCTATATATAACATGTATAGCTGAGAAATCCGCAGTAATTTCGGCATGTCTGGTAGTTCGGATAATCTCATTATCTCGCTGGGCCATCTACAGTACAAAATACAAAACGTGAACCATAAAGTTCAGTAAATATGATGATGCAATGATGCATGTCAAGCATAAATGTGCCCAAATCCTTATTATAGTGTACCGTATGAGCTGCGCGCAAACCAATATCAATGCATCCGTCGTTGCCTACTGAGACTCAAGATGCATCATTAGTGTATCATATATACAAATTCCAGGCCTGACCTACATATATGCAGTACTCCAAGTGCCTATCCGCAGTCCCAAGGCCACCAAAGGACCTCCTGACACTGCCTGTATATAGGTGCCGAACTCCGAATACCTTATCCCTGGCTACCCTTAATGACCGTCAGGAGCCTCAAGCGGTATCTTTATTCGAACACAATATTACGGTACGTCTATAATGGGATTTACGCTCAAAATGATCAACCGTAACTCAATCAGAATGACAACAATATATGCATGATCTTGAAAACGTAATTATCCATACGTTTTCCAAATAAATTCAATACACACGTATCATACTGTCATGTCACGTAGTAAAACAAGCAAACACATATAAGCACATAATTACACATTTAACGTATCTTGTACTGTAGTTGAAAAACATCAATATTTACCTTTTTCACGATTTCCTTGATCAATATCTACATTAATACAATAATCCCTACATTAATTATGTCTTGTCATAGTACCTCTCAATTAACAAATCTAACTAAACCTATAAGATATTATAGGTTATATAATTAAAACAACTCTAATAAGGATACTAATAATACTAGTTTACTACTAATAAATAATAATAAAAATTCTTGTTATCGTTATTAAATAAATTTCACAATAAAATTAATACATGTAAAATTTACCATATTATTTTTCATTTCATGTTTGATCCATTTTTCATTTTATTTAACAGACAAATATCCACATATATATATAACATACTTATTAATTAATTTCTTATGCATTCCATATTCTTCTTTACTAAATTTTTCACATACCTCACTTTTTAGACTATGCATCATGACACATTACTTCTAATCGAATCAAAATAATTTAAATCTCAAGCGCTAATTATTTCTTCTCCAATTGAATTTACTATATCCACATGTATACATATACTAGTGGCCCATTAACCAATATAATTAGCAACTACTATTCCAAATGATTTGCCTATCTTAATTCTTTACCTTCTTTCATCAAATATTATTATTATTATTATTATTTTTATGCAAACTAAGTAAATTAAACTCAATATTTCTTGAAATATTTTTATAAATTTTAAAACTTCTAGAGTTAAGATTTCTAAATAGAAAAATTATAATTAATCATTCTTAATTTTATTAATTTAACATAACTCTAACTCTATCTTTCCTCCATTATTGAATAACCCTAGAGCAAAAAAAAAAAAAAAAAAAAAAAAAAAAAAAAATTAATTTCCTATTCATAAACCAAATAAATACTTAAAACAAATAATTAAATAAATAATTATCTAAATAAATAATTAACAAAATAATTTACTAAAAAACATACCTTAAAGAGTGAAAGGGATGAGAAATGAAAGAGATGTGAAACATTTCTCACTTACCATCATCCCATATTTATAGTTGAATTGCACAATTAACCCCTAGGTAACAAATGCCAATATTTTATTGGTTTGAGAAATTACACCCTTAGTCCTTGGCACAAATGCAACTATTTTATTGGTTTATGAAATTACACATTTAATCATTGGGCACAAATTCAAATATTTTATTGGTTTGTGAAATTACATCTTTAATCCTTGGGCAAATATGCAATTATGAAATTGCACTTTCAAGTCCCTAATACTATTTTAATTATAATTTCTAATAACATTTATTTTATTTTTCAATTAAAAACTTTCTAAAAATACTAAAAATATTTACTAAGCCCATAAAATTAAAAACATTCTACAATACTAAAAATATTTACTAGAAAATTTCGGGATGTTACATTATCACCCACTTAAAGAAATTTCGTCCTCGAAATTTAAAACTTACCAAATAATTCTGGATACTTAATCTTCATATCTTCTTCTTGTTCCCATGTTGCTTCTTCTGAGTTTAGATTTCTCCACAAAATCTTGACAAGTGGAATACGTTTGTTTCGTAATTGTCTAACCTATCGATGTAAAATTTTCACTGTTCTTTCTTCATAGGTTAAATTAGTCTCCAGATCTATTGGATTATCCGGTAATATGTGTGAAGAATCTGGAACATACTTTCGAAGAGCAGAGACGTGGAATACATTGTGAATCCGATCCATCGAAGTTGGTAAGTTCAACTTATAGGCTACTTTACCAATTCATTCCAAGATTTCAAAAGGACCAATATATCTGGGACTAAGTTTTCATTTTTTCCCAAATCTAAATACTCTTTTAATCGGTGCAACTTTTAGAAACACTTTGTCTCCGACTGCGAATTCCAGTGGTCTTCTTCGTCTATCGGCATACTGCTTTTGTCGATCTTGAGCAGTAGCAAGACGTTGACGAACATTTTTTACTGCATCAACCATATTTTATACTAGTTCAGGCCCTAAAATCCGTTTCTCTCCAATTTCATCCCAATGTATAGGTGATCTACACTTGCGGCCATATAAAACCTCAAAAGGAGCCACTCCAATTGAAGACTGATAACTATTATTATATGAGAATTCTATCAAAGGTAGATATTTGTTCCATTTTCCCTAAAAATCTAAAGTACGAGCGCGTAACATATCTTCTAACGTTTGAATGGTTCGTTCCGACTGGCCGTTTGTCTGGGGATGAAACGCTGTACTAAAGGAGAGTCTAGTACCTAAAGCATGGTGTAATCCTTTCCAGAATGTCGACAAGAATCGAGGATCTCGATCAGATACTGTTGATATTGGTATACCATGTAAACGCACAATTTTTTGTACATATAATTGAGCATATTGTTCCGAGGTAAAAGTGGTTCGGATAGGCAAAAAGTGTGCCGACTTAGTTAGTCGATCCACTATAACCCAAATAGCATCCTAATTCTTTTCTGTTCGCGGTAATCCAAACACAAAGTCCATTGTAATTTTTTTCCATTTCCATTCAGGTATTTGCAAAGGTTGGAGAAGTCCCGCTGGGCTTTGATGTTCAGCTTTAACTTGTTGACGGGTCAAACACTTACTCACATATTCTGAGATGTGACGTTTCATTCTCGGCCACCAAAAATGAAGTTTAATATCGCGATACATTTTTGTAGCTCCTGGATGAACAGAATATGGGGTGTTATGTGCTTCCGCGCAAATCTCAGTTCGAAGAGTTGTCTCATTGGGTACATAAATTCTATTACGGAATACAATTACTCCATCATTTGCTATCTGGTACACTGAGTTTTTGCCATCCAAAATCTATTGACGAATTCGTTTTAAAGTTTGATTAAGCAATTGTTGCTCTTTGATACGTTCCCGTAATGTAGGTTGAGCTGTGAGATTCATATCTCCACAAACTTCTAGGTTAAACAATTGAAGCTCTCGTTCCAGTTGCACTGGTAGCTTTTTTCCATGCAAAGTCCTTCGACTAAGGGTATCAGCTACAACATTAGCTTTTCCGGGATGATAATTAATACTACAATCATAATCCTTAACTAACTCAAGCCATCTCCTTTGTCGCATATTCAACTCTTTTTGAGTGAAAAAGTACTTCAAACTTTTATGATCTGTATAAATCTCACAACGTTCTCCATAAACATAATGCCTTCAAATTTTCAATGCAAAGACTACGACTGCTAATTCTAAATCATGGGTAGGGTAATTCTTTTCATATTCCTTCAGCTGGCGTGAGGCATAAGCAATAACCCTACCATTTTGCATTAAAACACATCCAAGTCCATTTTTAGAGGCGTCACTATACACCACAAATTTTTCAGAGGTAGACGGAAGAGCTAGTACCGGTGCTATAGTTATCCTCTTCTTAAGTTCCTGGAAACTTCGCTCACATGCCTCCGACCAATTAAAATGTACTCATTTTCGAGTTAATTTAGTTAATGGAACTGCAATTTTCGAAAATCCCTCAACGAAACGACGATAATATCCTGCAAGTCCCAAGAAACTTCTAACTTCCGTGACATTAGTCGGTCGTGGCCAACATGTTACAACTTTGATCTTACTTGAGTCAACGAAAATCCCGTTTGCAGAAACCACATGACCAAGAAATATCACTTGCTTAAGCCAAAAAGCTTATTGGCTTGTAAAATAGATAAAGCCTGACGCAAATGTTGATCATGTTCTGCTTCACTCTTAGAGTAAATAAGGATATCATCAATAAAAATAATAATGAATTTATCTAAATATTCTTTGAACACTCGATTCATTAAGTCCATAAAGGCAGCAGGGGCATTAGTCAAACCAAAGGGCATGACCAAAAATTCATAATGCCCATATCTGGTACTAAAAGCAGTTTTCGGTATGTCTTCTTCTTTAATTTTTAGTTGATGATATCCCGAACGAAGATCGATTTTGGAGAATATTGTAGCACCTTGAAGTTGGTCAAACAGGTCATCTATACGAGGAAGAGGGTATTTGTTCTTTATTGTCACTTTATTTAGTTCTCGATAGTCAATACACATCCTCATTGTTCCATCCTTTTTCTTAACAAACAAGACTGGAGCACCCAAAGGAGAAAAACTTGGGCGAATGAATCCCTGATCTAGTAATTCCTGTAATTGCAGTTTCAACTCTTTGAGCTCTGCAGGTGCCATGCGATATGGGGTTTTTGATATTGGACGAGTGCTAGGAATTAGATCAATGCCAAAGTCAATTTCTCGATCAGAGGGTAGTCCAGACAACTTTTCAGGAAAAATATCAGGAAATTCTCGAACTACTGGAATTTTATCTAAAGAGATTTCTGATTTGATTTCAGTATTATAAACATGGACCAAAAAACCTTCACCAGCTTTTCTTATCATCTTCCGTGCTCTAATAGCTGATACTAACAAAGTAGAGTAGATAAAGGGTTGACCATTCCTTGGAAGGCTACTAATTCACCATTAGACAAACGAAAAGTAACAATTTTCCTGGAACAATCTAGATTGGCTCGATAGTTTGACAGCCAATCCATACCCAAAATAACATCATAATCTCTCATATCCAGTAGAATAAGGTTTGCCGGAAGAGAATAGGTGTTAATCATTACCTCACAATTATTTATTATTTCCTTAGTTCGTAATGTTTCTCCTGATGGAATCAGTACCTCTAACTCAGACTTTAAACTATCAGTTAGCAATTGAATCCTTCTAACCATGCTAGTAGATATAAAAGAGTGGGAAGATCCAGAATCAAATAAAGCATAAGCAAGAGTTCCAGCAATAGGAAGCTTACCAGCAATGACCGCTGGAGTGTCACTTGAAGTACTTTCATTCAGTGCATAAACCCTAGCAATAGCACGATTTCCATTATCCTTGGTTTTCTCCGTGCATACACGTGATATATGTCCTTGTTTACCACAGTTATAGCAAGTAATACACGAGCCAGTGTGAACCTTGTTACACTTAGGACATATCGCACTTCCCACTGGTTGATTGTTGGGACGTGGCCTTTTTCCATGATTATTATTTGAAGGTCGTACATTATTTTTAGGTCCTTGTCTAAAATGAGGTTCTCTCTTTGGATTATTTGAGTTGTTACCTCTCTGCCAATGAGGTCGTTTAAGGAAATTAGAACGATGCTGCTCTCGTGCTCCAGCAATACGATTCTCTGCTTGTTCCGCTTCCAATGGTCGCTCTACAATAGTTGCAAAGGTTACTCCCTGGGTGCCTACTATCTTCACATCCCGATATAAGCTAGGTCGAAGCCCTTCGAGAAATCATTCTACTTTATGCTCATTAGTGCTAACTATATGAGAAGCAAAACGAGAAAGTTCCTCAAATTTTCTAATATATTCCCCAACAGACATGGTCCCTTGTCGCAACTGAATAAACTCATTTAACTTTTGTTGTCTAGCAGCTGTGGTAAAATATTTATTTAGAAAAAGTTCCTTAAATCGAGTCCATGTCATAGAATCCATGGACTCAATGCTTTGCACTGTATCCCACCAGAATCCAGCACTGCCTCGTAGCATAAAAGCAGCACAATTTACCTTTTCAGTATCTGGAACTCTACTATATTTAAACATGTTCTCCGTCGTACGTACCCACTCTTTTGCTTTCATCGGATCAATAGTCCCATAAAAAATGGGAGGGTTTAGTTTCCTAAATCGCTCTCCAACATTTTCATCGATTCTTGGTGCTGGTGTAGCTTGTATATGCTGAATAAGTTGTTGTGACTGGGTCTCTACTAATGCTGCCAGACGCTCTACTACCGCGTCTCGATTATTTCCGTTGGTCGTAGATTCACTTGCATCCGCCATCTAACTAAAATAGACTTTTAAGCATGTAACTAATGTATGTATCATTAGATACTGATAAAACGAAAAGTAAACTCACTTATTATTATTATTATTATTTCTAAACATTAAGACAAACTACATATCCTCTAATTTATATAGGACGATTTCCTTAGTAGGATCATACTTATAATTAGTCATTCTCACTAGCAATTTCTTTATTAAAATAAAATCAATAAGAAAAACAATAATATACATACCAGCATGCCGTCCTTTACTTAGTCCCCAGCTATACATGTTAAGTTTTCAGGATATTATTAAAACCTGGCTCTGATACCAACTCTGTCAGCCCCCAACCTCTACTCTTAATATTTTTATTTTTATCGTGTTATTTTATTAATAGTTTTTATAGCAGACTAAGATTTAATCCAAATAAGCATCTCATAGTATAATCAAGACGTGTCACAGAAAATCAATATTAAAAGTTAAAAGAACCGCCAGATTTTATATTATACCAAAAAGAGAATTTGTTTTACAAAAAACATCCCCTCGAAAATTTGTCATATGACTACGCAAAAATTTGGATCAAAAGAAATGCCTGCAAATTTTCAAAATATTTGTCTCTATATCTATTTTACAGCAGGCAGATATGGCGGGATGTCAAAGTCAGTCGAGTTTATTTATTTTCTCTACATTCTTTTCCTAGGTCCCATTTTCCCTTTTTACATAATATTATATCACAGTCTATTCCACGAACATTACGGTATTCACATAACGACAAGTAACCAAGTCATAGACCTCAATCATGACCATCACAAAGTCTTCCTCGTCTTCAAAAGTTTCAATACCTTCATCTTCATCAATCACTGTATAAAAGCGTGTGTAGTGGATGCGTCTATATATAACATGTATAGCCGAGAAATTCTCAGTAATTTCGGCATGTCTGGTAGTTCGGATAATCTCATTATCTCGCTGGGCCATCTACAGTACAAAATACAAAACGTGAACCATAAAGTTCAGTAAATATGATGATGCAATGATGCATGTCAAGCATAAATGGGCCCAAATCCTTATTATAGTGTACCGTATGAGCTCACAATAACATGACCATTTCTTGCGCGCAAACCAATATCAATGCATCCGTCGTTGCCCACCGAGACTCAAGATGCATCATTAGTATATCATATATACAAATTTCAGGCCTGACCTACATATATACAGTACTCCAAGTGCCTATCCGTAGTCCCAAGGCCACCAAGGGACCTCCTGACACTGCCTGTATATAAGTGCCGAACTCCGAACTCCGAATACCCTATCCCTGGCTACCCTTAATGACCGTCAGGAGCCTCAAGCGGTATCTTTATTCGAACACAATATTACGGTACATCTATAATGGGATTCACACTCAAAATGATTAACTGTAACTCAATCAGAATAACAACAACATATGCATGATCTTGAAAATGTAATTATCCATACGTTTTCCAAATAAATTCAATGCACACGTATCATACTGCCATGTCACGTAGTAAAACAAGCAAACACATATAAGCACAAAATTACACATTTAACGTATCTTGTACTGTAGTTGAAAAACATCAATATTTACCTTTTTCACGATTTCGTTGATCAATATCTGCATTAATACAATAATCCCTACATTAATTATGTCTTGTCATAGTACCTCTCAATTAATAAATCTAACTAAACTTATAAGATATTATAGGTTACATAATTAAAACAACTCTAATAAGGATACTAATAATACTAGTTTACTACTAATAAATAATAATAAAAATTCTTGTTATCGTTATTAAATAAATTTCACAATAAAATTAATACATGTAAAATTTACCATATTATTTTTCATTTCATGTTTGATCCATTTTTCATTTTATTTAACACACAAATATCCACATATATATATATAACATACTTACTAATTAATTTCTTATGCATTCCATATTATTCTTTACTAAATTTTTCACATACCTCACTTTTTAGACTATGCATTATGACACATTACTTATAATCAAATAAAAATAATTTAAATCTCAAGCGCTAATTATTTCTTCTCCAATTGAATTTACTATATCCACATGTATACATATACTAGTGGCCCATTAACCAATATAATTAGCAACTACTATTCCAAATGATTTGCCTATCTTACTTCTTTACCTTCTTTCATCAAATATTATTATTATTATTTTTATTATTTTTATGCAAACTAAGTAAATTAAACTCAATATTTCTTGAAATATTTTAATAAATTTTAAAACTTCTAGAGTTAAGATTTCTAAATAGAAAAATTATAATTAATCATTCTTAATTTTATTAATTTAACATAACTCTAACTCTATCTTTCCTCCATTATTGAATAACTCTAAAGCTAAAAAAAAAAAATTTAATTTCCTATTCGTAAACCAAATAAATACTTAAAACAAATAATTAATTAAATAATTATCTAAATAAATAATTAAGTAAATAAATAATTAACAAAATAATTTACTAAAAAACATACCTTAAAGAGTGAAATGGATGGAAAATGAAAGAAATGTGAAACATTTATCACTTATCATCATCCCATATTTATAGTTGATGTTAGGGGTTAATTGTGCAATTTAGCAAATTGTACTTTTAACCCCTAGGTAACAAATGCCAATATTTTATTGGTTTGAGAAATTACACCCTTAGTCCTTGGCACAAATGCAACTATTTGAAATTACACATTTAATCCTTGGGCACAAATGCAAATATTTTATTAGTTTGTGAAATTACATCTTTAATCCTTGGGCAAATATGCAATTATGAAATTGCACTTTCAAGTCCCTAATACTATTTTAATTATAATTTCTAATAACATTTATTTTATTATTCAATTAAGCCCATAAAATTAAAAACATTCTAAAAATACTAAAAATATTTACTAGATAATTTCGGGATGTTACAATAATAGTTATTGCAGTTTTAATATAACTAGTGGTAAGCACGCGCGTTACACATTTTATGCATCGAAAGAATATAACATGTGTAATATTTTTTAAGTAATAATAATGTTTTTTTTAAAAGTAATTGATGTAATTGATATTGTTAGAGGAGAATTTTAAATTGTTAAAAAGAATATATACGAATAACACTTTTTTTTTTATTTTATGAAATTATGTATATAATGTGAAATGTTGAATACATTGAAATGTATTATTTTCATTAGAATAATATTTTTTTGTACACAATATTTTTTGTCAATACCCTACAACTTTTCTTTTTATTTTCTGTTTAAACTTTTTACCAAGTCTTTTTATTGTTTGCATTGAAACTCCACAAAAAAGAAAAAAAAAGAGAAAAAAAGTGAGAGCTAGATATAGTTGCCTTTGAGATAATATATGTTCAGAAATATATATTTTAATAATATGCATTGTTCGTTATTGAACATTATTAATGGTAATTGAAAGCATATATATATTGAAAATTGTTTTCTCTTAAATTTGAACGTATATCTTACATCATTTGTTGGAGTTAATGGAATACGTAGGAGGAAAACTTATTTTCGAGCATGGTGTCCGACATGTTTTCTGAATGAATAATATATTTTCTGAAATCATGACAAATTATTCTTATTCCATTTTAAAGATTGTTAGATAAGTTCAAATTCATTAAAAGCGTCACTAGACAATTTCTTTTCAATAATAACTATGTGGTGGGATACCATTTAACAAAAATGTATTTAGAAACTTCTCTTTGTAAAATTGATTTGTATTTAGATTTCACACACATAAAAAAAAAAGAATCAAATATGAAATAAAGTTACAAAAAAGAACATACTCTGATGATGAAAAACTAAAATTATCAAATGATCAAATATTGAATTGAATTGAAAATTAGCAAACAAATCAATTACTAAATTCTATTATTTCTACAAACAACTGACATACTTAAATTCATAAAATTGAATTATTATATTTTCTACTTTATTTTGAATGACAACTTCAAATAATTATAAAATTCTTACTTTAACGCAAAAAGTTCTTATCTCATCTGTTTGAATATTAATATCTCAAATTAAATTTAAAGAGTAAAATGTGTATGAATGTGAATATTAAAACGCAAAAATCGATGCATAACTTATATTCATTAAATATATCCAACAAAATATAAAAAGTTATGCGTCATTTAATCTGTTGAAAGTAGTAACACAATTAGTCTATTGTTTTGGTTTGCCTAAATTCAAGTAAACATATTTGATTCAGTTCAATTCAATTCAACATGATTAGATTTTGTATCATCGAAGATGTGCCCATCTTTTCTAATAATCCCGTGAAAGTTAAAATGAGATGATAATAAAAAATTATAAAAATAATTTATAAGAACTTAAAATTAAAAGCTAATTTTCTAAATGATTTGTACATAGTATAATACGACAAAATTATGAAGTCTTTGATTTTTTTATCAAAAGAGATCACGTTTGAATTTCCCATCATCATAAAAATAATATAATTTTGATTAATAAAGTGATAATTAGTTACTAATATATTACATATCAACGATTATTTAGAGAAAGTAAGATAAGAAAAAATCAATTTATAAACCACACTCAACATGTGATCCGTGAGTGATGGATTACGGATAACAAATTCATAATTGAGACTTGAAGGGCAATGGAGTTTTCATATAATTTTTCTTATTTGTTTCCTTCATTTGGTCTAAAACTCTTATAAAAAATACCAACTAAACGCAAAATATTTATATTATGGACAATGAAATGTTCTATAATTTTGTATTTGATTAATAAAAGATTTAAAGATTGCAATTATGGATTGAATTTATTATTTTTAATAGAATTTTTTATAAATGCAATATTATTGTTAATATGTGTTATTAGGTTTGAAAATATTTAATTGTGTAAGTAATTTTTATTTATTTATAAAATCTATATATCAATATTAACCGCTTAATAAAATATGCAATTTCAAGTTAATTAATTACACACACACACACACACATATAGTATTGTTGTAATTTCTTCTAATAATGTTCTTATTAATAGTGTACTAATAATTAGAAATATTTTTATTTAGTGGAAATTAATTGACTTAATTTTTTGAAATCCAGTAATTATTAATTATCTTATTTAGAAGAAATAGATTGAATATTAAGGGTATTGTTCACCATAAATATAAAAATGTAAAAGTAAAATGCGAAATCGAATGTTTATCATCTATTCACACTATTATTGATAAATGATTTTTTGTCTCATAGTTTATCGAATTAATGTAATTTAAATGGTGATTAATGAGTTGATGGGTTATTAGAAAATAACTTTTCATCTATTATTTATCAAGTGAATGTTAATTAAAGGGATTTTTTTTTGCCTATTATGTTTTCTTTTCAATGGAATCTTTCAGGAATGTAATATTATTTTAATATGTGATATTAGGCTTAAAAAAATTTTGTTGTATATATAATTTTGTTATATTTGTAAATAAATTTTTTATATTAATATTAATTGATTTAATAGTTTTTGCCATTTCATGATAATTATATATATAGTATTATTATAAAAAATTTTGATTTTATATAAGTTTTTATTAATCATGTACTGATAATTAGTAATAATAGTGTTTAGTGAAAATTAATTGATTTAATTTTAAAAAATAAATAGTTTTAATTTTAATAATAATTGAATTTAGTTGAAATAAATTTAATTTTAAGGGTATTATTGACCATAAACATAAAAATATAAGGGTAAAATGAAAATTTAAAAATATAAGGATAAATGAGGGTATATTGAACATATATTTAGATATGTAAGGGTAAATTTGGTAATCAAAAGTTTCTCCTCAATCCTCACTTTTAATAGATTGTAGATGTAGATGTAGAAGATTATTTATGTAAACGAACTTCATTTTTAAGTGATTAATCTATCATTAATGCCACCTTTAATATATAATATTATCTCATATATATGTACATGTATTTATATTATATAATTTATTATTTATTTACGTGAGCTTTACATAAAATCGACGTTCATCTACTTATATTATAATTACAATATATATAAAAATAAAATGTAAAGATAGATGAAAAACGTTCAATTTACATTTTGTCCTTACATAACATTGTCAACATTTTCATTCAAAGATTATAAATTGCATGTTTAATTAATATAATAGATAATATAACTATTTAAATACGAAGGACAATAAATTGAAAATAAAAAATTGTTTAAATATGATCAACAGTTACAAGGAAAAGAGTCGAAGATAGGAAAAATTAATTATTCATCAATCTTAAAAATTTTACTAACTATTTTTAATAATTAGGAGTTACTCATCCTTCCCATATTTATATCCACCCCACTAAATACAATCATCTCAATTACACATTTTTCACTAAAATCAAATTTTTAAGTATTAATAAAAATTAATATTGTGTGTTCTAAAAAATAATTATAGTATTGAAAATTTTATTATTATTACATGTTCATTTTTGTATAAGCATGAAAATTAATGATAATCCAATTACTTATAAAGAAAAGATTTTATTTTTTTAATCTCGATACATTTAAAGAGAGAATTTTTATTCCTCCATTTGTATTAATCCCATTGAAAAAAAACACGCGTTTATTTTAAATTTTTTCCCTTCTATATCTGTTTTGAATCTAAATTAGATTTTTAGTTTAATATAAATACTATAAATTAATATGACGAGCGTGATTAGTACGTAATTTTTTGTTTCTAAATGTGTTTATAAAATACATTTTTGTTTTAACTTCTAAAGTTAAAAAAGTTTATTTTACAAACAAAATAAATATTTTTTTATTTTGAAAATCGTACCTTTAATTTACTTATAAGTAAACATTTTAAATTTAGTCAAATGTACATCTCTTAATTCGATTCTTCTTCGTGTCCGTCTGTACTAAAAAATTGATCGATGTCGCTATATTGGTTGAACATAGGAGTCCAACCAATGTCTAGCATAAACAAACAAGTAAACAAAACATTACATTTTAGTTTAATCAACGATTTCATAACAAGTGAACAAAAAATTGCATTTTAATTTATATATATATAAGACATGCAATTGCACATGCTTATTACTTGTTCTTAAAAGAATCACTATTCAACGTCTTATTTTTAAATATAAGCATAAGTAACCAAGTCCAATCACACCGCTAAAGTTCATAAGGGATGAAAAAAATTAACACTTAATTACAATCATAAATAAAACCAGAAAAGGTAATAGAAAATTTCAGGTAGCATTTCACCTTGATCTTTTTTTATAATTTAACAAAAATTGATGTTGCCCACTAGTCAATGAGGAAGGACTGATGGCCTAGGGCAACGAGTTTATTTTTAAAATTTAAATCATTAGAATATATTTCGTAAATTAAGGTCTTTATTGTTTATTGTATTCATTAAATAATTTTAGATGCCATTTTCTATTAGAATTAATAAAATTTCATGAGTTTTTCATTTAAAGTATTGAATTCTTAAAAAAATAAATAATAATAAATGAGATGAGATGAGAAGGGACGGATGGCCCCCCATTACTCGTACCCGCTTCGGGGTGAAATTTCTTGCGCTGATTACCCGATTAAGCCGGTAATTTCAGCTCCGTTCGGGGCGGGGCTTGCGGATATCGAGTATGACGGATTTTTTTTGCCATTCCTATGGTGACCATAGATCAAAATTGCTTTTGAATTATTTTTAGGGAACAATATATAAGGCAGGCCTTTACTAAACCTCATTTCATTTTTAAGAATCAAACTTTAAAAGTTCAAAATTCACGTGGTAATCAATAAATATTATATATAAAATAAATTCTAATAAATGTGCATACTAAAATAATGCTTTGAGTTATCATTCTAACAGAACTTTTCAAAACAACAAATCTTGAACACCGAGCAAAATAGAAAGAGCCGCAGAGTTCTTCTCGGAGCAAATATTCTCCATTACCATCGTTGGAATCTAATTGTTTGAATATTATCAGACTATAAGCTATTAGAAAATTGAACAAAAATAGAATTTACAAAGAACTCGTCGGAGCATATAACTTCGATTCTTATCATCAAAATTTGGTTAATTGAACTCTGTCAGACGATTAACGTCACAAATTGTAAGTTGTCAGTACTGTGTATTAGAAGATTGAACAAAGAGAGAATCTATAGAGAACTCGTCGAAGCAAATAATTTCGATTCTCACTACTAAAATCTGGTTAATTGAAACCCGTCAGACGATTGAGATCGCAAATCAGAAGTTGTCGGCACTGTGTATTAGAATTTTTTAAGGCAACGGTAACAACTGAGGTCGGAGAAATCGATGGCCTGTGACTAGTTCTCTTGAATTTGTGACTTGTGACCTATACACTATGACATGTAACTCATAAATTAGTACATATGATATTGATCCAATGATCTGTGATCAGTTCTCTTAGATCTGTGACATGTGTACATCGATATGTTACCTATACAATATGACATGTGACCCGTGAACTATTATCCGCGGCATGTAACATATGAACTTTGACACGTGAACTTGAATATGTAGCATGTTATCAATACACAAAAACATGTGACATATGATCTATGATCAGTTAATTTTGATTTGTGACATATTTAATATGGCTTGTGACCTGTGACATGTGACATGCAGACATGATCCATGACCAGTTATATTTGATATGTGAATTGTGGACATTTATCTGTGACATCTGGCACAATGACTTGTGACTAGGTACATATGACTTATCACCACCACTAGAGATTGACACAATATTTGACACACTATGTTCATAGTGGCCACTGCTAGCACCAGCACCACAAAACCACCTCAAAAATTACTACAAAATCACTTCAAAACACCACAAAACCTTAAAATGTGAATAGCTAAATTATCACATGATTTATAGATAAGTAAACTTTAAATTTGGTTTTTGGTTGCCTAATTGGACCAAATTAACTTTTTTTTTCTTGAGCTACTTATGCATAGTTAATAATGAGATTCGGAAACGAGCTCAATATAACATTAATCCAAAATAAAGTTAGCTATTACTGGTCCATACAATGACAAGTTAGTGAAATTCATTGAATAACCAACTTCAACCTTGCTACTTGTATAGAAGAGGTTGACAAAATACTTACAATGGAAAACCCCACTTTTTTTTGGACTTTTTTATTCACGCAGAACTCACGCGCATGCGAGTGGATGTCAACCTCTTCTATCAATCCTGCGTAGCATAAAGAAGGAAAATGAGACTAGTTGTAAGTGAAAGCTCTGCACAACCGTTTGCCAAAAAATAGATTATATATCAGACAAAATAGAATGAGAAGTTACATGTGTAGAGATTTAAAATCATACCTCTAATGTTGTTTGAGTAAATGTTTATATCGCCTCATCATTGCAATTGTGTAAAGAATTTTAAGATACACAAGCATTATATGTTAGATGATGAAGGTGATATATTCAGCATTCACTTTTGTCCCTCCTCTCGACAAACATTATTTTTGACATAGATGTTTTAAAACTCATGAGCTAAATCTTTCGATTATATAGAGAGTATTCAATTGGTTCTCTATCGAGTTAATTTCACCAATAGTCACTAATGTTTGTAAGAAATTTCAAAATACTAATTGAACTTTAAAAAATATTAACGTAAAATAAAATATATCGTCGATAAGTGTCAATATGGACAAACCGCGTCATTTTTCTCATATGCAAGACAACAGTGTGGTTCCATTTGTGTAAAAAATGCGGTTTTAAAATTACTTCCGTTAGTACTTAACGGTGACAAGAGTTTTGGGTTAACTCTCATTATCATTCTTCCTTCGTGCCAAACATTTCCATGGTTCTACACCACAAACATAGGCTCGAAACGACATCGTAAAAGCAGAACCCCGAAATCCAGAACTGGCAGAGCGTTTCCAAAAACCATAATTAAAACCCCTGAAACCTCTTCTCTAGGGTAACCCATTCCTCATTTCCCACACAAGAGTAGCATTACGAAATGCGTTGGGGGCGGGCGCATACAAGAGTTTTAAAATCCAAATATGCCATAGCTAAGTTGGTACTACTGGAAAAGGCGCTACTTCAATGTTTATGACGCTCTTTGGATACAATTCTCAATCGAAACCAATTCCATAATCTTAGGGTACAAGTGAGTTTATTTTATTTTTCTATGGGGAGGGCTATGCTTTCGGTATATCAATATCGTAAACAATTCTTATCGAATAAACTTTCTAGAAATTCAACTGCATCACTTCCTCTTCACAATGGATTGATTTATAATCTCAATGTACCAGGATGCTACAAAAATCAATTCTTTATCAATTTCTGCAGTCTTGTTGATGCGGGCTCGCAAGAGTTGGACTCAAGAACTGCAACTGCTGCACCTAAAAGGAAAAATAAAATTGCAAAGAAATTAGCAATAGATAGTTCGTATACTATCTCTTATTTGATAAATTCATGTGGGCTGTCTCCAGAGAAGGCTATCTCTGCTTCTAAGAAAGTGCATTTTGAAGCACCAGACAGACCAAATTCTGTGCTTACCCTTTTAAAGAAACATGGATTTAGTAAAACCCATATTGCTAATCTTGTTAGGAGAGAGCCTGTGCTTCTTTTATACAATCCTGAGAAAACTCTTTTGCCCAAGCTCAATTTTTTCCAATCCATAGGCCTATTAAAGGCTCACCTTGTGGGCACAATGTCCACAAGCCCTACTTTGTTGACTAGAAGTTTGGAGAATAAACTTATTCCCAACTATAATTACCTGAAGAGTGTACTTTTGACTGATGAAAAGGTGGCTACTGCAGTCAACCGAAGATCAGGGGTTTTTCTAAAGGATCCTGCAAAGGATCTTGCTCCAAATATTACTATTTTGGAAGAACATAATGTCCCACAATTGCGCATCATATTTTTACTGACACATTTTCCAGAGGCCGTATTCCAAAAAAGTTATGAGTTTAGAGCCTCTGTTTCTGAGGTGGTGAAAATGGGGTTCAATCCCTTGAGAACAACTTTTGTATTGGCGATACATGCAATTTCCGGAAGAAGCAATAAAATGATATGGGCTCGGTGTTATGAGACTTACGGTAAATTGGGTTGGTCGAAGGATGATATTTATACGGCATTTAGGAAACATCCAAGTTGCATGATCATGTCTGAGAAGAAGATCTCTAAAACAATGGACTTTCTGGTTAACAAGATGGGGTGGGAGTCCAAAATGATTGTATCGTGCCCGACAGTTCTCTTCTTCAATTTGGAGAATCGTATAATTCCTAGGTGCTCCACAGTTCAGGTTTTGTTCTCGAAGGAATTGATTAAGAAGAAAGATGTAAAATTGAGTACTCTGTTGAAGCCGGCTGAGAAATATTTCTTGGAAAAGTTTGTGACCAACTACGAGAAGCAAGTACCTAAACTCTATGATTTCTACCAAGGGAAGGTTGGCATTCAGGAATTGTGATATAAAAGTGGGGAAATAGGCAAGGCTCTTAGTATAACGTCCAGTCTTTTTAGTGCATTTAGAGCATTACTGACCTAGATATCTTTTGAATTGGATATACGAGACTTACAGTGTTGTCTCTAAATCTGTTTACTGTGTATTGATATCATTTTAGTTTCTTGAGATTAGTAAAGTTCTACCTGAATTTCTGATGAGTTCCATTTTTTTGCAGCTGATGATATTAATAAAATGTCTTGTTAAGCTCCATGTCGAACATCGAATTTCCGTTTCATCTACACCAAATGTGTGTAATTTCATAGAATTTTTGACATTTTTAAGAGAATATTGTTTTTTACGAAATAGTTAGGAATAACAAGCACAATTGATTAATCTTTTGTGTGTGTGTTTTTATTTTTATTTTTATTTTTATTTTGAAGAATCTCTTTAATATCCGGTTTGTATTTGTCTTCATGCCATGACACCTATCTAAAGGCATTTGGTTACTTTAAATCGCTTTCAAATGGTGACTGAACTTGCACACATTGTTTATATGCATTTGGGATGGCATTTGGTGTTTAAATTTATTGAAATTGCTAGCAGAAAACACTCAAACCGAGTTAGCACACCACAGGTTGACATGGTTAGGAATCGTTCACTTCACGTCACCAACTTCGTCCTCCTCTCGTCTAACCCAAACAACTTCCGTTCGACCTCAAATTTGAACATAAGTAAGACCAATATATAATCTTTCATATGTCCAGAGATCGTTCAGACAAAGTCCACTTTTTCTTCACGTTTTCCAGTGGTGAAAGTTCTCAGTCGGCTTTGGGTTGAAATGCGAAATTACCTCTTTTATGTTAGCTTAGGGAATGTGAGCTATATTTTCTTTATCTATTAAGTAATACCCTATATCATGACAATTTTCTTGAGCATAAAGACTAGCAATTTCCTCAATTCCTAGGGAGTGAGGACACTGTAGCATTTTCCTCAATTGCTATAGATTGAGGATACTGTGTGGTCAACTCCTTCTCTTCACACAGTACCATGTGTAACACGGCCAACTTGATGAAGAAGAAGCAATTGTAGGAACTGTTGCCACTTGTCTTGGGTTAACAGGGTACTGTCAAACCTGGAGAAGAGGTGGAGATTTTGGGGCTGATGCAAGTGAACACTATCCTACTCCAGAAGTTCATTTCCGCTGAAGAATTTCTTGATCCTGTTTAATTCGTAGAAAATTAGTCACCGATCCATCCTATTAGCCTTCGTGTATACTGTGGTTTAGACTGTTATTATAGGCCTACTGAAATGTTTTGGGATTAAGTTTCTACTGCTCAAATCCACCAATGCTTTCCACAAGTAATACTTAAGCCTAGTTAGGGAAGGAAGGGAGTCGCATTCTATCTTTGAAACAGGAGAAGAAATAAAACATTGATCCCTAGAAAAGCGGAGCTAATATCAACCTCAAGCTTTCTTGTTTGTTCATTTGCACCTACAAGGAGTGGACAAGGAAAGATAACCCTTCTATGAAGCTGAATGTGGCACAGTCGGTTCTCGTTCATGAACACCCTTAGTGTTTGCTTTGAGCAAGAAAGTGAACATCTTGATAGAGATGATTGACTGATTTCTCGTAGGTTCAAATCCTACCCTCGGGATTTGATTCCTTTAAAATGTTAATTATTCTATTTAAAGAAAATAAATGGAGCGGAACAGAATCTTAGTTTAGCTCTCCTTCAGAGTTTAATTCGTTATTTTATAACTGAGGATTGCAGTTGTGTATATTTTGATGCCTTGAGGCCGTTACCTATCAGGCTATCTAATTTTCATGAGATTAAATGCTTCGATTTTTAATCCCACTTCATGCCAAATTTATGTAATTCTACTGATTTATTTTTCTTCTTTTGAGCCTCCCAAAAATTAACTGGCGTTGAGATGTTCAAGAAGAGTCTGGATTTTGGTCAGGTAAGCAATTCTGTGGTTTATTTTTCATGCTCCACTTATGACAAATTTTATCCTTTGGTAGGCCGGTGACAATGCTGATCTTCTTCAACGGAACGTGAAAGATTTTGATATTCAACTGGGAATGGTTGGTGTCTCCGATTTTCTAAATCTCCATTAAAATAGTATTGTATATATAACTTATCTGGATGTGGAACATTATTTCAGATAATGAGGACTGCTTGTTTAGGAATTTAGCGAGTACAGATTTCCATTGATCTGTCATTCTTGGAATAGTCATTTCGATAACATGACATCAATTTTCTGCTAAAAAATGTTGCCTTAATGTGTTTCTTATTAATACTCAATCATAACTCAAGATAAATCCTCCAAATTACTTTGAAGAACTAGATACATTATTCTGACATCTTCATTGTGCCCCTGGCTTTTTTCCATGTTTTCTCTTGGGTCACGTTTCTCGTGATCTTTTATTAAAGAAAAATATAGATGTATTTGATTTCATCTGCGTGCTTAGAGAAGGGCCCTTCGTGAATTAATTTCCTATCTGACGGTATTGTGACAATAATTTTCTTTGGCATGTCTTAAGCCCTGTTTGGCACCCATTATTTCAAATTTTAATGGGTGAAATTATATTTTTTTGGAGAATGTGTAGTTGAAAAAGAATGAAATATTTTCGATTTATGTGTAACATTATTTTATGAAAGATTGTGTAGTTGAAAATATGTAAGAAAAAAATAAAATTTAATTTAATGGGGCCAAACGAGAGCTTAATCTCGTAATGGTGTATACCAGGAGTCGGCCTCTACTCTGTCCTGATATCGAAACATTTGCTGTCCTCAGCAAAACTAGAAACATATACACAATAATATGCATACTATGTTTGGAATTTTTTCAGCCTTAGAAGATCATAGCATCACACTTGTGTTCTTGCAAATCATATATTTCTACCCGCGTTATATACACCATAGATGGAGCTTAAATCGTCACTTCTATTTGACAGGACAAAGATTTGCTCTCGAGGCAGAATGGTTAGTGCCGGTGTTGTTGTTAAAGTCATAAGTTGGCTGTAAATCCGGGTTGACATTTTGGTTTATATATTATAGGAGTAATGCGTAATTCATACATTTGAAATCTGTCTTTCTTTCTTGTTCCAAATTGTTTTGCTGGGAATAGTTTGCTGTAGATTCAGAGTAACAGTTTTGTTGTAGGATTATTATGTGTAATTCATGTATTTGTAATCTTTTTGCATTTTTTGGTGTCCAAATTGTTATGTGCTGAATACTTGGCCTGAGTGACATTTTTGTTGTATTTTAGGAAAGTATGGAGTGATTCATACATTCGAAATCTATTTGCATGCTCTTCCCATCCCAAATTGTTGTGCCTTACATAATTGGTAGGGAATTTGGAGGGGGTTGTTGCTGACCGAGTTTCGTATCTTCTATCCAATTCTCAGATGGGATGGGAAATTTTTGTCCCATTCGATCCCCCTCCTGGTGATTCTATCAGTCCAGTCATCGCCTATTCATTCTAATCTTATTGATTAGTATCTAGTCTATTTACAAGTGCTCAAAGTCGGCTAAGACTACGGTTGAATGTTTTTTGGTTGGCGCAAAATGGGTTATTAAAAATTGGATTTTGTTGTTTGTACAGAAAAATTTGTCAGAAGTGATCGAAAATGATGTTGAGGGAAATAAATGGATGAAAGAAAATTGTATTTTAAATTGACAAATAATAAAATGTTATATGACATTAACATGTAAGATATTATGCAAACATTGATGTATATATAGAATTTTCCTTAATAATTATTGTTGAAATCCGGAAGTTACAAGCTTGTAACAGGGGCTAAAACCGTAATTCCAACCCGACTGTGGTTTCCAGCTTTTTTGCTTCACACGCATAACGTTACAAAATTTAGCGCGTGAGCCAGGCACAGCATAATATTTATCATGGGTCCCACATTTTACTTAAAACATTTGAAAAATCTCTCTCTCCCAATCTGGCCGTTGGATTATAAATCTTTGACTTTAATAAAAAAAATCATTAATATCATTTATGATGCCCCGTTTGAATATTATTAAATTAAATTATAAATATTTTATTCATAAAATTATGATCTGTTTGATTTCCATTTTAAGGAAAATAATATATTTTGGATAATTAATTGATGAAAAATATGTAATTAAAAATTAAGAAATTTTTTTGAATTTATATATAATATTATTTTATTGAAAAATATGTGATTGAAAAGAATAAAAAGAAAAATAAATTTTGAAAAAAATAAGAATCAAACGGGGCTATATATATATTTTTTTCAATAACTCATTTTTCAAAAAAATATTAGTCCCTATTTTATGCACATTTTTATATTTTTATTTATTTTAATCACATATTCAATATTAATCACATCAATAAAATGTATTTTCTCCTAAATAATGTGCATTAGACGGACGCTTATTCAACCCATTTTTTCTCGTTTCAAAAAAGAGGCCATACGAGGGCTATATGTTGTCTTTTACTTTTTCTCTCTCTAGGATCCCTCTCACAAAGGCTCCAATTCTCATCCTGAAAACCCTAGAACAAATTCTTATCGATTTCAGTTCATTCTAAAACCTTATTATTGAGTTTTGATCTCCATTTTAATTTGATTTATGTTTTAAACTATTCTGGGAATTTTATTTCATTTTATTATAAATATTGTGTCGTATTCTTGAATTTTGATTTGCAGATCGAGGGATAATAACTCTGTGTAGTAATGGTGAGAATGGGAAGGGTTTATACGGAGACAGCCAAGCCCTCGTCTTCAACGGTGATGCCGGTGTCGCCGTCGGTGACGACGTCAACGTCGCTTACAGAGACGGTGAATGGCTCGCATGATTTTAAGATCAGTGGCTATTCTCTGTCAAAGGGTATCGGTATTGGGAAGTACGTAGCGTCTGATACGTTTACTGTGGGCGGTTATTCATGGGCGATCTATTTCTATCCTGATGGGAAGAGCGTGGAGGACAATGCAACATATGTTTCGCTGTTTATAGCGCTTGCGAGTGAGGGAACGGATGTGAGGGCGCTTTTTGAGTTGAGGCTCTTGGATCAGAGTGGACAGGAGAGGCATAAGGTGCACAGCCATTTTGGAAGGGAGTTAGAGAGCGGGCCTTACACCCTAAAATACCAAGGTAGCATGTGGTGAGTTTTCGTTTAATTATTGGTATCTTGCATTGAATATTGTTAAATTTGGAAACAAAATATTTGAGAAGGAAAACAAGGTGATCAAGTTCCTTTTTCTTTTTTTGGCGGCTGCTTAATTTGATCTCGTCGTTCCTCCTGATTTCCTTATTATAAATAATGTTGAATATTATAAACAGTAACAAATATGCAATACAAGTTGTAGACTATAAATGAAAAGCAATGGAGCTTAATATTGATAGTTATGCTCTTACCAACCATCTACCTTTTCTGAAAGAGGGTTGCTGAAGAGAATCTACTAGCAATGCAGATTAAACTTCAAAAGTTTAAGTTGTTCAGCTTTGTGAATGTCCTCTTGTTACAGGCAAAATAATTAGGAGTGATCTAGTGTGTCCTTGGAAAGCAATTCCTGTCATACCTGATAGTTATTGTGGTACTAATATCAAAATAATGAAAAAGACAAACTTTTGAAGAGACTTTTTAACAGTCTCCTTACTGAAGATGGCGTTGAATATGCAACAAAAATTAACTTAACCTTATTCAATGAATTTGGAGTTGATTACCTATATTCTTTATAGTGACTCTGGTTGGTTGGTTGATAGATATATAGGTAGCAACTAAATATTTAACAACTACAATGTGTTGTGTTCTCTTTTGACTTGTTTTACTGAGATCGCTTCACTCTTTTTTTGGTCTATACAAATATATCACAACCACCCTAACCATAATACTTCATTTAGTTATCCTCAACCATAGCCACTTCCATTTTGTTGCTCGTATCTTATCCATTTTAAAGTTGAATAGTAAATGCAGTTAATTGTTTGCATTATATTTTATAGTTGTGATTTAGGATATTAATAGATTGTAAAGTAAATAATGTACATAATTTTTCTTCCAATATATGGTTTAGTATTTTATTTTCTCTTGAATTCAGTAAATTTTCGTAATGTGTTCCTGGAGTTATGAGGACTTCATTGTTAGAGTTTTATGTGACTTTTTGACACATAAAAAAGCATCTGCTGTTAAATATCGTAACATGGGATTTCGTGTGACTCTATCATAACATGGATGCTGTAGGGGGTATAAGCGGTTTTATAAAAGAAATGCTCTGGAATTGTCAAACTACCTGAAAGATGATTGCCTTAAAGTTCAGTGCTGCGTTGGTGTTGTTAGGTCTCGCACAGAGGGACCTAAAATATACTCTATACCAGTACCCCCATCGGACATTGGTCAGCAATTTGGGCGACTGCTGGAAAGTGGAGAAGGAACTGACGTAAATTTTGAAGTTATTGGAGAAACTTTTTCTGCTCATAAGTTGGTACTTGCAGCTCGTTCACCAGTATTTAGAGCTCAATTATACGGTCCAATGAAGGATCAAAACACACAGTGTATAAAGATAGAAGACATGGAGGCACCAGTTTTTAAGGTCCTGGGCGACTTCTACCTGTATACTTTTTTATTTTCATACTTTGCCATATTTAATGTTTTACTTTTCTGATTTCTTTTAAATATGTTTGAACTACTGTTTATTGGTTTGCGTTAGTAGAACTAACATTTTCTGCAATTGTAATGTTTGTGTAGTCTGTTTCATAAAAAAATTAATTTATATTTGGGTGTAGTCAGAGCCGATAATTCTTGTCTGTGCAAAGAGACCAAAAAATATATGTTCAAAGTAATAACATTGTGCGTATTGTGCAGGTTTTGTTTTGTATCCTGATCACTGAGCATGATGCCTACTTGCGATGAATCTACTTAAATTTGTCAATCCAAGATGTAAACTTGAAAGATTTGAATATATTTTGCTGAATTAAAAAAAAGGCAAACCAGTTTGGTTTCAGGTTCACTGTTATCCGAAACCAGATCCAACTGTCGGTTCTGAATTCGGGGAAATCAAATTTCTGTTTCTGTGGACCTGGACTGAACAGGCAATACCGGTTCATTTGATCAGGGTAGCATTGTCCACCCTTAATTCTATCATGCAGAATGACATTTATGCGTATTTGCTGTGGTATTTTTGCCATTCTGAATATGAAAAAAATGTGAAATTGATGATATTATTCATTTGAAAATGGACCAAAATTGGTCAAGGTTATGTATTATTTTGCTTACACATCTGATTACTGATGCAAAAATCATGAAAGAAGCATGTCTCTTCACTCTATTCTTTGTTTGAATATGTATTTAAGCAATGAATATGTTGTACTTTTTCTTTATTAAGTTTTTATCAAATTATGAACTTGAGGGAAAATGATCTCAGATTGGCTGGTGTGTTGCAACTATCCTTGGATTTTTGTCAGTCATCGGCTCTGCAATTTGTTGCTTTTTTAACCAGTTTCAAGTGCCTTGCAGGCTCTACTTTATTTTATATACTGGGATTCATTGCCCGACATGGTAGAGCTTACTGGTTGGAACTCGACATGGGCTTCAACTTTGATGTCCCAGCATCTGCTTGCAGCTGCTGATCGATATGGTTTAGATAGGCTCCGGTTGCTCTGTGAAGATATTCTCGGTGAGGATGTTGCTATAAACACTGTTGCAACAACACTAGCACTGGCTGAACAGCACCACTGTTTCCAGCTGAAATCTGTCTGTCTAAAATTTGTTTCGTTGCCTGAAAATCTTAGAGGTAAACTTTTGCCTTCATTCTTGTTCTCTAGCTGATAGCATAAAATTGCACAGACTTCCACAATTACCTGGAATCATCTAAAAAAACAGTTTTTGTGATTGTATTCATCCGGGGTCATAATCAGGTTGTGAAAGGATAGTTAAAAGGTAAAAGATGTGAAAAAATGAGGAAACTTGTTAGGAGGAAGGGGGAAGAGAAGTGGATGGATTAACTTAGTTTATTTTCTGAATCCTATAAATTCCAAATTTAGTGGGATTGTCCTTGACTGAACGAACCAGAGCATCTTTTGTTAAGCTTTAAAAGTTTACCTATACGTTATAAATAAGTTTGTTTTAATAATTTTTTTCATTGGTCAAAGTTGGAAATAAGTTACTTATTTTAACAGTAACGTAAAAGTTACTTTTAAAATATGCCTACTGTTTTTATCTTATAACCAAAAAGTAAGTTACCAAGCATGTTTGTAACTAAGCCCCTGTTTGAGACCCATTTTTGAGTGAAATGTGCTCTGGAATGATGATTTTTTTAAAGAATGTATGGTTAAAAAATAGAGAAATTTTTGGAATAGTAATTTTTTGGAGAATGTGTGGTTGAAAAATGGGGAAATTTTTTGATTTATGTATAAAATATTTTATGGGAGAATGTGTGGTTGAAAATAAGTTTTGTAAAAAATGGGGCTCTAACATGCTAAAATGCTAGTTTCAGCAACTTTTATTTCTTTTGAAGCTGCCACATAATACAACTCTTTCCCCCCTCCACCAGAATTATTGATGATGTCACCTCTTCGCGTCCATTAAGTTCCAAGGACAGAACTTGCATCATATTCTAGTTAAATCTTAAAACTTTTGATGTGAAATACAAGTCACGCAGAAAAGTTACAATATAGTCTAGTAAAATCTAAAAACTTTCGGTTACTTATTAAGTTGAAGCTTCTTTTATGCAGCTGTTATGCAGACGGATGGTTTCGAATACCTGAAAGAGAGCTGTCCTCATGTCCTGACTGAATTGTTGGAGTATGTCGCAAGGATCAACGAACATTCTATTGGTGTTTGCAAGCAAGGTAATGAAGGTATCCTAGACGGAACTGATACCAGTGGCCGTCGTGTGAAGCAAAGAGTATAAGGAGTTGCTATTACTCGTTTGGCTTTGATGCCGATAAAATAGAATAGCTTAAAGACAATATGTTTCCAGCTACAGCTGCTGCCTGTGACATGGATGTAAATTTAATGGTTTAGTCCTGTGTCTGTAATTTTATTGTTGTGTATGGTTTTTATATTTAAGGCTATGAAACATGTAACCAGATATTTTAAAGAAATTTATTTTTCGTTTACTACCATTTGGCCCTTTTAACTAAATTTTCTTTGCCTTGTAGAGGATTTTGAAATGAAATTTTCTCGTTTGAACTTCAGACTTGTCTGAATTATCATTCCTTTTCCATTATTCTTTGCAAGATGTTTGAAAATTATAGTAACAACTTGTTGCCGGCGACAATCTTGAAAATTGTTGCTTTGACAAATCATCATTCTTTATTTAAAAATTTCTTTTTACATCAGTCTCAAACACACTACACAGTTTTATTGGAAGATGGAAAAAAAAGATTATACAGGTATTGTCAACACAACACTTGTAAAAATCCCGTTGTATTAGGAGAATTATTGATGAAAAGAATATACATTGTCATTTCTATTGCTCTATGAATTTGAGTATTGTTCATTCATTTGGTGGAATTTTTACAATAAAAGCGGTGTTTGCAAGTCAAATTCAGTGTTTTAAAATGAAAATTTGTTAGTAGAAGATGCCAAATTCAAAATTTTACGAGATTAAATGGGTCTGGACGAAGTTTAGGCATAAAAAATGATAAAATATGATTAGGTGAGACCAAACTTTGCATAGATTTATCTTCACTTTTTAGAACATTGGTCCAATAAAAAAGAATTACAACGTGCAAGAGAAATCAATTGTCAGTGTCATTTTCGTGGAATTCCTTGTTCAAATAATAATGGGCCATATTACTACTGTCCATCAAGGCCCATATACAGGCGTGGGTTGGTTGTTCACGTGCTTCTGCATCTGTATGTATTTATAATAAGGAAAATGCTATTTATACACTTTCTAGTGTACGAAATGCATTACACCTTTCTCCCATAGAGAAGGGCCCACGAATATTTTATTATGTGTGGACCCCTCTCCATGTGAGAGGGGTGTAATGCATTGTGTAATGTATTATGTACGCGTAGCACTTCCGTTATAATAAACCTACGCATACTCGGCGCAAGTTAACACTCTCTCCTCTTAAAAAACCAATTTCACATATTTATGATTTTTCTTATTTCTGCACAGCTTTTCTCCACAGAACACCCATTCCCCCACTTCCGCTCCATTAGGGTTAGGGTTTTCTGCCCACTCTCTATTGTTCTACATACGCATATCAAGTATTTGAATTAGTGTAAGAGTTAGGAAATATTTGATATAGTGAAGGTTTTCGCATTTTGATTTGATCTTTCAATGCCTCGGTGCTTTTATGCGCAATTGTTTTTTGGGAAACGTAGAAAGTGTGGTCGCGCTTTCTCTGAAAGAAGTGGTCAATTTCGGTGCCGCAAAACCCTTGGAATTGTACCGTGAAATTGTTGTTTCTGTGGAGTGCATGACTTTAATTTGACGGGCAGTGGTGAGTCTTGGTGGAATTTTATGGCGCCGAGCCGAAGAAAAGGTTCCAGTAAGGCGGCTGCTGCTGATCGCCGACAGTGGAAGGTTGGTGATCTTGTGCTTGCAAAGGTGAAAGGGTTTCCGGCGTGGCCAGCTATGGTATTCCCTTAATTTTTATACCAAGTTTTGTTTTTGGTTTCTTGCCTCTGCTTATTCTGAATTAGAATTTAGTATATCATGATAATTTTCTTAGATTTTTACTGTTCTTGTGTTGAAACCAATTATAAGGTTTCGTATATCTTTTGTTAACTGTGGATCTGTCTTGGAAACTATACATTTCTCTCTTTCAAAGTTCTTATGAGTAGGAGCATGTTCTTCGGTGTTGAAAATGTAAGAAATAATATATTTCCATTAAAAAAATTGACAAAATGATATTTGGGTGTCCCATGTAGTTTGTGTACGAATTCATATCCGAGTAATATTTGTTTACAATTTAACTACAATGGTATATACCATAACTTTATGGATACTTAAAAGTATAAAAATATACGTACTGCTGCTCAAGTTTGTCATTAAATTTCTGATTTTTTATCCTTCAGGTTTACATTCCTTGATGGATCTGGATTAGAAAACAAATTTCTTACCTGCTTGCATGGGCCTATCAGTTTGACTCTGATGGAGATGAAAATTAGAGAATTTTATTTCATGTTTCTCATATCGAATTGGCCAACCATTTCTGTATTAATTCTTAGGGGTAATGTTCGCATATAATTACTAATATTCTTGTCAGTGTGATATGGTTTTGCTCAATTTTTATAAAGGTATAATGGGGCATCAACATGTTTTACTTATGTACAGCAAGGTGCCCGAGGCATGAGTAAACTTCAAGACAGACCAATAAATATTTAAGAGAATATAAATTACAAAATATGATCATAATAAACCATGAATTATCTTTAAAAATCCATAATAAATCGAATTTAACAGAAATTAATTGTCTAACTTGTAAACAAACATAAAATATATCAATAAAGTAACAAATAAATAATTTGCAGAGATTAATAATGTAACAAAATTGTAATTTACTAGTAGTAGTAACAACTAAAATGTTCCTATATCATTGCTACTAACAAGATCTTTATTTGATTTCTCTGTTGCTTTCTTAAACACTTTCATTTTTTTTCTCTTAATTTTTGTCATCATCTCCCTTTTGCAATGGTGTCTTATCCTTTTTCTTTCGCCATCCGTGTATAGGCAGAAAACTGAGAATGAATAAAACGTTCTAGGCTAAAGCTAGCCATAACATGCCCGTAAAAGGCAAGACAAATGAGCAAGCACTTTAGTCGCCTTAGGCGTGAGATGTAAGCCTCAAAAGTGTTTTTAAACAGTAGTTTGCTGCTTGTAGTTATATTATAAAGTTGGTTAATTACTTGTACAGTTGTCCTGTATGTCATGACTGACCCTAGGATAGGGTGTACTATTTATGTATGGTGACTCTAAATTTAGCTGTTGCACCATGTTTAGAATACGATGTCCTGGTGCAGTTGTCTGACTCACTATTGTTTCTCTCTTTCGATATTACAGGTGAGTGAACCAGATAAGTGGGGTCACTCGTCTGATTGGAAAAAAGTGTTTGTCTACTTCTTTGGAACCGAACAAATGTGAGTGCTCTTGTTTGTTTCTCATGGATTAAATATTAGTTAAATAATTTGTGCTTTGTTCTTCGTTCTAATACTTTTTAAATGAATAATTGGACCTTATGGGTTGAGTTTCTCATTCATGGAATTGTAGTATGCATTAAGCTAATTGCATCTTTGATAGTTGAAGCAGTTGATGAACCTTTATCATAGATTCTATTTCCTACCAATTACAATGCTTTAACACTGACCTACGTATTCCCAGTTTTGTCGAATGATATTTCACAATTTACTTTTACTTAGATGAATAGTGCTCAAGTATGGTTCTAAGATAATTTTATAGAAGGCATTATTATAATATATTAAATCTTTTGGAAAAATTAAAAGCTGTGACAACATACCACTATTTATTGTTTTTCCTAACTAGGTGAGCTGGTTGTGGTTTTGTAGCTATGCACCGAAGCACTTTGCTTTTGATCATGTGTTGTATAGTTATTTTTAATTGTAATGTTGGACTCTTGACTTATTACTAATTTAGTGGATATCATTTATCAGGACAACACTAATGATAACATCATGTTATTCTAGACCTTTTGGACTCGACATTTATATTAGTGGTGTTAAGAGCTGGGCCCTAAACTAACCATAAAAGTGATCACTTAACTTGAGGCTGCATAGTCTTATTGCCCTGCTTCCTTAGTGAAATGTTCATAATTTTGAGAACAATAAGTTGTAAAAATAACGAAGAATTGATTTAAATCAGTTCCACTGCTAATGTATTGGAACTCAAAGATGTATACGAGGGCATATCCTCTATTGGATAAGGTTTACAATGATGTAATCTAAAGAACCAAAATTTCTAATTTGTTGCTTTCTCTATATCCATGTTGGTGAGGCTTTCTGTTGACTGGATTTGTGTTTCATATTTTCTTTGCATTAATTGTTATTTTTGATTTAGGAACACTTAAAAAACCAATTGAGGCTCTACATTTTCCCATTTGTGATGACAAATGCGTAGTGGCTAAGCTCAGTCCAGTCTAACTTACGTGCAATTTGAACTAGTATTTTGGGTAATGCTCTTAATGGTTGGTTAAGCAGTGTTATTTTGTTGGAACACTTAAAAAACCAATTGAGGCTCTACATTTTCCCATTTGTGATGACAAATGCTTAGTGGCTAAGCTCAGTCCAGTCCAACTTACGTGCAATTTGAACTAGTATTTTGGGTAATGCTCTTAATGGTTGGTTAAGCAATGTTATTTTGTTGGTTGCGACTACATTTTGCTGGAAGTAGAGTAGATTTACAGTGTGATGTAGAAGGTGAGAGAGAAGGGAATAGAAGATTAATGAAGAAGAAGAGGGGAAAGAGTAATTAAGTCGATGTTTGAACCTCATTTTTTAAAAACTCATTTTCAACCACACATTCTCTTAATAAAAGATTTTTACACGTAAACCAAATTTTTTTTTATACCTTTTAATCACATAAAAAATCACTATTACAAAATCTATTTTTTCAAAAAATGGGGCTCAAACCAACTCGAAATGAGAAGAGAAATTGTAAGGTGTATACTCTCAAAATCACTAAATGCTCAAAAGAATTACCTATGTTGTCAGGAACTATGAAGTACCGATACGGACACGTGTTCGACATGACACGTTGACACATGATTTTTCAGAAAAGTACTGACACAACACGTTATCGATATGTTGATTAAATTCTTTAAAATATTTCATTTATATATTATCAATTTAGTTTGATACTTAATATCAATTTTTCTTGTTAAAATATTTTAAATATGAGTACTTATTTATTATTTAATAATAATTTTGAGTTAAAAATATATAATATTTATGAAAAAGAAAAAGAATAATCATGACAGATTGTCTGAGGAGAGTCGGATTCAACACGTGTCTGACACAGACACGCGGTAGTTGAAGTGACTGTGCTACAGTGGTTAGAAATTGTAGTCATTTTTAACTAAAAAATTCCTGACAAGGCTGTGAATAACTTTCAATTTTTTAGTTATTGTTCAACTAAACACATGGGCACGGGCACGCTTCTACAGTTGAAGTGTCTGTATTATGGAGGTCAGAAATTTTAGGCATTTTTGACTAAAACATTCCTAACAAAGTTGTGAATAGCTTTAAATTTTTTAGCTGTTATTGCTCAACTGCTTGTTTAGTCATCAATGCAAAAAGTTATTCCAACGATTGACGATTGATTATGCTAATTAAAACTGTTGTTAAAGGCCTATAATGCTGTTTCCTTTTTGGTTTTTGCTATCAACTATTTGCTTGATTCTCATCCTTTTATTACTGTAGAAAAAGCTGTGACATTCATAAATACCCAGTCACTTTCGTGGTAACTTTTGGTCCTTATTCCATTTAAAATGTTTATTTTTTTATATCGCTTAGTTAAAATATGGGATAATTGTAGCAAAAACTCCAAACCTTTGAAACACTAACAGCCTTTACCATAACTTTTGATTTGTTGCAGCCGTCACCCATAACCTTTCCAAACGTTGTAGGTGAGGTCCTTTTGGACTGTTTCTATCCACAATTCCGTCAGTTAAAAAAAAAATTAACTTTGACAACATTTTTAATATTTTAAAAGGGGACAAAAGAGTAAGTTTCTATTTATCACATTAAATAATTACATTTATTAGATTTAAAAAAAAAAAAAAAAGACAACAAAACAATCATCTTCTTCCTCCCACCCCCACCCCAAACCCAAAATCAGCCACCGACCACCACCACCTCCACCAAATCACTTGTTGCCGGCCGCCAACATCCCCCACATCACAATCGCCACTGAACAACCTCCATCACCCATCCTCAATCCCAAATTAAAACCAAAATACATTTATTCCTTGTTTTCCTACATAATTTGATGACCCTGCGAACAAAACCGATCTTTCTTAGACCAAACAAACTTTAGACTAAGCATTAGTATCACTCTAAAAGGTACCGCGCTGCATTTGATTCCCCATGACTTGAGAAGAAGCTTCCAAATGCCAACGCTTTTCTGTTTACATGCCCTAATCTCACTCTTTCTCCCCGCTTTCCCTCTCTAACAGCACACCGGAGGTCTGAACAACAATCATATTCTGCCTTTTTAATCTAGAAAAGGCGAGTACTCTTTCTTTTGTAAATTACTTTTTTTTTTTTTTGGTAAAATCTAGAAAGGGCTCAATTTTTTTGGGCTTTTGTTTCTGATTGGGAATTCTTGAATGGTAAAATTTAGATAGGGTTTTTCTTTCTGATTGGTAAAATCTAGAAAAGGGTTTAATTTATGTTTGTATAAAATTGTTGTAAATTGCCTATTAGATGGATTTGAGGCAGCACCAACATGTGAAGAAAATAGCTAACACGTTGGAGGATTATTTCTGGAAGATTGTTTTAGTATTTTTTGTTTCCCCAGTCTGTATGAGGTGGTTGGTGGAGGTGGTGGTGGTCAGGTGAATTTTGGATTTGAGCCTTGAGGTGGAGGTCGGGTGTGGGGATGGGTGACGGGTGAGAGGAAGAAGATGATCGTGTATGTGTGTTTTTTAAATTCTTATTTCTTATTTTTAATTTAATTATTTAATATGATAATTAAAAGTTACTCTTTTGCCCCTTTTTAAAATATTAAATTAAAAATGTGGTCAAAGTTAAATTTTTGGTCAACTGACGGAATTGTGAATGAAAATCGTCCGAAGGGGCCTCACCACAACGTTTGAAAATGTTAGTGGTGGCGGCTGCAACAAAGCAAAGGTTTGGGGAAAGTCTGTTAGAGTTTCAAAGGTTTGGGGTTTTTGCTGCAATTATCCCTTAAAATATTTGTGCAATGATTTTTTATTTTTTATTTTCTTTTTGTGATTAGTAAATGATAAATAATTATACAATCATCTGTAAATAGATGAGAAATGTAATCTGTGCATTTATAATGATTACTTTGGAGAAGTTTGTATTTATCCTTATCAGGGGCTATTTGAATAGTAATATAAACATACGATTACAGGGAGAATGATTAAGAGCACATTCGGATACTGCAAGTATACAAGTCCAGATCCAGGAGTTATTTGAGTAATTCACTGTTGAAGGATCTACAGATTTTTCTATATTAGGTCATTGTTTCAATCAAGATAAACATTCTCATGTCACACTAGTTTGAAAATTAACTAGCATTTTCAGTTAATATGTTGCAACTAAACTTGGTTTTGTTTAGGAATTCTCCTATAAAGTTTTGTGTGGGCATAACTTCAATTTTTTGGTGAAAAAAAAATTCATGAGATAATAGAAATGTGCACATGTTTAATTTATTTCCAAAGTTTTATGCATATAACGCGTTACTGTACATTATTCTGAGAGAGCTGATTGTGATAGTGACTGAGTGGCGGTAAGTAAAATTATTTAAACTAGTCATCTCATACCAGACAAGTGCTAAATTTTGTGGTTCTAATAAAGAAGAATACAAAGGGATAAAGCTCTTTGCATTAATGTCTTTGGATGATGATTTCGTCTCTCATTCTCCCTAAGAGTTTGGAAGATCTGATTTTTTCTCTACAACATCTTTCGTTCGTCTTTAATTCTGGCAACCCAAGAGTCATGATCAGTTACCAAGCCTTCGTTTTTTTTTATATATTTTTAAATGGTTTATAAATTCAGTCAAAACCAAACATTAATTTCAATCACACATTCATAACTACTTTCAATATCATCCAGTCATTTCGTCAGACCTACTACTATTTCTCTTACTATTCCTCTTTATAAACTATTTATAAATTTGTCTAGTATTGGCTAATATTTCTCTTTCCAGTCTATTATTTCTAACTCTTTTACTTTTCAATCATACATTTAATCAATTTTTATCAAAAGCTGCTAAAACTTTTATAAAAAACTGTCAAGCACCTAAATTTCTATATTTTGGTTGGTTGTTAGCTTAATACCTTTCAAAAGACAAAAAATGTTTTCTTTAAGAGATTAATATTTAATCACTATATTTTTCTTAATTCTTTTCCTTGGAGTGATATCTCCCTCTCTCAAATTTCTCTCTCAAATTTTATGACCTAATAGATAAACAATATAACAAAAATTTGATGTCGTCGATAAATTTCTATAAATATATACCTTGTATAGTTCACTTTGTGATTTCTGCAAGCGCAGGCTTGGTTGGACTGGAAGCTGAATTCCTATTAAAACATAAAACCATACTCTTTGTCCTTGTATTAAATGGTTTAACTGGAACCTGGTCATAGCATCATTGTGGTTTTTCTTTCTGGATTTCCCAATGGGTGAAGAATGTAGTCTTACTGGTTTTTTATTTTTTATCACCGAGGTTTTGTTTTTTTGGCTTGGCCAATAAGTTACCTTTTGGTGTGCTCTTTCATGTTCATCATTTAGCAGGAGGATGAGCTCTTATGCCATGTTTTGTCGTTCAGGTACAACTTACCTGATCAAAAAAATTTCAACACTTCACCTTCAAATAAGACTGAAATTCTTGTCAATGCAGAGTCAAAGTTGATTTGATCTTCATTACCCTCTAGTTAGAAACTGTTCGTGTAACTCTATTTTAATTGCTGCTCAATAATTTGCAACATAACTTGCTGCTTAACTGAACAGTGCAGAAGATCATATTCTTTCTCTCTGTGCACTTAGTATATGGGTTTACACGATTTTTCAGTCCTTTTCATTAACAATTTGGCCTTTTGTACAGCGGCTTCTGTAATCCTGTAGATGTTGAAGGATTTACAGAAGAAAAGAAAGAATCTCTTTTGTTAAGACGTCATGGTAAAGGTGCTGATTTTGTTCGTGCACTGAATGAGATCATTGGTTGCTTTGATAAACTGAAGGAACAGAGCCAAGATATCAGTACTAACTGTACCAATGAAACCAACTCGATGAAAGAAAATAATTCTGCAGAGATCGTGACCAAATTGGGGCCAAAGGAAGAAACTGCCGCAGTTACACTTAAATCACATCTAAGGACACCCGTTTCTTCTGGAGAAACACATGATCTGAACTTCCTAACTGAAGGTGCTCTAGCTGCAGCAGCAGCAGCAGCAGATGGTCTGCATGATGAGGACATGCTACTAGAGGATTCTGATGCTAATTGTACAGGTACGGAGAAGCCTTTGTTGACTGCTTACTCTACAAGGAGCAAAGCTGAAGTCAGCCAACCAGAAAAAGGTGTCTCAGAGCGGAGGACATCTGCACGAAGGTCTAGAGGTTCATCAAGGATTGGCCCCCAAGACATGACATTGCCTTCTAGCAATAATACTAGGAGTACTAGGCTTGTTGTTACTAATGCATTGCGGGATACATCTCTGAGAAGAAGTAAAAGGATTATGAAGGTGCCTGATGATACTGATGGACATCAAATGGACTCACCTGCTTTTGTATCAAATGATAGTGATGGTGAAAATGATTCTGATACTGTAACAGTCTCTGATAATCATAGCTGCGATGACAGCAGCACTTTAGACTCCGGTTGTAAATCAAAGCAACCTGAGTCTGTTGTTGAAAACTGTGAAGGGGAAATTGAATTTAGTGATAGGCTTGACTTTCAGACTAATACTGTCATCATTAAAAAGAAGCGGAAGGCAAATCGAAAAAGACACAGCAATGATACAGCTAACTTGGTAGCTAGATTAGATAGAGTAATTTCTGAGACTGAGGTGCTGAAAGTTGAACATGTTTTACCTAGCAATGATGGGAAATCAGCTGAAAAATGTACAAGAGATGATAGTGATGAGCACTTACCACTAGTAAAAAGAGCCAGGGTTCGTATGGGCAGACCATCACCCTCTGAGGATGAGCCAGGTTCGTCAGTGTGTATGGAGGAAAACTTGTTGGATGTTTCTAAAAGCCTTGCAATGCAGTCCTCTGGGCCCTTAAATTCCAAGGAAGATGGTTCTTTCAATTGTAAGCCTGTTTATGCTGAAGGAGGTTCAGATAATCTCTCTGTATTGGATACAAGTCTTTCTAGGAAGCCTCAGAGTTGGGAATCCAGAAAGAATTTTGTTGATGGTGAAGCTGCCTTACCTCCATCTAAACGCCTACAGCGTGCCTTGGAGGCTATGTCAGCTAACGCAGCTGAAGATAGTCTAACAGTTACAGCGGGTCTATCAACTGTTAATATGTCTACTAATGGATATTGTTGTAGTTCGCCTGGGGACTGCCATGAGCTGTCAATAGTGAGTGGAGGTGAGATCCAAGCTGGAGCAGGGACTGTGGAAGGTGCTGATGGTAGACATCTTAAAGATTCCTCACATGACCAGACTTTAAAACTCAATATTGTGGAACCAAATCTAACACCAGATTCACCCAGTTCTGGTAAAAAACATGTTCATTTAGATTGCACTAGTTCTACTGATCACCGTGAAACTGAGTATTCTGATTTGGCCAAACCTTTTAAGGGATCTCCTGCTGATATTACCTTGGTGGAAGAAATTTCTGTAGGTTCGCCACAAAATGACACCGATATGTATCTGGACAAAGGGTGTAGTAAAGGTGATAAAACTCCTGAGATGCACAACCATTTATTAGCTGAAACAAATCAAGCGAATCGAATGTAAGCTATAAATACATGGCAAATGTTTCTTACACATTCTTCTCATATAATATTCTTTACCTTGCTGACTAACTTTGTCTACGTTCTACTATTACAGGCCTGAGTTTGTGAAAGAAGATGAATCAATATCAAATGATCCCTCTGCTACTTCTATGAAGGTTATGACCGATAGTCATAATCAACAATTATCTCATTCTAATTGTTCTTTTGATGATCATATGGGCGACAAAACTCTCTCATTCACTCAGACATCTTCATCCCTGACTGATGGGCTGGATGCTGATGGGCGGGCATCTCCACCCTGTTCGTCCATACGCAAAACGGCTACATCGGAAAATAATAATTATCTTGAAAGTAATAGTTGTAGTCCTAATGTTTTATTGCTTCTTGACAAAGCTAAGCTTGCTGGCAAATCAAGCAGCAAAGGAGAAGCTAATAATGCTCTATCATCCTTTGAAACCATTCTTGGATCATTGACTAGGACAAAAGAAAGCATAGGTCGAGCAACACGCATGGCGATTGATTGTGCAAAATTTGGTTTTGCCACAAAGGTAGAATTCTCCTTTGGTTTTCAATATTGATGAATCCTGTGTCTCATTTGAATGTCAAAAGCCTTTTTCCCATACCACCCTGATGTTCTTTAGTTTGGCTTTTGGATGTATTAGTAACCAATGATTAAATCTAAAATCTTTCTATTCTGGTGTTTAGACAGCCAGCAACACTATAAAGCTAGCTGGGAACTAAATCCTCTTTTTGTTAGATAAATCCATATAGTGAAGTATTTGTACTGTAAAATGATTATCAGTATCAGGTTAAATAATCATTTGTCCCCGAAAAAAATTATAAAAAAGAGTGACAGATTCACATATTTCTTCAAGATTTATTCTCCTAGCTCTAGTTAGCACTCTAGGTTGCATTACTATTTAATCAAGAAATGGGCATAGACTGAACATACCCCAACTCAAGATGGTATGACATCTCAATAAATGCTGACATGTTTGGGAGGTGTTAATAAATAGTTTAAATTATGAATAGATAGAAATGAGTGGTGGATAAGTGGGTAGTAGTTGTGTTGTGTCCGTGAAATGTGTGGATAAAAAGTGGTTTGACCGATTATAAACAGTTTATAAACATTAGCCAAATATGGGCTAAGTAATTTTCCTGGGACTACCTAGTCTCTAAATGAATGGATTGTTTTTTGTTTGTAGTGCTGCACAAATTTATTTTTCTGTGTCGAGTAATTTTTCTTGAATTAATTGCATGCCAGTTGCAATCAAGAGTATCATTTGTTTTATGTGCCAATATTATTGCTGAAAACAAACTTCTCTTAGGTGGTGGAAATTCTTGCCCGAAATTTGGAAAATGAATCAAGTTTGTCCAGAAGAGTGGACTTGTTTTTCCTCATTGATTCTATCACGCAATGCTCTCGAGGCATGAAAGGTAATACAAATATAATTGTATTCTGGTAGTTTTGCTTGTTATGATGGATTTATACCTCAGCTGTGAAATACTCCTTGTATTTGACGTGGGATTAATTATACTGAAAATGCATTGGAATTTTCAGGTGATGGTGGCATATATCCTGCAGCAATCCAACCACTATTGCCACGCTTATTGTTGGCTGCTGCTCCTCCTGGTAGTTCTCATGAAAATCATAGGCAGTGTTTGAAGGTAAGCAATAAAATATTTCTGATTTATTATTTGTCCTTCACTAGTCACACAAAGACGAGTGTGCTGCATATTCAATATTCATATTGCAGGATTGCTGTCCCGCTGATTGTCCACCACAAATGACTAGCTTTGCTCAAACTAAAAATATTTGAGAAGATCTAATGTTCTCTCTTTGTTAAACTGTTTTTTACATTAATGCACAAAATTTAAGAAAACTCGTATATAAACTAAACATTTTATTACCAGAATTTCAAATTGCAAGTATATTCTTTACTTAACACCACATGTTTTGTTGGAACTTTAAATTTAGTGAAACGATATTTTGAACTTTTTGTAATATTCTGTTTCATGAATGCACAGAGGTCATTACTTTCTGTTGTTTGCTGGATAGGTTTTGAAAGTATGGCATGAGAGAAAGATTCTTCCAGAACCCATAATCCGCCACCATATCCAGGAACTGGATGCCATTTGTAGATCATATCTTACTGGGGCATCCTCTCGCCGATCTTTAAGAAATGAAAGGGCTTTTGATGATCCTATTAGACAAATGGAGGGTATGCCTGTTGATGAATATGGAAGGTAATTTTTAATGCTTCTTTTCTTTAAAGGAGCACTTTCCACTTTAGATATGGCGTGTTATTTCTGGACCATTGATAATGAATTTTGTCTTGTCGTACAGCAATTCAAGTTTTCAGCTACCTGGTTTTTGCATGCCCCCAATGCTAAGAGATGAAGATGGTGGAAGTGATTCTGATGGAGAGAATTTTGAGGCTGTCACTCCTGAGCATGATGCTGAAAATGTTGATGAAGAAAGGAATCCAGTTCCTGCAGTTGAGAAGCATAGACATGTCCTCGAAGATGTTGACGGGGAGCTTGAAATGGAGGACGTGGCTCCCGCTTTTGAGACCGAAATTAATTCCGTTAGCAATATTTCTCGAGTGGGTGGTGAACAGGTGTCGAATCATCAATCTGATAGTTGTTTTGGGGCTCCATTTGCTCCTCCACCCCCTAAGGACATATCACCATCTCCTCCTCTGCCCAGGTCTCCCCACCCTCCAGTTTTACCTCTTGCAATGCCTGATTCTGTTTCTCATGGTTCTGATTGGAAGCTTTATCCTAGTGTGCAGGTTTTTTCTGGTTCTAAATTTGATATTCCTTTACAGGATAATTTTATTTATTCTAATTTGATCTGGTCTTTTCAATTTGATCTGGATGTATGCAGAAGATTAAGAGCAATATCCAGGAACCTCTTGCAAAGCAGTCCATTCTGCCAAATAATAACCTGACAACCTCTGATGCTGTGCATCATCATGCTCACAACAATAGAAATTTTGAAGCACAGATGCCAAGGATGTCTGACTTCCCTAATTCATGTGCTTTCAGCAGTCAATCTGGCTCCCATCCATTCGCACGAGCCTGTAATACCATTTCGCCAGCTGATGGTGCTTTCAACAAGGGTTTTCATTTGCGTCCACCTCACCCTTCTCCTACAAATCAGTTCTTGTATGTCCAAGATCAGCGAATGCAGGTCCGGAGGGATGTCCCAGTCCCTTCCTATCATAACAGATTCCATGTGTCGGATGCTGGAAATGGAAATTTTTACAGAGATCATGACAGAATGAAGTTTGCTCCACGCGATAATATTGGAGAGTGCTGGAGGCCTCCATTGCCTTCTGTCTCTGGTGAATAAAGTTTTTGGTTTTGTTTGTTTGTCCCCCCCCCCCCCCCCCCCCCCCCCCCCCTTGGATCAGCTTTTGCTTGGCATTATTATATGTTTGGATTTTGTTAATCAGAATCTTCTGATATCTTCTAGGTCCATGCTATCTCGATGGCGGCAGGATGCCCCGTGCACCTGTCTCTTACACCGGTCCGCCTTGTGAGCCACCATTACCTAACAATAGGTGGGCTGGGCCACCGCAGCCTATGAATAACAGGCAATTTATTCCTTACAGACAACCTTCTGAAGGTCCAATTCTTGTGGCGAATAGAGGTTTGTCCTCATTTATTTTATCTGTTGGGAAGTAATGGATTTGATCTTGTCAAATGTTCTGCAGGCTCATTTTTCATTGGATGTAGTGAATGGGATTGAAGTTAGTATGTGTAAGGTGGTTGTGTATTTGGGTCTCTCAAAAAGTTCCCTTTCTGAAGCTTTATCAAATTAAGTGATATGTAAACATATTGTTGACATTTCCGATGCATAGTCTAACAAAATTACATGGGGTCTTGTGTATTAATGAATTTTTTTGTCTGCATCTTACTTTTTAAATCAAGTATTAATGATTTTTGTCTGCATCTTACTTTTTTATTTGATTAAAAACATTTTTAAGAAGCTTCATTTCATCAGTTAGGATTGACTAAAAATAGTGCAAAACAATTGTGCACTTAGACTTCTGTCTAGCACTAAGATGATTGTTTGGTGGAGCTATTTTTTCAATTTTATTTTTTTATTTCTTAATTTTGTATTTTTTATTTTTTCCTGTTGGTTCCAAGGTAGAGGTAGTTTAGTAAGTAAACACACGTACATACATGGAATTAGTTGAACTACTTGGGAAATGTTTTTAATTCCTTTTGGTGTTTCAGGTCCTAACTATTGGAGACCAAGATGAACAATCTGACAGAACCTTATTATCAAGTGGTATGCTGCTGCATTTCTTACATTGAGGTTTTGAGCTATCCTTTGCATATCCCACTTATTTAATTGTTGAATGTGTTTTTAGGGGTACAGTTTTTCCATCTAGGTGCCATGGCTTGTTTAAAAAGTCATCACATGATTGACAACTTGCCATTTGTTAAAAATATCATGCTGTTATGGCCCAAAAGGAAAAAGCTTGTCGTGCAACTGTACATAAGCATTTTACTATTCCTTCTGCAGCTAGTAAATGAAAATACCAATTCAGTTTGGTGGGAGATGTGTTGGACCGCTAGGCTGTTGACTTTTATTTATTCTAGTTACAATTTCCATTCCCCCCCCCCCCCCCCCCCCCCCCCCCCCCCCCCCCCCCCCCCCCCCCCCCCCCCCCCCCCCGAGTCTATACAATTTTGTTCTGTGTAACAATATAAATTATTTCTTGTAGTCTTGCATAGGATTTATTGCCAACATTTTAGGCGATGGTTAGTGCTTTATTCCCCGCCCCCCATCTCTCTTCCCATTAAAGTTTGTGTCATTGTAAAGATGTGACTTGCCCATACATTTTGAAGAGTTGTTTTGCTTCCCTGCTGATGAGAATGAATTATTTGAAAATACATCATAAAATCATTATTGATATGCAACCCATGTGTAATTTATGATTAATTTGAAGTTTCTGGTTTGTGTTATCTTTATTATCATCGCCGTCTCAGATATGCTTATGTTTAAGCTGCAGTGTTTTATGATATTTGTGATAAGGGGGATTTACAGCCGTGCTATGTGTACAGAAAAATACTGCCAGAATTGCAACAGAGCTTTCAATCGGAAAATGGCAAAAATAATATAAAACAATAATAATAATAATAATAGTAGACCAGCAGCATCTGTAACAATTCTGGCGGCAGTTCATCTGGACAAGGGGAATTGCTGTTACGCAAATGCCTTCGTACGGTTTGCCAGTTCTTTAAGAAGTGATCTGCTTTATGGTCGGGCCCGTGCGCTGGCCAAGCAGATTAATCCCTGTAAGAATATAGAAGTTGTGAAATGCTACAAGTACAGCCCCCTCACACGAGGGGCCCATGAATTTTTTATTCATGGTGTACAAATGGCTTTTACCAGAGGTTGGATGTAAAGATTTTCCTCTCATTTTTACTTGCCCAGAAACCCTCGACTGTGACCATGCTTTAACAAATATTTATTGTTAAGAGTTCAAGGTAGCATGATTCTAGTCATGTTAAGTAAAATACAAGAATCTATTAGTATAGAATGGTCCTGCCAATTTTGTTTTCGGTTTCATTAGCGAATTGGCCAAATTAATCTGTACATTTTGATTGTTTTGAATATATTAATGATAAAGGAAGTGTAAGGGAACAAATACTCTTAAATGTGAATTTCTTAAGAACAGAGATGCAACATGGGGACTTGAGCAACATCGTGGAGGTGTTCTTTTCAAGATAAATTTTAGTAGAGAAAAAGATTACTAACATAAATAAATGTTTGTTGGTGATTTGGGTGTAATTATTAATAATGACAATCAAACAGCGGCTTAATTTCTTTCCTAGGAATTAAACTCTTTTTATAACCATCATGAGACATACAACCTCCATTTGTAATTTCCTCAACTGACTGGAATTTGGTCAGGAGGTTGAAGAGAACTGACTTCTTTCAATATAAGATTCTTTATCCAAATCGATCACATATCCAGTGTCAGCAAAAGCAATGCAATGTTTTACAGTATAACCTCCCATTTTGATGCCACACCTTGGAATACTTAATTTTTTATGACAAAAGCTCATGGTTGAAAATATGGCAAGTCTCAAAAATTTCAGGATGCTTGGCACGCTTGATCAACTTTTCATCCTATTCATGCCAGTTCTTAATTATAGTGAAGTTGAAAATTCAAAAGTCTCCTTAAATCTGAAGTACTGTTAAGATTTTTACAAAGAGATGCTATTTCCTTGGAAAAGTCTCATTTGGATCAAGTCCAAAGGGCTCATTCGTAAGTTGAAAACCTGAAGGACTAGGGTTATTGAGCATATTGTATTGTGACGGTGACTGTGCTCAGGGATCCATAGACTTAGACCCCATAAGTGTTCTTCCTTTGTAGCATGTTATGAACGGCCATCAATGTTAGTCTGGCAAAGGCAACTCAAGTAACTTAAGAGGACATTTTTGAAAATAATGATGATTTTTTTTGATAAAACTAATGATCATTTACAAAAATTCTTCTAGTGATAAATCAATATTTATCGATGATTCAAACAAAACGGTTGATAGCAATAGCAATTATGGATGACAATATTAATTTTTTAGATGCACTCTTTTTCTTCACTTAGGGTGAATTAGGCCAGGCTTGACTTGGCTATATATAGCCCTAGTAGTGGGACCAGCCTGCCTAGAGCCTGGGCCGTGCAGGGCTTGGGCTGAAGGCCCACCAGCCCTATCAACCGTCCGTAGGATTGGACCTTAGTTTTTCTTTCATTTCATGGGACACCAAAAGAAGACAAAAATGCTATATTGAGTTGCTAGACAAAGTGGCCAAATTGTAAGTTACCATACTGGACTTTCTCGAAGATTACTTCTTATTAAGGTCAAGAAACTTCATATGTGCTGCATTTCAAGTGGAAAATGGCTCTCTCGATACACACATTGTCTTTTGAATTCTTTCAATTTTGGGATGGTGCCCCATTTGTGTTTTCTATAATTGGCTAGATCCATGTGAAGCTGCATTCAGTAGAATCAGACTTGAATATGAATTTTCATTATCGGAATAATAATAAAGTCTAATTGAAAAATGTTGTCAAAGAGTTGGGAGACTGAAGTTCACATGCATCATAAGTTGGTGACGAGTGGCCAAGTATAGAAACAAAATGCTCACATGTTCCCTTCAAGTCAATTGTACGCATATCTTGATGAAAATGAGATTTTCAAACTTAGAAAAAGTTAATAAGCTGAAAAAGGGGCTATGCATAAGAAATCAGTTTTAACAAGTTGTCTCCATCTCACCTCAAATTGATCAAATATCAAGGCTCCCAAAATTCTCTACGTGGTTAGCTGTCCATTTTCCCGTAAGGTTTCTTCTTGGTCATCTTAGTCTTCTTATTTCAGTGAAGTTTTCGCCCTACTAGGGAGCCAAGAATCTCATTCACCACATCATCATCTTCAGTTCCTTCTCATGTAAGAGGCAGAAAACCTCCCAACTTGTTAATGAACACAATAAACACCCTGTATTGGCATTTTGCTTAAATAGACATGACAGCAAGTTCATTTTTGTTGAGAAGCACGAAACTCTGGTCAAGGATTAACACTATCCGACAATACTACCTAGTACAACAGACTAGATTTTATTTTCTTGTTTTTTCCTTTGTCCTATCCAAGATGATGATCTAATCAAGCAATTTCACTGGGAATATACACAGTTATATGCCATCAGAAGAATTAACAGTACTCGAAGAACAAACTAATTAATCCCATTAGCTAGAAGTTCGTTCACCTCGATTTTGAACAAGTTTTTTCCTGGACTCTTGCTGCAAATATAGAACAGAAAAATTTCTAAGCACTACTCATGAAAAGACTATTTGAGAAACCTACGATTTCAGAGCAATGTGGCTACCAAAATGATTGCCAACAACTGTTGTCAGCAACACAACATATCCTCTAACGTCAGAATTGAAGAACGAGACCTCTTTCTTCTAACAAGGACGAAAGAAAAACTGAACTCAGAGAACTTCTTTCAAAATTTAAAAGTTCTATTGTTTACATTCCCATAATGTACATGTTGGGAATATGTAACACCACATATTCCACTTGTTATAAGTATGGACTCGCACATATCTCCATATTGGTATGATATTGTCCACTTTGGACCTAGACCCTCATAGATTTGCTTTTGGACTTACCCAAAAAGTCTCATACCAATGGAGATATATTTTCACACTTATAAACCCATGATCCTCCCCATTTTTATCCGATGTGGGACTTTGGTCGCATACCCAACAATCCTCCCCTCGAACAAAAGACCATCGAGCCTCTCCTCAAACGATCATCTATCCGTCCATCTTCCTCACCAAGAGCTTGCTTTATCCAAATAAACTCCTCTCCACCGCATTCGGGCACACGTCTTACGTGAAGTATCCGGAGCACGCCGCCTGTCTAATAGAGCTCATCAACGGATCCCATCGCGAGCTAACCGAGGCACCACCTTCGTTCGGCATTCCAATGATTCATCCACATGGTCAATTTTTGGGGCTTGGCTCTGATACCATTTGTAGCGGAAGCTTGCTTCAAGGGTCGTCAAAACGGTGTTTTTCGGGCTCAGTTTAACGTACATTTCTCTACCAACAACCAATCCAATCCGGCTTCGATCCGCAACCAATATATTCACCTTGGTTGCTTTACAATCTCACCCACAAAGGAAGAGATTATGGTGATGATTTGTAACCACAAAGGCAAGGAGAAAACACCACAAAGTATGACAAAGAAGAGACCAAACAATCCACTAAGGAAGCCACCAAGTTTAGCACCACAAAAAGCTATTTTCTTCACTCAAGAGTTGCTGGTTTTCACTTACAAAGGGGCAACGTTTTTCACTCCCAATTTACACAAATCACACACAAGTGGCTAGGGTTAAAGACACCATATATATAGGTTAAATTAGGGCTTTAGTTAGACCGATAAAATGGTTAAACGGGCCAAGATTTAAGCCATCCAAAAGGGAATACAATTGGGCCGAATAGAGCTCTTGGATTTGGTTGTTGGTACTATTTCATTCATCGGCCAAAACCTATGAAATTACAATCCCACGTTTACATCATAGCCCGGGATTATTGGGTATCAAAACCCAACAATCTCCACCTTGATTCCCAATAAACCTACAAGCAAACAAAACACACAGTTTATACTTGCACAATCAAGGTAACCAATAAAATTGGTTTCACAGACCTTACCTCGTGTTTTCAACCTGAAAAACATACCATACCTGCTCCATATACTCACCAGGGCTAAGGTCAAAAAAACCCAAGTAGAAGCAGATAATCACATTGATAGTCAAGAGCAAATAAAATATGCGATGCCGATATACTATAGGATAACACATACAGATCTTTTCATAAACACGTTGTCAACACATATGCAACAAATGCATAAATGACCCCACGAAAAGATCTCTCCACACTTATCCTATCCATTTCGTGTTACTCCCACCTCGAGAACACATATCTCCTCTCATCGCTCCACTATGCTCACTAGACTAATCACTCAACTTATGTCTAACTGGTAAGTCACAATAGATCCTAAATTCTCAGGATAATCCTTTATCACCACATCACTTCTCCCAAACTACGTGGATAATGGGGCTCCACCTAACAGAAGTGATAGAAGTGTCCTCTCTCATACTCCACCTGATCAGGGTCTCTTTCTGATAAAGGATTCCAAACATTTGATCATATCTCCACTTATGATCCAAATGTCACACTCTACATCCCCCGGTACAAACCACAATGTACCCCTAGGCATCTATATTTCACCTCGACATCCAACTCACTGCTAATGCATCACAAATTTACTGTAGCAAAACAAAACCTTTCGGTGACCACAAACGTTAGGGCTCAATTTAAAAAAAATCCGCCCACACACCACAAGGTTACTCTAATCACCAATGCTCAAAAATATCTACAAAGGAGAGGGGTAAAGGTGGCTCTCACAAAGAGAATAGGAGAAAAAAAATTGGTTACTTCACTACACTCACAAAGAAGGTTCACAAATAGGAAGAAAATAACCCTACATGGCTGCCTCACACAATCTCACAAACCACACAATCTCACAAAGATAAAGGAGAAAACGGCTGCCCATCTTTCTTCTCACTACCACCCTCTCACAGAGCAAAACAGAGTACGCCACAAATCTCAACTCACTATGCATGTAAACATATTACACAAAGTAATAAGATCACTCTAATTCATGCAGTTATACACATCAAACATATTGAAAGTGTAACATATCAATGCAACAGAATTAAGTTATCACACATCATGCAGAAAAAGGGTTACACACAGATGCAATGCAGAAATTAGGTTTACACTCAATAAACCTCAATAGGGTCATCACTCGATCCCATAGCTACATTCACCTGATCTCTATCGTCTCATCTCTCTGCTTATCCCTCCGTTGGACCAAAAATATCCCCCTTCCCATGTTGCCATAAAAAAATAAAATCACGTATTCCATGAAATACACCCAAAACAAAATTGTGAGTTGTCATTTTATAAATCAATTCATGAAATGCACAAAATCACAATCAAACCACACACAGTAGTCCTAACGTCACAGATATTCTAACGGAATCAACAACGTAAAATTAACTATGCAACAAGCAGGTATGTCAAAATCAACGGGAGATTCCCATAACAGCAATTATATCACAAAGATCTACTCAATCGCAACAGTTAAGAGCAATCAACCCTAATTTCTAGCACATACAATGTTACCCCTTCATGGTAACCACAATCCTATTGTCACCCCACACGATGACTCGCTAGTGTTGAAATTAACGGAATAAGCCAATTTACTAGAGCGGACGTATCTGAATCCGTGAATTACGAGAGATGCAAATCTGCTACTTTAGGGCCACCACTATTCGCCCTAAAGATTCAACAAATGTACCGTTGCAGTAAGCCACGAAATTATTACTGTAGTCCAACACGAAGCAGATAGGTACCAGGAGCAAAATCGTCCAAATTTTCCTGCGTAACCTGAAACACTAAACAAATAATATCAATACGTTCAGCAGGTAAAAATAAGTATTCTGTCTGAAGAGAGCTTGTTGGAAAACGCAGCTACGCGCCGCTGCCGGAGCCCCACGCGCTGCCACTAGAGCCGTCGCCGGAAAACGCGCTTTACTGCTGGAGGCGCCTCCACCTGTAGAGTCCGAATATGGGCTCAGAAATCCCGGGCGGTCACTAGTTTGGCCGAAATTGCACGATTTTTGACTCGGTCAAGTTGGAGAAATCGCGTCTCCTTCCCGATTTCGGCCGATTTCTTTGCGAATCTTCAACCTAGGGAGGACGCCCAGCACCTGTAGAGTCCAATTCCGGTGTTTGTTGCACCGGGTCACCACTGGATTGGTCGAAAAAGAAGGTTGAGGGTTCGGCCAATATGAAAATCGCGCAAGGTTTCTTCGTTCCAGTCGGTTTCTTCCACAATCACTCAAACCCGTGCTCTGATACCATTTGTAGGGTTGAAACCGACCATCAACCGACCACCACCAAGGTATAACCGGGCTCAGTTCGCTTACAATCAACACCACCAAGAATCCAACCCAAAACTTCCAACATCGACGACCCACTTACGGTTGCTTCTTATATTCCCACACATAAACCACAAAGGTAAGGGTGTCACAAAGACAACGCAACCACAAAGGTTGCAAGAACAAGCAACCAAGAAATCTCACAAAGAGAAGGAGGGCGGCCAAAGTGGACTGCACCAGGAAGAGCAGAGACGTGCCAAGTCTTATAACACAAGAGGGCTCACAATATATGGTAAGGTAGGTCATGAGCCCAATAACACAAAGAAGAGACCAAACAATTCACTAAGGAAGCCACCAAGTTTAGCATCACAAAGAAGCTATTTTCTTCACTCAAGCAACTCTAATATAATTAGGCTGCTTCGAGCGGTCCAAACTAAATCTGATTGGGTCGTTACATTAATGGTGTCGATATACTGTTCAATCATTTGGCTAAAGCCGATTGAATATAAAATCGAGTTTATATCATCGTCCGGGAGATTATTGGGTATCAAAACCCAACAGTACATATAATTCTCAAGGGCATAATTGGAGCAAAATGATAGACAGAATTCGACACAAGTGACAAGATTTGGACTTCTCTTCTTTCTTAACAGTGTCTAGTCCTGTCGAGTCCAAACATGCTACAAGTATCTCACAATTCAATCAAGAGTATCCATAGAAATTGCATGTGCCAATGCATCGTAAAAGAGGTGATAACCGAGAAGAACTTCCACAAAATGATGTAGCAGGAAAAGAAACAAAATTCGAGAAGCAAGAGCCAACCGTTCAGGCAAAGTTCGCATGAACGTTAGTCTGTCTTTAACCTGTGCTCAGCATATATACTCATATGTCAATGTCACGATTATCAAATATTTCCCATCCCTCATCTATAAGTTCCTTCCTATTATCTCCGGTTCCTTTGTTTTCAGACATCTGTTCATCAAAACATGGCTCTGGATCACTCTTCGCTGGGTTCTCCAATGAATCAAACTGGTCAGGTACTGGTTCAACTTGGTCAGGAACCAAGGTTTCAAAAGATGAGCTAGACGAAGCTAAAATAGATCTGGTCTGGCTGGAAGATAAAGATTTGCTAGACGGAACATGTTCATCAAACTTCTCTTTTAGCATCCTCACATCTTGATGTATAACAGCTGTTTCTCCTCTGAGAGAGGGGAAAAGGGAAAAAATAAATAAATAATCAGATATATGCCTCATTAGTTTAATTATTTCAAATTATTAACACAAAAGAAATCAAAAATTTTTAAATACACATATATCGAGGATTCGAGGAAAAGCAATGCAAAACCTCCAAATGATGTCAGGGCCATACACAAATCCTTCATCTCAAATTAGGACGAACACATTTAAACAGGTCGGTCATATATGAAAACTCAAATAATTGAATTAAAATTTCTCATTTAAATGTAAAAACATACAAGCTGCAGAAGTTACATTATAAACAAAAACAGAAGAGATAATGTGAATTTGGAAACTTTAGGCTGAAAAAAAAAAAAAAAATCTTCAAGCTCCAGATTATAAGATGGATCTATGTACTATAAAAAATCACCAATTATAACATTATAAACAACAAAAGGACATGAAACAAAGCTAAATAAATACAGTTTAAAGAACACAATTTCGTATTGTTTCATCATCAGCATTAGAAAAATTTCAATTGCTCATTAATAAATATGATGGCACTATTACTAAAATCCTCGCGTTTCATAACTCTTTTAAGATTGCAGATATGAAATTGAAATGCCACTTTCTGAACATCAAATGCTGGAAATTGCAATAGTACTTAGCCTACACCTTCCAGGAATTGCAGGCCATTAACAGATTAATATACCTCTATACTGTTATTTAAAAGAATTTCTAACCTTTCCACTGAAAACGTGTACAAACACATACAATAGTAATAAAAAAATTCGGGGCCAAAAATTGGAAGAACAACATATTCAATTCTGTGCATCATTTTGATATTGATTTGAACAGGAAATAGAAAAGTTAACCTCATACCCCAATCAGAGATTCACACAACTTAAACTCTTGAAGTAGAAAAGAAAGGAAAGATAGTAACAGAAGCTCATATGACTTACTGCAATATATCGACAACACGACCACGGTCCACAAGAAATTCTCTCAACTGCAATACAACAAGAACACAACAATCAAATATATAACCTCAACAAAAAAATTGACTGAATAGCAACAAAAATGGATCATTTAGAACTAATCTATTAACTTCTTCTCTTGGCAAATGAGCACGCTGTGGCAACAATTGAAATTCAAGTCAGCATATGAGACAGGAGCCACTACTACCTTGGCATTTTGTTCTGCCTGTTGCTTCAATTTTGTTGACTCCTGCACCAACGTCTCCTTTACCAATTCTTGATTAGAAAGTGCTTTTCGTGCAGAATTTTCCTTTTCTACCTTTTCCTGCTCCACAGATTTTATCACATCCTCAGCAGCAGCTAATCGCATCTCTGAAGTCTTACATATCTGTAGGTAAATGCTTATGAATAAGTAAGTGCTTTGGTTATTAAGCCTCCAAGAATTCATAATATGTTTCATATGATTGAAGAATCAATATTGACATGTTATATAATGTATTGGTTGGCCAAAGGGGTGTCAGGTACAGAAACAGAATTGTTATAGTTAAGAGAACATTCTAGGTGGAAACATCAACAGTCAAGACTCTAGAGTACCTAGGATAAATGCAATGGAGATTGCATTCCAAATGAGGGAATCGCCTTAAAAAAATACACTCATTATAGGAGTAAAATAGAAAGTGGATATTAATTTGGGAAAGGCAATGATTTGAATAGTCATTTTTAAGAGAATGTGTGGTTAAAAAGTAGGAAAAATTTTTGGATTTACGTGCAGCACATTTTATTGCATGAATGTGTGGTTGAAAATGAGTATGTAGAAAAAATAGTTTTCAAATAATAGCTGTCAAACAGGGGCTTATTTTCTTCCAATAGTTACTGGTCTTAAAGTTTAGAAAGTTTCCACTAGTTATTTTAACAAGTTTCAGTTCTTAATAATTTACAAAGAAATGGGATTAGTATTGTTGAATATCACAGAAAATGATTTATGCTATTTAATACCGTAAAGATTATTCTCTAATTGATTCTATCTCTCTCTCTACACATACTTGATTATTATTCTTCTTCTCTTTTTCATCCTCTTACTCTGTACCTTCATACATCACAATATATGATCAACGACAAAGGAAACTATTTTTATTTCAAAAATGTGCAAACAAAACAATAGTATCACACAATTATTCCTTCCAGCACGAATTTAGGAGAAACTACAGTTTAAAAAGGAAAGCAAATATCAGAAAAGACAATTTTTTCTCTGAAAAGAAACAATGATTATTCTTATCCTTTTCTTTACTTGCCTTCTGTTTTCCTCTCTGTTTCCTCCCTTGAGGGAAGAAGATTAGAAAGCACGATTGGAAAAAGAATGCAGGGAATCATGGAAAGCAACTTTTTGAAGTAGTTAAAAATATTTACTAATTAACTAAATTCAAAACAATGTCTGTCTGATGTTTTCAGATCTGATGCGAGTATAATGGGAATGCATGGCAAAAACTGAAATCACCTCATGAAGAATTGCAAGAGATTTGTCTCTTTCATCTGACAAAGAAAGAACACGAGATTGAAGCTCTTTCAACTCAGTAGAAAGGATGGCTTTTTCACCATATACTTCTCCAGCATGCTGCAAACAGAAGAAAAGAACGCCATATTTACATGCAAGTCTTTAGCTCAAGATAAGCAAGAAATAATACTATCAGCAATAGGAGTAGAACCACGTCATTTGCCTCCTTTGCACGTTGCACCATTTGTCTTAGCTCTTCAACCATATCCAGTATATCAGCACCGCCCTTAGCAGCTTCCATTTTGGCTTGTTCTGCAATTTTCTCTTTAAGCTCCACTTCCTTCATCATGCTGATAACAGACTCCATGCCAGAAAACAGGGTTTTCTGCACCATAGTATATTATAAGGCCTACTGTCTAATAACAGTCAAACAAGACGAAAAGTAACCTTACTCTTTTTCTTTACTTTCTGCAGGGGAAATTCATAGACAACTTTTGAAGATAAACACATTTCATGGAGCTTACTATATGATTGTACATTAAGCATATTGAATAACCTCTTTTTTAAACAAATACAGTCTTCATATTTACTTTGTTACAATGAAACTACTGAAATGCGCTATTCCAAGGTGCCTTACGCAAACAGATCAAACTCTTCTCCATTAGATTTTACAATTTCAATTTCCATTTGGATCTTAATACAAATTTAGAGCCCGTTTGGGCAATATTTTCATTTTTCATTCTCATTCTTCTACTTATTTTCAACCACACATTCTTCAATAAAATAATATTTTTCATCACATCAATAATTTTTCTTTTTTTTTTTCAACCACACATTTCCCATCATATCACTATTTAAAATACATTATTTTCCCAATAATCTCCATCAGACACACTCTTAATATTATTTCTTGAGAAATAATGTTAAATTCCACTATGAGAAATACTTTACTGAATGGACTAAATCGCCAATAATTAAATATCTTAATTGCATGGTTGAATTTAGACTAATTCACAGCCTTACACATCAAATTATTATGAAGGAATAAATAGTATCATTTCATGCAATAATCTCCAGCTTTCTGCTATGCTTAAGTTCAATTAATAAACAATAAACAACTTTGTCTAGATCTTTCAGTAAAAATGGGATAATCTCCTCAAGGACTGCATCGATAGCAGCATCAGCATCCTTTCTATGCTCAATGGCAACAGCTCTAAGAACTTGAGAATCAGTCTGCCCTCACAAAGGGAGAAAAAAAGGCATCAAAATGTGCCTCTGCCTAATCCCTTTTCTTTTATGAAATAATATTTACTATTAATTTCTTTAAGTGAAAAAGAATCAAGAGAACAGAGATAAGTGGAAGAATAAATTATTTACATACACATATTTAAATGATAAGTGGAAGAATAAATTATTTAATTTCTCATTTTATTTAATCTACCTAAATTGAAGTTGTAATCATTACTCAGGTCCCGTTTGATTCCCATTTTTATTAAAATGTATTTTTCTCTCTTCTTTTCAATCATACATTTTTCATTAAAATAATATTTCACATAAATAAAAAAAATTCCTTATTTTTGAACCACACATTCTCCATCAAGTTACTATTCTAAAATACATTTTTTTTCCCATAAAAATGGAAATCAAACGGGCCTTCAATTTAACAAGAGAATATGATAAACAATGTATTTATACCTATTTTTAGGAGACTGAGATAAGTGCGTATTTGTATTTTGTAGCCTCTAATTTGACTCGGATTGAGAAGTCCGTTTATTTTTATCTCACGATCAAGATACAACTAGAACAATAAATATTAGTTCGACTAGTCAGTCGTTGATGAAAGAATTATATACAAGCTTTTTTTATTTCACACATTTCGTATAATCTATAGCTTTATCAAAATTTTAATTACATATTTCATCATTTTTATCAAAATTTGTTAAATTTTATGACACCTTGGTCGTAAATTTTATACTAGTGCAATTAACACTAACCTAACCATAACGAAAGAAAATTTTTACAGGCTAAGAAAGAAGAATAAATTAATTGCCAATATTGTTACAAAAAATGATTGAAATCTAATTGAAAGCTACTGACTTTGTGACGACGAAATTCAATCTAAGTGAACTCAAGGTTATATAGTTGCATTAACACGAAGAAGACGAGGTAAAAATTTTAAACAATGTTTATTTAATACAGTATCCACTCTTGTCACAATACTGATATAATTGTATTTTATATATATATAAAGCTTATTTGGCATAGATTTTTCCATTTTTTTTTTTGAAGAATGTGTTCTTGAAAAGTCGAAAAAAGTTGTGAGTTCTATAGAATATATTGTTGAAAATGATTTTAGAAAAATCTATAACAAACAAGCCTTGAACAATTGTAGCATATAATGTCGGCGTTTACAAGGGAGATTGGCAACAATAGGGACAAATTCAAGGCAATGGGCTTCTTGCTGAAAAAACTCTCCATTATTCACTAGTTGATCATGAAGTTCTTCAAAGAGATGGAAATCCATCAAAACTAATGACAACTTTCTTCGTATTCATTTCTTAAATTATTGAAGATCGTCATAAATATTTATATTCTTTAGGAGTGATTATCATGTCGTATAAATAACTGCTTGCAAATGATATCGGTTCTTTCTTCAATAATGTTGTAATGTTGGAGCAATATCCCGCTCAAAATATGGATTTTATAATGGTTCCTTTATCAAGAGTTCCAGTTTTGTCCCCTTCAATATCAAGTTTAGCATCCTTAATAAAATCACAATAGTTGCTATTTATAGCCAAACGGCTGAACTGCCTATCGTTGGATCAAATCCACGTGACTTCATCCTATCGAGATAACTATCACATCACTCATTCATAACATTAACTACAATGATGAGTGCCCTGCCGCCCTATTCTCTTAGACTGACATCAAATAAGGTGGCTTAAAGTGAGTCGTCACATCAATCATTTCTCAAAGATATTCTTCAGATTTGTTTATTTCGATAACTTCAGCTGGAGAGATTCGAAGCTATTGAAAGGACTTTGACTTGGAGAAGTGTGAGGTAGTTGAGGGGACTTCGGCCTTGGCAGAATAACTTCAGCAAGACGTTGTCCTTCAGCCGACGACGTCCTTCTTAGTGAGGGACATCAGACAAGACGAATTTTGGATCCTTCTTAATGTCTTTTTCCAAGTGTCTTCTTATGGGCCCCTACGTGTCATTCGAACAACTACCTCATTTTAATGGGATAACATAACACATGCTCAAACATTATAAATGCCATAATTACAATAATAGCTCAAAAAGCATAATGTCAAACATTAGAGCATTGCCCTAACACTGCTACTGATCACATGTACCAACAGCTTTCTCTCGTTTCATACTTTCCAAGTATATTTCTAAACGTTTCTAAGAAATCTATGTTATTATTAGTGATTAATATATTAATTTATTTAACTAAAAATATATGTATTACATACTAACTAATTTATACAATAGTTATGAACTTGAATATATGACCACATTTTATTACGAACTTGAATATTCATGGCCCATTCAAGGATAATATTAATTATCATGCCACATAAGTTAGATAGGAAAAAGTCTCAAGTATAGGGAATTTTTTACTGAATTCATACAGCTGCTGAAGTGGCGAAACTTGATTTGCTTTTTTTGTGTGTGTGTGTGTGTGTGTGTTTTTCAACTTCCAATGATGTCATGTCATGTGTTGTCTATCAAAATTTTCTATACTTATAGCATGATTCAGTTAGATATAACCACATTTATTATATGCTGACTAAATTTCATCTAAACTTATAATTAAATCCAATACAAGATAATTTATCTATTTATATAAGTCTTTATGAAAATTCATTATATTGAGAGTCGTGCAGTATATATTACGACTTCATTTTTTTTTTTTTTTTAAATTTCATATAAGAGTACCCCCATAGGTGTTTGGATTACATATTAAAAAAAAAAAGATTTCTCTAGTAAGTTCAAATTTGTTAGGATTGCATTTTTTTAGTTGGTCAATAATCTATTCGATCGATATGCTTCGATAAATCTATTTCGATAGTTGTGCTATTCATAATATGAAGCGGTATGTCATGCAAAAAAAAAAAAAAAATGTTTTCAACAATTTTTTCTTTTCAATTCCATTTCTTTCTCAATAATTGCATGACTTTTTTAGATCATTTTAAAATTTTCAAGTGCTTTAACCTCTTTTGAGATCTTATAATTAGTTGTGTCGATTGGTTCTTCAAGAGTATACACTTCTTAAATGAGACTATCTACTTTATTTGCTCTATATTTTTTGAAAATTTTATATATTTAGAATTTTTGTGTCATTTCTGTTTAAGTATATACTCGAGGGTAGGTGCAAGACGGATGATTTTAAAGCAAAAATGTCACAACACTTCAAATCTACCATTTATATAATGCTGATAGTTTGTCCTTCTAAGACATCGATACAATATACAACATCTGTAGTTGATATATAAGATTTTATTAATCTTTTATAAGTCAGTAAATGCATTTTACAATTGAGTTATTTTTCGGATTATCAAGTGCTAGGATACGGATAACATAATATTATTCATTATGTATTATTTCTAGCTATTAATTTCTCCGTTATGACCTAGATCTTAAGATTTGAATTTGTTACGAAAACATGCCTCTTAGATCTTCGAAATTTGGATTAAATCAAATTTTTTCTCATTTCCTTTTTATTTCGTAGATTATCCTTATTCTCTATTACATGTTCCAACACCCTTGTAGAAGGAAGAACCGATTTGAAGAAGAGGCGGCCATTTATAAGGCTTAAATAGCCTTAGCCGAGGCCCTAGTATAAGAAAGAACCGATTCGGAGAAGTGGCGGCCCTTTATATGGCTAAAATTGACTTAGCCGAGGCCTTTGTATAAGAAAGAACCTATTCGGAGAAGTGGCGGCCCTCTATATGGCTAAAATTGTTATAAGAAAGAATCGATTCGGAGAAGTGGCTGTCCTTTATATGGCTAAAATTGACTTAGCCGAGGCCCTTGTATAAGAAAGAACCGATTCGGAGAAGTGGCGGCCCTTTATATGGCTAAAATTCCCTTAGCCGAGGCCCTTGTATAAGAAAGAACCGATTCGGAGAAGTGGCGGCCCTCTATATGGCTAAAATTGCCGTAGCCGAGGCCCTTGTATAAGAAAGAACCGATTCGGAGAAGTGGCGGCTCTCTATATGGCTAAAATTGCCTTAGCCGAGTTCCTTGCAGAAGGAAGAGCCTATTCTTTAAGAGTTATTATTCATAATCTCTTCTTCGGAGGCATCCCATTTATAGGAGTTCTTTTGCTTACAACCTTCATTTTTGTAGTGACTTTTGTCCGGATGACCTATTATTCAGAGTCCTCTCTTGATCTCCTTGGACGTCTATCTTTACCACTAGCACTTATTGTGGGTAGATGTACCCAAAACGTTGAGTTGAACCTCAAATCTTCTATCTTTGGGGCTTCCCTCTATTCTTTATTCAAGAACAAAGCCTTTTTCAAGGGGGAAGCTTCGTTTTCTTCATAGCATGGGCCTCATTAAATGCCACTTCTTCATAATAATGGGGGCCTCGGTGGGTCGGTCAGAAGCATAATTGAGTCAAACAAATCCTCTTGAGGCTTTCTCTTGTTCTTCTTCAAGAGCATATCCTTTTTCAAGGGGGTTGCCCTCCTGTCTTCATAGCATGGGGCCTGATTAAAGGCCACTTCTTCATAATAATGGGGGCCTCGGTGGGTCGGTCAGAAGCATAATTGGGTCAAACAAATCCTCTTGAGGCTTCCTCGTGCTCTTTTTCAAGAGCATATCCTTTTTCAAGGAGGATGCCCTCCTGTCTTCATAGCATGAGGCCTGATTAAAGGCCACTTCTTCATAATAATGGGGGCCTCGGTGGGTCGGCCAGAAGCATAATTGGGCCAAACAAATCCTCTTGAGGCTTCCTCTTGTTCTTTTTCAAGAACAAGTCCTTTTTCAAGGCTTCCACCACTAGGATGTTCGTGGTTGTAATGTGTGGTTTTCCACAGACGGCGTCAATCTGTTGACCTCAAAAAGTGTACCTATGAGCTGTCAACAGATCTCAGGGCCTCTCACGTCCGGTTCAACATTTCTTCCTGTACACTAAGACAAACCATCAGTTGCACATGGCCTTCTCCAAAGAGGGGGGGAGCCGACCGCGCTCACTCCGACGATCAAGTCAGTTGGAGTGGTAATATATATGGGTGTGGGAAGGCTGCAACGTGAGCCCCCAAAATATATAAGGGGGTCAGCCTTGGGAAGATAAATAGAACAGTAAAATATAGAGAGAATTGCTAAGTAGTATTGAGAGTCCAATTTAGCATTACCTTCAAATGACACAATGTGTGAGCTTTTATAGTAAAAGAGGGTGAGTAAGAATCATTGGATGAAAAGACACGTGGCATCATCCTAGCGGCTGGGCCTCTTGTCATAGACATCAATCCATTTAATGTTATGATCGTTTGCAACCCTAGGTCTGACATTTAAGTCCAGAATTTACTTGTACGATTGATTGAAGCCGTCATTGCAGTGTATTGTCACATCACCCACTTGCTATGAGATCTTGTATGAAGATCTTCCCTGATATGCCTCTACCAAATCGCCTCATCCATGAGGGGTCGACTCCCATGAGAGTTCGGTTAATAGGGGTTCGTCCAATTGGAGTTCGGCCAGAGGGGTCGGCTAAAACTCAACTATCGTGGGTTCAGAATTATATGGGTTCGACAATTGGTGCAGGCTTCTACCACGTGCCGCACGATCAGAGCTCCCATTTATGGGGGGCATAACAGTAAATACCAAAAAAAAAAAAAGAACTCTCAGAACGAGAAGTGGAGAGAACAATATATTTTCTGAAATAAAAAAATTACCTTGCGCAGATGGTGTGTCCGACAATCTCAGGCTCAGGCTCAAGCTCAGGCTCAAGCTCAGGCTCTGGTGGAGGTCCCGACCTGAGCTGTGACTGTGGCTGTGGCTGTGGCTGAAGTCTTCATATTCTTCCTCCTCATTGCCAGTCGAACCAAAATCACTATTTTCATTTTTTATCTTTAGATAGAGAAGAAAATTAAAAATGTATAAGATATAAGAGAAGGTAAAAACAAATTGATAAATGGGAGAAGGAACGCATGGAGAAGAAATGAGAACTTCTGGTTGATTGATAGGATGAAGTGAAGTTTGCGTGTGATTGGATGAATTGAAGTTTGCGTGTGAAAATGGAGAAATAATGAAGGCGATCATCGATGACGTGAATTAAGGCAAAACTCACTCCAAACGACACTATTTATGTTGACGATATGTATGGCTGATACCTGTCCCAAAACAGTACCAAAGAACAAGCCACTTTTATATTGTAGTGATATAACACCAGATTTTTGCAATTTTTGTTCAAGTTTATTAGTTGTGAAAATGTATTCTTTAAGTATAGTAGTTATGTTTTTTTTTCCCTTGAAAAGATGGAGCAAAAGTTCACATGTTAAATAATTTTCTAGTACAACTTGTACACGTACGTAGATCAAATGAGATTAAAATGATAATAATAATAACTGATTAATTATAGGAGAAAATCATTCATTAGTTGCAAAAACATGTTAATCTATTTTGAGTCTCTTGAATGAAATAGGATTCTTTCCTTGTTAGTTATTTATATGAAAATTACATAAATCAAACTCTATATCAGACTTTCTTTCTCGATAAATCTACAACTTGGCAGATTAACTTTTATCAACAAAGAGTTTAGCTAACATGCTTAATAAAGTTAAGACTGGATTTTATCATCTGGGAAAATATTAACAATGTGAATCCTATCAATTCCAACACGTCCATTATGACGAAAATTTAGCTTTCTAATACTGATGCTAGCTAGAAAACGGACGAACGAATTAGTGCTTGCACATAGTTTCCGTCTTTATTAGATTCGTAGATTAGATGAGGTGAGAGTATATTTAGTACACGACTCGACATGAATTAATTACCTGAACGGATACATGAATTAATAAACAATAATTTTACGTTATGACTGGTGAGGCTTTATACCTAGGAAAGATGATTAATATGGTAATTAGCATCCTCGACTCTCAAATTCTCAATTCTGTTGTGATACAATTTTTTTTTTTTTTTTTTTTTTGTAATTCTGTCTGGATTTTTAGAAGTTTGGCAAATAAAAAGCCTCTCCAGTGGGTGAAAATGATAGAAAATTCCAAAGTGAAGGATAAGATTCACTGATTCATAATATCAGGTCTCAATGTACTAGGTAGTGTACGAATCCAAAATTCGAGCATAACACATGCAAAACCAACACAGAACAATCCAATTATTTGATGGCCTAAAGAGATGCCATAAATCACTATACAAGGACAGACAAGATTTTAAGGTGCGAAAATCTACAATAGGTTTGCTACTGTACTTATTATAATTCATTACGAAATATTACAATGGATAACTTTTAATTCCTTAACATTCCACTTTAGGAAGTGGCAATAACTGTCTAGTGAGTTGCTGCTGCTACTGCCGTCTCTATCAGCGGACCTCTAAGTGCTCTCAAATTCCTATACTCCATAGGGCCAAAATTGTATAGGAATCTACTCACTATCATCGTGCTCGGCCCCGCCACCAAATTCTCCCATGCCTTGTCGGCTTCTCTGCCTCGTCTTCTGAACACATCGGTGGCATCAATCCGGTGCATTTTCCATCCCTTCACGTCTCCAAGTCGATATATTTTCTCCACTTGGCGACAGGCAAGTTTCCTTGTGTTGAATTTTATCATGTTTATTGCTTCTTCGAGTACTCTAGCACGAGTTTTATCATCAGAGGATGATTCAGCCCGGAAGTAACGATCCAACTCGGGGACACCAATTGCTCTCCTAATTCCTCTCGAGTAGTTTGCGTTCAATCTAAATATTTTTCTTACCTCATTCACCATTCCCCTTTCCACCATTTGATCAACTCGATCGGACAAAAACGAGTCGAGCGTAGGCATCGATACGTCCACCCAGAGGAAGCAACATTCATACTTGGAACGAAATTTATTGTTGTCCTTATCATCAATGAGTGCCTCGATGAACGAATTCGAGCCTCCTACGATGATTGGAAGCCTTCGATTGTTGACTACAGACTTTATAGCAAGGGAAGCCATGTTACAAAAATTTGTTGCTGTGAAATCCATGTTAGGATCTATTCCTCCTAAGAGGTGGTGAGGTACCCCGCAACACTCTTCTTGAGTAATCTTGTTCGTTGTTATGTCCAGTCCTTCGTACACCTGCATTTTATCTGAATTTACAACCTCAGCCGGAAATCGGGTGGCTATGTCGATGGAAAGTCGAGATTTTCCTGTCCCGGTGGCTCCCAAGATCACCACCACCTTCTCCTTCGGTGGCTGGAGACAGTGGACTTTCCCAGATTGAGGAATGTGCAGAAAAAATGGTGGTTGTTGGCACATAGATAGTGACATTCTCTTTCTTACCTGATTAAGCATAGAAGAAGAAAAAGTACTTTCAATAAGGCATTAGGCAAAAAATTCATTTATCAAAACTAGGCTTTTGGCATTCCAAACGCGGCAACTTGAAAATTCGTAGGGACACTTTGGAACAAATTTTGGAGTCAGCTTTTTCTGGCCGTTCAGAATGTTAAATCTACTTGAAACGAACAAAAAAAACTTATGGGGTGGCTTCAATTGATGCCAAATTCGATCAAAATTCAATAATTAATTGAAAGATATGAACAAAATCATCAAAAGATCAAAATAGGGAAATTTTGAGGAAGTGGTATGAGATGAGAGTTATATAAGTTAATATTGTTTTAGCAGAGCTGAATGCAGGCAACCAAATGAGATATATTTTGAGTATTTATAGTCAGTTTTTTGAATGCCAATAAATAAATCATTTTCCTGAAATTTAATGGAGAAGATATCTCCACTTCATTATAGTGTCAAATGGAAGATTAATTATCTCAATTTAATTATAATTGTGCAGCACTTGAGACAATATGGTATTATGCGTTGTCACAACGAACACAAAAATCTAAGTTTAAATTTCATTACTATTCATTTAAAACTTTTATGTGTCGAATATTTAATAAAAATAAATTCGACTCATAAAAGTAAAGAAATTTCTCATTCATATATTGAGAATTCATTTTGTATAATCACCGTGTGATGAGTTTATCGAAGGTATTTTTAGGTAATGAAGTGGAATAATATTTTCCTATCTTTTTCCCAACATTAAAAAGTTGATAAAAGTTATCCATGGAAAGAATAATTCTGAAAATGGCAAGGGAATAATTAGATTAGTCAAATTCTGATTCCCTTGTGCAAGTTGGTGACAAGATTGAACAATATTTCCTTTGTGGTTGTCACCAACTAAATGGATTTTTTTGTTTTTGTTTTTTTTTTTTTAAAATCTTTTCCAACCAACTTATAGCATAAGGTGTAGAAAAATAAAATATTTAAAAGAATGCATGTAAATTCAATTTTGTAATCCTCATTTATGAAATTCTCAACGTTTCAAACTTTTGTTAAAATGATGAAATCGATTTGTACTTGAATTAACACGTTAAAGATGAAATTTAAATGAATACATTATGAGGGGTTTGTAAAGACTTGAGATTCCATCTTAAAATGCCAATATTATTAAGAGAAGTAACTCAAACCCTTATAAAGTGACTTATGTTTTCATCGTTTTTCGATGTGAGATTTTATTCATTAACATGCACCCATAAGATGGTGACTTGTTTGAGTAGACTAATATTGAAATTCGTGTATTCATTTTTGAGTCTTAATCGAATCGAATTACTCGTTAAAACTTAATGAACTCTGATACCATGTAAAAATTTGAAGTTCCATCTTAAAAAGTCAACTTCATTAAGAGAAGTAATTCAAATCCTTATAAATTAGTCTATATTTTGTATCTTTATTCAATGTGGATCCAAATCCTTATAAATTGGCTTATATTTTTATCGTTTTCCGATATGAGATTTTATTTTTTAACAAGGTTAACACAATACTTCTAGAATCTTAAATTGAAATAATATTAGCAGCACAAGTAAAGAAAGGTAAACGATCACTTCGAAACTAATCATTCACAATATCAAATCAATCATTCTCATAAGATAAGAGTATTGAGATGTAGATTCTATTCTGGGTTAAAGTTGGCAATTTAATGCAGACTACATCTTTTCAAGGAAAATTATTAAAAATAAAAAAAAATAAAAAAAAAAGGTTTTAAGGTGGAAGGATAAAGGTTATTTGGGGGATCTAAATATGATGATTTTATTCCGCGTATTTCCAAAAGGATGGCCTAGTGGAATTCTACCAATCACATAATAACAAGCTGTATACTAGTTGAGGAAAGACATGAAAGACTTATTCTTTAGTTCTCGTGAAGGGTCGATTCTTAATTGGAAGTCAAGAAATCAGACGAATAATATATAGCCAGAAATGGTACACACTTCATTCAATAATTTTGTACGGCTTTCACTCAATGGTTCAATAACTTATTGGGAGCTGCTATTTGTATTCGTATCCCCACCCCTTCTTTGGCTCCACGCATTTGTCGGATATGGAGCTCAACTCTCATGTGAGACATGGGGGTGGGGCCGTACGAGTATAAATGACATTCCTCTAACTTATTAATCTCTTGTTTGAGTCTCATTCTTGTTAAAAAAGATACATTTTTGAATACATGTGTGATTAAAAAAAAAAGTTGAATTTACATGTAATATTATTTTATTGAAAAATATATTTTGATGAAAAAAATGGGGCTCAAACAAGTGCTAACTAAGAATAGAACTAAGGAAAAACTATTCTCATCTATCGACAGAAACCATGTCGAAAAAAGACGTACTTACCGTCGAAACAATGTAGTAAGTTGGTTTATTTTTTTGAATGATTAGTGACATAATTATATAGATGAACACTAATTCTTTTGACTTTAAATATGATTATTATATACTTCAATTTATTTATTTTTCCAATAATTTAGTTAGAAAAATACATGAGTAATTGATCACAGAATTAGGTAGAATATGGATATATATATATATATATATATATATATATATATATATATATATATATATATATATATGCCTTTTGAGGACAATCTTGCGGCGTGCTTTCTCGACAAGCCCAAAGGACCCGCCATCACATTTTATATGTTAAGCATCATATCATTGCAAATTATTTCTAGTTTGTGCATCCTTACATCATCCATTATCATTTTTTTGATAACTTTCCTGTTGTTTACCATGCACGAACAATAATTTTATGAGGATTCTTTTTCGATTTATAATTTTGCTCCATGTATAGATCCTCGAACCACATTTCCTCAATGAACAAGAGCCTGTCTGAATTGATCTTGTCATATTAATACTTTTTTAAAATAATTTTTTTGTTTTCTCACCTTAATATACAAGTACGTCTTCCAAGTTTCATTTCATTCAAAAATCATAACTAAGAAATCCTGTTAAAGAGAATAGTCATATTTCGTTGGTACATCGTTCTAGTACTTATAAGAAAACACGCCGTCGCCCTTGTATCTGATATGGTGACAAATGTTGTTAGTTTTTTTTCAGTCTAGTTTCGAAATTGAGCTTCAATGATGAGCAAAATTGAGTTTAAGCTCAAAGTCAAGCTTGCAGTGATTTGACACATACTTGGCCGATTTCATGTTTGATTAGTATAGTCAAATCTTGAATTGAATTTGAAATGAAACTCAACTAACTGATTATATGGTAGTAACATTTGAATTACAAAGATAAGAACAAACTTGTTTTAGACCACCACATGAAATATTTGACTTGCTAGAATTGTAATGCAGGTGTAACCATTCTAAATGCCAGAATTATAAAGATAATAACAAAATTTTTGAGGTTGAATCAACCATATTTGAGGATCCGTATTTCATTTTTTTTATTACGTAAAATTGAACCGACTTTTCAATTCTTCGATCAAATCACTTAGTCAAGTCCGATTTTCAATACACTGATAATTTCTTAATTTATAGTAGTTATAAACTTATAATAGTTCATTATCGTGCCGTAACCATAAAGAAAAACTATAAGCTTGAGCATTGAAGAATTGGATGTGTTATTGTCAATATAATTTGTTTATCTTGTCAATGTTCTTCTATTTTAATTCTAAATTTTTTAATTTTAATAAAATATAGAAGTAAAGTCCAATTGATTAACCTCCATAAATACGTGCGCATGATAAGTGATTTCCTATCAATTCGCAATCTGTGCACTACAATCACAATCACATAATAATTTCCACTTTAGAATTCCACCTTTTTCCCTGCATTATATCCACAAAAAAGAAGAATAGGTCGAACGTCTCAGTTTAATCTGAAGTGATAGTCTTGTCTAAAGCTTTTAAACTCTAAAAATATTTAGTTATATTAGAACTGTAAATATGTTACAAAACTAGATCGTCGATCCTTATTTGACTTGGCATAGAACCTACTTATTGTTTTATATATTGAAAAATAGTGCGACTTTCACATTTTCTTAACGTGTCAAAATGGCTTGACATGCTAGAAAACACGGTACCTTGAGGAGCCCTTCATGTATAGGCAGCATTTTCTTTTATTTACGTCAAACAGTAAAGTTTAACTTTATAAACTTGATATCAAGTTGAATCACATCGCTAGAAAACTAAAAACCGTTAAAAAAAAATGAATAAATTCATTTACCTATATTTTACAATCAATAGTTATAATGTGTAATAATTTGAATGAACTCAAATAAAAGCAATTGCAATATTGGCTTAAGATGTCCTACGAATCATATACCACAATCACCTGAATTATATGTCTCACAATTTTATTACAAAATAATTCACTTTATAATCATTTAAACTTTTATGGGCCTCTCTTCTGCATTATTATCCACCAAAAGAACAATCAATTAGACGTCTGAATTTGATCTTTATTTGGATAAGAGCCTCCTAGAACAAGTAACCTATGCAGGGGCGGATCCAGATGACTTAAATTGAGGGGTCACAATCAAGATTTGTGCGTACGGTATATATAAATAGCTATGCGTCATTTCACATTTTCTAGATGTGTCAAGATGGCTTGAGGTCTTCTCATTAATGAGTTAACACATGGAAGTTTCATAAATAGGCAATGGTTAATTTAAACTCAAAACATGTTCATACTCTATCCAAGTTGAATAAAATTGTCTAAAAAACTAAACTAATGAATGTTTAATTATTTGTATTTCATTTTCAACAATTAACATGTAATAATTTGAATATACTCAGATAAGATTGACAGTAACATTGACTTTACGAGTTTAATGAAAAGTGCTATGTGTACATAACACATGCCATGGGGTGTCCACTGTGGACACCCGGCACGCCCCTATTGGAGAGGTACCTTGGCCCACCAGCAACCCTCCTAGAGGGGCGTGTCAATGGACATCCTTATGGATTATTCTATATACACATAGAATCATATGAGTTTAACTGCCTATAACCAAATGGATTTTGCTATTTGTACACATTTCGGATGACATTCCCCCTCACAAGAAGGGAGGACCCACGCTCCAATAAAATAATCATGGCCCCCCTATTGTGAGGGGAATGTCATCCCGGATGTACATGTAGCAAGATCGTAACCAAATATATGAACTTGCAATTAATAACACAACATCTTTCATCTCAGTTTATAAACTAGCAACGTGACAATGGATGAACATATCTTTCTCAAAGAAAACACTTGTTCTCATAAAGAAAAGAGACACTAATAGCAACAATGCCATTATCTTCATTTACTGGCTTTGAGCTATTAGCCGAATTCGCTTTACATTATTGAACAAATTTTCTTTATCTTTCATGATTTTTCCATATCCTTTCGTAGCCCACAATGCAACCACGGGCTAGTTAGTGTTTCTCACAAGCAAAATTAATTATCTCATCAGATTTCTCCAAATCCAACTTTAGTCTTGATACTTGGCTCATAGCTTGAGAATACACCAAATTCAAACGCAACAACCACATGTTGGGAATCTGGACATATTTTCAGATACACCCCAGGATCAGAAAATCTGAAGAAGAAGAGAGATAAATAATGATGATAATAGGTTGAGCTTGCAAAAGATTTTCAAAATCAAGATAGTCAATATGTTATATTGCCCTATTGATAGGCTTAAATCAAGTAAAAGTTTTCAGCTTGCTCAACAGCACGTGTAAATTTAGGATAACCTAAATTATAATTGCTCCCAACATTAGTGGGCAAATTTGATAACACGGATAAAGAAAAATTATATAATTTAAAGGAAGTATGACTTAAATTATAACAAAACATTTGAAACAATAAAATAGAACAAGTAATTTTGACACATTTATCGGGTTTTCATCATCATTTTCAAAATAAAAGAGTAATATAAGTGTACACTACTCTCAGTACTAGCAACACTTAACGAATTTGATTGTTAATATGAGTAACAATTAGGAAAACCATCCGGTAACAAGACGAAAGTTCTAGAAAAGTACAAATTGAAGCTAACAACATGTAATGCTTAATATGTAGGTATTAGGTTAGTTGAATTTACGCAAACATAGTTGTATTGAAAGATATATGTGAGTAAAATATTGTCAAAAAAAATACTCACCCACTTTCCTATTATGTGTGATGTTCGTGTAGCATCTCTCATTGAGAGATTAAGAGATTGAGATATTGGACAGAAAATTAATGCATGCAGAATGAGAGACTTAGGGTCTGTTTGATTGCAAGGGTGGAAAATGGGTGGAAAGAAAATGAATGGCAGGGAATTGAATTGTCTAGAAAACGTTTTACAGGGAATTGTAATTAATGGTGTTTGATTGGTATAATTTTTCACCTGGCAAATTTTTCGTTTGGCTTTGTTTTTTATGCAAATTGTCAATTAAATGAATAATTTTTTTTACTATTGACTTTGGAATAGATTCTAATTGCTTAAAAAAAAAAAAAAAAAAAAAAAAAAAAAATTTGTCAAAAAGTTGGAAAACGTTTTCCCACCACTATGGTGAAAAAACGTTTTCTAGCTTTTGTGCATCAACCGCTTGTACCTTGAAAAACGTTGGAAAATGTTTTCTCTGGAAAATTAGTGCAATCAAACAGGTGAATAGTAAAAAGTAGGAAAACGTTTTCCACCTTCCACGGAAAACTACCCCTATCAAACAGGCCCTAGTGAAATGAGAAAAGCAAGTAGAATTTTTAAGATTTTTGAGATTTTTATTTTTATTTTTAACAACAAAGTTTTATTTTTTATTTTATTTTTTTATCTTTTTTTGGTGGGGTTCTATAGTGTGTGTTTTAGGGGTCATATTCATATTCAGTAACAATTATCATATCATTCGATCAAACTAAGTTGTGTATCTTTCAGCTTCAAGAAACAAAATTTTGTTATCAACCTCTTTCATGTAGAATTGAGCCCTTGTTTGAGCCTCATTTTATCAAAAAAAGCTTATTTTTTAAAAAATTATTTTCAACCACAAATTCTCCAATAAAATAATTTTATATGTAAACCGAATTTTTTTTCTTATTTTTAACCACATATTCTTCTAAAAAAAACTATTCCAAAATATAATTTTCTCCCAAAATGAGGCTCAAACAAGGTGTGAATTTGTCCAAGAGAAGTTTTTGTTTACATTTTGTTTGACCAAATATACATATTAATTATTTTTCATGTCAATGTATGATTAATGAAGTGTGATGATTATGGGTGAAATCGTGATTCATATCACATTATCTAATCTATAGCTAGTTTGAGTCACCTCTATTTTCTTCTGAGAATGTATTTTGAAATAGTAGATTGACAGAGAATGTGTGGTTAAAAAATAAGAAATTTTTTTAAGTTTGAGTGTAATATTATTTTATTAAAGAATATGTAATTGAAAAGAAAAAAGAAAACTATATTTAGAAAATAATGAGAATCAAATAAGGTGCTAAGCTGGGATTGTATTAGAATTAGTAAAATATTTAAAATCACTCAATATAAGCTAGATTTATTAAAATCAATAATCGATTAATAGTTTTTGTGGGACAATAACCCGGACACGTTACGTCCACTTGTTTGACAATATTGTACACTCGCTATTTCAACCTATCACTATCAGGGAACGTGTTGGGAACACTGCTGGAAAGAGGAATGATATGAATGCAAAGGAGAGGAAGAGGGAGCTTTGATTGGGCTGAGGCAGGGTTCGGTGGAGGTGTAGAAGAGTGAGGGGGTTGAATGATGCTGATAAGGGTTTGGAGAAAGTGGTGGCAATGTCTAATGATTGGAGGAGGTGGTGGGAGATGAGCTGTTGCAGTCATGGGAAGTCTAATCTATCTAGTACTTCTCATAAAAATAAAAATAAAATAAAGGTCTTGTGATCATGGCTGCGCTTACCCAAAAAAAGAAGGTCTTGTGCACATATGAATCTGATTTTCGGTTCATTAGCTTGTGTAAGAATAGTGACCTCCTAAATATTATTTCTGAAAAACAAAGTACCTTTGCACTGGGGAGACTTATTACAAATAATGTGGATGTGGCTTTTGAATCTTTACACTCAAAAGAAATGCTCAAGTATGGTCCCTATGTATATTGTTGGAATTGGTTTAAAACTCGAAAAAATTGGTTAGGTGTTGAAGACCAACGTTAGACTTCGTATCAATTTCGACCAAATATTCAGACCTAATTTGTTCATGCAAATAGTTTGCTGTTTCACTGCTCCGAAACAAGGATTGACCTACTCCTAAAGAGAATTTTGATTTTCGTGCATATTTGGCGCGTCGAAATCAATTTCGGATGAATGAGAAATTGAGGTCCAAAGTTGGAAGGAATTTAGAAGAAGTTAGATAACACTGTCGCTTGAACGACGTCGAGCGAAGAATGAGCGATCAACTCTTTGAAAGTGTCGCTTGAACGAGATGGCGGACGAAAATCAGGCGAAAATGGATGCCCTCGTCTGTTGTGTTTTGTCTTGTAACACTTCACCTATAATCCTTCATCATCTATATATAGGACCATTTGGACGTCCCTAATGCATCCATATCATTTGTGTTAGGGCTGTAAGTAAAAACCGCCAAACCGAAAAATCAAACCGAAACTGTATTTTGGAAATCTTCGGTTCGGTTGAACCAAACTAAACCGGTAAAAAAAGGGTTTGGTTTAGGTTTGAGAAATTTTATTGCGGTTTAAAATCAAATCGGACTGGCGAAAAAATATATAAAAATTAAAATATTAAAAAAAATGAAATTTTCTAAATTGTAACTTGTAAGACTTTTGTGTTGGGCTTTTTATTTATTTTTAAATGAGGCTCATATATTTCATAGGCTCTTAAACTGAAAATCTGAAACGATTCATCAAGCAATCTCACGTTGTATTCTATATAAATTACTATCACCAAACAATTATCAATTTATATAAACTGTATATTACTCCAATGATTAACCAAACTTCAATCAAAATCAAAATCCTACATTGAATTGGACATCCTTTAAAAAATTATTGCAACTTCTGGTTCTGTCGATTATAATTTGTAGAAATCTATGTAATCAAAGTGAAAACAAAATAAAAATTTCGGATCTTAGAAATGAAATTATATATTATAAATAAATTTATTTAGGTATAGATTTACCCAATATTCTAATTTAGTTTGAGAATCAATTAATCAAATAATTATAAGAATAGAGAATAAAAGAATAAAAGAAAAAAAAGAAAGTGCTGGGGTCTAAAATGAAGAAGAAACCCTATTATTTTTTGATGAAAGTAATTGAAAATTGAATTATATATTTTATCAAAAAAATTAAAAAATCCTATGAAAATCGTTTGATTTCCGGCGGCTCCCATACTAGAACCGGGAACTAGACTAAAATCGACCCGTTCTATATGGTTTCGGTCCGATTTTACCTATTTTGGAAAAAAAAATGTCTACTCCTAAATTAATGGCATAAAAGTAGATAAACAAAAAAAATAAGGGGAAATCGACGGTTTAAAATCGGATGACAGGCAAAAAAAATATACGGTGAAATCGACGGTTTAAAATCGGACCAAACCGTTAGGTTTAGGTTTGAATTTTTTTCAACCCGTTCAAAATGGTTTGGTTTAGGTTTGAGTTTTTCTCAAACCGGTGTAAACAGTTTGGTTTAAAAATCTGTCAAAAATGGGTAAATCGGACCGCTTACACCCCTAATTTGTGCATCAAGCATAACATATTTCTCTTGCCAAAACTCTCCCAAAATCATTCCAAAAGCTCTTCCTTTGTAGAGAGTAGATTTTTTTAAAAGTTCACTGCAACTTATGGTTTGCAGTGCTACTACCACAAGTCGAATCCGTTGTATCTTGGAAGACAAGTATTGTGAACTGTAAGCACCGTTATGGGACAGTATTGCCTTAAGGAAAGAGTGTCATCACTTGCTTCAGATTGCTTTTCTTCATTTCTATTTCTGGTTGGTGTAATATATTTTACTGCATTTTGTTACCTTTTATAATCAATATTATTTGGTATAAACACGCTCCGGTGAGTTAAACTTTAGTTTTTTTATTATTACATATAAACAATCATTTTCCCACGTGTTTTTATAACCCGGTCCCAACATATATATCCACACATCGAGATTTGCTTTCTTACTCGATGGGCGGATACGGGGAAAAGTGAACCCCTCCCGAGGCCTTGGGCAGGTTCCCCTCTTTACGTATACCTCTTCCTACTTTGTGCTGAAGCATTCTTGAGGTTAGTATATTAGGTTGAGAGAGAGGGACGGATCACCAGGATAAGCTGTGCACGAGAATGCCTTAGAATTAGCCACCTATTTTTTGTGGGTGATTCTTTGATATTTTTGCGGGCTAGAGAGACTTGACTGTACGACCGTCTTGGATATTTTGGCCACCTATGAGAGAACTGTTGGAAAAAATGAAAAATAAATTAAATGGTGAATGAGATGTAACAACAATTTTGGTTTCAAATTCTCTAGTTAATTTTTCATTGAATTTGAATAGATTATGAGATGTAACAATAATTTTGATTTCAAATTTTCTAGTTATTTTTCAATTGAATTGGTGATTACAAAGCCCTAATGGCCATTGTTATATTTTTTTTTGTGTTAATACGAAATTAATAGAAAATTGGAGCTCCCTCATCCTATTACTATATAATGAGGTATTCTCCTCCTTATTCCACGCACAAAAATTGAGAGTTGTCTCCTCTCTAAATTTTTCTCTGATCTCTTTTTTTCAAGAGCTTTGTTTTTAATGGTTCAGATGATTTTTTCTAGCTCGAAGATAGAATTGTGAGCATTTTCAATTCGATAAAAGCAGTGACGAGATGCTAGTAAGTTGCTTTCAATATTGTATCATGAGAAACAGAAGTCATCAGTTCTCTTACATCATAGTGGGGGCGAATCTATTTTAAAAAAATTATGTGCAACACACATCGTGATTCTTTTCAATACCGCTACTATACCAACAACCATATGTGTGTGTGTGTGTGTTTTCGTAACAAGAACATCTGGCCAGAAGATTAATCAGGAAAAATCTAATATTAAATTTAGCCCAAATGTCGGGAAGGGAGGAAGGAGTAATATTCTACAGTTTTTTGGGCCTATAGGGGCACAGGCCCATGACATACTTTGGACTTTTAGCAACTGTGGGATGCAATAAGAGGGATGGCTCCTCCTAGATTAAAGAAAAAAACTTGGAAATAAAGGGTAGCATAAGGGATTGTTATCGGAGAAAATTAAGCAAATCTTTGTATTGTGTTTATACTTTTCAACAATTAGGCTAAGCAAATTTTTTTTTTATTTTTTTTTTTCAAAAATCAAATTATAATTATTTTTTAAATTTAAATACACACACACACACACCATTCAAATCATACCCACCCCACTTTCTATACATATTATACATTTGTGTATGTTCTTCGGGGCATAGTTTAGTGGTGCAAAGGACAGAAGTGAGGTAGTCTCAGCTGAGCTGGCAACCGCAATGTGAGAGTTTGATTCCTACCTCTTACAATGTATGAAATTGGACTCTTTGTGTGCACCAGTATGACAGCTTTTGTACTCTGAGCTGCTGAGACAATCCCACGATTTACCTCCTCCACAATACTCTAGAGGCGGGACGGTGGAAGACATTTAAAATTGGGGTTCAACCTTTTTTTTATACATTCGTACACATGAATCTCACACCTCACCGTCAACCCAACCCCACAATCCATCATCTACACGTAAAGATCTTCTACCAAAAGCACTCTTTCTGCATTTTCAAAAGGATTATTCTATTCGAACAACTAAAAATAGGGAGCGTCAAGTTTGAACAGAGTCTATGTGGCCTTGTTTGAGTAGGGAACTTATTAGCAGCAACAAATATTGACAGTGGATAAAATACGGAAGGAGAGTGTTAAGAGAATAAATCAAGGGATGATTATGGATAACTTGCATTATGAAGATTTGCACAAAAATATATGATGGAGGAAATCAAGGAATCATTGAAACAAACTTTGCCTCCAATCCCGGCAAAGTTTGAGGGAGGGTATTAGCAGCAACAAATATTGACAGTGGAGAAAATAAGGAAGATGAGTGTTAAGAAGAAATTCTGAAGATGATAGAAATAAGAGTTGTGATTTTATTCATTGAGAAATAACATATTTATAGTACAACTCAATAAACTAAATATGAGAAGATAAATAACAATTCCTAAAATTAAGCAACTAAATATGAGAAGATAAATAACAATTACTAAAATTAAGCATATCGTCATCAATCATCTTGATCAATTTGTTTCAATGATTCCTTGATTTCCTCCATCATATATTTTTGTGCAAATCTTCATAATGCAAGTTATCCATAATCATCCCTTGATTTATTCTCTTAACACTCTCCTTCCGTATTTTATCCACTGTCAATATTTGTTGCTGCTAATACCCTTCCTCAAACTTTGCCGGGGTTGGAGGCAAAGTTTGTTGCAAAAAATGAAAGTTGTTTTGGACATGTTGTGGTGGTGTGAATTCGTTTGTTTTTTTTTTTTTTTTTTTGTGAATCTTGTGTATCCCATATTGCATGGGTTGTGTCTCTGAGAGTTTGTTCAGAGAATGTTCCGATGATTCGGACTATTGATAGGCAATGAATTCATACGTTGATTTGTGGTATGAATTTTTGTTGTTGCTGTGTTGTTTGAATTTGGTGCGGGTAGGATATTGATTTGTATTGTCTGGATCTTGAATGATATATATGGTGGAAGATAACTTGAGAGAAGTGAGAATCAAATTGTTATGTGTAGGAAAGTGAGATCATGAAGACAAGGAAAAAAAACATTGATAGACGAGCATTTATTTTTAAAAAAACTAGAAAAAAAAGGAAGATGAAAAAGTTGGCCGGACGAGCGGCACTAGGCCGCTCGCCGGAAGCGGAAGCTTGGAACCTGCTCTGATACCAAGAAGAAATTCTTAAGATGATAAAAATAGGAGTTGTGATTTTATTCATTGAGAAATAACATATTTATAGTACAACTCAATAAACTAAATATGAGAAGATAAATAACAATTTCTAAAATTAAGCAACTAACTATGAGAAGATAAATAACAATTACTAAAATTAAGCATATCGTCATCAATCATCTTGATCAATTTGTTTCAATGATTCCTTGATTTCCTCCATCATATATTTTTGTGCAAATCTTCATAATGCAAGTTATCCATAATCATCCCTTGATTTATTCTCTTAACACTCTCCTTCCGTATTTTATCCACTGTCAATATTTGTTGCTGCTAATACCCTTCCTCAAACTTTGCCGGGGTTGGAGGCAAAGTTTGTTGCAAAAAATGAAAGTTGTTTTGGACATGTTGTGGTGGTGTGAATTCGTTCGTTTGTTTTTTTTTTTTTTATGTGAATCTTGTGTATCCCATATTGCATGGGTTGTGTCTCTGAGAGTTTGTTCAGAGAATGTTCCGATGATTCGGACTATTGATAGGCAATGAATTCATACGTTGATTTGTGGTATGAATTTTTGTTGTTGCTGTGTTGTTTGAATTTGGTGCGGGTAGGATATTGATTTGTATTGTCTGGATCTTGAATGATATATATGGTGGAAGATAACTTGAGAGAAGTGAGAATCAAATTGTTATGTGTAGGAAAGTGAGATCATGAAGACAAGGAAAAAAAACATTGATAGACGAGCATTTATTTTTAAAAAAAACTAGAAAAAAAAGGAAGATGAAAAAGTTGGCCGGACGAGCGGCACTAGGCCGCTCGCCGGAAGCGGAAGCTTGGAACCTGCTCTGATACCAAGAAGAAATTCTTAAGATGATAAAAATAGGAGTTGTGATTTTATTCATTGAGAAATAACATATTTATAGTACAACTCAATAAACTAAATATGAGAAGATAAATAACAATTCCTAAAATTAAGCAACTAACTATGAGAAGATAAATAACAATTACTAAAATTAAGCATATCGTCATCAATCATCTTGATCAATTTGTTTCAATGATTCCTTGATTTCCTCCATCATATATTTTTGTGCAAATCTTCATAATGCAAATTATCCATAATCATCCCTTGATTTATTCTCTTAACACTCTCCTTCCGTATTTTATCCACTGTCAATATTTGTTGCTGCTAATAGAACTCTCTCTCTTTCTCTCTCTCTCTCTCTCACAACATATACATATACAAACACAAATAATACATATACTCCCTCTCTTTCAACTATATACACAAAACACTAATGAGCTATGATGCTCGGACTCAGGTACGGGTACGTATCTAAGTATCGGATCTTTTATTTTCTAAACTGTAGGATACGGGGACATGGTTAAAAATAGTCTAAATTTTGAACGCGGGTACTTGGGTACACCTTTCAAACTTCAATTTTTTACTAATTCAAGATGTCATTTTGAATATACCAAAATCAATTACTCACAAAAAATGAAATTAGTATTGAATAAAGGGTTAAGACGAAAAAATAGAATTTTGGAGTTTAGTCTTCAATTATGAGAATTACTAAATGTTATATAAAATAGAAAATGAGTGACTGGATTGCAATTTGAATTTAGTGGAACTCATTTTTATTTTATACAAACAAAACCCTAAACTATCGATATATAGAGGGAATGAAGGAAAAAAGAGAGAAGAAAATGAAAGAAGAAGAAAAAGAAGGGAAAACTTAGAATCGCATTCTTTCTCTACCCTCTGGGCGGCAACACTATGTTTATAGAGAGCGAAAATGGGAAAGAAGCAAAGGAAAAGAAAAGGGAGGTGGGGGGGGGGGGTTGGGGGGGGGGAAGAAGCAAAAACGACGAAGTGTCCGATTGAAATTTGGAGGATCCGACACATATCCCATACCCATGTCGTGTCGTGTCCGACACGGGTACTCCTACTATTTTGAAGAGTCCGAACATCATAGCTAATGAGCAATCAACTTTCTGTGAGATGGGTTTTTTTATGGCTGATCCACATCGCTATTAGTCCAAGAAGTTTAGAGGTGGAGATGGTGAATTTAGGTGCAGGTGATGTGGTGGTTGTGGTGGGATGGAGGTGGAGGTGGAGATTATGGTGGATTTGAGGTGGTAGTGGTTGAGTGCAAGTGGTATTGGTTGTAGTAGATTAAAGATACAAGTATTGGTGGTGGTGGTGGTGGTATAGTTTCATGGTGGAGGTGGTGGTGATGGTTGTGGATTTGAGATGGTAAATCTGGCTATTGGTTATTATTGTAGCAATACTAGTTGAAGAAGGAACTAGTTAGGACCTTATGCTGCAATGGTGGAATTTTATCTTGCTCATCGTAGTCTCATCCAAATTTTCAAGTTTTCATCTTGAGCGTGTTTCATGAGGTCCTATCCCTCTGTCCATGGGATAATTAGGTGTGGTAGTTGGTTGGCTTATGGAATTCTCTAGAAACTACATTGTGTTGTGGGGATAGCAAGAAGGTGATTATGAAGGTCATCATGGCCTGATAACACATGATTTGGTTGGATTTATTTGTCGCCAAATTTGGGTCATTTGAGGATAGCATAACAGCAGATTGCTTGGGGGAATGAAGAAGGCAGCTAAGGTTTTACTTTGACATTGCCAATAGAGTAAAGGGATAATATGAATAATGAGTGATAAGTGTGTTTTACACGTTTATTTAGACTTTTAATCTATTTATGTGAATTTTTTTCTCAAAAATTATGTATGTGTTGCTTTTGTAGGTGAAAATCCCAAGTTTAAGATTAAATAAGCAAAATAAAAATAAAAATTTGGAGCATAAAAAGATCAAAAGATACAAAACCATGAACTGCAAGTGGGGGGAAATTAGTGCACATGTTTTAGTACACATATCTCCACCGGGCAAATAATATTTCATTGAAAAGATATTCAATTTGAAGCTCAACGCAAAAATGGAAAGCAATTCAAAATTGTGTACCAATGGTTAGGAACGTTTGAAACTCAGTGCGTGCTCGCCCAAATTCTGGAGCCAAGGGACTAAAAGCATACATGAACTTGAAAGAGGGGACCAAATTGTAAACATGCGAAACTTGAAGGGTTGAATCTGAAGAATTTTGAAGTTGAAGGAACAAAGAAAATGAGTTTGAGAAGTGGGGGGCCCAATTTGGACATGATCAAAAGTTGGAAAACTAATTTGAAGAGAATTTAAAGTTCAAGGACCTAGACTATAATTTTTGGCCACCTAGGCCATTTCTGGGTGCCCTTTGGGCATAAATCCTTGGCATACTGCAGATTTTTTATATGAATTATGCTAGTTGTATATAAAAATAGTATACAATGGATTACATAAAATGATCTGAATGAAAAAAGATTGGATGAAAAAGTTTACTGTGTTTTAAACTGACAAATGATATATTGACATGTGATATTATGTAATTCATTATGTAAAGTTCGATGTACATGTAATAAGGTCTGATTGGTATTAGCCTTTCTGCCAATGTGAGAATTGGGGCAGCTTTGGCGCCACCTATGCTACTCAATTTCGAGTACGGATTGGAAACCTTGTTTTTTTGGGGGAGTTTAGACATTTCAAACTCATTTTTTGGCTTTTGAAGATCGATATAAATTAGAAATCCTCGTACATATTGTGTGTATAGACCTCATAACATATCATAGGCTATATACCACAAGATAGTGACAACTTTTGAGAGAGAATACATAATAGAGGATAGGGTTTGGAGCAATTTTGCAAGATGATGAATCATTTTTGGTGCAAGATAGCAGGGCCGAACCTGTGAATGTCGGGGCCTGAGGCGAAATCCATAAATTAGGCCCCCAGGCCCCAAATCAACGTGCGCCTGTGCTATTATTGATCCTATAACAATAAATCATATAAGTCGATCAGACCGTAATTATATAAGCCGACAAGGCTTCAAACATTTATAATTTCTTCAATAACGAGTTAGGACAAGCCATTGCTTACATGAGAAGTAGAATTTCGACGAAAATTATGAAATCATACTCTCGAAAATTTTACTAACACGACTCACGAGTTTGAAATAAAAATTTAACATTAAACATCATTGTATCAATGCCCAATAAGTGACACCACATGAAGGTTGTAGACTTAATAGTTACCTAACCTTCATGTGCGAAATTCTGTTTTTCTTCTTCACTTTTAAATATGACACGTTTTCATAATAACTGCGTGTCAATAATTTTGTAATTCTGGCAATAAGTCTTCCCTAATAAATTTCATAACTAAGTAGATAAAAAAAATTAAAAAATTAAAATTTTATACTAAGGATAATAATCTTGGAATTTGGGTTTGTGAGGGTTGTTCTATGAACAATTGTGGGCTGAAGAAAAAAAAATTTGGACAGAAAAAAGGGCCCCCCTTCCACTTTGGGTCTGAGGCGCAGGCCTCCTCTGCCTACCCTCAGGTCCGGCCCTTCAAGATAGTGATATTTTCCTTATTATTCTTTAAAACAATATGACTCTTTTATGTAATTTTCTTTAAATATGATGAGAAGCTAAATCTTTTTGTTGGGACGAACGATGTATATATCCTAGTTTTAAATCTTTAATTTTTCAATTCTCAAGTTTTGCATAATTAATTGATTATGTATTGATTTTAGTTCTTTTATTAATGGTTGGGCTACTTGATCAATAATTCATGATTTGTAAACGGTAAATATAGTAAGTTAACTTAACTAGATAATATTGATTTTAACTCTAGCGAGGCAAATTAATTAATTAGTGAATCTGCCTTATAATGTTTTTAGTTATGGTTTATTCATATTTACACGATTGATCTAAACTCTAGAGTGGCAAATTAATTACTTAGTGAATCCGACTTAATACAAACATTGCAATTGAACTTGAAAAGCGAAATTAGAAGTGAATAATTTTGGTGAAATTGTGAGTCCTAACATTTTTTTAAAAAAAAATCAGATTAAAGTTAAAAATCAAAATTGTGCAACACATGACATGATTAGTTAATTAAGTATAATTCTAGTCATTAGTTTAATTATGGTCCGTTTGATTGCAAGGGTGGAAAAATGGATGGAAATGAATTGAATTGCAGGGAATTGAATTGCTTGAAATTGTTTTATCGGGAATTGAATTAAAGGTGTTTGATTGGTATAATTTTTCACTTTTCTATTATAATACGTTTGACTTTGTTTTTCATGCAAATTATCAATTAAATGGATAAATTTTTTTACCATTGAGGACAAAATATGTTTAGGTTGCCAAAAAATAAAAAAAATAAATTATTATTTTTTATTTTTACGTTTGACTTTGTTTTGCATGAAATTTGTCAATTAAATGGATAATTTTTTTTACACTTTATCTTAGAATTTGTTTCTATTGCTAAAAAAAAAAAAAAAAAAAAAAGGTGGAAATCAATTCCTACCATATAGCAAGGAATTGAATTTCACGGAATTACGCTTCAAGTGGTTGTACCTTGGAATTGGGCGAAAACCAATTCCATGGAAAAAAAAAAAAAAAAAAAAACGCTATCAAATAGCGCAAAAGTGGAAGTTGGAATTCGATTCAAACTTCCTGGGAAAATTTTCGCCTATCAAACGGAGCCTTAGATAAAATTGAAAATTCCCTTTTCACAACTTGGTAATTTATGTACTTAACAATGCAATCCTCATAAAAACGATACTTGACTTATTATTATTATAATACTGGTAATGATACATACAGTTGCGAAATTAAGGACACTAAGCAAAAGCAGCCAGATAGACGGTCATTGCCGGGGTGGGTTCCATCTCACTTAACGTGAATGCTTCGGGACAGTGATCAACAAGGTAATTTCAAACTTTGCTTTGTTGAGGAATGTATTCAACAACCAAATTATATTGTATATGTAATCATATATATTATTTACAAAGTTTTTTTTTTTTTTTTTTTTTTTTTTTTTTCGGATTATAAGTTAATGAAATTATAATATGATAGAAAAAAAGTGGTACATAAATTGATAGCAGTTGTGAATGTTAAATGTGTAGTTAAATTTAATGTTTTACTTTAATCATTAAATTACAAGAAAATTATAATATTTCCAAAATATAATGTACTAAGTAATTAATATTATCCATTAAAGTTAGTTTTCTTAATTTTATAGCAAAAACTTATTCATTGACATGAAAACAAAGTAAATCAAATTTAAGAATGTAATTTTCTAATGTTAACACGGTAAGCCAACTCCCAGTATGGTGGCAGCAAATCTCGTGGCCACTTTCCAGGAACCAATACATTTCCAAGTGGATTGGTCGTATCTTTTTGTTGTCTTGTCATAACAGTTGAACCGTTTGGTAGCCAACTCTGTAGCACGGATATTTTAATTAAGATAACGTGTTCGTGTTTGACACGTATCAAACACATGTCAATATCGATACTACTCGAAGTTGAAGACTTTATCATAAACATTTTTTATTAAAAATATTATATATTTTTAATTCAAAGTTATTAGTAAATAAAAAATAGGTGCACATTTAAAAGACTTCGACGAGAAAAATTAATAATAAGTATAAAACTAAAATTATATATAAGTGAAGAATTTTAAAAAATTTAATTAATATGTCGACGACGTGTCACATAGGTACTTTTTAAAAAAAATTATGTATTAACGTATGCGATACGTATTGTATCAGACACATGTATTGATATCGGTGCATCATAGGTAGCCACCAACCATTCAAATCCCCCGGGTCTATCCAATAAAACAACCTTCAACTAGGGTTGTAAAGACAAGTAATTAATGTAGAATCACTGGCACATGATTAGTGGGGTAGAGTGAGCTGACACTTGAATTATTTGATTTTCCTTGGAATTATTTGATTTTCCTTGGAATGCTTTAAATTATCAATCAGGCTACTCGTACCTGCTCGATTATTCTTTGATTGACACGGCTCCACCCGAACACTCATATGGAGGTCGAATCCCACTTCATTAAATTTAATATTTTCGCCCCTCATGTGAGGGGGCAAGTGGAATCAGGTAAGAGAAATGGTAAGTTCAGAATGTACAAACAGCTTATTTCTTAAATTATATCATTTGAATAGCGGGTTTTTTTCACAATAAAAAAAGTAGTAGCGAAATAGTCATGGTGAATTCTTAAAACTAGACCTCATAACATGAACCAAATATAGTTGAAATGGAAATACATTGAGTTTGGTGTCCAGTAATAGAAACATTGAGGGATCGAATAATGCTATAGAGATGACAATGAAACGAGTTCGGAGCAGGACACCCTCATCCCACCCCATCCCAATCATGCCCCGCACCACTCCTCGCCCCGCCTTAAAATAGTGCGAGGCGGGACGCGGAGTAGGGAGGATTGGGGGCAAGCGCAGGAGTTTGCCCCATTTTACTGCCTTGTTTAATTTTTTTTTACATTTTCAAAATTTTTCAAGTTATACTATTATTAGATAATAAAATACAAATTCAAAATTTCGAGTTATGTTATTATTCAAAGTTCAACTCTTAACCCAAAATTTAAAGGTCATTCCATATATTTTAAATTTTTTTCTAATTTTTTCGATCAAGATATTATAAACTTAATTTGATTATATAATTTAATTATAATAAAAAAATTTGATGACCGGATTTATAAATTATATAAAATAATTGTTAGTTAGATAAAATTTTAAATTGACAATTGTATAATATAATTGTTGGATTAGAAATATGATATAGAATTGTAAATACATTCAACAATATTTTAAAATTCACAATTTATCAAAATTCTAGTTTAATTTTTTTTTTCACAAGGCGGGTTCGAGGCAGGGCATCTCCACCCCATCTCGCCCAGCAACCCATGACAGGGCGGCCCTCATGTCCCATCCCGCTAACTCGTCGGGGCGGGGCCCCGTCAAGACGAGTTTCTCTGTCATCTCTAATATGACAACTTGTTATTTAATGCATTAATTTTCTATATTATTGTTGCATTAAATAAAAAATTAATGTTTCAATAATAAACTGACACATAAAATGATTATTGCAGTCGTTGACTATGAATAACAATTAGTTATGTGATATTAGAATAATGAAGATTGATGGATATGCAAAGCAAGCACAACGCAAGAACTTAAATATGAAGCCTGCTACTGCTGTACACTTATACGGAGGGGGCTCACAATTATTTTATTCATGTGGGCTCCCTCAACATGTGAAGGGGTTGTACATTATGGTGTGTGCTATGATGTACAAACAGATTGAACCATACTACAACTACAATATTTGTTGACAATCACTCACATTGGAGGATGGCCCACGATAAATAAAAAAATCGTGGGCCCCCTTCATGTGAGATGATTGTCAACCAATGTTGTCAAAGAATATTGTACAAGTAGCAAAATTCAAATATATTTATGTGTGTACCATCGTATACACATAAATTTATACATTAAGGCCCCGTTTGACCCACATTTTCATTTTCATTCTCATTTTTCTACTCATTTTCAACCACACATTCTTCAATAAAATAATATTTTTCATCACATCAATAACTTTTCCTTCTTTTTCAACCACATATTTTCTATCATATCACTATTTCAAAATTTATTTTTTTCCAAATAAGAGTGTGTTTGATACACATTATCATTTTTCACTCTCATTCTTCTACTCATTTTCAACCACATATTTTTTAATAAAATAATATTTTCAATCGCATCAATAACATTTCTTTATTTTTCAACCACATATTCACCCTCCATCACATCAATAAAATACATTTTTTCCTTAAAAATGCACATCAAACACACCATAAATATTTAGAATAAAGCTATTTGTACACAATCCTCCACACAATTCCTTACACCCCCCTCACATGAAGGGGGGCCCACACATAATAAAATATTTGTGGGCCCCCCTCCATGTGAGGGAGGTGTAGGAGATTGTGTGTACATGTAGCATAGTCCAAATATTTATACGAAATTTCAGAACATCTCAACATCAAGTCAAATCTTCAACTGCGTCCCTTAGAAGTCTTAATGAAAACCGTACCTATTCTCTTCCTAATCTCTCTCTAAACTCTTATCTGAACTTCCAAAGCCAACGACCATTCTTGTGCCATTATTGCTTCGTCATTCTCTGATAATTTCTTCATTTATCAGAGAGTGGAATTTCCCTTGCGCTTCTCAGATAAATGCATCCCTTAAAATCCTCATGCACCTACTTTTTCTTCTAACCTGCAATTCTACGTCTCCATATTCCAATTTTGCTGCCTAGATTTATATGCCCTCTCCACATTGTCTACCTCATTTTTCAGTTGATTCGCGTCCAAATTTTGCTAATTGATTAACATCAAATTGTAAACTGAAGCAGTTTCGATGATATTTGGATAGCTGTTCATAATTGAGGACTAAAATGGATGCTGCAACTCCCCCAAAAAAACTGCAAAGCATGTTACAGGCTGCAGTTCAATCTGTTCAGTGGACATACAGTATTTTCTGGCAACTGTCACCTCAAAAAGGGTAAGTTTTACAGAAATCAGTGTTCGGGGGCTTAAATAATTCACCTCAAAATATTTTGACTACTTTTTCTTCCTGAATATAGTTCAATACCATCTAATTCACTGTTTATTAATGGAAAAAATCTATTATCTTTCAAAAGAATTCTATTGTGGAGTGATGGGTACTACAATGGAGCAATTAAAACCAGGAAGACTATACAGCCGACAGAAGATAGTGCGGAGGAGGCGTCCCTCCAGAGAAGCCAGCAGCTTATAGAGCTATATGATTCCCTCTCGTCCGGAGAAACAAATCACCAAGAACGGCGGCCTTCTGCTGCCTTGTCGCCGGAGGACTTAACGGAATCTGAGTGGTTCTACTTGATATGTGCCTCCTTTTCGTTTCCTCCGGGGATCGGGTAAAAATAAATCATCATCTGAAATTCCTTTTTTTTTTCTATAAATAGGTAGTATAAATGCATTGCACTGTCAACCTCTAATTTAAATAGAAGTGAATGGTTATCTCTACCTATTAAACTGGTCCATCAAAGTTGCATAAATTCGACATTCCATTCTAGGCAATAGATCACTGATTAAACACAAAATCCACCAACCTGCACTATTTTTGGGGGTCGGGATGAAATTGAAGTTCTCTCTTATCCCTCCAGCTGAATTAATTAATAATATTTTGCGGGTGGATCAATTTAATTATTATCTAAATACTGGTAATATAGTCAATTTTTACATCTACACCCATCTAAATGCTTATTCTTATATATGCTTTCTAAAACGATGTGCCATTCATATTTATGCTAGTAGTATATATGCTTATGCTTATTCTTATTCTTATTCTTATTTATGGCGCCATTCATACTTTTATGTAGAATAAAAATATTTAATGATGTGCCAGAGTAAAAGAAAAGTGTGTACATAATAAATTAGGCATAATAAAACATATGGTTTGTAATATGTAGATTACCAGGGAAAGCATATGCAAATCAGAAGCATATATGGCTTACTGGTGCAGATGAGATTGACAGTAAAGTCTTCTCCAGAGCAATTCTTGCCAAGGTACCATGATATATATTTCTTTTACTCTCATTTAACAAGAAGATTATTTAACTTTTTGGTAGTAGAATTGAAATTAAAAAAAAAAAAAAAAGGTTAGTTTTTGAAGAATTTTACTTGAACTGAACACACCTAGCACTCACACTTAATTTGCTCAGTGATCTCTCTCACTCATGCACTTATTACAACTAATTAACCTCAAATTTGTATGTATTCATATCGGTGGACTCCTCCATGCTAAATCTAGAAACTTTGTCTATGATAAGCAAAAACTAGTGAATTCCAGATTTTTCCCAGAAAATTATGGAGCTTTCAAAACAAAGTTGGCGGGGATTCCTTCGGTGTATGCTACTAAATTTACGTTCTTCGGAAATATGTTACATCCGCGAGATAAATTTCCGAGTTAAATCTCCACTGTAATAATAAAGGGTTACTAAGAGGAACACTACAAAAAATACTGTCTCCAGAGATGAAAAAAGGTGGTCAATAAAGGTTATTTTTTGGTCACCAAAGAAATCTGTGATCGTTGAATGCTCGCTAATTCACTGTCGGTGAAAGTCTTTGTGACCAATATAACGTGGTAGCTATTTATATCATATATGTAACATCCCACGGCCAAATTTTGGTAGCTAAGGTGTCCATTTTAGCAGTTGATAATAGTAAAAAAATAAAAAAAACAAGGATAAAGCTGTTTGTACACCAGGTGTACAAACATCTCTCTCACATGAATAATATTCGAGAATATTTTATTGTGTGTGGGACCTCCCTCCATGTGAGGGGGGTGTAAGTCTGTGTGTACATCATTATGTACACACAGCATGGTCCAAAAAACAAGGATGGTTGTCTTGCACCCTAGCTAACCAAACTTTGGTTGGTAAAAGCATCTGTACAAAACATGTTCATAATTCCAACAACCAATAATTGGTCAGTGAAAATAATCATGTGGTCGATAAATGGTGTTACCTTTAGTGACCAATCATCTATGATGCACCGACACGGACATGTGTGTCCGACACGATACGTGTCGGATACGTCGACACGTGATTTTTTTTAAAAATCACTGATACGACACGTCATTGACACGTTGATTAAATTTTTTAAAATTCTTCATTTATATAGTATAAATTTAGTTTTATACTTATTATTGATTTTTCTTGAAATTTTTTAAATATAAGTACTTATTTCTTATTTACTAATAATTTTGAGTTAAAAATATATAATAGTTATAGTAAGAAAGAAAAATAATTATTATAAAGTGTCTGGAGAGTGTCTGTATCGACACGAGTCCGACACGTGTCGGACACGAACATGCTATCTTAGTTAGAGTGTCCGTGCTACAGAACCAATCATTGATCGTTAAATGAACAACTTTCAAGACCAAGTATTCATCACTCAAGGTAGACCATCGATGACCAAGTATTGGTCACTGAAGGATTCCTTCACGATATAAGCATCTACAACTAAAATCTTGGTTGGTGATTGTCAATAATTTTTTTTCCCGTATTTTTCAGCAACAATAATTTGGTTTTAGAAAGACATTAACTTTATCAATGATCTTATCATTTAATGGAGATAAATAACATTATTCTTTATCAATGATCTTCAAGATATACATGCTTTGTCGATCTTCTTATTCATCAGTTCCCATAATTCATCACACTTCTTCACCATATCTCGAAGAAGTACACTTTGTCTTATTATAAGTTTGGACCTCTGATCTTTAGGAAGCTAACAAACACTCTACATCCTAAAATGTTTAGATAAAGGCAGTTCAAGTCTTTCATGTTCTATACTTCTCTTAATTTGAGGTTCGCACCTTTTATTTTTGGTTTTGTTACTTCTTCATGTATATTGCACTACTTCCATTCCCTCCATTTGTTATGAGCCATTAATCACATGTTAGTGAAAATGAACTTATGAACTCGTATCAGTTTAGGCTAACAGGCTTAGCTTTTGTATAGTTTTTTTCACTTAAAAACCAGTTTAAATGATTAATTCTATTCTCCTCCTTTTCATGTGATTGTGGAATTACAAGAGTGCTCGAATACAGGTAATGATCTTCTCCCCCATCCATTTGTCATTAGAATTTTTTTTTCCCTTTTTTCTTTAATATATAACGTTTCTATTAAATGTAATCTTTCAGACTGTTTTATGTATTCCTGTCCTTGATGGGATAGTCGAACTTGGAACTACAAAAAAGGTAATGTCGAAGTATCTCCCATTTGAGTACGCATGCATGAGAGAGTGCATGCACATGTGAGTTAATATAAACAATAAAGAAACTTGAGAAGACTTACTTAATAAGCTCCAGTTTTGTGAGAATTAAAATTAGATTTTTAGTACATTTTGATAAGATTTGATGAAATGTATTGAAAGTTGTGGGTCTCACGAAATATGTGGTTAAAATTAGTTGTTGACTTTGATATAAATTAAAATTTAGAATTTAATCCTTACCAAATAAAGGCTAAATTTACGAATGGAACAAAGTGAATTATGCACGTAGATAATGTCTATAAGACAAGATTTCTTCCCAATGCATGTGTATGTACACTAGTGGATCCAGGATGAGAAGTGAGCACGGGTGGTGAGAGGTGAGCATGGGCGGCAGCTCTCACCACGGATCCAGCACAGGCAACGACCACTACTCGCCGGTTGCTGGATCTCTCGGTGTGTATGTACATATTGTATACATAATTGAAAAGCTGAAATGATGGTGCGTGTAGGTTAAAGAAGACATTGGATTTGTGCAATATATCAAGAGTTTTTTCAGTGACCAATATCAACATTCTCATCCTCAAAAACCAGCTTTATCTGAGCATTCTACTTCCAATCCTGCTGTTCGTCCGGCAATGTTCCCTATCCACACGCCTATTCCACCAGGAAACACTAGTCAAATGGAGGAGGAGAGCGAAGCGGAATTCGACTCCGATGCAAAAGTGGACGACATTGATAGCCACTCTAGAGCTCAAAATACAGATACTGTACCTCAAAGTGGTTGTGCCGATTCTGCTGAACAGATCAGGCAACTTGACATGTCTGAAGATATTGGAGTTGGATCACCTGATGACGGCTCAAATAATATGGATTCGAATTTCCACCTAGTTCCGGTGGCGGAACCTGAAAAATCAGAGCACCACCAGTGCCGCGATGGCTTGTATAGGGCTGAGTCAGTGCATCGGTGGACACCATTGCATGACCCGTTGAGAAATAGCTTTCCGCCACCACATTCAGGTAATATATGTACTCCAAAATGCAATTTTAAACTCAGAATAAATATGGTACCTCTTTGGCTTACAAAGTAATATGTATTACTTATTTCAACAAAGATAGTTACTTTTAAAAAAATAACTTATTTTTATCTTTTGCAACCACTAGTTATTCATTTTAAGACAGCCAACGTTTAACTCCCATTTTATAAAACTCATTTTTCACTCAAATTCGTGTCAATTACACGTTTCGTCGATAAAATAATTTTGTATGTAGATCTATAACATTTTCTTACTTTTTAACCACACATTTTTATTTTTAAAAAAAAAAAGAAAAAATCAATTCTCACAAAAGTTATTCTCAAAAAATCTTAGCCAAACAGGGATTTATTTATATGTAAAATTTAATTTGTTGGTGCAGTAGTTCATCCCCAGTCCGATGAACTTAGCCCAGAAGACACCGACTATTCTCAAACAGTCTCAACCATCCTTCGACAACAATCAACCATCCTTCAACACCAATCTAGCCGGTGGTCGGAGTCTTCCTCCACCTCCACCGCCTTCTCCAACTGGTCTGCCACTGTCACCACCACCCCATCCTCCACCCACCTGGATGGCGGCTCTCAATGTCTCCTTAAATATATACTTTTTACCGTCCCTTTCCTCCACACCAAGTTAACAGACGCCACTACCTCTAGCTTCCGCAAATGCATGCCGCAGGAAGAGCTCAATGCCAACCATGTTCTTGCTGAAAGACGCCGTCGTGAGAAACTCAACGAAAGGTTCATCATACTGAAATCTCTTGTACCCTTCGTCACAAAAATGGACAAAGCATCAATTCTTGGCGACACTATAGAATACGTCAAGCAGTTGAGTAAGAGAGTGCAGGAGCTGGAGGCTCGTACACAAGAAAGGGAGGCCGAGCAACGTTCTAGAACTGTTATGGACTCGGCCCAATCTACTAGGGGAGGACCACGGTCAGATAAGAGGAAAATGAGGATAGTTGAGGGCAGTGGTGGTGGAGGAAAGTCGAAAGCCGTGCATCCATATCCGAGACAGGTAGCAGCGACGGCGGAGGTGGTGATGCAAGTAGAGGTGTCCATAATAGAGAATGATGCATTGGTGGAGCTGCATTGTCCTTACAAAGACGGTTTGTTATTTGACATAATGCAGACTCTTAGGAAGTTAAGAATAGAGATCATGGCAGCGCAATCATCTGTTAATAATGGGATTTTCCATGCTGAATTGAGAGCTGAGGTATGATTTTCTGATCAAGGTTTTAATTTTTAAGGTTGTCACACTTTTTGTTTTCAATTCCCTTTTTTTATACAATTTTTTAAAATTCATTTTTAACAATTCATTCTACTAATAAAATAGTTTTACACATGAATCCATAATTTTTTTTAAACTTTTAAACTTCACATTCTTCAAAAATATCATTTTTGACGAAATCGATTCTCAAAAAACCTTTCGTACATGCCATATATTAATGTCCATATTCACTAGCTAATATTTCTCACTTTTTTTTCAAGGTGAAAGAGAATGCAAGTTGCAAAAAAACAAGCATTGCGCAAGTGAAAAGGGCAATAAACCAGATAATTCTTCACCATTGACTGTCAATTTTAATTAGAATTAAACTGATGAAAATATTCTGCAGTGATATGAAATTTAAGTAAAAGGAGTTACGGAATTTTATTCACGACTTGCATCTATTTTTACTTATAATTGTGAAAAAATAAAATTCCGTAACACCTTTTACTCAAATTATTATCATTGCAGTATATCTATTTATATTTATAATTGTGATCAAATAATGTTAATGTTGAACGACAATGTTTTTAGGCCTAACATATCAAATTTATTAAATTTTACATCTATGTTATTTGGGTAAAGTCATTGTACTCGACCCTTTACCTGCTAGATTATCCGACCACACTTATGCTCTCACATGGGGTCAAAACACTTCCAACAAAGGTGCCCCACCCGCCTCCAATGTGAGAGAGGCGGATGAAACCGAGTAAGAATTAAACTACTTTGCCCTCATGGATGACCTCAAGCTTGATCTCGGCCCCACCTCTCCCCTCACATGGATGGAAAAAATATTAAATCTAATGAGGTGGGACCCGACCTCCATGTGAGAGGAGTGGTGGGGCCGAGGTCAAGTTTGAGGTCACCCATGAGGGCAAGGTAGCATGGTTGAACCGAGTAAACTAACAAGTAAACGAACAAGTACAAATAGCATGGTCCATATTATTTACTAAATGTCTTATACACCTGAAGCCCATAACTTGTAGGGAAAAATTCATACGTCAGGGGTATTGTTTACCTCAATTCAGAATTCAGGTGTAAGGTTTTGAAGTGCAAAAATTTGGTGTCATTTTATTAATTAATTATTTTAAGGTCATAATTGTACGATTTTTGATCATATTTACATAATTAATGGTCACAATTAATTTATTAGTCACATATTATCAAATTAATGGGTCACAGATTATTTCGATGTCACAAATTAAAAATTTTGTACGTCACAGATTATTTCGAAGTCGCAAATTATAGGTCACAATTTATTTGTTTGTCACAGTTTTCAAATTAATTGGTCACAAAAAATTTTAGTCACATTATCAAATTTTTAGATCACAAATGAGTAATTTGTCACAGTTTTTAGGCCACAGTTGAGTGTTTGGTCACAATTTAATAAATAATTAGTCACATACGTCCAAAACCCCAATCCCGACTCCAATAATTACCTCCACGCAGTGGTAATTTTTTACTTGCCATAAAAAATGACAAAAATTGTTGAATATATATTTTTGATTGAATCTATACCTTACAAAATTTGGTCCCTGAATGATAATTCTTACAAAGATTTCTCTTTCAAGAATCAGTAATTAAGGATGTTCAGAATTGTGGCTCTACTTTGCAACAATTGTCTGAACAATATCTCTAATTCTGCCTCGAAACCTTCAATTCTGACATCAAGATTTTATAATTTTTTACTTGCCATTTGCACATCAACAGCCTTGGAATTACTGTTTCGAATAGCAGCATTGAGGGAACTAAGAGCAAAATCTACACTTCCCACCTTGCTTAAAATATCATCATTTCAGCCACAGATTTTAGCTTAGAAACAAAAAACCATCCCCACATTGAAGCCGCAGGCGAAGACAAGAATACCAGAAGACTTCGAACCACTGCCGACCACCGTATATGGATTGAAAAAACAAAAAACTTCCAAAAAAATTCAAACATGTGTTGCAGATCGGACAACAGCAACGCCAATCTCTCTACCACCGCCCTCTCGTCGTCGAAACCACCATCACACTACCGCATCGCACCACAACCGGCACAACTCATGGATCGAATAAAAAATAATAAAAACCCCCCAAAAAAGTCCAGCGTTCGTTGCTGTCTTCTGCCTATCATCTAATGAATATGCACCGCCGCCTGTCGACGTCACCAGTGTAGAGAGGTGGGGGCAGCGACATCAAAGAGGGTGATGGTAGATGGAGAGAGAGAGAGAGACGATTGATTTTGAATTCAATTAGGGTTTGGAATAAATATATGATTTATATATTAATTAATTTGATACCTGATTTTTGAATTTGGAAGTTGACACACCTGTGTTTTTGTAATATCCTCTGACATCTTAACATAATACATTTCTTAGCCCTAGAGTCTAATTTACCATAGAATAATGCTTATCTGACAGGGATTGCAAGCAGGCTTTGAAAACAGATGAATGTTGATTGGTTGTTTTTGTTTTTATTTATCCAAGTGTCCAATCACCAAGTGACACGTGTCACATGGATCCAAATCCTGTTTTTAATCCCCGTTGTTGTAGCTTAACTCATTTACCATAATATGTTTGGTGTGAGTGCACAAACAAACAACCTACTATGTGACAATTACAAGAATAAAGTCCCCCTGTATTGATCATATCACCCTGATATGGTACGTGTAACAATTTTCCAATTACAATATGGCTAATTTCTTTTGGGACTTTTCATTACAATTAATGAACCTTTTAAAGTATTTTAAGAGTAAATTTATTGCATTTGAACATTTGGCTCTCATATTTTAAAAAGGCCTAAGGATATTAGGCTCCTTTTAAAAATTGATATCTTAGAGTTAGTTAGGGCCTAGTTAGTGTTCACAGAACCAATCCCCAAATCAAGTAAGTAACACACTCTCTTGCTTTCACTCTCTTACAATAGGAAATATCTGAAGAAAAGAAGAAAGGAAGAAAAGAACCATATATGATGAGAGAGAAAATGGAGGTTGATAGAGTGAAGTTTCACTGAGGTCTTTCTTCAACTAGCAAATCCAGCCAAATCGCGCTCAAGCCCCAGTAGTCGATCACATCTCCCACTGGATCAAATCTCTAGCTCCGCCGCCACTAGACTCGTGCATTTTGATTTCGTCAGAGTTTACAAACCATGTGAATTGGTAGCGCTAATTGTCTCGCCACCATTGCCCCAAAAAAGGATCACAGCATGCACACACACCACCCCCTTTTGGCACAAATTATAAAAACCATTGAAATTAGAAATTTATCTTGAATAATATGAAAACACCCGTCGAAAATTTAACCTCGGTCAATAATAAAAGTGCATCGTACTCTTCATCATATAATATAATTCTTGATTAGGAGACATGTTTATGTAACATGAATACCATAAAAAAATTAATAATTTCACAGATCAGGAAAAGAAACCTCATGCAAAATTTTACAAGCTTCTATTGATCTTGCTCTACGTCATAGCATATATCAGTTCTTGGTGTTTTTGCATCTTCTGTGTAATCTCCATTAGTATCAGACTCCTCTGCTGGAGATGAAAAGTCTAGGCACGTTCCCCTTATTAGATTCTCATAAGATGCAGAGAGATCTTGTGAAGTGAACTGATGGTACTCCAGAAGCTGGTTGAGGCATTGGTTTTCTCTTTTCAAGTTCGCATTTTCATTTGCCAATCTCGATTTCTCAGCAAGAAGTGCCTCCAATTGAAGCCTTACCTGCAAAGAAGGTTGAATGAAGGTGCAAGGTATCAGTGTTATCCGTAATGGACATATTTAAATAACAGTTGTTCATTTGTGTACGATATTGAACATGCTAAGAATATGCATAAAACCCCCATCAAGAGTAGGGTGGTGAAATTTTCTCAATATTTGAAAGTCATTGATTAAAAATAACTCCTAAGGCGCGGTTAAATGTGTTAATCCAAAAGGTGTGATCCATTAGCAGCAGAGCAAGCCCACAAACCCTCTCAACGGTTTCTTACATGCCTAAAGCTAATCTCGATTGTTGATGAACTATAAAGAGCATAATGTAAGCAAAGATAAGCAATAAATAATAAAACTACTAAGAATACTGAAACTAGCAAGTAAGAAATTAGCCAAAACAACCATTTGATGCTCAAAATCATGAATATTTCAATCAGATACGAATTTACATATTTATATTGAACTCCACTACATAAGTCAGGCATGTCAATCATTCGACGTACAATGCAGCATACCATTAGGAGGAGTGCCACTGCCACAGCAAAGGTAAAATAGGGATCGTCATTAGTTTTACCAATGAAGCAATGCGATTGATGAAAATGATTCACATTCCACTAATCCTTCCCAAATCACAATATCTAAAACTTCGCATTTTTTGAACAACCATTTTCAGTTTTTTTGAAAGAATATGCAAAGGAACTAAAGGAGAGTAAATTATAATTACCAAATCATCTTCCTCCGGCAGGATATCTTTACCAAATCCATCACGAAGTTTCCTGTTCTCTTCCTCTAAAAGACAGCATCTTTCTTGCGTAAACCTTAAATCTGACTTGATTGATTTCAATTCACTTGCCAAGCCGGCCACTTTTGTTGCCATAGAAATTGCCAGCTTTAGACAAAATCATAATCTGTCAATATAAATCTCCTCTAATAATCAATTATCATAAATTATAAACAAAAGTAAAAGATACCAACATTTTTAGCTTTCTTGAGCTGCCCCAATTCTTTTGGGCTCTGTGCATTTTGGTTATGGGAATCCTCTGTTTGATTCTGAGGACATTCTAGAGAATCCAACCTCCTTTTCAATCCTCTTTTGTTTTCTTCACTCTCTTTTGCCTCTTCCTCTTCCTCTTCATCTTTATTTTCATTTTTCAGTTTGTCTTCTTCACTTCTGGCTTTTTCCAGTGTGGCCTGGAGCATTTCAGTCAATGTGGGAGGTCTAGCAAGATCTTTAGCTCCCTGAAAAACAAAGGAATTGTTAATAAAAATCAAAAGCTTCAAAGTAAAAGTTCAAGATATTACTGGTCTTTTGTTACCTGCAGAGCATTCTCGAGATTGTGAGAAAGCTGAGAAAGAGAATGAGAAACCAAGTCAAACCCTCTGAGCAAAAGCATTGAGTCTTCCTTCAATCTCTTCTGCCGCTGCATTGTTTCATCATTCTACATAATTTTCACAAAACCCATAAAAATCCATCATCAAATCGAAGAAAAAAAGCGTCCAAAAGCCCGCAATTCAAGAGTGATAAAATATCAAACCATTTGAACGGGCAAAGACTGATCTATAGGCTTTTGATTCTCGAGAAGCGAGTCGACCCGGCTGCGTAGGGTACTCCAGAATCGCTTATCAGAAGACGGACTGAAGATCGGGGAAGAAGATCCCATCAAGCTTGGCGATCTCTGTAAAATAGCAAAAATGGTTTGAAATTAACAGAAAATTAAAGAGTTTAATTAAATGAAAGAAGGGTTTTAAGGAGTGAACAAACCTCTTTAATTGAAGAAGGAGATAGAGATTTCAAAGAAGTCGCCATTTACAGCTATTAGGATTCGTTAGAGAGAGAGAGAGAGAGAGTGAAAATGAGTATAATATAGAGTAAGAAGAGGGAACAGAAAGTAAAGTCCTTAACGGCTAGTTCGTGGGATAAGGTAAGGTGTATTTTAAATACAGTGCGTTTGTGTGGACGGGATAGAGAGAGAGAGAGAGGGAGGGGGAGCGGCGTCGTTTCATTGCTCAATTAACTGTGATCCCCGACAGTGAAAATCAATTACAAAATAAGGAAAAGAAAAAAGAATAGTGTGGCTGCTGGGATTCGAGCCCAGGTCTCCACGGCCACAACGTGGAATTCTTACCACTAAACTACAGCCACATTAGTTGTTCATTGTCTTTTTTTTATTTATTTTATTTCTCCTAATAAATCGTTTCTATACGACTGTAATAGACATGCACCTGCGAACATATCCACATAAGGGGCACTGGTTCAAAGAGAAGACTAATATCTTGAAATCGGTTGAATTATTTGACTCCATAGTTTATCACACACCTATAATTTAATAGAAATTTAAAATATACTATGCAACTTTTTTTTTAAAACCATAAATACTGTTTTTATATAGTAAAATAGAAATGTGAAAAACTAACCAAATCATACAAGCCATTCATTCCTTAGATAATTTTACTCCAACAAACGCGCCTTTAAATTACATTCAACGAACATGCACTTAACATGTCAAATTAATCACAAAATCCCTAAAAATCGTGTCCTTTTGTATTCCAAACCAAAATCTCCACCTGATCCTCTCTCCCTTAAATCACCCACCAAAAAATTTCCTAAATAATCACCAATTCATTCTTCTATAGATCTACCACCAAAAAATAATACACACAATATCACACATATCCACCATTTGATTCATTTTCTATTGATTAGGACTTTTTGCATGTCTGTGCAATTTGTATATATTTTATATCTAAAATTTAATGTGCACACACACACACACACACACACACTAATATTTGATTTTTTGTGCATATGGATATATATTGTGAGTGGATATGTTTCAGAATTTTTTTTGATAATTTGAAAATCGGAATGAAGGCACCATGAAACTGTGTATGAAAATTTGTGTTCTTACTTCAATATAATTGTGTTCTTACTTCAATATAATTTTTTCAACTTTCCTCTCGGACAAACTCGAAAGGGAAAAAATAAAACAAAATTCACCACATGCTTCAAGTAGCACATTTCATCTACGCATAATAGGGTGACAAAAATACCAAATGCCTCATATATTATACATTCCTTTCATTCGAGGAAGGATGTCTACAAATTATTTACATTTTACGATCAGAAACTACACGATACTTATTCAGCCAGTCTTCTACACCATCTACGTAATCGAACCTGACAAATATAGAATATAGAATATCATAGTCACGGAAAAATACTAAACACTTGTGTCCTTCCTGGAATTTAGCTCATCAATAATAGTTTTGGAGAAGAATTTGATTATAGCCTTCCGTGTTAATATTCATACTACTTGGGAGGCCTCTCCAGGGCTACCCAGCCGAACCTTCCTTTCCTGAAATCTGATAGGATACGAAATGCCGCTTGATTTGAGTCTCCATTAAACAACTGAAGTGCAAGCTTCTGAACAAAACTGACAATTCGAAAATTTTATGCGCATAAAATTAGCTCATGAATTTAGATGAGCAGCAGTGGAATGTGCATTCTCTAGCACCAAATAAAACTTACATTTTACCAACACTACCGTCAGTATCAATCTTGTAGCGGTCATGGAGAGCTTTATTTCCTGTTGCAACAATAAATGAATTTGAGCACATGAAACGCTCTCTCTCCCAATTTTACATTTGCTTAGATTATCTGGCAAGATACTGGGTACAACAGTAGATATTTAATTAAAATTCTGGAAAATAAAAAGAACATTGTCCAGCTCAAAGCACATGCGGAAAAAAATTGCACATATTAAAGTTCTTCATGTCGGGTTTTTTTCCCTATCCTCCAGGCAGGGAACTACATTGATGTTGTGTAATGTAAACTGATGAACTTCCATTGTCAACCCACAGGAGTAACCTACATGGCTACTTTTGCTCATTTTTTTTAAATCTTTTAAAATCTTTTCCCAACCTTTTCAGCTACTCCCCCACAACTTGTGCAAAAATTTGGAACCATATTTTTATTTTTTTTGTTAACTAACATCTTTTCTCCCTTACGTTTGACAGTCAAAACATACATATCGAAAGGATATAATCAAAGACTATTATGCTACATATCTACTTTCATTTTATTTTCAAGTTTGTACTTCAATTCTCTCCTTTTTATGCAAGTTTATAAATAGACACAAACTTTCAGCTATTCAAATTTTTATCCTCGCCACACATGGTACATCTTGCTAATTCAGAAGTTCGAAGTCCCAACTGTGTTTTAATATGTAGAGTCACATATATTTGCCTATTGCTTGAAGCCTTCATAATTATGAAGACAACAAAGGTTTCTAATATCCGAGAACAAAAAGGGTTGATGAAGTAGATAATGGATCCAAATGTTGTGGTCTTTATTTCTAAACCTTTGAACATAAGTTATTACGAAAATAAAAATAAATTTGAAAATAGGAATTGGCTTGAGGAATTGTCCACCTGATGATGTCACTCTAAAACCTGTTTTATCTTAAACCTGTGGGATTATAATGCCTCACAATTTCCAATACTTGCACCACGTGTGCAGTCTTATCCCATCAGACCATAATCAGATTGAAGCTAAAAGTAGGATCTGGCGATAAACTATAGGATTTATCTACTTGTACATTCAATGTATACATCTTGGATGATATCCTATTAGGTGTAAAAATCAATGTCATTGATTTAAATAAGTGTAGGAGAAATCAATGGCAAAATTCATTGCCGTATCAGGGAATGTCATCTAGGATGTCAACCAGGATGTAAGTGTAGTAAAATTGTAAACTATAGTCTGATCCCAGTGAATCTCAAAGAAAAGCAGTGTCGCAGCAGACCAATTTAAACAGATACGACCACTTAAGTAAAAATTTAAGTGTGTGCTAGATAAATATGCTCACTTAACCAAATTAATATAACTTAGGATATTTCTTGAAAATTCTTCAACCAAAGAAATCTAAGCTTATAACTTATAAGGAATAAGAACTAACCTACTGTTGGAAGCCTTGAAAGCATCTGAACAAGAATTGCTGCAACATCAGAAACATCATAAGATCTCTCCCCAATGTCATCACATATAGCAAGTTTAATGGCAGCTGACTGATCATTGATTCTCATTGGAATTATTCCTGGAGAATCCAGCAATTCTAAGTCTGACCCGAAGCGGACCCATCTTTTCTAGGCCAAAAATGAAGTTAGAAAGTAGAAACTATTACAAGTAGAGTCCATCCAAAAACAAAGTCATAAACAAATGGGTAAAAGTGCTTATACCTCTGAAGTTCCTGGAAAGAAACAACTAAACTTTATCAATTCTAACAACTTGAAATTTTCTAATTTATGATCTTCCTGTACCTTTCACATCAAAACAAATTTCAACTTAACCATAATGCTTACATTACTATTATTGCCAATGTCAAATTCTGAAGCTTCAAATGAACATTGCCATATTTGTATTCATTTATTGTGTATTTCAGAAATTTGACAACAGCATGGACAAGACATACTTTAGTACTCTAGTAACACCCGGCCTTGGAGCTGCAGGACACATTCGTCGCTTCAGCAGACGATTTATCAAAGATGATTTACCAACATTGGGATAGCCAACTATTCCAGCTCGAACCTGCAAAAATTACAAAAGAACCTCAGAAGGGAACCTGTAAACAGTACCAATTGCAGACAGGTCACTATAACCAAAATCCAGAAGCATAAGAACTTTGGTTCTCTCAATTTACCTCTTATAACTTCAAAAACATAATGTCTGCTTCACAATTACTAATTAAAAAGGTGAAAATCACATTTTTTTCGATTAAATTCCCATACTGGCAGGAAACTGATTTCTGACCACTGACCATTTCCCAAACTGACATGGATTTACATCATCCACATCAGAAAGTAGAAAGATGTGTATATGACAACTTCGGAAAGCATAATATTCAGGTTTCAGTAATTTGGCAAAAAATATAAATGAAAAACTAAACTAGTGCCTGTCAAATAAATAGAACTTCTAATTTATGTCATAACTTTGGTCGATGAGCTACTAACTGAGCTTTCAATATATCACAGAAAAAGTAAAGCACAAAAAATGAATATTGGCAGTTGCAAGAAACTCACTGGACGAGGAAGTAGTCCTTTTGCTCTGCGTTTTTCATTAACGCCGCCTGCCAAAGACTTTGCCAACCTACTTAGCTTCATGGTGCCCTGAAGTTTTAAAAAGACAGTAACCATTAAAATCATCCTCATAGTTGTGCTCCAGCCAATAAATTCAAAATGCGTTTTTTAAATACCATTCCGAGCTGCCCGTTGGAGAAGACGACTTTTGTCCCCTGCCTAGCATAATAGCTAGCCCAAGTATTTCGGTCAGCAGTGGATATCATGTCCTCTCGATTCAAAACAATAATTCTCTTTCTATTACCCAGCCATGAATCCATCTGCTCATAAAAGCATAATAAAAAATTATGCAAACATAGATAATACAGCCATTATTCAATAAGGTAAGAAATAAAATTTCAAGGAGAGAATTGCAAAATAATGACATAAAATTTTGGCATTGGACCAATTAGTTGCACTTTACACAATATCTATATTTGTTAATTACTACAAAAGAAACCAAAAACTATGCAGGAGATTTTTATTATGGTTCTTTATTTGCCTTTCTTTACATTGTTTTGGGGGATGGTGGTACATAATTTTAAAAACTAAAGTTCCTTTTCTCTGGTAGAATAACAAAAATATTAGAGCCTTAATCTCCAAAATTAGGGTTCAGGTGCATGAATCTTTTTTGCTATTATGTACAACCCGTCGCTATATCTACTGGAAGATCAAGTGCTAAAATCATTTGTAACCACATCATGAGATGTTATTTTTTGTCCATGTCTCTCTCTTCTAACATGTTTTACTACAAACGCATCACTTTAACTAAGAGCTTCTTTAGGTCTTTGTTAGACATGCTCCAACCTAACCTGTACTTTCCTTAATTCATTTTGTCCTTTTAATGGCCCAGCACTCAGCACCATAAACAATAGACGGTCTAGTAAATGTTATATAGAAGATGTCTTCTGATCCTATATGGACCTTTCTAGTTAAATTGAATACCTATGGCACTTTTCTATTTTACTCTCTAATTCTTTGGATTGCTTCCTTTTCAAATCCTCTTCCCTTGTTAATAATCTAACTTAACTACCTAGAAAGTACAACTCTTTAGAACAACATGATCCAATATAGCAACTCCACTAATATCATCATTCCTAATATAATTGGAAGGGCATTTCTTTCTGGTCAACCTAATACCTTAACATTCCTAAGTACTCCTCCAGCCCTCCAGAGTTCTAACTTAAAGTAAATAAATTGAGTTTGTCATGAGTCAAACATGGGATCTATTGCCTGGAAGGAAACTACCCTAACTGTCTAACAAAAAACACCAGTAAAAATTGTAAAATATTAGTCCCATGAACTAGAGAAAAGATCGTTCACATTTCAATTCAGCAACTCAACAAGCCAAGCATGTGAATTCTTTCATTCTTTCCCATTACCAGGTTACATGAACCTTAATAAGCCTGCCAAACCCCGCAAAAAAATTTAGAATATAAAAACACAAGGAGTTGCAAGAACTGCAATTCTGTATCTTCAACATTTTGTGCTAGTAGTAAAAATGAGTATCATCATTTAGCGGTCATAGTCTCATAACCGGATGTACGTTAGCACCATTGGTAAAATATAGCTATTGATCAGTGAACTTGTACAAACAGTGAAGAGTGAAAGAAAAGTAGGTTATGCAATAAACATTGATGGAACTTTAAAGATACATTTGTCACCCATAACCATTACATTTTTAATTTGCAGTCATTGTTAATATTATTATTATCGCAGCTGCCACTCTCATCATAATCAAAATTTCAATTTCAGTGAACAAATATTTTCCCCACATTCTCCAAACAACTCACAATTTAATAACCAATTCAAAAGGAAAATTTAGAGAAAAAGTTGTCCTAGAAAATTTGGTTGACAGTCAATTTCTAAAATTTCCATAATTTTTTGTTGTCAGGATGAGAACACAACACACCAACTACAGTTCAAACTTACAAACAAAGAACTCACATCCAACAAAGGATAAGGGTTCCAATGATCCATAAGCACTAATCCAATAATGTAGAGAAAGTACATCAATTGTGTAAAACTCCTAGGCACAAACGTCAGCAACAGCAGTTCTCAGATTTTCACAGATAACTTTATGTTGCTAGGCAAGGTAAAACTAATCAATTACTAAGGCATCATCAAGAAGTTACAAATACTGCATGATGGACATATATCTAGACAACCAAGAAGATAAAATCAAAGTAAAAGATATTAACCTGTGGATGACTTGTGGACATAGGAATCCTTGCATCTCGAACCTCTATGACAACATCCATCAGCTTTAGCTGATCCTTGAGTTCTTTTTCAGTTTTTGCAATGTGACCTGGATACCACTATCAAATTGCCACCCCAACAAGAGTACAAAAGCAAATATTAGTTATATTTTAAAAACTATTAATCAGTTTGCATCGTAAAAGATCAGCAGCAAAGTCCAGATCTTATTCCTACCTGAACTGGGCGTAATGTCTTTGTCCAGTGATAAAGATCAGCCTCTAAATCTATCCAATCAAATTCTTCTGGGACACTCTCTAAAGTACTACTCAGCTTTGAACGCTCATTGCTGTACAATCCACCACCAACAATCTGCAAGGTTGAAGATAGTAACCAGGTCCATCATTCCACCAAAACGTAGAAGGAAACATACCTATGACGTGAGAAAATCCAGAACAGGAGATCCATCATACGTTCATAATGACAAACTCAGAAAAGGTTGATACTTAAGCCATTCACCAGAAATGTAGCAAGTCATACCAAATGTTATCAAGAAGCCCCTAATGGAAAGGAGATATACACAAATTCTAGAACTATCGAAGTAGGAAAATAAATATACAAATAGTCATCCCAGAAAGGCACTGGCAACAAATACGCTTAATAATCCTTTGGGCTTCATTTCCTAGTTTCCTAACTCAGATACTTCAACAAAAACAGAGTTAGCTTCCTCCACGCTGATCTGAGTGGGAAACACAACACTGACTGAAGTATTCTTTTCAGCTACCACCATGGACATTCTCTCTATGCAAATCTTTTAGTAAGCCTAGCATCATCATCAATTTTAACTTAAATGAAGTAAAAATTAGTATTATGTATGCATATGGGTTTTACCTGGGGGGGGGGGGGGGGGGGGGGGGGGGAGTTTATCACACATTTCATAATGATAAAAAAGAGTATTTGGTTGAGCTCATTCAGGAAAAAAAAAAAAAAAAGGACGAATAGTAAAATTGTGAAAGAAACAGTACAGAAACATATAAGCCTAATATTGAAATAATCTGGTATAGCATATTTAAGTAAAATTTCTACAGTTACTTGGCCTACAAATTCCCAAACATTAAGTTGTTTCCACATTATTTTATTGCAAAAACCAGTATTTTCAGAAAAAGAAAAAAGAAAAAATCAAGGCAGCTATTCTGCAAGAAATCCCTAGCTCCAAATTTAAATTTAAATAAAAATGTTGGGAAAAATATTAATTTGTCATGTGGGCCTACATATATAACTATTGTGTATAAAGGCTATTTTAAAGTTAAGCCTAAAATTGATGTAATCTAATAAAAAAATAAGTCATTGTGCTTTGGGCTTCTAGATAAAGTGTGGGTCATCATATGTGTATTGATCAGATTCCTTTAGAATTGTATTTCATGATAGACGAAATACATATGGAAACTATATATATAGTTATCGTCCTCAATTCATATGCAATTTCTCATTCATTATGTCATTCCATCGGCACAAGATTAATAGAGAAAACATATTGAAAAGGAAAATAAAAAACCCGCATAACGGAATCGTAGAATCAAAAAGAAGGATTGAAGAATTCAAAAATCAAGATTAAAGATTTAGAAGTCAAGATTCAAGGATTGTAATTCAAGCTTCTGGCTTCAAGATACAAATCAATGGATGAAGGTGTGCTCCGCATTAATTATTTTTTTCTTGGTGATTTGATATGGAGATCTATGTAAAGTTTATAAAGTTTAAGCTTAATAAAATTTCAACAAAATACAGTTCCATATTCATCAAAATCTTTCCTTGGCCAGTTTATGAAGTAGCTATTCAAGGGAAAATCGTACTGAAGTTTAAATATGCATACTTGCATTACTTTAATCACTGAGACAATAAAGTTATGTACGAGCATAAAGACATTTAGAAAAGTCTAATTTCTTGCCTGGATGGAGGATGAAGAAATAGATTGACGCGCAACGGTGAGAGAGGCCGAGGGCGGACGGTGGCAGCAGCTGCGGCGGTGGATTGATTCTCCGGCAAGTGTGCCTGCAAGGCTGTCAAGCCAGAGACCAGAAAGCCGAGCTGTCATCGGTGGAACTCTCAGTTCGTCAGACTGCGAAACTGAAAGGGTATGTTATCTTCAAGGCCTGTCTGGATAAAGCTTAAAAGGCCTCTTGATATAAATTTCCAAATGATTTATAAATTTTATAAATTGATTATTATTTTTAATCTATTACTTATATAAACATTTGTAGAATTTATTACTACTTCCCTTATTATTTCTCTTTATAAATAATTTTGTAATTTTTTTCAAATGAGGCTCCTAAATTGTGAAAGAATCGTCGTATGCCTCCCGATAGATTTTTACAAGCCATACTTGACATTAAGGTTTTTACTTCAAAATAAACTTTTTTAAAACTACCTATAGGTGGTAGGGGACGGTTATTGATGTGATTTATAATAACCTTAATATTAAATACCATTTTGAACAATTATATAAGGTTATTCATAAACTGAAAAATGATCTACTACTATGTATTGACATTTAGCTTATAATAAGAATCGATGATATAAAATATTAATTCATTGGTGGATTAGTTAATGATGAGTTTCAATATTGAATTAAATATATTATTTATCAATAAATTTGTATGTCATGTCATTGATGTTTAGCTAGCATAAGCCAAGCACCACTACTTAATAGATCATTTCTCTTCATAAATAATTATAGATGATTGAGATGAGCTCGATGAATCAGTTGAGGTGCAGGAGAAAACGCTTCCACATGTTCATCCAAGTAGGGACAATTTATATCCAAGTGACAGGGTCACATCAGAACTTTCATTTTGTAAGAGTACTAGAAAAAAAATATGCTTAAACGTCATTTTGAGATTGAATGACAAAAGAGCTTAATTTATACATAAAGCTCTATCAAATCCTAAACAAGAAAAGTGAAATATTACAACGAAAGAAGAGATTGAGTCAATGAAATCCAACCAAGTCTCGGATTTGGTTGATCTTCCGCTTGTTAAAAAGTTATTGGGAACAAATGGATTTGCTTGGTGGGTCTATAGAGAGTATTAAGACTCATTTAGTGGCAAAATGTTAGACTCAACAAGATTATGAAGAGATTTTTTCATCAGTAGTGAGATTTACTTATATTCATCTAGTCTTAGCCATAATAACATGTTTAGATTTAGAATTACATCAAATGAACGCAAAGACGACTTTTCCAATGGAGAGTTAGATAAAAAAAAATAAAAATCTGTATACAAGTTAATAGGGCAAAAGAATAAAGTTTTTAAATTACAAATTTCATAGCTGTGGCCTGTGGCATATCTTCTAAAAATTGGTGTTTGAGATTTAACAAAGTTGTAACCTTGTACAACTTCTCCACGCTGAACGAAGATTACTATATTTATCTGAAAAGGTCTAATAAAAAATTTGTAATCTTATCTCTTTATATAGATGACATTTAACATTTTATTGGTTGAAAATGATAATGAGTGTGCTGAGAACATTAAGAAATGGTTGTCATCAAATAAATGGAATATATGGGAAAAGCAAATTATATATTTGGTGTTGAAATCAATAGAGATTGTTTGAAGCGATTTTTCGGTCTATCAGAAGAGTTGTATATAAAGAAGATTTCCGAGCATTTCAAAATGGAGAATTGTAACTCGATTGATACTCTTATATCATAGGGAAAAACTCCAAGTCTTTGTATATGTCCAAAGATTCTTGATGAAAGAAAGAAAAATTCATAATATTATACTCCAGTGCAATTGAGAACTTGATACACTATAATGAGTACTTGTTTCAACATTTGTTATGGTGTTTGTCTAGTGAGTAGGTATCAATCTAATCCTATGAGATGACATTCGAAAGTCATTAAGAGGGTGTTGAGATACTTGAAGGGCACTGTTAGTTATTCCATGTGCTATTAAGGAAATAATTTGTGCTTTAAAAGATATACAATTACTCACTGGGTAGAGATTTTTAGGGATGACAACAGGGTGAGTATGGGACGGGTCGGTATTCTCATACCCACCCATTAGGTATTTTTGTCATCTTGTCCGACTATCATACTTGGTTACAGTGGAAGAGGTTTGGGATGGAATTGGGGTGGGCACGATGAGTCCCTTGTCCTGTTTATCGCCTCATTTTATTTTTCTATAATTTTATTTATTGCTTTTTTTTATATCTTTAATTAGTGAATATTATTACTTTTTTTTTTTTTCAATTTGTTAAGAACAATTCATGTTTTCTTTATAAATGATGATACATCTTTTTTATTTAATAAAAAACTTAAATTTGAAATTAACTTTAAACGGAGTGAGTAGCGGGATGAAGATCATGCTTTTTGTACCCATCACATACTCACTTCAGGGCAACAACCTCCGTCCTTTCCCCATTCTCGTCCCGTTTATCCGATTAGACGGGTAATCGTCGTTCCGAATGGGATGAGGCCCACGAATATCGAGTTGAACTGATTTTTTTGTCATTCCTAAAGTAAGAGCAGATCAACTTTGAGATACACATTATTGCTTAATAATGGTATCATCCCTTGAGGTAACAAGAAATAGACATGCATTTCTTTATTTACAACGAAAGCAAAATTTGTGGAATGTGCTTCAATACAAGAAGATGCTTGGTTAAAGAAAGTCTTTCAACATCCAAGAATCCTTAATGATGACGTGGGATCTATTTTTATTTATAGTGATAGTCAAGTTAGTATTATAATACTAAGAATCTTAAGTACGTAGTGAAATCAAACACATTGATGCAAATATAATTTTATGTAAGACATCATAGCAAATAAAGAAGTGACTTTGCAGTACATTTCTATGCATCATATGGTATCCGATCCACTTAATAAATCGATACGCAGATGTCTTTATGAAAAATGTTAAATTTCTAGGATGCGTAGATTAGTTATGCATCTTGTAAACTTTTTAATGTCTAGTAATGAACAAATCTTTTGAATTTATATATAAATTATAGTTCTCAATATTATAAAAATCAGACCAACCTAGGCGGTTCAATCGGGAACTGGGACCAAAATAGATCTGATTAAGCTTATAAAATCTCTAATTAAAAGCTCATTCCAAGACCCATTAAACCAGTCGATTTTTAGAAAAGTCGTGACCCAATCCCGATTTAGCCTGTCCAACCTATGTAAATATATATTTTTAATTTTTTTTTTTTAAATCACCAATTCGATCCCGATTTGACATCGGTTCAATCTTTTGACTCTTTCTCTATGGCCAGGTCGATTTTTAAAACATTGATAATTCTTTATTGTGAGTGCTTGCAAGTAATTTTCATAAACACATAGAAAGTATATTGACATTTTAGGATGTGCTAAGATGTGATAAAGAATCAAGAAGAGATTACTACAAATAATCGAAATGAATTTTATTGTCAATTAGACATGTTTATCTATCATATCAAGTTTTTCGATTGAGATTGTCTAGAAGAATAAATATAAGGAGAACTCAAATTAGATATTAAGCAATATGTCGTATATAATTATATAATATGATATATGCCCTAAGAAAAATGAGTAGATACCATAGCATGTGTGCTTTAATGACCAATGAAAAATATTGAAAGATTGATCACCGTTTCTTCATTGTGTGAGTCCAAGAGATATATAACCTAACTTATAGATCATCATAACTTTTGACTATTTCTTAAGACTTTATTATAGTTGTTACTTTAACATATTTCTAATGATCATAAATGATTCGGTCTTACATGATATGTCTAGAAAAGCAACTAATTTAAAGTTAAGAGATTTGAGTATAAAAGAAAGACTATTCTATCTGAGATATGCTTTTATTTATCAGTTAGATAATTGTTTTAATTATTTGGGGTTTAGGATACAATTGTGGCTACAATCCAGTATGGAATTCAAGTATATTATTGGTTAATTGAGGGATTAGAAATATTTGAACTAAATGTTCAAAAATAAGTCTAGGGCAGGGACAAAGCCAGGAAATAATGTCATGAAGTGTTCAAATTTTAAAAATAAATAAATAAATAAATAAAATATCTGAATAAACTCACACCACAAGAGATCGAGTTTAGGAGGTTAAACTTGTGACATTCACGATAAAAAGTGTGCGGCACTCAATGAAAAAAAAGAAGTGTAGATGTTGCACCCTAAGAAGTAACTTTGTGTTTTTTCTTTTCATACCAAACAGAAAATCGACAAAATCATGAGAATAAACTAACAAGAAAACTAAAAAATTACCTAACGAGTATTGTTTTAAAGAATTTTGACTATCAATCTTTCTAAACAATTGAAAGCTTTGGCTGAAACACACAATCAAAAATATATAATTGTATGTTATTTTTCTCAAAATACTATTTGGTGTGGACATCAATCTTCTATACCGCCACATTCCATAATGAGTGGAAATCCCATTTAAAGTTAGAAAAATCGACTAATAATTTTGAGGGTCCAAAGAAATTGGATTCATTTCACATCCAAATTTGGCGTAGCTTCAAGAATATACTTATAATAATATTAATTTATAAATAATTAAATTCTAACAAATATATTTTTTATTGACAAGAACAGATTTAGAGCAAGTTATTTATTTTGATTACATCATCTATTCCATGTTCAAAATAAGTAATTTTTTTCTTCTAAGTGCGAAAAAGTAATATATGAAAGCATACATAAAAAGAAAAAAAGTAATTGCTTTTTAAGTTCAGAAAAATATGTAGTGTCTCTTACTACTAAAATATGTCATTTATGTTTAGCTCTTATCAATATAAATTATTTATTGATAAAATTTACTTATATAATCATAAGTAAGTTAAGTCAAATATAATAAAATACCTAATTTGACATTAAACTATTCACATGAATATCGTTAAAAGATTATTTAGCCCCTATTTGATAGTCATTTTTGAAGTAAAAATGAATTTTTTTGATGTGATAGATGGTGAATGTGGTTGAAAAAGAAGGAAAAATTATTAATATGATAAAAAATATTATTTTATTAAAAAATGTGTGATTGAAAATGAGTAGAATAATGAGAATAAAAAAAATGTGTACCAAACAGAATATTAATAATTAAAGAGTCTTGAACAAAATTTGGATAATTGAGCATTGGGCTTGGATTCGAACTCAAGCTAGATATAGGCTAACAGAATACATTTAGACCAAAAAATTGCATTTAACTCTAAGAGTCCGTTTGATTGCAAATATAGAATTTGGATGGAAAAAAATAAATTATAGGAAATTGAATTGTCTAAAATTTGTTTTATTGAGAATTGTAATTAATTGTTATTGATATAATATTCCACTTGAAAAATGTTGAAAGTTTAGTATCCATTTGACTTTGTTTTACATGAAAATTGTCCATTAAAGTGATAATTTTTTTTTACCATTGTGTCTAAAATTTGTTCCAATTGCCAAAAAAAAATATCATACCGAATATCATTTGTTTGGCTTTGTTTTCCATGATAATTGTCAATAAAAGTGATATTTTTTTTTTACCATTGGATCTAGAACTTGTTCCAATTGCCCCCTAAAAAAAAAAAAAGTGGAATTGCTTTTCCCACCAAAGTGGTGGGAAAAGATTTTCATGGATTTTCAAGAATTGGAGCGCATGGATGGGTGAGAGGGAAAAAAATTCGTGGAAAAATTTTGGCAATCAAACAAGCAAATTTTGGGGAAATAGAATTAACTTTCCATGGAAAAGTTTTCAAATCAAACAGGGCCTAATTTTTTTTTTCTATAGGCTATAGAAAAGTCATGCCTAGGGGTGGGCGTGGGTTGGGTTGGGTCAGTTTTTTATCCAACCCAAACCCAACCCAACTTGGTCGGTTTGATAAAAAATCAACCCAACTCAATCCAACCCAATTATTGATTTAAACACAACCCAACCCAAACCGATCAAAATCGATTTAGGTTGGGTTGGATTGGTCGGTTTGGGCTTCGGCCCAATCAAAGTTAGATTCGATTTATTTGTTAAATTTGGATAATTTTTTAGAATTTGAAATTACTTGAAAATCTACGCTTTTTAAACACACATATAAGGAATTCTTTCTAAAAATAATGTATAAATAAGTTTAAAATTTAAGAAGCATTTTTTTTTTTTACAATTTTTTGAAATTCAATCACTTCATTATCATGTTTTTAATTTTTATTTTAACGTCAAATGACATTGCATTTTAAATAGTGTTCAATTGAATCGGTCTATGTGAAGAAAATTAACATTTATATATTATAAGTCATTATCTTATCTTTACTATTATGTCTATTTAATTTATTTTTTTCATCTTAGATATTAATTTTTTTAATTCATCGGGTTGGGTTTTAATTCATAACCCAACCCAACCTTATATTCAATTTTTCAACCCAACCCAACTCAACTCAACCCAATTGAACTTAAAAAATCAACCCAAACCGATCGATTTGGGTTGGGTTGGTCGAATTTTTGTCCACCCCTAGTCATGCCCCACTGCATCTGCCCCTGATCTAGAGCATGACGAGAAACGTAATTCATCTCTTAGAACTATTATATATCCCTAACATGTGTATAGCATTACGTGCTCTAAGTGATTCACAGATCGCACAATTTATTTGTCAATATGACCTTTATGAGTTAGATGTTCAAACACATCTAATTTAGGATTCTTCAAATCAAGGCTATCATATACAAGTGAGAGATGTTGGAAATTAGGATTGAACAAAGAAATCGTCAAACCGTCAAATTGATTCGAAATTCCTTTTCAAAACTGTTGGTTTGGATCGACGTGGACTCATCAACGTTTTGTTTTGAATCGAACCAAACCACTTTGAAATGATTTTGTTTAAGTTTGAAACAATTTGCAAAATTTTGAAACCATTGATTTGGGTTCACATAGATCAGTCAACGTTTTGTGTTGAATTGAACCAAACCACTTTGTAATAGTTTTGTTTAGATTCCAATGTTTGCAAATCGTTTCAAACCATCAAATCGCTTGCAAAAATAAATAAATAAAAACTAAACAAATCCCAATTAAAAAAAAAAACATTCATATTAAATCCACAACTCCCAATTAAATCTAACGATAACCACTCTAGGATCCAAATCCATTCTTTCAACTTATTCGGGAAACTCAATTGTTGAGAAGAATAATTTAATTGATTACTTAAATGATCGTTATGAAGATTTGACAATTGAGCATTTCTACATACTTTGGTGAAAATTGAATGAAAATTAGTATAAGATTGTCTCCCAAATTTTCAAAGATGTGTTAGTCATTCAAATATTCACGATTGCTTATGAGCGATCAAATTCTTAATTTGTTTAGGAGTTCGTTTAGTACAAAGGTGGTTGAGGCGGTGGTTTGCACTAAGAAATGCTTGCATAGTAACAATGAACTTATAGTGATTCGTCAATATGTGGATAATGTAGAAGCATTAGATGATTCAAAGAAAGCTATAGAAAGTATTATCGTATGTTATTTTTCTATTCATTTTCTTTTATTAGTTATTTTAATAATACATTTGCTATATTGTTATCGCATGTTACAACGGGAGATGTTGCACCAATAGTATAGACTAAGGGGGTTAGAATTATACATTTTCTATCGTTTTATTGCATTGTAATGATTAAAAGTTAGAACTTTCATTTATAATATTTGTTACGATATTAATATTTATGTTTTAATGTAATATATTAGACTAATGTTTATAATATGATTTGTTCCATGTACATTAGTTTTTTGTTTACTAAATCGTAATTTTAAATTGATTCAAATCAAAAGAATCAAAATAAATAAATAAATAAAAGTGGTTTGGTTTGGTTTGAAAAAATTGCAAATCGCTTTAAGAAGTTTAATTTGAAATTTTGTCACAAACCGTTCAAAGGAAATCGTGTTCACCTTTATTGGAAATGGATGGATCGTGTGGGTTGACCTGACTCATGCATTATGATAATGGGTTGGAGGAGAAATTACTTGAATTTGAAGAATAGATTCCTACATCCATAACCACCGCAACCCCTTGTCTTGTGTACACATGAAAGTGAGAGGTTGACACAACAAAATACATGAAAATTCGTATAGAAAATGGTAGAAATTGAAAAGGTTTAAAAACTACCATTTTTTAGCATACAATCATCAAATGAAGGGCATTTGGATTGTTCAAAAATAACTCTTTTCATTATGATCGAGTTTGGACCAAGAAGAGTATAAATAAAGAAAAGACAAGTTATTCAATCGATATATCTTGAGAATTCTTTAACTACAAGTTTCAACAACCTTTGATCAATTAGAAGCATGTTCGAAAATGTTACTCAGCAAAACTATGGCTCTAACACCAATATTGGGCTTGTGCCCACATAACTCTATCAAGTTTTTAAAATTATAGATTCGGTGTTGACATTCCATCTCCATGTGTAGGATTGAAGAACAAGAAGAATAAACGTAAGGTTCGCTCAACCTCATAAGAATATATTCTGTGGTGACTGCTAAACGATGCACTAGGTCCAAGCCCAGCTTTCAAAGCACATAACACTGGCGCTTTCTTTCCCTTCGTCTAGTGTAATCTAGACCAGCATCCGAAGAATGCAAATCCATGTACTTAGAATTCTCCACTTCTGTGTCAAAGATAAGCTACACACCTAGTTACGAAGTAGATAAAATTACATTATAAAGCACTTCAATTTTAATTCGATATCTAAATTTATCTATCGTGTTAACATTTGTTTAAATTTAATAATTAATCGATTTAAATAGCATTATTCATACTCAGGAGGTGGATTATGATCTATAGGGTTGGACGGGTAAAAATGTAACAATGAATTTAAGGACTCAGTTAATTAATATGAATATTATATATTTAAGAAATAATATAAAAATCGTCAGAAAACCTTATTTGTGTAATTTAGTTTTATGTAACTTTTGTGCGTGTGTGTGAAAACAGACCAATCATCATCTTGTAATCAGATACATTATGAAATGAACCCACATATAAAATAAAGGTGGGCTGGTAAGCTCGTCAAGGCGTACTCGAACATATAAAAAGCAGAGATTTATTGAAAATCTGTATTATTATTTTTAAAAAATGGATAAGTTTATATATATTGAATTATATGAAATTTTAATTATAGTATAAGTTAAACAAAAGTACATCGTGAAATGAACCCACATATAAAATAAAAAAAGTTATGTCACTTTGACATAAAGTGGTTAACAGATGGAGTAATGTTAGGTGACAATATGTGATTAGACGAAAAAATTGATTGTAGCATTATGTCGATAATTATGTCACTATAGCATGATTCAAAATAAAAAGGGGCAGGTCTGCTCATCACAATGAACTCAAACATATAATTAAAATCAGAGATTTATTGAAAATTTGTATTATTATTTTTTTTAAAGGATAAGTTTATATATATATATATATATATATATATATATCAAATTACATGAAAATTTAATTATAGTACAAGTGAAAATATAAAAGGATTTTTACAAAATTACTAATATTTATTATTAATAATCTAAGTATTAACCCCAAACGCTAAAATGTATGAAGTATAAGAAAATGAGCAACAAAGTTAAACTCCACAATGCTACTGACTAGCACTAATCAAAGGGTCCATTTTTTAAAAAATTCATATTTTTTCTTTTTTATTTTTAATCACATTTTTCAATAAAATAATATTACACGTAAATCCAAATTTTTCCTTATTTTTAAATCACACATCCTCCAAAAAATCACTATTTCAAAACACATTTTCCCCAAAATTTTAATTATAATGGAGCCCAAACAACAAAAATATTTCTTTTATGTATTGTACAATTGAAAATGTAAATTATTATTAAAGTAATAGAAAAATTATTGGTAAATTTATATTAACTGAAAAATTATTATATTATAAGTAAAACATATAATTATTTTTTTCCAAAACTATTAAACTTTGTGATATATATTTCTGAGATATGTTATTAAATATTGTGAGTTGTCAAACAAGGAAATTGGTGTATTAAAATTTAGGTGGCATTTATGAGAGGTATCGGGGAAAATTATATTTTTAAGTATAGATTCATAGTATAAAATATTTTTTTATTTAAGCAATTCAAGAAATATATGATTATCACACGACACTTTGTACATGCCCGTTATTTCCATGTTCCACATGCATTATAAGCATTTATATATATACTAATTACCCTTTTGTTAGAAGGAAAAAAAAAAAGGTTTATACGAGAATGCTAATTACTCTGTATCTTCCCTCAACATCGATATCAACTCCTATATGTGATCGCTACGCCACTAACAAACAATAATTTTATAGAGTTTCGGAGCATTCGAAACAAGCAAGGATTCATAGAGTCATTCTCAGTTTGAAAAGGCATGACAAGGAAACAATTTGGATTGACTGCTTAATATGCGACTAATTGGTTATATCTGACTGGAATTACTGGCAATGAAGTTTTGCAATGGACTGATTTGTTGCAGAATATAGCTGTAAATAGAGATTAAGAGGGTAGGTTACAATTTGCTTTATATAGTTCTGTTTTCACTAATTACACCCATTCTATGAAAGACAATCAAGCTTCCAATCAATTTTCTTGAAACTGATTTTTTTTTTTTTTTTTTTTTTTTAAATTGTGAGTACAAAGTGTAGTGTGATAATCATATATTTCTTGAATTGCTTAAATAAAAAAATATTAACCAATATATAAAGGTTTTCACTACTCATCAATGAGTCACTATTTTATAGGGGTATGTTAAGAGTAAACCCCACGTCGACTAACGACAAAAAGGACACAAATGTCTAGGATAAGAAAAGTAGACCGTGGGAGGTAGGTTGTGGTTTGTACCACTGTACTATGGTACTTGATTGTGAAACCCTTTGGGACCTTCCAAATAGTGCAATTGCCTCGAGAAATAATTGGGGCCAAAAGTTTTCTCATATCATTGACATTCCATTTCCGTGTGTATAGGAATATATTCCAGCATGGGCTGCCATACTGTGTAGAAGATATGGATTACGTCCTTCAGCCAATGGGCAACAATGTTACACAAGAATATAAGAATCTGACAAAATTTCTTGGCTTATAAATACAGATCACCAAATGGAAACATTTATTATCCCAAAATCCCTATCCAGAAATGAGGAAGGAAGGGCTTACATGAAGAAAAGAGGCTTGTTTAGTAGCCAAGAATGACTTGCCTGCATTCCTCCCTAAGATGTATGGTCCGATCAGCCACAGTAACTAGTCGAAAGAATGTGGGCAAGTATGTGTTTTTGTGGGTTTCCAGGCAGTCATCTTGGCTAACTTTACAAACTCTTCTCTATCATGCCAGTCCTCTCTTCTCACAATCATTTAGCGCAGTTAAATATGTACGTTTATATGCATTCTTAAGTATAAACTAAGGCACCAGCCACCATGCCTGTGACACCGAGTATCATCTCTTTTGCAAAGTAAAGACAAGAAAAATCCAGCAGGCAGACAAATCCACCCAACACGGTGCAGTAAGTTGCCCTACAATTTTCAGTCAACAAAAAGATTTAGAAGAATGTTAATCTTGAATTTTATTTTGTACATTTATTTAGTTTTTTGCATTATGATGATGACCGGTTAAATTTGGCTACTGCAGATCAATCACAATAATATCGGAGTCAAATTCAATCAACATTAATCAACTTAAAATAGTACTGCAAAATATACTAAACAAGATTCAAACTTATTTTTCAAGCTTGGGACTATAAAATAATCCAATTAATGGTAACAATCATGAATAAAGTCATCTAAAGTACAACGACAGATGCATTAACTTAATGAAATCAAACTACTCTAATGTAATTTGAACCATAAATTGCTAAAACTAATTGTTCACATAATCTAAAAAGCAATGGCAGAAAGACCAAATGATAGAACCGCCACAGGAATCCAAAGCTTCCACGACGAATGGAGAGACACGCCACCATTTTTTTGAGCATGAGTAGAAGGTGCATATGCCTCAACTGGTGCAGGTGATACTGTTGGAGATGGAAACTTTGGCAGCACAGAAGGAGATGAACTAGGGTGGCTCGGGGGCACGGCTTCACCGTCGGTGGGGGCTGGGGCGGCGGCAGGGGCTGAGCTCGATGCTGCGGAGACCCTAATGTCGACTTTCTGTCCACCTTCGCAGTGGCCGGGAAGGCTGCAAATGAAATAAAAGTGGCCGGATTTTTTTATGGTGAACGAGTCATTGCCGGTGGCAAAGGTCGCATAAGGGGCGGTGGAATTGCAAGCGTTGAAATTCTTGTGTGTCACTCGTACAACATCATGAAACTCTTTGTTGTACTCAAAGACTGCAAAAAATTTGACAATTTTGGATTTAAGTTTAACCAAAAAACAATGAACAAATAATAATAGTTATTCATCTGCATGTAATTGTTTATTGATAAATTTGTGATCGACTAGACAATAATTTCTTATGTACAAGACAACAATTAGTGGAAAGGGAAAGGGACAGGGAAATTAATTAGACAAAGGAATTAACAAAAATTGGCTTACGAATGGTGTCTCCAACATGAAAATTCTTAGAAGCAGCCCAAGATTTGAAATCAACGTTGCCAATATTGGTCCAGCCAGCAGCATCACCGACCTTATAAACAGTATTCCCCATAGCCATGGATAATACACAGACAACCTTAATAATAAAGAAGAAAACCATTGCTGTCTTAGCCAAACCCATTGCTAAGCCGTAGAACAAGAGAGGTACAAAGACAAATTTTGGATGAAAAGATTAATATAAAGAAGATTAGGGCTAGAATTTCATTAGGGTCGTTCCTAATGGCAATATATATATACAGACATATATATCTTAGAGGTATTAAATTTGGAAATAAAAGATATGATTGAAATTTTCTATGTTTGATTAGAAAATTAGTGGCTTTTTTTGTGGGTGATTACACAGTAATGATTCTCTATCCATTGTATTATCATGAATGTGGAATGTTTATTGCGGGGTAAGTTCATCGTTTAAAATTGTATCAAATTTTACTGTGACTTGATGAACATCATGAAGGCCAACCTACATAGGTTTGAATTGAGGAGTTTCGAATTTTGTTGACAACATTTACGATGAATATAAATTTGATTTTGCTCTTATTAAGAAGTTCTAAATTTAGTTAAACAACGATATAAGATAAATTTAAATTTTTGATATATACGACAAGTTTGGTCCGCTTTGACATTCATCACACGTTGTATTCGAGAGTTATGGGCTCGAGTTCTCATGCGAAGACTTTAAGAAACCTAATATTTAGATTAGTATATGATGAGATGGTCAATGAATGAATTAGGGTTTGCAAATGTTAAATTACTATACAATATATTATATTTTAGGTGACTTTGCTCCCATATCCACTAGAGTAGATAAGGTTCAATGACAAAAATTTGTACAACTAATGAGTAAACCTTATTAGGAAAGATTACAGAGATTGTCTATCCCTACGCGTCAATTAATTGTGACTAACGAGAATCCCCAAGGGTCTTAATTCCTCATTGAGGCCCAACTTAGGGCCTAGAACCGGTTCGAGAAAGGCTCCAAATTTCAGGCACCATCTTACTTGATATTGGACCCGAGTATGATCTAACATTAAGATGGAAATCTCAATATTTTGAAAAATTAAAAAGATTACTATGTCAAAATAACTTATGTCAATATTTTCGATTGCTCACTAAAGTTTAAAATGTCGAAATTTAACCACTAAACTTATCTAAACGTTTGAACATTAATTACTGGCTTAAGTTCCATTTATAACATCTAACAAAAGTGATGACGTGACTGATGGAATGTCCAAGTGACTCCATGTCACCGTTATCATGTAAAAAAAATATATCTTTCATTGCCCACTATATTTAAAAAATGTGTTCGATTGCTCACTATATTTTAAAAAATGTCTTCGATTGCTCATTATACATTAAAAAACATATTAGATTGCTCACTCAACTTTTAACATGATCGAATTTTGGTCACTAAACTTATGAAAATAAAGCCAGCCTTTCTCAAAAAATTTCACCTAAGCCCTACTTCATTTTCATAAGTTTAGTGATCAAAATTCGACCACTTTTAAAGTTCAGTGAGCAATTAAAAATATTTTTCCAAGTATATTAAGCCCCCGTTTGGTTCCCATTTTTTCACCATAAAAATAAAAAATATGATCGTTATCCATCACATTCAACTACCATATTTAACTTTACATTTCTTGTGTGGGGCCCATAACGACTATATTTTTCATTCTCATTTACAAAAAATGTGTATCAAACGGGGCCTAAGCAATCAAATACGTTTTCTAAAGTATAATGAGCAATCGAAGACATTTGCTGATGTATAGAGCAATAAAAGATGTTTTTTTACATGGCTAATGGAATGTCCAAGTGACTCTACATCACCGTTATTAAGGTAAAAAAGTATCTTTCATTGCCCACCATATTTAGAAAAATGTGTTCGATTGCTCACTATATTTTAAAAAACGTCTTCGATTGCTCAATAGACATTAAAAATGTATTCGATTGCTCACTCAACTTTGAACGTGATCGAAATTTGGCCACTAAACTTATGAAAATAAAGCCAGCCTTTCTCATAAAAATTTCACCTAAGCCTACTTCATTTTCATTAGTGACCAAAATTCTATCACTTTCAAAGCAATGAGCTAGTAAGCAATCAAATACGTTTTCTTAAGTATAATGAGCAATCGAAGACATTTTCTAAAGTATAGAGCAATGAAAGATGTTTTTCTACTTTGCAACGGATATGTGGTGCCCCTGGACATTCCGTCAACTACGTCATCACTTTCATTCGAGGTAATAAATGTAAATTAAGTGAGTGAGTAATGTCCAACATTTAAATAAGTTCAATGGCCAAATCTCAACATTCTAAACTTCTCCGTGAGCAATCGAAAACATGAACATAAGTTCAGTAATTATTGGGACAATTAACTCCAAAATATATCAAAGCTTCCAAAATCACATGGCTCCAAGAACTATCATCATCCGGGCAAGCTAAACTGAACATAATAAAAGATTGCTACAATGACAAAAACACAGGATGATCGTCCCAATCAAAGAAACACATTAACATAAATCCCAAAAACAAGCAAACACAACACAATCTTACTACAAAACTTGAAGGGCAGGAGAGACTCTGCCCTACTCTGAGACGAGCTGGGTGTAACTGACCCACTTGGAGAGGTCTCAGGTACTGCCGTGTGGCTAGGAGGAGCTCGAATTGGGCTTGAAACTGGCACTGCAGTTGGCTGAAGAGACTTGGGCACCCTTATATCAACCTTCTGTCCAGCCTCACAGTGGCCAACAAAGCCACATGTATAGTAGTAGTGGCCAGGGCTGGTGATAGTTATTGAGTCATTGCCAGTCGAGTAGGTGGCTAGAGGCGAAGACGAGTTGCAAGAGTGGAAATCCGGGAGGGTAACTTGCAGAACATTGTGAAATTTAGCATCGTAATTGAAAACTGCACAAAAGCAACACACATTATTGTTCTTTTTTCCGTTAGTAGATCAAATAGTCTAAAGAGAAATGTATAAGAAAGGATAGATAATTGGTGGGAAATACTTTGTTAAATGCCCTGTATCAGTTAAAACTTGGAACTGTTGAAGACACCATTTGAATGAGTAAACAAGAAAATATATTCTGAATTGTATCATTTTATATATGTTAGCAGCATCAGAATTTTCCCATTCATATTCACCGGACATTGGTATATAGTAGTAAGATTTATCAAAAAGATAATCAACTTACTGAGAGTGTCGCCAATTTGAAAGGTCTTGGAAGAAGCCCATGAATTATAATCAACATTTCCAATGATAGTCCAGCCAGCAGAATCACCAACTTTGTAAACAGAACCCAAGCAAAATCCAAAAACCGCCATTAATGAGCAGAAAAATATTTCCATTTTCACAAAACCCATGATTCAAATTTGAAATATAGGAAAAAAAAAACTAAAAAAAGAGGTGTTTCTGGGAGATATATTATAGAGAAAAAAGGTGAATGGTGAATGGAAATATTCGTGCAATGATCACTCTATAACCGTTTTTGCAGGGTGGGTGCAGAACATGTTATTTGGCTCACAATCAATGCATGAAGAGATTCTCAATAAGCGTGAAAGTTAATTATCGACCCAATCACTTAATCGTTGGTTGAAAATCTCTCTCATTATTTTGATTCACTTAAAATATTCGAAACGTAATGTAACTAGTCTTTGTATTTGCATTATTTCTTTTCTCTCTATATTTTATAGTAAACTAAAAAGATTAATCACGAGTTTACTTAAAAGTAAATAAGTTTATTTTGATATAAAATACATTTTTTTGTTTGTTTTTAGTTTAAAATAATTGAGCTACATAGCTTTCATTGCACAAATTTATAAATGATTTATAGAAAATAATAATATTGATTTCAATGAAATGTGTAGGTACCGAATTTATAAAGTACTTATAAATTTGTACCCAAATGAAAGCTTATTTTGTCATTTACTTCTAAATAAGTAACTATTTTACTTAAATAAATTATTTTAAAACTAGCCCTCTTATGTCAATATAAAATTTTTAACGTCTTTGTTATATCTTACAGGACGCTAAGTGTATATGTAGTACGTAGTATTGAAATGAATAGGAGAATATATAAGATTTTAATATTCCATTTGTGTATGTGTCCATCCAGTCCAAAATACCAAAGCTATCACAAGTATACACACATTTACCTTAATTCATCAATTATGTCCAAGATTTCTAGAGTTTCAACTAGCATAATTTGAAGTTCATAAGCATTGTCAACATACTTACTCGAGAATAAAAGCATGGTCTAAATTAACCAAACCAGCTAGGTCGAACTGATGAAAAACTTGTTTAAGCCAGTGATATGTGCAATTCCTCTACCCCAAACTGATTCTCCATACCCACAAGTTATTAAAACCTTAATAGGGAGTCCCCATTCCAACTGGTTCAAATTGAAAAGTTGTGTTTCCATATGATGCTTGGGAAAATCTTGTTGATTTCTAGTGACCTAGACTCAAAATCCACACACAACCAATGTTTTACGAATACATAACATATCCACGGCATATGCTTTCAAATCAAGAAAAGCAGATTTAATCATATTCCAGCTCGTCGGGAGTAATTGGCCGCTTGAGAGGAATAACGGACTTCTTTTCTACATCCCGAGATAAAGCCTTCCTCATATCTGAGAAATAAACCAAAAAACAGAGAGAGAGAGATCAAAAAACTTCATTTTGTGAAGCAAAATAATAAACTTGTAGTCATATGCAGCTACTCACCCAACCCATCCTCGTCTCCAGAGTAATAGCGTAGTACCCGTCTATAAACTATATAGCCAAGCTGAGAGGACAAAGCAGAGAAATGAGCATGGGAACACAATTCACATTCTAAACGAAAATACGTTGTAGGTGCACATTATACCGAGCATAACTAGCAGAAATTACAAAATATAACCTTTTCATACATCTTGATAGCAGGTGTATTTGAAGCTCTCACGAAAAGATCGACGAAATAAGCCTTGTCACTATAAAAATGAAGCACGCTTTAAGACATGGAGTTCATCCAGCGATGCATATCAACAGTCAACATGCAAAGGACTATAAATGTGAATATGAAGAACTATGGATGTAAACTATGGAATCTCAGGATATAAAAATTGGTAAAATGAGCGCACGAAAAGCTTCTGAGGCAATGTAAAATGCAAGAGTTCAATGTTAAAAAATGTTGGATCACATTTTATTTTACAACTGATTGTACTGTTAAATCTCAATATAATCTTGTTTCTATGAACTAAACCCTGAAGCGAGCACAATTTCATTCATCAAAACTGTCCACTTACATCTTGTCACTGATGTCCTCAAGCAGGTTCATGAGTTTCTTGGCCAATTGTTGCCTGCGAAATTCAGGAGCTACAGACACTGCAGTGACATGACCATGCCATGACTCCCCTTGTCCTTCGACTTTTCCCATGACTGCACATCAAAGCATTATGACATTATCCCATACATTATCAGAAGATATAGACAACGGCCAAAATTTGAAGTAATGATAGAAAAAGAAGCAGGAACATATAACTTTCATACTTCGTCACTGTAGGTTGTGTGGAGACTAATGTAGTATACAATTTTTTCCCTCATCCGCGGTTCGACCTTCGCGATAAAGTCAACCGGGGGTTTGGGATACTTTGGGACATTCGACATGTATTAGGAAGCCATAATATTTTCTTCCTATGTAAAGAGTATTAGGACGAGCCTCCATTCTGTGGCACATAGTAAGTCCAATAAATTGGAATTATCTTCTTCCATATAGTGCAATTGTGGAGCCGCACTAGGTGCACGTAGATCTCACATTGAGAGTAAAGCACCTAATCTTGTGTTTTTCTTACTTCCATTTTTCTTATTTTGGGTTATTCATTGCTCTCTTTAATATAGGGATTATTCGTTTAATCCATAACCGTCACCATTCACTCCTAAATTTTTGAAGACCCATTAGTAAAACACTAAACCAAAGGTTAAAAATCATTTCAAGCGTAAAACCTTCCTACAGGTCCTAAATCCCATCTTATATCTTTATTCAAGTGTCATGCCATATCTTAGGCCCTCAAGAGGACACAATATTTACATTCAATTCCAGGAGTCCTAATCAGCTCTTACTAGGGAAACACTAAAACAAAGGTTAACAATCTTTTGATCAATGCAGCTTTGTCAAGGACCCAATGGATCTGTTCTATCTTTCTTCAAAACCAATGCCATGCCTTAGGTCCTCCTCAAGGGAGTTTTTTTTTTTTTTCTGAAATCCTCTGCATGTAAAGTTTGGGAAACAGCAGAAAACACACTAAACATAATTGTATGTTGATTCTCTGCATCAATGTTATTTTATCGACAGCATTCAGATGTAATGCACAGACACTCCTATAGGGGTGAAATGTTGATGTTTAACACTCGCACATTCCAGAACATGTGTCTAACAAGGCCTCTAGCTTGTCACGTTTTTATATAATTATAAATGGGTTAATTTCAAAAATGGTCACTGAAGTTACAGAAAAATTACAAAATAGTCACTGAAATTCAAAACTTTCAGTAACGGTCACTGAAGTTTCGGGCGCTTTCAAAAACGGTCACTGAAATTTGGAAAACTTTCAAAAAACGGTCACTGAGTTACAAACACTTTTTCAGTTTTTTTGTGACTTTTGCGGCAACTTGTTTGCCACTTCCGACCACCGAAATCACCAAATTTTGATACCGTTGGAAAGTCCACAATATCCTCTTCAATTATCACCCAAAATCTTCTCGTAACTCCAAGGGAGTCGACCGAAAAATTGCCGCAAATGTCGCCCAAAAAATCTGGACAGATTTTCAAATTTTTTGGGTGACTTTTGCGGCAATTTTTTGGCGACTTTAGACCACCAAAATCGTCAAATTTTGATATCGTTGGAAAGCTGACAATGTCCTCTTCAATTACCATCCAAAATATCCCCCCAACTCCAAAGCATTCGACCGAAATAAGCCCACAAAGTTAGTATCCCGAATCTGGGCAGATTTTCGCCTTTTTGGATAGCCTACTTTGTGGGCTTATTCCGGTCGAATGCTATGGAGTTGGGGGGAGATTTTGGATGGTAGTTGAAGATGACATTGTCAGCTTTCCAAAGGTATCAAAATCCGGCAGTTTTGGTAGTCGGAAGTCACAGAAAAATTGCCGCAAAAGTCGCCCAAAAAATCTGAAAATCTGGACAGATTTTCAGATTTTTTGGGTGACTTTTGCGGTAATTTTTCGGTCGAATCCCTTGGAGTTAGAGGAATATTTTGGATGATAATTGAAGAGGACATTATGGACTTTCCAACGGTATCAAAATTTGCCGATTTCGGTGATCGGAAGTGGCCGAAAAGTTGCCGCAAAAGTGTTTGTAACTCAGTGACCGTTTCTGCAAGTTTTTCAAGTTTCAGTGACCGTTACTGAAAGTTTTGAACTTCAGTGACCATTTTGTAATTTTTCTGTAACTTCAGCGACCATTACTGAAATTAACCCAATTCTAAATCTTCCAACAATTGAGGAACACTTTCTACATGCCTCAGATATGAGTCTGACACGCCAAGTGGTTTGGCCAATACACCTTTTAATTTCTAACATGCAAGGACAAACACGTTTTAAAAGGTGTGCATGTCTCTCTTTTGAAAATTTGTTTACCCCCATATCCTTGTCAAATATGTCTGTTTAAGTGTAAATGCTTCATAGCATATCAACATGGCACATTAACATTAACATTATCACAAGAAAACTCATACCTCCCACTAATGAAGGCAAACAATGGAGAATTCTTATGAAGCTTGAAAGAAATTATTTACTCAGGTAAGTTAGGAGTTTCCATTGTGCTTGGGAGGCTGCTCCGAAATGTCTACTCTCATTTATATAGCCAGAGGGATATTCACAATCTTCATGGTGAAGTAGTGGGATTTTAAATCTCTGCAATATGTTTATTAACAAACTCCCGAAATGTAAGAAAGAGAAATTTCTAATCCAAGACAGAAAAATATATGTTTCCATCCTTTAAGCGAACAGTAGCAAGTTGATTGTAATAGGTTGATTCAATTGTGGGACAATAGGACTAAAGGCTGAGGATAATAAGGATTTAAAGGAGTAGAGGAAGCTTGAGATGCAGAATGCCATTGCTGAGCTAAACATTGTCCATTGTCGCGCTGATACCAAATTAAAAAAGAGGCGAAGATTTTTCAGTGAAAGAATTTTTATATTCCACTCAAAATTCATACAGTACAATAGATTTATGCAAGAAAGTGCAACAACCTACATTGTCATATGCATAGAAGTGTTATAGCACAAAGCTTAGATACCGATAGGAACATTGTGAGGTGTACATATCTTAATAAGGACCTAATAACCATTATCTCCAATAATGGTGGTTGCAATCAAACTTCACAAATATATCCCGAAAGTTATTAAGTTGAATAAAATTAAGTTTGATTATGGAACTAATCATAACATATAGATGCATTTTCAATGCTTTACCAGCTCAAAGTCAAAAGAATGCAGTGGAGGTTAACTTGATTAAAGTATGTTATAAACTAGTTGGCATTAGCCTATTAAAGCCACTCCCTTTTAAAGTAGTTTCTGCTGAAGAAAAGATTACTCTTATAAAAGAAAAGATGATGAATATCTCTAACTAGAAGTCTAGAATGCAAGAAATTCTGGATGAGAGGTCGCATGAGAGAAAAGGCAGATCACCCAGCAGACTACCAGTGGAGATTTTGCAGCTATGAAGGATAAAATTCCTGACTTTCACATTCAGGACAATGTTGCTTTCTAAGCAGGACAGAATTGTTATGTGGCTGAAGTTTTCTTCTACTTTACTATGTCAAGTGCCATGTCTACTCTGGACTTATATTTGGGTTGTTACTATTTCGGTCAAATCTTGCCGGAATTTAATTTGATTACTCTATCCAGATTATGTAACATCCTTTATAACACCCCGAAAAGTCCTAATAGCAGTTAATCTTGAATTTGAGACCTTAGCGTAAGATTTTGAAAGTTAGGAGACCAAATTGATGACTTTCTATAGTTGAAGGACCCAATGTGCACTTTTTTGAATTTCAAATTTTGGTAAAAAAAATTGATCATGGAATTGTCATGTTTAGTCAAGGAAAAGATTATGGGATTGTCGTATTTAGATTATAGAAGTTAACTTAATTTGTACTTTGATTAAATGTCCCTGCATGATTTGATATAAATATTGCATGTCAAATAACCTAATTAATGGGCTAATTATTATAATTAGAGAAACTTTCATCTATTGAAAATTAGAAACATTATTCATACACGTGTATTTAGCAATCTCACATTTTATATGGTATGATAGAATAATGATTAAATCAAATATTTTAATCATATGGCAATGTCTTATTAGTAGTAAATAGTAATTATATATATTTAATTGGATAATTAGTTGATGATTGATTACATTTTATATGGAAAAACGAGTAGCATTAATAAAGAAATGAATGCTAATACCAAATATAGGTAGAGGGGTCAAACCTTAGAAACCATACCCCCTCACATTACTTACACTCACAAACAACTTATGTTGCACTTTATATCTCTCTTCCTCTTAAAATCATCTTCTACGTACACATTTTTGCATTACAAAGTTTAGCACAAACGTGTCCAAGGAATTTTAGAGTGAAAGTCTAAAAAAGCAATTTCTTCAAATTACATTTATCTTTGTCCATACGACAGTAAGTATAGTAGTATGAATTGTTCTTTCATCATATAAATTACGAAAATTTATATTATGAATATGATGATACGGAAATCCAAGTTATGATTATGATAAGGGCATGGTTTGAAAAAACGTAAACGGGTACTGAGGCGATTTTTCGTTATGAGGCGAGACGTAAGCTTCGAGGCGGATTGAGGCGTAAGCCTCACAAAAAACAAATTTTTTTCCCCCAAAAATTTCATATGTAAAATTAATCAAAAATGTTATTTGATTATTTCTATTTTGTAAAGTTTTGAAAAAATATTAATTTCAAAAAAATTCTATTAAATTGTTCTAAAAATTTTATGTATATTGATTTTATAATTATCTGTCAATCATTTTGGCCAAAGAAAAATCATATTTTAAGGCAAAATAGTTTGCCACTTTGCCGCTTCGGGGCTTCAAAACGGGGTTCGACCTGTTCTTCTTCCCATAGTCTTCCTCCCCATCTTCTTCCCCAACTCTGTCATTTTCTTTCTTCCAACCTAGAAGCAGAAATCCAGAAATTCCGCCAGACCAGAAGCGCAGAAGGCCAACATTTCAACTGAAAAGGCGTGGCTCGGATGCGCGCCTTTGAGGCGCACGCCTTGAGGCGGCTCCTTCAGATTTAGAGGCGTGTGCCTTCAGATTTGAGCCTCAAAAACACCGCCTCGAGGCATCTTCCATGCGCCTCACCATGAGGCGCGCCTTGAGGCGAGCCTCAACAGGGTTTTTTCAAACCATGGATAAGGGTCCTATATGTGTAAGTTGAAAGGACTGGAGTTTAGTAGCGCTACACCCGAGAATTATAGTCTAATTTTAATTCCCTTATCTCCATATGTATGTTATAATTTTCTATATTTAAATATGATATGCAATTCGTTATTATTCATTTATTGAGATTTATGTCTCACATCTATATGTTAAATATGTTATAGGTACTAAAAAGGCGGGTTCGAGGCAATCGGAGGTGGATTGTGCTTGTGTGGGTGAAAAATGAAGAATAATATGAGTAGTTAAAGATTTTAATAATGTTCATTGTATTTTTTTTTATTTTTTTATTTTTTAAAACTAATTTTAAATCCTTGCACGTTCAGAAAATATTATGTTTTTCTTTGTTTATGAAAGTATTCTTTTAGAGTACATGTATAATGATTCCAAGGTAAAAAATTTGGATCGTCACATCTTTTCCTAGTTTTCAAATTCTGCACATTAAGTTCTGCAAGTAGCTACTGAATGCCTACATGCACTTGGAAGTTAGTTTTCTATTCAAATTTCAAGTATAGGTTCTCACGAGAGGTTAAAAAAAACCCTAAATTTGCCACAAATAATCAGAAACCAATCTTTCTAAATCTAATTCCATAGAATCAACAGCGAGGAAAAAAAAAAAAAACTAACAATACAAAAATATAGAACACTCATTGGTGCTTTTTCAGTAAACAAAATCAAGCAAATGAAACAGAAAGCAAAAAATACATAAAGAGGGAAACTTACTGTAACCCATGATTCGGTTGCCGGGAGCTTCAGCCACATGGAAATAATCGGGCCACCGCGCCAAGTATGTCATATAGAATGACATGTTAAACTGCAATTATTAATATTATGCATTGATTAATTGACATCCTTTTTCACGGAAAGTTATAAATAAATCTATACATAAGAAAATATAAAATTGGAAAAATATTAATAATTGGGGAAAGAATGAAATTACAGTTTCGGTGAGGTGGTCGAGATTCACTGATGCGAATCGGAGGAGATCGTCGCAGCAAAATCGTCGAAGCGTCGTCATCTCTCTGTGGGTCTTCGCTATTCAGCCTATGCGAGTACCTGATTGGGGACAACTCGTGGATTTGGGTAAAACAAAAATTATTAATTTTTTTTTTTTTTTTTTTTTTTTTTTTTTTTAAGCCTGCAGTGAGTTAATTGTTGGAACGCCATACGAACCCAACAGATATGAATCACTTTTTAAAATTAATAAATTTATTAAATTATTTCAAAAATCAGATAATAAATAATTTTATTAAATAATAAAATATAATATAATATACATTAATTATTTCTACTTCATGTTACCTCATCCATCCCATATTATCACCCCACTACACCATTTTTCCTCCACCTCTCCATTGACTCTCGCGACGACGACAGCTCCGACGACGACGACTTTTCGGCGAGTTTATTTTTTATTTTTATTTTTTATCAATGACCCGTTTGACCATGATCGATTAATTGATTTATGCCAAGAAAAATTAATGATATGAGACAACTTATTAAATTAACTGATTACAAATCATTGTATGATAATAAATCATCAAGTTAATTTATCACACCTTATTTATTTGTCATGAGACACAAATTGTATGTCACAATTACAAATTTATTCATAATCACATATTTGTATTCAGTGTAACTAACTGTGACCAAATTTGCATTTAGTATGACTGTCTATAATCAATTCAATTTTAATTGTGACCGTATGTGATCAAGTCACAATCGATCACAATTAGCACAAAATTGGTCACAAAGCAGTGACAACTAACGCATATTTGAGCAAGACGGAAATAGCTAAAAGACCTTTATATAGGCGTTACAAGAAACCCTAAAAACAAAAAATATCAAAAACGAGCCAAAAATAGCGAAAAATCAAAACAAATTATACTAAAAATAACAATTTAAAGGCTTAAATGAAGAAATTTGACTAAACTCCCGAGATCTTGGGCTTTGTCCCGAGTCCAATTTTTCGGGCCGTTTCCAATCAACCTACCAAATTTCAACCCACTCCGACGCTGTCACAATAAATTACCAAAATGCCCATGGCACGGGCTGGACTCGTCCTGCGTTCACCAGCATAACCTCCAATGCACCACCACTACCACATTCAACTCAAATCCATGACCATAAATGCTACCATAACTGATCTGTATTATGTGTGACTAACTGTAACCAAATTTGTATTCAGTGTGTCTGTTTGTGACCAGATCAATCTCAAGTCACAACCAACACAAAATTGGTCACAAATAGTCACAACAAACACATATTTGATCACGTAGGGTCACCATAAACAAACATCCACACACCTCATACAAATATCGTAATCCACCACCACCATCACCTCCAATCCACCACCACTGACACCTTTAACTCCAATGCACCACACCATTGCAATAGCCCAAACCACCGTCGCCAGAACCACCAACACCACCTCCTAGCAACAAAACCATCATCTCGAATATCGTAGCACCACCATAACCACCAGATCCCCCACCACCTATAGCACCACCATCACAACTTATACCATCACCGTAACCCACCAGCTCAACGCCAGTAGCCAAATCCATCACCAGATCCAACATAATCGCCGCTACCCAAACACCACCACAGCCCCCATCCACCAGATCGTGACGGTACAGATCCCGACCACGGCACAAAAATAACCACCACTGTACGCACGCATGCACACCCAACCATTGCAGCGCAACTGCACCCATAGCAACACAGCAAACCACCGCACCACTTAAAAATTAAGAAAAAAAAAAACAACGGATCTGGATCGCGCGGCGACACACTACGCAGAGCTGCCCCATCCGTGAGCAGAAGTACCGCGATGCTGCAGCGAGAGATGACGACTATGCCTCCAATGAAGCGCCTCAACGCCGGAGTGCCATTGGAAGTGGAAGAGAGAAAAAAAGTGTGAGAGAGAGAGAGAGGGTAAAGAAAATAGTTAAACGATTAATTTGATTTTGAAATATAATTATTAATATTAAAAATTTTAATTAGCACATGATTTATGAAATTAATCTTTCATACACTTGCTTTTTAAATGTAATCTTAAAAAGAAGGGATCTAGGTAATTTTCCCTTAATTGTTCCGTGACTGAACTTAGGTCCATTCTTTTTATGGGTTAATTTTACAAACAATCACTAAATTGACTTGAAATTAAAAAAAAAGTTACTAAATTTTAAAATTTGCAGAAACGAGCACTCAATTTACAAGCGATTTCACTAACGGTCACTGAATAACCTTTATGATTTGAATTCAAACTGAAATGATCAAAAACTTTGAAAATAGAACCTTAAAGATCAAATCATCAAATCTTGACAAAAATGAATTTTTTTCTCTATTTTTAGGCGAGTTTTGAGGTAATTTTTCGGCAACTTCCGACCACTAGGACCGCCGAATTTGGATACCATTGGAAAGCCCACAATATCCTCTTCAATTACCACCCAAAATCTCCTCATAACTCCAAAAGATTCTGCCAGAATAAATCCACAAAGTCGACTACCCAAAAACATGAAAATCTAGGAAAATTTTCAGATTTTTTGGACGAGTTTTGCAACAATTTTCTAGCCACTTCCAACCACCAATATTGCCTGAATGTGATATATTTAGAAAGCCTACAATGTCCATCACCACCCAAAATCTCCCCATAAATCCAAAAGATTCGATCAGTATAAATTCATAAAGTCGACTACCCGAAAATGGGAAAATCTGGGCGGACTTTGGGTAGCTGACTTTATGGATTTATTCAGGTCGAATACCTTGGAGTTATGGGGATATTTTGAATGGTAACTGAAGATGACATTGTGGCTTTCAAAAGGTATCAAATTTCGGCGGCATTGGTGGTCGCAAGGTGCCGAAAAATTGCCTCAAACTCGCCCAAAAAATCTGAAAATTTGCCCAAATTATCACATTTTTGGGTAGCCGACTTTGTGGGTTTATTTCGACCGAATCCTTTACAGTTATGAGGAGATTTTGGATGGTAATTTAAGAGGACATTGTGGGATTTTCAAAGGTATCAAATTTCGGCGGTATTGGTGATCGGAAGTGGCCAGAAAATTGCCGCAAAACTCACCCAAAAAATCTGAAAAATCTACCTAGATTTTCGCCTTTTCGAGATGCTAACTTTGTGGATTTATTCCGGCCGAATCCTTTGGAGTTATGGGGATATTTTGGGTGTTAATCGAAGAGGACATTGTAGCCTTTTCAAAAGTATCAAATTCTGGCGGTATTGGTGGTCGGAAGATGCCGAAAAATTGCCTCAAACTCACCTAAAAAATCTAAAAATTTGCCCACATTTTCACGTTTCCAGGTAGCCGACTTTATGGGTTTATTCCGGCCGAATCTTTTGGAGTTATGGAGTTATTTGGGGTGGTAATTGAAGATGACATTGTGGGCTTTCCAACGGTATCCAAATCCGGCGGTCTCAGTGGTCAGAAAGTGCCAGAAAATTGCCTCAAAACTCGTCCAAAAATAGAGAAAAAAATGTTCATTTTTGTCAAACTTTGGTGGTTTGGTCCTCAAAGTTCTATCTTCAAGTGTTTTGGTCATTTAAGTTTGAATTCAAATAATTAAGGTCCTTTAGTGACCGTTAGTGAAATCGCATGTAAATTGAGTGACGCTCTGCAAGTGTTAATTTTTTTTTAAAGTTCAATGATCAAAACTTGATAATTTAAATTTCAGTGAGCAATCGAAGACATAAATTTAAGTTTAGTGATCAAAACTCGACATTTTTAACTTCAGTGACCAATAAAAAACGTGGATCTAAATTCAATGACTATTTGAACAATTAATTCTGAAAAGTCGCTCAAACATTCTTGAACTTTATCAAAATTATTTTCATCCATCATTTATTCATTGACTTTGAGTATATAATCACTTATGTGACACGCAATTTACTCCTTCTTTGAGCCTCATTGTTATGTTAAAATAATTTTTGTAATAGCTTTTTTTTTTGGAGAATGTACGGCTACAAATTAAGAAGAATTTTAAATTTACGTGTAAATTATTTTATTGGTAGAAAGTTTGATTTAAAATGAGGATAAGAATAAATGAATTATTGAATAATGGAGCTCAACCACGGTATATATGTGGCACAAATTTCTATTAATTATCCCTTCGAATGATGAATGAGATTCGAAGCATATGTTGAAAAGATCATTACTCCTTCATTTTTTGAATAAAAAATAACAAAATAAGCACCCCACTAAGCCATGATATATTCTGTCCAAGAATCAAAGTAATTGTAGGAATATTGCAAAATTGTTTGGTTAATACAAATCCAAAATGGTACAGGCACTAAGGTCGAGGGCCATAACTACTTAGAGCATCTTTAAGAGATTTTTTAAAAGTGAAATGCTCTGCATTTTAAAGAGTTAATTTTTAAAATTTTACTTCAAGAGACTCTTCAATTTAACATTTTAAAATAGAGAGTGAGTTTGACTCTCCAAATTTGGAGAGCGAAATTCACCTCTTTATAATTTAATGTTTCAAAGATTTCAACTTTTAATGCATAGTTTATTGACTTAATTAAATAAATATACTTGAAAAATGATATAATTATTGGAGAGAAGATAGTAAAAAAAAAAAAAGAATGAAAAAAATAAATACATATTGAGAATGGTAAAATTAAATGTTAAAAATAAAGAGGCTATTAGAACATTTTAAAATTTTTGTTCTTTAAATTTATAGATACTCTTTAAATTGTAGAATATACTCTTTAAAAATAGAGAACATCTTGGGGATCCTCTAAATAGCATTGAAGAATTTAAAAATACTTGTCTTTTTCTTTTCGTTTATCTTTTTTGCTTGATATACTTTCTATTTACTTTCAAGCCTCTTTACAAATAAAGGTATAATAGTCTTTTAATTTTTTTTTTTTTTAAATGACTTTTCGATCGTCAAATAAGAAAAACCGTCCTTTTAGTACTTGGGCACTAAGTCCTTATATAAGGTTGGGGCACCAATTTAAAGTGTATTTAGGAGTTATTTATAATTGATTTAAATTACAAATAGATAGAAGTGAGTAAAAAATATTTTAAATTACAAATAGATAAAAGTGAGTAAAAAATAAGTTGGTTGTACCCGTGAATTCCACAAAATGTGAATAAAAAATTATTTGATCAACTATAGACAAAACATGTGCCAAAGTTGAGGACCTCTACTGCATATCTCTGACTTCAAATTTTTTTTTCTCTTTTGTTTAGTTATAATCATTATGAAATAGATAATTTAAAAGATGTCTAGACTCAAGTTGAATTTATCACACTCAGCCGCTCTTTCTTTAGCAACATCTTATTGTATCAATACTAATAAAATAAGTCCTTCATGGAATGATCGAGTTGATAGAGTAAATAAGTACGGAGGTCTTTGGTCACGAGTTCAATTACTCATACCAATACTTTTTCGATCGAACATGTCACACCGAATTTGTCTAGTGTGGTTAACTTGACTGACGTGATTTGCAAGCTATTATTAGAGTAGTGTAATGTCATAATCTCAATATTCGAAAAGAATATGATAATGGTTGTTAAATAAATACAACTTATATGTGGAATTGTGGCATTTCCCAATTAGTGCAAGTTACTATATTAATATTTTAAAGGAATAATATTAATGCCCTCGAAAAAGCACAACTTCAATTTTCAATCTTTAAATATGATAATTATTGAAGAATATAATGCAAAAATTAGCTTTGATTTTCCCGTGGTTCTAATACTAAATTGAATTATGAAATCAATATGTTTGTCCCGAAAGAAAAACATAAAAGGTTTAATATATTTTTTAATTAAGATAATTTTTTTTATTAATCGCATAAACTTCGTTTTCTTTGATGTTCTTTTAGCTATTAGAATATGTGGACATGCAACTCAATATTGACAATCTAAAGATCTCCCCCACTATTATATTATGTGAATATTTCTTTAGTCAAAATGTTTTGAAATAAACTTATTTTTGGCTTGAGAAGATCCGTGCCAAATATAGATGATGTATGTGCCGGAGATTAGATTGTTAAATTAGAATAAAATATCATTAATTTAGATTTAGATATAAATTAAGATTTTCAGTAGATTTTAATAAAAATTGATAGAATGTGTGGTTAAATAGTGTGCCCCCAAAAAATTCGTAGTTAAAATTAATTATTGATGTTCACTTCATTTTTAATCTTTTTTTTTTTTTTTTTTTTTTTGACGGGGAACTCATAGCTGCTACCTTTCAGGTGTGCACTGAATAAACATTTTTAATCTATATTTTTAGGCGAGCTTGGTCGTTTTCGACACCTAATAATTACAGTTTAATATAGTTTTATAAGATTGTCTATGTAAACTATTCTATCAAGTATCCATGGTTTATATGGCATTTTAAGCAGATCTAAGAAACCTCTCGTGCACAATTTAAAATTGTTTTCGATATTGTTGCAAAATTAAAATTGTTGGATGCAATATTAGAATGTGAAATTTTTAATGTTTTCATATATGTATGCATATCTTTAAATCAATTTTTTATGCGTAAACAATTTAATACTTGATTGGTTCGAGCAATATAGTTGAACCAAATTTGACATACTCTTTCTTGATTTGAGGGGTTATTCATGCTATTGTTTTTAGACAAAATTATGGCCATATGGTCAATCGACTCATTCCCATTTAGACAAGATTTTTTCAACGTAAAGAGGAAGAATCAAGTAGTTGGAAAGAAAAACATAATGCATCATTATGATTTCTTGATCCTCGCAGAAGACAATTAAAAACATAAGTTCGAAAAATAATCCATTTAAATGTAATTACTGATCAAAGAGATTAATCAAATCTCATATACCAAAGTTGTATTAATGATCAAAGTCATGTTGAAAGTTTGAAAGGACAATTTGTTAATATCATATTTGGTTAATTTATAGTATGACGAGCGTAGAGACATTTGATTTCAAAACAAAAATATCAAAGAAAAATCAAACATATAGTAAAATAGTCTCAATGAAAAGTAGTGTTCTAAAAAGTGTATCTAAACATCACTTAGGGACGAGGCGCGGACAAAATGTCACACCGTTATAGTAAGCACGAAATTAATGCATAGTCATTCTTTATTAATTTTTTTTCTTTTTTTAAAAGCCCTTTATTTGACCTTAGTTTCAAGTTTCTTATATGGTAATTGTATAATTGACTAATTATAGAAATTATTAAGTAATATAGTATTTTTATAATTTTAGATATTTGGTATGTATTATTTTAATTATTAGATGATTTTTAGAATGATTAAAATTTTAAAATAATATTAAAATTAAGAAAACATTTTTTAACGTTTAAACCTCGCCTAGGTTCATCATTCATGAAGCTTAAAACTTGATCTTCACACATAGCCACATTTTATGCTTTTTTAAACATAGCAGAAATAACTAATTGTAAAACCTCAAAAAAAAAAAAAAAGTTCGGTACCTAAAATGTTGAAAAAAAATAAGGCTTAATTTGAGATTGATTTTAGAGACCAAATTCTGATTATTTAACGATAAAAAGTTATTTTTAGGTGTTGACATATTTATGAAAAACTTATTAGAAATAGTCTATATCATTTGACAACAAATCTTTAGAAGCAGCAAAATGGTAGTTTTCCATGTTATGCTTTTAACTTTTCCATCATCTATCAATTTTTTAAAAAGCGTGTTCAAGCACGAGGCGCGGACAAAACACTCAAATTAAACTGTCAATTGCCAAGTTAATCTCTAGGCACCACTTAGTACTATTTCTTTTTTTCCTTTTCTTAAAACCATTTTATTTGACTTTAATTTATTAATTTATTTTTAAGACTTTTATTTGACTATGGGTTCAAATTTTTAAATGACTTCATCTGTACAGAAATAAAAAAATGACTTTATTCGATAAAAATTTGGATAAGATTTAAGATACAGTCTATTTATATTACGTAATTATGATTTTGAGACTTATTATTTTATTGGAAACTTTGAAAGTATGTGTGAAGTTTCTATGAATCTATTAAGTTGAACTTGTTTAGTTAAAAGTTCAAATTATGAAAAATAGTTTAACTTTTGCATTTCGAAAACTTGAAAATTGTATAATTTACTCATTGTAGGAGCTATTAAGTAAATGTAATATGCTATAATTTTAAATATTTGGTATCTAATATTTTAATTATTAAATATTTTTAAAATAATAATAAAAATAAGTAAAAAATTTTTATAGGCCTCACCTAGGCTCATAAAACTTGAAACTTGACTTTCACACTTAGTCATGCTTTTCACTTTTTAGAACACTGTTATTTATGATTAAATACCAATTATATTCCAAAAATAATCCCGCCTTTCACTATTAAAATTATTTGATTACATTTTTAATAATACTATTTTCTTAGTTCTAAAACAACAATATTAATACATTATGTTAGAAATTATTTAATGATATTTTATATTGTTGTACATTTTAGTAAATGTATATAAATACCAATATAAATCACTTTTATTTATCAAACACTAAAAATTTTGAAATGTACAACAATTCTTTACCAAACATTTAGCCGATTATTCTCAGGGCTAATACTTTCTTGATTCTTCTTGCATCTGATTTTTTTTTCTTTAGCACAATAAAATTCGATTCTTTTAGAATCCGACAGTATCAAACCAAGTCTAATGATATATTTACAAATTGAAAATAATCTTCATGTGATGTGGCAGGTGATGGGGTGAAATGATAAAGCTAATTAAATGTGTGGATATAAAATCCACTTTATTGATCATATTAACTAATGTCATGTCACATGGAGATTATTCTCATTTTATACATATATAATTACTTCATTGAAAATAATCTAAGTGTAATTTGACAAATCTTATTAGGTACCCCTCAACAATGAAAGTCCTTGAGAATTGAAGGGGCTTATGATGTTAGAAGTGCTTGACATGTTAATAATTGTCAAAGGACCACTGGTCATATGAACCTTCATGTTCGACTTGATGACTTTTCACATTTGATTGGATTGAAGGTTGGTCATTGATCGTTCACGACCACAAACTAAAATGTAATCCGACCAATGGACTTATATGATTTTTTTCTGATTTGATTTTCCTTGCTAAATTTCAATTTAGATATTTATTACCATTATAACCATTATCCCCATTCGGTCAACGTACTATTTTAAGTACACTCATATTCCTTCATTAACGCCTTAATTTTTAGGAAAGAACAAGGGCACGTGTGTGCATTCGCTATACTAACATGAAGACACGTCATTCATAATAGTTGCTATAAATAGAGAGTAGTTACCTAAATTGAATACACTCACGTTACATAAATTATTCAAAAGCTTCTTCCTCTATTTGCTCACTCGGTGTGGCCACCAAGTTCCCCGTCATCTTTTGCAGGTTTAAGGACATTTAAAGTAGGCCTCCATTGGTACCGCATGATTGTTTCACATTCCATGCAATGACATCGAGGTTTCTCATTTCCCAACCAACCCATACATGTTTTTACACTTCCGAATATGAAAACACAAAATTTGACTAAATATACAGAATATTGAAAATGTTGTTGGAAAATGGGTTAAGTGGCTGACTTCGACATAAAATTTGAGTAGGACTTGGTTCGTTTTTTTTGGAAGTTCAAGATTAATTTGTGTTCTCCTCCACAAGAACATCAAAATCATATATTTACTTGCCAAAAATTATGTTAGGGTGAATGAGAAATTGGAGCTCAAAGTATGTCAATTGAAAAGAGTTTGTATGTTGGAGGGAAATCAATTAAGGTTTGTCCCCACATAGGAAAATAATGAAGGCAAAATTTACTTTATATAGGATTACACTTTGAGAGTGTGCAATCATGTGTAGTATAGAGACTCTCTCCACGTTCGCATGTAGGGGGTGCAAATCACGGACCGAAATAGGATTCGAACCTTGAACTTGTGTGCGGTCGCAACCTGCGTACACGAATATCGAACAGGATTGACAAAAAATTGGCCTCTTAGGAGAGTCTAGATTTTGCCAATTTTTCTCCAACTGGCATAACTCCAATATTCATTATTATTATAATGCGAGTTAATGACATTCATGGGGATAAGCCTATGTATGCAATCCCTTTTCTACTATTCCACACAAGAAAGAAAGCAATCCAGTTTCTGCATAATTCTTTTTGGTCTGCATAGTTATATAATTCCTTGTTATGTTTGATTTTTTTGGTGCTATTGTTCTGACACGAATTCTGTTCGCCTGAATAGTATTTTAGGTGCTCAAATTCTACTGTTCCTCCGTTGTATCCTGGGAGACGGACGTCCGAATTAAACCTCAAGCACCTATGGTGAGAAGATGAATCTGTTTTAAGGAACTCGATTCAATTTTTTTTATTACTTGCTTTTGATTAATTAGATTAACTCATTCTATTTATTATAATTTAATCTGTTATATATTTTGGCTAATATTCAGTAAGTTCACTGCTTATACGGAAAGTTACATATGTTGTAAGGTGCATATAAGGTAAATTACAAATACGATAAGGTGCATATACGGTATGCATCAATCCGGTAAGTTTTATACACGGTATGTGTCAATCCGATAAGTTGTAAATCGGGTATATGTCCATCAAATATCTGTTAATTCAGTATTCATTCACTAATATTATTTAGTCTAACAAACTTAAAACAAATTTTATAACATACAAGTTGTTCATTTGGTTTATTGAAAACTAATATTCGTTTCATTTTCATAAATGGTAACAAACATGGATGCAACTCAAATTGTGGCTACTTGAAATCAGGTTGTGGGCTCTGTTGTGACTCAAGTGCCCGGCTCTGTTGTAGCTCAGAATGTGGCTAAGTTGTCAAGTCATGTTGTGAGTCAAACTATGGCTTTTACAACTAGTCATGTCATTACTGTTCTGGTTAATCATGGAAAAAAATCGAAGAAATTCAATGGCTTGAATTTCAAGAGGTGCCAGGAAAAATGTTATTTTACCTGACCACCTTGAATCTTACGAGAATCTCAAATGAAACTGCTCCAAAACTCAATGAGGGTGAAATAGATGTTCAAGCAATCAGTGCACTTGATGTTTGGAACCATTCGGATTTTTTTGGTAGAAACTATATCATGAATAGCCTTGCAAATTCAATATACCATGTGTATAGTACAATGAAAACTGGAAAGGAATTGTGGGAGTCTTTGGACCGAAAATATAAAATTGAGGATGACGGGACTAAAAAGTTAATTGTCGGTAGATTCTTAGATTAGAAGATGGTGGACTCCAAAATAGTAATCAGTCAAGTGCAAGAACTCCAAGTGATTTTTCACGAAATTCATGTCGAAGGGATGATGTTGAGTGAAACTTTCCAAGTGCTGTACTTATTGAAAAATTTCCCCCCGCGTGGAAAGATTTCAAAAATTATCTTAAGTACAAATGAAATGAAATGAACATCGAAGAACTGATTGTTAGACTTTGAATTGAAGAAGACAACAAGAGTTCTGAAAAGAAGTGGTTCAATCCTGATGTTATTAAAGTCAATGTTGTGAAGCATAGTCAAAGTAGTAAGACCTACAAAAATAAGCATGAACCAACCGGTGGCAAATGGACCAAGTTAGGATCGAAATATGGAATTTCTAAAAAGAAGTTTAAAGGAAAATGCTTCAATTGTGACAAAGTGGGTCAAATCTTCGGAGTGCAGATTGTCAAAGAATAAGAAAGAAGCAAATGTGGTTGACTACATGGTACATGATTTATTAGAGATGAATCTCACTGCCGTCATTTATGAAATGAATATGGCGGGTTCAAACTCAAAAGAGTGGTAGATTGACACCGATGCTATGCAACATGTGTGCTCTGATGAAGAGTTGTTTGCTGCGTTTGAAACAATTGAGAATTGAGAGAAGTTGTTTATGAAAAATTCAGCAACTTTTGAAATCAAGAGTCAAGGAAAGGTGATTCTGAAAATGATTTCGGGAAATGAGCTGACCCTTAACAATGTGTCGTATGTGCCGAAAATTGGCAAGATCCTAGTGTCTGAGTCTCTTTTGAATAAGCATGATTTTTGCATTGTATTTGAATTAGACAAAGTTATTTTGTCAAAAAATGAAATGTTTGTCGAAAAATGATATGTTTTCGATTGTATGTTTAAACTGAATGTAATGGTTGTTAAGTAAAAAAAGAATAACGTAAACTCTTATACTTACTTGAGTCTTCTAACTTGTGGCATGATAGACTAAGACATGTTAATTATAATACTTTACGTAGACTAGTTAACTTGAATTACATACCCGCGTTCCACATTGATACCAACCATAAGTGCGAGACTTGTGTTGAGACAAAATTGATAAGGTCATCATTTAAATCAATTGAAATGAATACATAACCATTTGATTTAATTTACAGCGATATATGTGATTTAAAACTTGTACAAACAAGAGGTGGCAACAAGTACTTCATTACTTTTGTCGACGATAGCACAAAATACGATTGTCACTACAAGAAAAAAAGTTTTTTGCAACGTTCAAAAAACGTTGCTGAAAGCTTTTTGCAACGTTTTTCCATATGTTGCAAATCTCAGTGTTGCCGTAGAGTGAGAGACATTTTGCAACGTTTTCAAAACGTTGCAAAAGGGCTCCTTTTTGCAAGACTTTAAAAATGTTGCCAAAATCCAAATTTTCCTAATTAATTTGCAACAGTTCTTCATGTACGTTATAATTATTTCACCTATTTTTATTAATACCAATATATTTAGATAGTAAATGAATCTAAAATATGAATCTAAAATATGCAAATTAAGCAACATTTATAAATCGGAAACTTTTTAATAGTACATGAACTGAAATTAAAATTTCATTACATATTTTTGAACCATACAAAATAAGTAAAATGGAAACAAATGTCTTCTTACATCTCCATTTCATCAAACTACCTTAAAATTACTATTGTCCATGTTATACAGAATTCGTCCAATACAAATATAGGAGTGCTTTGCTTGGTTTTACCTACAAGGAAAATGAGATATAATCACGTTGTCATGTTTCTCCAAATATATCAAGCCAAACATTGAAATTCATTTCATAGAGAAAGTAGTGTTAAGTAAATTTAAACATCGTAAAAAACTACCAATGGAAAGTGAAATAAAAATAAATACTCATATTCTGACTTAGGCACAACCCACAAAATGACTGGTTATAAATGTTCTTTAGCTTTGTTAGTCAGGAACCATTGGATGTTTTCTCAAGCTATGTATATAATAATCAAACTAACTTTATAAATTAGTAGTTCTTCCATATAGTCTATACCATGACTATAGGACATGAATTTTGGGAAGAAATCCTCTTCATAACACTATTTACATTCTTGAAATTCAAGTAGTTGTTATCATTATCACTCAAACAAAAACATTTATTCAGAGATCAGTTCACACTAGTAAAACCCTCTGAATACACCAGCAATGAGATCTGATTTTTATGTTAACTAACCAAAATTAAGTATGGGTGCAAATATATCAGAAAAAGGTTACACGTAACTTTGGGATGGTTTATCATTTTAGTGATTTTGGATGAAGTATTTTCGAAGCTGGAGAAATTTTCTAATTCTTGAGAATTACAGCGCTAAATCCAAATGGTTACTCAAGCTCTGTAAAACTCAACAATTACATCTCTATTTTATAAATTTCAAGTAGAAGATTTATACAAACTCCAGAGACTCCCTAAACCTAAAAGGAATCCAACTTTCAATATGAGAACTCAATAAATACCTAAGAAACTAGTACTAATGACTTCAAACAAAGTAAGATTTGAACTCAATAAAGTCGGGTATATTGCCTTCGGAGTTCTACCTTTCTGCTCAGTTTACTTATAATTCCAGCAATCAGGAATACATAACTAAAAAAAATTAGGTAATAAATTAGAAGAAAGGCGTGTCATTCACTTTACCTTTGTTAACTTACTGGCTGGGAAATGCAATCTAGCAATGAGGGGACGTAGTGCCCTTGTCTTCCGGTCGAATCTCCTTACATAGACAAAGCCTGGAAAACATGGTGAGTAATTAGCTTGTTGGGTAAGATGTCGATATGTCCACACAATAGTCATGGTTCTTGCTTTGAGGTGGATGGTGTAATACTCTTTTGCTTTTGCTAAGATGAGTATGAATTGACAAATACCTATTCCATAGGATGTGTCTACTTAAAATTAACAAGTTTCATGATTGTTTAACTTGACCAATCATGTGTGATCTAGTTTGTGTATCTATCCAACAAGAGAAATCTAGAGTAAAGAATAAAATCACTCAATCAGTGGAGAAAACATGAAATGACAGAACCATTGTCTCCTTTATGGGACATATACAAGCATTTCATGTGAGCTTTTTTCACTTTTGAAAGATCTTTTTCAAATGGCGAACTAGTGTGAAACATGAAAAACTAGTTGATATCCATCTACTGATATTGCAGGAAAAATAAAGCATCGAGGCCTAAAGACACATGGAAAAATAAAGTCTCAATGCCCTCTTTCTTACTACTACTGCAACTACTAACTCCGGCAACTAAATCTTGAGATTAATTCTACAGGACTTTACGATTGCTATTGCAACTACTAACTCCAATACCAACAAAACTACTGATTTAAGTTATAAACTTATCATCTCCATTTGACGGGTCAAATTTCAACTCCTTTAATAAAAGCCAGAAATTGAATCCATACCTAGATCCAAAATTCATCTTTCACCCACCACTATTTTCTGTGTTTCATACGGAGGCGCGTGTGTTTTAATCATCTTCTGAATAGACATGGGCCAAGGACCCTCAACTGGCTAGGGTTATTCTCCCGTAATTCAACGCATCTGCGTAATCCAAGCCTTTTCCTTTACCACCATCGCTACACCATCAATGATTTGAATCTAAATTCATAGTTATCGGAGGATATTTTTGTAAATCAACAAGAAGATTATATCTCTGAGTTACCTGATGAATGCTTAGCTTTAATCTTTCAATCTTTAAGCTCCCGCGACAGGAAGCAGTGTTCTTTGGTTTGTCGTTGATGGTTCGTCGTGGAGGGTCAACTTGCACATTTCTGCTATCTTCACACGGTTTGATTCTATCACAAAGCTAGCGCTCCCCTGTGACCACAAATCTGTTAGTATAAATGACAAAGATTTGACGAGAGAGGGAAGAAAGGGATTCTGTGCTGGGCATGTACGATAAAGGGTTAAATTTGGGTGATTTATTTGTTGGGTCAATGAATTGGATTTGTTTTATTTCTTGTGTTGAGTCTTCTTAACCCAAACCCGAGCCCACCTAAAGTATTATATTTCGCAACGTTTATAAAACGTTGCAAAAAATGTTATCTTTCGCAACGTTTATAAAATGTTGCAAAAAACTGTCTTTCGCAATGTTTATTTAAACGTTGCGAAAGATAACGTTTTTTGCAATGTTTTATAAACATTTCGAAAGATAAAACTTTTCGCAACACTAAATAAATGTTGCAAAATGCGGCATTAGCACCATTCTCTTAAAAATTGTTGCCAAAGCTCAATTATGTTATGCAATGGCAACATTCACGTATTAGAATGTTGCGATATACTCCTTTAGCAACATTTAATACATAAATGTTGTCTTTTAAGTATTGTAAAATTGCATTTTTGTTGTAGTGTGTATTTACTTAAAAGTAAGGATGGAGCCATAGAGAAAATTATTCTCTATAAGAATGAAGTTGAAAACCAACTTAATAAGAAAATTAAGGTGTTGAGAAACGATCGAGGTGGTGAGTATGAAACATCATTTGCTGAATTCTGTGCACAACATAGAATTATATATGAAACCATTGCACCTTATTCTCCGTAACAAAATGGTATTGCTGAACGGAAAAATTGTACATTAAAAGAAATGATGAATGCAATGTTAGTAAGTTTTGGATTACCTCAGAACATGTGGGGGAAACTGTGTTATCAGTAAATTACCTTCTAAATAAGGTGCTCCGAAAGAAAATGAAAAAGACCTCTTATGAGTTATGAAAATGAAGAGCCTTCCTAAAAATACTTACAAGTGTGGGAGTTTCTTGCTAAAGTAGCTTTTCCAATACCAGAGAACGTAAAGATGAGCCCGAAAATTGTAGATTGCATCTTCATTGATTATGCACATAATAGTAGTGCTTATCGGTTTCTTATGCATAAATCTAAAATTCCAGACATATAACAAAAACACGATAATGGAATCGAGAAATGCTTCATTATTTAAACATGTATTTCCGTACGGATCCAAAAATGAAGCAATCTCTTCTAAACGGACACATGAGACTATGATTGAAAATAGCCAGGACTAGAAACTAGAAGAGGAGATTGAGGTTAGACGTAGCAAAAGAGAAATGACTGTAAAATTTTATGGCCCTAATTTTCTGACCTATATGCTAGAAACTGAATCTCAAAGTTATCAAGAAGATGTGAACTCTTCAGAGGGACCTCAATGAAAAGAGACCATTAAAAATGAAATAGATTTCATACTGCAAAATCATACATGGGAGCTAGTGGATCTTTCTCCAGGAAGCAAACCACTAGAATACGAATGGATTTTCAAAAGGAAATGAAAGCGGATAGAACTATCGAAAAGTATAAGGTCACATTAGTAATAAAAGGTTATAGATAATGAGAAATCCTTGATTACTTTGACACATATTCTCCAATGATGAGAATAACATCCAGTAGGATGATACTTGCGGTTGTTGCTCTACGAAATCTTGAAGTATATCAAATAGATGTTAAAACTGTCTTTTTAATGAAAATTTAGATAAATAAATCTATATGGAATAACCTGAGGGGTTTTCGTCACCAGGGCAGGAAAAGAAGTTTGTAAATTGATGAAATCATTATATAGTTTGAAACAAGCACCCACACAATTGCATGAAAAAAATTGATAATGTCACAATGGAGTGTGGATTTAAAATCAATGAGTGCGACAAATATGTTTATATCAAAGACACTGAAAATAGTTATGTCATTTTATATCTTTACGTTGACGACATACTTATTGTTGGTAGTAACAATAAGATAATTAAATCTACTAAAAATATGTTAAATTTGAGATTTGACATGAAAGATATGGGTTTAACTAATGTTATACTTGGAATCAAAATTTCGAGAACATCAGATGGGTTTGTTCTAAATCAGTCACATTATGTGGACAAAATTTTGAGAAAGTTTAGTAATGATGATACTAGTATGACTAGAACACCGATAAATACAAGTCAACGTCTATCTAAAAACAAAGGTGAAAGTGTCTCTCAGTTAAAATACTTTATAGAATTATTGGAAGTCTGATGTACTTGATGAATTGTACAAGACCAAATATAGCCCTTACAGTCAGTAAACTGAGTAGATACGAGTAATCCAGGAGCTAATCACTGAAAATGAATAGTAAGAGTACTAAGGTACTTAAGATATGCTCGTAATTTTGGACTGCACTATACCAGATTTTTGGCAGTAATTGAATGATACAGTGATGCTAATTGGATATCTAATGTAAAATACTCAAAGTCCACTAGTGGATTTGAGTTCACATTGGGAGGTACAGTCATATCTTGGAAATCCTCTAAACAAATAGTTATATCCACATTTACTATGAAATCCGAATTTATATCTCTTGATAAATGTGGTGAAGAGGTTTAGTGGTTGTGCAAGTTTTTAGAGAATATTCCAAGATGGTCAAAACACGTGCCAACAATTTGCATATATTGTGATAATCAATCAATAATTGAAAGGGCAAAGAGTAACATGTACAATGACAAGTCTAGACATATACGTCGTAAACATAATACCACAAGACAACTATTCTCAACTAGAGTTATCACTATTGACTATGTAAAGTCAAAGTATAACATTGCGGATCCGCTAATCAAAAGGTTATATAGAGAGTTAGTTGTAAAATCATCGAGAGAAATTGGATTTAAGCCCTTAACGAAAATTTATTACAAAGGAAACCCAATTTAGTTGACTTGAGATCCCAAAATCTAAATTCAAAAGGACAACCTAATTATAGATAATCAATTAAATCACTGTGGTGGATGTTACATCCTGTCTATTTCTATGATGCAACAGTGATGCCCGCAATGATGAAGGATAAGCAACAGACTTTTAATGATTCTCACTCGTCGAAAATCGAGCCAAGTAATATGGGTTATTTGTAATAACAAATCACCTATGTGAGAGAAAAGTGGGGTTGCTTCAAAGAGAATTGTGTGGGGCTCAATTTTTAGGAACTCTCGTAGAATCAGGCATATGTTCATGGTCAAAACGAATATAATAGCGAGAACTGAATTGTGTTATGAAGAATCCTGTATGAAGTATATCATCGCTTGCACAAACGACGGAACAGTTCAAAGACAACGCGTCAACTAGTAAAGTAATATACTTTCACGAGTAAAGGTTCAAAGGTAATACCTGCCTATCCTATGTAGGTTTCAACCGTTGAACATTATCATCAAGTCTTTGTTTCACGATTTTATGTCTCTCCCAATTTTCATTCATGTGGGAGGTTGTTGGAAAAATGGGTTAAGTGGCTGACTTTCGCATAAAATTTGAGTGGGAACTCGGTTGGTTTTTTGGAAGTTTAAGATTGATTTGTATTCTCCTCCGCAAGAATATCGAAATTATATATTTACTTGCTAAAAATGATGTTTGAGTGAATGAAAAATTTGAGCTCAAAGTGTGCCAATTGAAATGAGTTTGTGTGTTGGACAAAAATCAATTAAGATTTGTCCCACATAAGAAAATAATGAAGGCGAAAACCACTTTATATAAGATTACACTTTGGAAGTGTATAATCATGTGTAGCATAGAAGCTCTCTCCGCGTGAATGCACAGGGAGGTGCAAATCACGAATCGAAATAGGCTACAGATCTTGAACTTGTATGTGGACACGACCTGCGTACATGAATATCGTGCCAGATTGATAAAAAATTGGACCCTTAGGAGGGCCTACGTTTTGCCAAATTTTCTCCAACTAACATTTTAAATTCCAAAAAATGTTGTAACTCCAATACTCATTGTCATTATAATACGAGTTAATGACATTCATAGGAATAAGCCTATATATGCAACCCCTTTTCTACCATTCCACACGAGAAAAAACAATCCAATTCTGCATGATTTTATTTTTTGGTCTGCATAGTTGTACAACTCCTTGTTTTGTCCGATTTTTTTTTGGTGATATGGTTCTGACACGAGTTCTGCTCGCCTGAGTAGCATTTGAGGTGCTCAAATTCTACCGTTCCTCCGTTGTATTATGAGAGACAGATGTCTGAATTAAACCTCGAGCACCTACTGTGAGGAGGCGAATTTGTTTTAAGGAAATTGTGTTCACATAGGCCTCGGTTCAATTTTTTTATTACTTGCTTTTGGTTAATTAGATTAACTCATTCTGTAGATTATAATTTAATCTGCTATATATTTTGGCTAATATTCGGTAAGCTCATTGCATATACAGTAATGTGCATATATGGTATGCATAAATTCGATAAGTTGCATACATGGTATGTGTCAATCCGATATATGTCCATCCGATATCTGTTAATTCAGTATTTATTCACTAATATTATTTAGTGTAACAAATGTAACAAAAGAAACATGTACAAAAGTGTGAAGGATTAATGGAAACCGTGCCAACTTTATTTTTCACCAACATAGAAATTTATTTTGTATGTTTCCCATTCCCCAACATAGAAATTCACGGGAATCGTGCCCACTTTACTTTTCACCAAAACAAAAAAAACATGTATTAAAGTGTGATGGATTAACATAGCTTGTTATCTCATCACTCTCAAATCTGCATCTCTTCTTCAACTAAGTTCTCAACACTTAAAAATTTATAGAGAAAACAACCATTCCTGAATTGCAGTTGACACCCCGAATTGCTAGGATCAATTTTTCACATTTTCAACCCCCCATTTGGTTGAAAAGTGCCTCCAACCAACGATAATGCATAATTGCTTATAACCGTCGTCATATGCCACCCTCATGACTGCATTTGACCACTAATTTGTGGACTAAAATCAACAGAACAACAAGGTCTCAATGCTGTCAAACAATGCCAACATAACCCATCAATCAATACCAAATCCAACATGAATCGCCTAATTTTGTCTCGTTATGCTACCATAAAGTAAATTAGTATCGTCATGTCTTAACTACTGTTGCATCCCGAAATTAACCTGAATGTCTTGCTTCGTTCTTTCCTAAATCTAGGCATTATCCGACCATCATACATGCCTTCGACCATGACAAGACATCAATCAAGACATCACCTGACCTTTGCCTTTTCTGGGTAAAGGAACATGGTCCAATTTAGTTTGATTCTAACGAGTACCGAATCAGACCCAAAATTTTCAAGTATTTAGTAAATGAAACCGTTAGGTCCAAATTTAATTATGAAATTGTTCGAGTTTGATTTCATTCGGTTCGATTTGGTTTCATTCAATTCTCACGTTTCGTATTATAATTAAATTTTTTAATATTTACAAAATAAAATTAATTCAACTAATGACAATCTTAACTCTTACAAAATAACGCAGTCCAATTTTATGTATATTTTGTGTCTCTCTTTGTTGAGTTTTTCATAAATTCGATTGTTAAAATCATAGAAAGAGAAAGATAGCGAGTTCACAATAATTAAGAGATGTGCTATTGAGTTTCAATTCGTTTTCTCTAGAACAGTAGAAACAGTACTATGGTAGAATAACATATTTGGATAAAATTTAGGTCAATATGATTAAGTTGAGTTTGAACATAAAATTAGAAATAGGAAAATCATATTTTTGAATTTAAGCTAAATTAACTAATTAACAAATTTATTTAGAAAAAAATAAAATAATTTGACTTATTTAAAATAAATAATTTAAACAAAATTAGGGAGATTCGGTTCTCATCCAAATTTTTGATTTTTGATTTAGAACTGAGAATCGAACCAAACCTGTCAATTCTCAATTCAGATACACATTCGATTATTTAATTTAAGAAGAATTGTTCGGTTCAATTCAGTTCGGGTCGAATTGGATCCGATTCGGTTCGAGAATTTTGTCCAGCCATAATCGACACAACTGGCCTCCATCTACCTCCCATACGTGTGTCTTGCCACCTTTTTTTTAAGTTTTTGGCCGTCTAATTCGCAATAAGGGTCCGTTTGATTGTAAATGTGAATTTTGGCGAAAATAAAATGAATTTCAGGGAATTGAATTGCTTAAAATTTATTTTACTGAGAATTGCAATTAATTGTGTTTGATTGGTATAATTTTCCACCTAATCCATTTGACTTTGTTTTTCATGCAAATTGTTAATTTTTTGGATAAATATTTTTACAATAGAGGATAAAATTTGTTTAGATGGTCAAAAAGTTTTTAAAAAATCACAATTTTTTTGAGTTCGTTTGACTTTGTTTTTCATGCAACTTATCAATTAAATGGATAATTTTTTTTATTTTTTTTTTACAATTAAGTTTAAAATGTGTTCCAATTGCAAAAAAAAAAAAAAAAAGGCAGAAGGTGAAAAATGAATTTCCACCAAATCAAAAAAAAAGTTTACAGTGAAAATTTGTTTTCTACCAAATCAAGGAAAAAGTTTGCAGGTGGCAAAAAGTGGAAAAATAATTGTCTGGAAAATATATCCTATCAAACACCACATTTTGTGGAAGTTGAAATTTTTTTTCCATTTTTGATGAAAAATAAGCTTATCAAGCATGCCCTAGGTGAATGACATAATCCAATACAAGCATAACTAAATAATTTTAAAGCACAATCAAGTAGACGTTCAGGACATGTTTTGGTCCATTAATAACTTCCCAAGGTTTGGTTGGTATGTACGACGGTCGCAAATATTGATTAGTATTTCATTGCAAAAATGACTAATGAGATCACCCAAACTCAAGAGTTGACTCGGTGGACTAGACTCGGTGGGCCGTGACGCAATACACTCCGTGGACTACGCATTTCATGCTTCCACGTACACATATTCCAGATCCCACGTGTTACTCGATTCTCTTATTTAGCACCCCAAACCCCAAACCAACCCACGCCCCTCGCCCCTCGCCCCCACCTCAACCTCAGCCTCAACCTCATTCTCATTCCCATTCCTGTCTACCTCCGCCACTCGTTATGGACGCCAGTCTACTCCACCACCGCCCCGCCGTGGCCGCCACCTCCCCCAAGCCTAAGCCCAAGCGTCCTTGCTGCTCCCCCGAGCCTAGACACATACCAATCCCGAACCAAAATCCCGCCGATATGCTTCTGGAATCATTTTTAGCTCTCTTGGATTCATCTACTGTCAATCTGGACCTTGCGTTTGACCGCATACTAGATTCCAGTGCTTGCGATTCCGACAAAAATGATATGATCGAACGCGCACTCCGACTCGGTTCCGCACTTACCGAAGCCGCCATGAGATCCACCAGAAAGCGCGCTTCCATGCATAACTCCGTAGCTTGGGCCCTCTCTCCCGATCTCACTATCAAAGTTCGTATAATTTGTAATTGATTTTTTTAATCATCGAAAATCTCATGGTGCCGTTTCTGTATTTGTGGTCTTCTTAAAATCGTTATTTATCTGGATCATCGATCGTTCTCAGTGATAGTTAATTGGAGGGCTTGCAATCTATTAGTTGGGTAAAACCATTTGTCAATTGAAAAACAATTGAATATATCGGGAGCCTACGAGTTGAGCAAAAACTGTTGCAATTTCTTTATCTTTTTAATACCTGGTAGTAATCTCTTAAGTATAATTTTATGCCGGCTACGGCATATCTAATACCATTGTGTGTGTGTGTGTGTGTTTTTTATTTTATTTTTTTTTTTTTTTTTCTGGTTTCCAGTGTTTATTTTGTTACTGTTTTTGTTCCATGAATTTGTCAATGTGATATTGGCCAGTTACGTGTACATAAATCACTCTTGATTTTTTCTTGTTCTTAATTATTAGGTGATCCATGTTATCAGTGTGTATAGTTGTTTAAATGCGTTTCTCTCCTGTGATTGTGAATAGTCTATTTTGGGGTTAAATATTTTTTTTTATTTTTTTTTTATCATGATTAATATGGACTAGATAGTTGTGGTTTGATCTAATAAGTTTGTTGCACGTTTTGCTTTTTGCAGGTTTTTTCTTTGCTTGATACACAAAGTGTATGTCATGCTGCAGCTTCATGCTCCTTTTTCCGGAAGTGTGCTGCAGATCCTTTATGTTATTCCAATATAGATTTGACGACGGTAGTCCCAAAGGTCAACAATATGGTCGTTTCAACAATGATTCAACGAGCTGGAAAAGTTCTAAGGTATGATACACACATATATAAATAGAAAAGTTGGATATTACCTAGTATATTCAATTAGCTTGACGACTGAAGTTCTGTTTGTGGCAACATTGTAGTCATTACATAATCACATCTTGGGCTAGATTCCATCATGTTACATATTTCAGGAATCTTGACAAAAATGTGCATTTATCCTGTATAAGTATCCGTGCTCTGTATTATTATTTGTCTTGTATCTTAGAAATGACACCCAACTGTCCTAAGTGTAACAATGGGAGTACTGCACCTTAAGCTACCTAAGCTTCATTTAGCCCCTGTTTGATTCATATTTTTCCCAAAATTTATTTTTCTCTTTCTTATTTTCAACCACATATTTTTCAATAAAATAATATTGCATGCAAACCCAAAACTTTTTCTTAATTTTTAACCACACATTCTCCATCAATCAACTATTCAAAACGCATTCTTTCCCCCAAGATGAGAATCAAATGGGGCTTTAGTGTTGCACTAGGTAAATTCCATTCACGTGAAATATACAATTTTAATCAATTTACTACATTTTGATTTGATTAGAATTAAAATAACTCCAAACAATTCCACTTACGGATACCAATCACGTGATAGTAGTTATTAAATGACGGTCATTACTTATGGCCTTTAGTTGTTAACGTGGAATAAGCGTAACCGCAGTGAAATAATTGACAACCATTGTTGTTGGTTGCCATGTCACCTATTCCGTCAGTCTAATCACCAGATTAAAATCAAATTAAGTCTTGTTACCCAATTGAACAAAATTGACATACAGTTACCTAATTGACACTTGAGTAAAAGTATAGCTACCTCGAATGGAACTTATCCGTGCTGGAGCCTCTCTTGGTACATACTTTTGTACCCATTTTTACTTCAAGCTGAAGTTTCATACATTGATGCCGTGCATATTCCATTTGGTATCTAAGTGTCTCATGGTGCAGATACGGCAGCCAGACTTGTAATTTCTGTGAAACGCTATTTCTGCTGAAGACATGGCACCAATAGTATCCATGCTTCTGAAAGTTGTTCACGTATGAGAAATTTTTGTGTTTGTCCTTACAATTGTGTTGGCATTTTAATGTACACAGGTCTCTTAAGCTCGGGGTTGTTCCCAGCCCCCCTAATTCGTCAGTCGGTACTTCTCAAGCTCTTGTTTATTCCATGAGGAATACGACAGATGCATCAGGATTTTCGTGGAATGATAAAAGGTCTAGACAGGGTAAAGAGTCATTTATTCTTTCAAGGTCTTGCTTGGCACCGTTGATTTCTGATGGTGGTGCTTCAGGGTAACAAATGAAGCTTTGACTCTATTAATCATTGTATGTTTGTTGTTTATGTATTAAGCGTGTCTCTTTTTCCACCATTTTAAGGGCTCTTTTGAAAAGGTTACACCTTTACAATATTGAAAGAATGGACAACACAGCATTTGGTGTAGCATTATCTGCTTGCCCCTCTCTGCTTGATCTTGAAATTGTTGGCCTGTAAGTATGAAATTACTAGTTTCTTCCATTGTATTCTGAATGGTTATACATGCTCTCATGTGTACTGAATAATTTTTTTTTAATATATACTTAATAATTATATGTTCAGATTTTAGTCCCTTTTGTTCAGCGTTGCTGGATGATTAGCAGGTTTATAAAAATAGAGACATCAACTGTCTAGAACTATTTGTTTTGATTTCTAGAACTATATGTTAATATTTACTTCTCTTTTTTTTTTTTAGTGTGGAGGATAGGGAAGAAAGGACGTGGTCGGAGGAACTCTTAGTTTGTGTAGATTAGCACCTAGGGGACATTTCTCTTTGTTTACTAATTTTTTGGGTTCAGTTTTCCAGTAGAGGGAGTTTGATTTAATATGCATCATGTGATCTAGTTTCCAGAATTTGTCAAATTACCTGTCGATAGTGGTTAAGTAAATATTTCTGTTGGTTTGATGAGGATGATTCAGGATATAATTCTTAAAGTTAATAATCACAGAACTAGATGAGAAGACTTGTATTTTTCAGTTCAGGGAATTACAGCTTAATAACTTGCAATTCTAGGTACTCCCAACATTATCCTTGTGCAACTTTGTACATATATCAGTGTTAAATTTCAAAGTTCTTTTTAATTATTTTTCCAAAGTAACTCTTGTATGGCTTCTAACAAAAAAATTATTTATTTTCACTTTGTTGTAATAGAGTATTTACAAGGAAACTCAGAAAATGAGTTTTTAGATGGAGGATAATCATTTCTAGACGTAATTTGATAGAATAGGCACTTGTTTATCATGAGAGCTAGTAGAATTTTCATTTTGACTTTTTTGGAAGGTAATTTTTGAATTAGTTGCTACTATTTGTGTGTATCGCTTTTGAGCTATAATGCTGGCCTAAAAAGCACCAATACTTGTAAACTCATTAATACCCTTTGATACGTATCGGATACATTTTTTTTTTAATTATTTTATATTTTTAGAATTTTCGATAGTATCGGATACATATTTTTTTAATTATTTTCGATACGTATCAGATTTGTTAGGACACATGAAGAGTTATTGATTTAAAACTCTTTTAAAACTTAATGTTATTGACTAGGGCTGAACAAAACTCTCGAACCGAATCGGACCTGACTGAAACTGAACCAAATCGAGTATTTTTTTATTAAGTTAAATACCTGAGCGAATATCTGAATCGATAACCGACGGGCTTAGTTCGATTATCCGTTTCAGACCAAGAACCGAAAAATCGAATAAGAACCGAATCTTCCTATTTTTTTTAATTTATTTATATTAAATAAGTTAAATTATTTTATTTTTTATAAATAATTTTGTTAAATAATTAATTTAGTCCAAACCCAAAATATGATTTTCCTATTTCAAATTTTCAGTCAAAGCCTAATTTAAATAAATTGACATAATTTTTACCCAAATCTATAATTCTGTCGTAGTGTTGTTTCTATAGTTCTGGAAAAATCGAATTGAAAGATCGGCTATGTCTCTTTTTATTATTTTGAGCTTGCTATCTTCTTTTTTCTGTAATTTTAACAATCAAATATATGAATAACTTAACAAAGAGAGGCGTAAAAGATACATAAAATTGAACATATCAGTAGTTGAATTAATGTACCGTTGTAAATATTAAAAAAAATTAATTATTGTCTGGAACTCAAGAACGGAATGGAACCGAACCAAACTCGAACAGTTCCATAATTCAATTTGGACTGGATGATTCTATTTACTAAATACACAAAAATTTGGGTTTGGTTTGGTTTTCTTTATAACCAACCGAACCGAATCAGACCATGTTCAGCCCTATTATTGATTATAGATTGAACAAGTTTTTTTTTTTTTTTTTTACTTTATTGAATATTAATAATATTTATTGAAAGTACACTATTAGAGTTTTAAATTAATTAACAACTAGACTTTTTATTGGAAATGCACAATATTATTTAATCTTTCATTCCATGTGAAACTGTGTTAATAATTGACAAATATATTTTTATTATTGAAAATAGATAGTAACTAGATTAAATAATTGAACTATGTATTCTTTTGTGCACATCATGTAGAATAACTTCACAAGAAATTGAAGAATTAATTTTCATTCATAGCAATTTGCATATTTTTTTCAAGAAAATTAGATCTCTATTCAAAAGGAGAATCCAAAATATAGGACATTGTTGGAGACTTATTTGATACTCTTAAAGTTGTTGGACTGCTTCATGTTGCTAGTCTATCATTAGATTAGTCGAGTTGGAGATTGTTATTTTTAATGATAATGAAGAAGCTGATGCTGAAGAAAATGGAGTTGGGATAATTAAAGATTGAGATAAAATATTTTAGGATTTTATTTTATTTTTATTTTTATACTTCTATTTTAATTTTTTTTATATTAATGAAATTATGTTAAATTTTATATCACGTATCCATATATCCTATTTTTTTTAAAAAAACTTTATTAACGTACCTGTATTATATCGTATTCGAATTCCGTATCCGTGCTTCTTAGATGTTGGTAGCCTTGTGGTAATACTATGAATGGTGCAGTATTTGGCTAGACTTCACGTTCATGTAACTCTTTGTATTGGTCTTGATATGTCTGTTTTATCTTTTTGTTTATTTATAACTATTGCCAAATATTGGTGGTATAAGGGACTAGGCCTTTCTATGGCCCTTGGTATAGGAAATGATGGCCATGACCCTTTTTTGGTACCTGCAAAGGTTAAATTATTATTATCTTAGACTCATTCAAAAAGCTATCTCAGTTGATCTCTGAAAATTATTTATCTGCCTTCTCAGCTTGTATTAATGTTTTTTTTACCAGTTACCTTGGTAACAAAAGATGACTTTTACCACTTTTTATGAGAATTCATTTTCTTGTGATAGTCATGTTGAACTGAAGCAGACGCTGGAGTCGGTGAGCAGACATTGTCATCTCATAGTGCGTCTGTTTTTTGAATCATCCAAAACAGGTGCATTTTACCCTACTTATGTTTAGCCAATTTCAGTGCCAGAGAAACATTGTACTTATGATATACTCATTTTCAGGTAGAGATGATAGTTTGAAATTGCTAACATGCAATGATCTTGTGAACAATTGCCCCAATCTAACTTCATTGGCACTCAGAGGATTCAAATTGCACGACTTTAAAGCTCGCGTACTTGTCAAGGTGTGGTTGTATGTTAGTGGAAAGATAACAGAAATTGTGGATTTTGTTTCTCCTTGCAATTCAATTTTTAAGTTATAATGCAAACTTTTTTCCTCGGCCATGAGGTAACATTTTTTATTTGAATAGAAACTGGGTCAGGTAGTAAATTCCGATGGAAATTTCTCCTTGCCCATTGTTATTGTCAAGTTTTGTAAACAAAGTTGCTGCTCTTTATTGCTTGGTTTCTAAAATGGATCAAGAGCAGTCTATGGATATCGATTAGCAAGTTCTGAGGGCCATACAACAGAATTCATGGATGCTTGTTAGATACTGGGAATTTATGGTCATGATGTGTGTTGTACAAATATGTGGAATGATAATCATGCATAATCATGTTCCAGTAGGTGTTATAATTATATAGATGGACTTCAGTTTCCGGTTCTTGAGAAAATTCTTTGTTCAATTTTGTTTTTAAGGCTTAGCAGCTTCTGCTTCTTCTTGTTGTTCAGTTCATCTTTGCCTTCTCTTGGGGGGGACTGAGTAGGCTTTTGTTTCTCTAAGGTGTTGACTATCATTGCTAGGTAGAGTGACATGATTTATAATATTCCTGAGCAGGAAGAGGTATTGTTGAAATAATTAGAAGAGATGCCAAGTTCAGTATCTATATTATCTTAAATGAAGATATGGTGCCTCAACTGAACTGGAGAAGATTTGTTTTGCGATGTTGGTTAAAAAATGACCTGCTTGCTAGTGTTTTGTGGCTCAAATATAATTGCATCTTTTCTTTTTCCTTTTTCTCATTTTCTTCACCCCGTGAAGGGGGTTGGTTTACAAACTTATGAATTTGTCATGTTCTCCTTCCAAAGTAACAAATAACAACCATTGGTACCGCTTTTGTGCACCCTAATAATTTTTTTTTTTAGCTGTCAGCCCAAATGACGTTGTCCTGGGCTTATGATTTTGGGTAGAAGGTTTCATGTGTAGCTCCTCGTGGTCAAATCTAATCAGTACATGTGTTGGTCAACCTTAAAGGTGTCACAGAGCATTCACATGCTGCTTGTTTTAGGACATGAGCTAATGGAAAATTTTCCTCGTGAAAGATGTGACTCCATCCCTTTGGGCTTAGCTTGCATGCTTGTTTCATGGATGTCATATATCCCATACAAACCCTGACTAGAATCTCTTTAAAGGCGGTTATGGATGTGGTTGCCATTTTAAATTGTGTCGATGAAATTTATAACCAATTGAATGTATTGGTCATGTTGCGCTAGGCAATTGTCCAAAGAATATTTTATAATTGTATCTTAAACCGGCGTGGCATCTCCATGCAGGGATTCCGCAATTTGAAGCATGCTGACTTTTCAACGTCCTACTCAATCACTGGTGACTTTCTTAGGTTTGTTTTCTTCTGTGAACTAGTGTCTTCCATATCCTCCAGGACAATGCATCTAGTATGTCCGTATCTCTGTGTGCCTTTGATAATTCCATGCATGTCTTTTATAGTTCTACCTTCTATCTTCTCTAGGAATCTTGGTGGCAATGCTGGCGGAAGCTCACTGGAAGTGTTGATTTTACGGGATTGCATTCATTTGAGAGAAGTAAGGGCTACAGATTCTTCTTCCATATGCATATGCATATGCATAAAATGAAGAGAATAGTACTTTTTCAGTTAATCAATAACTTGTGTTATCTAGATGGAGGTTTCACGGTTGCTGTCGGCAATTCTTGCAGGACGCTTCAAGCACCTTACACATCTTGTGGGTGAAAACTCTCTCTCTCTCTCACCCTCCCTCATATCAATTTGGAGGCTCTAACCTGGGTAATTGGTTTTGGCTGAACAGGACATATCCAATCGTGAGGGCTTAGCATCTGATGGCGATTGGTATCATCGATCTTTCACCACAGGGTAGTTTTATTTCTAGCCCGCCAGAACCACTAAGTATATATGACCTGTTCTGTACGTTTATTCTGACAGTCATATGGGACACAATATGCAGTTTCATGTCATTAGAGCAACTATTGGAAGAGAGGCCTAATCTGAAAATAGTGGCAGATTTCCCTGCAGAAGGAAGGTGAGTAAAGATTCTTCGACTTTGTTATATGCCTATGAAATTTAAGAATCAATTTATTCATTTGGGATTCTCGTCTCTGCTACGCAGTTTCCTTGAAGAGCAGACAACCAGCAGTGACATGAATAGTGATGTTAATTCACTTTCATTGTTGAGTAGTCATACGTCTGATGGATTGTTTACAAGTTCATCGGATAGCAGTTACAATAGTGATCAAGGAAGTGGCAATGAGGGTAGTCCGAGTTCCAGTCATGCAATTCAAGAAGAAAGTTCAGATGAAGTTGATTACTTGTAGAGACGGTCAAACATGAAGATTGGTTAAGCATGGCCACTCAATATTCTAGGTATCTCTCTTCCTTCCTATCTTTGACGGTCATAAATATTGTTTAATCACTCGATCCGGTAGAACATATCTTATGTTGATCTTAATAGACTGGTCAAATCTGATCACACGATTTTCTCCACAGTGCAAAATTTGCCACATGCTAGGAAATGGAAATGGGCTGTTCAATCAGTCAACAAGGAATTCCTCGTTGGAACCTGTCTCGTCAATTCCACTCACTCCTATGGGTGTAAACAAGCAAAGTCAAGTTGTAACAATAATTTGTCGAAGATTGTTTCAATTTGTTAATGAGCTTAAAATTGAGTTCGAGTTAGTATTCATATTTTAACGAGCCAAACAAGAATGAACTTTTAACCTATCCATGCATGATTTGAGCTCTGTTAGCTTGATGTTACAAGTCATTATTTCTCAACTTATCGAGTTGGGCTTGATAAATTAACAAATGAGAAAGCCATGAAGATTGATTTCTCATGCTTAAGCGAGCTTTTAGAGATAGATCTTGGGTCGGGATTTGAGTAGTTTGGTTTCATTAGTCTTTCATTGATGTGGGTTTTCTCGTTGTGCAGGAACATATGCCGAATTAGATGGTAGTGCTCAAGCACTAAAGGAAGGCTGAGGGAGCAATTTCATCGTTTCATCGCAGTCTTGCAAATGATTATTGAAAATTAAGCTATCGAAGGGGGTATCATGAGTTGTCAAAAAAAAAAAAAAAAGTTCAATGACTATTAAAAAATACATTTTAAAGCATGCTTACTATTCAAAAAAAAAAAAAAAATTTAATGACAACTAGAAAATAATGTTCAGAGTGTATGGGAAAAGTGGGGAAAAAAATAAAAAAATCAATTACACCACATGAGACCACCTGAATCTACCAAACTTCGAATTCGTCTCATAAGAAGGGTGCGTGGTATACATGCAATTAGAGTAGATATCTTTGCTCTGTTATAACGGTCATTGAACTTTAGAAGACCAATTCGAAACAAAATATATTATTTTTGAAACAAAAAATTAGGAGACCAAATTAAACAGCGTTCAATGTTTATTGACCATTTGGTTTTTAACGTTGGCAATGGATTTTAATCTATTGACAATTAATGTTTGTTCGTGCCTTCATAATACTTCGATCAAAATAAAAATGAGTTCATCACTATTGGTGTCAAACAAAAGTTTAAATGACAATAACATGGCATTAAACGATAGATTCACTAAAATATAATGTCACATTATTTGTTTAATCTAACATATCAAGTGTGGTCACCTAGGCTAGTGTTAGATAGTATTATTCAATAAAAATAGGTGTAATGTTATTTAACATTACTGTTGCTTAAGTGATATGTAAATGTCATTAATCGATAGATCATCTTAAAAATAAAGAAATGAACCACATAATATTGTATGATATGTATGATACATAAGTTGAAATTATAGCACCAGTTGTGTTAGTAGCATTATTGAGCGTATCATATAATTTCACCTAAACTAATATTGCAGTACTAGTGGTGATAAGGATAATATTGTTGGTACATAATGAAGTTACATAATGATTTTTATAAGGTGTGGTGTCAAAAAGATAGTGTGAGATTTTTTTTATTTGATTTAATAAATTTTGACACAATCGTACCTCACTACATCATATATATGTAAATTATTATACCTTTATTTGGGCTCCATTAAAATTTATTTTTGAAAAAAAAAATGTAATTTGGAATAGTGATATTTTTGGAGAATGTGTGATTAAAAAATAAGGATTATTTATTTATTTATTATAATATTATTTTATGGGAGAATATGTGATTGAAAATGAATTTTGAAAAAATGAGAGGTTGTTCTCTTTGTAATTTTCATGTCATTTTCTATTTTCGATTTTCTAAAACAGTGAAAACGTATTCTTTTTCTTATTTTGAAAATGATTTTTTCAAAAAAAAAAAAAATGTACTAAAAACTCAAAACATGAAAAAAAAAAAACGTTTTGAGCAATTTCAAGCTAAAACACGAAAAACACCCCCAAATTAATAAACAACCTTTGAGCTTATCTCTCACATATCCTCTCTCTCCAAGATTCATTTCAGAGCAGTTGTTCTCTAGGATTTGCTCTGCCTTCCCATTCCTTTATTGTAGTAGATTGAAGAATCAAATGCTCTTATCCTCATCTCCTATCCTTGTTTCCTATTTTCTGCTCAATACTATCTTCAAATCTAGGTATTTCTTTGGTGTTATTTTCTCTGGACAGATTTGAATTTTTTTTTCTTTGGTTTTTTAAGCATTCAAGAGTGTAATGTGATTATTTTACTAGATCTGTACGAATAATAAAATATTAGTATCATATCCATGGTTTCTATTGATTCTTTCATGAAATAGGTTGTTTAATAACGTTTTGATTTTTCGTGTTTAGTTTCTTTACTTGTTGATTGCAATTATTGATGGCAATACGACCAAAAGGCTGGGTGAAATGTTAGGAAGATACAATGTGACTCTGCTTTAGTAGAAAAGTAACTTTAAATGAAAATAAAAGACTTACCTGATGTGGCATAAAGGAAAAAATGGTTTTGTGAAATGAGAATAATATGTGAAATAGAGAAAAAGATAAAAAGCAAAAGGAAGTTCTACGTTTATGACCGACAATCTTTTATGTTCATTTTGTGGGAATTTGAACAGTTTGAGATTGGGTATCGAATTTTTTTCTTTCTTTTGAGAGTTGACAGTTGAAGTACAATAGAATGTTCTTTGCTCTTTTTAATTGACAATTGAGAATGTCAATTCTTGATTTCTTCAGTGATTTAAATTGTTTTTTTCCTTGTTTTGTTTTGATTCTGATATATTCTGTTCCATATGCGTCTTCAGCCATTCAAATTATTTTTTTCCTTATTTTGGAAAGACTTATATATTTCTTGATAATTTGATGTGTATTCAATATAGAACATGTGTGGTCATAGAGTTAGGAATAAGGAACCAATGTCTTGGTCGGATGAGAATGAACACGTTTTTATCGAAATTTTTTACAAGAAAGTGAAATCGAACGCATTACAATGTTCTACATTCACGAAAGACAAATGAGGTAGGATCAAGGAAACCATGATATCTTCAACAAGTATGGATTACAACATAAATAGATTAAAGTAAAAGTGGAATCGCTTACGGAAGATTCATTGCGTGAACTTTTGGGACATACAGGTGTTACATGGGATCCAAATACCAACAAAGTTAATACTGTAGAGGAAGTTTGTCAACACTTTTATACGGTATATATATTTGTTAAAGAATATTTTTGTCTTATCAATTTTACCCTTTTTCGTTGAATATGACAATGTGGCTTCTTTTTTCAATGGTAGATTAGCAAGTTAGATTACAAAATGTTGAAGAGGGGAGGATGTAAGCACTACCACTCTTTAGGTGATATTTAGTGGGACTACAACTACTGGACGATTAGGCAATGCCTCTACTCAGATTCCAAACACATCATAGGAATAAATGCAGCTAGAAGATGATTTTTTGAACAGGAGAGTGCATGTACGTATGGAAATTGATGATGAAGTCGATGAGGTTTCAAATACTCATCGGCGTGATGAAATTAGTACATCAGGTGAACGCCGGTGTAAGGAATCTATGATCACTAAAAGTGATAAACTCGATGCCTGTATGGCACAATGGTCATCTACAGTTAGTATGATGAATGAAAAAAATTGAATTTAGAACACTTTACCTAAAAAAAAGCTTGCAAAGATCCAAAGAAAATCATCTAATCAATTGGATAGTGAAGTTAATAGTTCGGATCCTTATTCAAATATTTTTTACTTGGACATCTTAAATAATATGGAAGGGGTGTTCAATGTGATTTATATTAAAGCAATAAATGCTTTTAAGGATCGAGATTTCAGTGTGTCATTTGTGAAGATGCCAGAATCAAGGAGAAGACCTATATTGGAACTACTTTGATATGATTGTTGTTTTAATTTATCTAATATCTTGTTGTTTTAATTTGTGATGTTGAACGTTGACGTATTGTGTTATTTTCCCAGCTTGAAGTTCTTTTTTGTCCTTTCTTGGTGATGTTGTACTATTTTTATTTATGAACTTAGTAATGTTGGTTGTAGAACTGATGTTAATTTTTCTTTAATTTCTGAATGTTGCTTGTTCTATTTGAATCAATGATGATTGATATGACTTATGATAATTATTGTGCATATATTTTATTCACAGTATGGCACGTGTGCTATCGTAATTTTCGTATACAGAAACACGTTTTCATGAATTTTTGTGATATTTTGAAAGAGAAATGACTGTTGAAAGATGGAAAAGTGAGGGTCGAAGAGGGTGTTGCTATGTTTTTTATGATTATAGGGCACACTACACGATACAATATGATAGGTTTCAGCATTCCAACAACACGATACACAAATGGTTTAAACGAGTTGTAAGGGTTGTTTGTTCATTTGGCATTGAGATAATTTGTCGGACAAATCATGACATTGTGTATGAACGAATTTCGCGCAAATATCATTTCTTTAAGGATTGTATAGGAGCAATAGATGAAACACGTGTTGTAGCTTGGGCACCTGCATCGAGACAAAAATCTTTCGTGGAAGAAAAACGAATATAACACAAAATGTGATGTTGACGTGTGATTTTGATATGAAATTTACATTTGTGTATTCTGGTTGTGAGGGTACTGCTAATGATTCGCGAGTATTTGTTGACGCAGTCACAAGAAGCTCGAACAACTTTTCAATGCCATGGGGAGGTATATTCTTATACTTTAAGTAATTATTTCCAATATATTTACAGTGTCACAATATGTAGGTATTTTTTTTTTTATTTTGCAGATCAATTTTACCTTGTTGATTCTGGCTATCCAAACATGCCTGGATTTCTTGTCCCTTATCAATATCAAAGATGTCATCTGCATGACTATGTTGAATGGAGAAGATTACGTGGGAAGGAAGAATTGTTCAATTATAGACATTCCTCGTGCTGTAACATTATTGAACGTTGCATTGGAGTTTTGAAGGCAAGATTTCATATTTTGAAGTTGATCGTCAATTATCCACTTAGTAGGTAAAGACAAGTCCCTCATTCATATTGCGCAATACACAACTTGATTCGTTAGAAGCACGCTTTAGATAAGTTGTTTGTTGAGTATTCAGAGAAGAATATGATGTTTCGAGATATACCAGAATCAAGTCAAGATCAAGAAATCTTACATTTTGATGCTAGTCAAACAACTCAAATGGGACAAGTTAGGGATCAAATTGCTACACAAATGTGGAATGACTATTCAAGACGTCGTACATGATTCCGTGAATTTATTTTATATTTTGTTTAGTGTCTTCTTATTTTGTCATACTTCAAATAACTGTTTGTATTGATAACTTCACATTAGCTTGTTAAATACTATGCATTAAATTCAAAATATATGTGTGAATATGTGACATTAAATTGAAGTGTATGAATATGTAAGTGACATTCTATTTTTCAAAAGCATTCAACTATCAAACCAACAAACCATTCGCCTCCTAACCTACCCAAGCCTAACTTTAGAAGACTGTCGCTGCCCATGCAATCATTTGCTGAAAAAGATAATCTTTCACTCATCACTTGGAGACGCATGGAGATCTAGTCTCCGTGCTCTGACTGTCAAACAAAAGAACCTAATTCTTTACTTTACAATGCAACCTAATTATTATTTTTATAACTAAACAAACATCAACAATTATCAAGCTAGCAATAATAACCTTATTCTTTGCGAGTGTGTGCAATTTTCTAGCTCTTTTTTACTTGGATATGATTCTTTACAATAACTTTATTCTTTGCAGATGTCTCTAGAATACATATTGTCTCCCAACCAATGTTTTTCTGCTACTATAACTCAATTTTCAAATCATCAGTACCTTAAAGATTTTGTAGAACTAATAGGTGTAGTCGAACAAACTTCTTTGATGTGTAGTAATTTTTATGGATTCATTTATGGAGCTATTTATAAAGAAGAATATGATCAATTCAGTAGCAAATTGGTATATGAATTTATAATGAGACTTGTAAATTGTGACAAAAACAATGAAGTTTGGGTGCGATTAGATAACGATCTTGCCCACTTCGAGATGCAAGAATTTTATCTCATTATTAGATTACCATGTCATAAACCACAGATGAATCTTGATTTTGATAATGATTAATTCAACAATCAATACTTTAATGGGTTGAAAAGAATTAGTATGAGAATGCTTTCTGAATTATTCCACATATGTCAAGATCAAGATGATAAATTTAAGCTGAGATTGGTTATGTTGATGGAGTGTGATCTGAAACCAATTGGAAGACACATTGATTACAGAACCTTTGGCATGGTTGAACACCTTGATGAGTTTCTCGTGTATCCATGGGTTCGTAAGACATATTTCGTTTTGTTAAATTCACTACAAGAATCACAACTAGAAAGAGTACAGATGATGCAATAGAATGAACAAATAGATTGTAAATATTCATTACATGAATATCTATTTACTTGCATTTCAAGTACTTTTCTCCTATTATTTTATTGATGATGAATGTATAATTTATTTTTATAAGAAATACATCTAATTTTTTTTTATTATTATGCTGCATTACTGGATATATGAACATTTTCAGAGATTGGACAAAAATTTAGACACCGTAAATATAAAACATTACATTGTCCACGAATGCACAGATGGAAGCCAAACAAAATATTGACGGAGAAAATGGTTAAACAAGTTTTGACTACTCAAGAGGTATGATTTATTTTATAAATCTACAATTACACGTGCATTTAATTATTTAAAAAATAAATTCAATAAAATCATTTCAATATTTTATTACGATTACAGATTCAAGTAGTTGCAGTGTTACAGCCTACAGAAGAAGAAATACAAACACTATGGTACAAAACTCTTTTACTGCCATTGGACAATCAACATAATATATTAGATGACATTGTGAATGAACAATTCGACAATGTAGCACAACAAATCACAAATAACATCCATGTGCAACAAACAACTATTCTTGGTACATATAGTTCGGTTGGAATTATGTCTAGTTTTGCTTCTGGTGGCTCTAACTACGTAACCAAAGAACAAATTGAAGAAATGTTGAGTATGTACTGACAACATGTAGTGTCAGATGTGTCTGGTTTGAGCGACTACTTAGAGGCACACATTGTCGAAGAATCAAGAAAACAAGAAACTCACTATCATGTCATTTTTGAAAATAAAAAAACATTTGTTTGAACAATATAAAAAATGGCAAGAAGATCACATGCAATCTGGTACACAATCTTATATGGATACTTCATGTTTGTGCAAAAGTTTGTTTAATGCACACATTGCCGAAGAATCAAAAAACAAGAAGCTCATTACCAGGCAATTCTTAACAACTAGAAATAATTCTTCCAAGAGCAAAAAAAATGGCAAGAGGACCACTACAGGGGCATGCAATTTTATGTGGATACCAATTTAAGTTCAATGAGATCTTATATCGATTAGCAAAATAAGAATGTGCTGGACAAATTATCTGAATGAGAATAAAAAATGGAGGCGATTATAGGTTTTACACAAGATGTTCTTATTCGTACAAGTCCAATTCCTAGTAACGAACCGAAGCATTCCTCAACATCTCAACAGGTTGAACGATTGATGAGAGAAAAGAAAATAAAGGGAAAGAGACAGAGTTTTCATCGTCATCAACGGGTTATCTTTTAGAAGACTATGTTATGAACATGTACACAACAATTAGAGATTGACTATTGTGAAATCCATCAGGGTAACAAATATAATTCTACTTTATTAGTTTGAATATTATAATTCTCAGTTGATCTATTTAACACTAATTTAAGTTATATTATGCAGTGTATATTGGAATAATGGAACAGACAATGTCTATGGAAGAGACATGTTAAAAACTATAATGGATACAACTAAATATATAAATACTGCGGTTAGTATAGTTTACTAACCATGATCAATTTCATTCCATACTTAATATATCTAATTTACATCTATTTATTCTATTAGAATATTGACTTGGAGTTAAAACTATTGAGGCGACTGATTAATGATGGTTGCACCATTGTCTCTAAAGAATGTGCAATTCTGGCTTTAAATTTGAAAATGAATGTGCTCGTCAGATGATGTAGCAAATAAACGTACAACGAGGAAATGCAAGTAAAGATCCAATGAATTTAACTATCTTACAAGAGTACATAAATGACAGATTGTTAGTGGCTGATCGTCTATGGATAACGTGCAATTATCTATTAAAACAATGTTCATATCCAAGCAATAGTTGGTATCTTTTCTTGTTAATCTCCGTGAATCAAAATTCTAGATATATGGCTGCAGCCACAATGTTCACACACCAGGAAAAGTTAGGACACATGCAATGCAGTATTCAATTTGGTCCAAACATTATTTTGTCTTCAGACTTTCTCTCCAACAAACCAAATTTAAAGAAATATAGAAATAAACAAATAGAGTTGGAGATCATACCTTATTTACCTTGAATAAACAATGGGTGAGTATTTAAATACTTTGTTATTTACTATAATCTATTTGATTATATATTTTTTGTACTAATTTAGTCTAACATAAAATTATTTCTTCTACAGGCCAAACTGTGCAATTTTTCTACTCAAATACATAAAATGCTTTGTTCTGGGATATCCAATATAATCAATTTCATCAGACATGATGACTATATACAGAAGAAAGATTGCAGTAGATATTTGTTATAATGAATATTTTGTACATCCTCGTTCATCTTGATTGTAATGGAAATAAATACTGTTGGTTACTAATCTTCATTTTTTTATTGAATTCAATAAACAGCCCCATAATACATCAAATAGTCAGCCAACGTATGGTTTTCAACTTCAGACAATTCCTGCGGGGCTTCCTGTACTTTTCGTAAAAAGAGGCATTTGCATATTGTGGGATAGAGCTCTTGGAAAACAGTCGTACCCATCTACCTTCTTTCATGCGAAAGTTGACCAACTTCTTGATCAATTATTTTTGTTCACGATCCAAGCCGAACGAGAATGAATACCACACGGAAGAGTCAAGACCAGGCTCCCTAATGGATTCCCTTTTTTCTATACTTTTTATATAGCAAGATATTAATATTAAACTATTAAAATTTATTGAATAATCAGATTTCTTGAATAAAATATTATAAAAAAATATTCTCAAAATTTCAAAGTAAACGCGTTTTCTAGTTTTATGTTTTGAGAAATAATTGTCCAGAATGACAAAAAAAAACGTATTTTTAGTAATTTTAAAATAGGCACTCAAAACAAAAAATCCAAAATAAATTTAAAACTAAGAACTGAAACACGAAGAGAACAACCCCTTAGATTTTGAGAACATGAGTGCTAAACATAGGCTATATAAACCATTATGCATAATATGTAGCACAACTGGAACAGTCATGCTACATTGCTCACCTCCTTAACAGATAGAAAATAATATCACATGACATGACATGACATGACATTATATTATTAAATTGTTTTAAACGCAGTCACAATTTTCATCCAAATTTTCATCCAATCATTTTCATCCACATACACATCTGTCAAAGATGATGTCAAAAATCTCTAGCAATGTATAATATTCCAATCGAAATGGTTAATACGGTCCCACCTGATGGGATGGAGATCATTCTGTATTTCCAACCTTACATGTGCTAAGGTCGTCTCCAAATGAGACATTAAAATATCAAAACCATCAATTTTAGATGTAAAATGTTTACAATGCGGTACCAAACTTTGCACAATTTTGCCTTGGTACAATACTATTCATTTTGCATCATTTTTTATACCAAACGGTGCAAAGTCAATTTTACCATCTGTTTTCATTTGTCAAACAAATTGATTAAAGTGTTTATGTCATTTGTGTTATATTTTTTTAATACAATAAATTATTGTTGTTGTTGTGTGTATTTATAATAAATTTTAATAATGTAAAAAATAATAGTTAATGAATTTAATTTTTTTGCTAATGTAACGTAATTTTTTATTTAGTAATTTATGTAGTAAAATAAATAAAAAATAATTTTTCAAATAAATAAAATAAATAAAATGAAGAAAATGATTAAATTATGATTATTTGGTGTCAGTTTATGTATAATGATCAAAGATAATATTTTGGTGTCAAATTTTGGTTGTGTCCGAGATGGCTAAAAGGATTCTTGTTTTATAGACCTTTCCATTGATTTCGATGGCTTTCAATGTCCAGCCGAATTCCTAGTCCTCTTCAAAATTTCCCCAAAATAAACCCTGAAGCCTAATTACTTCTGAATTCCCCAAAATAAGACCATAATCTTAAAAACCGAGTTCAATCCAACATATATCTTCAATTTTTATAGTTTGTTGGACAGTGGCTGCCTGAATCTAGATTTCGACGGCTATGGCGAACAACGGCAACCCGACGCCACCGTACCGGCCGTATAGCCTGAAGAAAATCCTCACGAACCACACACGCGCCGTCTCCTGCGTGAAGTTTTCGAAAAACGGCAAGTTTTTCGCCTCCGCGTCTCTCGACAAAACCCTCGTTGTCTGGTCCTCGGAAACCTTAACCAAATTGTTCAGTTTAACAGGCCATTCTGATGGAATCTCTGACTTGGCCTGGTCCTCTGACTCGACATACATCTGCTCTGCCTCGGACGATCGTACGCTCCGAATCTGGGACGCACGCTCCGCCGAGTGCGTCAAAACCCTCAAGGGACACAATGATATCGTCTTCTGCGTAAACTTCAATCCCCAATCTAATTTGATCGTTTCAGGGTCGTTTGATGATACGGTTCGGATTTGGGATGTGAAAACGGGTAAATCTTTGCACGTCATCCGGGCACATGCGATGCCAGTTACATCTGTGCATTTCAATCGGGACGGTTCGTTGATTGTTTCTGGGAGTCATGATGGTTCGTGTAAAATTTGGGATGCCTCCACTGGCGCCCTTTTGAAGACTCTCATTGATGATAAAGTTCCCGCTGTGTCTTTTGCCAAGTTCTCACCGAATGGGAAGTTCATACTTGTTGCTACCCTTGACAATATTCTGGTAAGTATTTTCTGTTTGAAAACTATAGAACTTTTGTTTTGAAGAAATTTGTTGTCCAACTTGAGTATGTTTTCGAAACTGAGATGTTAACAATATATAGAACATTAATCACAAAGAATTAACATTAATCACAAAGAAAAAGTTAGGTTTAGCATTTTTTTGGTTCCTTTTTGGATGGGTTTTGGGAGTTATTAATTATGGTGAAATTTGTATGGAACAATAATTCCTTTCATCACCAATTGTAGTTCTAAATAAATTCACGGAAAGCCTCAAATTATTCAAATGTTTTTGCTATTAAGTGCAATTTAGCAAATTATTTCAAGTTCTGGCTTGGAATTCTGTTATTCAAACTCCTTTGTTGTGACGTTGGTTGATTACAGAAGCTTTGGAACTACTCAACTGGAAAGTTCTTGAAGATATATTGTGGTCACAAGAACAGAGTATATTGCATAACACCAACATTCTCTGTGACAAGCGAGAAGTATATTGTTAGTGGATCGGAGGATCACTCCATATACCTGTGGGATTTACAGGGTAAAAATTTGGTTCAGAAACTCGATGGACACACTGATACTGTTGTATCCGTAACATGCCATCCCACAGAGAACATGATTGTTTCCGCAGCGCTTGATAATGACAGAAGTGTGAGAGTCTGGGTTCAAAACTAATGCCTTTTGGAAGTGAAGATTGGTTAGTTTCTTCCTTTGATTTATTGGTCAGAAAGTTCTCTTAAGGGCTCATGATACTAACCTTTGTTACGATGTTATATATTTTAGGGTTCTTTAGATTTATGCTCTTTGTTTTTCTTAACATGTCAATATATTCTTTCAAAATGCTATTTAAAGTTGGTGCATCACTTAATGGCCTGTTACTGCATTTGTTATTACAGTCATGCCTCTGCTAACACCTGTTCAAAATACTAATTGTTTGTTATCACCTTCCACCAAAATGTTTTGAAAGCTGGTGCACCACTTAATGGCGTTTTACTGTATTTGTTATTACTTAGATACTCTGCTAATACATGTTTAAATTACTTAATGTTTCCACCAAAATATTATGAAAGTAGGTGCACCACTTAGTGGCCCATGACCATGTTTGTTATTACTTAGATACTCTGCTAACACGTGTTCAAAATACTATTTATTTTTTTTATCACATTCCTCCGAAATGTTATGAAAGTTGGTGGACCACTTAATTGCGTGTTCTGTGTTTGTTATTGTTTGGATACTCTGCTAACACATGTTTAAGATACTTGTTGTTTTTTATCATCTTCCACCCAAACATTTGAAACTTGATATGCATGTCACAGATTAAGAGATGCATACCATATTTAAGAGTCTGCAATTAGAGAACCCTTCAAAATAGGGATTTAGAAGGTTGATAGATATTTTCTTCCCCTTGGCTTAGCAGGTTTGTTTATGTTTTATCGTGAGTGAGAACAAACAACATGGCATAGAATTTTGAATCCATTCAGTAACAAATAGAAATACTCGTACTTGTTTGTGTTTGGTTTTCATTTGAACAACAGGAAAGAATGCAAAATTAAGCCCTTGTTCGTGCTCCATTTTAATGAGATTTTGGGATAAAATATATTTTGGAATGGTGATTGTGGTTAAAAAAGAAGGAAAAGTTTTAGGTTTACATGTAATATTATTTTATTGAAAAATGTAGTTAAAAAGAAGAAAGAAAAATGCATTAAAATGTTAATGGAGCCCAAACAGGGGCTGAGATATATTTGAACCCAAAGTGACTTGCACTGGTATCTGAGATGTTACCTGCACCCAGCTTTGGAACATCAATAGTTTAACATCCCCTTGTGATAAAAGAGAAAGGTTGGAGGTCCTTACATGTTATTTCTAAGGCTTACAGCTCAAGGCTAAGCCTCATGGCAACTCAGGTTTTACCCATTCATCTTTAGTTTTTGGGGTATTTTATTACTGTCTAGTTATTTCGGCTAGTTTTTTATAACTAGAATAATATGTAGGTATATTATTTTCCATTTTCTTCCTTCACACGGAATGAATGTGAAGGAAAGAAGCATCATTGCAAGTGAAGGAGGACCCAGAAAATAAAAAGAAACTAATTGTGATGAGATGATAGTGAAGTCAAATTTGTTGACCCCTTCTAGAACCTATTAGTAGTGATGTTATAGGAGACTCTGGGTTGTTGCTCCTCCTGGAGTGGATTACACTTTTTGTTAGTTGATATAGGAGACTCTGGGTTCAGTGGGTTGTTGCTCCGCCTGGAGTGGATTACACTTTTTGTTAGTTGATATAGGAGACTCTGGGTTCAGTGGGTTGTTGCTCCTCCTGGGGTGGATTACACTTTTTGTTAGTTGATTACTATTTAAGATCTTGTTGTTTACTATTTTGTTGATCTATTTTATGTCTATGTGCAAGTTTGACTTAATTTGTTTCATAATAACATATGGTTTGTTATATTTTATATGTTTATAGTATTACAAATTTATTATTGGTTTGCCTCAAAGCTTATACCTCATCTCCCACAGGCAAAACATTATGGTACCCTGTCTGAAGTTCCAAATAAAACTGAAACTTGTACACAATTAATGGTTCAATCAAAATCCACTCTCTTCGAATTTAAATTTTTTATACACGGCATTTGGGCAAAATCTTAGGGAAATCTAGTTTGCCAGATTACAAGCTGAAGTTAGCTCATGCTGTAAGTTGAGAATCTATGTACAGTGTTTCTTGAGGAGCAACACATAATCCGATCATGATGTTCGTATAGAAAATTGTGTTTCCGTAATTGGAATATCCCTGTTCAATGGTTTTCTGCATTTATGACCGCTACAATTCTATTCTAGACTTTGTTATCGATATCATTGATCCTGAAATTGCTTTGTTTGCACTTGGCAGACTACAGAACTTTTTCACAATATCAAATTCAAAAGGGGGCAGGAAAAGAGAATATTAGCGAAACAAGATGGATATGAGCATCTGAATCTGATACTTACTTGTATTGTGGTATTCTATTCTCAGATGGCATAGTTCTCATATTTATGAGAACCGGTATATTCTTCCCTGGCAATATTATTCTGTAGGGCAGCGAATAAGAGGACATAGAAGATCGCCATATCTGAATTTCAGTATGTCACTTTGCTTGGAATAGCAGTTCTATTTAAACAAACATTGCGTCTCCACTACATCCTCTCCCTGCTCATGTCGTTGTTGTGATTATGTTCTCACTGAATAAGATTATGACACCAAAAGATTAGAGTGCGTTTGGCTTACTGTTTTGAAGCCATTTTCAATTTTCAATTTTCTAGAACACTCAAAATGTGTTTGGTATGTCATGTTCAAAAATATATTTTCGAAAACAAGGAAAATTTTACGACATGAAACTCAAAATTACTTTTGGACGTTTGGAGTGTTTTCATTGAAAATATAAAAAAAAAAAAAAAAAAAAAAAGGAAAATGAACTTAAAATTTTCTCAAATTAAAATAATTGATAAAATCATACAAAACCTATTCAAATACAGCTTTAAAAAAAAAAAATTATTACATATTAGCATAAAATTGATGTCTCGTTAAACAATCAAATTAATTGAAAAAAAAAATGTCATTAAAATATTGCTAAATTTTTTAAATCAAATGCATTTTCTCCTTTCTTTTTTCTTTTTAAATTTTGAGAAATAGTTTTTCGGTATGACAAATCAAACGTATTTTCTGCAATTTTAAAATAATTCCTCAAAATAGAAAATGAGAAAATAAATTCAAAATTGAAAGTAGAAAACGGAAACGCAAACTAAACGTACCTTAATTTTTTTTTCAAGTATCCTAGCAGAACTACTACAGTGTTGCTAACTTCTGCACAATGAAATGCATGTTCTTGCTCATTCAACACATTTCAAGATTCAATGGAGTACAGCAGAATTTTGATCGGTGAGGAGAAAATAAATTTTAACTTCGTTCTTTTAACAACAAATCAAAGAATCTAAAAGTGAATTATATTTGCTTCCCTTCATGTGAGTAATACTGTTATGTCACCGAAAGATGTCTTCAATGCCAAGATTCACCGTAAGATATCTCTTTCCAGGGCATGAAAGCTTGGTCTCTTTACAGCTGCAATCACATTGCTACAATCAAATTCCACAATAGAAATGAGTAGTCCTCGGTCAAAAGCAACTTTGAGCGGAAAAGTCTACATGTACATTGTTAGGAATATATAACACTATATATCCCACTTGTTATAAGTATGGACTCACACATATCTCCGCATTGGTATAGTATTGTCCACTTTGGGCCTAGGCCATCATGGCTTTACTTTTGAACTTACCCAAAAAGCCTCATACCAATGGAGATATATTTCCACACTTATAAATCCATGATCCTCCCCATTTTTATCCGATGTGGGACTTTGGTCACATACCTAACAATCCTCCCCTCAAACAAAGGACCACCGAGCCTTCCTTCAAACTATCATCTATCCGTCCATCTTCCTCATCAAGAGCTTATTCTATCCAGATCAACTCCTCTCCACCGCGTTCGGGCACACGCCTTATGTTAAGCATCCGGAGCACACCGCTTGTCAAATAGAGCTCATCAACGGATCCCATCGCGAGCTAATCGAGACACCACCTTCGTTCGACATTCCAAGGATTCATCTACATGGCCAATTTTGAGGCTTGGCTTTGATACCACTATTAGGAATATGTAACACCACATATCCCGCTTGATATAAATATGGGCTCACACATATCTCCACATTGATATGATATTGTCCACTTTGAGCCTATGCCCTCATGGCTTTACTTTTGAACTTACCCAAAAGGTCTTATTCCAATGGAGATATATTTCCACACTTATAAACCCATGATCCTCTCCATTTTTATCCGATGTGAGATTTTGATCGCATACCCAACATACATAATTTTGATACATATACTTTTTGCATAGCCCACTTTAAGCTGTTCCCATGGTGCCACACATTTCCCAGCAAACGATTCAACATCACTCGAAACTCATTTTAACTACAGATTCTCTCATAAAATAATGTTATACGTAAATTTAAAAATTTTCTTTATTTTTTTACCATCATTCTCCAAAAAATCACAATTTTAAAACATATTTTTCCCTCAATTTCAATTTAATGAAGCCCAAATAGGGACATTAATCACTTAGAGTGTGTTTGATGGAAATTATTAGGGAAGAATGAATTTTGAAATAGTGATATGATGGGATGTGGTTGAAAAAGAAGGAAAAGTTATTGATATGATAGAAAATATTATTTTATTGAAAAATGTATGGTATGATTGAAAATGAGTAGAAGAATGAAAATGAGAATATGGGTCAAACGGAGCCTTAATAAATCAAAAGTAGAAGTGAAATATTTGGTTAATCTATATATTTTCTTTAAATCTATTACTTAAATGATTGAGTGCCATATGAGGAAATGATTGGAATTCGAGAGCCTATTCTGTTACATTTTCCGTTACAAAAAATATGGGGGAAAATATATATAGGTCCTGTTTGATTCTCATTTTAATTCTCATTCTCATTCTTTTACTCATTTTCAACCACACATTCTTCAATAAAATAATATTTTCCATCACATCAATAACTTTTCCTTCTTTTACAACCACACATTTCCCATTATATCACTATTTCAAAATTCATTTTCCCAAATAATGTCTATCAAACACACTCATAATTACAAATATTTCAATATACACTTTAAAAAATAAAAAAGTTGTGAAAAAGTTTCAAAAATCGGTGGTCACATTTGATAACAAATTTTTGACTTATAAATAAATTAAATAGGTCAAGGTCAAAATAACATACATATTTGATTCTTATTTTGGAGGAAAGAATGTATTTTGAATAGTTGATTGATGAAAAATGAGTGATTACAAATTAAGGAAAAGTTTTGGGCTTGCGTGTAATATTATTTTATTTAAGAATGTGTTGTTGAAAGAAAAGAGAAAAAAATGATAATCAAACAGGGGCACAATTTATTGTCACAATAACAAATCGCACAAGGTCACAATCACAAAAAACAAATTGTGACTCACAATTACAAATTTAGCCCCCGTTTGAGCCACATTCTTTTCATAAGAATATATTTTTGAATAGTGTATTGATGAGAAATATGTGGTTAAAAAAATGAAAAGTTTTGGATTTGCATGTAATATTATTTAATTGAAAAATATATGATTGAAATGATGTCAAATCACTGTTTAAGAATACATTTTTTCTAAAAAATGAGCTCAAACAAGGGCTTAATCTCAATCACACATTTTTTTATGTCACATTATTTATTGGTTTCAAATTATCTATTTTATTGTTCACATATTATTTATTCATCACAAATTACCCTATTATTGGTCACAATGACTTGAATAATTGATCACAAATGTTATTCATTATTCTACCACAACCGCACCACCATCGGCACAACCCTAAATTTTCTTCTTTCCGATGTATGGCGACATGATATGCGCCATCTCAGGGAGCACTACATATCACAACCGCGTTACACTAGCTTATTATGTTTAAGCGTGTCATTTTATTATTTAATGGTATTCTTGAAATCCATTATAGGAAGATCGATGGAGGGACTGATAGAATGCGAAGCGAATTTGGTGGTGAATCTACAACCATCCATGGCAAAATGCGTCAGCAATGCTATCCTCCGGGAGCTAAGCTCTCTCCTCTTTATGTAATTTTTCATGTACCTGTTTCTCCTAAACCTTCATTCGCTTAGAACGTAAAAATTAACATTTCAAATATTAGCACTAGACCAAATTGATTTCAATGTCGTTCAATTTTTATATGAATATTTGAATCAGCGAGTTTTGTTTCTTTGAATTTGTTTCTTGTCCTTGTAGGTACAATGAGACTTTTGATGGTGTGGTATTGACGTATGATCTTTGGCAAAAATTCTTCCAGGAATTCATCTGTATCTTGGTTAGGGGTGGGCAAAAATCCGACCAATCCGATCAACCCAACCCAAACCGATCGATTTGAGTTGATTTTTTAAGTTCAATTAGGTTGAGTTGGGTTGAAAAATTGAATTTAAGGTTGGGTTGAGTTTTGGATTATGAATTAAAACTCAACCCGACCCAACCCGACCCAACCCAACCCAACCCAATGAATTAAAAAAATTAATATATAAGATGAAAAAAATAAATTAGATAGACATAACAGTAAAGATAAGATAATAACTTATAATATATAAATGTCAATTTGTTTCACATAGACCGATTCACATGAACACTATTTAAAATGCAATGTCATTTGACGTTAAAATAAAAATTAAAGACATGATAATGAATTGATTGAATTTAAAAAAATTATAAAAAAGAAAATGCTTCTTAAATTTTAAATTTATTTATACATTATTTTTAAAAAAAATTCCTTATATATGTGTTTAAAAAGCGTAAATTTTCAAGTAAATTCAAATTCTCAAAAATTATCCAAATTTAACAAATAAATCGAATCTAACTTTGATTGGGCCGAAGCCCAAAATCGGTGGGTTGGGTTGGGGGTTTAAATCAATAATTGGGTTGGGTTGGATTGGGTTTTATTGATTTTTTATCAAATCGATCAAATTGGGTTGGGTTTGAGTTGAAAAAAATCGACCCAACCCAACCCAACCCACGTCCACCCCTAATCTTGGCATGAGCCTAAGAGCAAAATTGTTGCTTTTCAGTTGGAAGCCCAATATGCTTTTAGGTAGTTTCCCTAGACTTTCTCGCTAGTGTGAAATTTTGAATATGTTTATGGAAGGTGGAAAAATGTTCGATGGAATAAGAACTATGTAAATTGGAGGAGCTTATTGATACTCTCTTCTTCTTCACTTGTCTTTACTCACAGAAGGAGAGGTAGTTAAAATTAGTAGACAGTTGATTCATGCAGTGATTCTTGGTTTTTCATCTGCTGTAATAGCAGTTGAAGACATGCGATGAATTCAGAATAAAGTTGTAAGCCTTTTGTCCTTAAAGATCCTATATTACCCTGTAACTTCTACCATATAATACCCCGTAACTTCTTTAAAGTATATTGTGACTTATGTGCGTACCGTAGGAAATTTAGGGCCTTCTTGAAAATGTTTATTTTTTCCTTTAAGGACCATTTTTGGGAATTTTAATGGGAAATTCCTTTTACTAAAGTTGTGTATCGAGCCACTCGGTATCTAAACTAGAGAAACAGAAGAGTAAAGAGTATGTGCATGTTTATATGAATCTTTTTATAAACATTTACAGATTGATGGAGTTTGGTGCAATGTTGGTCGATGTGCAAAGAGATTGGAATCAGTCAATGTCCACGAATGTTAGTTATTGCTTTGTTCACGTTCTTAGATTATTTTTATGGCTAAGTTAGGAGAAGAATATGTTTAATCCAGTTTGTTAAACAATGTTGCTTTTGTAATTGCCTCTACGACCTCAAACCTTTTGATTGTCCATATGTCTGTCACTTAATCAAGAAAATTGATTTTATTACATTTTTATCAATTTTAGTAACTTCATATTTTTCACATAAAATATTTAAAATAACTAAATTTAAAAATAAAAAAAAAAAAAAAAAAATTGTCGCCGTCTTCCCACCAAAATCAAAACCAAAACCAAAACCAAACAATCCAAATCCATAAACTTGTCACCACCTTTCACCATCAATACTACAAACTAGCAAGACCCTTATCCACAGTTCTTTTCTTCTTCTTTCTATCTCAATTTCAATTACAAAGCTCATGCAGATAAAAACCTTTTCTTTTCAATTAAAATTAATTGAGAAGAGGAGGAAATGATGAACTTTGTAGTGAAATCAAACTCAAAGCACAATCACAAGCAAGACCTGATCGAATCCCATCGAATGATTTCTTGAATAAAAAAGTACAAGAAGTATACACAAATTTATACACACAAAACCCTTGAATTTCCCTACTGTTCCCCAATTTCACCACAAGATCCCCGGACCTTGCTGATTTAGAAGTCTCATTTGAATAGTAAAAAGTAAATTTTTTTTTTTTTGTCCAATTTAACAAAAATCTCTCTCTTAGTGTTATTTGTGTGCATCTTGTTAAAATAAGTATTACATTGACATAGACCTATTATTATTAGGGAAGAATTCATAAACCACGGTTTAAGTATGACCAATTCATATTTTAGCTCTAAAGTTTGGTCTATGCAAAAATCAGGTTTCATTAATTAATTAAATTATTATTATTAATTAATTAATTATTTTAAAGTCACAGTTATGCGATTCATGATCACAAATTATTTCGATGTCAAAAATCAAAAAAATTTATAGGTCACAGATTATCTCGAAGTCACAAATTGAAAAATTTACAGGTCACAGTTTATTTTATTGATCACAAATTCAACAATTACAAGTCACAGTTTATCTGTGAATCACAGATTTTAAAATTGGTTGGTCACGGGTTATTAAATTTCAAGGTAACAGTTTAATATTTGATTACATATAACCAAATATTTGGTCACATTCCATCGCCACCCAACACCCCCACGACCGCACCACCACACCTGCCATCACAAACATCAACCGCCTCCACCACCATTGACCACCACCACCAACACTACCACGACAGACCCATCGCCACCATCTCACCACCACCAACAAAACCTCCGCCACCATCTCACCAAAATCACGGTAATCACCACCACCACTACTGGTACCAAGAATCACCACCAGTGCCCCATCTCCACTATACCACCACCAAAAAAACCCCAAAACTCAACCTTCATCACCGTCACACCACCACCATGCTTCTAAACCACCGCCAAATTCAACCACTGCCGCAGCCACCAAACCACCGCCAAATTCAACCACTATCACCACACAATCACCACCACCACACAACACCATCCAAACGCCACCCAAACCGACAGATCCACCACCACAAAACACTGTCCAAACCCACAAAATCGACACCAGCCTAAACTGCTTCTGCTTCGCGCGCGTTGCTACAGTGCTTCCTGTGAAGAGTCGTCGGAGTGGTGGATCTGCTTCACGGTTTCATTTCACCGCCGCAACTGGCGGTGATTCGCGAAGGGGAAAGTGGGACTGCTGTGTGCTTCTTCATTACAACAGCACCACGCGAAGGGTGCTCAGGCAACGACATGCTCTGACAGTGCACTCGTCGCAAGACCGACGACTGATACAATAGAGAAGAGAGAGAGAGAGAGAGTGGCGAGAGACAGACAGACAATCGCGAGGAGAGGGAGATCTAGGGTTGGGGGTGTTGTGTAGTGTTAGTTATATAATACCTGAAAAATGCACAAGTAAAGATTGAACCTGGATTATGAAATGTCATCTCCAAAGTCTGCGTCTTATTATTTCGGTTCGGCCCATGAGAGCCTCTGAAAGAAGTCTCACTTACTTCAAAACCTGGGGCTAAAGACAAATCGCCGGTGAATTAGACGAACAGCCTGTTACCGACACTTCTTAGTGGCTAAGGCTGCGGCGGTACTAGGCGTAAATCTCTTCATCCAACATAATTTTCTATCGGCGCCTCTCTCTGCTTGCATTTTTTTACTCTATGCTTCATATATTGTAATTGAATGACTTATGGTTATGACTTGACTTTTAAAGGAATATGGCGGAGAAGGCAGTGACTATCAGAACTAGGAAGTTTATGACCAATCGACTCCTCTTCAGGAAACAGTTTGTAAGGACTAGTTAATTGTATTTATTTGAATTATATATTTTTGTTGCTTTTATTCACTTTGTGCACTTCTCCTTCAATTAATATTTGTTATTTATGGGTTTATTTGGTAGATCATTGATGTGCTACATCCAGGGCGACCCAATGTTTCCAAGGTTTGCTCCTTTCAATATATGAAAATCTATTGCATTTTATTTTTTGACGATTTTTTGCAATATTTTAGTCCATAAGTGCATGACTTCTAGACGCATGCTGGAATCTGTTGTGTAGTTTCTAGAATAGATTATAACTTCTCCTTGTGTGATCTTATTTCATGTGTTAACCAAAATAATGAAGAAAAATATTTTCCTTTTAGAGCTATACCATGTGTGAACTAGCAATAATGGAATGATGGGAAATAGGAAATGGAGTGAATGAGTAATCATAAATGTTTATAGATACGAAAAGAAGACGGTGTATGGTGATGTTTTTTTAACTAGTCTCAATTCAAGCTTTATTCTCTATATTTTTCTTTTATAGTAAATTCTGAGCTGAAGCGTTTGTCCCCTTCAATTTTACGGACGTGAGCAATTGTTATGTGATTTTGTTGTGGATAGGAGTATGCAGCTTTATATCTTACCTATTTATCTTGTTACTGTAGGCTGAACTAAAGAAGAAATTGGCGAGGATGTACGAGGTTAAAGATCCCAATGCTATTTTTGTGTTCAAATTCAGGACCCACTTTGGTGGAGGCAAATCTACTGGTTTTGGCTTGATCTATGATTCTGTGGAGAATGCTAAGAAATATGAGCCAAAGTATGGACTCATCAGGGTAATTCGTCGCCATATTCAACTATTAATGTAGTCTTCTATGAAACATATGAAGTGACTTTTGCAATTTACCTATGGATAGTGAGAGCCAAATTGTTAGCAGTTCTTGGCTTGTCTTTTTTATGATGAAGGTTTTGTTTAACTAGGACTGTGGGGGACTGCGAAATATGTATACTTTCTTGCTTGTAGAATCAATAACGAGTCACTAAATTGAGCTTCGTGACAGTATAGAATCATTTTGTTTAATAGGTTCCTTTGTAAGTTGTAATACCATGTTTACACCGCCTAGGCAGTTGTTTTTACTGCACATCATTTAGTAGATAGATACAAAACACGTGTCTTCACCCAAAAGTGTAGCTCTTTTAAAAGTCAAAATCAAGTTAGTTTTTACTGCCTTCTTCCAACTCATAGCTCTTTTATTAGTGTGTTAACTCTATAATATTTTTTTTCCTTTGACATAGATGTGTAGAAAAGGCAAAAATTCCCTGTTAGTGAATTTTTTTTGTATTGCCTCCGATAACTTGGTCATTCTGGGTCTGTGTTCTATGATGGTTGATTCACTTGTCTCTAAAATCTTAAAATGTCATGACCTTTGTATGCAGAATGGTCTTGATACCAAAGTTGAGAATTCTAGGAAACAGCTGAAGGAGAGGAAGAATAGGGCTAAGAAGATCCGTGGAGTAAAGAAGGTAGAGTATGCCAGGTCGCTCTGAGAGATTCTGCGAATTATGTTTGTAAAACTGGAAACACATGCAAGGGTTCTTCACACTATTTGGTCTAAGTTTAAGTTATAATTTCCATGAAAATACCTTAAAGCTAACTTATTCATGAAGAACTTGTGTGTTAAGAAAAGCGGATAGGTAGCTTTTCAAGCACTTGAAGAAAATAGATTGGAAGACATTGCTCTGTCTTAATATAACGTTTATGACAATTTTGATCACATGATATTCTCATGTTATCTGCTTTTGTTGTGCAGACAAAGGCTGGAGATGCGGCCAAGGCTGGGAAGAAGAAATAAGTTTCTAGAATTTTGTGCCTTCCTGGTATATGAATTAAACGGGAAGAGCACTCTCTTTGCAGTGGAGTTTCTGTATCATCAGCTATTCTTATTGTACCTTAGTCTAATTTAAAATTTTCTTAATGTTGAATTGTTAAAAATTTTGTGGGATGTTTCGGTCAGATTCTAATGAAGTCCTATCTCAATTACATAGCTTACACAAGAGTTGATGAATTGGGCCCTTTTTTTTCTTTTTTTTCAAAAAATGCAATAGTGTTATGATGGAGAATGAGTGATTAAAAAATAAGGAAATATTTTGGATTTACGTGTAATATTATTTTATTAAAAATGTGCGGTTGAAAATGAGGTCAAATCACTGAATAATGTATTTTGATAGAAAAAATAGGCTTAAACAATATCATAATCTCTTTTGTTTACAAGTTGAACATGGTAGAGCTTTGAGGAACCAAATTGAAATAATCTCTTTGTAGTCAAATTGAAGATGTCAATGCTATGAGAAACCTAATCGAAAAACTTGAACTTGTATTTATACCCTTAATCTTTGTTGACTTTATTGGATGTCAATGTAAATGCCCTGCTATAAATATCTTGTTGAGATGGTTATGTTCTAAAGCTCTTCTTTCAGGTCTATTATGTTCAGGTGTTTTAGGTCCCTGTACTATAAACTAGAGGTTTAAATCTAGACAATGAAGTGGAAAAGTGATGTGATTCTAATTGCACGTTTTAAACTTTAGGGAGAATTAGAGTTGGCCTTCCCAACCTTTTGGGGAGTGTGGACAAATAAATTATATGTGCTCATGAACATTAAAATTGACATTCAAATCGAAAAGTCTTCATTTTATTCGTAGAGGGGTCACAGAATAATATTGGGTTTGAATCCCAACTGTTTGGAAACAAACTATAAACAGGAACATACTCGAATAGGAAGACCAATATTTAGATTAATCATTGACAAGGCCAAAATAAAAAGATGAGAGGAGTCGAGGGAAAGTCTGCCACACATTAGCAATTAATAAATAGTACCAGATTAACTAATAAAGAGATGGAACTAACAACTGTAGAGAATGAAATCCGATAGACACTAGAAAACTTAAGAGTTGTATTGCATAGAAAATACTTCAATACTTTATTCATAGGAAACTAGGCTTTAAATAGCCTTTGCAAAACAGAAATAAAACAGAATGCTCCTAATAAAAGAGAACTAAATCAGCTACCTAAAATCATGGAAACAAAACGAAAAATAAGATTGAGACCTATTCTACAGGTCTATTTTTAACAGAAAATATCACGCAAGACTTGGTAAAACCCTTCTGCACTCCCTTCAATCCCTCCTTTAAACTAAAATGCAGTAGCATTTATTTTACTTTTGCTGCTTCAACCATTCCTAGCATATCTCGAAGCTTCAGAAACTGCTCCATCTTTATTGGCTTCGTCATAAGATCTGCTATTTGCTCATGTGTTCTACAATGCCTCAACATCATTGTTCCTTCGCTCACCAAGTCCCTTAGGAAGTGAAACTTCATGTCTATATGTTTACTCTTTCCATGGAACACTGAATTTTTTGAAAGCTGTATCGTTGAGCTATTATCACAATTGATCACACTGCTTCCCTCTCCAATATGACCAAGATTTTCGAGCAATTTTCTGAGTTAAATGCACTGACAAGCACATGATGTAGCAGCTATGTATTCAACCTCTGTTGTGGATAATGTTACAATAGGTTGTTTCTTCGAAGACCATGACACAACTCCTTTTCCAAGCAAGAACACGAATCCAGACGTACTTTTCCTGTCATTGAGATCCCCTGCAAAATCACTATCTGTATATGCAATTAAATCAGTCATTTCTTCATTTCTGTATAGAATTCCCAACTCCGTTATTCCTTTTAGATATCTAAGAATCCTCTTTGCTACACTCCAATGTGCCTCTGTTGGAGAAGACATGAACCTGCTAATGAGACTCACCCCATACATTATGTTTGGTCGAGTAGCTGTTAAGTACATGAGACTGCCAACAACTTGTTTAAACATTGTTGGATCAACTCTTGGTCCTTCTTCATCCTTGAAGAGCTTTGTGCCTGGCATGATAGGATTTCCCACCGCATTGTTATTCTCCATTCCAAACCGAGCTAACACTTCTCGAGCATATTTACGCTGGCATATGAAAATTCCTTTCTGATTTTGAATTACTTCCACTCCCAGGAAGTACCTCATTCTACCCAAATCAGACATATCGAACTCATGCATCATTGAGTTCTTAAAATCTTCACACATAATTTTATCATTCCTAGTGTAAATCAAATCATCAACATAAAGACTCACAATTAAAAGCTTACCACCCTCCTTTGCTTTTGTAAACAAGGTATGCTCACAGAAGCACCGTTTGAATCCTTCACGAGAAAAGTATGCTTCAATCCGACTGTACCAGGCCCTTGGTGCCTGTTTGAGCCCATACAATACATTGTTGAGTTTATACACCTTCTCTCCTTCACCCTGTTTCTCGAAACCCAGAGGCTGTTGTATGTATATTTCTTCTTCGAGATCTCCTTGAAGAAATGCACTTTTCACATCTAATTGAAACACCTCCCATTTGTTTTGTGCTGCTGTTGCTAAGATGAGTCTGATTGTATCCAGCCGAGCAATTGGAGTGAACACTTTTGTATAATCAATCCCATATTGCTGTGCGTACCCTTTAGCAACTAACCTTGCTTTGTACTTTTCTATCTCTCTATGTTCATTCAGTTTTGTCTTGAACACCCATTTCACTCCGATTGGTTTGACACCTTTCGGCAAATTACACAAACTCCAGGTGTCATTCCTTTCGATGGAGTCAATTTCTTTCTCTATTGCATTTCTCCACTTCTTACTTTTCACAGCCTCTTGGTAGGTTACTGGACCATCCTCTGACATCATCATCATTACAGCTTCTTCTTCTTCTGAAAGTCCCTCCCCAGAAATGTATTCTGATATCCAAGTTGGTGTTTTACATTGTCTTTCTGGCCTTTCTGTTGGAGAGATTGGATTGCTTTCATCTGATGAGTTTGATGAATTGTTCCCTCCTTCTGGTCCAGCTCCATTACTTTCTTCTCCTTCTTCGTTGTCACCGTACTCCAGAACATCCAAGCTTTCTTCTTCCTTGCTTCTATTCCAATCCCAGCCTACGTTCTCCTCAAATACAACATCACGACTTATGCAGATTTTCTTTGTTGTCGGATCAAGGAGTCTATATGCCTTAGATTTTTTACTAACTCCAAGGAATACGTGTACTCTGCTTTTGTCTTCTAACTTGCTCCTTTTTTGATCTGGAATGTGTACATGTGCTAAATAACCAAAGATTCTAGAGTAATCTACCTTTGGTTTAATGCCATTCCAAGCTTCTTGTGGAGTCTTGTCTTCCAGGGCTGTTGTTGGACATCTATTCAGGATGTGGATGCACCAGTTTGCTGCCTCTGCCCAGAACTCTTTTGGCATATGCTTTTCATTCAACATGGATCGAACCATGTTCATAATTGTTCGATTCTTGCGCTCAGCAACTCCGTTTTGCTAAGGCGTATATGCTGATGTGAGTTGTCTGCTAATCCCCTGTTCTTTGCAAAAATCTGTGAATTCATTTGAAGCGAACTCACCTCCTCTGTCCATTCCTAGGCATTGAATGCTTTCTCCAGCTTCCTTTTCCACACATGCTTTGAAACTCTTGAACATAGCAAATGCTTCTGATTTCTGGTTTAGAAAAAATATCCATGTCTTACGTGAGAAATCATCGATGAAACTCAAAATGTACCTTTTGTTGCTGTTAGATGTCGGGGTAATAGGGCCACATATATCTGAGTGTATCAGCTGCAATCTATGTGCTGACTTCCATAGACTCTTCTTTGGGATGTTCTCTCAGTGTTGCTTACCTACAAGCAATGAGCACAGCTTTTGTGGGGCTTTAATAGTTGGCAGCCCTTCTACCATTCCTTTGTGTAATAAGGTATTTAAGCCTTTGTAGCTTAAATGCCCAAATCGACAGTGCCACAAGTGTGACTCATCCATGGATTGAACCTGCATACATCTTGGAGTTTTTGACACCATACCAGCTAGAAAATAGAACATCCTATTTCCACTCATGTTGGAGTGCACAATCACTCCATTTCTTTGATGATACACCTTGCAGGTGCTATTTTGAATCACCACTATCAACCCATTTTCTTGTAACTGACCTACACTTAGTAGGTTATTCTTTAATTCAGGAATGTAATACACATTTGATATTACCTGAATGATGCCATTCACCTGCATGTGCACACTCCATTTTCCCATAACTGCAATGCGACTGTCATTCCCCAGCTTCACGGTTTGTTTGAAACTTTCATTCAATTCTGAAAACCATTCTCGATTACCACTCATGTGGTTGCTACAACCTGAGTCGAGAAACCAGATTTCATCTCTGGTAGCTTTGTGTTCTTCTATGTAAGCCATGAGTAGAAGCTCATCCTCTTCATCAAACTCTACAAAGTTTGCTTTTCTCTCCCATTCAGGACACTTGTACTGATAGTGCCCTATCTTGTGACAGCGATAGCATTCAATCACTGCTTTGTTTGTTGGCTGCCTCCATCGACCTCTGCCTCGGCTGTTCCCAATCATGCCTCGACCTCTGCCTCGAATGTTTCTCTCTTCATGTGTCACCTTTAATACTTGCTCTTCCTCTTTTACCTTCCTTCGAAACTTTTGTTCATGTACAACCAACCAGCTTTGTAGCTCATCAACAGTTAGGCAATCTATGTCTTTTGCCTCTTCAATAGATACTACGATATAATTGAATCTCTCAGTGAGAGTTCATAGTATCTTTTCCACAATCTTGATGTCTTGCATGGCCTCTCCATTGTTACGCATGTTGTTTGCTACCAACATTACCCAAGCAAAGTATTCTGTGACTGACTCTTCTTCCTTCATCTCCAAGACTTCAAACTCCCTTCGAAGTGCTTGCAGTTGTGATCTCTGTACCCTTTTACTCCCTTGGTACTTCCTCCTCATTGAATCCCAGAGTTGTTGAGCAGTCTCTTTCTGAAGGATTGTCTTTAAGATGCTTTTGTCAATGGCTGAGAATAAGTAATTTTTAACCTTCAAATCTGTTAGTTTCAGATCTGCTCTCATAGCTTCTTGTGCCTCGGTTTCTCTTATTCCTGCCTTTGGTTCACTGTAACCTGGATCAATGAGGTGCCACCATTCTTTTGATCGAAGTAGATTTTCCATCAGCATATTCCAGTGATCGTAATCGCCGTCAAATTTCGGAATGCTTAGTAGGTTTTGCCCTTCCTTCGACATCTCACTTTTCACTTTGTTTTCTCTCTTTTATATGCTTGTGAAGTCAGACCCTTAACCCGTGCTCTAATACCAATTGTAGAGAATGAAATCAAATAGACACTAGAAAACTTAAGAGTTGTATTGCATAGAGAATACTTCAATACTTTATTCATAGGAAACTAGGCTTTAAATAGCCTTTGCAAAACAGAAATAAAACAGAATGCTCCTAATAAAAGAGAACTAAATCAGCTACCTAAAATCATGGAAACAAAACAAAAAATAAGATTGAGACCTATTCTACAGGTCTATTATTAACAGAAAATATCACGCAAGACTTGGTAAAACCCTTCTGCACTCCCTTCAACAACTGCCATAAGAAACCTAAATTAGATATAAAAAGAGTCACTCACTGAATACTTATTTATTAAAGAAGACTTAAGTCATAGCTCGCCCACCTTTGCTTGTGTTCTTCTTCCCTCTTGACTTGCACTTACATATTCCTTTCTCAACAAAATGTCGAAGACGTCACTTTTGGGTGCATTTAACATTCATCGTAACCACAATTAAGATGACGACGGTTGAGCTATCAAACGGGAGGGGTCAGAAGTGAATTAAGAATCGGACCAATATGCAAATCGAGCAAGCTTCCCTTTCCTGATATGATTATCAACATCTCATTCTAATTCACTGCACTTTGAACCATGCAAGAAGGTCTCCTATCACGTAGTCATGCAAAAAAAAAGTTTGACGCAAATATGATAAAAAAATTGTAACACCTCTCGTTCTTATTCCCTTTTCAATAAAAAAATTAAAAAAATTAAAAATCAAAAGATCGTTGGGATCTTTTATCTTCGTTGGAGGAGAAATAACCAATCATCTAGTATTCCCTAATGCTTGGCGCCAATGATTTTTTTTTTTTTTTTTTATTTGAGATGTAAAAGAAGACCATGTATTTGCCATATGAATATTAACTAATAATAGCATAACACTTCAAATTCGACATGTAAAATATTTGTGTTGTTTTAATTTTTTATTTTTGTCAAAAGATTTGATTTTTCGACGGCAAGTTCTCCACCAACCGTAGAAGCGTCATCTACAAATGCTATATAATTGTTTGATTTTTCGTATTTCTCTCCATTCCTGCTATTCTGCCCAAGAGAAGAGTTACATGGCATAAAAAATAAAAATAAAATAAAATTATGCAATGTGCCGAAAATTCTTTGATGTTGAATCGGGATATTTAGGAAGAACATTTTGTTCCAGCTTGATACCGTCAAGATTTCCTGACTATTGCATGGGAATAGGTCCATCTTCGAAGTATTTTTTTAGGTGCACTCGATCTATTTTATTCTCACTTCACATATCCCTCAGACGGGAAGAGGTAAAGAAAAGAAAGAAGCGCTCTAGCTCTCGCTTGAAATATAGGCTCGACGAAGTTTGGCTCGGTCAACGCCCAACGGGATCAAATATGCTCTTATTTTGCCAAGTCCATGCACAAATAGAACTGACTGCAATAGTACCTAGAATTATTACTGAAAAAATATATAAAAGATCATTAGGCCACACTCATTCTCTGTAAAGAAGTAGAATGGTAGAAACAATTGTGATGTATTTCTAATTGATCAGTATGTTTTATATAGTTGTACATGGCCATGGTTTACATTGAAATAAATAAAAATCTGTACAAAATCATGGGAGATCACTGAAATCATGGGAGCTGAAGTTGTGGGACTGAGATCATGGGAGCTGAAGTTGTGGGATTTCTATTGCTGTAAGCTTATTGAAATCATGGGATTTCTATATGCTGTAATACTCTCCTTCAAGTTGGTTCATGAAGATACGTAATGCCCAACTTGCGAGATAAGTGATGAAGAGGTCAAATCCCAATGCTTTGGTGAAGATGTTGGCAGTCTGCTCGGCAGATGGAAGATGAGCAGTGGTGAAGAGACCAGAAAGGAGTTTGTTACAACGATGTGGCGGTCTATCTCAATATGCTTTGTTCGTTCATGGAAAACTAGATTCTGAGCAATGTGAAGGGCGAATTGATTGTCATAGTATAGGGTCATTAGGTCTTAGTGTGAGATGCCAATGTCATGGAGAAGCTGTTCCAACCAAACTAGTTCACATGTTGTGACGGCCATAGCGCGATATTCCGCTTCTGTAGAATAGCGGGCCACTGTACTCTATTTTTTAGTGCGCAAAGAAATGGGACTGGAACCAAATGTGACGAAGAAGCCAGTGGTAGAGCGCCTAGTGGTAGGACAACTCGCCCAATCAGAATCTGTATAAGCACTAACATGAAGATTATTGAAGGAAGAGAAAAATATGTCTTGTCCAGGAGTCCTTTTAATGTAGTGGAGGACACGTGTTGCCGTTGTCATGTGAGGGATTCGAGGTGCATGCATGAATTGGCTGAGAATGTTTACTGCAAAGACGATATCAGGTTTGTGATGGTGAGGTAAATGAGACGTCCCACTAATCGTCGGTAAGAAGCGGGATCAAGAAGGAGATTACCATCTGTGTCATTGAGCTTCAGATTCTGTTCCATAGGAAAAGGTGCAGGACGAGAACCAAGCTGGCCACTATCGATGAGGATGTCCAGGGCATATTTTCATTGATTAAGAAAAATGCCAGAGGGAGAGCGTGTAACTTCAAGGCCAAGAAAATATTTGAGAGGTCCAAGATCCTTGGTTTTGAAGTTGTTGGAAAGAACGCTCTTGAAGAAGATAACCTGAGAAAGATCATTGCCAACAACCAATATATAATCAACATAAACAAGGATAATAGTGAGACTGGTTGCAGTGATCAAGGTAAACATGGAGTGGTCTTCTTGTGACTGAATGAAACCTGTATGAAGAATAACAGAGGTTAGTTTAAAAAACCAGTTTCGGAAAGCTTGTTTGAGGCCATAGAGTGACTTTTGAAGGTGACAGACTTGTGTTCTCCCTTTAACATAATAGCCGAGTGGTGGAATCATGTAAACTTCCTCATCAAGTGTACCGTGCAGGAAGGCATTATGGACATCCATTTGGTGGATAACCCAATTTTTGGTGGCGGCAATAGCAAGGACGCAGCGTACTGTGGTCATTTTGGCAACTAGGCAAAAGTTTCATGATAGTCAATGCCTTCCACTTAAGTGTAGCCTTTGCCTACAAGTTGGGCCTTGTATCGCTCAATAGTACCATCTACTCGGAGTTTGGTTTTGTATATCCACTTACAACCGATGGGTTTCTTGTCAAGAGAGAGGGTTTCTAGTGTCCAAATGGAATTTTCTTCAAGAGCACATATTTCAGAAGCCATAGCTTTACACCAATAAGAGTGGCGATTTGCTTCTGAGTAGCGAGTAGGTTCAACAAAAGCAATGAGAGCAGTTAAGAATGAATAATGAGTTGGAGAGAAACGAGAGTATGACAGATAAGTGCATAAGGGGTGAGAAGTACCTGAGGACTATGCAGCGGTTGAGGAGACAATGGACTCCGTAGGGATTGTAGGACAGACATAATCAAAGAAATATGCTGGACGAGTAGTGTAGCGACGAGGTCGAGAGAGAGTAGTGGTGGTGGGTGGGGTTTATTGGCTTATAGCCGAGGAAGGTGGATGAGAGATGGGTTCAGTGATAGGTAAGGGGATGATTGTGGAGTCATTGAGAAGAGGAGGTGTAGTGTGATGGAAGAGAAATTGATTGTCGTGGAAGGTGACGTCGCGTGAGTAAAAAATGGTGTTGGTGTCAAGGTTGTATAGCTTGTAAGCTTTGCGATTGCTAGGGTAACCAATGAAGACACAACAAGATGATCTAGGTGAGAATTTGTCGCGATGAGCAGTGAGGTTTGAGCATAACATAGGCAACCAAACACACATAGATGAGTGTATGATGGGGGGGTATTGAGAAGAAGTTGGAAAGGGGTTTGATTTTGTAGGGAGTGACTTGGGGTTCTATTGATTAAGTAAGTAGCAGTAAGAACACAATCTCCCCAAAATTTGAGTAGTAGGTTTGCCTGAAAACGAATGCTGCGAGCGACATTCAGGAGGTGCCTATGTTTACGCTCGGCAATGCCATTTTGTTGCGAAGTTTCAATACAAGTACGCTCATGGATGATGTCGTGAGTGTGAAAATAGGTTTGGTGGTTATGTGAAAGGAACTCTTGGCCATTATCGGTGCAAATTATTTTAACCGATGAGTTGAATTGATTTTTAACAAGAGCAAAGAAATGCATTAAGTTACTAAAGATTTCTGATTTAAAACGCATTAAATAAATCCCTGTAGTGCGTGAGAAATAATGTGCGCCACAAATTGAAGCGATAGAATAGTTTCCCCAAATATCACAATAAAGGCGATTGAAAGGTATCGTACTTTTATTAGCATGCTTTTGAAAAGGTAAACGAGTGTGCTTTGAACGCTCACAAACATCACAATGAGAGAGAATACACGGATTATAAAAAATTGTGGGAATAGTAAAGCTAGAAGGATGACCTAGGCGTTGATGCCATAGTGTTTTATTAGCAAGATGATAAATGGAGAATGCGACGGTCTTATGAGGGCGAAAGAGGTAGAGCCCATTACATGCCTTACCCACTCCAATCAACCTCTTCGATGGAGGGTCCTAAAAAAGACATTTATCAAATGAGAAAAAAACAACACGGGATAAATTTTTAGTGAGTTGAGGGACAGAGAGAAGATTATAATAAAATGAGGGGACATAAAAGACATTTTGAAGGATTAAATGGTTAGATAAAGGTACAGAACCAATTCCTTCAACAGGAATCGTCTTTCCCGTGGGTAGCCTCACTGTGCGAGCAAGGGGAGACACAATTAGACTGGAGAAGGAGGATCAACAATGGCTCATGTCATCACTAGTGCCACTGTCGATGATCCAGTTCGTCTGTGGGTCGAAGGAGCAATGCATTGTGGAGGAGTTATCCACAAAATTAGCTGCTAGAGAAGGGGGATGAATGAGCATCATCAGTTGCTGGTAGCTCTCTTGTGATAGACTCGGGATGGGGCTTGAGGTAGCAATGATGAGATTAGCAGCAGCAACCGATGGTTTTCCAAGGAGTGATGGTTGATTGCTACGGGGTTCACGGCTAGGAGGGTAGCCAATAATGAGCCAACATCGATTGCGTAAGTGCCAATTCTTTCCACATTCAGTATATTTGGGAGGGGTTCGATAGTTGTGGGCGAACTTGGCAACAAGGGCTAGATTTTCTGAGAGTGACCGAGGGACATGAAGGAGTCGTTGTTCTTCTCTTGGAAAAGAATAGAGAAAACTTTGTTGAGGGGTGGGAGAGGATCTGTGGCTAGTATCTGGGTTCGAAGAGCCACAAATGAGTCGTTGAGACCCAGTAGAAACTAAAACACATGCTCATCCTCAGATTTTTTTTCCCAAAGTACTAGCATCAGTGGGTGATTGGAGATTGCCGAGTTCATCCCAGATTTGCTTGATGCTATTGTAATAATCAGGAATGAAAAGTTGGTTCTGATGAAGGTTGAATATTTCTCGTTTGAGATGGAATAGGCGGGCATTGTTGCTATGGCAGAACAGTGACTCAAGGTCAAGCCATACATCACGGGGATCGTCATGGTAATCCAAGGAATTGGCTAAGGAAGGAGTGATGGTATTAAAGATCCAAGTGAGGACCATGTCTTTGGTCTACTCCATTGGGCATAATCAGGAGAAGTTGTGTCTGATGCTTTGAGGGAGCCATAAACGAAGCATAATTTATTTTTTGCATTGAGGGCTCGGCGAAGTGCGCGTTGCCATTTGGGAAAATTATCTCCAGTGAGATGGCCGGATACAAGAATGAGACTAGGGGAATCAGAAGGGTGTAGAAGATAGGGAGAAGAAGTTTGGGAAGCAGGAGCATCGGAAGCCAAAGTTTGGGAAGCAGCAGCATTGGAAGCCATGAGAATTTTTGGTGAAGGTATGTCAGAATTTTTATTGCTCTAATACCATGTAAAGATGTAGAATGGTAGAAACAATTGTGATGTATTTCTCATTGACTGGTGTGCTTTATATAGTTGTACATGGCCATGGTTTACGTGGAAATAAATAAAAATTTGTACAAAATCATGGGAGATCACTGAAATCATGGGAGCTGAAGTTATGGGATTTCTATTTCTATGAGGTTACTGAAATCATGGGATTTTTATATGCTGTAATATTCTCCATAATAATTATGACCCATACCTTTAGCCAATTTACCTTTTAATACAAAATCATTAGTTTTCTCGTTATTTGTAACAAAAATGCCACAAGTACAGAGTTTTTTTTACCCTGTATGCTTCCAGGGGGACAATGACAAAAAATTTCCCCCTATCTATACCAAGGAGACAGTCCATTTGTCCTGTACGCATAGTATAACTCTATTTGTAATGGGGTCACGAAATAATATTGGGTACGAATCCCATAGCCCCTAGTGATTGTAAAACGTCCAGGTATTTTGCCGACAATATTGTCCCCAACATTTTATTGATCATTGAGTTATTAACAGTTTCATAAATGGTCCTATGTTTATATACTATTAAACTTTTTATAATCTATAAAATCAATCTTTATCACACATTTTGTGATCACGGAAACTGTACATTTATTCACTACTCATTTCTGAAGCCGTTTGACAGGACTTATACTTCTTCTAGAAGAGGTTTTCTGAGGATGTAGTAAAATTTAAATATGATCAAGCCGTAAAATAACAATTCTATAATTTTATTTAAATATAAACTATTGTCTATAATGATTAGCAAATAAATGAAAAATTAGTGATGTGGGGGCATAATTACTATTTGTGTAACAAAGTAAAATTGACGAACATAAATCTAAATATTAGCGAAAAAAAGTATAAAATGAAGGCTTTAAAAATATAAATTGAAATAAAAATGTAATTGATTATGTGGCAACATTATGAATATGAAATTAATCGACAAATAATATCTTAAAATCTAATGAAAAGGGGTTAAAATTTTACAAATTCATGATTATTTATTATTATCAATTAATTAATTAATTAAATCAAATAAATTTTTTTTTAAAAAAAAAAAGATAAATTTTTTTAGATTAATCACACCCGTTTAAAGAAAAATAAAAAATTTACATGTTAAGAATAATGTTATTTAGGTGGCAGCATGTTATATGTCCTAATATATGAGTCATAAATCTTTGTATTTAACTGAACCTAGAATTTAATGACACGAATGTTGCCACCTGGACTGATATTAAACACTAGTGGTTATAACCTATCAATCAAAGGTCATAGTAATACTTTGCACATGTCTTTTTTAATCTCACTTTTTTCAAAAAATTACTATTCCAGAATACATTTTCCCCCCTAAAAGCTCATTAAAATGGAGTCAAAACAAGGACATATTTTATCTAAATATATAGGTAAATACTTGGGGCTTGCTTGAGAGTTTGGAGGTAATGGTTTTGAGGGTTTTTAAAGTATTGATTTTGAAGGTTTATTAGGAGTCATAGTTTGAGTAATTTTTAGTAGTGATTTATAAAATAATTCAATTTATGTTTGAGAGTTTATTATTCAATGGTCTATTTTTTTTTTTTTTTAAACGAATAAAATCACATATATTTTCCTTAATGAAATTTTCAATTTATAATTTCCTGTATGAAATTTTTTAATAAGTGATATTTTTTTTTATAAGTAATTTTTTACATATAAGTTATTTTTTAACTTAAAAGGTGAAATATATATTTATAATTAAATTTTTACTTATAATTAACTTTTATAGTTTTAAATAATCTTATACATAAGTTAATTTTTACTAATTTTTATATTTTATTAGTTAATTTATCTTATTAGTACTACTTTTGCGTTATAAGCAATTTTTTATCTTATAAGTAGTAAAAGTAAATCATTTAGTTATAAATTATTATTTTTAGCTAGAAATAATTTTTTAGTTAATGTATTCTATTTACAAGTTAGTTTTGAACAAAATATATGGATAAAAAATAATTATTTATAGGGCAAAATTAAAAGAGAAATTGGGAAACAATAAAATCGTCGATTTGATGGGTTGAGAAATAATTTCAAAATTATACTACATCGATTTTGGGTGATTTGAAAAATCACGTAAAAGGAGGGTCCAAAAAAAAAATTACCAATGTCGATTTTCTCAACCTCTTGTAAACGATGCTAATAAAAGGTCGGAATGGATGAAAAAAAAAACTCTCAATCAGTTCTTAAAATAAAATTTTAAAAAATAATAATAATTATAAAAAAAATCTTACACCACTTGGAGTTTGATAAGTACGTTTTACGTACTTATTTAAGTCACAAAATATGGACAATTGATTGTAATTATATTAAAATATGACTTAATTCTATATAAATTGTGTTTGCAGGACTATATCGATGAAAATAACGAAAAGTGAGTGAAAACGGGCAAGACAGGACCAAAATGGAAGAAAGTCAAAGTTCAGGGATTAGGATGCAATTATTCAAAAGTTGACCTGAAACCCAAGTCAAGAACGAGAATGGAATAAGTACAAGATTGACGATATCAAATGGGTGTTAGAACGAAGAAAATGAAGTTCAGGAACCAAATTGGAAGAAGTTGAAAATCGCATGAACCATGCGACCGCATGGTTTAAACCACCATGTGGCCGCATGGCGTTCACAGCAGCCCAATGGTCCCAACTCAAATGAACTATGCGGCCGCATAGTAGAAATCTTTCGCAAAAATTCTGCTTTCCTTTTTTTACGTGAAATACCTATGGAAACTCGATCTAGGACTCCTTTATAACCATAAACTCGACCAGAAACGAGGGTTACGCATTATTCTACTACTCTTTTTCAATTTTCAAGACCGTATTAAGCTATCATTACGTAAATCACAAATTTCCCAATTTTCAACTGTGGTAAGGAAGATTGGGATTTGTAAAATTGTATTGTTTCACAATTCAATTGCATTTCGAATAACAAAGCAAGCAACTGCAGCTATACAAATCATTAGACCATCAGTTTGGATCCAGTAGATTGGGCCAACTATTATTTTCTTTTAAAACAAGAGGTCCAAAAGAAAAGGCCCAATCCACTTTCCTTTATCTTCCAAACCGTCCATGACTCCATTTGCCTGCTCTTCAAATTTCATCATTGGCTTCCGATGAAGATTGTAAATTTTGGCCAAGCCAACACGCACGAGTACTGGATCCGTCACTGCTCCTAAATCACTTAAATTAAAGCTCAAAATTTTTAGGACCTATTTATTTTAAATTAAAATAAAATTTTAATTTAATACAAAGTCAAACGATCAATATCAACTACATCTTTTTTGGGTTCTACAGCTTTTTAATCACACATTTCAAAAATTTCTATCACAATCTACTAAAAATTTGGTTTCAATTCTCACCAAACACCCTCTTAAACGGAAATCATATTTTGCTTGTGTCATTTTCAATAAAGTGAGTTGTTCAATTAGAACTTTATGGAATTTAGAAAGTTAATAAACATTAAGTAATAAAATAATATTAAACACAAATTCAAAGTTTTTCCTTATTTTTTAACTACATATTTTCAATCAATCTACTATTTCAAAATGCATCCTTACTATAGAAATAGGAAACAAATAGGTAGCCCCTGTTTCACAACCATTAATATATATATATATATATATATATATATAGAAAAAAATTTGAATTTACTTGCAAAATTGCAAATGAGTTTAAACCAAAAAAAAAAAAAAATTATTTTAATGATTGTCAAAAAGGGGCATAGTTAGAAAAAACTGAAGCTTGGTCTGGAAATTTTTTAGATTGTTAATAAGGAGGAATTTCACGGAATGTGAATAATAATGTTTAATTGAAATTAATATTTGACTTTGACTATATTTATAAATTATTAATAAATTTTGTATCCAAATGGAGGCTTAGTGTAAAGTCTAATTTTTCCATTCAATGCAATTGTTAAGTATCCACCATACCATAGTAGGGATGACAACAGGGCTGATCGAGCAACCTCTCCTGCCATGTCGGGTAATCAAGAAAAAAAAATCAACGGGGCGGGCGGGGCCCTTGTTACCCGTACCCGCTCGTCCTCGACTCGAATACTTGTTAAGCAGGTAATCCCCTTCCCATTTTGGGCGGGGCCGTGGATATCAATTTTGACGAATTTTTTTATCATCCTTATACTATGGAGAACATGGTAATTAGCCCCTTGTTTGGTTTAACTACAAAATTGAATTAAAATATAAATCAAAGTCAACAATTAATTTTAAATACATATTTTAAGAGATTAACAATTTTTCAACCACACATTATCAATTAATTTTTGTATTTATTATTATTTTTAAAAATATGATAGACAAATAAGTTGTTTACGTTCTCCCAATTGTCTTTTTGAACGGCAACCGTTATTAAAGATGATAGGTGTTAGTAAATAAAATTTTGAAGATAAAAATGCAACGAAATAAAAGTTAAGGAAATAATTGTCACAATAAAAAATTGAAAGGGTTATGCTACTTGTACAACTTTATCTTACAATTTTCTCTTACAACCACTCACAGTGAATTTTTTTATTCACTGTGGGACCCCTCCCCATGTGAGTGGTTGTAAGAGAAAGTTGTACAAAAAAGTTGTACAAGTAGCATAACTTTCCGAATAGAGTAATGTTGTAGTGCTCACTATCAGTGTAAATAGGAGTAGACCCCACGTCCTATAATTTGTGATTTATATTTGTTTTTATCTAATTGTAAAATAAGTTATGACTTATAAAGTTGTGATTTGTAACTGTAATGTATGCAATTGTGATTAGTTCGTAACTATGACTATAAATTGTATAATATTGTAACATTAATATATTTAATTAAAAAAATATATTTAATTAATAAATCTTAATTAAGACCTGATTTTTTAAACTTTAAAATAAATTTCTTAAATTTTAAATCGTGTATTATAACTACATATGAAAATTTTCCAATAACCAGTTTGCTGTTTTGCAATCCTGTCCAACTAAATGTTCAATTGCTAAAACTTAAAAAGAAAAAAGTTCAAAAAAAAAAATGAAAAATGAAAAATAAATCCACCTTAGCCTAAATTTAGCCCATGCTTCATTTTTATTCTTTTCATTTTTTTTATACAGGGTCATTTTCAACCATATATTAACAAAATAAAATATTCTGCACATAAATTTTTTTTTTTTTTTTTTTTTTTAAAGAATGGCCATCGAACAGTGGTTTAATCCATGAATTTTGCTTTTTATCCCCACGAACAAAGCATTATCAATTTGGGATATTTATGATTTTGAAAAATCATGTTTTTGTTCGTAACTTGAAAAATATGTATGAAGTTCCTATAAATTTTCAAGGTATGCTTTATTTTATTTATTGATTGATCTAGAACAATTAAAATAGTAGAAAAATAGGAAAACGCCTTATTAATTATCTTTAGCTTATCTAGGGACCTCTAGACTCTTAAGAATTGAAGCTTGACTCACACAACTTGTCACACATACCTTAAGCCTTTCAGAACTTTTCAGAACTTTGACCTAAATATAAGCACTAGTTAAACTAAATGTAAAAAGACAAAAAAAGAAAAGAAAAAAGCAACAATATCAAACTGGTCTCTTATTCTTATTGATGTCGCGACCACTTATGCTCTGGGACCGTTGGCCTAAAAAATCATTAGGACCATGTTGTTAATAGATCTTCAATCATGCCCCTACGAACTTATATGTAACCTGCACACTTAGATAAAAATCATTAGCACCAAGATCACCAAGTCAAGAAAGAAGGTCAATGAATGTTGGTACTCCAACAATCAAGTCAACTACTGGTATAAAATAATATGGGGAATTGGGTATGAGAGAGATGCAAATAGAGATTGACAAAAGTTTAGAGACGATTGTACCTTTACCTTTACTTGTATGCCTGTATTTATAGCAGAGGATTCCTTGCAGAGTAACGATTGAGACGTTTAGTCCTCATTCCACGTCATTGGTTCATGTGACTCATTGTTTGGTTATGGTAGGCTTCATTCCTTGAGCTTATTTCCTTGTGCAACCAAGTTTCCTTGTGGAGAATGGTCATAAAAGATTTCTCTTTATCCCTCAAGATCATGTGTTGATTTTCAAGAATTAATGAGATTGTTTCCTAACTAAAGACTCTCCTTCTTTTGTACATAGTAAGGGTGAAATACATGTGATACGCCCAAAAGGGGGTCAAAATAATATTCCTTACTTTTCTAAAGTGTGTATCGTTGAAATAGTAATGCGGTAAGTAAGGGTCATTCCCGCAGATGATTGTTTTCAATTACGCCAATTGCAAAAAGAAAGTAAAAATGTGCAAATAAGTAAATGGGGGGGAGGTTTTGGTTGGATTAAACTAAAGAAACGATAAACTAAAATATAGAAGACAACAATGACAAAGAACACAAGGAAACGAAAATGTGATCGAGGGATATTTCTTCGCCGCTAGAATGAATTTCTAATCGATATTCGCAAAGGATTTTCGTTCAAAAGATCAACAACAATTCGAGAATAATCACAAGCTCGATTACCTCAAACTCTCCTTACATTTTAGTTGAATAAAACAAGCTTTTTACCCAACCCTATTCATAAACAACCTAGGATAAGCTCCCTAGATTTAATTTAACAAGAGCATTCACGCGAGAGAGTCGAATTGAATTAAGCACAAACACACAAGCTCGGTTTGTTAACTTAAATGATAATCCACCTACATTTAATAGAAAATTCCTCATAATCCATCAAAATATAGTTGCTACTAGGGTTTGGTCAAATTAGCAATTACGGACTAAAAATCCCAAAATAGCATAAATTGTAAACAACCCAATCATCTAGTTGGCCCGCTAAATAATCGAGAAGAACAATAAACATAATGAGCACAATGAATTAATCACATCAATCTCAAGAATTTTAAAGCACAAATCGATTAAATTATCATTCTAGGGTTCCAAAATAACCCGCAATCACATAAGTTTATCTATCCATAGAGCATTTACATAAACCCAACAAAATAATTACAACAAATGGATAAAAAACGAAATTAAAGAGAGAAGAAAAAGCTTATTGAATGGTAGAAGGATGGTTGAAATCTTCAAAATCAAAAGTCTCCTCCTTCTTCTCCATCTTCCATTTCCACCATTGTTGATGGAAGAGAGGAACTCCCAGATTTTTTTCTTGTATTTGGTCAGCTCCCCCTTTCTTTCTTCTTCCTAGAAATGGTCCCAAAAGGTAGTATTTATAGTAGGTTGAAGGTAGGAGGTGATTTGGGTTGAAAACGGGTCAAAAATCACGTTTTCGCGCTACCCGGGAATTTGGGCGCCACGATCCGGCGCCGTGGCGCCTATTTCCGGCGCCGTGGCGTGGGTCAATCTGAAAATTTATCCGGTTTTATGTTTTTGAGCGCCATGGCGCATGGCTTGCTGAAACATTGATTTACACACCATTTTTCACCACTTTCAAGTCCCAATTCAATCACCATTTCTTCATGGTTTAGATCGTCAAATCTTGGAATATTTCGTCTTTAATTCTTTTGGCTCAATTTTTGCTCAAAATCCCTCCTAATCTTCAATCAACTTGGGATACCACCTATAGAACAAAAGGAACAAAATAAGGAACAACTTACTAATGAAAATCTAACAACTATCGAAATTTAAAGGTCTAAATAAGTGCAAAACCCGCACTTATCAACATGCTTTACCACAAGCCTTTGACTGACACTAGTTCGATCGGTTAATGATGTCACTTGAAGATCGAACATATGGTAATAACGACGAAGGTGAAGGCAGATGTATCATGGCCTTCTCCTAATATGGTGACGAACGTGTGGATTTTCCACGTGTCTTAGTGCTTAGAGCCTACGTGGCATTCGTTGCCATGCTTGTGCCTTCATGGAGCCTTCGTTGGTTTGGGGTGTAGATTTGGCGTCTTTCTAATTCTTTAAGTAATTAGTTAAATTGTTCTAGCATAGTATCTAGGTAGACAAAGATTTCGATTCTCAATGTCACTCTCATTATTTATGAAAATTTTACAAATACTCTACTTTTGATGATTAAATCGTGGACTTAAAGAAAATTCATGATTAAAATATTTTTATGGGGATTTTTCATGGATGTCAATAAATATAAAAATACACCAAAATTTGTCACTTTTACTTATAGTGCTAAAAAATGCTCTCTTTTTTGTGTGAAATGTCCAAATTATCCTTAATGATACCTTTTTGGGAGCATTTAATGTTCATTAATGTTTGATTTGAATGCTCGTTAATGTTATGATGTGATGATTTAATTTGTATACTTTAAACATTGAATATATGTACATTATATTGGGCAATATGATTTTTTTAATTAAAATAAGAAAAACAAAATATTTTAACAAGTGAACATAAACCGATTTTTTTTACCATTAACAAACCCCATCTTTCTTACTATATTCTCCATTCCTTCATTTAGAAAAATTACTATTTGATTCTTCTTCCATTTTGAGAGGTTAGCATGTAGAAATTTTTTATATTTTTATCTAATAATTTACTACTTTTAAAATGTTAAATACAACATGATCATATTTATTTGAAATTTTCAAAATTATTATTCATTGGTTTGTTTGATTTTTCAAATCTTTTGGAATAAAGATACAAACATCCTCTACAAAATCTTGTGAAGGATTACATATTTGATGAAATATTGAGTTATTTATTTGGGAAGATGATGTCATATTGTAGTTGAGAATTAATGATCACCATTAATGTTTTTAATAATTTCTTCCAATCAAATCTAATAAATATTTTGAAGGATTGCCTCTTTAATGATTCACTGTGCAAATTATTTGGGAAGAAAAATTTATCATTTGGCAATACAATATTGATCACCACACTTAATGTGATAAAAAAAACTTGTTCCAATTACACACACACACATATTAAATCCATCCCGTGAGTTCGAGGGTTCAACTGTTGAATTCTACATTTTGAAACCGCCGGGATAGATATTTCAACTGTCAAATTTGATATTTAAAAACTATCAGGAAAGACATTTCAACTATCGATTTCACCTGTTTGCTAATGTATAGATTTAAATATTCGAATTGCCACTTTCAAACTATTAAATACCGACATATTGATTGTGAAGAATTTTTACTATTACAATCTCAACTTTCCAGGTATGAGTAATCATTTAAGATTAATCGTGTCGCATGAAAAATTTTATTCATGTAGATGACGAATGAAAGTGGAGAGGGGACAAAATCACTTCAATCGTAGTTCCGACAAGTATCACCCTAGCCAAACTTGTGTTACGATTGAATGACAAACTTGATGTTCTTGATCACGAGGCTCAAATTGAATTGAAGTTCAAAGTCTCAAATATGAATATTCCTCTGATCGAAATACACAAAGATGAAGACTTAAGTCGGTACATATCAGTTTATAAGGAAACTATTATATGCGTTACTATTTTTGAAACCAAGACAATAAAAAATATGTCAAAATTCAAAATAAACCAACAAATATGTGTTACTTCTCATAATCAGAATTCAATCAAGCAATCCAATTTTATGTGCTAATCAAACAAACCAACAAATATGTCAAAGATAAAGAGAAATCAATCCTCTAAAACAAATAAAATTTGAATCATAAAAGCAATGATCAAAGATTCTCACAAGTTACATGATTACAGAAGAGTTTTTACTAAATTGATAATGGAAGAAACATTATTTGATTCTTTTTCCGGGCCGGTCTATTTTGTTTTATAATTTTTGTGCATAAAAACACTAAAATTATAATAAATACTAAAATAAGAGAAAGTCTCAAATATCTACAATGTAGAGCAATGAGGAATGATAAAATGATAAATTCACATATCAATAATAGCAACATATATCCTACATCAGCAAACACATCATATGAGAAACGACAGTTCTCGAATATGCATAAGTACAAATATATACAATCACCAAATCGTATTTATAATCAAATTTTTGGAAGGAAGTAACTAAGGTATTTTAGTACACAACCACCAATTAATGTTTAATATAGTATTAACAAACTTCCTCACACTATTTCTTGACTCTCTTTCTTCCCCCATTGGAGAATGGAGTCCTATAGATGTTGCAGGAAATTGAAATTGCTCATTTGAAAAATGTGTGTGAGCAAGCGCGCATTTTTGTGAACTAGAAACTCAAAAATTCATTTGCAAAAATAAGATACAACAAAAGAGCAAAAAATGTTAGATTATAATCATTCGTACACTTTAATGCAAAATACACATATAATATTCAGATGAACCAAAGTTGAACACGTCGACAGATTACTGCAAAATTGATCTATTTAAAAGTAGTCATCTATAAAGAAATATTGACTTTAACTGTAGAGAACGACACTTCATATCGACAGATGACTCAACTAATGTATCGAGATTTAGTCATATGTCGAGAACAACTAACATTAACTATCGAGAACGACAGTTCATCTCGACAGATGAGTCACATTAGACATCTGTCGAGAATTCATAACTGTTGAGACTTTCATTTTGACAAATTAAACAGTTTACTTAAAAGATAATTATATTTGTTTGTGTTATGTATGAAGCATTGATAATTAAAAGTGCCTATTTTCTGGTTGTAATCCATAATTAAAGTACATATTTTTTCGTAGTAAAGAAACTATCAAAATTCAATATGCATAAAATTCGAATAAGCCCATATCAAGGGTCCCAAACAAAAATGCTGAAAATAAATAAAACAACAAATTTTTTCCCGACTTAACTCTTAAAATAATTACAATTTGAGATTTTTTCTGCAACACAAATTAAAATTATCTTCAGAACATCATTAGAACAATTATCAACAACAAAACCCATAAACCCATTCGGCTTTCTTTAACCCCTTCTTCTTAATAATAAAATTGATGCCAATGAAGAAGGTGGAAGACAAAGCCAGCACCAACCCTTTTACATAGTCAGATGAAATCCCATATATACACCCAATGTAGTGGCAGCGAAGTAGTCGCTACTGCTTCCATCTCCGATGCGGCCATCTTTCCGGTAAAAAATAAAAATAAAAAAAACAATGCAAACTGTTGGAATGTAATGCCATTTGTGACATTTCCATTTTACCTAATTGGGGCGATGATGAAAAGGGCTTGACCCAATTGCTGGAAAGATTTCAAACTAAAACATTGCCCAATAACACAAAGTGATCTGGCTCACTCCTCAGCCCAAAATTAGAACACCACGTGTGCTGCTCTGATCCATTGATCTTCAGCCTAATCTTTGGTGATGTGGATAAATATAAATGGAAATCGAGTGGCTCCCTTTTGGTTGGGTTTTCATTCTGTTTCGTGTACTATGTGTGTCTTCTTCGTTTCGCCTTCTTTGATCTCTCTCGATTCTTCGTGTTCTGATTAAAACTTCTGGTTTTAATCATAGATTTGTGTGATCTATTTCTTAGTGATTGTTCGATTGAGGTTTTACGAGAGTTAGATTAACTGTGTGATGATGAACCATTGAGTAGCTGCTGTGTGTCTTTCTTGAGGGTTTGAGGGATGTTGTGGTCAATACTTTGTACAGACGGGTAAAATGAGTTGTATTTTGAGCCTCATCAATATTAATAAAGTCTCATTTGATGTTCTTCAAGTTTCTGTGTGAATCTTGTTCTTCTGCTTCCGTTGCGATTTTGACTCTACAAGTGGTATCAGAGCATTTGTGAGTCTGAAAGGAGTCTTCGATCGTTTCGATTGTTGCTGAAAAATTAATTTTTAGTCGACATCAGTTTCGATCGAAAAGGGATAAAACCTTAGCTCTCTTATATTTTTGATCTTGCTACTAATCTTATTTGTTGGTTTGTGTTCTCTAGAGGAGAACTGGTTCTTGGTGAACGTGCTTGGAGTTTGGCTTCGAGTTGGTGACCTGCAATCTCTAGATCTTGTCTCCTTGGTATTGGTTCTTCAAATCAGCTTGGTGACACTGTTACAACCTCTGTTATTATTATTACTGTGTTACATATTCTTGATTTTGCATATTCTATTTTTCCCCCCATAATTTCCCCCTATTATTCTCTAATCTTCTGGTGATTACGGATTGACCCTTGACTTGGGTTCGTGAACCTCATGGAATCCTAGTGAATCCTAACATTGGAAATTGGAGGAATTCCCTCATATTAATCTGTTTAATATACTGTAGCATATTTCGTTGTGAATTACTGTGACTGTTGGTTAGCTTTAATACCTCTGCTGTTTTGTTTCACTGTGGTTATTAATCTACCTATTTTCACTATTTGATTATTCACGTGTTATTCATTGTGTTGGTAGCCTACTATTTTTTGAATTGATATTTTTTTAAATATCTAATTTCTATTTTCTGTTAAACTATGACCTCGAATAATTCTTTTGTGTTGGTTAAAACATTTTCAAATGACAACTACAACGTTTGAACTTTGAGTTTTTAATGGAAAAAAGAGACTTCCCCATTTGGCAGCAAAAGATGAAAAGGGTCTTAGTTCAACAGAAAGTTGCAAAAGCTATAACTGGTGAATATTCTGCTACTATGACTAATGATCAAAAGATTGAATCTGATGAACTTGCATATATCTCTATTATTCTTCATTTATCTGATCAAGTGTTAAGAAAAATTAGAAAACTTGATAATGCTAAGGCTTTATGGAAAAAATTAGAGGAACAATACATGTCTAAGAGTCTACCTAATAAGCTCTTCCTTCTAAAAAAAAATTTTTAGTTTCAAGATTGATATGTCTAAGGACTTAGATGATAATCTTGATACTTTTAATAAGTTAGTCCAAGTTGTCACTAACGCTGGGGAAAAGGTTTTTGAAGAGTATAAAGTTGTTATCATGTTAAATGCTTTACCTGATGTGTATAAGGATGTTAAATCTGCTATTAAATATGGTAGAGATACCTTAACTCCTAAGATATTAATTAGTTCTTTAAAAAGTAAATAATTAGAGCTTAAGGTTGATAGGACTAGGAAGGATTTTGAGAGTTTATTTGTAAGAGGAAGACCTATGTCTAGGCAAGTAAATGGTCAGAGTCATTAGGAAAATAGTTATAATACAACTTTAAGAAAAAGGGGAAAGGGAAATTCAAATCAAAGTCTAGAAGTGAAAATAGGAAGTGTTATGGGTGTGGGAAGACAGGACACCTTATTAAAGACTGATATAAGAAGAAAAATGAACAGAAAGTGGATAAGGGAAATGTAGTTGAACCCTTAGATGAGGGAAATGTAGTTGAACCCTTAGATGAGAAAACTGTTGATATGTATGTGGTGACTGAACCAAATTCTGATATGAATGCTGCAAATTATGTAGATAATGGTGATCAGGATAGTGAATGGATCCTAGATTTAGGGTGTACCTTCCATATGACCTCTAGAAGACCTTGATTAGAAAATTTTAAGGATCTTAATGGTGGAGAGGTAGTTATGGATAACAATGTAGCCTGTAAGGTAAAAGGAATTGGCAGTGTAACTTTGAAATTTGAGAATGGATATACCTTTACTTTAGAAAGAGTAAGGTATGTTCCTGATTTAAATAGGAACTTGATTTCTATAGGTGATCTAGATGACATAGGCCTGCAAGGCAAGATATGAGATGGTATTTTGAAAGTAATTAAGGGTTCTTTAGTTATTTTCAAAGCTACCAAGAGAAATGGTATATATATCACTAGAGCCAGTGTTGTTCAAAGTCACACTGCCGAGTCCTCAAATGTTGAAAGTGATGCTACCCTGAAATGACATAATAGACTTGCTCATGTGAGTGAAAAATGCCTACACATTCTGAATAAGAAAGAGGCTTTTGGTAAGGATGTGATTTCTAAGATTCTCTTCTGTGAGTATTGTACCATAGGAAAACAATATAGGCTTCACTTTAATACTGGTAAGCATAGGACTGCATCTATTCTTGAGTATATTCATTCTGACCTGTGGGGCCCGTCATCTACTATTACCCAAGATGGTAATAGATATTTTTTTATCACTAATTGATTATTTTTCAAGAAAAAATTGGATTTACCTTTTAAAACAGAAGTCAGATCTTTTGAAAAATTTAAGAATTGTAAAGCTTTAATTGAAAATCAAATGGATAAAAAGATCAAAGTTTTAAAAACAGACAATGGTCTGGAATTCTGTAATTCTGAATTTGATCAACTTTGTAAAGATGATGGGATCCTCCGACATAAAACTGTACCTTATACTCCTCAACAAAATGGAGTTACTGAAAGAATAAATGGACTATTTTGGATAAGGTTAGATGCATGATGATTAGTTCAGGAGTTCCTAAAGTCGTTTGGGGTGAGGCTATTATGACAGCCGTTTACATAGTGAATAGGACTCCCTCTAGCACTTTAGATGGTCAGACACCTGAAGAAGTGTGGTCAGGAAAGTTGTCTAATTACGCTACTTTGAGAACCTTTGGGTGTGCTGTATATTCTCACCAAAATCTAGGAAAATTAGAGCCTAGATCCCAGAAATGTGTTTTCATGGGATATCCTGAGGGGGTTAAGGGATATAGACTTTGGGCTAGAGGTGAGAAAGGTTTTAAGATGCTAACCAGTAGGAATGTGACTTTTAATGAATCTGATATGCCCTGATTGAGTAAAAAGGTCACTACTCATGTTTCTGAAAGTGAAAAAGATGATGAGACTAGGATGCAAATAAAGATGGGTCATTCTCCTGGACTTGATACTGATGAACAGTTTGAAAATGAAGGAGTTGAGGAGAATGATGATGTTGCTGGTTCACAGGAACCTATTGAAGGCATAGAACATGACTTAGTAAATGATTTAGATGATCCTTTGAGTGATTATCAGCTAGCTAGAGATAGAGCTAGGAGAGAGATAAAGGAACCTGTTAGGATGGGTGATTATCAATCATTTGCTGTTTTGTCATATCAAGACTTAGCTTTTAAAGAGCCTAAATCCTATGAAGAGACCTTAAGTGGTCAGCAATCTGATGAGTGGCTAGGTGCTATGGAAGAAGAAATGAAGTCCCTAGTTAAAAATAATACTTGGAAATTAGTTCCTAAAACTGAGAATAAGTCTTTAGTAGATTGTAAGTGGGTTTATAGTATTAAGGAGGCAAATTCTTCTAATCAGCCTCTTAGGTTTAAGGTTAGACTTGTTGCAAAGGGATTTACACAAAAACTTGGTGTTGATTATAATGAAATTTTCTCCCCGATTGCTAAATACACAACTATAAGAGTCATACTTGCTTTTATTGTTCAATATGATTTAGAACTTGAACAAATGGATGTTAAAACTGCTTTTTTGCACGGTGACTTAGATTAAACAATTTACATGGTACAACCACAAGGTTTCATTAATTCTAAGAGACCAAATCAAGTTTGTCTGTTAAATAGGTCTTTATATGGTTTGAAACAATCACTAAGGCAATGGTAACAATTTTGTGTCATCTATTGGTTTCATAAGAAGTGCCTTTGATCGTTCTCTTTATTTTAAAGGAAATGATAAAAAATGATGTGATTGTTTACCTCATTTTGTATGTTGATGAAATGCTGTTGATTGGACATAAAATAAGTGATATAAATGACATAAAAGGGCCTTGAGTGTTGAGTTCGAAATGAAAGACTTAGGACATGCTAGGAGAATTTTAGGAATGAATATTAAAAGAAATAGATCACAACAATTTCTTCTTTTATCACAATCTGATTATGTGAAAAAGGTGTTATCTAGATTTGCTATGCATGATTCCAAGCCTATTACTTTGCCTCTTGCTTGTCATTTTAAGTTGAGTAAGGAACAATGTCCACATGATGAATCTAATATAAAATACATGCAAAAAGTACCTTATGCGAATGCTGTTGGATCTGTGATGTATACTATGGTGTGTACTAGACCTGATGTTGCACATGCTATTAGCCTTTTGAGTAGATTTATGGCAAATCTAGGTCTTGAACATTGGACAGCTTTGAAATGACTTTTAAGGTACTTAAAAGGTTCTGCGAATGTAAGTTTGCATTTTAAATTTTGTAAGGAGGGAATTGTGTTAAGAAGATATGTGGATTCTGACTATGCTAGTAATAAGGATATTAGAAAATTAACAACTGCATATGTGTTTACTTTGTGTAATATTTGCATACGTTGGAAGTCTCAATTACAGTCTATTGTTGCCTTATTGACTATCGAAGCTGAGTATATAGCTGCTACTGAAGTTATTAAAGAGTCTTTCTGGCTTAAAGGTTTGTTGACTGAGTTAAATGAATTGCATAATCCTGTTGTTGTCTATTGTGATAACCAAAGTGTCATTCATTTGTGTAAAAATCCAGTGTTTCATGATAGGACTAAACATATAGATGTTAGGATGCATTTCATTAGAGATATAGTTCAAAATGAGTCCATATTGCTTGAAAAAATCCTTACACAATTTAATCCTACTGATATGGGAACAAATGTATTACCTCTTTCTAAATTTAAATCATGCTTACAAATTCTTAGAATTGATACTGGTTGAATTTGTGTTTTCTGCAGGTGTTATCTTCCTGGTGTTGGTGTTGATAAAAACTAATATGTTTTGGTTGTTTATAACATTTGCATCAAGGGGAAAATTTGTTGGAATGTGATGCCATTTGTGACATTTATATTTTACCTAATTGGGGCGATAATGAAAAGGGCTTGGCCCAATTGCTGGAAAAGATTTCAAACTAAAACATTGCCCAATAACACAAAGTGATCCGGCCCACTCCTCAGCCCAAAATTAGAACGTCACGTGTGCTGCTCTGGTCCGTTGATCTTTCAGCCTAATCTACGGTGATGTGGATGAATATAAAAGGCAATCGAGTGGCTCCCTTTTGGTTAGGGTTTTCATTCTGTTTCGTGTACTATGTGTGCTAGAATCTTTTGGGTTTCTCTTCTTCGTTTCACCTTCTTTGATCTCTCTCGATTCTTCGTGTTCCAATTAGAACTTCTAGTTTTAATCATAGTGATCTACTTCTTAGTGATTGTTTGATTGAGGTTTTACGAGAGTTAGATTGGCTGTGTGATAATGAACCATTGAGTAGCTGATGTGTGCATTTTCTTTAGGGTTTGAGGGCTGTTGTGGTCGGTACTTTGTACAAACGGGTACAATGAGTTGTATTCTGAGCCTCATCAATATTAATTAAGTCTCATTTGATATTCTTCAAGTTTCTGTGTGAATCTTGTTTTTCTGCTTCTGTTGTGATTTTGACTCTACACAAACTATCACAATCTCATTAGTTATTGTAACAATAAACAATCGTGTTAAACAAATGTGTTCCTCTTTCTCTTATCTCGTCTAAAGTTATAATTTCTAACCCAGTATATTTTACTGGGTGGTCTAAGGGCCACAACATAACAATTGAAAAACTCCAACTCCTAATACACAAATATAGGAATCAAGATAACATGAGCCCATACCTTGAAAATTATTTAGTGTTAAAACACAAAGGGAGATTTGATCCAAAACCTTCAGCAAATTTATCTGAATTGAATGGGATATTCGAGTTCAGCGTGGCCGCATGAGAAATGTTTGTCAAGCTTTTCGACCTAAATTTAAAAGTCAAAATGGCCGAAAATGGAGGTGTTTGTCGACGACCACATATTTCAGTTTAGCGCAACTGTGTGTGAAATATTTGTCAAGCTTTTCAACCCAAGTTTAAATGACAAAATAGCCAAAAATGGAGGTATTTGTCTGTAATACTGGTTGGCTTTTCGGATTTGAAATGAGACAGAAAAGAGTTTGAATTTAGGGTTTAGGGGAGATGTTGAATGAGAGAGAGAAATTAGGTTTGATTCAATTCCTCTACACGTACCTGGTGATTTACCCGACCTGCCCTCCCTCTCAAACTGGGGGCGAGTGGGGCACATTTGTCGGAAGTGGGTCATGACCCCCATGTGAGAGTACCGATGTGATCGGGTAAGCCAACATATAGAAATTCCACTTTTTCTACAACTTTTTCTTGTTATCAACTTAAGGATGTGTAGGGTCTTTAAATTCCCTAGAGGTACAAAAATGTCCGAAAATGATAATTTTGCAAATATTTTGAAAAAAAGTGACATTTTTGAAAATGCAAAGGCAAATATTGACATGGAGTGTAAATTCCTCTATTTTATTTTTTTATTAACAATTAAGTGCATGTTTGGATTGGATTAAAATCTAATTTTAATCTAAGTCTAAGTCGAACAATCAATATTAACCACATATTTCATGAGTCCTACAATTTTTCAACCACACATTCCTAAAACTTCTATCACAATCTACTAAAAAATTTAATTTTAATTTTTACCAAACACTCTCTAAGGTAAGTTTCTAACGTAGGTTGTATGGCTGGAAAAACATGGACCAAAAGCAATAAATAGTATATAGATAAAGATAAGGCGATTGAATGTAATTGAAGACAATAGGGACCGAATTAATTCATAATATCCCCACGGTTATTCGTTCCTTGAGCTGTCAACACTTAAACATTTCCCCTTGTAACATAAATTATATCAAATATTAATTTTCCATCGGAAAGCTATGATTTCCGGCTGTTCGCCTGCATTGCCATCAGGCTGATAACTATATCGGCGAATGCTCCGACGATAAATTTGTGGGTGCTTTTAGGATTCAATGAAAGATAGCACAAAAGAAGCTCGTGCAAATAATCCCAGTTGGCTCTCACGTCGACAAGTTCACGTGCCTCCACCATTTCTTGCATGGATTGCCGGAAATCCGTGAAGGGGTCCGGCGAATACGTCGAAATGGCAATGCTTCCGGCGACGAGAGTGTCGGGATTTGTGGGATTCTCCGGCGAGGACGATGAGGTGGATGCTAATGATGAAGACACGGATGATGAGTCGATGATGGAGTTGGAGTGGCCGGGGGATGAGAAGAAGAAGCGTTGGGAGGCGAAGGCAGTGGCAAAGTCAGGTGTGGTGGCGGCGATGGCTTCGGTATCTGATAAAGAGTGGTGGTTGGAGAAGGAGGCAACGGCGCAGTCGAAGTTGAGTTGTTGGAGAGAGGGTTGAGAAGATGACAAAGATTTGATCTTTGTGAAGCAGAGATTAAGGTATTTGGGCATTGCTTATGACTTTTCTTGATTCAAACACAATAACAAACCATACACTCTGTGACCTGTGTGTGTACGAGAGAGAGAGAGAGTATGTATTGTAGAGTTATAGATTGTTAGTGTTCAGACACGTATTTATGGCTGCGCAGAAAGAGAAGCGGTTGGGGTTTCGTGGGAGTAGGGTGCTTAATTTTAAGTTAAAATTTCAAGTATAAAAATATTCAATGATACTACAAGTACATTCTTGTTGACATGGAGTTTGACACTCCACTCATATGTGGAGTGATAAAGCCCACAATTAAAATAATCATGGACCCCACACATGTGAGAGAAGTGTCAACAATCATGTCAAAATAGAGTGTATTTTAGACTTAATTCAAAAACATTATCTGACATATGAAGGATCAAGATATAATTAAGCCTCATATTTGGTGTAGCTTAAAATCAGACTTTTAATAAATTTTTGGATTGATTTTAATCCAGACCTATGCTAAATATGTATTTGTTTGCATGAGTGTAGACGAAACTAGAAGTTGAGAATCAAGAAGAGGGGAAAAAACTTGCACTCGATCAACGAGTTTCAATTGATTCTTCATCAATGGGAAATTGGTCATTCAGAAACAAAACTATCGTCTCTCTTGTCATGTGGTGCTTTACGGTAATTGATTTTTCGTTAAAGAAATTATAAAGTGGACATTACTAACTAAACTATGAGACACCTGAAGTTGAGATGAATTTTTCTTAAATAATATTATTAATATTATTGGATAAGTTCAATTAAATTAAGTAAAAGAAATAACATTATTATGTATAAAATGAATATTAATCATGCTAAAAAATTTAGTTCAATTATTTATGTTACATGATCCTAGTGTTGTCTATGTGTATATCTTGAAAATGAAAGAAGATAAGATTAATAAAAATAAAAATAAAAAATATTATCAACTACTTGAGCTTTTTGCTTTTTTTAGTTCCAAGAATTGCCAAATAGGGCCTTAATTTATATTATATCTTTCATTCGAATAATGCTATGCATCACTATAGGTGTTCAATACTTGTCTAGATTAAGTTGAGGACAAGTGACTTATTCTTTCCAATATTCTAATGACTTTTACTAGAAAATGTTTTGGTACCGACTTTGTTGTGACTTAGTACAATACTAGTTTAGATTTTTCGTGTCTTTTTCCATCTAATTCAACAATCGATTATGGATTGCAATGTGAGTAGGTAGATGTTGTTAATTAAACCGTTCTTTACTCTTAGAACTTCATATAATTAAAGATTAATCGTACTAACTTCTAAACTTGAAGTTGAATCTTTTAAATCGATTTTTTTTTCTTTTTTTTTTTTTCAAATCAGTTTATCCATTTAAAGAAACTATTACTTAAGGCTTTTTAAATTTATTTTTTCGTGTTGGGTGGGGACTTTGGAGACGTGGAGTGGTTGTTGACCTTTTAATTATAATTGCCAAATCCGCTTAATTCTTGCCCACTTTATTTCCATTCAGTTCTAAGATAAACCTCTTAAGCTAGACAAAATGATCATCCCACGTGTATAAGATTTATTATTTGGGTTTTAAGAAAGGCCAAGCTGGTTATTTCACCCCCCCCCCCCCCCCCCCGGCTGCCAACCCCTTCTTTTTATCATTATTTTTTTGAATTTTCATCTTGATTTTGAAAAGTTGAATTGATCTTCAATTTCAATCTTTGTTAAAGATTTTCAGTAAAAAAAATTTGATTCTGTGACGATAATATAAAATTAGGATAAGGAATTTTTTTTTTTTTTTTTTTTTTTTTCACTTGTAAGATGGGTTGAGAATTAAAAATCCGAATTTTATTCTATCGAGAGCAATCAATTAGCAGAAAGAAATAAAAATAAGCAAGATTTATAGAGGCTTGCCTTTATGCGAGACTATTTTCTATTTCATACCAACAATAATTCACTATGATGAAAAAAATTACAAGAAAAAATTGTATACATATCTTCACTTACCTCTCTTTTTCTCTTGTATGATGATGATTCAAAAGTCCAATGACATCTCTATATTTATAAGATAAATTATGGCAAAATTGAAATTTACGAAGACTCAAATTTCTATTATGATTTTTATTAGAATACAAATTTCTAAACTGTCCTTAATGAAATTTTGGTTGATGGAGGACACCTCTTGCGAGGAAGTTTTCTATCCTCCACATGGCTACAACACCATCGAGATCAACCCACATACTAATTTCATGAAACGATAATAATTAGGCTCCATAACTTAATAAGGTGTACCATTTTTTTTTTTCTTAAAAGGAAGCAAGCAAATATTTACTATCAAACTTAATAATTATTGAAAATTTGAAAATAAGTAGGTTTCAAAAAGGATACTTTAAAGTTCAATTAAATATGCCGTGACAGATCAGTCAATTTATTAATTTTCTTTTAATAAAATCATTTCGCCCAATATCACTAATTCGTCAAACACAAATTTAATATGGATACTATATGACTAATAAATTTCTTGAACACGATTAATGTATAGCCATGCTAGTTTATTCCATTAACGAGCTTTAAGATTTTCACATAGCGACCTAATCATTCAAACAAATCATAATTTCTATTATTGGATTATAACAAAACAAAGTTCAATGACTCACTTGCAATTAGCGAGTAAATGAGGTGAGTCTTAAATTAATAGAGGAAATTAGTGGAAATGACCGATTGACCCATGTATATTTCCACTTTGGCCTTTGGCCTTTTTTATTTTAAAAAAAATGAACTTAAAGATCAAAAGCTAAAAATACCCTTATTCTCCTTCATTTGTCTTGTTGTGCAAACAGTGGAAGAAAACAAAAAAAATCACACAGTCGGATCCAGTCGACCCAACATCGGTCACAATTGGGTCGGCCAACCACCAACAACCCAGTCATCGGAAAAATAATTTCGTTCTTCAACAAGGTTAGTTTAGGGTTGTTAATTGATTATGGTTTTGATTTATAATATATGGTGTGAAGATAAAATTTAACATTTTTTAGTTTACTGTTCATCATATAAATAGATGCTTGAGTATAGAATAGATTTAGGTATTTTTTTTAGGGCGGAGGGAAGTTTTTCTCGCCAAAAATGACAATTTTCCAACAAGAAAAATTGAATATCGCAAGGTAAATAGCCCACTAAATGTTAAAAGTCGGTTGTTAACAGTCGTAAGCCGACTGTTAAACCCACGACTATTAAACAAGTGTACGACTGTTAACAGTCGTGGGTCTTGGGCTGACTTTTTTACAGTTGGCACACGACTGTTAATAGTCGTCCTGATTTTTGAAGTGGGCCGACTGCTTTTAGCTTGCCCCTTCCTTTTTTTTTTTTTTGAACCCGACCTAGTTTTAATTGTTTTCCTCTTTTAATAATTTTTTTTCAATTTAAATTTCTTTTTAATTATTCTCTTATTATTACAAATCTTTAATTTTTTTCAAATTTAATTAAATAATATTTATATTCTTTATTTAATTTTAATAATTTCCTTTTGTTTATATATATATATATATAGTTAAATAAAGAACTTTAAATTAATAATTAAAAAAATTAAATATATTTTTTTACGAAAATAGCAAATTCTTTTTTTTTCCTTTTATTTTTTAAATTTGAAATTCTTTAATTAAATATTCTTTGTAAACTAATCTTTAATTTTTCAAATTTAATTAAATAATATTTAATTTTAATAATTTCCTTTTTTTAAAATTATATATATATAAAATAAGGAATTTTAAATTCTGTTTTCAATTTTCAAAATTTCCAGCAGTTTTCAAAAAAATGGATGGATGGTGATTGGAGATATATTTTCCAAAGTCGATGTTTAGTGGGTAGTAAGGTATGCAGTCTGGCTATTGATAGGGATTGCATATCAAACTTGGCTAGTATCACAATGGTTGAAAAATTGGAGTTACCTTTACAATAGCACCCTAACCCTTATAGGATGATTTGGTTGAAAGAGTGTGGGAAGGTAGAGTGACTAAGCAAGTTCGAGTGAATTTTACCCTTGGGAGATATAGTGATGAGGTTTGGTGTGATGTAATGTCATTAAAATCTTTTCATATTTTGTTTGGGAGACCTTGGAGGAAAGAGAGGAAGGCTATTTATGATAAGGGGAGGAACAAGTACATGTTTTTTCAGGACGAAAAAAAACACTCTGGCTGGCTTGACATTAGAACAGTCCCTTGCAGATCAACTCAATGTGAGAAGTAAGGAAAAGAGTGAAAAAGAAAATGAGAGTGTAGTGGTGGTTAAAAGAAAGGAGGCTCCACAAGAGATAAAAGAAATAGAAAGTGAAAATGAGAGTGGAGAGGTGGCAAAAGGAAAAGAAGAGTCACAACAGGGAAATAGTGAAGAAACGTTAGAGGAGAGCTTGCAAGAAAATAAAAGTAAAATTGAGAGGACTTTAGTGAGAACTAACAATTCCCTTCCTAGTTTTGTTATTTCTGTTTTGCAGGTTTCTGAACATATTGGCATCCATGAAAGCGAACCTATTGAAATACCACCTAATCCAGGCATTGAGTATCGACTTGTGAGTGGAATTAACCAGCCCTACCTCTGCTTGGATATCACTTTAATACCAGAGGTTGACTTTGTGATTCCTGAAGAGGTAAAGAAGTTGTCATTGACAGAATTCATAGACAGTGGGTTGAAGTACCAAGGTAGCATGATGGGAAACATAAGTTCATTTGCATTGACATTGTTACAATCACTGAGGCAGCATAAGACATGGAGGAAGCACAGTGGTATGCTAATGGAGATTATTTTGGGAACGTCACAAACTTGTAAAAGGAAGTCATTGGAACGAGCACACTTTGATCTATGTGCTGGTTATTGGGTGTTCATACGACAGAGGCGGGAAAGAATTCAGAAGAGGTCCAAATTGCATCCTAAAGAAGATAGATCGTTCCACGTTCTTGACTTGATTGAGAGTAAATGGTATAATCTGAGCATTGAAGGTACAGATTCGAGGTCGAATCTTTTCGAAGAGAGAGAGGAGATGATATGATCTGGCATAGGCCATAATCGTTGGAAACTTTCATTTTTCATAAAATATTTTATTTTGGCTAGAATTCTTTTTTTTGGAAACTTTTTATATTTTAGGACTCTTAAATTCCGTTATTTTCATATTTCCTAGGTTTCCATATAAATAGGATTTATTTCATTGTAACATTAAAAACTTTTGACATTGAATTAATTGAAAAGTTATTGCTTTCTCTCTTATTCTTCTATTGAACAACAAATCGAATTTCCAAGATCTAATTCTTGTGTGTTCAAACATCGGATCGTGAGTTCTTCATTGTGTTATCAAGGGGTTCAGCACATCTTGTTATCCAAGTCCAAAATTGGGTTATTATTTGGTGTTCTTGGGTTCCGCATTAATTTAATTGTGGATTTTATAGTCACCGTTGCTACGGAGTTTGCATCAGATGTTTTAACCAACCTTAAAACCTTAATATGGCTTTTGCTAGTTAAAATGGTGACCAATGTTTTAACCACATGGCTTTTGCTAGTTTGCAATAATTAGTATTTGAGGCATTTGGATAAAAAGAATACATATGATCTATATCGAGGATACTTGTTGTAGATCGAGATTGTTATTTAAATTTATTTATTTATTTATTTATTTCGTATTTTTCGAGAGTGTTTGAAATTTATTGCTTTTGTTTGTAAGACTATTGATTAAATGATATAAAATCATCTCTTAATTTTCTTTAACAACTTACTTTAACTATAAGATAAACTCATATTTTCACATTAATTTTGATTTATACAAAACATTATAGACTTATTGAACCAATGGATTTTTTAAAATTTGGATTTCGAAATGTTAGTTTTATTATAAATATGGATTCAGAAGTATTAGTTTACTTGTTCAACTGAATTTCCTTATAGAGATTGATTCTGAAAGATTTTCTTCAATCTTTAAAGATCTAGTGCAGAATTTTAGAACTTGTGAGACGATAACCCTGTAGAATACTTCCTTAGTACGACAAAGCTTGCTTCACTCAAGGCCATCGACCTTGAATATCTCGACTTTGTCGAGCTTCAATTCACCACCAAATAGGCAAATACAAGTCAAAACTTCAACAATCAATCAAAATTGTTATTTTCTTATATAGTTGCTGACTAATTCAAATTTTTATTTTCAAGATAGCTATTTTGAATTCACGATTGATATGACTGCGTTCGCAAGAAACACATTTGTCATTTTCCAGCCAACCCCCGCAAAAAGTAGTGATATACTCAAAAAGGAAAAAGAAAAGGAAAAGGAAAAGCACTGCTCAAATCATTTTCGGTTCCAATTGATGCCATACATGTCGATTTTTCCTGCAATCAGATTCTCTTTGGATCCATCGCAATTGCGACTGGTCGCTCCAGCTATTTTCACTTCTATAATGGAGTTGAAATCCTTATGCATTTACCAACTTCATTCCAAATTTCCTTTGTTTTAAACAGTCTAATATATAATTGGGTTCCTTTGGTTTTATATGGCCATGCTGTAAATTGGGCCATTTGGTGTTGTGGCAAATGTGAATTCAATCTACTTTACACCTTTATTGATAACTATCAGCTATTACGATTAGGCTCGGTAATGCACAATTTTCAGAGGGCTATGACAGGTTGACTAATATCGAAGCCTGGTAAAGATAAGTTCTCCCTTGACATGAATCTATGCTTATCCCAGTTGCACAGAAAAGAGAGGTATTGCAACTTTAAATAGAGTCAGAGCAAAGCTTTACTGGTAGTAGAAGGAAAAAGAGATTCTCTATACAAAAGTTGGACGTTTTCTCCCCCTTCTATCTTCACTTATAGAGGCAAGTGGCAATGGCATGTGGGAGGGGGGATTTAAAAGAGGTAAATAAAGAACATATTCAAGACCCCACACGTTTAATCCCTTCTAAAGTTAAACAAAACTATTGGACCACTAACAAGATTCACCAAAATCCTTCCAAAAAGAGAGAAGACAAAGAACACACGATAGGGCATTCGAACAAAAAACAATTCAAGGAAACTAAGACACGGCTATGATATATTAACGACAAATGTAAGTTAGCTAAAGCACCCGGTTTTTGATAAGGCGTCTGATCTACTTTTTGAGAGGAAGCAACAACCAGAAGATCACACTACCATCCAGGCTACCATAAGAGCGCGAACAGACAAAAAAAAATCTTATTAGAATTAGTTCAAATGAGGGACGACCACACAGCTTTCGGCTAAACTATTCTTTTAAGTAAAAGGATCATCTGAGTGGTTCTGCAAGTGGCGCAAGTCACTATTAAGTCAGGCAGCCTTAATCAACACAAGTGGAGTTTAATACGTATTGTTCTGAGACCAGCTGGGGCCAGGAAAATGACACATTGAGCTATGAAGTTTTCCAGAAAATTAAAATTAGGAATATCTAACCTACCATATTGATAAACAACTTGCAATCGTAGGTTAAAGGATATGAAACAGACTAAAAAGAGTGAATACCGTTTACAAGAGAAAAGAGTAAAGCCTTGAAAAACCTAAATTACAATAAAGCCAGCAAACATGTGAATAAAACTACAAATGATAGTGAATTTATGGGCTATACTAGGGTAAGGGTTTTGAAATAACAGATATATTTCTGTTTTTTCTACTGGAAAATGTCTTGTGTTCTTCCCAAGAGGATCTTTATGTATCTATGGACTAACACATAAACATCGGTTGTAGAAACAAAAGTAGAGAACTGTTTTCCTTTGGAAATTTCTAATTAAGTTTCCTCTAGTTTCCCAATTCTGGTCATTTTGGTAAGAGTAACTTCAACATGCTTTAAAACAAGAAGTCTCCAGGAAAAATTCAATCGCAAGTGCATATTTCTGGCCAAAGACAACAAATTAATGCCTACATTATAGTAGAAGCAAGAATAACAAAACCATACTGATACTGGCCCAAGCACAAAATAAAAAGAAATGCATAAGCTGATCAGCAAGAAGAACAGATTCAATTGCCAAACAACCTTCTTCAGGAGCTACTGTAATGCAACACTGGTGGACATGATGTTGGGGACTGTGCATGTGGAAGTGCATGATTTAATGATCCAAGATTCAACGGGGAATATATTACAAAGCCGACAGTTATTTTGCATGTAAATACATTAGATTCATATTAGAAGAAAATATGGCTAGACACAGAGTAAAAAGAACCATCACAGAAGAAAAGAACCAATCAGTATACAGATAACCTTAAGAGAAAACTAGGTGATAATTTCCTTGCAGCCACCATTTTGGCAATCCCTATTAAGAACTGACGATCTCGTTTATCCGTGCTCCACTAATTATGTTTACAGATTGAACTGGAAGGCATAAACCAGAAAATAAGTTAAAATTTTAACCTCTGTACCGTACAAGATTATCCAGTACTACATACCAAACATAGTCTCAACATTAGCTATGAGAATAACCTAAAAAAAGATATGGACTGATGGTCTTACTGTACCATTCAACCATGGTAAATCATCAAGGACTAATACTTGCATCAGCAACGCGAAACTAAATTTTAAACTTTTTTGCAGGTTACAACCAATTGCTCCTACAATTACATATGATTCGGACACATGTTTGTAAGCTCCTACAATTACATTTGATTCGGACATATGTTTGCACAAGGTTACGAGATAGTGATTTACTTAAAGCTAGGTAACAGCCAAAGCCAACCGCAAAGAAAGTATAGAGTCCATATCTCTTCAGCAGTACAAAATTCAAGAAATGCATGATTTTAGTACCAAGTTCTAATAATTTTTCTAATATTATAATCCACCAAAATGGTATCAAGAGCCCTAAATAACCATGAAAGGATTGATATTGAGATCAAACCACCATTGAAACTCTAATTAGTAATTAGTGTCACAGGCTTAAGCATATTAAATCATAGAAGAAGAGAAATGGGATAAAAATAATATCAATATTACTGTACAAGAACAAGCCTCCCACCTCCGAGATCACCACCATCACTACCTTCACTTCCGCAATCCTCTTCAGCTCTGCCTTTTGGCACCGTCACAACTAGCTCCCCGTGGTGGGACACGGCCGTCGCCAACTCCGGCCATGTCAAATCCGGGAGTCGAAACCGCCACAAATCCATCTCCAATTCATTACCAGATAAGTCGACCACTCCGTTTATTCGGATAACAATCTTGGTAACCCCAGGGTAAATCTCAACGGCGTGTGCCCCAACATCGCCTGTGATGCCACCGACGGCTACGATGAATCTAAGGGAATCAGAGGTTTCGTCAATCAAAACGTCGGCGTCTGAGCGGAAAGGTAGCTCCAACACCTTAGCGAAGATGTGGGGTAGTCGCCGGAGCTTCCTTAGGCCGCAGACGTTCGCCTGAGAGAGAGCCGATGCTATGTCGTACTGCAGAGTGATCGGCATCGGATGAACCTTCATGACGGAGCTATTTCAAGAAATCTGAATCAAAGGGGGGCGGTGGGGGGGGACCCAGATTGTAACTGTGCAAAACTGCCCAGCAAGATTGGATTTTTCTGGCAAAAAATAAAGAAATTGGGTGATTCAAGGAAAAACCCAGATAATAACTCTGCGAAAGTGTGTTAAAAGATCGAATTTTCAGGGAATTTTTCAAGAAATCGGGTGATTCAAGAGTTGTAGGTGACACAAATAAAAACAGTATATTTTGCCCGTGCAGCGGTACACTGGATTATATAATTCTTATTAAATAGGTAATCCAAAATTTGACAAGTTTTGACGTGGTGTTTATAATAATTTCGTGTTCAAAAGATTCTTGATTTAATAGAGATTATTAACTGATTAATCTTCGCAACAGTGCATTAGTAGTGCCGTGTCATTGACTGAAAATGACGGTTAATTGTGGAAACTTGACGTGTTTGTATATTGGACGGTATAGAATAAAATTAGCTTTATGCTACAAATAGCATATTCCATAAAATTATTTTCAGCCTATCGCGATCATGAGTTATAATGTTCAATTATTAATGTGACGTTGTCATGTTAACAAGTCTAACATTTTCTTTTGAAAAAAATAAAAATACGACTTGATCGTTGATATGAGGACGTCAGTTCAATGGTGGGCAATTAATATCCTATCCATCATGGATAGAAGATCAACTCTGTAAAAAATAAACAAATTTGGATAAATAACACTACAATCTTGGATGTTTGAATCTCTTGAAAACATTCCAGTTATTCCTCATGAAGATTAATTTGGATAAATAAATTTTAGTTTTGAATTCATTTTCAATTTTTTGTTTTGAGTGTCTATTTTGAGATTGTAGAAAATGCATTTGATTTGTCATTTCTCAAAAAATTTCTCAAAACAAAAATTAGAAAACGCGTTTGATTAAATTTTTTTTTGAAATTGTGTTATGACACAACATTCATTTAATTCCTATATTTAGCAAAATAGGATACTTTTAGTTAGTATAATATCAGGCATATACATTATATAAAAATATAATTGACTTGACAAAATATAGGAATTTTTAGTATTATACATGCTCATTCCAAAGCATTGTATTCAAGATAAGTTAACAAGCAGACGATTGATCATTCTCATATATTTGAATCTATATTCTTTATAAAGAATATAATAAGCAACATCATTTCTCCAATAGTCACATCAAAATCATCCTTAAATAATAAATCATTATCACTCGAATCATCACCACTCACATATGATTAGATGACTTTTCTTGAATGCTTGCAAGTTTTTCTTTAAGGTATAGCTTCATAAATTCAATTTTCTCCAATGTTTTAAAAATTGGACCGGATCGATCGATTCAAACGGAAAAATCTGGAACCGAGCCCAAATCCAGTGCAATTAGTCTCCTAAACCCTCTAATTAAAAACCCCTCTAAAAAACCGTCGAACCGGCCAGATTATTTATGACCCGCGACCCGCCATCAGTTCAAAGGGTTAGAATTAAAATTATTAGAGGCTTGAATCTTTTCTCAAATGGACGGAACTTGGTTTTTTTCACTTTTCCTTTCACCTTCCAACTTCCATACATCTCTCTCTTCTCATCTTTACTTCATTCTTGGCTGGTCGTGTTCTTGCATATTAGTTTAAAAGTTTTGAGCTTTAATATTATTAGGTTTTATTTTAAACACTTCGATTTTTTTCACTGTGTTTCATTTTTTTCCCATAAAATTTTATATTTTCCTCCGAAATTGCAATTAATTTAGGGATAAGATTTTTTTTTTTTTTAATATTTTCATATCTAATTTTAGATTTTGGAAAATTTGTTGGGTTTTGTTGTTTGTTCTTCTTATATATGATAATGACTTGGTGGAATTAATCATATTTTGACTATCTTTTTTGAGATGGTTTATGTGATAATCCATAAAGAATAATTGATTGTTAGGAAAAAAAAAAAAAGTCAAAAACTTTTGTTGTTCTATTTTCTTTTAATGATTATGGAGGGGCCAATACACAGTGAATGGAATCCACAAAACAGGGACATTAAATATGTTGAATTTTCATGATCCAGCATCTTTTATTTGATTGTGTAACTTTGCGTTGATTATTTGATCAAAATTGTCACCGGGAAATGACAATTAAAAGTAGCCCTTTAAAGATGGCTCAAAATTATGATACATATTGTTTCCAAAATCAATTTTTAATTTTTAATTTTTTTTTATCTAGATGATAATAACATTTAGTCCTTATTTTTGAATAATTTCCCTTCTCGTTTGATCCACTTGGCTTAAACACCAACTTATTTATGAGCCATGTTTTCACTCTAGTAAATGGGGCTTAGCTAAAAAAGATATTTGATAGTGACAATAAATGACAGGACGATAATTTAAAGTAAGAAGTCATATGTAGAAATATAAGCAGATTATAAAAAAAATGTTTTACTGCACTTGTGATCCAAATTTGTTGATCCTTAAAGTTTTGGAAATGTCGTCATTATTTTTTAATTGTATTAATATTTAATACTCATCGAACTATAATATTTTTAATTGCTTTTATTTAGGATGGATTGCAATACTCAATTTTCGGAAAGTCGTTCTATAGGTTCCACATAATCTAGGGAACACTTTTCTTCAACTCGTGATATTGACGGTAAAGCTCATTTCACATGTCTTTATTTCAACAATAGCTTTAAAGGTGATGGAATTAATAGAATGAAGTATCATCTTGCTGGAATTAAATGTCAAATATCTCAATGTAAAAAAGTTCATTTTGATGTTCGATTTAAATTTCAAAGTATTCTAAGGGATTTATCTAAAAAGAAACAAGGTACTAAAGAGGCCCATGATTGTACATTTAAGGACAAGTATATAGATTTAGAAATTGGAGGAGAGGATATTCAAGAAATAAATATATCATTAGAAAAACAATGACAAGGAAAAGGGAAGAGGAAAGCAAGTGAAGGTATTGAAACATATTCTGCTCCAAGGACTACTCCTGGATCTCAACCTAGTTTAAAGAGTGCTTTAGCTGGTAAACAAGTAATAAAGAGAGCCCATATGTCTTGGGTTAGGTGGTTTTATGATGCTTGCATTCCATTTAATGCTTTGCAATCCACTTACTTTCAACTTGCCTTAGATGTCATTGCTGCAATTGGTCCAGGATTTAAATGTCCATCTTATAATGACATTCATGTTAATTTGTTGAGAGATTGCAAGAAAGAATGTCAATTGCTTGTTGACACTTATCGAAGTCAGTGGATAAATAATTGATGCACAATTATGGCTGATGTTTGGACCGATCAAAGACATAGAACTTTGATTAATTTTTCCGTATATTGCTTTTTTGGGATTGTATTTATAAAATCTTATAATGCATCAGATGTAGTGAAAGATGCTCAAACATTGTGTGACTTTTTTATTCTAAGATAGCCGAATGGGTTGGACCTCGTAATGTGTTCATATTGAAATTGATAATGCAGCTAACTATGTGGTTGCAGGGAAATTATAGCACGTCACATATGATCACATTTTTTTTGGTCTCATTGTGTTGCACATTGTTTGAATCTTATTTTAAAAGATATTAGTAGTATGTCTCATGTACATTCCCTTGCACTACGTGTTTCGATATTTACAATATTTGTGTATAATCACACAATTTTTTTTTGTCTTGGTTGAGAAAAATACCTGAATGGAGAAAAATTGTACGTCCAGCTGTGACTCGTTTTGCTACCACTTTTATTACATTGAAAAGTATATATGATCACAAACAAGCATTGCAGAGTTTGGCAACAAGTAGACATTTTACAAGCCATAGGCTTTCAAAAAGCGCAAATGGAAGACTTGTGAGTTCTATCATCTTGGATAACAAATTTTGGAAGGATTGCTTGATGGTTGTGAAAATTGTGGCTCCTATTATAAGATTGTTACAAATTGTAGATTCAGATGAAAAATCTTCATCGAGTTATTTATATGATGGCATGCATAGAACACGAAAAGGAATCAATAATATATTCTTAAATAAGAAGAGATTGTACAAATCTTGCACTGATATAATTAAGCAGCGATTGGATAAACATCTTTATCTTAACATACATGCAACAACTCATTTTTTTAATCCTGCTTTCATTTATGAAGGATTTTGTTAAAAAGTAGAAGTCATGCAAGGTCTATTCAATTTGCTTGAAATCAAAAGCATTTGTGGTGATGAGACAAAAGCAATGGGGGAGATAAAGATGTATCGAAAATGTCAAGGGAGTTTTGGAAGGCAGTCTGCATGTAATACTAGAAAATCATTACAACCTGGTGAGAAGCTGTATTTTGTTATTTATTTATTGTTTTTTAATAGTTCTTAGCGCTTAAAACTAATTTTATAAAATTATGCAGATGAATGGTAGAAGTTGTGTGGATCTAGTGCTCATACTTTGCAAAAGATAGTTGATCGAATTCTTGGTCAAATAACTTATTCTTCAGGATGTAAAAGGAATTTGAGTGTCTTTGACCGTATTTACACACACACAAAAAAATAGATTAGAGCATCAAAGACTCAATGATTTTGTCTATATTACGTATAATTTGCAATTAAAGAATAGGTATATAATCTTAAAATTTTTACCACGTCAAGAGTTTATTTTAATTACTCATTTATTTGATATATTTTCTTTATCTAACTACTACTCATTTACAACCTTATAGACGTTATTATAAAAAGAGATCTTATGATTCAGTTGATTACGAGTATATTGATAAGACAAACTTTTAGATTGAGGAATAAGTGTCACCACAGGATTTCGAGTATGAAGACTTAGATAATGCTATTTATGAAGAAAATTCAATTTCCGATGTTAATGATCATGAAATTGATGATAATGTTCAAGGTTCGCAAGTTTAATAATCTTAACTTATTGTTATTTTTATCTTCCTTTTTTTTATATTAGTCATGTATTTTTATCTAATATATTGTTTCTTATTTTTGTATTTTAGATGACAATGAAAATAAGGATGAGATTAATACTCAAGAGATGGGAGATTTAGATACATTGGATGTTATTCATCGTTTTGGTAGTTCAAGTGATTGTGAAAGTGATCAAGGATTAAGGCTTATAAATGAAAATGATAAAGGCAAAATTTAACTATATAATCTTTTATATTTAGTGCAGTTTTTGGTTCCAACTTGACCTTTCTTTTTTTATTGGTGATAGTTTATCTTAAACTTTTAAATTTTAGCTATTTAAGTTTTCATGTTATTCACTTATTGATATTGTTGTTTACTTTATATTATTGACTTATTAAGTTATTTGAAATTATATAATTGGATTGAGTAGCACTAGACTTAATTGATTGTTTTTGTGATTTGATTTCAATATTTACTTTTCATTCTTTATAAATGTATGTATGTGTGTGTGTGTGTGTGTATTTTAATTTTATAGAAGTCACTGATTCAATCCGAGTTCGACCCCGGTTCAATATTTTGACCATTGACCCTTTTCTTTTCCCGGTTGATTTTTAAAACATTGATTTTCTCCTTCATCATATTAACGGTAGATGACTATTACGCCATACATGCTTCAAAATTTTCATTTTTTCTCATCTTGGGTTCCTTGCGTCCACGTTTGTTAGGTATCATATCACCTTACAAACGAATAGTGGAAACTTCATCATCATTATTTTCCACATGTACATGTACTTCCCTACTCAAAAAATTATCTTTTAGCTATCTTTCTTCATTTGATGTTGGAAGAAACTTAAGTGGAAGCATTGCCTAAACCTCCATTAGCTGTAGTCCAGCTAAGTTCATAATACTTACACCTTTCCTTCCTAAGTGTCTTGTAATCAATCTTGTTTATCTACAATAGTAAAAAAAAAGCTACATCAATACAAGCCACATTAATGCATTTTATAATTAAATGCAAAAAAAAATTATATCACAATCAAATAATGGTAAAAATATTCTTTACAATATATACCCATGTAACACCTGTATGCTCTAAAATGTCAGGAAAAAAGTGATGCACATTTCGCAAACGGTTTCACTTACCCTTTAATTACTCTATCTCATAGTCATATTTTGCAACAACAATCATCTCTTTATTGATCTTGCCCCAATCATCCTTCGTAAATGTAGAGCAATGCAACTTTCATGCTTTCATATTGTCGTAAAGTATCTCGATAAAAGTGTGATCATTTTCATCGGACCATGACATTGGTTCCTTAATCTTACATCTTTGGCCATCCATGTGCTCACCTAGTGTAATAATTCATTGGCAGATAGACGTCATTTGGACCAAATTGTTCAAATGGCCTCTTTAAATCATCTGAGCTGCTTACAACATGTCAATATATAATCTATTAGTATATTAGTAATATACTCCTAATGTTGGAATATCTTACTGATATGGAAATTATTGATATTTTGTCTAATTAGCCTTAATTAGTTATTGTTACCTTTTGTTGTCACCTCCTTCTCCTATAAAAGAATGATTTCTTGTATAGTTCATACACACATTAGAATATACAAATATTTTTACTTCTATCTTTTTTCTCTATACTTTTCTTATTTCAATATGGTATTAGAGCCATCAGTTCTTCAAGTTCTGAAGTTTTAGTATCAGAAACGGAATCAACAACGCTATTTTTTCTTAGCGTGTTTCTGGTTCTTAGATCACATCGTTCTTTCATCAATTTTGATGCTTATGTTTATCGATTTTTGATTTTTTAGTACCTTTAATTGATTTCAGGCTTTCCCGAATTAATTTAGTGGAAAAAACATCTGTGACCTTCATTTGCTCTAATTTGATTAACATCATTCATTTATGGCTTCCACTAATGATGTTAATATTAATCGCCCGATTGATATTGTTTTGGATGGCACCAATTACAATATTTGGGCCCTGTAGATGTTAGTCTTTCTGATTGGTCGTAGATTGTGACGTTTTGTTATTGGTGACAAAGTAGAGCCAACAAAAATCGAGAAGGAGTCCGTGAATAAGTTTGATGAGCCTATTGAGATATGGGAAGCTATCCATTGTAAAATTTTATCCTGGTTCATTAATACCTTCATTCCTTCTATTCAATGCGTTCTTCCCAAATTTCGGAATGCCAAACTTTTGAAATTGTTTGGCAAATCAATACAATTGCTCTAGTGATGTCGCCCTCCAATTTCAGTTGGAGTCCAAGTTGTATCAGTTGCATCAAGAGCCCGATCAATCCATTGCTAAGTTTCACTCTCAAGTTAGTAGTCTATAGGATTAGCTCTCCCAAGCTGATCCATATTTTTCTGATGATAAATTCGTCAAACGCTTTTCAAAGTATCGAGATCATCGACAATTCATCCATTTTATGATGCATATTCGAGATAACTTTGAGAATACTAGAGCCTCATTGCTTAATTACTCTCCACTACCAACTCATGATGTTGCTCTTATTGAGCTCATTTATGAGGAGACAAGCCAGAAGACTCATGGAGTTCTTCTAATGATCTAGTTATGCCCAATACACCTAGTTTAGTCGTGGCTGCTGCTTCTTCCAAGCCACGTCGTTTCATTGGTCAATATCACTATTGTAAGGAAGAAAATCATCAAATATCTAATCGTGCCAAGAAAAAGGCTAAGGATGCAAGAGATGTTCATAAAGTTAAGGCATATACCTCTATCCCCAACATAGTTACTATATCTACCAATTCATCAACTTTAGAGTCTTCCTCTACACCTACTTTGTTATATCTTACTGTAGATATTCTTGAGGCAATTGTCCATCAGGTTTTATCTCATACTCCCACTGCCTTGACCATTTCATCAGTTATATCTTCATCTTCGTTTATTGATTCAACGTGTTGTTATCATATGACTCGTGATTCCTTTCTATTGTTTGAGAAAAAATCTTTAAATCATAGTCCTGTTACTTACACTGCTAATGGTTCCCATATGTTTGTTAGTCATGTTGGTTTCATCCCTAACTCTACTCTTTCAATTTTTGATACATATCTCGTTCCAAAATTATCTCTCAATCTTTTTTTTTTGTTGGACAACTTGTTGAGCATGGTCTTATTTTATCCTTTTCTAATAAAGGTTGTGATGTGTAAGATCAGAAGACGGGACAATCCATAAAGTTGGTTGACTTTTTGCACTTTCATCATTGCAAGTTCACAGTTCAACTTCTGTCCAACCTTTTGCAGCTGATGTCTCTTCCAGTCTTTGGCATTCTCGTCTTGGTCATACGTCTTTATCTTGTATTCAGTCTTTAGCATCTAATGGTTACTTAGGAAGAGTTAACTTTAACTCTTTTGATTGTGTATCTTGTCAATCTCGAAAACATAAAGTTTTATCTTTTAATAACAATGACTCTTTATCTTCTGCCCATTTTGATCTTATTCATTTTGATGTATGAAAACCTGTCCTTACTAGTAGCAAGAGGGTATAATTTTATTTTATTTTTATCTTTATCGATGATTATTTACGCTACGCATGGATTTATCTTTTACTTAATCGATCTAAGTTATTAAATGTATTTTGTAGTTTTAAGCAGATGATAAAACTCAGTTTGATTGCACTATCAAAATATTTCACTCTGAAAATGCCATGGATTATACGCATGCCTCTTTTCTTGACACCCTTAAAGAATATTACACTCTTTCTCATCGATCTTGTCCGTATACTTCCCAACAGAATAGTTGTGCAAAACGTAAGCCCCTACATATTCTTGACACTATAAGATCTCTTCTCCTCTCAACCTCTCTTCCTAAATCCTTTTGGGGAAAAGCTACTCTTACAACTACGCATACAATCAATCGGGTTTCCTCCCCTACCATTTCCAATCGGTCTCCCTCTGAGCTTCACCTCGGAAAGGTACCAAATTATTCTCTCTTGAAAGTTTTTAGTTGTATTTATTTTGTATTACTTCCACATCATGAGTGTACCAAACTTGAACCACGATCTCGTCTCTGTTGTTTTCTTGTTTATGGCATTGAACACAAAGGTTATCGATGTTATGACCCCATCACCAAGCGTCTTCGCATCTCCTATTTTGGGAACACAAGCTGTTCACCACTATATTCTCAGTCTCGTCACATTCTCCGTCTCCTCATCTAATTTTTACTGACCCCAACATAGATTGTTCATTAGATTCTGATGTAGGTGTTGAAAGCTCATTCCGTAACCACTCATCACCTGTTTCCTTTGAGTATGAGATGGTCTGATCCTATCATCATCTCCGAGTCCTCATCTACTCCAGAAATTCGTCGCTCCAATAGAGTAAAAACACCTCCGGCATATCTTAATGATTATCATTGTTTTTCTACTATTGCTACTCTTCATGAACCTCGCAATTATCACGAGGCTAGTCCTGACCCTCTTTTGCAAGAATCTATGTTTGATGAGGCTCTCATCAAAACTCGTGCATGTGACTTAGTTGATTTGCCTCCAGGTAAGTTTGTAGTAGGATGCAAATGGGTATACAAGATTAAGGTACGAGCTGATGGTTTGTTGAACGATATAAAGCTCATTTTGTGGTGCGAGGATTCACTCAGGAGTATGGTGTTGATTACGATGAGACTTTTGCACCTGTTACACATCTTTATTCTTTTAGGTCTTTACTTGCAGTTGTAGCTATTCGATAATGGAGCCTATTTCAAATGGATGTGAAATAGGCTCCAGTATCGAATGATTCTATTTCAAACCTTCTCCAGTATTCGAGTACCCACCTCACAAGGTCTATCGCCTTCAAAACACTCTTTACGATCTCAAACAATCTCCTCGTGCTTGACTTTCCAAGTTTAGTTCAGTGTTGGCTCAACAAGGCTTCACTCCTAGTGCATATGATTCTGCTTTGTTTATCCGTCGATCTAAGGCTGGTATTATGGGTGATGATCTTTCAGGTATACAAGCACTTCAGCAATTTATTAGTCAACAGTTTGAGATGAAGGACTTTAGTTCTCTTAATTATTTCTTGGGTCTTGAGGTGACATCCCGCTCAGTTAGATATTATCTTTCCCAAGCTAAGTGTGCATTTGTGTTCTTGTCTCATGCTATATTAACTGATAGTAAGATTGTGGATAGTCCTTTGGAGACAAACATCAAATTTCTTCGTAAGGACGGAACACTTTTAGATGATTCTTTCTCTATCGACAATTGGTTGGTAGTCTCATTTACTTGATTGTGACTCTTCCTGACATTTCTTATGCAACCACCTTGGTAAGTTAGTTTATGCATTCTCTTTGTTGTACTCATTATGCTGATGTTCATCAGATTCTTCGACACATTAAGAGGACTTTGTTTCATGGGATTCATTTTTCTACCCACCCATCGTTGGACCTTCAGGCATATTCGCAGGTGACCCTACTGATCGTCGCTCCACTACTGGATGTTGCTTCTTGCTCGACATATTTCTTATCTCATGGAGAAGTAAGAAGCAAACACTTGTCTCTCGCTCTAGTACGAAAACTAAATATCTTGCATTGATTGACACTACCTCTGAACTTTTATGGCTTTGATGGTTATTACAGGATATGGGTGTTTCCTTTACTGATAGTTCTTATATTCGTTGTGACAATACTAGTGCCATTCAATTGCCCACAATGATGTTTTTCATGAGTGCACGAAACGTATTGAGATAGATTGTCATTTCATTCGTTCTCATATTAGCCGAGGTATTCTTCAATTATATCACTTTATTTCTACTGATCAGCTTGCTGACATCTTCACAAAGCCTCATCCTCCTAGATGTCATCGTGATTTGGTTTACAAACTCAAGTTGACATCCTCGTTCCCATCTTAAGTTTGAGATGGAGTGTCAGTACATAATCTATTAGTATATTAGTAATATATTCCTAATGTAGGAATATTTTACTAATATGAAAATTATTGATATTTTATTTAATTAACCTTAATTAATTGATATTGTTATAAGTAACTTGCTATAAGCAAAAGTAAATGAATTCAATCAGCAAGCATTCAATTAAAAAAGTCCTCAACTCAGCCGTTGAATTAATCAAATCTGATGATATAAGAAATGATGGTCCAGTATTAGTAATTACTTACAAAATGTTAAAAATGTAACCAACTTCTATGCTTCTGTGACCAATTCTATTCTCCGTTCTTATAATCACACAATATTAACCTAATCACCGATGTATACTACTCAATTGTTTTATTTTTTAATCAGTTTGGCCGAATCAAAGTTTTCTTTCTTTCACTAAATCAAAATCCTCACTCTTAAAAGTAAGTTTCGGCCACCCAAAAATGAGCCTAAGTGGTTCAACACAAACTTCAAACTGAGGCCCAAACGTGAAAGACATATTGGTCAAAATATGGTAAGAAATCAATAGAAATTAACTTCAATAGCACTAAAATAAATCTTTGATGATCCGTTTCAAACACTTCTTGATTTTTAGAAATTAATGAGGAAAGATATTTATCTGAAATTTACAATTATCGAGAGTAGAAAGAGATAGATTCTTGCACGGAGAGAGATGATTACGGTGCTGTCTCAGGAATGGAGGAGTGGTCGCCGGAATCAATATGAAGATGACAAGTGAGGTAGAGGAGAAATGGATGACGAAGCAGTAGGATTAGGAGACCTTCATTTTTGTTCAAGAATTAGTTGTTACTGTATTTTTTGAAATCCAATAAAGTGAAATTTAATATTTTATCGAAATTTGCTTCTATAAATTTAAATAATTACTAGCTTTAAATCATGCTTTTTACATGTTTTTTTGTTATTTTGGTGTCATTCATTTATTGTATATTGTGAACGATCTGTAATATTGTTGTCATTTTGGGCTTGTTAGTGCAACCGAGCTTATATCCATTATTTGGATGCTCAACAGGGAATGTAAGCGTTAGATCCAGTCACCGAACCTCTGGGGCTTAGACCGAAAGAAATCTTGTGTTCAATCTTTTAATTTCTGCAACTTTACTTTCTATTTTGTGAATGATTCTTTAGATCTTGTTTTAATATCGTGTAATCTGGGCCTTTCAGAATTCAAATATAAAAAACATAGCATACTGAACCAAAGGATTGGTCCAAACTCTTACGATTTTATTATTGCAACAATTTCGCTACATGAGGAAATAGTTGTGATTCTCAGCACAAATTGCAAACACAGAATGGACCATTAACCCCGAGACTTTCAATACACTGCACAGTGGTAGAAGGTCCGAATTTGTTCTTGCAAAAAGCTGAACATTTGGCAGTGTTTCCACGCTCACATAGAATTTCAGTATGTATCTCATAGCATGGTTTTTGCGTCATTCCATCTACAAGTAAAAGGCAACGCACAATGTTAATCTTCAGGACGAAAACTCAGTAATAATTCCTTTCAGCGATTAACTTGAATATAAAATAAAATAACTATCACAAACAATTCTATAACCGAAATATTTTTTTTAGAAAAGCCAACAATTCAAAGGAACCTTCAGCAAATGTAGGCAAAAAATTACTTACAAGATAAAAGAGCAAGAAGGACAAATACGAAAATTGTGAACTTCATGATTCTTGGCTAAAGAAGTTGAATGTTTGCTTTAGATGAAGGAATTGTTAGTGAAATTCTAGTTTCTTATTTTCAGTAGTTGTCACCATGGCTTTTATAGAGGGACTTAAACTATAGTTTTCCTGAGATTTTGATGGATTTTAAAAATTCGTCTAAATTCAGATGTTCTCAATTGAGATTTTAATAGATTATAATAAAATTCATTAAAAATTAGGTGTTTTTAAATGAAATCCTTTAAAATTTAAGCATTCTCAATAACTCATGAATTTATATGGATTTCATTAATAGAGAGATTTTAAAATATCTGAATGGATTTCAAACTTAAAAATACATATAACAAATTCTTTTGAAATTTCACAATTTTTAATGAGATTCTTATGAATTTTATAGAAATATATTCAAATTCACTAAATTCATTAGAATTTATGAGGATGGTTATATTACCACTACAATTTTTATTTGATACACCATATTTTAATGGATTAAGTCATTTATACATTTTGGCTTACCTTTAGGTTATCCCGACCCCACCTCCCCCCTCACATGGAGGCGGGTTCCACGTCCAATAAATGCGTGGTACCAACCTCAATGTGAGGAGGAAGGTGGAGCCGAGTAAATTAAATGGTGAGTCAAAGAGTACATGTAGCAAAATTCTATTTTAATTGTAGTTAAGTTCTTCAATCTTTGCTCATTGTAGTAATTATTTTTTTTACTTTTTCTGTCAAATTTTTATCTTCAACATTCCATTAATTAGTACGGCTTACCCTTGATCATGATTTATATCAAAAGTATTTTATTTTAATACTTAGAATGAAGGGGGGAAATATTCTTCGCATTTTTTATCTATTTATTTTTAAAAAAATATGATGAAAAAGTAAGTTATTTTACGCTAGTTCAACAAACGTTTGGACATAAAATTGTTATCAAATACAAAATTTATTAAGTAATTGAAAGTTCAAGAATAAGAATAGCATGAAAAATCATTAGGGACATAACTGCTATAATAAGCAAAGATTAAAAACCTTACATGCAATTAAAATGTGATGTATGAAATAAAAATTGTAGTGTGAATATAATTATCCAATTTATAATCTTTTAAGAGTCATCGAAATCTCAAGGACAATTATGACATAAAGTTAATTGCAAGAGAATTTTTGTAGATTATGTCTATTTTCCAAATATTTCGATTTCCTTGAGATTCGTTTTTAAATTTTTTTTCTATAAATTACTTTAAATCATCAATAATAATTATAAATTACTTGAATAAGAACCAATTGATGGATTGAAGAGAATTGCTACATAATGAAGAATAAAGCAGTGAAGCAGAGAAGACCCTCATTTTTGTTCAAGAATTAGTTGTTACTGCATTTTCTGAAATCCAATAAAGTGAAATTTATTATTTTATCAAAATTTGCTTCTATAAATTTAACAAACACTAGCTTTAAATCATGCTTTTTACCATTTTTTTTTTAAAAAAATTTTGGAGTCATTCATTTCTCGTATATGTGGGAATAATATGATAAATGCAAGGATAGACATCGAGAAAGATGTAGTGTGAACAATCATTATATTCAATTCAACTGATCATGAGAAAAAAATTGAATAAAAAAAAAGAAGAAAAAATAAGTGTTTCTCGCTAAGAAACGACGAGCAAGACATGTTGAGGAGCAAGGACAAATGAAGGAGGTACGGGGTGGCCCCAAGTCCATTTAGTTTTTTTTACTAAAAACAATCATGCTACTTGTATATTGTATTTGACATTAAATTTGACATTGTATCACGTGACGGCATATGATTGGTTAGATTTTTGAATTCAATACACTTTCTCGCCACACAACATTTTGCATTTGCAAAGGATTTCAAAAGATGTCAAATTTCACGTCATTCATAGAATGTACAAGAAACATTATTCTACTATAAATTTGTTTTATGACTTTTTTTTCTAGTTACCATTTCAGTATATTTATATATATTTTTGGTCCTCCTAACTTCGTCCCTATCGAGGAGACTACTTCACCTTTTAGGTATTGGAGAGTGAGTATAGAATTATAGGTAGTGTTCTTCAATCGAAAAATTGACTTTTTAATGATTCAATAAATAGAATCAATATTTGAGAATTAATATTACGCCAAATAAATAGGTCGCAGATGATACTTAGAAAAAAGGTTAGAGACGATATTACGATCACATCAATAGGTTGGAGTGATGCTGCAATTTTTCCTAAAAATAATACAGTTATATAACATACTTCATTGTAGCACGAGACTCCTCTTTATAATAGTAATTTATACTAAAATGAAAATACTAAACGTCAAATATATTTTTAATTGAATTCAAGTATTAAAAACATTGCATACTGAACCCAAGGATTGGTCCAATCTCTAAGATTTTATTATTGCAACAATTTCGCCACATGAGGAAATAGTTGAGATTCTCAGCACAAATTGTAAAATCGGGCAAAGTTTGGACACCTGAGTCATAAAATTAAAAAACAAAAATATTGGAGGACACAAAATTGAATTTTTCCATGCATATCTGTTTACTGTTCCAAACTCATACTAGCGGGTATATCAGCCAGATTTGTCTAATAGGAAGGGGGATGGAACTGTCTTAATGTTCTTCTGGACCGACCGATAAAGGTTTGATAACTTTTCTGGAAATTTCCTTTTCATTCTTTCCTTCATTTTTTGGGAGGTTTATACCGCAAAGGTCTTTATTCTTTTTTTCCTTTAGGAAACGGGAGCATCCCAGCTTGGAATTGCAAAGTGTCACAATGTGATTTCCAGCCAACCTGATGTTAGATTCGTGTATTTCAAAGAATTTTGAACGAGTTTGAATCATTCGATCAATATTCTTGTTGGTCCGTCAATATTTAACCTAGTTTTCTGCAGAAGGGGAGGAAGTGAGGTGAGAACTTAGTAGACAGCGTGAGGATATCTCTTGTTGCATTTCAGTTTTAGCTGTTTACACCTTGTAGGATCTACTGTTATGCCTGACAATTTTATCTTCGCCTAGATCATTTTTAGGAACTCATATGGGAAGTCCTTCATCGTTTTTATGGTTCAATATTTTTATTTTAGTAAGAAAAATATATCATTTGGACTTGATGAAATTGTTTGACAAAACTTTAGATAAAAGTTATGAAATGTGTAATTGAAAAGTTGATAAATCTGAGAAATGGCTCTCTTAACTCCTCATTTTGAATGTGAACCTTAGATTAAAATAGATGGTGGAGATTTCTTGGGAGATATTCATATGAATTGTTGGAGAAGCTTTTACCTACCTTGTTTAAATATATACACTATCTTTCTATCACTCACGTGGGTGGAGCTAGGGCAAAAATAGGGTTGAGCCATTCTTTCCAAAAGCCTCTTTCTCTCTCTCGTTTTTGGCCCTCCATTGGTGAACATCTTTGGCTTCTCTTCTCTTCTCTTCTACTGTGAGATTCTTGTGTATTCTAGGCATGAAATAGGGCTAGGTTACATTGGTGATTCTTGAGTGATTGGGGAAGGAGAAAGACTGCTTTGAGTGGAAAAGGAAACAAAGAGACCCGAACAATTCTGATCAAGATAATGCTGCAATTGTTTCTGAATTGGAAAGTTTGCATGTCCTTAATGTGTCTGAGGAAGAATTTGATAAAAATTGGATCCTAGACACAGGGTGCACTTTTCATATGTGCCCTGAGAGGTCTTGGTTCTATAACTATAAAGAGATTGAATCTATGAAGGTCTACATGGGGGACAATAATTCTCAAAATGTCGTTGGAGTTGGTGACATAGCCATCAAGATGTACGTTGGGGTCGTCACGCAGCTAAGAAATGTTAGATATGTTCCTAATTAAAAGAGGAACCTCATTTCCTTAGGTTCTCTTGAAGATGAGGGATATACCTTCAAGTCTGGTAACAAAATCTGGAGGGTAGAACTGAAATACCATTTGATTCTAGCCTTCTTACTATGAGTAAAGACAAAACTGAAATTTGGCATAAAAGAATCGGTCATATTGGGTTCAAAGGGCTAAAATCTTTAAGTAATCAGAAATTGCTTGGAAAAGATGATATTGAAGCAATGGATTTTTGTAAAACATGTATTTTGGGTAAGTCCCATAAGGTGAGCTTTAAAGCTAGCTCTCATAGGACCAGTAGACCATTGGACTATATCCATGCTGATCTATGGGGCCCGGAGAAGCACTCCACATTTGGTGGAAGCAAGTATTTCTTGTCCTTAGTGGATGATTGTTCAAGAAAGGTTTGGATTTACCCTTTGAAGGCTAAGTCAGAAACCTTTGAAAAATTCAGAATTTGGTTAAAGTCTGTGGAAAATAAGCTAGATAAGAAGCTTAAAACTTTAAAAACTGATAATGGGCTTGAATTCTGCAATTTTGAATTTGACAACTTCTGTAAGCAAAAAGGAATAACAAGACACAGAACTGTTAAATACATACCTGAACAGAATGAGGTCGCTGAGAGAATGAACATGACCATAATGAACAAAGTTAGGTGTATGTTGATTATCTCTAGCCTTGTGAAAGGCTTTTGGGCTGAAGCTGCAAGTACTGCAGTTTACTTGATTAATAGGTCTCCGTCCAACAGTATAGGGTTTAAGACCCCACAAGAGTTGTGGATAGGAGAGCCTCCAAATCTGGAACACTTGAGGGTGTTTGGATGTGCTGCATATGCACTCCAATCTGAAGGAAAACTTGAGCCGAGGGCGGTCAAGTGTGTGATGTTAGGGTATCCCGAGGGTATGAAAGGCTATAGGTTGTGGGTTTTAGGGGTTCAAGGTATTAAGATTATTAACAGCAGGAATGTAGTCTTTAATGAATCTGAGATGCCATGTCTAAAACAGAAAACTGATGAAACCAACAAATCTGAAATTGAGAAAAGTATTCAGACTGAAGTGAAGCTGACTAAGCTTGATTCACCTACACCTGGGAATGAAGTTAATGACCCTATACATCAAGAACCTAAAAATGAAGATGAGGCTGAAAATGAAACTGAAACTGAACTTGAACCTGAACCTGAAGGGGTGACTGAACTTCAAGAAAACATTGAACCAGTTGAAGTTGAACATTTTAATGATCAGCCACCTAATCAAGATTATCAGCTTACTAGGGATAGGGGCAGGAGGTAGATCAGGCCAAATCCTAGATATGAATCCTTAAACATGACTGATTTTGCCTTAGTTTCAGGTGAAGCCCTTGAAGAAATAGAACATGATAGTTTTGAAGAAGCTATGAATGAAAAATATTCTGAAAGTTGGTTAAAAGTTATGCAGGAGGAAATGAAATCTTTGAGTGATAACAGAACCTGGAAACTCATTAAAAAACCTAAAGATCAGAAATTGGTTCCTTGTAAGTGGATTTACAAGTTAAATGAGGGTTTGAGCCCTACTGGTCCAGTGAGGTTTAAGGCGAGGTTAGTGGCCAAGGGTTATACTCAAAGGGAGGGTGTGGATTATAATGAAATATTTTCACCCGTGATTAAGTATAAGACAATCAGATTAATGTTGGCTCTTGTGGTTCAATTCAATTGGGAACTTGAACAACTCGATGTAAAAGCTGTTTTTCTACATGGGGAGTTGGAAGAGGATATCTTCATGAACCAACCACAAGGTTTTGTGGCTAAAGGAAAATTTGATTATGTGTGCAAGCTAGAGAAATTTTTGTACGGACTGAAACAGAGCCCAAGACAATGGTACAAAAGATTTGATGCTTATGTGCTGAAAATAGGGATTAAAATAAGTGACTTTGATGATTGCTTGTATTTTAATGACATAAAGAGCGGTTGTGAGGTTTACTTGCTGCTTTATGTGGATGATATGCTATTAGCTGGACCTAACAAATCTCAAATTAATAAACTGAAAGATCTTTTGAAATTTGAATTTGACATGAAAGATTTAGGGAATGCTAGAAAGATTCTAGGGATGGTGATAACAAGGGATGTGGCTAAGAATATGTTAACTATTTCACAGGAAGCTTACTTGAACAAAGTTGTGACAAAATTTGGTATGAAAGACAGTAAAATTGTGAATGTACCTCTTGCCAGTCATATGAATTTATCTCATGCTCATTCGCCTAAATCTGAGTCTGAATTAAAAGAGATGAAAAATGTACCGTATGCTAATGCTATAGGTCCTGTCATGTTTTCTACGATTACTACCAGACCTGATCTTGCTTTTTCCATCAGTCTCCTAAATAGATTTATATCCAATCCTGGTAAATCGCATTGGGCTGGTTTGAAATGGCTATTGAGGTATTTGGTTGGGACTTTAAATCTGGGCTTAGTGTATGAGAAATGATCTGAGAAGTTAACTTTGAAAGGTTATGTTGATGCTGACTTTGCTGGTGATAAAGACAGTAGGAAATCAACTACAGCATACTTCTTTACCCTAGGAGATAACTGCATAACATGGAAGTCACAGTTACAGCCTTTAGTTACTTTGTCAAGTACTGATGCAGAGTATGTTGCCATAACCGAGGCGGTTAAGGAATGTACTTGGTTAAAAGGAATCTTAAAAGAATTGAACTTCATGCATGATATACCTGTTATGTTTACTGATAGTCAAAGTGCTTCATTGTTTTGTAAAAATCTTGTTTATCATGAAAGATCTAAACATATTGAGGTGAAGTATCATTTTATTCGTGAGAAATTGTCTCAAAATGAAGTTAAACTTGTTAAGATTCATACTGACAGGAATCCCTCTGATATGGGAACTAAAATTCTACCTGCAGGTAAATTTAAATTATGCTTATCTTTGTTACATATTGATACGGGTTAATTTTTCTTGCAGGTAGTGGGCGATGATGATGAACAGTTCTTCCATGTGCAAATTCGCAACCAAGAGAGTGTGTTATGAGAACCAAGGTGAAGAATGTGAGAAATGGTTCTCTTAACTCCTCATTTTGAATGTGAGCCTTAGATTAAAATGAATGGTAGAGATTTCTTGAGAGATATTCATATGACTTGTTGGAGAAACTTTTACCTACCTTGTTTGAATATATACACTATCTTTCGATCACTCACGTGAGTAGAGCTAGGGCAAAAATAGGGTTGAGCCATTCTTTCCAAATGCTTATTTCTCTGTCTCGTTTTTGGCCCTCCATTGGTGAGCATCTTTGGCTTCTCTTCTCTTCTCTTCTCTTCTACTGTGAGATTCTCTTGTATTCTAGGCATGAAATAGGGCTAGGTTACATTGGTGATTCTTGAGTGATTGGGGAAGGAGAATGGGTGGTTTCTTCAAGCCAAGTATATGAGGTTCTTTGCCGGTTTTCTCTAGCTCTCTTGGAAGGTGATTTGCATTGCGTGGAAGTGTGTTCCTGAGCCTATAAATCGACCATTAACAAAGAGGAAGAAGCTAGCCATTTTCGGCCATTGTTGGAGCTCAAGTTTTCTGGTTTATGTTCATGTTTTTGCATTGAATGTATGTTGATACATGTGTATTTAAGTTGATTAAACACCCAAGATCCTAACAATAAATATTGTGCATCCCATTATATGTATTATTAAAATTGAAGTTTCACTAGTTGAAAAATGCTGATTCAGAGTTATGTTTTCCGAAAAATTGCAGGGACGGAGATTACTTTGCTAATGAAGACATGACAGAAAATTGGAGGAAATCGTGCATATAAACTAAGATCATTTCTATTTGTCAGTTGACTAATTGTCATACTAGTGTCTAAGTCTCTGGATGTGCATTGTTAAAACGTTATGTTTATATAATGCCTGAATCCTCTGGTTCTTTGTGTTTTAATTACCATTTATTTGAACATGGTTTGTTGGCGTTGGTCTTGTAATTAGATGTTCTAGAATTATAATTATGTGAGAAATGAAATGGTTCTCTTAACTCCTCATATTTAATGTGAGTCTTAAATTAAAATGGATGGTGGAGATTTCTTGGGAGATATTCAAATGACTTGTTGGAGAAGCTTTTACCTACCTTGTTTGAATATATACACTATCTTTCCATCACTCACGTGGGTGGAGCTAAGGCAAAAATAGGGTTGAGCCATTCTTTCCAAAAGCCTCTTTCTCTCTCTCGTTTTTGGCCCTCCATTGGTGAACATCTTTGGCTTCTCTTCTCTTCTCTTCTACTGTGAGATTCTTGTGTTTTCTAGGCATGAAATACGGCTATTTACATTGTGATTATTGAGTGATTGGGAAGGAGAAAGGTTGGTTTCTTGAATCCAAGTATAGGAGGTTCTTTGCCGGTTTTCTCTAGCTCTCTTGGAAGGTGATTTGCATTGCGTGGAAGGGTGTTCCTGAGCCTACAAATCGACCATTAACAAAGAGGAAGAAGCTAGCCATTTTCGGCCACTATTGGAGCTTACATTTTCTGGTTTATGTTCTTGTTTTGGCAATGTATGTTGATGTAAATGTGTATTGTGGTAAGTTTAAACACCCAAGATCCTAACAAACTGGTATCAGAGCTTGGTTGGGGTGTTTGTGAGGCCAAAAACAGACCAGAAAACGAGTAGAAATCGCCTGAAAATGAACCAGAAAACCGGAGATGAAGCTGTCCAAAAATCTGTTGAAAAACCAGAACTTCAAAAGCGATTTTTTGCCAAACCAGAAGGAATTTGAAAATTCCGAGACCACCGGGGTGCTCTGTAGACCAAGGAGAACATTCCTAGGTGGCGCGTGAAAATCCGGCAGCTGACCCGTTTTTCGACGACGGCGCGTGGGCGATTTTTCGGCGACTATCCCTTTTGTCAGAATACTTATTTTGATGTCCTGAACGTATTGATGTGTTTAGTTTTGTGTTTCATGTTGTACAGAAAAAGTTGGACGATTTTGCCCCTGTCTTGACTTCTTCGACGGTTCTGTTGTGAAACTTTGGTATATTTACTGTTTTTCAACAGTAGTTTGGTAGGATTATTCTAAACTCTCCGTTAGGTTAGGTTTGGTATTTTTTATCGCTTTATGCATGATTGCTTGGTTGCTTATTTGTGAATTTCGTTGATTGAATTCTTTTGATTAATTCGTGACCTGAAAGCATATTTAATTGTATTATACCTGTTTCATCGTTGTGCTTCATTCCTGAACGTTGGCTTTTTTACTTTACATTTGTATTTTATTTGATCATCTGGAAAAGATGTTTTTCAAAACCTTTTCTGTTATGTCCACGAGTACATACCACTTTTTTACAGAATCTGTAATGGGTTCGAGGGTCGAATTATCGCAATTCGATGGAAAGGGGGATTACTTGATTTGGAAATATATAAATGAGGGTTATTTTGGTCCAACAGAGAGTTGCTAAAGCTCTTGATAATCCTGCTACATTTTCTGATGAGTTAAAGGCTAAACCACATGAAATTGAAGACATGAATGAAATTGCTTACAGTTCTATAATTTTGCATTTATCTGATAACTTTGTAAGACAAGTTGATAATGCCAAAACTGCTAAAACTTTGTGGACTGAACTAGATGCCTTATTCTTGACTAAAACTTTACCTAACAAGATATATCTGTTGGAAAAGCTATTTAGTTTAAGATGGATCCCGGAAAGGATGTCGAGGAAAATTTGAGTGACTTTAGCATAATTGTTAAGAGTCTGGCTCATAATGATAAAAAATTTTCCGATGAGGATTTAGCTATCATATTGCTAAACTCTTTTCCCGAATCTTATAGAGAAATGAAAAATGCCATAAGATATGGTAGGGACACTCTCACTCAAGCTATTGTCACGGATGCTTTAAAATCAAGAGAACTTGAATTAAAAAGAGACAATAGAACTTATTCTCGTGAAGGAAGCTTATTTGTTAGGGGAAGATCTGAAAAGAAAGAATTTAACTTCCATAACAAGAAGGGGAGAGGAAATCCAAAATGAGATCCAAATCTAATGATAAGAGCGGTAAGAAATGTTATCACTGTGGAAAGTTGGGACATTTCAAGAAAGACTGCTTTGAGTGGAAAAGGAAACAAAAAGACTCAAACAATACTGATCAAGATAAGCTGCCATTGTATCTGAATTTGACAGTTTGCATGTCCTTAATGTGTCTGAGGAAGAATTTGATAAAAATTGGATCCTAGACACAGGGTGCACTTTTCATATGTGCCCTGAGAGGTCTTGGTTCTATAACTATAAAGAGACTGAATCTATGAAGGTCTACATGGGGGACAATAATTCTCAAAATGTGGTTGGAGTTGGTGACATAGCCATCAGGATGTACGATGGGGCCGTCACGCAGGTCAGAAATGTTAGATATGTTCATAATTTAAAGATGAATCTCTAAAGTCTGTGGAAAATAAGCTAGATAAGAAGCTTAAAACTTTGAGAACTGATAATGGGCTTGAATTCTGCAATTTTGAATTTGACAACTTCTGTAAGCAGAAAGGCATAACAAGACACAGAACTGTTAAATACACACCTGAACAGAATGGGGTCACTGAGAGAATGAACAGGACCATAATGAACAAAGTTAGGTGTATGTTGATTAGCTTTGGCCTTGCGAAAGGCTTTTGGGCTGAAGCTGCAAATACTACAGCTTACTTGATTAATAGGTCTCCGTCCAGCAGTATAGGGTTTAAGACCCCACAAGAGTTGTGGACGGGAGAGCCTCCAAATCTAGAACACTTGAGGGTGTTTGGATGTGCTGCATTTGCACATCAATCTGAAGGAAAACTTGAGCCAAGGGCGATCAAGTGTGTGATGTTAGGGTATCCCGATGGTGTGAAGGGCTATAGGTTGTGGGTTTCAGGGGTTCAAGGCATTAAGATTATTAACAGTAGAAATGAAGTCTTTAATGAATCTGAGATGCCATGCCTAAAACAGAAAACTGATGAAACTAACAAATCTGAAGCTGAGAAGAGTATTTAAACTGAGGTGAAGCTGACTAAGCTTGATTCACCTACACCTGGGAATGAGGTTAATGACCCTATATATCAAGAACCTGAAAATGAAGATGGGGCTGAAAATAAAACTGAACTTGAACCTGAAGGGGTGACTGAACTTCAAGAAACCATTGAACCAGTTGAAGTTGAACATTTTAATGATCAGCCACCTAATCAAGATTATCAGCTTACTAGGGATAGAGGGAGGAGGCAGATCAGGCCAAATCCTAGATATGAATCCCTAAACATGACTGATTTTGCCTTAGTTTCAGGTGAAGCCCTTGAACAAATAGAACCTGATAGTTTTGAAGAAGCTGTGAATGGAAAATATTCTGAAAGTTGGTTAAAATCTATGCAGGAGGAAATGAAATCTTTGAGTGATAACAGAACCTGGAAACTCATTAAAAAACCTAAAGATCATAAATTGGTTCCTTGTAAGTGGATTTACAAGTTAAATGAAGGTTTGAGCCCTACTGATCCGGTGAGGTTTAAGGCGAGGTTAGTGGCCAGGGTTATACTCAAAGGGAGGGTGTGGATTATAATGAAATATTTTCACCCGTGATTCAGTACAAGACAATCAGATTGATGTTGGCTCTTGTAGTTCAATTCAATTGGGAACTTGAACAACTCGATGTAAAGACTGTTTTTTTACATGGGGAGTTGGAAGAGGTTATCTTCATGAGCCAACCACAAGGTTTTGTGGCTAAAGGAAAATTTGATTATGTGTGCAAGTTAGAGAAATCTTTGTACGAGTTGAAACAGAGCCCAAGACAATGGTACAAGAGATTTGATGCTTATGTGCTGAAAATAGGGTTTAAGATAAGTGAATTTGATGCTTGCTTGTATTTTAATGACATAAAGAGCGGTTGTGAGGTTTACTTGCTGCTGTATGTGGATGATATGCTTTTAGTTAGACCTAGCAAGTCTCAAATTAATAAACTGAAAGATCTTTTGAAATCTGAATTTGACATGAAAGATTTAGGGAATGTTAGAAAGATTCTAGGGATGGTGATAACAAGGGACGTGGCGAAGAATATGTTAACTATTTCACAGGAAGCTTACTTGAACAAAGTTGTGACAAAATTTGGTATGAAAGACAGTAAAATTGTGAATGTACCTCTTACCAGTCATATGAATTTATCACATGCTCATTCGCCTAAATCTGAGTCTAAATTAAAAGAGATGGAAAATGTGCTATATGCTAATGCTATAAGTTCTTTCATGTTTTCTATGATTACTACCTGACCTGATCTTGCTTTTTTCATCAGTCTCCTAAGTAGATTTATGTCCAATCTTGGTAAGCCGCATTGGCTTGGTTTGAAATGGCTATTGAGGTATTTGGTTGGAACTTTAAATTTGGGCTTAGTGTATGAGAAAAGATCTGAGAAGTTAACTTTGAAAGGTTATGTTGATGCTGACTTTGCTGGTGATAAAAACAGTAGGAAATCAACTACAGCATACTTCTTTACCCTAGGAGATAACTGCATAACATGGAAGTCAGAGTTGCAGCCTTTAGTTACTTTGTCAAGTACTGATGCAGAGTATGTTGCCATAACCGAGGCGGTTAAGGAATGTACTTGGTTAAAAGGAATCTTAAAAGAATTGAACTTCATGCATGATATACCTGTTATGTTTACTGATAGTCAAAGTGCTTTATTGTTTTGTAAAAATCTTGTTTATCATGAAAGATCTAAACATATTGAGGTGAAGTATCATTTTATTCGTGAGAAATTGTCTCAAAATGAAGTTAAACTTGTTAAGATTCACACTGATAGGAATCCCTCTGATATGGGAACTAAAATTCTACCTGCAGGTAAATTTAAATTATGCTTATCTTTGTTACATATTGATACGGGTTAATTTTTCTTGCAGGTAGTGGGCGATGATGATGAACAGTTCTTCCATGTGCAAATTCGCAACCAAGAGAGTGTGTTATGAGAACCAAGGTGAAGAATGTGAGAAATGAAATGGTTCTCTTAACTCCTCATATTTAATGTGAGCCTTAGATTAAAATGGATGGTGGAGATTTCTTGGGAGATATTCAAATGACTTGTTGAAGAAGCTTTTACCTACCTTGTTTAAATATATACACTATCTTTCCATCACTCACGTGGGTGGAACTAGGGCAAAAATAGGGTTGAGCCATTCTTTCCAAAAGCCTCTTTCTCTCTCGTTTTTGGCCCTCCATTGGTGAACATCTTTGGCTTCTCTTCTCTTCTCTTCTACTGTGAGATTCTTGTGTTTTCTAGGCATGAAATAGGGCTATTTACATTGTGATTCTTGAGTGATTGGGAAGGAGAAAGGGTGGTTTCTTGAAGCCAAGTATAGGAGGTTCTTTGCCGGTTTTCTCTAGCTCTCTTGGAAGGTGATTTGCATTGCGTGGAAGGGTGTTCCTGAGCCTACAATCGACCATTAACAAAGAGGAAGAAGCTAGCCATTTTCGGCCATTATTGGAGCTTACATTTTCTGGTTTATGTTCTTGTTTTGGCAATGTATGTTGATGTAAATGTGTATTGTGGTAAGTTTAAACACCCAAGATCCTAACAAATTAGCTGGGATATCGTGATGGTCTGTTACAACAAATAATTTTTCCCAACAAACGTATGTATCTCAAATATTGAAAATTGAAAATTTTCATTTTTCTGTTTTTTCATTTAACATTTGGCGTAGTCTATGGATTTTCTGAAAACGTAAAGATTCCATTCGCATCATATACTGTTTATCACACAATTTACCACATCAAGGTAACAAATCATTCATCATATTTATCGTTCTCCATTCTGTGAATTTCCGATTTTAGTCGTGTGAATCATTGTTGATTTGAAAGGAAAACGGTAAAATATATTCATTGTCAACTATCTGAACTTCCAGCTTATTGATTGTTGTCACCGACTCACCAAACATACAACTTTATTGGTAAATATGGCTGCTGTGGATGTGTATATGTGTGATCAAGTTTACTGTTATGGGTTTGGACTTCTAATATATTATAGAGATAAGAAAACCTGCGAGTACAATGATCAATCTTATACATGAGGTAAAGTAACTTAAAAATAATTTAAACAGACCCACAAACAAACAAGTCATCCAAATTTTACCTAGTGGAGACCTTTGGTCAATTAGATGGCCTGTATATATGTCAGGACATTTCTCATGAGTAGGATATGCGACCCTTAACATTACTTGAGAAAACCAAAAAGTCACTCGACCATAGAGTGGCACATTACAGCTCCATCCGAGAGAGAGAGAGAGAGAGACACACACACACTAGTGGAGACCTTTGGTCAATTAGACGGCCTGTATATATGTCAGGACATTTCTCATGAGTAGGATATGCGACCCTTAACATTACTTGAGAAAACCAAAAGTCACTCGACCATAGAGTGGCACATTACAGCTCCATCCGAGAGAGAGAGAGAGAGACACACACACTAAGGAAAGCTCTAAATTGTCATATCCAATTTTACCCATTACTCGTGCAGGTCATGCCTTGTTGAATTAAAGTGTGACAAAGATGGTAAACTCAAAGCTGAAAACTCCATAATCTTGTCTCCTGTGAGGCATTCTTGAAGAAAATAAATTGTCTTCTTAAAAACTTATAAGATAAATGTTATTCTTTAAACGCTTAGATTTTGCTCAACAATCTCTTAAAAATTCAGAGGGATGGGGAGTCTAAGAAATCACCTATAAATATCACTCCGTAGTTTGTATGAGATTTTCATGTTGACCCAATTCCAACCTCGAATCTAGCTATCCCGACGTTCACTTCAAGCAGTAAGAGTTTACATTTACGTGTTGGTGATGGTCCCAAAAGATTGGCCTCAAGTTCAGCCACTCTAAAAGTTACAATATAAGAAATTAGACATAAAAGGAGAAAAAGTAAGACCGTACTCTGTTGCTAAAGTGTGATTAGTTGAGCCATGTGCACCAAACATTTACTTTTTATTTACACTTTTCTTCATGGACCACAGGAAGTGCCAAAAGTGAGACCATCAACGGATTAATTGTGTTCGTAGGATTTTTCAAGTCAGAAACACTCTAATGTAGACCCATCGGGTGCAATAAATAAATTTTATTTCTATCGTTTTTTACCATACGTAAAAAAAAAAAAAAAAAAAATATATATATATATATATATATATATAGGAATCGCTTTTACTAGCGAGCAAGATTGAATTTCTCTTTTTGTTTTTACCCTTTTTAAGAAAATGTATAAATTTGCACTAATTGAGACAAAGAACATTCAATCTTTAGGTCCCGTTTGATTCTTATTCTTTATAGAATGAGAACGTAAAAATATAACTGTTATGAACCCCACACAAGAGATAAAAAAGTAAAAAATAGTGGTTAGATGTAATTGATAATAATCATATTTTTCATTGTTATGAAGAAAAAATGGAAATACCAAACGGGGCCTTAATATGAAGTTCTTAATTTTTTACTACATTCTTTAAAACACAAGATAATTATCTTTACTTGCAAGAAACATCAAATACTCGATTCTGTTTTTCAAAAATCTATTCATATATATTTGTTGGTAAAAATTCTACGGAGAATAAAAACTCTTATAAAATGCCAAAAGAAGAGATTTTTGTTTTTGTTTTTTCACTTATTTTTTGATTGCATTACTATTTTGTTTAAGGGTACCAAAAAAGTATTTGACAAATCAATACGTTCAATACCTATATAAATTCATACGAGTCAGTATAATATTTGGATATATATAAAGATTAAAAATTAAATTGATGAAATTAAGAAAGAGAAACAAAGAATAAAAAAATTGACATCAAAGCGATATGTTATCGTTCGATTGAATAGTTTGAAAAGATTAAGAGAAAAAATAATGTAAATATTATAATCATACTGATAACTACGTATCACGCAACCGATTCCTCATAGTGAAAATTTACGTTCAAAGGAGAAAGTTGAATCAGCCTCATTAATTTCGATAGTTGCCAGAAGGGGTAGGAACTCCGAACTCGGTTAACTAAGAATCGTACGTGAGATTTTCATCTCATACGGCTCCTCAATACATGAAATCAGAACGACGTGTATATATAAATCTATCCCATTAGAATTTATCTCCTCTGCTAGGGATATTTTTGAAAAAAAACAAAAGGAAAAATCTTATTGAACTCGAGTCTTTACTTGTGAGTCTTGTCGAAATCGTGCTTTTTCAAAAATTGATGGAGTAATTCATAATTGGTTAGTTTGGTGAACTCACGGTTTTTAGTCCAATTACTATTCTACCCCTGTATAACGGAAAACAAAAATAATGAAGCATCATTGGACCTGGTTATTCATGATCAATGTGGGCCAATGTGCTTCCCAAAAGTCCAAAAAGCAGCTACCTCAAAATTACATAAATACCCTCGTAATAGCTTTTCCAATGGCCGAAAAAACCTTTACTCTGTAAAGCGCCGTTGTAACAATGATTACTCTTTATATTTTTGGGATTTTCCTATTTTCAGAATTTGGAAAGTAATAATTTAATGAAGCTCATTTCTAGTAGTCTGAAAAGTTAATGACATTATGCAGCCATTTTAGGCCGTAATTAAATCCCATTGATTTCATCCATATGATTTGAAATTTTCTTTATCGGCCATTTCTTCCAAGCGAATATTTACTATGATGGGATTGCATTGAAATTTTTCGATAGTTCTAAAATGAGTAATAAAAATCAAGGTTTTAAAATGTACAAGACCTGCTTTTGATCAACAAAGAGTTGACTATTTATTTCTTTACATAAATGCACAACGGGATGTTTTCTTCGGATCCTGAATCTAAACGAATCTTTCTGAATACTTATAAAAGTATAACGCACAAATTTTCTATTTCAACTAATTAGGGGTCATTCTCTTTGTATTTCAATTTTGAGTTTTAAATTCATTTTGTATTTTGTGTTTTGAGTGTCTTTTTGTCATTCTGAAAAATTGATTTCTCAAAATATAAAACTTAAAAACGCATTTACTATCATGCCAAACCCCAATCCTGAATCTCCACCACGGTTGAAGCTAACACCACCACCTAAGACTGCACGCCATCAATGTCAAACCACGGCTGAAGCTAACACCACTGTCATTATGGATCAAATTTTCGGCGACTTTTGGCATCAAGACCACCAGATATTGGTACCATCGGAAAGCCCTTAACCTCATCTTCAATTATCAACCAACTTCTCCACATAACTCCATTGGATTCAGCCAGAATCAATCCACAAAGTAGGCTGCTCGAAAATCTGAAAATTGCTGACAACTCCACCTCCAGCCACCAACTTGATCTTAGCTCACCACTGGTCAATTGCACAACACAAATCGACCCCAACCATGGCCCTAATTTATCACAAACAACAATTCAAAAATCTGAATTCAACCTAGAATTTTACAGATTCCGGCGCCGTCCGATCCATCCATGGTCACGGACCATATAGGTTGAACTCCTTTTCACCTGGCGCACCTTGTCCAACCATGGTTCAACCTAATTTTGCCCAGAACGTGATGAATTTATGGGTGCAATTTGATCGCTTGTGCGAAAACATCTTCTTATTTTTGGTGGTCCATTGACCACCCTTGTCCAAGTGTGGCTCTGCCACTGAGGGGAGGTGAGGGGGTTCGAGTGATGGTGAAGTCTAGTGGTCTAGGTGGCGAGTGGTAGTCGATTTGACAAAGAAGAAGGCGAGGCTTGTGAAGGAAGAAGGCCGATGAATTTTTTTTTTGAGTTTTGGCTCATGAAGGAAGAAGCAACATTGTGTTTCCCGTGTTTTGGATGTTTTGAAAATTTTAGCTTGAAAACGTCCAAAACGTGAAAAATCACGTTTTGGATTTCCTTCACAATTTTTTTTTTTTTTTTTTTTTTTTGTTTTCAAAAATAAGAAAGAGAATGCGTTTTCACTATTTTAAAAAATTAAAAACAAAAAAGGGCAAAGAGAATGAGGTCTTGCTCTTTCGTTCTTCTTGTTTTTGGGTACATTGAAGGCTAAAGTTAAATACAAATAGAAATATACAAGGGCTTGTTTTAGCTCCATTTTTTTAGAAAATATATTTTATGAAAGTGGGGTTTTTTTTTTTTTTTTTTTTTAAAAGAAAGTGTGAGGTTAAAAAATAGAAAAATATTTTGAGTTTGAGTGACATTGGAAGAATGTTGAGAATGAGATTGAAAAAAAAAAATTATTTTTTTAAAAATAAGGATCAAACATGAGCTAAGTAACACAATGCAGTTTGGGGAAGGAGCGGACAAATGTGTTCAAGGTCTTAACTTTGTCATAATCTTCAAGTAAGATTGCAATAGTCATTCAGTTTTATTAAGATTTAAAATTTCATCTTAAAATATGAATTTGGTTAAAAAATATTTCAAATTCTTAAGTGTTGAATAATATTTTACTATTTAATCAATGTTGATACTTTAGCATGCCCCGCAAGATGATAATTTGTTTAAATATATCAATTTTGAAATCCTAGTGTTATTTTAAGTTTTAGTTGGATGCAACTGCTCGTTTAAACTTATGGGACTCTGATACCATAGTAAAATGTCAATCTTGTTGGAAGAAGTACTCTAAATCCTTATATATATTGATTAATATTTTCATTTTTATTTGATATGAAATTTATCCTTTAACAATTTCATCTCTACTTTGAATCTAATTTTCATTATATTCACTTTTTAATATGTTTTAATCTACGTGCATATACAAGATAGTTCACACTCAAATTAAGATTGACGAAAAAAAAAAAGTAATAAAATGAACTTGACTATGTCATTAGCAAAATTTTATTATTCTCTAAACAAATTTAGCAGAAGAAAACTATGTTGAGCATTCCCTAAGCACCACAAATAAACAAGTGAAAAATATGATCAAATTTTAAATTACTAATTATTGTTTTTTTTTTATCTTACCCTTTGAGTTCTAATAAAATAGGCTCTTGTTTGATTTTGATTGCAGCAAAAGTGACTATTAGGATATTTTTTTCTTCTGTTAAATGTGTCGTTAAAAAGTAACAGGAGAGTTACGAGAAAATATGAAAAATATTATTTTTATTTAAATATACTAGTGAAGAGTGTGATGTGGTGATACACAAGTTATTCTCAAAAAATTTAAAATCAAATCAGGGCTATTTAACAGCATGTTTCACTAAGCATAAAAGAGTGTAAATTTAACATTAAAAAGTAGGTACTTACTTTTAGAAAAAAAGTAACTGTTGAAGAAAATATATCAAAAGAAACAAAAATAATTAAAAGTAATAAATTCTAATACAATTATGATTACCAGTGTGAGGAGGAAGCATCAGTCAACTTGTGGATCATCATCACAGCCACCAACATGAAAAAGAAAGATGATCAAAAAAGATGGAGCCCAAGGTCAAACTCGTCATTTCAGTTGTTTCACTCAAACTTTTTGTTCAATTGGTAAAATGAAATTAATATTGTATTTGATGGAGATTATTGAGAAATAATGAATTTTGAAATAGTGATATGATGGAAAATGTGTAGTTAAAAAAGAAGGAAAAATTATTGATGTAATAAAAAATATTATTTTATTGAAAAATGTGTGGTTAAAAATGAGTAAAAAAATGAAAATGAAAATGTGAGGGCATAAAAAAATAAAATGAAAAATAAAAAAATGGAAGAGACAGGTGAAGTAAAATCCAAGTTTACTATAGGTATGTCTTGCCACCCTTCTTTTTATAACCCCATTTCAAGAAACTAGTTTGGTCCATATTCATGCAGTATCAAAGCACAGGATATACATACATACACATATATAGGCAAAGAGAATTAAGAGATAGAGAGAGATCTGAAGAGAAAATGGGGTGAAGAAAAAGAGAAAAATAAAGCTGAAAAAGCAGAAGTAGAGCTGTCTTTTTAGTCACCGTTTCCAATTCATTTTCCTTTTTCACCAGTAAGTTTTTAAATATTCTTCAGTTAATTATAGAAATTTATTATACATTTGATTGCTTTTCTCCATATACATCCAGTATGATTTGTTTATGACTTCACTTTTGGGTTTTTTTTAACACATTTTGATGATCATGTTCATGGGTCAGTGAGAATTCAGTCCTTTTTCTATATTTTATTTTTGCTTTTTGAATAGTTGTGCAGTTATCTTTTTGTAATTTGGCCAAGTAAGTTTTTGAAGATTTTTCTCCGAAATCTGCCCCAATATTTCTCTAAATATAATTTTGGACTCCAGGTTTTGTTTATCAAGTAGTTATATTGTACCATGTACGATTTTTTCAGGAGTCTGATCTTTCATTTTTATATTGTACAGTGTCTGTAAAATGTTGAATTTCACAGTTTGATTTTTTTTTTTTTTTTTTTTTTTGGGCCTTTTCTTTATATGGAATTGGGTGTTTGAAAGGTTTTATTTCACTTTATATCAGGTTTGGATTTATAACCAGAATTATGCTCTTAGTTTGGCAAAGTTTTGAATAGCTTCTATAAGAAAGAAAGATGGCAACATTGTCGGATTCGGATTCAAGACGGATGTATTCGTGGTGGTGGGATAGCCATATTAGCCCCAAAAACTCGAAATGGCTTCAGGAGAACCTTACAGGTAATATTCTGAATGTTTATTATTGATTTAGTCCTGTGTGTGCAGTCCTCAAGCAACCTCGTTACGCTTAAAAGCTCCTTAAAAATGCCTTTTTTTTTTGGGAAGTAGGCAGTTCATTATAGACAAAAAAATATGGTTTTAAGGAGCTTATAAGCTGAACTAAACTTGCTAACTCTATATGCATGTAATTTATATGGTGAGGTATGTTGTCAAATTGGTGATGCTGTTGATTATTTACTCCTTAGATTGAGAAATTTACCTTAGAAAGCCAAAAGTGAATGCAGGTTATGAAAATATCTTGCTTTTACAATGTTGGTAGAACCATGAAAGAAGATAAACTTAGGTTGATTTAGCAAGAGTTTGAAGAAGACAAAGACTTGAAATAAGGATTTGATGAGTTTGAAGAAGACGAGACTTGGAGAGAGTAGAATAGGGAGTTGATTTCGACTAGATTGGGGTCGATTATGATAGGGTAAGAATTGATTAGGAAAAAAAGGTCTTCTAAATAAGGATATGTAAGTCAATTTCCATTAAATATGGTTTTTTAAACGAAAAATTAGAAATGAAGGCTACTTTTTAAAATTGCATTCTTAGAGAAGAATTAGAACAAGAAGGATTAGTTAGCTCTACCCCAGATCCATATACATAGTAAAATAAGAGGGTAGATCGAGGTGAAACCTTATTGGCTTAAGCATCCAATAACCATTAATACTGGGTTATTGGATCTCTGCATGTGAGGGGAGGCTTGATGCCAAAAGATTCCATGCATTGTGAAACATTCCTCCCATTATTTGTATGTTTATTTGTTCTTGCCATATATACTCTAATAAGGTTATCGGCCATGCCTTGGTTTGTGCCGAGCACAAGGCAGCTTAATGGTTTACTTGTGTCATCATCCATGAACAGGCTCGATTAGCTAACTAGGTCCTGGATCCTGTTCAATTGGGTATTCTATTATTCTTGTATTGACTTGGCTCCCATTTTGATTTGGGGCGAACTTAATTTTGATTGGATATAACTCATGTTGTTGGTGCCCAGGTTTAAATTGTTATTTGAGTTGCCAGTTTAAACTTTTTGCTTGCAGCGTATTTTCGAGTATTAGTGACATTATACACTATTATTGGGTAGTACAGAGTAATGAATACCACGAGCAGACACTGGAAATGTAGTGAGTATGGTTGAAGCTAGTAATGTTGACGTGTCAGAAAATAGAAGGATATAAAGAATGTCTAGGTGTGTGCAACAGGTAATTGAGGTGAGATGGAGAAGTTTCTATCACATGTCGAAGACTAAAATATCTATACAAAATAGAACATGCCATGTGGCATGTTCGAACAAAGTTTCCAAATAGTTTGGTTTTTCGATACATGTTAGAGATCAGAACTCCACTGTAATGACTCGGGTCTCTGTACCCAAGCTGTTTCTTATGTACTGTCCGCTTTGGGTGAGCCCGTACCCACTTATCCCTTAAATTTTTCTGTCGCGTCCCCCAGGATATAATTAGTACCAGGATTCAACTTAAATCTCTCATATGATAGATGTCTTAGGTTCGAATCTTGGGGGACGCGCGTTTTTTTGTAACTACCCGGATCTCTATACGTAAGCTAGCGGTTTGGGTATAGAGACCCGGGTCGTCACATCCACCCTTGGATGAGTGTTCATACTTCACAATCTCTCCTTTAGTTCATAAATCTTTTAAATTGTAGTGAAAGAAGCGTCACCAACATGTACTTATTGAAACATAAACAAGTCGTAAGAATTTGAGATTGCATGCATTAGAGGTCATATAAGCAAAATCCAAAGTCTATGTACCAGTTGGGATCATGAGCAATCTTGTCATGTTTTATATTCTCGTTTTTCAGTTCATATTAGATAGTGTCAGCTGAGAAGCAAGACAATTACTTTTGGAAAAAGGTTCAATATAAGCCCCCCAAAAGTGATCAATATATGTTGTTCTTTCCACATCCTGGCAACCGATTTAAAGTGATTGAGAGTGGATTTCAAGTTCGATTGTATGGAATCCCCTTACTCAGCCCTTTACCCAACTCGCATGCATACCAGCAGACTCAAGTTATCTTAGGAGGCTTTTAGCATTTTGAATAATTGATTTTGAGAGGTCATCTTTCACAACTAAGAGCTACAATATTTGGTACTGTACACTTGTCTCGTTTAAATATTGCTCTTTTAAGTGCAAAAAGTGTGGTGGCTTTACTGGTTTTTACAACTAGCCATTTGTTTAAGATGGCACGAGGAGTTATGTCTAGACATACTACAACCTAGATATGGCTTGCCAAGAGGAGCTAATGTTACATTTTGACATTCATGAAGATCTTATGTCACCGCTTTGAGGAGTGACTTGAGAAGAAGATTTGTTTCTTGTACAACTGCCCACTAGGAAAATGGATTTCCCTATCATGTTTCTTCCAACGCACACAAAATGGAGAATATCCAATATGAGGGAATTGTGTCACATATTGTTTAGTTGTATACTCCTTGTTGTAAAGATGTGGAGCCTAATTATTGTTGCTATGCTGAGCTAGTACGCAAGTCGAAGTTAATTAAGGATAGTTTAGGAATGTTTTGTCCTTGTAAATTTCGATTTCCCCTAATTTCCTTATAAATAGGGAGCCATCATTATGTTTTTGTATTACCATCACAAAAGAGGGAGAGGCTAGAGAAGACTTATTGTGCGATTTATTTTTTTTGTAAACTTTTTTATCATAACGAATTACTACAGTGACGGAAAATGACATAGTCTCACGTTGAAGCGAACATCTATAAATTTTGCGTGTCTTTATTTCTTTCTGCAAATTGATTGCTCTTTGTGGAATAGAATTAGAGTTTCTAATTCTCTACACTTATGTGCTCTTGATTGGATCTAAAAAGGAATCTGTACTCACTCTTGTAGTTCAGAGTGATACTAACGTACTTTAGCAATGCTGTACATGTTTTTCGGTACAAGTCACGCTAAGGTGCAGAACCAAATTCATCAATTATGGTCATATTATATTAATTATGTGAACTTTGTATAAGTTTCCTGCTATGTGTTGCTGATTCTCCCATTCTGTAACAGATATGGATATCAAAGTCAAAGCAATGATCAAGCTTATAGAAGAAGATGCAGATTCATTTGCAAGGAGGGCGGAGATGTATTACAAGAAACGTCCAGAGCTTATGAAACTAGTCGAGGAGTTCTACCGGGCATATCGTGCACTTGCAGAAAGATATGATCATGCTACTGGTGTGATTCGCCAGGCTCACTGGACTATGGCAGAAGCTTTTCCAAATCAAGTTCCCTTGACATTTGCTGATGATTCGTCTGCAAATTCTGTCTCTGGGAGTGACCCTAGAACTCCTGAGATTTCAACCCCTGTAAGTGCATTATGTGAAACGAATAAGGATGCTGTGGAACTCTCTTCATCTTACTGTCATTCTGCCGAACAGATGGGAGAATTCACAACTGAGTCTGACCCTGACTCTGTAAAGGGAAAGATTAGTTTGGAACAGTTCAATTATCTCTTTTGGCCTGGTGATCATGCGAAATCGATAGAAGGGAAGGTGAGAAAGGGCCTTAATTTTGATGAAACAGAGGAGAAACAACAAAGTGTTCAACCCGAGGAGATTCTGATCTTGAAGGAAACCCTTGCTCGAATGGAGGCTGAGAAGGAAGCTGTCCTTGTTCAGTATCAACAGAGTCTGGATAAAGTATCCAAGCTTGAAACTGATATTTCTCTTACCCGAGAGGACTCAAAAGTTCTTAGTGATCGTGCAAGTAATGCAGAAAATGAAGTTGTTATCTTGAAGGAATCACTGTCCTACTTGGAAGCTGAAAAGGAGGCTACCCTTAAAAGGTACCATCTGTGCTTGAACATGATAGCTGATCTTGACAATATTATTTCTAGTGCTCGAGATCGTGCAAAGGAACTTAATGAAAAAGCCAGTAGAGCCGAAGCTGAAGCTCAATCATTGAAAGATGCATCTCACAATCAGTACATGCAATCTTTGGAGACGATAGAGAACCTGGAGAACAAACTACAAATTACTGAAAAAGAATCAAGAATGTTGAAAGATCGAGCAGAAAAAGCAGAAAGTGAGGTTGAGATTCTGAAGCTGACCGTTTCCAAATTTACTAAAGAGAAGGAAGCTGCGACTCTCCAACACCAGAAATGCTTGGAGATGATTTCCAGTCTAGAGCACACAGTCATATGTGCCAAGGAGGAGGAACAGCGGCTAACTGTCGAGGTAGATATTGGAGCTTCCAAATTTAAAGATGCTGAAGAGCAATGTCTTCTGTTAGAAAGATCAAATCAATCTCTTCGCTTTGAGTTGGAATCCTTGATGTTGAAGATGGAAGAACTTACGGAGAAGCAAAAGGAATTGGGAAGACTTTGGGCTTGTATACAGGAAGAGCGCTTGCATTTTGTGGACACTGAAAAAGCTTTCCAAGCTTTGCAGCATTTACACTCTCAAACTCAGGAAGAACTGCGATCTATGGCTTCAGAATTGCAGAAGAGGGCTCGAATCTTGAAAGTTGTAAAGACCCGAAACCGGAGTTTAAAAGATGATGTCTTCAAGTTTAAGAAGGAGAACAAGAACTTGGATGAGCTCAATGCATCTTCAGCCTTGTCGATGAAGTATATGCAAACTGAGATCTGTAGCTTAAAAGAAACGAAAAGAAACATTGAGGGGGAACTTGAACTTCAACTCAGTCAAAGTAATGCTCTTCAAAACGAAGTTCACTGCCTTAAAGAAGAATTAAATGATTTGAACAAGAGACACCTTTCATTTTTGGAGAAGGTGCATGCCATAGGCCTGAACCCAGAGTCCTTAGAATTATCAGTGAAGGAATTACAGGATCAGAATTTTAATCTGAAGGAAACTTGCGACAGAGAAAGAAGTGATAAAGTAGTTCTCTTGGAGAAGCTGGAGATTTTGGAGCACCTTCTCGAGAAACATTCAATTTTAGAAACTTCAATGGAGCAATCCCATGAATCTCTTTCAGAGGAGAAATTGACTCTTCTTGATGAGAACACTACACTCATGACTCAGCTACAGGTAACACGTGAGACTGTAGAGCAACTCTCACAGAAGAACACTGTTCTTGAGAATTCCCTTTCTCATGCTCATGATGAACTTCAAGCTCTGAAGGATAAATCTAAAAGCTTAGAAGATTCATGTCAGTTACTTGTCACGGAGAAGATTGATCTCGTTAGTAAAAAGGAGGCTTTAACTTCTCAGCTTGAAACCACTCAAATAAGATTGAGGGCTGGGGAGTGCAAAGTCGATGAACTAATGGCTGAGATAGGCAATTTACACAGGAAGTTATTGGATGTGCAGGTTGCTTGCCAGAAATTACAGAAACAGAATTTAGAAATTTGCGAGGAGAAAAGATACTTGGCAGACAAGTTCTTACAATTAAAGGAAAAGAATCTCATCATCGAAGAGGAAAATTCTGTTTTATGTGGCAAAATGTTAGCTCTGGATAACTTCTCCTCGATTATCAGAGACTGTGTTCGTGAGAAATTCATGGTATTAAGAGAACTTGGTGATGATCTAAATAAACTTCACGGTGACAATGGTGCTATTATAGGAAAGTTAAGCTCAAATGAGAGGAGGTTGAAAGAATTACAAATGGACAATCTTCATCTCCATGAGAGATTGCAGATGACAAAGGATGAATTGAAAATTGTCTCCATAGCCAAAGATCAGGTGAATAACGAGATTGAAAATGGAAAGAGCATGTTACATCAGAGCAAACTGGAACTTCAGGAAGCTCAACGGAAGATAAATCTGATAGAAACTGAGAAGTTCAAATTGAGAGAAAATTTGGAAGATTTGATGATGAAGTATAATGAGCTCAAGAAGATTAGAGACTGCCAAGAAAATCAGATTTTCAAACTCTCTGCAGAGAATGGCCAACTAAGTATGGAGAGTGACGTGTTGGAGACTCATGCTACATTGGTTTTTGGTCAATTACAGTCCTCTATAGTCAGCCAAAATCTCTATGAGCAGAAGTTTCATGAGCTCTACAAAGCTTGTGTTGGCTATAAAGATGAAAATGAAGGTCTCGAAAGTCAGCTGACTGCTTATGGGGCTGCAATAATTTCTTTGAAGGAATGTATTTCATCCCTGGAGAACCACACCAATTTATATGTCAACCTTCAAAATCCTAAAAATGAGGAAATGGAGGTAAGATTTATCATTCTAAATATAGGGCACCAGAGGTCGAGGGTTTGTTACTATATTGAGTTGATCTTGACACTTTAATAACTAATTTTTAATTATGTAAAATGACATGCCAGGCCAAGATGTCACTTGTTACTATGTTGCATTGATTCAGACGCTTCACAACGTGACAGACATGGGATATTTAAGTTCTTCTAGAATATGTGAAACTTATGAATAGATTACCAGCTTTATATATAACTGAAAGAAAGAGCAGAAGTTTAAATTAACTAAACATCAAATACAGCAACAATTTCCTTCCATGTCCAATCCCCTTTACCGTCTGATATAGATATGGATATACAAATTCCTTCCATCTTTATGTGAATTTTTTTACACACTCTTCCTATTTTTCTCATCAGAGATGCGTTTGTGGTTGTCTCGAGTCTGATAATTTTCTTGTTTCCAATATGGCACGATACAAACACTTCAATGTAGCTTGTCAAAGAAATAGTTTTGTCTTCTCAATCCCATTTTCCCTCCAGAGCCCTACCAACCAGAAATTACTAGTTTCCTTGGTTTTTCGAAAAACAAGTAACTTAGCTTGGACTAAACCAGAAATTACTAGGCCATCTTCTTATCTATGTTGGCTTAGTTGAATATATGAAGATATGGCATATGCTGTTGGGTAGAATCTCTTACCTTAATATATAAAATGAGGAATCAAAAATGGTTTTTCATGGAAATAATAGATAAGTATCTTTCACTGAAAAAATGGAGAGTTGTCCACCATTATACTATAACTGCACTATTTATCTTCCTAAAAAATGTCACTTATTATAATGTACTCCTGAAATTTTCAATTTCGACTTTTCTTGTGTGACTAAATGTGATTGAAAATCTTCAGCTAGGATAATGTCAATATTTTTGTACATAGTAAGAATTGTTCTTTAGTAAATAAAGCTACATCATAGACGTGTGTTACTTATATTAATTATTAAATTTATCTCACTGTTGTTCATTTCTAGGATAATCAATTGACGAATCATTCATGTGGAAACCATTTAAATGACGTTGAGAAGGCCACAGTACCAGATACATTATCAAACTTCCAAAGTCTGCAAGCTCGGATTCAAGCCATTGAAAAGGCAACGGTCGAGATGACACACCTCCTTGTTCAGGAAAACATTGATCTTCATTCCAGTCTTGAATCTGCAATGGGCCAAATTGAAGAGTTAAAATCAAAGAACAGCCAGTCTAGTAGAAATTTGAAGCCAATATCTGATATATCTGAGGCAGAAAAATCACTTCTAACAAAGGATATCATGCTTGATCAGAAATCTGAATGTTCATCTCCTGGAATTAAACGGAAAGAGCAGGTTGCAACTGAAAATCAAGTCTTAGAATTATGGGAAGCTGCAGATAGAGATGGAAGCATCGGTCTCACTGTTTGCAAGTCAAAGAAAATGATTTCACCATCAGCTGATAAAATCACTGATTTCCGTCGGGTTAAATCAATAAACAAACGGAAAGATAAGTCTCTGATTTCGGATGCATTGATTGAAAATGAGTTAAGTGTGGATAAGTTAGAGATCTCAAAAAGATCGACTGAGGCCCTCCGGAAAGAGAATAAGAAGAATATCCTAGACAGGCTCAACTTAGATACTCAGAAACTGATGAATCTTGAAATTACAGTTCAAGACTTAAAGAGGAATCTCGAAATTACTGAGAAGAGCAAAAGGGGAAAAGCTGTTATTGAATGTGAGAAACTGAAGGGACAGCTCGAAGAAGCTGACTTGACTATCCTGAAGTTGTTTGATCTCAGCAAGAAATTGATGAAACGTGTTGGAAACAGCTCCTTCTTCGATGCAAACTCCTCATTTGAGTCTGACGAGGATGGAAGTGCTAGCAGGCGGAGAATCTCAGTTCAGACTAGAAGAATTTCTGAAAAAATTGCGCGATTGCAATTGGTTGTACAGAAGTTTCAGTTTGTTTTGCTGAAACTTGATGGTGAAAAGGAAGTGGGGGTTAAAACCACAATGTCTGACACAAGAAGAAGAATTCTTTTGCGGGACTATCTTTATACTGGGAGAAGAGCGATTCACAGGCGAAAGAAATCACAATTTTGTGCATGTGCACAGCCTACTACAGAAGATTGAGGATCAAGCATCTGAATGAGGTTTGCCTGCATGTTAGATGTAATTTTTAATTAGTGTAGATTTTCTGCTACAAATATTCTCATAATTAAATTAACTATCCTGTTTACTTCAAATGAACCATGTTTCTTTAGGTACTATTGTAAATGTCAATGCTTCTAAATCGTACGAGTTATATTTTATTTAAAGTTCTTTTTTTAATTATAAATGGTGAGGCCCTCCTAGACCTATATGGTAGTTTCTTGAAATAATTGCCGCTATCAAATCTTAATTCTTTTAAAACTGCTATCGTTCATAAAATTGTCAAACCGTTAGTAATAGTGCAGTGGGGACTGTTTCAGTATGTCTATACAAAGATTTCTTGAGCAAACAAACACACAGTTTTCTACATATAGACTCATATCTCTCTGGTTGTTGTATCAGTATCGTTTCTTCCAATTCACCAAATAAAACTGGAACCTTCACATCCCTTGGCTCAAACTCCATATGACAATATGTATAGTCCGCCCATTTGAATTTTGTTGGTTCAATTCCTTCCTTTTCTTTTGAGCATCCATTTGCGATCTGTGTTCCTTTAGGTCTTTTAACCTGTTCCCAAGTGTGGTCTTTGTTTGTAGACTTTCCTTTTCTTTTGAGCATCCATTTGCAATCTGTGTTCCTTTAGGTCTTTTAACCGGTTTCCAAGTGTGGTCTTTGTTTGTAGACTATCTCCTCATTCCATTGCATTCTACAAATATTGAGAGTCGTTACCTTTAATAACTTCATTGCAGCTTCTAGGCTCATTCTCTATAACCTTCTAAGTTCTAAACCATAGTTAAATATATGAAATCAAGTCAGCATATCCATAGTTCTTAATTGAGTCATTCGCACTACATTTTAATGCCTTTAAACCACCCGATATCCCATGAAAATACATTTATCTTCTCTCGGTTTTAAGCTTCCCTCATTGACAATATATGTTGTGCACCCAAAAATTATGTACTCCCAACTATTCTCACCTATGATAATTTGTAGGTTCATCACTCTCATTTCTTGTGGTGTTCTAAACCCAATACGTGAATAAGGAGATCTATTCAGCTGAATAAAAAAAGGAAAAAGAAATGAAAAGAAAAATAACGTTATTTTCCGTGGTTCAACTAAAGCCTATAATCTCCATGACTTGAAAAATACTCAATCACTTACCTTTCAACGTCAAAATCCCAAGTCCCTCTGATTTTTTTTCTCTCTTTTTTCCACTAAGAAGTTATCATATACAAGTTTGAAGCAACAAAAAACCTTTCATTTGATCATAATTCCACTAGAAATTAAAACTAACTCGTAATGCATGTTTGACTTAGCTTATAAGTAAGCTTTTCGGGAACATATTTGGGTACATTATTTTATCTTACCTATTTCCAATTTTGACTAACAAAAAAGACTTAGAGCCTAGTTTTATAGGCCATTTTTTTTCATGGGCAATTAGAATTTCACATTTTGGCCTTTTTTTGCTTTTCGTGGAATTGGCTTTTCCACCAATTTCAATTGGTGGGAAATGCAATTCCAGGGTGTTTTTTTTTTAGACAAATTCTAATCCAAATTGTAAAAAAATTATCCTTTTAATTGCCAATTTCCATGGAAAACAAAGCCAAAAGAATGGTATTCGATTTTTCCTTTTTTTTTTTTTTGGCAATTGGAACAAATAGTATCCCCAATTGTAACAAATTTTATCTATTTAATGGACAATTTTCATGAAAAATAAAGTCAAACGTATACCAAAAAATTCAAAATTTCAAAATTTTCTAGGTGGAAAATTATACCAATCAAACACAACTAATCGACAATTTTCGGCAAAACAAGTTATAGGCAATTCAATTCTTTATAATTCGTTTTCTTTCCACCTAAATTTCATCTTGCAATCAAACATACCCTTATTTATCTTAAAGCTTAGGTATTTCCTTGTAAGTGAACTTCCACGTGAATAAATGTTTGAGCTTAGCCAACACATAGCAATAAACACTACATGCCTAAAGTAGAGCATAAAAATTTTGATAGGAAAATTATGAGAATCTAGTATTAATATTTCAATAATCTTAAAATGATTGTCATAATCTAATCTCAATGCGTTGTTCCATTTATAAAAAGCCATTTTCAGTTTTCTCACTCAAAAGAATGGCCAATTTACCAATGTCTTTGTTCGGCATATTTCTTCTTGCTGGTCATGTATCAGGTATATATTATCCTCATTCTCCCAATTTCCAATGAATACTGCGTATTCTTATTATTTTGTAACTTTTCCTTCTGATTGATTTTAAAATTTATGCCATTGGCGTTTTTAATTTGTAGTTGGTGATGGAAAACTTCAAATGGAAAATGAGAGAAAACAACTTAAAATTAGCAACAAATCTGGAAATAAAACTTCAATGAAGGTCCAAACACGTAATCGTTGTCCTTAAACAATATTTGCCCCTTCTCCGAATAAACTGAGATGCTAAAAGATTTTTCGATAAATAGTTTAAAGGATTAATCAAGTCTTGTTGAAGAAATACTGAAGCACACAGTATTTCTACCTAAAACTTAAGAACACAAATAAGATATAACAAGAATATGAGTAGAAACGAGATTTAATCTTGGTGTGAAGAAAGAATATTGATACCATATGTTTTCAATTGTAATTCACAAAGAACATGGCTCCTTTATATATAGGCCTCAACAAAATACACGAATTGGTGCCAAAAATATGTTGAAAATGCACCAAATTCAAGTGACCAACGGTAAAAAATCGTCTCCAAAGGTCGCTGAATTTGTACCATGCGACCGCATAGTACCAAACTATGCAGCCGCATGGTTATGTTCACCCGGAGACTTCAAATCTCTGTGAAGCCCATGCAACCGCAGCATGGGCCAAAACTCGGCCATTCATTTTCTTTTCTCTTTCTTTTATTTTTTTTTTTTGTTGGTTTTGAACAACCAATTTCTCAACAATCCCCTACTTGTTCAAAATTAACAAGTCTCACATTCAATGTAAATAATACTCGTGTCTAAGAATTAGATATCTTTCGATTTGAATCTAACCATAGTGTAATTCTATCAAGGTAAAGTCGGAATCAAAGGTAGTGTAAAGCTTTGAACCAGTTATTCCATGTGACAAAATCGGTAAGAACACGCACACAAGTACCACGTGTTCTCAAGTTCCTCAAACTCGCTTAGCGCTTTTATGGCATTGCGCTTATCCTTTTTTCAACATAGTTTAGGGAAATTATTCCATTTTTGATTAATTTTCTTATGTAGTCATGTCTAAGACTCATATGTCTAGACTTTCCGTTGTATGCTTTTGCTAATGTAGCTTGACTATCACACATGATAGATATTGAAGATGTATTTTTTGATCCCAAAGGTATCTCATAGAAGAGATCCTTAAGCCACTCAACTTCTTTCCTGGTATCCGATAATGCTATGAATTCGGATTCCATGGTCGAATGCGTTATACATGTCTGTTTCTTTGATTTCCAAGAAACAACTCCACCTCCAAGAGTGAACACCCAACCGGAAGTGGATTTACTTTCACCCGTGCTAGATATCCAACTAGTATTAGTAAATCCAACTACACTAAGTCTTTATTCATCAACTTTATGATAGTCATTGTTATTTCACTCTCCATCGTAGGAATAGAAATTGTTGGAAAACTTCAAATGGAGAAGGAGAGAAAACTTCAAACTTAAAATCAGAAACAAATCTGGAAATAAAACTCCAAAGAAGGCCCAAACACGAGATCGTTGTCTTCAAACAATATTTGCCCCTTCTCCGGATAAATTGAGATGCTAAAAGATTTTCCGATAAATAATTTGAAGGATTAATCAAGTCTTGTTGTAGAAATACTGAAGCACAAAGTATTTCTACCCAAAACTTAAGAATACAAATAATATATAACAAGAATATGAGTAGAAACGGGATTTGATCTTGGTGTGAAGAAAGAATATTGATACCATATGTTTTCAATTGTAATTCACAAAGAACATGACTCCTCTATATATAGGCCTCAAGAAAATACACGAATTTGTGCCAAAAATATGTTGAAAAGACACCAAATTCAAGTGACCAACGGTAGAAAATCGTTTTCCAACGATCACTGAATTTGCACCATGCGACCGCATAGCACAAAACTATGCGGCCGCATGGTTATGTTCACCCGGAGACTTGAAGTCTCTGTGAAGCCCATGCGACCGCATGGCCGCATGGGCCAAAACTCGGTTATTCATTTTCTTTTCTCCTTCTTTCATTTCTTTTGTTGGTTTTGAACAACTAATTTCTCAACAGTTGGGACGATTAGCCCATCAGCTAATACACAAGCCAGATGCTTCGACTGGCCTCCTGAGATCCCATTCAGCCGCGGAAACACCCACAAATGTTTCGATGTTAAGAACCTGGCTTTCAAGACAATTTTTGTGTCTGAATATTGCTGATTTTAATCAGTTGTTTCGAGAAAATGATGTTTACTATTTGGAAAGAAATAAAACTTAGGCAATACATAAAAGTTCTTGTCTAATTAAGACTGGTAAGACTTGTGGTCACTTTTCTTCTGTCGACTACATAGAAAAAATTATTCCAACAACGTTGAAGTTTGGAAATATCTGAAGCTTAAACGGCAATGCCTTGCAAATTCTACGGAATTTTGACAGGTCTAATGAAGCGAACTACAAAAAGTTGCAATAGAATCAATTTTAATTTTTTAATTTTTTTTTTTTTGCAGATTTTAGTAATTTTCGACACATGAACAATAATACATTGTCTATGAAATGACATTATTTAGGACGGATAAAGTGGCCTCCCAACTACACTATAGTCAGAGACTCGTATTGGCTCGAGTTAGTCACACATTCTATGGTAAAGTGGTACATTTGATAAAGATTTCCATTAATTTGGGCTTTTTCGGTTTGCAACATTTAGCCCTGTTTGATTCATATTCTAATTTTTATTAGGAAAAATTATCTAGAACCCTTCTTATTAAGATTATATTTCAAAAATAAGTGGGTGAAAGATTAATTTCAATAATCAGGTGGTAAATAATATTTTAAAACAGAAAGCAGCTCCGTGAAAGCGCTTATAGCTCGGACTTGCATTTCAAGAGCGGCTATATAATCAGTAGCATCCTCTAAAATCACCGGCAAATGCTCTTTTCGGCGATCAGGAACCAATCCGCCAAGAACGTGAACTTTCCGGTGTACCACCGGTAAACTCTTCGATTTCAAACGAAATACGCTCACTTTTGATTTTTTCTTCGGCCGGCTGTTCCCTATGGTAACCACCATCACATTTCTCTGTCGTTTGGTGATGTTATTCTTCTTGAGAAACTTAAGCTTGAGCCTATTCGTGAGAATCGCGCGGCTCCATCGTGAGAGGCCTTTGGCGGTGGTGGCTAGTACTCTATCAGTGGTTTCACGTACAACTCGGCCGCCCTTAGGAGTGGTGGTTTGAGCTTGTGAGCCATTGTGTCGGACATGGCGCAGCGCTTGAAGCAGCTTTGATGAATCAACTGTTGGTTTTGGTAACCGTTTTGAACGAACCCAGAAAATGGTCCACATTCATTCCATCTTATTGGAACGGTTTTTGCCATTCTATAGACATCAAAATCGCTCAGAATTTTCGCCCATTAACTGCACACGTTGGAACGGCTCCGTGATGGGCAGAGCATGTATAAAGGCAGTGCAAACTGAGTTT